>CM062819.1:116369256-117619256 GCA_031772625.1 Pinus tabuliformis
GGATTTTGACAAATTCTTATTGATGAAGTAAATGGCATAAGTTAGCTTGTCATCTATCAAGCCTAGAGCTGCTCCTATGGCTTTGTGAGAGGCATCGGCATGTATATGGAAAGGAAGAGCCCAATTTGGGCCTCAGAGAATAGGTTTAGTGGTCAACTTGTCCTGTAGGGTGTCCAAGGCATCTTGACAACTTTCTAACCATAAAAATTCGGAGTCCTTGGCCAATAACCCAAATAAAGGAGAAGCTAACTTGTTGAAGTCTTTTATAAATCTCCTATAGTATCCAGCTAAACCTAGAAAACTTTTGACATCCCTTTGTTTTTGTGGATATGGGACCCTTTGGATGATGACTATCTTATTTGGGTCAACTTGCAATCCTTTTTGGGATATTGAGTGACCTAGAACAGTCCATGTACTCATCAGGAACTCACATTTTTTGGGACTAAGGGATAAATTCATTTCAATGCATTTGTTCAGCACCTTACCCAAGTTGGAGAGAGCCTCCTGGAAATCACACCCATATGGTGTAAAGTCATCCATATAAATTTCCACTGCATCATGGACTAGCTCGGCAAAGATACTCAGGACTACCCTCTGGAAAGTGGCAAGGGCGTTACATAGACCAAAAGGAAGGACCCTATAAGAGAAAGTACCCGAAGGATAGGTGCAGGTGGTTTTATCCTGGTCCTCTAGGCTAATCTGGATTTGGTTGTACCCGTTGAACCCATCTAAGAAAGAGAAAAAAAATTTCCCTACCAAGCCATCTAACACTTGGTCAATGAAAGGTAGAGGGAAATAGTCCTTGTTTTTTGCTTTGTTTAACTCTATGTAATCAACACAAATCATCCACTTCCCATTTTTCTTTGGAACCAATACCAAAGGAGACACCCACTCACTATCCAAGATAGGGTAAATGAATCTTGCATCCAACAGCTTTTGTAGTTCTTCTTTGACTATATCCTTGAGAGCTGGATTCATTCTTCTTTGGGGTTGTCGGACTGGTTTGCAACCTTCTTTGATATAAATGTGGTGAGTACACACCGAGGGGTGCACTCCCTTCATTTCTTTGTAACTCCAAGAAAAGGCATCCAAATGTTCCCTTAGCATGTTACATAACTCTTCTTCTTGGTGTACAGAAAGAGAGGGGTTGATTTTCAAAGTTCTTTCAGGGCCGAATTCTATTGTCTTGACACGAGTAGGGTTTGAATCAGCTAAGCATAGATCAATCTGATGGTTTCTCTTGGTTTCCTTCACTACTTCTTCTAAGGATAAGGTGTTGGGAGTTGAATTTTAGAGTATGTGTTCAATCAAATCATCTTCATTTGGTTGTCCTCCTCCCATGGAAGTTTATAAGGTATAGAGTGGAGCTGAGTATACTTCATCTTCTTCCTCCTCTTCTAGCCATAAAGGTAAATCATGTTCTAAATATGGCTGAGTAATAGGGTACAAGACCAACTGCTTGGATAGATGCCCATTTTTTATAGTCATGTTTCCAGCCCTGTAGCTGACGTAGGCATCGACAATGGCTAGCCAAGGCCTCCCAAGTATGAGAGCATAACCATTAAGCTTGGCCTTAGGCTGGAGAACTAGGAATTCTGCAGGGTACTCCCAAGAGTCAATGGAGACCATAACATCCTCAACAATCCCCTCAGGGGCTACTGTGGATCGGGCTACAAGCTGCAAGACTGTTGTGGTCGTTCTCAATGAACCCTAGAGATTCAGCCTGAGAATGGTGTCCTTGGTCATTACATTAATGGCAGCCCCAAGATCAATTAAGGTGTGTGGGACAACAGTGTCATTGATGTGCACATTTACTGCAGGGCTTCTAGGGTCTAAATACTTTGGGCAAATTACATGCCCTAGCATTAAGTCGGACAATTGTCCAATGACATTAATGGTAGGGGTGTCTCTTTTTCGCCTCCCTAGATGTTTGAAACACTTCTTTTTAAACAGTTTGTTATAAATAGGTACGTTATTAATGGCTTGGAGAAGTGGAATTTTGACACATAGATTTTTCAACTCACCCAGAAGTTCATTCTCTTCAAGGGTAGGCTAGACTAGATGAGTTAATCTTTCAGGAAAGGGTGGTGGATTCAGTCTAGGTATACTTTCCTCTCTTTCCTCCTCACTCTCTCTCAGTGGAGATGGAGGTTGGTTGTCCAAGATTACTTTCCCAGACCTCAGGTTGATTTCCTGAATCTCCACAGCATAAGCAAGGTAGGATGTCTCTCCACTGTAGACTTGTTGTGCCTGTCTGTTGTTCGGGTTTGGATTTGGTTGGGTAGGCATCTAAGGTTGTTTAGGTGGAGCAAGGTGTAAAAGTTGTGGTTGAGTAGGAGGTGAAGGAAATAAAGTTGGCGAATTGTTGTATGGGGGCCTCCACCCCTGGGGCAGTGCATTCCACTAAGGCTTTGGAGGAGTATATGGCTAAAATGGCTGGTTGGTCGGCTAGGAATGGTACTGAGGTGCAAAAGACCAAGGAGAAGGTGTAGACTAGGAGGGATGAGCAGGGGGGGCCAAGAGGGAATTGATGTGTTTTGGTTAGGGTTGCAATATGCATAGGATGAACCTTGCATGTCCTACTAGTACAGTCGAGGCCCATGAGGCCTCCTTTGATTTATGTACCAGAGATGTCCATTCACCCCTTCAGTTCCCTAATACATAGCTTTTAGTCCAGGTAGAGAAGGGCACTTGTCTGTGGAGTGGTTTTCTTCATAGACCGAGCATATTTCTATAAGGTTAATGGACATTCATCCTAGGGTACCTCCTTGTGCATCTGGGGTAGAATATAGCTAATTCTCTCTCTGCTTCCTCCCGCTTTCTCTTGATGTGCATAATGTGCATCTGTAGTGAAAGGGTTTGTAGCATTTCACTCTTGAAATCTTCCCGCATATTTCCGATTTCACCTTTTATAGATGTGTTGGAAGAGGATGAGTTGGCCACTGGTTGACTACCCCTACCCTTTTTCCTAGCTGCCCTAGAATGGTTCTTAAAGACAGTCTTGATATCTTCATAGGCTAGCTGGTAGATGTCCTCTCTTGCTAGTAGGTTTAGGGTATCCAGAAGATCTTCCCTGACCTCCCTGAGTAGGACTAACTTCAATGACTCAAGATCAAGTGTGCACCTAGAACTTTTGTAGCTAAGCTGGAATCTTTCCTCATAATCCTCTAAGGACTCAAACAAGAAAGTATCTGGATCTTCTGAGGTCAGGCCATGGAAGTAAGAAAGAGCATAGGGGCCTGTGTTTTTCATCTTGGCATCCACATTGGTTTCTTTGATGAGAAAAGCACCCTCAACTATTTCTCTATCTCCTCTATCATTTCTATTTTCAGCCATTAGGTCAATTGGAATGAGTTCTCCTTCTTCTTCTCCCCCTGTAGGTTCTTCAAAAATCTATGATTGCTCACCTAAGGGGTCCTCCAATTCACAACCACTAAAGAAGAGGGAAGGTTGGATTTTTGAGGTGGTGGGGGTACTTGGTAGAAATTTTCCTAACTTATCCCTATTCCTACGAGGCATGAAAGAAGTTTTTTTGTTTTGTTTTGTTTTTCAAGATTTAATACTGCAGAATTGAAATAACAAATTGAATGGAAACTAACTGCTGAATGAAATCTCACTTGCAAAATGGAAAGGAAAGCAAACCAACATACAATTACTTTTGCAAAAAATAAATAAAATTAAGCTAATAGCATAATGGAAAAGATAAGAAATGGAAGAAAGAAAGCATAAATCACATCTACTCATACATCTCCCCAATAACGATGCCAAAAAGTGATGAGCACCAGTATTGCAGCAAGAATGTTGCAACCCCTGGGCTACCAACTTTACTTTATCAACCCGAGGTTCGTACAAACTTGGAGGTGAGAGTGTTGTATACACAAGTAGATGCAATGGATCCACTCTTTGTCACTGTTGAGTTGGCGACAGACCACTAGGGTTTCTCAAACCAGCCTTCTAGTGATTTAGAAGAAGTTTCATTACCAATGGAGAAAGGGGAATTTTACCATAATTGAGAGAATTAAAATATTGTCTACTGCAGTAATGAAAGACTGAAATAAATGTTTTAAACACGCCACTAATCTAACTATTTGTTAACATATCTTGCTTCATAATAGTTCTAAGCTAACATGTGTGTAATCCTAACTATCCTAAGCATGAAATCTGAGATAATCAAACACTTTACTGTTGTGCACATGAATGAATACAATATCTTTTTTTCTTTTTGTCCTTTTTGTGAAAATATGAATGCTAATTCTTCTTGGTGGTATGGTAGGTGGGTTAGAGATGGTTGTGAAAGGTCAGATGGATTGTGTTGAAAATAGCAACAAGAAATGCTAAAATAGAATTGTTATAGATAGCATTTCTGGATATATTCCAATTTTATTTGTCCTTGAATTAAAATTGAGAATTAAAATTCGAATTTAGTCTCACCAGCTGTTTGAAAAATAATTAATTAATTCATCTTCAGTTAATTATTTGGTGAAAATCAAACATGAAGTCTTTGTGAAGACATGCAATAGTTATCCCTTTGATTGAGGAAGTTATCCCTTAATTAAGGAGATAAGGATGAGTTGTATTTGAGTTGTAATTAGTTAGCTCAGTTAACTGAGTTAAGTCCAGTTAAATTAGTTCCAAATATTTTGTGGAACTAATTGTGAGTTCAGTCAGTTAATGCATACATGCATGCAACTAGTGTTCTCCAGATAACTGAATATTCTCTCATAAATAACTCATGCATGTCATTTCAGACAAAGACCCAGTTGAGATTAAAGGCAGGGATAGTGTACTATCAGTTTCTAGAATATTCCCATGTGAATATCTCTTGCATGCAGAAGGAATTCATTCCTTGAGGATTGTGCAGTTACTATAGAGGTCAGAGCAGCGTGTGAGGTGAGAATCACACAGGTGGTAGCTGGAGGACCCAGGAGAAACTGCGCAAGGAAATAGGAGGCTTCAAGGATTGAAGGAAGGCATATGTGTTGTCTATTATGTCTATGAGTAGCAGAAGGGGATTGTACTGAGAACTAGATAGCTTGAGAGCTAAAACTTTGTGTAATCCTGAGATATTTCCACTTGTATGATAATACAGATAGCGGGTTTTTTAGCTGAGGCTTTCCCCAGAGTATTCTTCTATGTTTCATGTGTGATTGAATATTCTTCTCTGTTATATGTGTTTTGTTTGATCTTGCTCAAAATCAATTAAGCTTTTGCAAGTTTTATTGTAGAGGTAGATTAAGTATTTTTCTTTAGTACATTGCATAATCAGTTTAATCTACAGTGAGAATTTCTACATGGTATTAGAGCAAAGGTGATCAAAGCGGAGAACAGTATACAAAGGGAGAAGTTTGAAGTTTGAAGTTCTTGATTGTAGGTACAAAATCAATTTCTTATCACATCTCAAAGTTCACCAATGGCATTTAATGGCTTGAGACTTGAGTATGCCCTGGATGGCAGCTCGAATTACATAGCATGGAAGGATTGCATGGAAGCGGTATTAGAGGACAATGGTTTGAAGGACTTCATTGATCAAGAAGTCCCCAAGCCAGCAGCAGCTAATGCCCAAGAATTGGCGGAATGGAAGAAATGTGTGGCGAGAGCGAGGAGGATTCTTCTGGAGGGAGTTCGAGACCATATTGTCTCGAGTCTCCATGGGAAGGAGACTCTATTTTCAATGTGGAAGACATTGAAGGATCTATATCAGAACAGTAGCGACCAGAGGAAGCTGGCGTTGAAGGACAAGCTTCGAAAAATCAAGTGTGAAAAGGGAAACACGATCTCTACATATCTGAACAAGCTCACCACCTGCAGAGATGAGCTTGGAAGTGTAGGAATCACGACAGTTGATGATGATATGGTGAGTCTTGCTCTCCTCGATATTCCTAAGAGTTGCCATAGCTACCAAGACTCAGTGAATGGAAGAGAGAAACTGTCATATTAGGAAGGACTATGGTCGGATCTGATGCAGGAGGAGACCAGGAGAAGCACCAAAGATGGTTCTTCATCAAAGCATGATGATGAAGAAAATATAGCCTTAGCAAGTAAGGCGCGGAAAGGAAAAGGGAAGGCTTCCCATTCCAAATCGATTTCTTCCCATGGAGGGAAGAAGATTGACAAATCTAAAGTGAGATGCTTTAATTGTCATGAGGTGGGCCATTATGAAACTAATTATCCATTGAAGAAATCCAAGAAGGGATCCTCGAAAGGATCAGATGGTGAGGCACTAGCCTCACAGTTCGAATTGGATTTTACCCTCATCGCATGCATGGTTTCATCGATGGTGGGTTGTGTTTGGTACTTGGACAATGGATCCTCATTCCACATGACCGACAATAAGAGTTTATTCAATACCTTGGAGGAGAAATACCTCCAGATGTGCATCAAGATGGGCGATGATGGAAAGTACCATGTTTTAGGTGAAGGTATGGTTGTGTTTCAGAGGGAGCATGGAGATCCTCTAACCCTAATTGATGTAAAGTATGTTCCTGGACTGAAGAAAAAATTGGTATCAATCGCAATGTTGGAAGACAAAGGTTATGATGTAGTCTTCAGTAAAGGAAAGGCATTCCTGACACACATAGCCATGGGTCAGACCAAGAGGATTGGGATTCGAGTGAAGAATCTATACAAGCTAGAGGTAGATGACTGTGCTGCATTAAGTTCCAAAACAGAATTGGTGCAAAGCCAAGATATTCGCGAGTTATGGCATAGAAGGTTGGGCCACTTGCGTCATGGGGCCTTGAAGATAATGCAGCAGTTTTCTACCGGACTTCCCAAAGGTAAACTTGAGCAAGTGGACACATGCAAAGGTTGTACCTTGGGTAAGTCTGCAAAATATTCCTTTCATGATTGAGACAGTCGAGCTGAAGCAATCTTGGAGTGAATTCATATAGATGTGTGTGAACCATTCTCGACATCCTCCACCGCTAAACAAAGGTACTATGTGATTTTCATTGATGATTTTTCTCGTAGATGCTGGATCTATTTCATGCAAAAGAAGGATCAAACCTTCTCAAGGTTTTGTGAGTTAAAAGGCTTGGTTGAGAAAGAATCAGGAAAGAAGATTACGGCCTTGTGAAGCGACAATGGTGGAGAGTATATCTCTCAAGAGTTTAAGGACTTATGTGCTGCAGAAGGATTTAAACAGGAGTTGACGACACCCCATAACCCATAGCAGAATGGGGTGGCTAAAAGGAAGAACAGAACAATTGTGGGAGAAACTCGGGTGATGCTACATGACCAAGGCCTACCACTTCATTTGTGGGCTGAGGCATGCAACGCAACATTTTACTTGTAGAATAGAAGCCCGCATCGCATACTTGGGATGAAGACACTAGAGGAAGCTTTCTCTAGGAAGAGACCAGATGTGGGTCACTTTAGGATCTTTGGCTCATCGGTTTATTGCCATGTGACCAAGGATGCCCAGAAGAAGCTAGAGCTGACAGCAGAGTTGGGGATACCTGTGGGGTACACTAATACTCCCCACAACTATCGGGTGTATTTTCCTACCATTCAGAGGATAGTGGTTCGCAGAGATCCTAAGTTCGATGAGATGAAGGCCATGCGAGTTTCCCTTGAGAGGGTGCTCAAGATGCAAGCAGAGGAGGAACTTTTGGTTCCAAAGGAGGAGGAGCCTTAGACTGATGCGGAGCAGCTGCATGCAGAGGTTCCATGAGTGGAGACATCCACTCATGCAAAGTCTTCCAGAGATGGGTGGAAATGCACAAGGGAGGCTGACAGATTGTTGATGGATGCAAGAGAGAATGTGGGAGAGCCATCTTTTAAGCGTAGACAGAGGAGGTCACCTGAGCGGTACATTGGTTACATGGCCCTTGTTGGGGAATGTGTAGAGACCAAACCGTATTCCTTTGAGGAAGCAGTACAGTAGTCGGTTTGGGTTGATGCTATGGTGGAGGAGTATGACTCCATAGTTTAGAACAGTTTTTGGGATATGGTTCCAAGACTGGAGAACAAGTCAGTTGTGAGTTCTCATTGGCTTTACGAGGTAAAGCATTTTGCTGATGGTAGTGTGGAGAAACATAAGGAAAGGTTTGTTGCCCATGGTTTCTCACAGGTCGAGGGGATTGACTATGATGAGACTTTTTCTCTTGTAGCAAGGTACTCATCTATCAAATCGATGTTGGCACTATCAGCATAGATGGGTTGGAAGATCCATCAGATGGATGTGAAGACTGCATTCCTCAATGGCAAGATTGAGGAAGAGGTGTACATAGAGCAACCAGAAGGATTTGAGACCTTTGATCGCGAGTCGCATGTGTGCTAACTCAAGAGAGCTTTGTACGGGCTGAAGCAAGCACCTCATGCTTGGTACACCAGGATCAACAACTACTTCACCAGGTTAGGCCTCACAAAGGGTGAAGCAGATGCGAACTTGTACCACATCATGATGGAAGGTAAACAGTTGATCATTTTTCTTTATGTTGATGATCTGATATTGACAGGTGATGGTTAGTTGATCATGTCTTGCAAGGAGGACCTTGCAAGAGAGTTCGAGATGAAAGACATGGGTCTCATGCACTACTTTCTAGGCATGGAAGTGTGGCAGAAGGATGGGGAAGTGTTTGTGTCTCAAAGTAAGTATGCCAATGAGATACTCATGAGATCCCACATGGAGAAGTGCAAACCCATGCAGGCTCCTCTAGCAGGTAAATGGAGGAAGGAGGATGCTACTTCAGGTGAGGTAGTAGAGGCTACTGTGTATTGGCAACTTGTGGGTTCATTGATGTATTTTGTGAACACATGACCAAATTTGTGCTTTGTAGTGAACCAACTAACTCAAGCTATGGTTCAGCCTACCAAGTTGTTTTGGAAGGCAGCGAAGCATTTTTGAGATACCTCAGAGGCACATATCAGTATCGATTATGGTACAGATAGTCAGAGGGAGTGAAGCTACAGGGCTTCATAGATGCAGATTGGGCAGGGATTCCATCAGATCAGAAGAGCACATCAGGAGGAATTTTCAACCTTGGTTCAACTGTAGTTTCTTGGTATAGCAAGAAATAGAGGTCAGTTGCACTTAGCTTAGCAGAAGCTGAATACATGGCTACAAGTCAGGTAGCATGTGAGGCCATTTGGATGCATAAAATTCTAGTTGGTTTGTTTGATCAGAGGATGGATCCAACTATGATCTATTGTGACAATCAGAGTTGTATAAAACTCTCTAAGAATCCAGTATTTCATGACAGGTCCAAGCACATAGACATTCGGTATCATCATCTTAGAGACTGTGTGGTGAGGAGGATCATGTTGTTGCAATATATTTAGACCGAGGAGCAAGATGCTGACATTTTGACTAAGGCATTGTCAAAGTGTAAATTCAAGTTCCATAGAGACAGGATTGGGGTGGCAGATAATCCCTTTCTTGTTCATAGGGAGTGTTGAAAATAGCAACAAGAAATGCTAAAAATAGCATTGCTATAGATAGCATTTCAGGATATATTCCAAATTTAATTTCTCCTTGAATTAAAATTCGAATTTAGTTTCACCAGTTGTTTGAAAAATAATTAATTAATTCATCTTCAGTTAATTAGTTGGTGAAAATAAAACATGAAGTCTTTGTGAAGACATGCAACAGTTATCCTTTTGATTGAGGAAGTTATCCCTTAATTAAGGAGATAAGGATGAGTTGTATTTGAGTTGTAATTAGTTAGCTCAATTAACTGAGTTAATTCCAGTTAAATTAGTTCCAAACAGTTTGTGGAACTAATTGTGAGTTCAGTCAATTAATGCATGCATGCATGCAACTAGTGTTCTCCAGATAACTGAATATTCTCTCATAAATAACTCATGCATGTCAGTTCATACAAATACCCAGTTGAGATTAAAGGCAAGGACAATGTACTATCAGTTTCTAGAATATTCCCATGTGAATATCTCTTGCATGCAGAAGGAATTCATTCCTTGAAGATTGCGCAGTTACTACAAAGGTCAAAGCACTGTGTGAGGTGAGAATTACACAGGTGGTAGCTGGAGGACCCAGGAGAAACTGCGCAAGGAAATAGGAGGCTTGGAGGACTGAAGGAAGGCATATGTGTTGTCTATTATTTCTATGAGCAATAGAGGGGGATTGTACTGAGAGCTGGATAGCTTGAGAGCTAAAGCTTTGTGTAATCCTGAGATATTTCCACTTGTATGATAATACAGATAGAGGGGTTTTGTAGCTGAGGCTTTCCCTAGAGTATTCTTGTGTGTTTCATGTGTGATTGAATCTTCTTCTCTGTTATATGTGTTTTATTTGATCTTGCTCAAGATCGATAAAGCTTCCGCAAGTTTGATTGTAGAAGTAGATTAAGTATTTTTCTTTAGTACATTGCATAATCAATTTAATCTACAGTGAGAATTTCTACAGCTTAGGAGGCAAGTAGGGGTATTCTCTTATCTTTCTGGATGCATTTTCCACCACTACAGGTCGTCCTAATGCACCTACAAGATGTCCTAATGCTCCTACAAGATCACCTGTATTCCTACAAGATCCGGCCGAAAGAATAAGGAGTGGTTTGGAAGGTGGTATAAGGCTTAGGGAAGGTGAATGATGGAATAAATAAGACAAGGGAGTGACTACGACTTCCTAAGAACTCAAACCAAAGTTTGTAATATGGTTGGATTTGCTCAACAAACATGGAAAGTTTTTCTTATGGAATGATAAATTGGTTGATGGAATTTGTGGCTTTTGCTGATCATGGATGGATGAGCTTAGGCTGTGGCTACTGACATGAGATCTTCTTGAACTATTGAAACTCTTACAATACAGATATCACTGGCATTTACCCGTGAATCATGTCAAACAAGAAAGATTTCCAATCAACATAAGGAAACAGAATTCCATTATTTAATTGCCTAGTTCATGCATGGAAATACTTGCAAAATTTTGTGAAACACCATCAGATCTAACAAAAAGTTGTAGATATCAAAGATAACAACTGAAACATATTCTTGAAAACCAAAAATATGCTGGCCTAATTAGCAGAAAACCCTAAATCCATAAGAAATTAGAATTCTATCTTCTTGGGGCTGAATAGGAGTTTTTCATTAAACCATGGACCCTGAAGGGAGGAGTGAGACCAGATCCACCTGCTATCATCCTTTTTGGTATTCCTCCATCTCTCTAAATCCACTGCTAAAGCTATGCACAAATGGAATCAAACTAATCAAATTCACCACTACTTGCAATGAAAAAATGCCAAAATCAATTCAACAATTAATCTATGAAATAACCTAAGCATACAAGTACAATAAGAGGAACCTCTGCTGCTAGGGTTTGGCCCTAACCCAAGAGCTTCAACCCTCTGAGTCAAATTAGTGCTGGATCAAGGAAATGCTCATTCTCATTATCATATCAGAAAATAATTACATAATAGTGTTTTTCCACAATCCTTCAACTCAAAAATACTTAGTGCTCTTACATAAAAAAATCTGAATCCTAATGAGGTTGTAGGCCTCCTTATTTATACAACTGAAGTCTCCAACAACTTCCTTAAATCTAGTGATGTTTGGCTCCCAAACTCAAGATGAACTGGTTCTTAACTATCACTGGCTCGACTTCCAATGATCTCCATGACTCAGCTACTTGCAACTCCGAGCTAGTGTGATTTGATTGAGGGATATTCGAATGAGTGAGGATTTAATGAGGAAGATCCATATCCTATAATATATCCTTCTTGTCTCATTTGAGTTCCCACACCTTAATTAGCCAAAATTGCCATGATTTGCTCCCAAAAAACTGCAATCAATGCACATTAGACCACTAGACATAACATCTTACTTTTACTTATCTCATTAAGAAAAATATAATTAAAACATGTAAGGAATTATGAGAAGAGTTGATTTTAGTAATCTTGGAGGTGTATTAAGGTCCATATAGTTACCCAATGATGAGGCTCATCACTATATTCATTCTGATCTTTGGGGACCATCTCTTATTGTATCTTATGGAGGTGCTTTATATTTATTAACATTTATTGATGATTTCTCCCGAAAAGTTTGGGTCTATATGTTGAAAAGGAACGTTGATGTATTTAATGTTTGAGAAAATAGGAAAATCAATTAAATTTTTGAGAACTAATAATGTGGTGAATTTACTTCTCTAGAATTTGAAAAATATTGTAAGTATGAAGGAATTGTTAGACATAAAACTGTTGTTTATACTCCACAGCAAAATGGCGTTTCTAAATGTATGAATCACTCTTATGGAAAGAGCCAGAAGCATGATCAACAATGCTATCCTGCAAAAGGAGTTGTGGGCAGAAGCAGTATCTATTGCTTGTTATTTACTTAACAGGTCACCTTCAATTGCAATTAATTGTAAAATTCCTGAAAAAGTTTGGTCAAGTCAATCTTGTGATTATTCACATTTAAGAATTTTTGGTTGTGATTCCTATGCTCTTGTTCCTAAAAATATGCACTCAAAATTACATCTAAAATCAAAATGTTATGTATTTGTTGGGTATGACTATATGGTGTAAGGATATAGGTTGTGGGATCCTCATTCACGAAAGATAGTCAATAGTAGAGATGTAACATTTGATGAATCTTCTCCTTCAAAATTAGATGTTGAAAAAATTGAACATGAATAGGTATTGCCAAATCAACAAATTTAGTTGGAGGCTAGACCTTTTTCAGAAAGTCGAAAGGAAGGAGAGACTTTTGGAGGAAAAGTTGAAGAAGATGCAAAGTTAAATTTTCAGACCTAGTTCAACAACTAGTCACTCTAAGAAGGTCTACAAGGGAAAGAAAAATGCCCAAAAGGTATGAATATTTTGCTTCATCTTTTGAAATGATTACTGAAGATGGGGAACCTTCTTGTTATTAGGAAGTAGTTGATGATGCAAATAGCAAAAAATGGAAAAAGGCTACGGAAGAAGAAATGGATTCCTTAGCCAAGAACAAAACTTGGGATCTTGTAGAACTTTCTGAAGGGAGAAGTGTTGTTGGATGTAAATGGATCTTCAAGTTGAAGCGAAATGTTGACGGTAGTATCAAGAGGTATAAGGAGAGGTTGGTTGAAGAGATTGACTTTCATGAGATTTTTTCACTAGTAGTAAAACTTGTTTCTATTTGCACATTGTTAACACTAATTGCATTACTTCATCTTGAGTTAGAATAGTTAGATGTTACAAAAACCTTTCTACATGGTGATTTGAATGAAGATATGTATATGGAACAACTAGAAGGTTTTGTATAAGGTCGCAACAGAAGACTAGTTTGCAAGCTTAGGAAATCATTGTATGGCCTGAGGAAGTTGCCCAAGAAATGGTACAAGAAGTTTGACTCCTTCATGGTGAGCCAAAATTTTATTAGAAGTGAGTATGATCATTGTGTATACTTCAAAAGTTTCAATGACATATTCATTATCTTGGTTTTGTATGTTGACACTATGCTTATTGAAAGCAAAAGCGTGGAAGAGATCAACAGGTTAAAGGCTCGGCTCTCTAGGACATTTGATATGAAGGATCTTGGAGTAGAAAAACATATCTTGGGCATGGAGATACACAGAGATAGGAAAAATGGTAATTATTTTTTATCGCAACAAAAGTATGTGGAGAAAGTACTTTAAAAATTCTGTATGAACAATGTGAAACCTGTTAATGTTCCATTAGCTTCCCATTTTAAGCTTTCTTCAGTTTTGAGTACTAGAACTGATGAAGAATAGCAGTATATGCCTCATGTACCATATGAAAATGTTGTAGGAAACTTAATGTATGTGATGGTATCTACAAGACCTGAAATTTCACATTCAGTTGGAGTTGTCAGCAGGTTCATGGAAAATCTAGGTGAAGAACATTGGCGAGCAGTGAAATGGGTGCTTCGGTATTTAAGAGGCACAAGGTACCATTGCATCATCTTTAATGGCAGTGAAGGATCAATCTGCAAATATGTGGATGCTGATTACGTAGGTGATTGGGACAAAAGGAGATCTACTACAAGTTATGTCTTTACTCTTGTAGGTGGAGCAATTAGCTGGATGTCAAAGCTTCAAGAAACAGTTTCTTTATCCACTACCAAAGCAGAGTATATAGTTGCTTCAGATGTCAGTAAAGAAGCAATCTGGTCAAAAGGTCTACTTGATAAGATTGGAAGGACACGGGAGAAATTGAATGTATTCTGTGACAGTCAGAGTGTTATTCATTTGGCTACAAATCTAGCTTATCACAACAAGGCCAAGCACATTGATGTAAGGTATCATTTTCTGAGACATGTGATCGATGGCAGAAAAGTAGCTCTCAATAAGGTTCATACAAAGGAGAATTGTGTAGACATATTCACAAAACCAGTTACAATAGAGAAGTTGTGATGGTGTTTGGCTTCTCTTGGCTTGCAAAAGAGATGATGAATGGGCATGGGCAAGGGATTAGGAAAATTGTTGTCAAGGTGGAGTTTGTTGAAATGTGACAAAAAATGATGTAATTATGGGGTAAATCTTATTTTCATTGCTAGTTAGTTTTGTAACGAATAGGAGTTATGTAAAGGAAGAAAAGACCATATTAAATTAGTGAATTCCCAAGAGGCTACATCATGGAGAATCATCTTTGATTAATAAAGATTTCCAATCCCTTGCCCTGTGGAGGTTTCCTTGACACATTTTCAAGGTTTTACAACATTTATTTTCAATTTCCTATTCAGTTTCTCTATATTTCTTTGTTGTTTAATGAACTCCTGAGACCAACAAAGGTTATCACTGACTTACTTCCTTTCAACATGGGAGATTTTTCTACGTCATAATCAACATATTTAGGTCACATTAATTAAAGACACTGGCCATATGAAAGACAAAGAGAACCAAGAAATGAAGCCCTCCATGTACTAAAGATAAAAATTGCATATTCTGTTAAAAGTCTGTAAGAGAAGAACACAGTTTTTTGAATGCCTAGTGTTAAGGTTTGATAAATTATGTCTAAAAAATTAAACTTATAGTCCTCGACGAACTGCTCTTAACCAGGTGTTCATCATGGAAATGTTTGTTCTCTAATGGAGTTTCTATTTGTTTTCCTATAGAGCGACTTTTCTATGAGGGTCAAGGTAAAGGATGGGGTAAAGTATAATGCAAGCACTAACTAGTCCTGAAATGAGAGCCCTAGCAAAGGGATGAATTCAGTAATGGAAGTTAAAAATACATTGGATTAAGAGAAGGTTGAGTGCAATAAGGCACAAAGTTATGCCTTCACTCCAATAAATATCAATCAAATAAGGTACCCAAAAGGACAAGCCACAAAGGGTTTGTGCAAAGAGAGAGGTCTGCATGACTGGTGATTGTAGGCTAACTTGTTAATTGATGCCCTAGCCACAATGTTTCAAGAACAAAACTTGCAACAATATAAGGGAAATATATTTACTTAAAGAAAAATGGATCAAAAGATAACCAAAACAAGGCAAGGAGAAAGATCCTTACCTAAAAAAAAACCTTCATTGTCCTTATATCTCAAGAAGATCCAAATTTTGTATGCCTCAGAAGTCTTTTAAAAGGGCTAAAAATTTCAGAGAGGGATATGTGTTATATTTGTTGACAAATGATGTGAGAGGTAAGATGAATTGTTTGACTTTTATAGAGTTAAGAGTGGATTCTTCAAAGTATAAATTGGAGGTTCTCTAAAACACTTGCCTTATTTAATATCTATAGTTAAATTAATATCAATGTTTAATTATTATTTTTGTTTTAAGCTATAAGTTAAAATTTTCCCTTTGGGTGTACAAATTAGACTTTTTAATACAATTTGGGAGTCTTATAGGTGCATAACGGTTGTGATGCCCTTCCTAAGGTGATATCTTCATAAATCATGACAAGGAAACCTTATGTCTGATTTGGATTCCCACAACTAGTGAAAATTATCCAAGTGACACTCCTATGGGGGTTTAGCCCACCAACTAGGGTCCCTAACTTCAAATGAAAATATCTCTCAAACCCCAAGGACTTATCTGGCGTACACATACCACCGAAAATATTTCGACGAGGAGAATCCAGTGACATGGATCTCCAAGTCAAACCCAAAGTTTTGATCCTTTAAAAACCCTTGACAAAGTCGGGGTACATCCTCAATCCAGGGAACTCAAACCCTAGGACTTGGGTTTTCAACCATCCAATAATGGAGTTTCCAACATGATGTAATTTGACAATTACTGAGAAGTGTTCATTAACAAATTGACATCAATGACTAGTATTTTTAGTCAAAGTCAAGTCAACTCCATGGGTTTACATCAATGACAACACCATACAACAACATCGCATGGATTTGGCAAGTGAAAATGAGGTTGGAAGGTCAAACCAAGGTGATATGAGTGTAGTGGATGATTGTTGAGTGGAGGCATAGTCTAAAGGAACTCAAATCACGAAGATATAGAAAGAAAGGTCATGTAGTTGCATGGATGAGAGAAAATAGATGTATTTAAAGGTGGAAATGCCTAGTGAAGGAGTTAGCATGTTATGGAAGCCATAGTAGTACATGAACACCCTAGAGTGTTTGTTCCAAGTTGTAAAGCCTAACCATAGGTAGGATGTATTCCCCAAGCTTGTTGTAAGACTTGTTATTTAGACATATATGTTGTAGTCTTGTAGCACATGATGCCATCCCTCTCATGCATAAAGAGGATAAGGATAAATTTGTGGAATGAAACACTTGAATAGGTATGTGGGTGGTAGATGTACTCGTATGCTAGCTTGACTTGTTAGTTTGTTGTAGGACTTGATATTTAGATACATATTATAGTGTGGTGGCGCATGTAGTTATGTAGGATCAAGTTTTGGAATGTACCACTTGAATAGGTATGAGGGTGGTAGGTGTACTTGTATGCTAGCCTGAAAGAGGAAACGTAAGATCTTGGGATGTGAGATGATTGATGAACCATGTATGAGAAAAAGTGTCTTAGAAAATTGATGAATACAACAGCGAGTTACCAATGTATTATGGTGGTTGGTAACTATTTTATATGCATCTCAACAAAGACTTTAGGACCAAGATAATCCCTCCAGTCAATAATAAAGGTGGAATTGTTAGATTAGTTCTAATAAACTTGATTTAATTATAAAGGAAATTTAATATGTTCATTACGGGTTTACCATTGGTGTTTTATGGGCTCGATATTTCAGTAACCCATGATTTTTCCCCTATTATTTTCAAGTAATGTAACATATTTAAAAGTATAATTGGCAAGATACTTCAAAAAAGAGTTGAGGGAGAGGAAAATAAAAGGCCTGAGACCATGGGGAAACAACCTACCTGTTACCCACCAACAATTCGTGGACGATATTATGCTATTCTGTACTGTCTCCTTGAGAGAATTCAAAAGGGTGAAAGGAATCCTTGAGTTATTTATGGAAGCTTCAGGCACAAAAATTAACAAGAAAAAATCGAGCACTTTCATCTTCAATGCACCTGAAATGGTTAAAGCCCACTTGACTATAACTTTGGGGTTTAGAATGGGAGAATTACCCACAAAATACTTGGGCACTTTACTAGCGGCAAATCCTCTGAGGATAACTAACTGGCAGCCCACCTTAGAGAAACTCAAGAATAGATTAGCTAACTGGTCATTTAGGTCTCTGAATATAGCAGCAAGACTAGTGCTCCTCGAATCAATTCTCCAATCAATCCCCATTTACCCTCTATCGATAATGTTGTTCCTAAAGGCGTGTGTACCAAAATGATTGAAATCTTCAGAAAATTCTTATGGGGAGGGCCAAAACAACAGAAGAAATGGGCCTTACTATCATGGAATAGTCTAACAAAAGCAAAATAGGCAGGGGGATTAGATCTTAGAGATCCGCTTAATCAGGTGCTCATGTCCTAAGTGTCGTAAAATGCTCAAAATTTAAAGTGCTTAGAACTGGTTCAAAGTTGAATGACTATAAAGTGCTCGTCTTCCTGATTCTGGCGCCGCAAACGGTTCGAAAAATGGTCGCCGTATGAGGAAGTTATGGCAAAAAGAAGAATTTGTCCATAACATTAGAAATTTTAATTTTTCAAAAAAAAATTAAAAAAGGAATATTCTGCCTGGCACGAAATCCGAGGCAACCACCAAACATTAAATGTAACTGCAGTTAAGTTGGCGGAATTTTGGCAGGAGCGCCAAATTTGGCGGACCCTCCATAATTGGCGGAGCTATCTGGAGTTAACTAAAGTTAGCTGGAGTTTTTCTAGGGAAAAACTGGAGAAACTTTAAATGGCCATAACTTTGGCTAGGAAAGTCGGTTTTGGACGAATTTGTTTTTGATTTTGGGTATTTTCGACCTTCTGAAGCCATTGGTGCAGGTCTCATAGCCATCTAAGGTCAATTTCAGGTGTTTTAGCTTAGTGGAAGTTCCAGGAGCCACTAGGGCCAAATCAGTTTGGGAGCTGCATTGGGAATTGTGCAACCATTGAATGTTGAACGAAGGTCATTCCTGAAGGTTTTCAGCATTCTAAATCCATTTCTACAGCTCGTTTTTCCTTTTGAGGCATTATTTTCACTGTTTTGCTTCAGGGAAGCTTTCAGGGCCACCAGGGCCATTTCAGGGTTGGAGTTGTTTGGGGGCTATATTCATCCATTTTCGGTGATTCAAAAGCATATGTCTGCCATTTTCGACCTTCTGAGTCTAATGGCAGAGGTTTCAGAACCAATTGAGGTCATATTCACCTCGAAATTCTCCATGCAAGTTTAAAGGGCCACCAGGGCCAATTGGGGAAAGTACTGTATAAGGTACAAAATTCACTGTTTAGTGTTTGGGAAAGAGCATGTTTGGCTAATTCCTATCTTCTGATTTTGTATTTACAGTCATATCTGTCCTTTGAGATACCCATATTCTTGTATTAGCCTTTGTAGCAATTTTAATACAAGAGGACAAGCCTAGTTGGAGAGGTTTGGTCCAACAGATGTAGCCCAAAGGGGGGGGGGGGGGGGGGCGGGTGAACTGCTTTATCATTTTGATGTCTTTATTTGCTGAAGATGATATGCTAAACAAAACTGATATAAAGTATTAAACAACAAATAAATATAACTTGCATACACACATAATCACTTATTCAGCTACAGAAAGTTACTTGTCTTATTCCGCAAGACCTTAACCTTCAAGTATGTGTATTTCAGAGACTTCTAAGTGTTTACTTTGTTATTTATTTAGGCAGAGCCTGTAGAGGGCCAGGTAGCTGCTTACCCTGAACCAAGTCCTAGGAGCGAAACTATGGTGGTGCTAGATGAAAGGGGGCAAATATTTATGGAAAAAAATATGGACTCAAAAATACAGCATGCCTACAACTACTGAAGAAATTTTGAGAAGGGAAGAGGTGCCAAAAGGCTCTACGATATGGGATCTGGCAAGTCAGAATAGAGATATCATAAATAAGCATGCTTTTTGGGAGATAAGAAATGGAAAGACAGCTAAATTTTGGGAGGAAGCCTGGCAGCAAAGGGGAAGAATGGTGGAGATTCAGGACATGCTAAACACATACAGGGAAGCCAAAGCTAAAGACTTAAATTATGTCAGCGATTACTGGAAGGAAGGAAGAGATAATGAGACTTGGAGAGAATGGAAGGAACCAGAAGAATGGGATAATAACATCAATGATGATCTAAAGGCAATGCTAGTAAAAGAGATGGACTCAAGAAGGATTAAAAACAGAACAGGGCCGGACATTCTTAGATGGGGCGGATCTACGAAAGGTACCTTTACGGTTAAGGAAGCATACCTCCTAAAGTCCAAACAGGAGCAGGGAGAACAACTTCAAGAATGGAAACAATTATGGAAGAACAGGTGGTGGCCAAAGGTCACCATGTTCACCTGGCTAGTAGGAAGAGGACGCATCCCGACTTGGGATCAAATTCAAAGACGAGAGTTCCTTGGACCACCCAGATGTAGCTCATGTAAACAAGACATAGAGACCCAGGAATATATTTTAAACTCTTGCTTGATAGCTCAGCAACAGTGGGAAGAGACTAGAAATCTATTTGGAAAGACAAACCATGATCCTCAGGACATAAAACAAACCATCTTCCAATGGGGGAAAGGCCAATTGCTAATCCCAGTGGTGAGGAGAGCATGGAGTCTGGTAGTAGGATTCAACATATGGCTTATCTGGAAAGAGAGAACAGAAGGATATTTCAAAATAAAACCAACTCCCCGGAGTCGATATGGAAAATAACTCAAAGTCTTATAAGGGAAACAATTCTATTGGAAGCTTGGGACCAAGAGGATTGGAAAACTACTGCGGAAGAAAACCGAATCTTAATAAGGTTAAATCTAGAACAAGGAATGGTTCATCCTCAGAAGCAAAAAACTCAGAGCATACAGATCCAAAGCCCAGCAGTGTTCATTCGTCCCCAGGATGGATTCATCAAACTAAACTTTGACGGGGCTTCCAAAGGAAACCCGAGACCAACAGGATACAGAGGGATTTTCAGAGATAGCCAAGGTCACACCAGGTGGATTTATGCAGATAAAGGAGGTATAATGAGCAATAATGAAGCAGAATTTATGGCTGCTTACCAAGGAATCAGAGTTGCAATAAGAAACGGATATACAAAGCTAGAAATAGAAGGCGATTCAAATTTAGTTATTGAGACTATCAGAAAATTGAATAATGGAAAGGAATGGGAACAGGTGGCAAAGAGCTGGAGGACGGCGGGTCTAATCCAGGACCTGGCAGAAATTATGAAGCGTATAGACTATAAGATTATCCACCATGTTAGGAGAGAAGGCAATAAAGCTGCAGATTTCCTAGCTAACTGGGGCTGTAATGAATCAGACGGGAAAGTGGACAGTATATGGCCAACTCATCTGGCAGGAACACGATGGGAGAACCTAAATCTAATCATCAAGCAGGATAATAATGACACAGTACACTCATAATCAAAGCTACAGTGGGACCCCGATCGGGGTGGGGAAAAGGACTCGGTATGAAGAAATGATGGAGGCCAGTACGTGGAAGCACAAGCCACCTCCTAAGTTAATCATACTCTGGTATGCAGAGCCGGCATGCAGGTGTGGTCGAGACCCGAGGCGAGGAGGTGAAAGAATAATGGAAAAGGCAGGGGAAAAGGACGACAATGTTTGGTCGGTGGAGCGTAGGATAGGTGTTGATAAATCAATAAGAGTTGGTGAAGGCAAAGTAACAGACAATCTGAGGTTAAGTAAGGTGGTGAAGGAAGAGACTATTAGGAAAAGAAACCCTGGTAACCAGCTTAGAAGAGGGCAGAAAGCAATGGCGGAGAGAAGAAGGAAGGCAGGAGAAAACACTGAAGAGGAAGGAAGACGGATGGACCACGATAAGGATAAGCAGGGAGTTTAGAATGTAAGAGAGAATGATAAGCAGAGGGCCGAGGAGAGAGAAAGTCCCCAGGAGGCCAAAAAGCATCTGCTATCCAAAGGAAGAGCGGTGAGGGTTAACAAGCCGGAGAAGGAGCAGTCGGAAGAGGAAGATATTCGAGGTGAGGAGGAAATGGAGGTTGGTAGGAAGGAGTTCACGGAGAAGGTGACGTTCGAGGTTGGACAGGGCAGTCGGGGTACCATCAGAGGAAGACCCTCCAGAAGAGGCAAAGGCAGAAGACGCAGGGGTGGTGGGAGAGTTAGGCAAATAGACAGTCATGAAGCGGAGGTGCCATCACCAACCCGACAAAAAAGAGATCGAAGAACTTTGGAGCAAATGGCTCAGGAAGCGGAAAGGGCATATAAAGAAGGGACTAATGCAGAGATCAGAAGAATTATCCAGGAGTTGGAAAATAATGTATTGCAGGAGGCCTCAGACCCGGAAATGGAGGATTGGGACATTCTATTACCGGACCCAGGAAACAGAAGGGGACGTTTATCACTGTACAAACAAGCTCTGCATGTCTATTGGGTGATGAAACGTTATTTAGCAAAGGCCATGGAACAGGTTGCTGAGGAGATGACTGAAATGGCTCAAGGAATCCCAATACTAAAAAGGGAGATGAAAAACCTCCAACTCACTCTTCTGATGTAGGATAGCAGGCTAGAGGAAATTCAAATTCTGTTGAAAAAGATAACTATGGTGCAAAGCGAGGAGAAGACCAAGCCAGAAACCATGGTAGAATGAACCTTATAGTTCTGTTTTCAAATGATCTTTCTGTTAGGCCTATGAGAATTAGTTTTTTTTTTCGGAAATGTTTTAGAATTTTTATTGCAGATAGGAATCGAGAGTAGTCTGTTGATAGGGTATGCTACATGGTATAGACTCGGTGGTTTATATTCATATGTTATGGGTTGACATTTACAGACTTAGGGTGACCAACAGACCCGGTTTCCCTCCGGGGCAGGTTGAGGTCACCAACTGATTGTACATATTAATTTTAGTTGAATATAATAGAGAAGATCCTACACTAGCTTACAAAAAAAAAAATCAATTATTTGGAGCTAAATTTCCTATATAAAATT
This sequence comes from Pinus tabuliformis, assembly GCA_031772625.1. Taxonomy (NCBI): domain Eukaryota; kingdom Viridiplantae; phylum Streptophyta; class Pinopsida; order Pinales; family Pinaceae; genus Pinus; species Pinus tabuliformis. The sequence goes on from CM062819.1 coordinate 116,391,629, forward strand.
TGGCCTAAATAAACTAAATTTCCTATAAAATTTTCACAAAATAATTTACATGTATTGTTACCTTTATATGTTTTAATTATATTTTTATTTCTTTTATAATACACTTCATCTTTTTATTCCTATTTATATCATTAAAAAAAATGCCTCAATCCTATTTAAAGGGAAAAACTAATTTTTACGTTTAACCGTTTTGAAGATGGTAAAGATTTCTATAGATGTTATCTTTTATCCAAATTTTGATAGATGTTATCTTTTATAATATCAAAGTGTAATCACGGTCTTGGGTTTCACTAATACGCTGAAAAATAGTGTATTGATTTGACCAACTATATGATATAAAATGATTTAATCTATTATTTCTTTTGAAAATTGATCAAAATTTTATGATAAATATGAAAGTATTTATTGATAAAAAAAAAAATAGTTTTTCCGTGTTATCATTTGAAGTACAAAATAGTTTATATGTTTATTGATGTTGTGCCGATGCTGTGGAAAGACTATGCTATATAGTTAATGGGAATTAAAAGATATAAATATGTTTATCATATGATGAGAAACATTTTATATTAGGTAAACAATTTTTTGTTATGGAATATGTCACATTTTTTATAATTTTGAAAATTTAACATTTTACAAAGCATAGTTTTGTAATTATAATGGTTGAGAAATTAATATAATTGTTTATGAATCAATTAAAATCGTTTGATAGTGATTGTTCAAACTATATAGGGGTTTGTATTTAAGACTACTCCAACGTAACGTAGCAATTTGAGAAAGAGGAAAATCCGAAGAGAATGATATTGAGAAGATATCAATTTTCTCATCCTCTAAAGCGTTGGAGATTTTTTTTTTCCATCATCTAAAGGCTTGAAGTTTTTTTTTTTTTGGTTAATATTAGTGTTAGGGGAATTATTATTATTCTTTAAGATAATTTTGATATATTATTTTTTATTTTTAAATTTATATTTTATAAATGGAATTCAAATTATTATTAAGTTAAGAAGCTTTTTGGATATGAAAAAGAAAAAAAAAATGAGACTTTTGTTATTCTTGTTATTTTATATGGATATGAAGTATGGAGTCGCAATATTTTTAAATAGTCATAGAGTACAGTAAAATAGATCTAAAAGTAGTTTATAACCTACAATCTCAAAATTAAAGGAAATGCTCTTTATTTTATTATCTTAATTGAAATAAGTCTTTCTCCATTGAAAGCATAGTTATGACTATGTATATGAGGTATAAAAAGAAATTAAATAACATGGAAGGAAAATGCCTTCATAAAATTTCTTCTAACTCTACCCAAAACCTTGACCTTCGACTCAAGTGGGCATTGCATAATGATACCTAGTCATGACTTAACCATTGGGGGATTAACCATTGGGTGATAAAGGAGGAGATTATTTTGCAAAATAAATATGATATTAAAGATATTTTACTTCAAAATTCAAGGGGAAATTGTGAAGTGACAAAGAGCTAGAGAGATAAAGGAAAGTGAGATATTATAAGAAGCTAATCAACCCCAATTTTGAAAACCAAGAGTATCTCTCAAATGAACATTTATAAAATAAGAATAAATTTTCATTAGCTTTATAGTGAAACTGGGCATTAGCCAATTCCCAAAACACCATAAAATGAAATAGTTTGTTCCCTTTGCGACACTAAGATGGTTGAAGATGAAAACATTTTATTTTAGATTGTCCATCTTATCCTCACATTTGATCTAATTTTCAAAATATTTGTCACAGTAGCATCCTTCTTGATTTTTTAAGTCAGCGTAACTATGGTGATCTTTAAACACTTCTCTTAATATTTTTCAAGCATAAAAATAAACTCCAAAACAATTCCAAATAATCTCTTATAATCCCATAAATCATATCAATCTTAGTAGACATTAATGATCAAAACCAAAAGAATTTTCTCTTAATGCTTTTCAAACTTTAATTATAAATGTTCAAGAATTCCAGATAATCTATTATAATTCCATAGATCGTATTGATCTTAATAAAATTTAATCATAATAAAATATTTCTAAAATATATAATTATAAAATTTGTAACTACGCTTATAGACGTATCTATTTCAAAATTTATAATTATAAAATTTGTAATTATGCCGATAGACATATCTATTTCAGAACTGGGTTGGAGGAATTTGGATTCTTTAGAAGTTAAAAATTGTTTGGAGGGTGGAGAATTGATAAATTTGGAATACTCTTCATCGTAGTCATAATTAGATGGATTGAATTAAGAGCTCAGATTATGAAAGGTTATAGTTTTCAGTTTCCAAAATTCAACGGAGTTTCTATGAGATGGAGATGCAAATCATTTCAATGCACATTGGTTATGTTCGCCAACACATCCTTGGCACAAACAATGTCTTCATTCCTTCTGCCATAGGTACATCATTGAGCTATGTGTAATGTTTCTAGTATTACAGTGAAGCCATTGTCTCTTGTTGGAACCCTCACAATGAAAGTTGGCGTCTTGACATGCAGAAAAGGCTCTTGGTGCTGACTCTAACAACATGACGGACATGACCCCCTTGAATCTGCTTGCCTCTCTAAATTACCTTATTTCCCTTTGAGGTATTGTTGTACTGTTCAACAACCCCCATTTTAGTGTATTATAGATTTCTTATGAAATTTATTATATTAAAATAGGGACCCTTCAATTTTAGAAAAATCTTATAATCAAAATTTAATGCTTAGGCTTTTTAATCAAAAACCAAGTATTAAACATTGATTAATCCAAAAAACCAAATTTTAATAGTCCTTGAGATCAAAACTATATGTAGGCTTCAAAAACCTTAAGTATTTAAAAATATGGGTTATTTAAACAAAATAAATCGGAGTTTTATTCCCCTAAAGTGCAAATCTTAAACAAACTCCAACTCATCCCGCTTCCCCGCATCGCAAATAAACAAAGTTCCAAATTCTCAAGACCCATCTACCAAACTCCATTGTGATTGAACTAGACCCGACGCAAAAATCCATTATAATTCATAAAACCCCATGTCCGTGACTAAACAATGTAAACTTTGAAACAAGAACTGATATTGTTACCCGTTTCGTAGAGATAGTGAAAAAGTGACTCGATTTTGAAAAGGGGTGATGCAGAACACACATATTTTTTTTAAAGGATAGTTTTTGGCACTTTGAATTTTTTTATGTACATTATGTTTTAGAATGTTAGTGATTTGCACGCTGATTTAAAAAAGTGGTGATTCTGCATCATGCACTTTTTTTAAAAGACCTATTTTTTGACTTTAAATTTTCTAATGTATGAAACGTAAATAATTATTTTTTAAATTTTTGACATGTTAAATTTTTTTATGTCAATTTTTTTACATAAAAATTATATATAAAAATATATATTAAAAATAAAATAAAATTAAGTAAGTAAAAATAGAAAAATTAAAAAAAACATTAATAAAAACTTAAAAAAATAATAATAATAATAATAAAATAGAAAATTAACAAAATAAATTAAAAAACTACTAAAATAAATATTAGAAACATTTAAAAAAAACCTTAAAAAACAAAAATATATTCAAATTAAGAAAAAAAAACAAACAAACAAAACAAAAAAACAAAAACAAAAACGGCATAAATTTTTTAAAAAATATATGTATTTTCAAATTTCAAAAAAAAAAGAGAAAAATATTTTTTATTTAAAAAAAAAAAACAAACAAAAACAAAAACAAAACATTTTAAATTTTATGTTAAAAAAATTAAAATTTAAAATTTGGATTTTTTTTAACATTATATATATATATATATATTAAAAATGAAGAAAAACATTTAAAAAAAATTAAAAGAAATATTATTTGTTTGAAAAAATTAAATGCATTTTTTTAATAAAATATTCGTTTTTTTTAATATCATATTTTATTTTTATTTTAAAATGGGCCAGGCTTATAGTCACGCCCACATGGGCGGTGGGGCGGCGGTTGGACGATTCCGGGAATCGCTCGGCCGCCGCCCGGTCACCCGTGGGGGCACGACTGCTAACCCATTTTAAAAAAAAATAAAAAATGATATTAAAAAAATAAAAACAAAAATTATACGAAGGTGTGAAATTCATATATTAAAGAAAGAGTGAATATAAAGACTAAGTTTTTTAAAATTCTAAATACATAATTGAAATTTTTATTAGAGTAATATTATATTTTTTTAAAATATATTTGTTTTTAATTTTGTGTTAATCACATACAAATAATTATATGATGTATTAGTATAATTTAAAATATCTAATTTAGAAAAAAAAAAAAAATAATAAATAAATAAAATAATATATATATCTATATATATATATAAAAGTATAAAAAGTATAATGAATTTAATAATTTAACAAAATAAATTTTAATTATAATTAATTTAAAATGATGATGATAGTGGTGGTGGTGGTGGTTAATGTCCATTGAGACCAAATTGGTCTATCGGACCTATAATTTTCTTAATTCTTAATTGTCTGGCTTCTCGTCTTTCTTGGCGAGATTGGTGTTGTAGCTTTCTTTTTTTTCTCTACTGTCTTCCAACTTCCTTTATCTTGCATCTCCTTCATCTCTTCTGGTTCTTGGGACATTGGTGTCTTAGCTTCGCGATCTGTTGTGTTCGTCCTTTTGAAGATAGTCGGAAAAGAAGTTTGGTCTGAGAGATCTGCTTTGCTGTTAAATGAATATTTATTTTATGCGGTATTCGATTCCTCATAACTATTGATGCTTGAGGGGTTTTCAAGTTCACTTTTTTGCTGTTGGGTGGGACTTTCCCCTAGCTTGTCTTGAGAATTGTTTCTTTCTTGCCCGATTTCTTGCGATTCAGAGTTTTCTTGAGAGTATTCTTCCTTGATGACAATGTAATGTTCTTTTTGTGCTCCTTTCCACCATGTAGATCTATGGTGATTCTTTCTAGCAGAATTTTTTTGGGAGGCTTTTGGGCAATTTTTGGCTAGATGGCCTGTCTCAAAGCAAGATTGACATATGAAGAGGACACTTTCATAATCAAGTTTCTGGTTCCACACATAGTCTTTACTTATTAGGTTTATTTCAGCTGGGAATCTGGCGTTGAAGTCCATTTCCACACATATGCATGCATAGGTGGTTTTGGCATATTCCTATGTTTCTGGGCACCTGCAGTAAAATTTCCCAATTGCATTTCCAATGGCTTTGAGCGAGGAGAAATTCCAGAGATGCAAGGGTAGGTTTGGAAATCTCACCCAAACTGGTGTTGAGGTTATGACTATTGTTGAGGGATCGAATGATGGGTTCCATGGCTTCATGAATAGGCTTGAATTTTCCCAAAACCAAGGGCCAGAATCTAAAATGCATTGTCTGCTTTCAGGGTTTTCAAAATCTACTATAAATAAATCCCTAGCACAGGGGTAGATATTAATTTCATCAAAAATGACAGGCTTCCATACCTCTGAGATCCAACTGTGGAGAGTTGTCAGTCGTGGCCAAAAACCATTGAACCAGCATATTAGGACACTTTCAGAAAACTTCAAAGCCTCATCGAGTAAGGCCTAGACCACCTGGATAGTGGGAGTTGAAGCTTCACTAACGATATGGGTAGGAGCTTGCCCCCCTAGAGACGGACGGAACTGAACCAACAGTTATCTTCGCGAAGCTGGGAGCCATCTAGATCAAGGTCAATCGATGATTCCCAAGCTTATGTATGCCCCTGCAGAAGAATGAAAAAGGCCTGCGAAGAATGCGATTTAAAGAAATTTCTCGCACCCAAGCACATAAAAAATAACATATCACTATTAACCAAAATCAAGATTCACATAAGTATAAAAATAATATTATAAAATTAATTATGAGATTCACATAGGTATAAGAATAATATTATAAAATTAATTACGATTTTATAAAATATTATGATACTATATTATATTTATGAAAATAATTATATTAGTTATAATAACAATTTATAACACTTATTATTATATTATAATAAATTTGAAATAAAATATTTTATATTTAAATTTAAAACAAAAATATTTTATATGATGTATGGATATAAACTAAAACATTCGATTTTAAAAAACATACACATAATGTTAATATTTTTAAGTATTTTTAATGAAATATGTTATGAGCGTTATAAAACAAAAAACAAAAAAACAAAACAAAATAATTTTAATTTTAATTTGTTAATTTGAATTAAATTACATTTATACTCTTATAAGGAGGTATGAGGCTTTTTTTTGTTTTTAATATATATATATATCTTTTAAAAAAAACAAAATTTTAAATTTTAAATTCGGTTTTACTAGAATTTTTAAAAAATGTTGAAAATTGACCCTAAAAGAAAGCCATCATTCCAGTATCAACACTTTTCATTTTCAACGTGTTTTTTGCACAATTTTTCCACAAAAAAATTGTTTTCACTACCATTTTTAAAACATATTAAAAATCGACCCTAAAAAAAAAAACATCATTCCAGTATACACACTTTTCGTTTTTAGCACTGTTTTTCATGTTTTTTTGGGGTTTTTGGGCCAGAGTTCCCATTTTGAGTTTATAGTTCTCGTTTCAAAGTTTACATTGTTACTAACGTAGGTTCTAAAAAGAAGCTTAATTCCATACCCCACTACTAATTGCGATATGTGATTAAGCCCAGAACCGCAGGATTATAAAATCAATTTCATTTAAATCCCGCGTCCAGAGCTATCACAACAACCATTTCCTTTGCCGATTGCGATATGCGATAAGGCCCGAACCCGCCGGGATTATACATTGCGATTTATATTTATATCGCATCTGGGGCCTATACCACAATCGCAAAATTCTAAAAAAATCATGCCTCATCCCAACACCAATTGCGATATGATGTCAGCAATGACATCAAATCCACATCATCACCATGTCACCACTCCACGTCATCCGCCACGTCATAGTGACGTCACTATGATGACATCCCTGACATCACCCCGGGACCCTGCAATCACAAGTTTCATAGGGACACAACTTATAATAAATCCTTCACCCCTACCGATTTGCGATATGCGATATAACCGGACCCGACGGGATTATAAAATCCATTTCATTAAAATCCCACGTCCAGAACTATCGCAATTTCCAAAGACTCTTACCCATTGCGACAGCGATTAGACCAGACCTGATAGAATTATATGTTGCAATTCATTTAAATCCCCACATCCACGACTATCGCAAATAAAAAAAGAACATTGTTTCTTTGTCTCCTGCCCATTCTGACTGCGATTGCGATTTTATTTGAGAAAGCCCCCTTTTTGGATTTTATATGAAATACTTTTGGGCTATACCGATTACGATTGTTATGAAGTCCTGCCCCAAAACTATGATTTCAAATAAGACGTAAAGCTCCACCTCCTCACTCAACATTCCTCTCCATGATGTTTGTGTCAGATTTATTGCGCTCTACATTTTCCTGATTTCCTGCAAAAGTGATTTGTTTCAAATAAAACTCACTTATCAATCTCATTTATTTCCATCTTATCGCTTATTTTTTTTCCGTGTTCAGGTTCATGACAGAGAAAGACAGTTGTGTTGATTAGTGGTAGATCAGTTCAAACAGACAGACAGACATCTAAAGAATTTGATGTAACAAATGAATCTAATGATGACAACAAACCATTTTCAGAAACTTCTACCAAAATATTGTTTTCCTTTAAGCATTGTTGAAGGGATCCGTTTAATGCCCTCAACGGTCTGCACAATAGATTAGAGTTTTTTCTGCTATTTAAGATTACTTGTTATATCAAATAAAGGTCCGGAATTTGATGAAAAAAGGCTTACAAAATCTCACACCATTGTAATTTCATCATTTTCTCAATGGAGAGACTGGAGCATTGTTTAGGAATTTTCATAAAGAATTTTGAGAAGTTGCATTATTGTACTCCTGGAATCATCTTTATGCGAAGGAATAAACTATTGCTATTTCTTTTATGAGCTGAGCGAAGTGTATCCGATATTTCTATCATTGTACCTCTATTTTGTTCATAAGTAAATATTAAATTTATCTTTTCAAATTGCTTATTTGATATTTAAAGAACAATGTTATATGTATTCACTATTGATCATGCTGCCATTGAAATTTTTATACATGTTAAGCAATTTGCTGTGATATTCTAAATGCGATATGAGTTTACACATTATTTTGATTAACTACTTAATCAAAATAATCATCTTGAAATAAGTTTCATTTCCATTAGTGTTTTAGAAATCTATATTGTCATTTACTAAGCAAAATCATTATAGATCGCATTTAGATAAAAGTTAAACAATCTGGGGTTATATAATAGATTAATGCAATTATTTTTCCATTTGATTCATTGTTAAAAATCCGCCTATTTCTCTCCACTATAAGCATTACACATTCATTCAATCATATTTCATTGGGAAATTGGTCCCATACAATCCAATCGGAGCCACTATCTAAATGAAAAGGAGTTGTCTTAAGGTCTGGACCAGGTGGTTTTCCACCTGTGTTGAAGCAGTGATTTTCGAGGCCTCAACACTTTTTGGCGCTAGAAAGAAGGCATGCAGAATATGAATGGAAAGTAAGTCCAAGCCAAAAACAAAAGTCCATTTCAAGAGTCATTCTCCCTCCAAATCTCCTACTTTTAGATCAGAAGTTGTACAATCACCTCCCAAGTCTCCTATAATACTTCCTGAAGTAATCCCTGTGGATTATGCTCCAGAATCACCATAAATTACACCTTTGATAAATAAATTGGAAGATGTCTCCATTTCAGTCAAAAATCTTGAACCATCCAAAGATTTTGAAGGAAGAATAACTTCTATTTTTCAAGGAACTGGTGTTTTAACTAGGTCCCAAAGTGAAAAACTTAGCATCTTGCCATTTGAATTTCCACTTCAATCCTGCCAAACAAAAACTGCTACATCAGATTCCCAAACATCTACTAGCGATATTACCTCATTGCCTCATTCACCAACATCTCTGTTTCTTCCTTTTTATCTACCGTTCACATCATCTATTTCCATTTCTTCTACACAAACAACTAGTGATGCCTCAAGCAGTGCTATCACAACTATTAATTCTTCTTTCATCACATCCACCTCTCCAACTGTTATAATGGCAGCCAGATGATGGTCCAATCTTGTAGTTTTTCAAATGCTAGCACCACTTCATCCTATACAAAAACATCTTGAATGATGGCTTCCCAAATTCAATCCTAATGATGGGTTACCTACTGAAGAACACCTTCACAACTATATGTTAGTGTTAAAATTGGCAACTAGGGCCAAAATCCATGTGGGTCATCTTATTTATGGTGGATTATATTATTCTTGGACTCCTCTCATTGAGAGGTGTAGGATTGATCTAAATATCATCCTATTTTGATAAGTATTCATGAAGATATGAATTTATTTGTGTTATGGGGCAATTCGTCAAGGTTGGCTAGCAACTAAACTGCCCCCTCTTGTGCTCCAAGTTTTGGTATAAATACAAGTGCTTTGCAAGTAATTGGACACACACTTCACTCTTGATATCTCTCCACTTGTTTTTGGGTTTTAGTGGAAGAGAAATCTAGGAGGATGAAGCCCTAAACACTAGAGGAAAGGAGGCTAAACAAGGAGCCCTAGCCTCAGTCTGGCCGCAGTCTAACAGAGGAGATCTCTGCTCCTATATATTGCCTAAAGGATACCTAGCCATAGTCCAAGAATGGAGATATAACACAGTGAAGGAGGCCTATACACGCTGCCCTATATGTAGGTTTATCTTTCCCTATCCGTAGATCTATATTTCCCTAGCCGCAGGTCTATGATGCCCTAGTTGTAGGCCATTTCAGGTAACCAAATTGTTGCTACAGGAGGTTGAGGTGCAGTTGGTGGCTATCTTAAGGTTGAGATAGATCCGAGAGGTTGTTTCTAGGGACGATAGGGCAGACTGTTAGGCCAAGTAGAGGAGGAGAGAAACGTTAGTAATTGGGTGACTGTTTGGGCACATTTTGGAGGAGGTCGTAAGCTACAACATAGTTGTGTGGTAGGCTGCAAGCCATACCACCATAGCAAGGGATAGTCTGGGCTATTTTGGGGTCATGTTGTACCATAATATTCGGCGTGGAGGCAGAGGGTTCACATTAGGGTAGGCCACATAGATTAAGGGGTGTTTGTGTGACTGTTTAAGGGCTGTTGCAGCAGTCTGAGGTGCCCTAACTTGTCACTATCACAACAACAACAAAGTATACATGGCATAGTTGTTTGTGTGGTCTGTTGGGTGATTGTTGTGACCAGATTTGGATCAGTTTGTTGGGTAGCCTGTGGGAGCCAAGTTGGAGGCTTGATTGGGTATGTTTTAGGGCTGACGTGGGCCACAATGATGCCCTAACTAGAACACAGTCATAACAGCAATGATACTTGGTGCAGCAATGGTACATGGGATAACAATGAGTACATGTTGTACAATGCAACATAGTGCACATAGGAGCAACAATGTATAGCATGATGTACAATGCAACATAAATAGTACAGCATGGTGTAGATCAATATTAATGGACATTGGTGCAGCAATGGGACAACATGGTAATGATGAGGTATTGCAACAACAAGATGATGAGGTATTGCAACATGCATTTGGTTGCAAAATAGTGCAATGAAGAGCTCAACATAGTGTAGTAGTACAGTGATGGGTATAGTCATGATTAGTGAAGCATGATGAGATGCACCATGGTGATGATGGGTGCAACATGATGCACCACAGTGAGGTGCAACATGATGATGAGGAGTAGCACAATGATAGGTGTAGCAAGACGATGGATTCACCTTGGAGAATCAGTTGAAGCAACATGTCTTCAACTGAGTTCAACTACCTCATGTATCGTCTTCTTAGAGATGATCTATGCTCTTATTTAGATAAGTCAAAGTGTTGACTTCTGTTGTATATGTACTATCTCTCTCTCTCTCTATTGAACTATTGAAGAACATATAAGAAGAATTGATGAAGGGTTCCCCACATTGGGGTTTGTCCCTGGCTAGTGCCACATCTTGTGTCCTCTTGTCTTGGCTTGTCTTCTACGATTTATCGTTATGTTCTAACTGTTAGCTACCTATACCAATAGGTTTCATATTTCATGATTGGCTATAGAAGTTCCAAATATCCTCTGCTTTGATCATGCAAAGATCACATATTTCCAAGAGAATCCAATCTGTGTTTATAGCTTGGTATGGACTCAAATTTTGATGGATGGTCCAACAGTCTAATCTGGACCATGTCATGTTTTAAATTTTCAGTTGTAGATTAGAGAAAGAAGTCTGTCCAAACTGTTTAATCTTGGTAGACAAGTAGTTTAGATAGAGAAAAAAGGCTCCCAACAGCTTAATCTGGGACCTTGGAAGAAATAAAGGTAGAAGTAGATAGAAAAACAAAAGAAAAAGCCAAAGAAAAGAAAAGGTAGGTAAGGGTCTGCAAGTCCAAGTGCACCCTCCAAGAAGAAATAAAAAATGCTAGGCAAGTAGCTGGGTAAGTAGTTGGGGTTGCAGAAAGGTTATATTTACCATTGCAGGTGTGTTAACTTTGTTTACCAAAGCAGAGTCAATGAATTGAGAAGGTCTCATTCTTCATCAAGTTGCAACAAGAAAAGGAGCATGTCTAACCTCCCCTTTCCCCTTTTCATGTCATTTACTAACATTCCCTCATCAGTTGAGATTCATGGAAGAATTATGGTTTCATGGTGGTTCTTAATCTTTCTAGAATCCACATTTCTTGTCTAAACTCTTTTCATTTTGATCTACTCCCTAAACTAAGTAAGTTTCAAATAAACTTAGTGATTTTCCCCCCTCATTCATATCTTCCCCCATATTAACTCTAACTTTACTATGTAAAATCCCCTATATTACCTTTCCCCTACTAGTATTAACACCATGGTGTATAAACCCCAAATTTTGTATAAATATCCCTCCCCTTGGCCTTATAGCCATATGTTCCCTAAAAAGGAATCAAAATGACCTCTGGTCACTTTGATGAACCTATACCTCATCTCTCTCCCTTGTTTCAAGTCATTCCACTCATCAAACCATCATTTGCAAAGAAAAACCCTATAAAAACCCCTTCCTACCCCTAAACCCCTTTCAAATTATGAAAAAACCAAAAGAACCCACTTTTACCGCTTAACCAAAGTTGGCGCATATATTTGATTTTTCGAATTATATTGAAAAACATTGAAAAATACCATATCTACACCTTTCCCGCTGAGCACTTGTCCCAAAAGAAATATTTATTTATTCCTCCACCCGCGTCCATATCCACCGATCACATTGCCCTCCCGTCCACCGTCGGATCGGACCCGTGGGATCCGACGGCCCTCATTAATATCGGAGCGGCCCCCACGACGGACGATTAGCGCCCGAGAAAATGACGAAGGGATACGTCATGGCGCGGCCACGCGTCACCCTTTCAGGTCTCTCGGAGCGACCTCTGACAGAACCAGGGCCGTATCCTAACCGCCCCGAGAAGCCGTAACCGCTCCGAGAAACCGTAACGGCTAGTGTACTTACCGCCCGGTCGCTGGTTCCATGTCATGCCCACGTCATTACCGCCCTGCCGTCGCGTCAGCATCTTGTCCGCCCCTGTGCCAGCGTGTCTGCCACCGCATCATCCCTGTGGACCAATCCTAGCTCGCCACGTCACCTGGTGACGTCATGCTGACGTCACCCGGCCCTGACCCCACCGATGACGTCATGCTGACGTCACCAGAAAAACGCGCCAAAAGTCCGAAAAATCAATATTATAGCCAAAATTTTGCGTTTTTGGGCACTTTTCTACAAAAACGTTTGTTGCTCCTGCATGCATTTTTCACGTCCAACAGTACACCAGCCTGCAGAACTCGACCAGGAGACCTCCAGCGCACCATTTTCACCTGCATTCCTCTCCATTGCTCGCTGAAAACCAAGTATTTACCCTTAAAAATCCTTCCTTCACCTGGTTTTGTCTGTAAAATTTCCAAGGACGATTAAATTTGGGAAAAAACATATAATTGACCGGCAGAAATCCTTGCGCCTGGCCCCATTTACAATTGTGAACTCGAAAAACACTAGCTGAGCCTTGTTTGCCCGCATTTTCACTAAGAACCATACTCTGTTCGCGCATTCGCGAAAGACTCATTTAAACTGAATTTACCTGCTGAGGAAGACAAAGTGAGACCAGACATTGGTCTTATTCATAATTCAGACAGTATTTCAATTGCTGTGTGCCCACTTCACCCTCTGGTCCCTGAAATTCACAGTTTCATTGCAAGTAATCACCACTGTGTTGTTCTGCCTACTTCAACCAGTTCACCTGCAAGTCAGAAGCTTAATAAACCATGGAAACTCCAATTGCACTGAACATCAAGCCTCTCAATGCCCCTCACAGGGAGTTAGAATGGAAAGCTCTGGGAGATATGGATTATCAAATGTTAGACTGGTTTCCATTAGGCTCTAAATACAATATTCAGATGCTAAATGAGTTGAAAGCCCAACACCTTAGTGGAGCTGATATCCTAGGGATTTGGGACTCAAACTTGCCCATCTACAACCTCCCCCAGGTAAATCCTATGCCTGAATTGATCCACAGATGCCAGGAGTGCTATGATCCATGCCAAAGAGCTGTCCTCAGCCCTACAGGCTCAATTCTGTTCCATATCACCCCAGAGAGCATAAATGAGATGCTGCATTTCCACACTGCAAAACCATTGACCCCCCTCTACATGCAGAACTTGATAAAGAAGGGGAATAAGTTGTCAAATGACCAGATCATCAAAATCAACCAACTGTTTGTACAATCAGGCTCTGAAACCATCAGAACTTCTCCTATTGGATATGCTTACTTAAATGAATTGGGCAGAATGCTAGTAGATTTGATCAGCTATGTCCTAGGGTTCAAGGGAATGGAAGATGTGGATGAAATTATAATGGCAATGCTGTCTATATTCTCTCCTGGAAAGCCTCCAGCTCTACATTATGACTATGCCACATATATTGCAGATAGGATCCATGACCAGCTGATGAATCTGCAAAGGGAAAGACTGTTCAGATATACTTCCTACATTTATCATCTATTCTTGTTTAATCAACCAGGCAGCTTCCTTATTTCCCTGAAACAAGTTAATGCCCAGGGGAATCCAAGGTCAGTTGTGTTTTGGACCCCTGTTTTTCATTGCACCTCTGTATCACCATACACATACTGTGAGTTCATAGACTCATTCATACATCCAGCTATGACATTATTGTATGGTGTTCCTCCTCCAAGGTTAACTGATGACATGAGGAGAATTCTCCATCTAAACAAAACCTACAGCATTGGTAATTGGTACCTTTACCGAGACCACACAGTCATCAGAGTATATGGCTGTGAGTTGAAGCCTTTTAGGCTGCCAAGGTATGTCCCCATGAGGTTTTTTGCCCTCGAATACTTCAGGCAATTTGGGAATGCCGACTACCTCCACTTCCAAAGTAAGAACAAGAAGGCACAGTTGAAGGTAAGGAGCCAGCTGGGCCCTTTCCTATATAACAAAAAAGAGGAGGGATGGAAAGAGGCAAACAGTATCCTAGAGGCCCTCAAACTGCAAACTAGCTTTGAGTGGATACCCTATGACCCCAATCATTTTGTTTCCCTCAGGAGGATAAGATACAAATTGGGTACCTATTCACATGTGAGGCAGCCTGAGATTGAGCAGTATGCCAATGCATTAAGCTGGGAAGAGGGCACCCTAGAAGAGGAAATCACTAGTGAAGAGCTGCTAGAAAGAGAGGCCAGAAATATTCAAAAGGAAACTGACTTAGAAAATTTTGGACATGTCCCCCTCTCATATAAAAGACAACTTGGAGCAGCTGCCTCATCCTCAACAACACATCAGCAAGCTGCCGTGAATACTCCACAGACAGCCAACAAAGGCAAAGAAAAGCAGGTGGAACAGCCACCTCCTATGACTGAAGAGCAAATGGAAACCCTAGTGTAGCAACAAGAAGAAATGGAGGAGCAGGGAGAAGGGCAGCAGCAAGAAGAACAACAACAACAGGAACTGCATCAAGAAGAAGGGCCACATGAGAGACAGCAACCCTTACAGCAAGAAAGAGTAGTTGATACTCCAAGTTCCACTGAGCAACATGCTCAAAACATAGTTCCTCCTAGGCTAGAAACTACCTTTGATGCCTCGGTCCTCCAAACTCCACAGAAGGAGGACATAAACAGAAAAAGGGATAGAGAAACTCCCCTTACATCATCTATAAATCAGGGAGAGAAAAGGCAAAGGTTGAATGACTTTTCTGAGGATGACATAGCAATAAGGCAAGCATTGGGCATGGGCCGACCAAGCAGAGAAGCTTCAGCCAGTTCCTTCCAGCAGGAACAGGATAGAACTATGGGAGGAGAGGTCAGCTCCTCCAGCCAGCAAAGAGAAGGAGAAAGGAGCATCAAGCAGCAATTTATAGACATCAAAAGGAGGAGTGACCCTATCAAGATACAGCTGTACAACCATTTATTGAAAATGGCTCCCACCAATCAAAAAAGACTGATGTCTGCATTTGATGTACAGGAAGGCAAAATGATCATGAGCCATTTTATGCCAACAGCACTGCAGCCCCAATCTTCCTCTGACTACTTGAGGACTAACCTCGAAGTCCTTGCCAAGGACATCCACCCAATGGATAAGATAGAACTGCATAAGCAAACGGGTGAGATGGTCTATGCTTCCTTGGCAGACCAAACATTGGATAACTACAGGCTACAAAATAGCCTTAACAATACAGCCTCTCAGCTAGAGTTGGAGAGGGCATCATCCCAGGCAAAGGACAATAGAATAAGGTCCTTGGAAGACATAATCATTGAGATTGGTCATGATCCCAAAGATATCAAAGGAATACAAGAGATATTGAAGTTGAGGGATGCTGACATGGCTGCCTTAAGGAAAAAGATCAAACTCCCAGCTACCATTCACCCTCAAACAGATGAAGTGGCTCAGCAGAGACATGAGCAGGATGCCACAGCCTTGATGATTTCCCTTTATAAGCAGCTTATGCAAGCACAAGAAAAGTTTGGAGAATCAGAGGCCGCACAAGCAGCATTGCAAACAGCACTGAAATAAAGAGAAGAGGGTCAGACCTATCAGCCTCCTCTGGTCATCAATCTAGAGGAAACTGCTCCTATCACTGCTCCTCCTCCTCAGCAGACTGAACAGACAGCAACATCTACTTCAGCAGCACCAACAACCACAGAGCAGGCCCAAAGCCTGGATATGCAAAAGCTGAAGAATGAAATTCAAATCCTGGAAGCTCAAATGACTGAGTTAAATGAGACCAGGGAAAAATTAGCCAAAATCAATGACAGACATGATAAATCAAAGAGAGAAGTGGCAGAAAAGGGCAGGGAAATCAAAGCCCTTAAAGACAGGATAAAAGAGCTAGAAAATGAGCTCAAATTAGATAAAGTTATAGCTGGGCTTAAGGCAATGCTATGGGCCAACATTGGCCAGTCTATTACTGACCAATGGCAGTATATAGAGACAATCCATGAGCAGCTAGAGCTCATCCCAAAAGCACAAGCTAAAATTCACAAGTCAAGGGCTGCTCTAGGCAACATGCCTGAAGTTGCCACTAGGATGATCAATGTGCTGAATAACAGAACAAGTACTCAGCTGGCAAACATGGGAATTCCCAATAGAACTGAGACCATTTAGTTGATCAAAAGGGTTCTCACATTGAGAAATTTGGTGCAGACATTGGAGAGAAGAACCCAGGACATGCAGACCGAGGTGAAAAGGTTCATGGATAAATTCTTAGTGCTGCAAAACAGAGGACTCCCTAGCTTACTGAACAGCGCAGGGAGACTGATCATTCATGAGCAGTATGCCAAAAGAGTGAATGCATTTGCCACAAATGAAATCAATGAGAAGCCCAGCAACTCAGAGGAAACAGGGCCAGCTACAGGACAGACTATCTACAACAGGGTAGAAAGTCTATTTTTTATAATGAATGAGATCAAACACCTGTTTGAGGTGGCTCCCAATTTTTACAAGTATACAGAGGCAGAGGAGACTATGGATGCAATTCTCAGGCATCAACTCCCTACACAAGACTGGTGGACAAATACAATACAGAAAATTTTATAGACAGTGAGTCATTCACCAAATTTTGTTTTTAAAATATGAATTGTTATGTAAAGCACAGTTCAACAAAATCAGCATGCATTAAAGATTAGAGCTGAGCCAACTCAGCAAAGCTGTTCGGTCACCACAGCAGCAAACACAGTCACAGGTGGCAGGGCCGAGAAAATACAGCGCAGCAAATATAAAGGCACATTTTTCAGCATTAAAGCAAAGCGTTTCAACCAACTCAGTGACCTCCAAAGGTCAAAATATCCTCTGACAGACTTAAAGAGCAGTTATGTTGCATTCAAAGCTGCAATAACTTCTTTTCTACTTTCTGAACGAAGTAATGAAGATATTTCTCTCTCAGATGACTCAATGCCTGAGATATTTTGTATAAGCATTCATATAAATTCCCCTTCGCATGAGTTTGCAAGGGTTGTTGTTGATTTCTCCTGAAGAAGTTCTTATGCTGTAATCCTTTCAGAAGTTTAATAAAGAAAGTGATGGAATTTCTCGGATTTCTGAAGTGTTGAATGTGTTCTGGTGTCTGTTGAAAACTGCTGGATTCCTGTGTATTACAGAATACAATAAGTCTCTGTAACTCTCTCTGTTATGTGTTTTTGATTTGTTAAAATCCATATATGTTTCTAATTTCTGAATATTTAGCAACAAAGAAAAAGAATAACTTCAGGACTTATTCAAGAAATACCCTGAGTTCAATCTGTGTTGTTAATGAATGTTTTCTTCAGCTGTAATCTTGATAAGTGTAATTCTTAATTGCTGCACTTTCAGAATACATCTTTCACAGTGGCCTTTGTCTCAGGAATTCAAGTTTGCTCCTGTGCAACGTGTTTCACTTTCACCTCACCAGCTTAATAGAGAATCCTTAATTGCTTTCTATTGGCTGACATGCTTCACCATTCAAGTTAAATTTGTTTGTCTGAGATGCACAATCGGCCCTGCAGTTTGAACACCACCAATCCTGCATTTCAAAGCATTTCACAACTCCAGACTCCATTGCCCAATGATATATTACTCTCTAAACACTACATCTTAAGCCCTGAAAGAAATCCTTCAACCAAAACATAAACCAAAACCTGAGCATAATACCTAGCCTAAAACACCATCATAACAGAGACAAATCATAAAGAGAGAGCCCTCTCTGATTACAGTTTGGCTAGAAACTGTGATCCAAAGATTGGTTAGTGGTTACCCCAGCCGTATTCCCTTGGGAGTCATAGGGAACAACCTGGGTGTTAACACTATCTACAATTTACTATTATGTTGATGTGATTGCTAATCTCGAAAAGATATTGAGCTAACTGTGAAAATTGAAGTAAATTTCTTTAAGCATAGAACATACCTAAAATTAACATGCCATCGGAGCTGAGGTGAAGACAAATCCAAAGCAAGAGTGAAAGAGCAATCGCCAAAGACAGTTGGGAAAGGAAAAAATTGGATTCCTCATCCCTCTTGAAATTCACTAAGGGTGAAGTCAAAGCTAAGAATATTATCAGAATGGCGCAGCGGAATCTTCTGATGGCCTACCTAAAGATCACTTCAATGGGAAGTCCGAATCTAAGGGTGGAAGGAAAGGTAGATGCCTTGTTTGTAATAAGTTCGGCCATTATGCAAAGGAGTGTCTGAATGGTAGGGACACATCACTTGATGATGATAACAATAATTCCAAGGACATCTTCAATGATTGGAGGAATGTTAGGTAATGTAGGTCATCAAGGAAATAGCCAACTCTTCAAAGAAAGCAAGGAAACCTAGGTATGAAGAATCAAATGTTGTTTCTGATAAGATAAAGAAGCATTATCCTATATTGGCCCTCTCCTCCAGACTCTCGCTTATTGATTGTAGTGCTTCAAGGCACGTCATCGGATAGAAGGGTGCACTCTCTAAATTGGTAGAGATGGAAACAATTGTGGAATTATTGGAGTCAATGCCACCTATCCCAAAAAGGGTGTAGGGAATGTTACCCCTCAATTGAATGAGGGTAACTTGATTCATTTACAAGAATCTCTTTTATGTACCTGATCACAAGAAGAACCCGGTGTCCATTTCGGCAATAGAAGTCAAAGGTTTCAGGGTGGCATTCATCGATGGAAAGGTATGTGTTTGAAAATGATTTTTTCAAAGATGCTTTTACTCATGGGTTCGGGGTTGGAAATTTGTATCAAGTTGTCAGAAGTCCATTGGGGACCATGTTAGTTGACATATCTCGTCTATAGCACTGTAGGTCTACTTATTATGGGGCTCCACCTGATGTGAGTCAGATGGTGACAAGGATGCCTGAATTCAAGAAGAGCATGAAAGTACATGTCCAAGATGTACTGAAGGAAAAATCTTACAATGGGACCATTCCCCTCATGTAACAGGTACACAGTTTTGGAACAACCCGAGGGGTTTGAGATTCATAATCGGGAATCTCATGTATGCAAGTGGAAGAAATCCCTTTATGACTTGAAGCAAAACACCCCAGGCTTGATATGATAGGATTGATAGCTGTCTAATGAAGCTAAGATTCAATAGGAGTGAGGCCGATCTAAGCCTTTGCTTGAAGGTTGTGGATGATAGTCCTCTCATACTAGAACCTTATGAGAGCGACCTCTTTCTGACAGGTGTAGACCTTCTCATTTGCAAAAGTAAGAGGGAGTTGGATTTTGGATGTGGAATGGTGAACTGTAAGCCCGTGACTACCTCGATGGAGCTTAACTTTCAGAAGTTATGTGGTAGGGATGCCGGATCTGATTTGGGAAATGCATCTGAATTTCATAAACTCATTCTAGCATTGATGTTCTTAGTGAACTCTCGTCCAGATATATTTTTTGTAGTTAGCATGTTGAGCTCATATATGGTTGAGCCTCACTGGATTAGTGCCAAGAATCTTCTGAGATATCTTCGGGGCACAATGGATTGAGATACACTGCCAAAAATGTGAAATTGCATGATCATTCAAATGCTGACTGGGCAGGCAGTGTGGAGGATCGCAATAGCACTTTTGAGTGTTGGTTCTCTTTGAGTTCTGCCTTGATATCCTGGATGAGCAGGAAGTAGAAGTCGGTTTCTTCAAGAACCACTTATACCAAATACATAGCTACAAGTATGACCTCGTGTGAAGTTGCCTAATTGAGGAAGCTCTTCAATGAGTTGATTGACACGTGATGGATACCAACGTCATATTTTGTGACAACCAGAGGGGGATTTGACTGTAGAGGAATCTCGTGTGTTATGATCACTCCAAGCATATAGATATCAGGTATCACTTTATATGGGATATGGTACATCAATGAGAAAGAAGGCTCCATCACATTGGGACTGATGTGAAGGTCGCAGACATTCTGTCGAAGCCTCGAGGAAAGGTCAAATTTGTGACTTTCCAGAATGACTTGGAGTCGTTGAGAGACCCTTTTATAAGGGTCTTGTATGATTCATGCATTGAGCTTTGGGAGCTCTGGGGGGGCTTGGGGTACTTCTTGGAGAAACAAGCGACCATAGGGAAACTCACCCTCCCCTAGTGGTGTGTTGTGTACAGGGTGAATGGTTCAACCTTCCCCCGTGATAACTCGTGGCGACTTGTGGGTAGGATGAGTGGTTCTTTTGCCAAGGCATCCTACCCATGCAGTCTGGGACTCATGGTAAGTACCTCTCATTTGGCCAATGAGTAGGGAAATGGGGTTAGGGACCATAGTAGTATTGATGGATGCATCGTGTATCTACTGTACTCCCTATGCTAGGATGACCAAAATTGATTTGGGATCAATTGGAACTGACTTCAGGACAGTAAGAGTGATATAGCTCACTCTCTCTTGGAACTAATCTGGGATCAGTATGAGTGGTTTGATACACTCTCTTGATATTGATCTAGGATCAATGAAACTGACTTCGGGTCAGTATGAGTAATTTAAGACACTCTTTTGATATTGATCTAGGATCAATGAAACTAACTTCAGGTCAGTATGAATGGTTTGAGACACTATTTTGTGATATTGATATGGGATCAATGAAACTGACTTCAGGTTAGTAAGAGTGATATAACTCACTCTCTTTTGGAACTGATCTGGGATCAGTAAGAGTGGTATGACACACTCTCTTCATATTGGACTGACTTCGGGTCAATAGAGAATGGTATGAGACATTCTCGATCAATTATTCATCTTCATGGTTCAGCAGAGCAGAGCAGTCTAGGACACTGATAGCAGAGATAGTATAGTTAGGCAGATGGATCAGCAGATGGAGTTCTCCCTAGTTGACAAGGAGTGTTAAAATTGGAAACTAGGGCCAAACTCCATGTGGGTCATCTTATTTATTGCATCTGATATTTTTCATAGACTCCTCTCGTCGAGAGGTGTAGGATTGATCTTAAGATCATCCAATTTCGATAAGTATTCATGAAGATATGAATTTATTTGTGTTATGGTGCAATTCGTTAATGTCGGCTAGCAATTAAACTTCCCCCTCTTGTGCTCCACGTTTTGGTATAAATACAAGTGCTTTGTAAGTGATTTGGACACACACTTCACTCTTGATTTCGCTCCACTTGTTTTTGGGTTTTAGTGGAAGAGAAATCTAGGAGGATGAAGCCCTAGATGTTGGACGAAAGGAGGCTAAACAAGGAGCCCTAGCCTCAGTGTGGCCGCAGTCCAAGAGCAGAGACCCCTGCTCGTATACGCTGCCTAAAGGATGCCTAGGCACATTCCAAGCATGGATATATAACATGGTGAAGGATGCTTATACACGCTTCGCTATACACAGGTCTATCCTGCCATAGCCACAGATCTATCTTGCGCTAGCCGCAGGTCTATGATGCCTTAGCCGCAAGCCATTTCAGGTGATCGGATTGTTTCTACAAGAGGTCGAGGTGCATTTGGTGATTGTCTTAAGGCTGAGACATATCCGAGAAGTTGTTTCTAGGGCTAATAGGGAAGGTTGCTAGGCCAAGTAGAGGAGAAGCGAAATGCTAGTAATTGGGTGACTGTTTGGGCACATTTTGGAGGAGGCCATAAGCTACAGCAAGGTTGTGTGGTAGGCTATAGGCCATACCACCACAGCAAGGGATAGCATGGGTTGTTTTAGGTTCATGTTGTACCCTAATATTCATTGTGGAGGCAGAGGGTTCACACTTGGGTAGGTCGTAGAGATTAAGGGTTGTTTGGGTGATTGTTTGAGGGCTGTTGTAGCAATCTGAGGTGCCCTAACCAGTCACTATCACAATAGCAGCAAAGAAAAATTGGAGTAGATGTTTGTGTGGTGTGTTGGGTCATTGTTGTGACCAAATTTGGATCATTTTGTTGGGCAGCCTATGGGAGCCAAGTTAGAGGCTTGATTGGGTATGTTTTAGGGCTGACGTGGGCCACAGTTATGCCCTAACCAGAACACAATCATAACAGCAATGATACTTGGTGCAAAAATGGAACATGGGACAGCAATGAGTACATGTTGTATAGTGCATCATAATTCACATAGGAGCAGCAATGCATAGCATGATGTATAGTGCAACATAGGAAGTACAACATGGTGTAGATCAATATTGTTGGACATTGGTGCAACAATGGGACAACATGGTAATGATGAGGTATTGCAGCAGCAGGATGATGAGGTATTGTAGCCTACATTTGGGTGCAACATAGTGAAACAGTACAGTGATGGGTACAGTCATGATTAGTGAAGAATGATGATATGAAGCATAATGATAATGGGTGCAACATGATGCAGCGCAGTGAGGTGCAACATGATTATGAGGAGCAACACAATGATAGGTGCAACAAGGCGATGGAGTCACCTTGGAGAATCAGTTGAAGCAGCATATCTTCAACTGAGTTCAATTACCTCATGTATCATCTTCTTAGAGATGATCTATGCTCTTATTTAGATAAGTCAAAGTGTTGACTTATGTTGTATATGTACTATCTCTCTCTCTCTCTCTCTCTCTCTCTCTCTCTCTCTCTGTTGAACTATTGAAGAACATATAAGAAGAATTGATCAAGGGTTTCCCCACATTGGATTTTCTCCCTAGCTAGTGCCACATATTGTGTCCTATTGTCTTGACTTGTATTTTGTGATTTGTGTTTATGTTCTATCTTCAATTTACTATTGTGTTGATGTGATTGCTAATCTGGAAAAGATATTGAGCTAACTATGAAAATTGAAATAAATTTCTCTAAGCATAGAACATACCTAAAATTAACAGTTAGCCATTAAACTTAATGGGGTATATGAAGAATATGTTTTTGTTAGATTATTCCCATACACTCTTATAGGATCAATAGGGTCTTGGTATTTTTCATTACTAACCAATTCTATTACTAGTTGGGATATGTTTGAAGAATAATTTTTAATTAAATTTGGTGATGATCGCTCAACCACATCTCTTATCAATGACCTTTCCAATTTAAAAATGAAGTCAGGGGAAAAGATAAAATATTTCAATTCCAGACTTAATAAATTGTTAAATAAAATCCCAACTACTTCTAGACCTGGTGTCGATGTACAAATTGAATGGTATATTTCATCTCTTCCTTCTAACATAGGAATTTTTATAGATAGAGCTAACAAAAATACCTTGGTAGATAACATGAAATAAGTTGTGTTTGTAGAGAAGGGGATAAATGCACTAGAAAAGAAAAAAGACCAAGAAGACAGAAAATTAAAAAGAGTTACATTTAAGGATGAAGCTAAAAATAAGGCACCTAAAGATCCCTTTGATCTTGAAGGCTTACAACAAGTCCTTAAAAATTTGTCTAATGAGATGGTAGATATCAAGAAATAAGTAGTTGAATCCTCGTCCAAAAAACCTTTTAGACCATTCATAATAAATCAGCCACCTAATCCACAACCTCCAAACATGATCTCTAATGCAGAAACTGATGATGAAGATGAGGAAGAAGTAGCATTTTCTGCTGATGAATCCCAAGATGAACAAATAGCTTAGTTAAATGGAATGAGATTTTATGCTTCCTATTTCTGATAGTGAAAATGAATATAAATCATTACCTGTTAGCACAAGAAGTAAAGGTTCAGTTGATCCTAAACAATCAATTCAAAAACAAAAACCTTCAACTTCTACTGCTAAAGATAAAGTTGTTGTTAAAAAATCCACTTCCACTTCTCCCGAAGAGATTACATCTTCATCCAATTCTCCATCTTCACCCAGAACCTTTGTAGTTTCAAATACTATTGAGTACAATATAGTTGAGGATATGAATAAAATAAAAGCAAACATTTCCCTCCATGAACTCACTAAACTCAAACAACAACATAAATTTTTACTAAAAGAGTTGAATGCAGTACCTACTTCTCCTCTTCCTACTGTTGTGGTATCCAAAGCTTCTAACGGAATGGATAAATCTCCTATTCATCCACTATTTGATTCCTATGATGCTATTTTGATAGGTGACAGGTCTAACTCACCTAATCCTCCTTTTCTTTTGACTTTTGAAATATTTAATAAAAATGCACATAACTGCTTGGTAGATTCAGGGGATTCTTCGAATATCATGTCGTACTCAGTTTGCCTGAAATTAAACATGTCACCCCAGAAAACCCCAGTTCACATTGTGCAACTCGATAGGACAAAAGTCAAAGAAAGTCATATGAGAAATGAATTCAGTTCTTATTAGATTATCTTCGAATTCTAAAGTTTGTCAAATAATTGATATACTTCTTGTTGATATCATAGATTTCTATGGTTTAATTCTTAGTAGATATTGGTCAGAAAAACTACACGGTTATTTTGCCACTGATTGGTCCCATTTATGGATCCCATTTAATGGAAATCTGAATCAAATTAGAATCAACCGAGAAAAAAATATGAAATATTCAGTAAAAGATTTCAAAGGTGAAAATGAGGCAGTAGTATTTAATAACAACATTCTTGGAAACTACTCTATTGAATCATTTTTTGATACTTTTAAAGCACAAATGTCACCATTTATGAGTAATTTTGTAACTTCTCAAATTGTAATTTTTTCACTCACAGAATTTTCCATATGTGTAAATATGCTAGAAAAACCATTAGTTAATTCTTTATTCTAGACATTGTATTTTGATTGGTCGAATCCAGGAGCAGGTTGCATATTGATTAATCCTAAAGGTGTGAAGACAATGTTGACTTGCAGATTGGAATTTGAATGCACAAATAATATTGCAGAATATGAGGCATTGGTCCAAGGTATGTATAAAGCAATTATCCTTGACATTAAATACCTTCAAGTTTATGGAGATTCAGAAATCGTAGTAAAATAAGTAATAAACATGATGCATTGTATCTCTACACACTTGAAACATTTTCAGTCATTGGTTCAGTCTCTCACTTCACATTTTTAGTTTTTAACATTTCTGTTATTCCTAGGATTCAAAATTCCAGCACTAACCTTCTTGTTAATGTTGCATCAAAATTGATCCCATCCGAAGATTACAATCCCGATAGATTTTCTGTAGAATTCACCTTTAGGCCATCCATTCTCGATAATATCACCAACTGACGAGTATTCAATGATGATGAAGACAGTTTAAGCTTCTTAACTTCCGAAAATTTATACAATGACCAAATAATTGATGAGGATGAACACAATGATCAATTAAAACAAAAAATTGAGGATAATCCCATACCCAAATCTGTAGTTAAACTTGAGGATCTATATGATTTAAAAGAGATATTTAAAAGAGTTACTAATTCAAAACTACAGAGTTCAACTCTGAAATTTTGAATTAATAAATCGTGGGACAGATCTTAATCCTTAGAACATTAATTTAGGACTTGGTCTTTCGTCTAAAGAAAGATTATCCTTCATTAATTTGTTTAAAAAATATAAGGATGTATTTCATTGGAGTTATGAATATCTGAAAACATTTGACACTTCTATCATTCAACATACAATCCCAATGATATCAAACAATAAACCTATCCAAGAGAAATTACGGAAAATTCACCCGAACTTAGAAAATCAAATCAAAACGATTTTTAGGAGGGTAATTTGGCAGCGGATGAACAGCGGAGGCTTTACAACTATATCTAGGGTTGGTATTAGGGTTTGACGTTGGGTACCATAGCGGGATGCGCAGGGGGGAGTGCTGCTCCCTCCTACAGTCAAGTAGTTACGAATAGAAGTAAGGACGCTAGAAAGCAGCATTTCAAGAAACCTCTGGAGAAGAAAACAGAGGTGAGTAACACAAAAATATTGGAAAGAAACAGACCCCATGAACAGGAACGGGATCAGCAGGAAGCTAGTAAGGAGAAGGAGAAATGGGGTAGCATTCAAAAAACTACTTCTCTAAGGACAACTGGGGAATGCAAACCCAAGTCGAACATCATTCCCCGGGTCATCTTAAGTGACCTAGCGCTACAAGCGCATAGGGATCATATGGCGGAATATGTGGTTATATGCAAATTCATGGGGATATGGCCGACGGAGAGGGCATTTCACGTATGGATAAGGAGCCACTGAAAATCAAAGGGGGAAATAAACCTTCATCTGGGATCTAAGGGCTTCTTCACAGTGGTGTTCACAAGCCTAGAGGATAAAGATAGAGTGTTCGAAGGAGGACCATATTTCTACATTGCTGCAGGCCTCTACATGCGGACATGGATGATGAACTTTGTCCCAGAACGTGAAAAATTCACATCGGTATAGGTGTGGATTAGAATATACTCCCTTCCTCTAGATTATTGGCTACTGGAATCTCTAAAAACAATAGGCAACAAACTGGGGCATTTCCTAAAGATCTCAGATGTGACTCTGAAAGGAAAGTACACCTCCTTCGCCTAGATATGTGTGGAAATGGACTTATCTATACAGAGACTGCCCAACAAACAATATGGAGAGAAATGTGAAAACTACTGCGGATAAAAATCCTGAGGATTTCACCAAGGTTGGGGGCAAAGGGAAAGGCGATAAGCGACCAAAACAAGAGATCAATGAGGAAAGACAACTGAGCCACAATAGCTTTAAGATCCTAGAGGAAGAAGATGGAAATAAAGAAACAAACCAGGAAACGAAGAACATTATCACTGAGAAGGAAAGGGATGCTAGCATGGAAGATATCATAGAAAATGGCCAGCAAAAGGATGATCTTCCAAGAATTATGGAGATAAGTAGGGACCATGAGATGACTCCAGGTGAGGCGGGAACAGAGGACCATGAACTGCAGGAGATTCTAGAAAGGGAAAATCTAGATCTAGAGAAAATTTTGGAATAAGGGATGACCAAAGGAGTGGACTCCCTGCCAAAAGAGGAATATGATAGGGTTCAATAGCTCTTCCTATGGAGATCACAACCAAAGGGCTCTGGAGTCAAAATAAATCATGAAAGCTAGGAGCATAGAGGGGTCAAAATGATGGAGGAGACACAGGCACAATCTCCAAAGAACCCAGGCAGGAAAAGAGGAAGAAAAAGACAGAATGAGTTGTTGAACGAATGTGGGAAACTCTTGATCAACTCAGGTAAGATGAAAGATCTCACCAATTATTCCTTTACAAACCTTTCTTAATGAAGCTCACAACCTGGAATATTAGAGGCATAGGAAATAGAAGGAAACAAAGAAATCTCAATAATAGAATAAAAGAAGAAAAACCAGATATGGTTTTTATTCAAGAGACAAAATGTTCAATGGATAAGATTAGAGAAATTCATAATAAATGGCTAATCAAGTATGAGTATCTAGAGGTTAAAGCAAATAACTCGACAGGGGGATTCTTACACTCTGGGATCCCGAGAAATTTGGAATCTTGGATGCTGAAGCGTCCAGGAACTATCTTTATTTGGTATGTCAACCTTTAGGTGATCAAGACATATAAATGATCACAAATGTCTATGGACCTCAAAATCAAGAAGATAAACTCAAGCTTTTCACCTCCCTTGAGGAACTAAGAGAAAGACACCCTAATATGCCCTGGATCATTGCAGGAGATTTCAATATGATAAGATCTCTTACAGAGAAAAAAGGCGGTATGAGACAGCTAAGTAGAGACTCCATGGCCTTCCAAAACTTCATAAGGAACATGGGGTTAGTGGACACTAAAACAATAAATGGTACCTTCACCTGGAACAACAAGAGGGGAGGGGCTTCACAAGTCGCCTCTAAACTAGATAGATTTATTATTTTAGAGGACCTCTTTCTTTCAAGCCCTACCATGTCAGCTTCTATTCTTCCTTTGGAGGTTCAGACCATTAACCTGTCTAGCTGGAAGCCACTTTTATGGGTACACCAAGAAACAGACCCTTCAGGTTTGAAAATGCTTGGCTCTCTCACCCTGAATTCACTAACAATATTGACAAATGGTGGAGAGAGGATCTGAACATTCAAGGCACTATAATGTTCCTGCTCCAATAGAAACTTAAACATATCAAATCTAGGCTTAAAGATTGGAACAAAAAGTACTTTGGAAATATCTTCAAAGCCAAAAGAGAAGCTGAGCAGAAACTCCAGGAGATCAATCAGATCAGCATCACAGATGGCTTTACCGAGGAGCGGAAAAAGCTAGCTGACTCTCTGCAGGAAGAATGGGAAGATCGGTGCATGCAAGAGGAGATTTTCTGGAGACAGAAATTGAGGGTGCAGTGGATTAGAGAGGGAGAAAGAAACACGAAGTTCTTTCATAAATCCACCATGGATCACAGGGCACACAACAAAATCACAAAGCTCAAAGATTCTCAAGGGATAGAACTCATCTCTCACAAAGATATGGAATCTGTCCTTGTTCAAGACTTCCTCAATATAGCATGGGAGCCTCTGGTGGATAGATCCAAGTTCATCAACAATTTCACTCAGTACATCCCTCAGCTGGTTACCAAAGAGGACAACCAAAATATTAACATGCTAGTGTCAGAAGAGGAGGTTAGTGAAGTGATCAATGAAATACAAAATGGAAAAGCTACAGGCCCGGATGGGTTCAATGTAGACTTCTTCAAAGCCTGCTAGAAAATAGTCAAACAAGATATCCTTGAAGTGGTGGAAGACTCAAGAAGATCCAAAAAGTTTCTGAAGGCTCTTAATGCTTCCTTCATAGATTTGATCCCAAAACAGGAAAAATCTATGACTCCAGATGGCTTCAGACCCATAGCTTTATGTAATGTGGTGTACAAAATTATTTCCAAGGTGATCGCCAATAGACTTAAGCTCCTTTTACCAGCTTTCATCTCAGAGGAGCAAACGGGATATGTGGAAGGAAGACAAATCCTCAATAACATCATCCAAGCTCATGAGGTGGTACACTCTCTCAAAAGCAACAAACAAGCTAGTATGGTCATTCAGCTGGACCTAGCGAAGGCTTACAACAAGCTAAGTTGGTCTTATATAAGGGAAATTCTAAGAGCCTATGGCTTCAACCAAAACTGGATAAGATGGGTTATGGCACTAGTTACCATGACCAGTTTTTCCATCCTACTCAATGGCGCTCCTTCAAGAACCTTCACACCCTCCAGAGGTCTCAAACAAGGGGATCCACTCTCACCCTTCCTCTTTGTTCTCATGATGGAAGGGCTAGGTAGAGCGATTAAAATGGAAAATGTTGAAGGAAGAATCCAAGGTATCAAACTCACCTTGGATGGAGTGACAAATACTCATCAACAATTTGTGGATGACACAATGCTGCAGGGCATACCCACAGTTGGGGAAGCCAGAGCGATCAAACAAATCTTAAATGACTTTTCTATGGCAACTGGCACAGAGGTAAGCCTCAACAAATCAAAAGTTTTTTCTTTAACACTAACATTGTTATTCAGAGAAACATCTCCAGGATTCTTGGGTTTCAAAGGGACCAATTACCTTCCAAGTATCTGGGCATACATCTTATAGATAATCCTTTAAGAAAGGGAGTATGGGAGCCAATAATAAATAAACTTCAGGAAAAGATCAGAAAATGGACATGTAGGTCATTAAATTTGGCGGGGCGCCTTGTGCTCACACAATCTATCTTGCAGGCAATTCCCATTTTCATGTTCTCAGCTCTTCCTGCTCCTAAAGGAGTTCAGCAACAGATCAAGAGCATACAAAGGGATTTTCTATGGGGCAGAGGAGAAGAGAAAAATAAATGGGCTTTAGTGACCTGGGACAAGATATGCAAACCCAAGAGCCATGGTGGTTTGGGGCTTCACGACCCTGAAATACTCAGCATATTTTTAGGAGCTAAACTATGGTGGAGGAGAAGGATCACATTCGAATGTCAGGGAATATTAAGGGCTCCCACATTTGGAACCTTGCCTGGGCAAATAAAGGTATTGTTTAGCAACATAATTTCTGGGAAATCCGAGCTGGGAACCTAGCTTGGTTTTGGGAGGATAACTGGCAACAGGAACCCAACATGTATAAGGATGAATTAGCAGCTCTCAAGAATGATACCGACAACAAAGTTCTACTCATGGTAAATGAATTCTAATAGTAGGTAAGGAACAATGGAAAATGGAGAATTTGGAAGGATCTAGGCCACAGTGAAGAGAGCCCTCTGAAGGCCCAGGCAAACTCTCTTGCTCGGGATCTAGAGCATAGGAGGATTTTGGTTTCCTCCTTGCCTAACCAACTAAGACGGGGAAGGAACACCGAAGGAAACTTCAATCTCAAAGAAGCTAAGTAGGTAGTAACAGGGTTTAACTACCAAAACCCTAATCAAGTATGGAAGAATCTTTAGCAGAGCCCCCACTAGATAAAAATAAAGTTATTCATTTGGCTAGTTCATCAAAGGGAAATTTTAACTTGGGAGAATCTCCTGAAAAAAGGCTTCACTGGCCCATCCAAATGTTACCTATGTGGCTCACAAGAGGAGATGATGGATCACCTTCTCAACCTCTACCCTTTCACCTCTACCATGTGGGAATGGGTGGCTTCAATCTTTAGTCACACTAATAGGGATAGACTCAGCATCTCCAACACTTTGAAGAATTGGAGGAAAAACTTCTTAGGGAATGAAATCATCAATAAAGCCTGGACTCTGGTTCCAAGCTTTGTCATCTGGGATGTTTGGAAAGAATGTAATAGTAGGATCTTCAAGAACAAAGCAAGCAAGCCCCAACACATAATTGATCAAATTTTAAGGCAGCTCAAAGACACAGTCAGAAGCTTGTTGTGGAAACTTCCTAAGGACCCTCCTCTGCCCCAAGATGCGTGTATACTACTGCATTTGGGTCTCCAGTCTATAGGCCCACAGGGCATAATTAAGGGTGTGAGCCAAATAAATGCAGATATAAATATTTGGAAGCCTCCTCCACATGGTTTCTTAAAATTCAATATAGACGGAGCGTCTAAGGGAAACCCAGGGTTAGCTGGTTTTGGGGGTGTTATAAGAGATGAACAAGGATGAATAAAGGAGATCTTTCATGGCCACTTAGGGAAGGCCACTAATAACATGGCGGAACTCATGGCCTTAGAGAAATTCCTGAAAATCTTGGTGGACTCAAATTCACACAATTTCATCATTAAAGCATATTCATAATTGATTATGAGAGTGGCCAAGAAAATATGCAATGGTACGGCATCGAATAAAGTGTCGAAACATTGGAGGCTATCACAGGTCTTTCTCTGTATTTATACCCACCTGCAAACCTTAAAAGCTGTAAACTTTGTCCATGTGAAAATAAAAGATAATATGTTAGCTAATCGTCTGGTGAATGAAGGAGTGATTAGTAAAGAAAGGGACACTCGGCAAGTTTGGGAGTTGATAGCCCCGGGGAAACTGTTAGAGGATTGTCTCTGTCAGGCTGCCAAATATAGGAATAGATGGATTGACAGGATGGATCAATGAGGCTCAAGAGACAGGTGGGAGTACATGGATGCTTAAACTGTTTGCTTGTTGATTGGTAGCAGTCTGCAGATTGTATTGGCATCATTATTCCAATGGATTTGAGCGGATGGTCGAGATCAGCAGAGGAAGACCAAGGACACAGTGGCGTGGAGATTGATTTTGGACCGATATATCTTGGTTGAGATAGATCTATGGTGTTTGGGCGAGGAAGTTACCCAACAATTAATGAGTAGAAGCGAGTTGGATAAACCCACAATTGGTTTTCAGGCGAAGGAAAGGTCGTAAATGGTAATTCCCCGTTGGATCCGATTCCACACACACAGTGACACGTAACAGTGAGGTGAGAGAGGGAAACCGTTTTTCAAGTGGATTTGGAATGCGTAAGTTAACCGGCCGAAATACGTGTGAGCCGTTAGATCTGGTCGAGCGAGATCGATGGTTGACAGACAAGGAGCAAGTTTCGAAGTCAAGAAGTGTTGTGATCGTTGGATCTTGAATAGATCAATGGTGAAGAAGTGCTGACATATCTTTAGAAGGGTGGATTTCAAACTTTTTTAAACTGTGGTTTGTGTTACCGTCGGGTCCAGATTAGTAGAAACGGATTGGAGAAACCCACAAGTGGATTTTGGGCGGAGGAAAAGTCGTAAATGGTAATTCCTAGTTGGCTTTAATTCCACTCACACAGTGACACGTAACAGCGAGGTGAGAGAGGGAAACTGCTTTTCGAGCGGATTTGGAGTGCGCAAGTTAACTGGCCGAAATACGTGTGAGTCGTTAAATTTGGTGGAGCGAGATCGATGGTTGATAGATTAGGAGTAAGTTTCAAAGTCAGGAAGTGGTGTGACCGTTGGATCTTGACTAGATCAATGGTGAAGAAGTGTCGGCGAATCTTTAGAAGGGCGGATTTCAAACTTTTTTAATCTGTGGTTTGTATTACCATCGGGTCTAGATTAGTGGAAGTTTAGCAGAACTTAGCGACTTTTGGAGGGGTCAGTTATCTTAGCGGAAGCTCTAAAGTTGTCAGTGGATGACAAAGAGCCCATGGGAGTTTAACACTCCTTCCTGTTTAAAAGTTTTTGGAAATCCGTGAGAATTGGTTTGATCCTGGGTTTTGTTTTTCCTGTTGATGGCATTCCCACAACAGGTTGGTTATTGTTTGGGTCTTTGCACTAGCAAAGACGTGTAACATATGTAATGTACTTGTACGGTTAATAGAAGGCTCCATTCTTACTTGACCAGAAAAAATAAAAAATCAAATCAAAACGAAATTGAATAAACTCCTTAAGGCTAAAATTATTTTTCCTATTAGGCATTCAAGATGGGTTTCCAACTTGGTACCTGTTAGGAAGAAAAATGGCAATATCCAAATTTGTATAGATTTTAGGACTCTTAATAAGGCCATTCAAAAGGATAGTTTCCCTCTACCCACTATGGAACATATTTTACGATCAGTTGCTGGTTCCAAACTTATGTCTTTCCTTGATGGTTTCTCTGGATATAATCAAATTATGGTCCACCCAGATGATAGGCTAAAGACTCCTTTCAGAACCAAATGGGAAACTTATGCCTACCAAAAAATGTCATTCGGTTTAATAAATGCAAGGGCCACTTTCCAATGAGCCATGGATATAGCTATCTAAGGTTTTTTAAATAAAAAAATTGTTGTTTATGTGGATGACATTATTGTTTATTCAAACAACAAAAATAGACATTTACAGGACTTAAAACAGATTTTTGAACACTGTAGAAAATATGGTATTTCACTAAATCCAAAAAAGTCTTTTTTTTCTCTTAGTGAAGGGAAACTCTTAGGATTTATTGTGTCAAAAAATGGAATTTACGTTGACCTTGTTAAAATAAAATAAAATAAAATAAAAATTTCTCCACCATATAACAAAAAGTCATGCAATCATTTTTTGGACAGATAAATTTTGTCAAAAGGTTTGTCCCTGGTTTCTCACAAATCATTTTACCGTTATAGCAAATGATTAAGAAAAACATAGTTTTTAAATGGGGCCAACATGAAAAGAATTCATTTGATTTAATTAAACAAGTAATTATCAATGCTCCCTCTTTAAATGCTTTGAGTTTCTCCAATCATTTCATATTATATACCTTTGCTTCTTCAACGTCTTATGTTGTTGTTTTGACACAAATTAATAATCAGAAAATTGAAGCACCCATCTCATTTTTCAGCTCAAATTTTCAGGGTGCTGAATTGAATTATTCAGAAGTAGAAAAACAGGCATTCGCTGCATATAAATTTGTAAAGCATTTTAGACCTTTTCTCTTAAAAACACACACGAAAGTAATAGTCCCATTCTCAGCAATGAGGCAATTACTGATAGAGGGAAATGTTCCCCTAGGGCTTTTTGGGTTGAAACCCTAGTAGACTGAAAGTTATCTATTCAAAGAAACATACATTCACACAACCATTATGCTATTTTAAGCAAATTCTATGATAAGGGTATGTACCTTTGGTCCTAGGTTTGAGAAGGCCCTTAGGGTCCAAACCCTTCTTGGAGTTCCCTTCTTCTCTTTTGTCCTGCAAAACAAACAATTCAAAGAACACAGTAGTACATGGACAAAAACTTATAAAGAAACCATCTTTATGTTATAAAGAAAGGTAGTTAGTTATGAAATCCAACCAACCATTTACATATGAATTCTAAACATGAATATCATTAACATAAAGAAGATTCATTTCGGGAACCAAGACATGTGTTTCTTTTATTATAGACAAATAAAGTACATAAAAAGGAATATTTTCACCTGAGTCACCTTCAGCAGGCTCCAAGCAAAGCTTCCTTCCAAATCCGTTCTAGCCTCAAGCCTCTAACAAACTCCTTCCATGACTCTCTCCATCATGTCATAAATGGTGGATGAACATCAACACACAAGGAAACAAAGGTTTCCTGTACAAAATGGGGGAAGTGCAGAAGGCACAAGGGACTTCAGACCTGGTCAAGGGAAAAATCTCAGCATAATAACCTTTCTCTCTCCTCTCCTCCCTTTAGGCCTTCCCTTTGAGGTCTTTTTATACCATCTCCAAAGTAGTTTTTTAGTTAGGAGTTTGTTGGGAACAGTTGGGCCGCGGGCACTAACAGGTGATCAGCAGGTAAAACCCGCGATCTCCGCCCGAAAATAAGGAGATTTATATTTTTTTAAGTGTTTTAATACATACATGTGGGTTGGATATACACAGACCTGTGTATACACGCGTTTAACTCAGGGCAATGTCGCGTATAAGGGATAAAACACTGTTTTTTAAATTTTAGGACCAGGTCTGGAAGGAGGGGTTGCCCTAGGCCATGAGTACAGCATCACAAACCATAAGAGTGAGATTTGGAGATATAACAGATGCCCCCTATTATATGAGGTCAGAAGGGGTACATGATGGCCGAAATATATTATGCGAGTACATGGAAAGGAAGTCTGTCAAAAACCGAGGAGGACTTCACCAGAATTCAGCCTGCCAAGCCACCAAAGGAGATCAGAAAGAAACACTATCTGAGGTGGGCATACCCATGCTTAGAAAAAGTAAAGCATGTCCGCATATCAAGTACAAGGGAATCCACTAAGTATACAAATATAAATGACTGAAAGATACATAATGGATCCTCTGATCATAATGAACAAGTACATGTCTGAATATCACATATAAGACTGTCAATGATGCTGAAAGATGCAACGGATCACTTGTATCAAAGACTGATCCCAAAAGGTACCAACTGAACATGATGGAATAGGATGGTACTACACTGCAAACTCAGGTGCCAGCATATAGAATGTCACCATGACTGACTGCAACATATAAAGTGGAGTGGTATCAACTAGCAGCAACAAGAGCAACTGTCAAGTGAACCAATGAATGCTGATACAACCTGAGGTCTTCACTGACCGCCGTGGTACATTTCTACACCATGGGAATAAATGATCTGAAGTCGACCATGTGAGAAATTGTTTGATTACCGGTCATTGATGTATACCGTTAACAAACGCGAGACTACTCACCGATAATGATAATGAGCGTCAAGGTACCCAGTACAATCTAACAAGTGTGAATAGATGAGCTAGAGTCGAACACCTGTAAGAATCTATCGATCAGGAGACAATGATGGTTTCCCACTGTCGATAGCGAAGGATCTGCCACTAATGACTGCAAACCCCAAGGTACTACCAAATGGACTCTCGATCTTTGCCCCAGAGCAATGAGTCGGAGTCGATAGGGAAAGATCCGCTAGAAGGAAGGCATTAAGGCATCCTTCATCAATCTAGCGCGAGTGTAACCCGTAGGCCAATAATGTGGAAGGAATCAGACGAAAAAGATGTAGTAACCCAACCGAAGTACGTTTCCGGTGTACACAAGATGTGGCTAGCGCACGACAGAAACCCTCTGAACCAACCAATAATGAAAGCTGACACAGAGGCGAGGTATCCACCAATAGGGTCAAATGGAAACCAAGGTACTGCACGAATCCCAATGTGTGATAATGTAAGCTGACGTCGAACACAAGGGAAACCACTCAGTCAAAGACCCATGATATTGATCGATGCTGAGCACAAGGTGACCTATCAATAATGAAAATAGGGCCAGGGTGCGGCTCTAGGCCTGTCCTCAGAGCAAGATGTCGTCGTCGATAAGGACAAGACCCGCCAGCAAGAAGTCAATGGGGACCTTCTCAAACGGGCACGAGTAAAGGACCAATATAACTGATGTGATGATAGACATGATACTGACAACCAGGGATGGCCGACTGAAAAGTGAGTCAAGAGACACCGCAGAGAGGCCGACTCAGGCTAACTTCCCTTGAACAAAAGCACGACTCAATGTGACTATGTGGTAGCATATGATGACTCTGTATAAATTCGTCATGCAGGAGGCACGAACGAACCCTCCATATGATTGGAAGAGATAACCAATTGGGGGAGAACTAACTCAATAACAAGGTTATGGCATACCTAAGTCAAACTAAATCCAACCCACACGGAGGAGACTTTGTTTTGAGTGCTTTGTTCAAGGGCGACACGACTGACTCTAGCTGCCACCAATAAATGGAAATAATGTCCAGTTCCCGCTCATTTTTGGAATATTTTATTTTTTTGTCTTTTTCTGTTAAGCTGGAAAAAGAATAAAAGAATGTTATGGTACAGTGGAAAGAACGAGTGTCGGTGAAACAGATGATCTAGTTCCTGGGAAAGGAACATTCCTATGCTCAATGCAGGGAGGTGAAAACTGGTCAGTGACACTCAAAGGTATGTTCCTTCCACGGGTCAAGGTGTGTCAAGCTGCAGAATTCAAAGTTATGCAAGGTTGATTTTGCAGACGTCATGGTCAAAAGTTGGCTTAAACACGAGTCCAAGTGAAGCCGGCTCTAGGCCAAAAGGTGCAAGTGGTCAACATGCAATGCAGTAGTACAACTCAACACAAAGGAGCCTCTAGGGTATAAGGCCAGAACAAAGCGGAGAAGCTAAGAGGAATGAGTCTTCAACGCTTAAGTCATGGCGGGACTACAGAGGACTCCCGAGCCTACTCAAATCGAAGCAGCATGGGCAACAAATGTCAGTGAGGTGCTAACTAGGATGCCCATGTAAAGGATGGCTCTACCATCGTGTCATGATTTAAAGAATCGGCAAGTGAAGATGGCTTACGAACCATAACACGATGGGATCGACCCTATGGAAAATGTATCTGCAAATGGAGGCTAGTATGCATAATGCAACGGAAAAATGATGTCCCTAACCTATATGCCAGTGATAAGACGATACCTGCCATGACGGGTCAGCAATCATGGAACCGTCTCGAACTGTCGAAAAACGTCCAAAATGTCCTGAAAAATAAGCCAATCTCGACATTCCAAGCTCCCAAGTTAAAAGTCAGATGAGGCCAAACAAAATAAAATTTTGAAAAAAAAATTTGCATTTTCAAAACTTATAAAAAGTATTTTTGACTCACCATTTTTACCATTTGAGTTTGAGAGCAAAGGTTTTGGAGCAAAAGGAGCAAACTTCCCACAGCCAGATTCAACCATTCAAATTCGTCAAAAACCTCCAGGTAACTCTTATACTTAGCTTGCAATTGATTGTGACAGGTTTTAAGATTTTTGATTGATGTTTCACCGTTGAACTTTTGTCAAAAATGTCCTCGCGGCGTATACGCGGGTTGGTAATATTGAACCCACGTACACGCGGGCCCTATACGTAACTGTGTGCACAGGGACCCATGTATACGCTGCGAATCATTTTTAAACAAAAACTAACAGTTTTAAATCGATTTTTTCTCAGGATGCCTGTCACGTGGCGTGAAAGAGAGCATGCAGTGGTAGACAATGAAGTTATGAACAGTCCAGAAGCATTAGATGCATTACAGGGATGCGGTTTGCTTAAATTTTTCAAATTGCCAAATATGAAAGCGAACACGCATCTGCTTGAGATGCTCATTGATTATTGGGATGTCGATGAGGAAGCCTTTATGATTGATCAGATGCCGCTCAGGGTAGAAGTGGAGGATATCTATTTTATCACGGGCCTTTCCCGAAGGGGAGAGGTAGTACAGTCCCGGGGCAGGACACGGAGTAGCCTCTCGATAGAGGACTATGTACAGATATACTGCCCGGGACATCCCAAAAAAGTTGGGAGCCAGATTTCCATCACACATGTGGTGAGTTTATCACTTAGGATAATCCTGTTCACCATGGCTCGAGTGAACGGATCATCCTCTCTGCATCAGGCTTCACGGCAAAACATGAGCGTGGCAGTTGACTGTCTCACTACTGTGTTCGACTGGTGTACTCCTCTTCTAGCCAACATGAAGAGCTAGCTCACTTCTATCAAGAGGGGTCAGACTAAAAACTTTGGATATGGGAGCATCTTGTGTACTTTCTTTTTCGAGAAGGTTCCCGCACTCCACCCCAGGGTAGCAGTTTCCATCAGCACCCCACGCGATCCACGCATGGGCCGGTGGGCTGATCTGATGAAACGTCTAGGGGGTAGGGAGGTCCCAAGGACTGCCTTTGACGATGACTTCTTCACCTGGTGGGATCAGCAGATCATCGCCGTGGATGACTACCCCTATGCTGGGCTGGATTTCCGAGGAGATCCTGATCTAGCATTACCACCGAACCCAACATGGGGCGAGATTGGTAAGATTTTTTGATTTTATAATTTTTTGGATTTTTCAAATATAATGATGAATTTTGAAAAATATTTTTGATGAGATTCAAATGACTGATATGATGATCATGTTCCAGACATCGGGCCGGTACGACCAGATGGATTCCCGCGGCATGGATGGCATGGCCGAGGAGCCGAAGAGGCGGCTGTTGATACAGAACGGACTCTAAACAATGTCCAGCGACACTTGGCGAGACTGAGCTGCCGAGTACCGATGGCCGTCATAGAGGACCTTCCTGAGGATATGCAGTGTCATGTGGTTGTCATGCCACGTGACTGGGTTCACATTTTTCGGCGTGTGGCCAATGTTATAGTTACATACTTAGACGCTCATCCTGAGCCGAGGCATTAGATATGCCGGACATGATTATGGGCATTTGAGTCCTAATTTTGTATATTTTTTGGACACACATATGTACACTCGAGACGCTTTACGATATATATATATATATATATATATATATATATATATATATATATATATATATATATATATATATATATATATATATATATATATATATATATATATATATATATATATATATATATATATATATATATATATATATATATACAGTTTGACTTTTTGATGCTTGATTTTATTATGATGAATGATTGATGTGCTAGTCTAATGCCTGATTAGCGATAGAATCAGCTAACCAATTATGAGATCTTGGAATGTGAAAATAATTAATATAAGTAAATGTTCTTTGCAACAACCTCACCCTTAAATACTGGCGATATAAAGATGGATCCCGTACCCGATAAATGTTATTTAATTGAGACACTATCAATTGAGAATCAAGATACACTACCAACGAGTCGTTCTCATGAGAGATTGCCTCGGATAATAAATTAATAACAGCAGTATACTCGGCCATATTGTTTGAAGCAGGACCGATGCACACGCCTCTTGATGCCATCAATTGACCAGTTGGATAATAGAGTACCCAAGCTGCGGAAGCAAGATTCCGAGTGTGCCGACTAGCACCATCGGTGAACCCAAAATAGACCAAATCATCCATCAACACCTGCCACAGCAGACCAAAAAGTGCTGATATCAAAAACTCTCGACGATATATGTACAAATATAAATAAAGTACAAAGAAGCCATTGCCTGGCCAAAACTAAGCAAAGTACTTCTTTAGGTAGAGCCCGTTAGGGGGCTCCGCCGACTTACTCCTAGGGATGTTTATAGGTACGACGATCAAACCAATCAATAGACTCCCTTTGGAAAATGAATGTGTTGGAGCCAAAGGGACCGTACAAACATCGCTAGTCGAACTGGAGGACCGAGATTCGACTTCATGCACAGGGGAATGAAAACATGACCAACGATGTAGATCGTCCAAAGGTTGATCTACAGCTGTCATTGCTTCAAATATTTCTTCGTCCGAAGGTAAAACTGTATTCGAGCAATCCGATGCAGAGGTGGAATCAAGGGTCTGAAAATGAGCCACATCACCATCTATCTCTTTCCCAGAGGAAGAAGTAGAATGGTTATCTGCATAGTTATCAATAGATTCACATCTAAGCTCTACTGCAGACATACGAGATCCTATTCCACCCACCTTGTCGTCACCTGATGTGGTCACAGATGAAGGTAAGGTTCCAGGTTTCAAAGAATAAGGAGTTTGAACAAACTCTCTCCGTAAAGGATCCCTGGAGGATGAAATTGTATCTATACGTGCTGTAGGAGGGGGAAGATTAAACGTACCCATCAATGAAGAGTACATCCCGACTCCTAGACTCTCAGTAGGCGGATGGGGGTTACCCACTAAAGGAATAGTAGAGTCAGAGCTTGCTTGAGGATCGACTGGACAATAGTCCAATTGATCAACCTTAATGATTTTCCCCTCATGAGGAAAGCAAATGACACGAAACAGAGTCCAAACAACGGCGTCCATTTCGTATACCGAGTTCCTTCCTAATAAGAGATTATAGTCTAGGTTAGCATCTATGACCTCTACTTCAATATTAACGACCTTTCCTCCAACACATATAGGAAAGACCGGGATAATCCCGTATGGCCTATGAGAATGACCATCAAATGTTGTGAATAGGGTGGGTGAAGGAACGACCGATGGTGATCCAATGGCCTTCCAGCATGACATAGACATGACACACGTGGAAGCTCCCTCATCTACAACTGTCCGAAAAATATTCGTTTTCTGGTAGGCATACTTTATCTGGAAAGCCATGTGATGAGGAAGTCTCTTTTTGACACTATTCATATCAAAAGTGAGAGCTAAAGAATTACTTGGATCCACTGCCCCAATCGTAGATAGCAAGGCACTTCATTGAGTAGGACACGACTGGAGAACCTCTAAAGCGGACATAGCACATGGACTCTGAGCCAGATCCTCCACAATGGAGTAATTCTAGGCTGCCCTAATATTAGGGTTGATAGTCGCGCATTTTGTGGAACCTTTCGGTACCCGAGGTATAGTCTCGACAGAAGGTCACTCAATATGAAGCGGGTTGTTAGTTTCGGGAACTGATTTACCCTTGGAAGTTTTACCTTCACCATAATCACGTGACCGTGTGGTCACATTAGCGTGAGCACCCATCATGAAAACATTTGATGACTTGTCCCCTTCCTGGTTGCCCCCTGTGGAGGTTCCAGGGTTTGAACTCGCGCCAATAAGAAGTTGTTGCCCTTGGGGAAACGGGTTGGTTAACACAGCTTGAGAACTAGAAGTCCCTTGCTGTCCTAACAAGCGCTGAGTGTCTTCAATCTTAGGGAAGAGATGAGTTAGATGGTCTCCACTACACAACTTGCATGGAAACTTGACTTTCTTTCTCGACTCATTTCTACCACCACCGGCGTTGTTGCCGGATTTATTTGCATTAGGCTTCCCATCCTGGTTCTTTTTCTTACCTCGTCCTTTCTTTTTCCCATTGGAATTTTGATTTCCTTTGGGGTTATCAGATTGGACGGCATTAATAGAAGAAGTTTGGGAAGCGGGGGGATTAGACGATGTGACTTGGTTGTTAGAAGCAGTTTGCAAGGACAACTGCTACAATTGATTCAACAAGTTCACTGTAGTTGTGTCTACTGACCCAACGATACCATCCGCGTGCGGACTTGGCTTCAACTTAGCTACGTCAACCTTAGATCCAGGAGCATCTGGCAAGTATTTTTGTAGGATTGCAGTCTGAGAGTAGATCAATTCTAATTGCTGGGCCCTAAAAATGGCTTGCTCCTCAGAATAGACCCCAGACATGGAGACATCCTTGGAGATCTCGGGTTGTAAAGATTTCAAAAACCACTCGAGACGGTACTCCGGAGGGATTTCGGCTTTAATGAGCCTCTTTCTCCATCTCCATTCTTGAATATGGTCAGAAATGTGAGTTGCCTTATCCTGACGAAAGGTGGCTAGAAGTTCAGTTCCGGCATCATAGCGGACATGCAACTGGAAGTGATTTAAGAAAATATTGGCTAAGTCAGCGAAAGATGTAAAGCTGCCCCCTGGTAACTCTATATACCATTTGGCCGCATTACCAGTCAAAGTGTGCTGAAAGAGTCTCAACCTAATCGAGTCATCGATAAGGGAGTTGGATGAGCACCACAAATGGAATGTGGTTACATGGTCGCCTGGGTCTTCACCACTCTTCCCTTCGAATTTTGGAATGTCCGAAGGGAGTTTGGTTGGGACCGGAGGCTAGGCCGGATTGTACTTGATTGGGTCATTTGTTAACTTAGTGAGATCTGGCAAGTTCAACGTTGCCAGAAACGGAAGCCTAGGAGGACCTTGGGGATTCCACCCAGACTGGGCAGAATGCCCAAAGTTCTGAAAAGATTGTCCTGGAATTTGGGAGGCACCAGGCTGCCCGAAGTAACCAGTAGAACTAGCTGAACCAAAAGGCAAGCCTTGTGATCCAGCAAAATTCGAAGTTTGACCAACTCCGGCCATATAACCTC
Source organism: Pinus tabuliformis (assembly GCA_031772625.1). Taxonomy (NCBI): domain Eukaryota; kingdom Viridiplantae; phylum Streptophyta; class Pinopsida; order Pinales; family Pinaceae; genus Pinus; species Pinus tabuliformis. The sequence continues at coordinate 116,434,542 of CM062819.1, forward strand.
CATAACCAGCAAAGTTTCCTCCTAAAGGATTGTAAGGAGTTGATAACCCCTGATACGGATTCGAAGCCAAAGCAAGGGGAGGAATACTTTGAAACGAACTAACCGTGGAGTACGGCCTATTCCCTTGTTGGCCGCTAAACGGATTCCCAGTTCCCGCACTACTAACCCTAGGGTTATTCCAACCTTGCAAAGGATTGCTGCTTTGTCCTACAGAAGAAAAAGGCATGGATCCTACCGTTGGGTTGGAATGTGGTATATGACCACTTCCGAAAGGAAAACCCTAGAATGAAGTCGATCCGCCCATCATGGACGTAGCGGCACTAAACAGAACCGATGGAATACCTTGTAAGTGGGTGCCAAATGGGAAGAATCCAGTACCAAAAGCATTGGTTTGGGCATTTCCACTCGTGGACGGAATGGAGGTAGACCCAACTAAAGATGTGCTAGCAAAAGATCCAAACAAGGAAGCAGAGGAGATGGAAATGGTTCCTCCCCCTTGCACCCATGTTGGGGTTTGCATAGTCGTAGCAATTGTAGAAGCCATGCTTCCAGTAGTGGTCATCAATGGTAAGCGCGTAGCGTAACCTGGACTTGACGGTCTATGCGTCGGAGTCCCAACGTATTGTAATACGTCTGGATGGCTAGATGGTAGTGGAGAATTCGGAGCCACTAATGACTCTGAGAGTTCTTCTACCTCTATGTTATTCTCCGCTTGAAAGAGAACTCGAGAAAGGACTGGAGTGTCCCTCTCTTGTTCAGAAGTGCCAGGCTTTTCTTGGCTGCTAATGCCCCCGAGAGGAGGATCAGTCCCTGATGTGTCAACCGGCGTGGGATGGAACCCACCGGTAGTATTGCCTCTGCGCCTTCTAGGAGAAGGCTCTAAACTTGGTGGCAAAAGACCACGAAGTCTTCGAGACCGTCTAGCAGATCGGTCAGCCACTTTGAATTCTTTGTTATAATCTAACTAAAGACTCAAAAAATTGAAAGCTAGGCCAACTAGGAGCACAGAGAACACACTATAAAGTCCCTAAAGATACAGCCAGTCAAACAACTTCCAAGTATTTCCGCTCTGGGTGATTAAGACTGGACACCAAAATACGAGAAAGTGAATTAAGGGGCCTTCTGAAGATAGTCTGGGATGATGAGGGCCCAGTCCTATCAGCGAAGGTATCAGAGGAAGTTACGCTGACCTCCTAACAACAACTTGCGCTGGTGTAAGCCCTCAAGCTTCGCAAGGGTGCCCTCCAGTAGTACTATCGAGAGTGATGCAACGTCAACCTCAGGTGCCACGGGATTCCCCTCCGTAGCCACCTATGTAGATCCCTAGGAGTAGCAACTATGGATACCAACTTGTCACAGAAACCAGGCGGAACAGTCGTGAGGTAAGTTCGGACAAGTAGGAGAGGGGGTATCTCTCTTCCCTGTCTTCACAGACCCTTGTGCTTAACTCCCAGATCCAGAGCTTTCCTGGTCTTCCTAATGCTATTGGATTTTCTCTCGTTATTCAGACTCCTATGTTTGACATTTATATGGCCTTGGAGAGTTAACTCTCCACTCGCCTAATCCAAGGCCCTAAAATCCTAAAATTGTTGGTGTAACTGACTAAAACAAAAAGTTCTAGTGAATTTTAGCTAGCGCTTGATTTTATTAGGCCGTTCTTTAAGTCGCAAGGTAACAGAAGTGAAACTAGTGGTTTTTTTTGACGCAAAAGAAATTAATAAAAACTTAACTACATGCACATGCACTTTTTCATTTTTCGATGAAGAGCAATTTCTATAGGGTTCAGAGGTACTTCTAATAAAACAAATTTTTCTTTTCTTTTCGTTAATTCACACTTCGCACTCACAAAAGCTAACAAAGCTATGTATGCCTAAAAGGGGATGCAAATCTATCCTAATGCAACAACTATATGTGGATGCAAGATTTAAAACTACTCTAAAAACAAAAATGAAAGTTGCTTGCTTATCAATTTTTTATCTTGCCACTTACAATGTCTAGATGGAACATGAGATGCTACCATTCATTTCGTCTAAACACTAAAAACAAGTTCTAAGACAAACATAAAGCACTTTCACTTCATAAAAGGAAACCAAATGAAAAGCAAGTTCAAGAAAGCAAAACTAAGATTTTCAAAAGATTTTCTTCAAAGCAACAAACAAAAGAGTCTTTTCAAAAAAAAAAAATGCTCTCAACAACACTGAAACTTGTGATTGAAGAATAGGCAATTAAACACTTTTGTGAATCGACACCACACAACGGATGAAAACTCAACAAAAATAAATGTGTTTGCAATCGCTCTTAACAATCAAAAGCAGCAATGAAAGCTTTGGCAATGAAAACCAAAAAGATCAAAAAGACAAATTCCAAGAAAGTGTCAATCAACAACTTTCGTGAAACAAAGAAGTGGATGGTCACAAAAAGCGATTTTGTCAAGCAAACAAAAAGTCACCAAAAGCAAGATTAACACAAAAATTGTGATCAATCTTCCTACCCTGATGAAACAGAGCAGCCAAGATTCCTAGCAAGAAATCTTGCGTGCTTTAGCAAAAAACGATGACGCTTGCAATCAACAAAAAACAAGACCAATACTCCTTATAATCAGAGAGAATTCGGAACAAGATGCTCACTGTAAAACAAATAACTGATACTGGAAAATGACTGTTTCAGACTGACTCAAACCACCAGACAAACCTTCAGAGACTAAAAAGATTTATAAATCTTGAAAATTACAATATATACGCGACTGTACTGAAGTACAGATTGCGTGTATATGCGACTGTATCTGAGGAAACCTACGTATACGCGGGTTCACTCAAAGAAACAAGCGTATATATGCCTTTGTATCTAAGAAAAACAACATATATGAAAAGCTTCAAGAAAAATAAAAAAAACAAACCGAAGAAACTGGCAAAGCTTAAAGTTCAAGAACAGACCAGACAGTAACAGCAAGCAGACAAGGCAGCTGAGCCCTGATTGGCTTGAAAAACACCCAAACTAGGAATAACAAGAGTGTTGTCCCCAATGGAGTCGCCAATTCTGATAGATGGAAATGTTCCCCTAGGGCTTTTTGGGTTGAAACCCTAGCAGACTGAAAGTTATCTATTCAAAGAAACATACATTCACACAATCATTATGCTATTGTAAGCAAATTCTATGATAAGGGTACGTACCTTTGGTCCTACGTTTGAGAAGGCCCTTAGGGTCCAAACCCTTCTTGGAGTTCCCTTCTTCTCTTTTGTCCTGCAAAACAAAAAATTCAAAGAACACAACAGTACGTGGACAAAAACTTATAAAGAAACCATCTTTATGTTATAAAGAAAGGTAGTTAGTTATGAAATCCAACCAACCATTTACATATGAATTCTAAACATGAATATCATTAACATAAAGAAGATTCATTTCGGGAACCAAGACATGTGTTTCTTTTATTATAGACAAATAAAGTACATAAAAAGGAATATTTTCACCTGAGTCGCCTTCAGCAGGCTCCAAGCAAAGCTTCCTTCCGGATCCGTTCTAGCCTCAAGCCTCTAACAAACTCCTTCCATGACTCTCTCCATGATGTCATAAATGGTGGATGAACATCAACACACAAGGAAGCAAAGGTTTCCTATACAAAATGGGGGAAGTGCAGAAGGCACAAGGGACTTCAGACCTGGTCAAGGGAAAAATCTCAGCATAATAACCTTTCTCTCTCCTCTCCTCCCTTTAGGCCTTCCCTTTGAGGTCTTTTTATACCATCTCCAAAGTAGTTTTTTAGTTAGGAGTTGGTTGGGAACAGTTGGGCCACGGGCACTAACAGGTGATCAGCAGGTAAAACCCACGATCTCCGCCCGAAAATAAGGAGATTTATATTTTTTTAAGTGTTTTAATACATACACGCAGGTTGGATATACACAGACCTGCGTATACATGCGTTTAACTCAGGGCAATGTCACGTATAAGGGATAAAACACTGTTTTTTAAATTTTAGGACCAGGTTTGGAAGGAGGGGTTGCCCTAGGCCATGAGTACAGCATCACAAACCATAAGAGTGAGATTTGGAGCTATAACAATTACTATTGCAAAAAGAATTAGGAGAAAAGAGAGAAAATTGGGTAACAGCTCTACAGGAATACGATATCGGAATAAAACCAACCAAAATTGTTAGAGGGCAAGGTTTCTGCAAGCTTCTTATAGAAGAATCCAACATACTAGCTGAAGGGGACACAGGTAACAATGAACACATTTCTGAGGTAAGTTTACTTGATGTTGATTCCCAATACGCTGATTTAATTTTTTATTTAAAAAATGGATATGCTCTTCCTAAACTCAATTATGAAAGAACAAGTGATTTACGATTAAAAATAAAAAATTATGAGATTGTTGATAATGTGTTATTTAGGAGAAACTATGATTCCATATTGCTAAGATGCTTAGAAAAGTCTGAAGCATAAATAGTTTTGCAAGAACTTCACGATGGACCAGTAGGTGGACACTTTGGAGGAGACACTACAGCACACAAAATCATATATGTTGGATACTACTCGCCCACTCTCTTCAAATATAACCACGCATATGTAAGGAAATGCAAAACATTCCAAACTGCTTCTAGAAGACAAAGGAGACCAGCTTTGCCTCTGCAGCCAGTCAACATCGATCAGTCATTCAAGAAATGGGGACTGGATATCATAGATGAGATCGTTCCTCATTCTTCTAAACAACATAGGTATATTCTGACTACTATAGATTACTTCACTAAGTGGGTGGAAGCAATTCCGCCAAAGGTAGTCAATTCTGAATCTGTTATTGAATTTATTGATCAATTTATCATTACGAGATTTGGTTTTCCTTCTGCACTTATATTTGATAATGCATCTTATTTTTCGGGTACCAGTATGATTGAATTTTCAATTAGTAGAGGTTTTAAACTCAAATATTCTGCTAATTACTATCCCCAGGGAAATGATTTGGCAGAATCCACTAATAAAAATCTTCTTAGAATAATCAAAAGAACTGTAGTTCAAAATCAGAGGAATTGGCATAAAACTTTAATATTTTCTCTATGGGCTGATAGTATAACTCAGAAGGCCTCTATAGGCACTTCTCCATTTAACCTAGTCTATGGGGAGGAAGACATTATTCCATCACATTTATCTCTTCCTTCATTAACCCTAGTTCAATTTATTGAAGAAACACCTTCTTCTTCATTGCAATTAAGAAATTCACAAATCCTAAAACTAGAAGAAGAAAGGGAAAAAGCCAAACTCACACACACCAAACATCAACAGATGGTGAAAGCTTCTTTTGATGCAAGTTCAGTGACACAAAGACCCTTCCAAGTTGGAGCTCTAGTCCTCAAGTGGGACAAAGCACACGAAGAAAAAGGGGAACATACCAGATTTCAAAAATTATGGCTTGGTCCATTTCAGATTGTTGAGTAGATAAGCCCATCTACATTTGTAGTTCAAGGTTTATCAGGAAAGAGAGATTCTCTTCCTATAAATGGGATCATCTTAAAGAAATTATTTTCTTAATTTCTTTATCAAAAGAAATTGGAATAAAGAATAAAATATATAAAAAAATCACTCCCACTGTACATCCCGCTGCAATTTATTTTCCTTTTATAGATTGTGTTAAATAAATGTTAAATAGTACTCTATTGACTTTTCAAACATCTCTCGAAGTTATTTTTATTTTTCATTTTGAAGGTAGGAATTTTTAAGAAGTGGTTACCAAAATTGAAAATTAGATAAAAATTATATAACTTTGAAAATCTTTTCCATTAAGTTGTAAAATATTTTTAAAAACTCAAAAAATTATATCATTTTACTCTAGTTTCAGTCAGAAAGGTTATCCTTAAAAAGTAAAGACCACCTTACGACTTAAAACTTTCAACTCAGATTTGTAATTCAAAACTCTTAAGGAGTTAGTAGACCTCCCCATCCATTAAAAAGGGAATTTTTTAGAGCGTAATTATAAAATATAATAAAATCTAAAAAGATAAGATGAGTCTGCTTACCATGTTCGTAAGGAACCAATTAAACTGACATTACCACTCTCAACACCAAATTAGGGTAATGGCTTATTATTTTTAATTGCAAGACAAGGGGTCTCATCACGAGCGATCTTGTTTACTTTGATTGTTACCATTGAATGGCATTGTCATCATCTGGCCACCAAACCAGGACAATGGCTTTTTAGCCTCAAAAAAAAAATTTAAAGAAAATTAATATTTACCTCTAATTAGTGCACTGTTAAATGGATGGGACACTGTATTACTGTTGGTTAAAAGGTAACCCTGTCAAGGCTATGAATGCCTGCTGGGAGCTGTGGCTCTACCTGTGACGAATGAGTACATTTTAAAGCTATGTCATAAAAGGCCCCCTACTTTATTTTTATAAACTGATTAATGACTGATACAAGTAAATAGGTGTTTTTCATTCAAAAAAGGTTTCTAAAAAAGATTGCAAGTTAATGATCTTTATAGTGAGAGTAATTTTATTTATGATCCAGGTGGCTCCAGAGACACATAGGGCTTATGAACACTCAAAAATCAAAGTGTTCAAAATGATGTCGACCCAGGACCAGAGCGTAGATCTCATTGTCCTGATCGCGAAGGTGCGAACGGTTCGTCAACCTGAGCTCATATGAGGGAGAATGAGCAAGTCAAACTTTTGGTAAAAGTTGGGCTATGGGCCAGGTTTAAGTCTCCTACAATTTGACCAACCCCGAGGCATGAAACCTAGCTCCCAAAATCAGTCGAAATTGTGGCCTCGTTAATTTGCCCAATATCCCTTATTTTCTAAAGATTTGAAAACTGCTCTATGTGTTATAAAAAATAAATATATATATATATATATATATATATATATATATATATATATATATATATATATATATATATATATATATATTATATATATATATATATATATATATATATGTGTGTGTTATAGTGGTGGGCCACCACTCCCGCCACCCTCAAATCTATCACATAACAAAAATAAAAAAAATTTGGGCCAACAGGCCATCACCCCCGCCGGCCCTCCTGCAACCTTACACCATAAAAATCAATTTAAAAAATTGGCTCGACGGCCATCACCCCCCGAGCCCTCCAACCCTCCACACCATATATATATTAAACATTATATTATGGGGTGGGCACAGGCCACCTCCGGTGGAGCCGGTGGGAGTTGAACCCATGGCCGGCAGGAGGGCTGGCCCCACCCACGCGGCGGCTCCACATACCATACAGCCAACCAAATGTGGTACCAACGTACCAGCCTCAAATGAATGCACCCCAAATATTAAAGGCGTTGGTGTATATGTGTGTGGGAGGCATGGGGTGGGCCACCCAATGCGGACCTGACCCCCTTATAAAATTTTCTTTTGATTTTTTTAAACTGTATTTTATATAAAAAGGGAGGGGCAGGGTTTGACCACCCGACCCCTCCTCAACTAATGCCTCAATTTACCACAACGCCAACTAACCCACTTGGTTAATCCACCAGGAAATATTATATAAAACCAGTATTTTCAATGCACCTGGGGGATAGATAGAGGAACCAGGAGCAAGCATAGATTTCGAGACAGAGGAGGAAAAATCTTGGCACGCAGTTCGAGGCAGCATTTTGCAGGAGGGGTGAAATTTCACTTTGTCATATTTTGACAAATTTGATATGGTTTCAACACTTCTTGATGCCACGAACGCAATGGCGTTGTCCATGTCTCCATAAAAGTTCTACATTTTTTGACCATTTTTCAGTATGCAAGTGGAACCATGATTGCTGTAGAAACAAGGAGTGGAACCATGATCCATGAAACTTTTCCCGAGGTAATTTTTCTCCATGTGGGAATATAGTCAAGTTTATAGTCATTTTTCATGGTTTTCTGCAGGGATCGCAATGGTGAGGTTAGATTCCCCTTTGGAGTTATAGATTTCCAGTCCACCTATGGAGCAATATCTTTGAGGAATCTAGGGGGAATCTAAAAGATTCCTTGAGCCCCAAATTCTCAACTTCTCATAATTCTGATTTTGGACAGTTGATTTTGCACTATTCGATGCCACAAATATGATGGTGTGTTCAGATCTCTCATTTGTTCATTCTTTTCTTCAGCCATTTTTCTAAGTGGAACGCAGGTGTCAGCATTTATGTGTGAGTAGTCATTCCCATGCGATTGATGTCATGAGGTCGATGGCATGAAAAGCTTCAGCAGTTTGACATTCGCTTCTTCAGATGGCCCTTGGTTGTGAGGTATATGCAGTGTTCATGTACTATTGGCATTATGACTCAGGTTTGGCGCTATGGCACAGGTGTTGTCCTTGATGGCAACTCACTCAAGTGGCAAATCTCTGTTCATGCTCTCAAAATAATAGAAAATGTGATACCCGCAGGTGAGGCTAACAAAAGTTGCGGACCCGCAGGTGCCCTGAACAAGAAGTGCGGGCATACTCGCAGGTTCTCCGAACAAAAGGTGCGGACGTCAAATCACTCACTTTCATGCAGAGAAGCACGCGCACGTGGGAATTTTTATGATTGGTCCATGGCATCTAGTCCAGCGTGTGAGATCCTATGGTTTTGGTCTGTGGTATTGCATCTAGAATATTGAACCCTGGCTTTTGGGTCCCTTGTATTGGCTTTCTATGGTTTTGATCCATGGTTTGAGTAAGGGCTTGCCTATAAAAAGGAAAGGAGATCAATTGGCTAAGCACTTTTTATGTGTTGAATATCTTAAGAGGAACAAGATCTGAAATAATTATAATCGATTGGTGAGTTAGAGTTGAACCTGAGCATGAGAAGACAGATCAATTGAGGGGTCGTGATCTCTTTGGCGCATGATCAGATCTGTGGATCTGACAGTCTGTGGCACATTAGAGGACTGATAATTTCGCTCTATTCGGAGGTCCGCAGGCGATCCACAGTGCAGGTGCGGTGGTATGCAGCTCAGCGACAAGAGCAGGTGCAGAGGTACGCAGTCCAGTAGAAGGCGCAGGTGAGGAGGTGCGCAATCCAGCAGAAGCCGCAGGTGTAGAGGTGTGCAGACCAGCAAAAGCCACAGGTGCGGAGATGCGTAATTCAGTAGAAGGCGCAAGTGCGGAGGTGTGCAGACCAGCAGAAGCCATAGGTGTGGAGGTGCACAATTCAGCAGAAGGCGCAAGTGCGGAGGTGCGTAGACCAGCAGAAGCCACAGGTGCGGAGGTACGCAGTTCAGCAAAAGGCGCAGGTGCGGAGGTGCGCAGTCCAGCAGACGGATCACGAGCAGAGATCCGAAGTTCAGTAAACAGAGTAGGTGCGGAGGTGCACAGTTCAGCAGAGGGATCAGGTGCAGAGGTACGCTATCAAGTAGACAGAGCAGGTGCGGAGCTACGCAGGGTAGAAAAAGAAGAACTACGGATATTCACAGGTTTCTATTGGTGAAGTTGCAGACTTTTCTTGAAATAATTGTTGGCTTCCTTTTGTCTATTGCTGCTGAATTCTGGGTTTAGATTACTGGTATTGCTTGTCTAGTTACTGCATTCTGAGAGGCTCATTAGTTGATTGTAAAAGGAGATTGGTTGATTCACATGTACTTGATGATTATTTGATGTTCATGGATCCAGTTTGAAAATTAATGAAACATGGTCCTTGGAAGAAAAGAAGTAGGTCAGCACCTACGTACTAGTAGCTCAGCTAGTACAAGAGCTAAGGGGGTTGTAGCTCCCTTCCAGGAGAGACTGGAAAACGAGAGAGGGTTGTAGCTCTCTGCAGGTTGCAGCCTGCGTACTGGTAAAGGACTGCACCAATACAGAATCATTGTAAAAGAAGTTTCTAATTGAAAGAAGATAGAGACACATTGCAGCAGGTGGTTTTCACCCACATTGGGTTTCCACCTTATATCTGGTGTTCTTTGGTGTGATTGTCTGTTTTTCTTGTTCTTGTTCATTATTATATGGTACTGACATTCAAATTAATGGTCAACATCTGAAGAATAAATTAAATTATAAATCTAGAGGGAATATTGAAAAGAATTTGATAATACTGATTCACCCCCCCTCTCAGTATTATTTCCAACATGTACTTCTTTTGCTATGCATTGCACTACACAGGTCCTTGCTTGATGTTTGATGTGGGATCTTGTTTCTTACTCTTTTTTACGATTCCTTGTTTGATGTGATGTAGAATCGTCTATGTGATGTACTTGTTGCCATGATTTGTCATGTTGTGTTTTGACATCCCTTTGTTGTATGTTGATGGGATACTCATGTTGTCATCATGCATGTTTGCATTGAGATCCCTTTTATGCCATGTTGGTAGGATTCTCATCATGCATGAATTTGTGTCATACGGATAGGAGTCCTTTTGACTGAGAGTTCCTGCAGCGGAACATCTCTTGGCACCACTCCTACATGAGGGCATTTTCCTTGTATGATAGTGACATCATCTCTTATTTACATCATCACCATTGACAGCACTTAATGCAGCGGCCTACACCATCTTGACACCTGGGCCCGGAGACGTAGTCCCTGCTGGATGAACTCTGTTAGCAACGGCTTATGTTTTCATGTGTTGATGATTGTCATGTTCCTCTTCTTTACAACATGTAAATGTATTCATTTATGTTCTTTTAAAAATGAAATTTAACACATCATGAAAGTAAAAGGTCTTGGAAGGGCCCTTTGTCACACCCGGACTTGGATCAACTTAAGTAGATGTTTTGAAAATAGTTTTCACTTCTTAAATTATTTTTATTGAATTTTTGGAAATTTTTCATTTATCAAAGATAACTGGTTGTTCCATTGAATCTCCATTTGTTGTACTTTTCAACAACCCCCATTTTAAAGTATTATAATTTTCCTATGAAATTTATTATATTAAAATAGGGACGCTTCAATTTTAGAAAAATATTATAATCAAAGTTTAATACTTATGCTTTTTAAGTAAAACCCAAGTATTAAACCTTGATAGTCTACTTCAGCAGGCGAACCCAGAGGAAACGAGATATTTTCTTGAAAGGTCATAATGATTGGACTGAATAGCATTCCCTTCTAGGTTATGTGATCAATCTGAAACACCTATTTCCTTGTACATTATGTGATTGGAAGCTCACACCATTCACCTCTTGTACATTATGTGATTTGAAGCTCACACCATTCACCTTCATCCATTTCGATGGACGGAGCCAAGGAAGAGTTTTTGTCTGCCGACAGAAACAATCCTTCCTAATCGCAGGGACTTCCATTTGGTAACCTGGAAACTCTCCTTTTACTGAAACACCTAGGGGCATGCAAACCTTCGCATGCAAGTGAAAAATGACCTTTGATTTTCTTAGTTTGTAGGCTCTCAACCCTTTAACCTCATAGCTCGGTCGTTTCTAGCCTGCATAAAAAGGCAATCAGCACATCTTATAGTAGTGTTCAAGCTCGTTAAAAAATAAATCTACCAAGAGAAATTATCAAAAGATTGGTAAGAGAAATGTTCCCGCAAGTTTCAAGATTGTTAAAAAATCAACCTGCACTGAGCATATTTTCTCTTGATTCAAGCTCATTAAAAAATGAAACCACCTGTGGTAAATAACCTTTGTGATCGCCATGCTATCAGCCCTTTTGAACCTTGGTTGTGACCGTCACCTCCATTCATTTGGCCGACCATACGCTTCCACTTGATTGTTAACCCTTTTGAGGAACATCTGCAATGGGTGATTCTGATTGCCACCCTCTTCACACTGCCTTGTTTTGAGAAGTTCCGAACTTACCTGGAACCAGTTGCTACCCGGAAATATCACTCGTTCCTCAAAAACAAGTCCCTTTTAAACTCTTTTTAGACTCGTTAAAAATAAAAAGATTGTCGAGCCATTGGCCTTTCCAGCTCGTTAAAGTAAAGGGAATGCCATCCCCCTCATATATTTTAATCTTTTTAGACCTGAGGGATTATTAAACAAAAAGATCGATCACTTGTCTTTGTCGGCTCGTTAAAACTATTGAAAATACATCCCTTTCGTATTATTTTATAATTTTTAGGAATTAAGGGATTATGCCACGAAAAAGGACTATTGGAGTTTCCTTTTGGTCCATTTTCAAACTCTCCAAACATGAAAAGGACCGAGTTATCTTTGTCGTTAAACTCATTAAAACAATAGCGAAAAACTTGTCCACTGTGAATGAGTCTCACTGACACTAGGCTCGCTAAACACAAAGTGACAGGTTTGCCCGAAGGGAAAATTATAGACCAAGCATATGTTATCCTCCTCAAGCTTTTCAAAAATAAAGAGGTACTAGTCAGCAATGGCTGGGGAAAAATGGGAAGAAAACTTGAAGAACTTTATTCGTAGTAGGTCGCTCTTGAACATGACACTTTCACTCCATCACCATGATTGAGCTAGGTTGGGTTTTTCCGTTCACCATCACCATTGTTCCTTCGTACCATACATGGGGTTAACACTACCAAGTCCATATCAGTGTCGCCAATATGTTCAAGAGAATTCATTCAGAGAATTCACCATCTAGCATATGCCTCATCCACTGCAATACTTCCACCCTTCATTTTTCATGACCGCGATTCCTAAACCTTATATCATCAAATCGTTTTCACCTCCACAAAAATCATTTGCTCCATTCGCATTGTAGATGTGGGATACATCAAGGCCCTCCTACGACAGGTCACTTCTTGTTGACATCAGCTCCTTATCCAAGAAGTTGACTTAGGAAACAACCCTTTCAGTACTTTGAAGCTTGCATGCCTCAATGGCAAGTTTCTCACTTGCGGCGACAGGTTTACATCAATGACCTTTGATCGAAAGATTTTGTGTGGTGTTCGATGTCGACTAATATATTCACACCACGTGAATTGTACTGTAGTACCCTGATGGTCATCATCATTATCGGTGACTCCTCTCACGTCTGTTAACAACTCACATCATTGGCTGGTAATCAAGGGATGTCTTTCCATGTTTGACTTCAGAACATCTTTTCACATGGATCGACTTGTACATCGGGCGAATATTGGATGAGTTTTGAAGACCCCGGATCCAGTTTCATCCATCCGAGCTGCGATATATTCAGGAAAATAAAGACATCAATTGTACACAGAAGCTGCACAGATAGTCATCTAAGCCAGGGAAGATGACTCTTCATACGAAGAATCACCAATCTGCAACAGCAGACGATTGTCTGTCCTATGTACATGAAAATGAATTTATAAAGCTGAGCATGGGAATGTCCACCTCAGCTAGATCATGAAAATAATATGATGATGATGTATTGTATTGTATCTTATACAGGTCACCTTCCACTACGAATACCTTGGATCCTCATGGTAAAGCATTTCACCCGACATCAGAAGATTTACGACCTCATGCTTTAGGGGGCAGCTATTATAGACATATTTGGGTACTACAACCCCAAACTCATATGTCCATAAACTAAGGGCTCTTAAGTCCCTAAAAGTGTTGTTTCATATGCTAAAGGATCTTGGTCAAGTGATTACATCATTTCCCAGAAGTTCCACCTAAAACACTACTCAGAATTGGCCAAAACTGGACCATACTGACTGCTCCATGGACAAGGTGCGTTTCATATTGACTGCCAAACTAGCCAGGTGCAATGCATAGTGAAATGGCCTTCTATGGGGTGTGATGAGTGAGAATAGACAAATGGCAGAGACAGTTTGCTAAGTGGAGGATCATGGGATCTTACAGAAACTCCTCCTGTGACACTTGCCTCTCTGAATTCGCCCAGTGATGAGTAAGAGATCAAATAAATCTCCAAGTGGAACCAAGAACTATAAGTGGAATGACACTAATAAAAAACCCAAAGCTAACTCACACCCTTGAAAGACATCTATAAATGGATCCCTCATCTGAGAGATCTGGAGGCTGGAATTTTGTATTTTGTAAGGAAGTGTTGTTGGTTTCTTGGTGAGAAGAGACATTGCATTGTTGGGTGATTTGCTAGTTCATGAGGTGAAGAGGGCTTCTACACTGGGAGGATGATGTTGGATCAGACAGTTGGTTTGTAGTCCTCTCTTTCGCTACTATTAATAAAGTTCTTTGAGTTTTCCTCCATATAATCGTGTATTTGTGAATCTTATTGTCTATGAATGCAATTGTATGGTCAATGTGTTACTGATTCTGAATTGATTATGATGTTTTAGATGGATATGCTTTGATGGTTTGTTGTTACTTTGACTCTATAGGTACTCTTTAAAGTGGGACAAGTAGGAGAGGAGTGGCAAATTCCATCAAGGAAAGGAGAAATCAAGCTAGGATCAAAGAGAAAGATCCAAGTTGGTCCTCTTTTCTTCCCTCTCATCTATCACACTTAAAGTAACTCTTGAAAATCTTTCATTGTCTGTTTCTAAGATAGCTACCCATCTTAGTGGGACTAGTAGTTCGAATCGACACTAGTTTTCCCTGAAACAAAATGGCAACTCTGCTGGGGATTGAATAGTTTGTTTTTTTTGTTTATTGTTTGCTTTATAAACTACAGACGGAGCCTGAAGTTAGCCAGCTAGCCTTTGAAACGCCTTTGCTATGCAATTGCAAAGTAGATTAATGCTGCTTCAGTCTATCTCCAGGTTGGTTTATGAAATAAACATTTGACTTACAAATCATTCTAAGTGCCCTTGTGGTAGCTCAGAACCTCATCAAATATTACCCCTATGCTTTGTTTTTACTGTCCATCATTACTCAGCCTAAATCACTGAACTTAGCTGCAAATTTTGAGCAAAAACCAAGCTCAGTTTCGCTCCCTGCTCCATCGAACTATCTGTAACTGTGAATCCTGGATGCAACGCACCTCCCATGTGTTGCAAGTGAGATGCATCCATGTTTCCCTGTGTTGCATGTGCGATGATTGAGTGATACTGCTTTCTTCTCTGAAAGTTGGTTTTTTCCTCCTTGTTTTCAGCTTTATTTAGTGGTTTTGTTGTTCATGATCAGTATCTTCTTGCTGAAACCTTCTTCCTTCACATTTTTCAGCCTCCATCAGTTAGGAATGGTAAATGTTTTTGTGTATTTGTAAATCATTTAAAGTCCTCCTTTGTCGAAAGTAGCTTAATCGAACTGTCGTTTTTGATACAAGTGTTGTAATTGTCATTCTGAATCAAAAGAAGAGTGTCATAAAGTCTTCCTCTTCTAGATAGTTGATTTCACTTTTGTCATTGTACTTGATTTGAGTTATTAGTATTTGAAGTGCCGAAAAATAGTTTTCAATTCTAAATCGAAAAGTGTCATCTTAGTCTTCCTTTCGTTTTGAAAAGAAATTGTTAGAAATGTCGCTTTAAAAGAAAATAGTTCAAATCTGTACTTAGCTTTCCTTTTTGGAATTCACACATTAAGGAAGTGGAAAACAAATACATGCATGTGCATTTCATTTTTACTGCATGCGAAATTTGATTTAGGAAAGTGCGTCTAGTGTGTGCTCTATGCTCTCTGCTGAAAGAAAATCATTATCTTCTTTCCTTTGTAGCTAGGATTTTCATTGCTAAAAGAACATAAACGACTGTTTATCATTTTAGATTGCATATCTAGGAATTTTACATCTACATCATGCGTTGAACCTTGAAAGACAAACTCCTAAGATGGATCAACTCCAAAATAAATTTCAATGAACATAAAAACGCTTTGGAACCTAATGCAACACATATAGAAGTCTAGGCTAGAGATGTGTTCGGGCATCAGAAAATTTGGTAACTATCATTTTCATCGAAGGTTGGGTGATTCCTCCTCTTTGATACGACAAGTGTCAGTACGGACTTGTGCTCCCCGTACCGTAGAGTATATATTGGGAGACCACAATAGGTTGATATCCTTTATCCTTAGGAAGTCATGTCTACCGCCCTATCGATCACAATGCACTGAACACAGTGTTCGAGAAGATTTACTGTTGTAGATAAGTCCTTGGTAATTTCTCTATCATTTATCACCAAGGTGTATTTTACAGTTTTGCGATCGGTTTGGTAATCCCTCTGTCTAGATTTCTAGAGTAGTCACTTTCGTTCCTTTTCAACTCCTTAAAAGAAAAGGTCCATCTGAGCACTTGTCACTTCGGGCTCATTAAAAATCGAAGGTGACTAGAGTCACCTTTAGCTTTTTCTCATCTCTTAAAAATTGAAAAAGCAAGTTGCGCCAAAGTGTTGTCTTAAAATTTATTTGAATCAAAATAACATCCATGTTCCTTCGTTGATCTGAGGTTGAGATAATGGATTCTACCAATCAAGGAACCCCTCTTGGAGGGAATCCTAGTCCTTTCTCCTCTTGGGGGGATATTGGTTCTCCATATATGGCTACATTGTCCCTTCTAAGAATCACAATCAGCCTACTAGTATGGCTTTTCTCGACCTCTGTCGTTAAAAACACCATAATTCCTCAACAATCTAATCAGAAACCAGATGATACTGAAGTTACCCCTTCACCTTCTACTTCATTTGTTTCTCCTTCCCCTTCTTCCTCTTCGCTTGGTGAAACTAGTGATACTAAAAACCAAGTAGGTGAGAAGAAAAAGAAAGGGAAGGAGAAGAAGAAGAAGCTAGCTAAACAAGGGAACAACCATGCATCATCCAGCGAAAATCCACACACTAAACTTTCCAAACCAAAAACTCCATGCGCAATTTGCAAAGGTAGCCATTACCATCAAGATTGCCCTTGCATCCCGCGGATCTTGAGAGAATGGTCTCCCGGTTTGCACCATTCGGTGTCATCAACCTCTGATAGCCAAGTTGACAACACACCATCAACTAGTGAAAACAAAGTCGATAGACCTAAAGGAAAAGTCAGAGTTCCATGTAGGTTATGTGAAGGTGATCATACTCTTCACCATTTTCCTTTTCTGGACGAAGCCAAAAGTATTTTGGATAACCATCCTGCTTCATTGCAGCAACTTCCACCTGGATACAGGAAACTCTTACCAAGTCCTTCGCTAGTTGAAACCCCAATTAACATAACTCAATTGTTGATCGAGTCACCTATAATTGAAAGTGAACCTCCTGAATCCATACTGGACCAAAGTCAACTAGTCGAGATGGTAGTCGACCCAGTCTTGCCTTCAAAAGGCCCACCTTTGGATCATATAGTTTCCAAAGAGAATGAGAACGACACCATTCAATTTATTTTTGTCGATACAGAGTCTAATGAACTTGGGGGCAATCCACCCATTCCTTTACAATAGGAAGAGACCCGCCTAGTTCATGAAACTTATCCAGAAATTTATCCGGTACCTCATCTGAGCAGTCTAGTCGTTTTCTTTGATTGGAATCAACTAGAAAAACCCTGCCTTCCATCTAATGTACCATTTCGAATCATAGTACAAGTTTACAAAATGATCGTGTCTGGTACTATCATAGATGAAGGGGCTTCAGTGAGCATCCTTCCTCAACTTCTTGGAAAGTTCTTGGTTCGCCATCGCTTTTTCCTGAAAAACAAAATTTATCGGGCTTCAACAAAGGAACCAGTCGACTGTTAGGGATCATTCCAAGGTTACTGATAACTTTGAGAAAGAAAACTGTTCATTTGAATGTGATGGTAGTCCAAGGTCCACTAGATTACAATCTACTCCTTGGCCATGACTATATATATAGCATGGAAGCTATTGTTTCCACATTCTTTCGAGTGATGTGCTTTCCACATGAAGGCAGACTGGTGCAACTTGTCAACCAGCTTTCATTTCCAAGTTTAAACACAGCTATGAATCAACCATCATCCCTAAATGGTCTCTTCGCGTCAACAATGTCTCTTCAACCTTCATTCCATCCACCTAATTACAGCGAGTAGTTCGATGAGTGTAATGAATTTTAGGGGGCATGCACCCTAGTCTGCTTCGGCAGGCGAACCCAGAGGAAAAGAGAGATTTTCTTGAAAGGTCATAGAGATTGGACTGAAAAGAATTCCCTTCTAGGTTATGTGATCATTTTGAAACACCTATTTCCTTGTACATTATGTGATTGGAATCTCACACCATTCACCTCTTGTACATTATGTGATTGGAAGCTCACACCATTCACCTTTGTCCATTTCGACGGACGGAGCCAAGGAAGAGTTTTTGTCTGCCGACAGAAACAATCCTTCCTAACTGCAAGGAACTCCATTTGGTAACCTGGAAACTCTCCTTTTACTGAAACACCTAGGGGCATGCAAGTGAAAAATGACCTTTGATTTTCTTACTTTATAGGTTCTCAACCCTTTAACCTCGTAGCTTAGTCGTTTCTAGCCTGCATAAAAAGGAAATGAGCACATGTTATAGTAGTTTTCAAGCTCATTAAAAAATAAATCTACCAAGAGACATTATCAAAAGACTGGTAAGAGCAATGTTCCCGCAAGGTTCAAGATCGTTAAAAAATCAACCTGCACTAAGCATAGTTTTTCCTGATTCAAGCTCATTAAAAAATGAAACCACCTGTGGTAAATAACCTTTGTGATCACCATGCTATCAGCCCTTTTGAACTGTGGTTGTGTTCCTACTATCACCTCCATTCATTTGGCCGACCATACGCTTCCACTTGATTGTTTACCCTTTTGAGGAACATCTTCGATGAGTGATTCTAATTGCAACCCTCTTCACAATGCCATGTTTTGAGAAGTTCCAAAATTACCTGGTGTTATGTCAAAATCAGACCCTGATAGGCTACTGTGATCAGGTAGACTTTAAGTATCTATTTCAAACCTACTTTAGGCTGAGGCTTAGCCTCCCCAACCTGAGAGGGCTCTCTCACAGGATTAAAGATTTGGATAATGAATAAGATGGCTAACTCTATGAAACAAAATGAACAAGTATAAGAGGTTAAAACACAATTAAAAAGTATCCATTGGACTTATGGAGTCAGATATGCTTTAGTATTGACAGTAAGGTTAGCTTTGCATAGAAATCAGGGCATTCAGAATCCAACATATGTAAACACACCAAACACATAGAAGGCCAACACAATTTACAAATGTATGAAGGAAATTAGAGCACTGTTAGTGATTTCTAAGTAATCAGACATTCATAACACTGTAGATAATATGAAAAAGACAACACAAGACATTCAAAACATCAAATTCCTTTTGATTCCTGAGAAGCAAGGCCAATACTGTATTACTAGAAAACAGAGTCTTTACACAAAGCACAATCTGAGAGCTTTTCTCAATAATTTTCCAACCCTTTTGTACATTCTATCTTCTCCTATATATAGAATTCTTTACATAGCTGAGATTCCTCCTCCAGCATGAGGGGAACTCAAATTCTGCTTGCTATGACACCTACTCAAACTTTAACTAACTATTAAATCCAATAAACTGCTAACTAGAAGTTTTAGAGACCTAAGACAATTAGGAGTCTAACTCCACATCATGCTGGTAATAGCATTTATTACAATCAAATCTCGTTCTCTAACAAGTGGTCTCCTTCAATTTAGCTTTGGTGGATGTTTAAAACTCCTTGCTAGCCCTTAATGTCTCATCTCTTTTACTGCTCCTGAAAAGTAGGAAATTGCCCCTGTTTTTCTGCTTTTAGTTTCCTCAAGGATATTTGAAACCAATTAACCATGTTGTTCTTCTTTGATTACACAAAAGTGTATTGGAGTGCCATGTTCTTCATGTGCTGTAGACCCTTCCCATATACTCGTATGAAGACAAAACCTCTTGAAAGTTGTTTGAAATGTCATGGACAATACTAATTGTGATCATTTGTATAACAAAAAGATTAGAGTTCCTCCGCTTGTTTTGCCCTTGCTGGATGCTTGCATATTGTAAATGATCCTTTTCTAAGATTTCCCTTTCAAAAAGATTTCTCTTTGGTCACTCAAAATTGGTCGACTGAGTTATATTATGCAGCTACAGTAGTTTCGTAGCGCGCTACGAAACTGTTGTGCATTAGGCATCACCTACAGCAGTTTCCTAGCGCGCTATGAAACTACTGTGTAATTTTAAAAAACACAGCTTAGGATCAAAATTTTACTTTCTTGAGTCTTTCCTTTTTCTGCAATGGCTTTTTCAACTGTCATGAAGCTGTTCAAACTGAATATATGGACACCATTCTTCAAGGTAAGTAAAAAGGCAACTCATCAAAATTTAGGACTTGGTCTTGCTGTGTCATCTTCGATTTGCCTCTTCATACTTCTAACCCCTCCATGGAATTACTACAGCATGAATATTCTATCTCATTGGTATTCACGGAACAAGAAAACCATATCATGATAATAATCAATTAACGTTGACAATGACCACTGCAATTGACAACACTTTGATCGCATATGGAAAATATTGTAGCTAGTTTCAGGTATCATGCAGCTGACTGAAAAAATATTGATCATCCACATGAGCAACCTTTAGACAAAACTGTAGTGCAATAAGATAAAACCGCCCAGAGTAAACATACACTTCCTCCCAAATGAAATTTGTGATCAGTTAGTAGAAGAAAAGCATCATGTATTGAATGAGATGTAAACCAACTCAATTCAGTCTAGAAATCATAAATTAAGACTAAGAATTAAAGAAAATTAGTTCGCCTTCCTCTTTTGCTTTGTTTATCAAAAGCTTTGTTGAACTTGTTGATAAGTTCGCTCATGGTACTAGAATAATTTGTGATCATAGCTAGGTAAGCCATCAACAGTGTATCATTATATTCCATTAGAAAATCATCTTGAAACTTTGGGGATTCTATGGCAGACAACCTTCTTAGAAGACTGGAAACTTGCCGAAGCAAAGAATTTTCGTATGGAATTTCACCTCTTTGCATCGCTGACAAGAAATGATAAAGAACTCTAATACAGTTGTTAAGCATTTTTATGGCACTATGAATTCCGGTTAGATGTGCAACCAATTGAGTAGTAGTTGAGCCTCCATCTGAGGGTTTTAGGTGTGCAACATGATCAACAGAAATCCGCTCTGCCTCCACAGTCTCTATAGTGTAGTTTGATTTCACAAATATATGAGGAAAGCTGCCTCGCTTGATCTTCAAAGAATTTAAATTTAAAGCCTATTAATTTTCTTCCCATGTATGAACCCAAACATCATCATGATTCTGAACACTCGGCTCCTTTTCGAAACTTGCAACCTGAGCGTACCAAGACACCTAATGACCTAATGATGAGTATAAGCGGTTGAATTGACAAGAAAAGTGTATGGGCTGATAACTGAAGATGTAGAAAGATAACGGATTTTGATAAATTTGACAGCTGGATGAGATTTGCTATGGATCAGCACGAATCCCCGATTTCGTAGTGCATAAGAACTTTGAAATAGGATTGACATATGGAGCTTAGGTGTGATGTTAGACCAGTGATGGATGAAAACGGAGTGTTGACCTTTATTTAAACATACCAACAAGACTCCTAGGACTTAGACACTAAAGCAAACATGGAAAAATTAAACCCGGACTAACACCTAACCTTTACAATCGAACTCGTGTGAACAATTTAGGAATTGTTTCTTAAGTGATAACACCTGGAACCAGTTGCTACCCAGAAATACCACTCGTTCATCAAAAACTAGTCCCTTTTAAACTCTTTTTAGACTTGTTAAAAATAAAAATATTATCGAGCCATTGGCCTTTCCAGCTCGTTAAAGTAAATGGAATGCCATCCCTCTCATATATTTTAATCTTTTTGGACCTGAGGGATTATTAAACAAAAAGATCGAGCGCTTGTCTTTGTCAGCTCATTAAAACTATCAAAAAGACATCCCTTTCGTATTATTTTATACTTTTTCGGACTTAATGGATTATGCCACGAAAAAGGACTGTTGGAGTTTCCTTTTCGTCCCTTTTCAAACTCTCTAAACATGAAAAGGACCGAGTTATCTTTGTCGTTAAACTTGTTAAAATAATAACGACAAACTTGTCCACCCAGATAAGAACTAGTCTCACTGACGCTAGGCTCACTAAACACAAAGCGACAGGTTTTCCCGAAGGGCAAATTATAGACCAAGCATATTTTATCCTCCTCAAGATTGTCAAAAATAAAGAGGTACTGGTCAGTAATGACTGGGGAAAAATGGGAAGACAACTTGAAGAACTTTATTGGTAGCAAATCGCTCTTGAACATGACACTTTCACTCCATCACCATGATTGAGTTAGGTTGGGTTTTTCCATTCACCATCACCATTGGTCCTCCATATCATCCATGGGGTTAACACTACCAAGTCCATATCAGTATCACCAATATGTTCAAGAGAAGTCATTCAGAAAATTCACCATCCAGCAGATGCCTCATCCACTACAATACTTCCACCCTTCATTTTTCATGACCGCCATTCCTAAACCTTATTTCATCAGATCGTTTTCACCTCCACAAAAATCATTTGCTCCATTTCACGTTGTAGATGTGGGATACATCAACGCCCTCCTACGACAGGTCACTTCTTGTTGACATCAACTCGTTATCCAAGAAGCTAACTTAGAAACAACCCTTTCAGTACTTTGAAGCTTACATGCCTCAATGGCAAGTTTCTCACTTTCGGCGACAGGTTTACATCAATGACCTTTGATCGAAAGATTTTGCGTGGTGTTCGACGTCGACTCATATATTCACACCACGTGAATTGTACTGTAGTACCTTGAGGGTCATCATCATTATCGGTGACTCCTCTCGCGTCTGTTAACAGCTCACATCATTGGCTGGTGATCAGGTGATGCCTTTCCATGTTCGACTTCAGAATATCTTTTCACATGGATTTCCTTGTACATCGGGTGAATATTGGACGAGTTTTGAAGACCTTGGGTCGAGTTTCATCCATCCGGGCTGCGATATATTCAGGAAAATAAAGACATCAATTGGACACAGACGTTGCACAGATAGTCATCTAAGCCAAGGAAGATGACTCTTCATGCGAAGAATCACCATTCGTCAACAGCAGACGATTTTCTATCCTATGTACATGAAAATGAATTTATAAAGCTGAGCATGGGAATTCCTGCCTCAGCTAGATCATGAAAATAGTATGATGATGATGTATTGTATTGTATCTTATACAGGTCACCTTCCAGTACGAATACCTTAGATCCTCATGATAAAGCATTTCACCCGACATTAGAAGATTTACGACCTCATGCTTTAGGGGGCAGCTGTTATAGACATATTTGGGCACTGCAAACCAAAACTCATATGTCCATAAACTAAGTATCCTTAAGTCCCTAAAAGTGTTGTTTCATATGCTAAAGGATCATGGTCAAGTGATTACATCATTTCCCAAAAGTTCCACCTAAAAAACTACTCAGAACTAGCCAAAACTAGACCATACTGACTGCTCCATGGATAAGGTGCAATGCATACTGACTGCCAAACTAGCCAGGTGTGATGCATACTGAAATGGCCTTCTATGGGGTACGATGAGCCAGAATAGACAAATGGCAGAGACAGTTTGCTAAGTGGAGGATCATGGAATCTTCCAGAAACTCCTCCTATGACACTTGTCTCTCTGAATTCGCCTAGTGATAAGTAAGAGATCAAAGAAATCTCCAAGTGGAACCAAGAACTATCAGTAGAATGACACTAATCAAAAGCCCAGAGCTGACTCACACCCTTGCAAGACATCTATAAAAGGATCCCTCATCTGAGAGATCTGGAGGCTGGAATTTTGTATTTTGTAAGGAAGTGGTGTTGGTTTGTTGGTGAGAAGAGACATTGCATTGTTGGGTGATTTGCTATTTCATGAGGTGAAGAGGGCTTCTGCACTAGGAGGATGATGCTGGATCAGACAACTGGGTTGTAATCCTCTCTTTCACTACTATTAATAAAGTTCTTTGAGTTTTCCTCCATATAATCGTGTATTTGTGAATCTTATTGTTTATGAATGAAATTGTATGGTCAATGTGTTTCTGATTCCGCATTTTTTATGATTTTTTAGATGGATATGCTTTGATGGTTTGCTGTTACTTTGACTCTACAGGTACTCTTTGAAGTGGGACAAGTAGGAGAGGAGTGGCAAATTCCATCAAGGAAAGGAGAAATCAAGCTAGGATCAAAGTGAAAGATCCAGGTTGGTCCTCTTTTCTTCCCTCTCATCTATCACACTTAAAGGAACTCTTGAAAAGCTTTCATTGTTTGTTTCTAAGATAGCTACCCATCTTAGTGGGACTAGCAGTTCGAATTGACACTAGTTTTCCCTGAAACAGTGTAGGAAGGCAACAAAATGCAAAAATTCCAAAGAAAGTTAAAAGAACTAAAAAAAAAATGATCAAGATCTAGAATAAAGAGATATTTGGGAATATCATGATGGAAAAAAGAAAACTAGAATCTCAGATGGAGGAAATCTAGGGAATAATTATCATGGAAGGTTGTTCAGGGCAGATAATTAAGGAAGAATAATGGGTTATCGATGTATTACAAGAAATACAGAAGTAAGAGAAAGTGATGTGGAAACAAAAATTACAAGTGCTATGGCTCAAGGTAGGCGAACAAAATACGCAATTCTTTCATCGATCCATGATTCAACACTGGTAAGATAAACACATCTTCTCCCTATCCTCTAGGGAGGGGACCCACCTTGTTGAAAATCGGGATATCGAAGTTGAACTGATGGCCTACTACAGGGATCTATTTGTTGAAAATGACCAAGTTAGATCAAAATAAATCAACAAAATCACCAATTTCATTCCTCATCTCGTGACCCCAGAGTGGAACAAAGCCCTCATCAGAGCCATCACTTATGAATAAGTTGAGCAAGAAGTGAAAGACATGTCTTGCAACAAAGAGCCAGGTCTAGATGGATTTGCAATAGATTTTTGTAAAGCATGTTGGAATTTCTTACACAAGGATATACATGCCCTCATGGAGGAGTCTCGCTTCCACCAACAGGCATGGTCCAGTTTAAATTCTACTTTTATCACTTTAATCCCCAAATTAAATAAATCTAGCATTTTTAGCGAGTTTAGACCTATTTCCCCATGAAATTTATTATAAAAGATAATATATTTGGTGGTTGCAAGAAAGTTAAAACCTCTCCTCAGGCACACCATAATCCCGAAGCAAACAATATTTGTGGAAGGTCAACAAATTCTGGGTGGTATAGTGACCACACACAAAGTGGTGCACTCGTTGAAGCAAATAAAGAAAGACGACATGATGATCAAACTTGACCTATCAAAAGCTTATGACCAGCTAAATCATGGTTTCCTTATGAGAATGTTAGAGGACTTTGGCTTCTTGGCAGGCTAGATCCATTGGATAAGGTGCCTAGTGTCTTCTCCCTTTTTCTCTATTTTGATTAATGGATCAACCTCAAGTACCTATAGATCCTTCCATGGTCTGAGACAGGGGGGCCCTTTATCCCCTTTCCTCTTTATTTTAGCAGTAGAAAGATAGGGTCACTACAAAAAAGTGACCATTCAAGTAGGTCAATTGAAAGGTATTCGAAGCATTACTACTCATTTTCCCATGTCCCATCAAAAATTTGTGGATGACACAATGGTCTTTGGAAAACCCATAGTGAAAGAAGCCTAGGCCATGGATACCATATTGACAAACTTCCAAGATTATTCTGGAATGTTAATCAATAATGAAAAATCCAATACATATTTATTCAATACCCATAATCTGGTTTAGAGAAACTTGGCTCGAATATTGGGCTACTCAATGGGTACACTTACAACCAAATATCTAGGGGTCATGTTGATGTCCAATCCATTAAGGATGAGCTTTTGGCAAGAAGTCAAGGACAAGATCACCAAATGCCTTGAAAATTGGGCTTCTAGAACTCTTGACATAGCAAGGAGGTATACACTACTAAAGGTTGTCTGGCAGGCTATCCAAGTTTACCAATTATCGGTCCTTGTAGCTCCCAAAGGATTTTACAAAGAGCTTGTATCATTTTTCCAAAAGTTTTTTGTGGAAAGGAGCACATCTTGCTTGGAAGTGCACATTAGTTTCCTTGGAAAAGCTCTGCCTCCAGAAATGGGGAGGCGGTTTAGGTCTACAAGATCGAAAGAAGCTTAACAAAGTCATGGAGGCCAAGTTATGGTGGAATTGGCTTTAGGGGGGCTCAAAAATATGGAAGAGGATCTAGAACCGTAAGTACTGCCCAGGAGGTCACAAGAGGAAAACAATTTAGCCTCAAAATTCCTCCAAGGCTTTCCTTTGTGGAACTTGGTGTAGGGTGATAAATCCATCATTAAACACCATATGTTCTAGGAAATCAGAATGGAATATCGAAAAAATTCTGGGAAGATTCTTGATAGTAGTTTCCAACCCTGGAAATCCAAGTTGATCTCTGACCTATTCAAGATTTCACCACAGCCCGGGGCACCACCAAGGTAGTGTATTTTTGGCAAGAGCGAAATCCCATATTTCCACGGAGAGAGGAAAATAGTTGAACATTGGGAGGCTACAGGGGATGTCCAGAGCTAACTCATTCTTCAGCATGTCGTACGGGATAGGAATATTTAGGTGGCATTGGATGAGGATAGATTACAATGGGGCCATATGGCACCTAGAACATTCTCTGTTAAGGATGCCGAAAGAATTGTGGACTCTAAAACTATGGTCAAAGGTCGCAATTTTTTTGTGGCTCATCATTAGGCGACGGTTGTTAACATGGGATCATCTATAGAGGAAAGTATTCATCAGGCCATCCTAGTGCCCCTTTTGCCAGAAATAGGAGGAATATAAGGAATATTTGTTGAACATATGTCCTGTAGCATAACATCTATGGGGGAAATTGTACATGTTTTTCGGTTACTCATATATGCCTCGCAACAGTCTAGGAAACAATTGAGCAATGGAGAGGCTCGATCTTTGAAAATCCAATAATCAACTGATCATGGGGTCTAGTCCTCAATTTTATTCTTTGGAATTTATGGAAATCGCATAATAGTGTAATATTCAAAACCAAAGGCTCTCAGAGGAAGCAATTTGGACAACTATTATTGGCAACATGAGGGAAATAGTCTTGCCAAAAAAGTTTGTTGAAGATGATTGGAAGGCTCAAGGGGAGGAAGAATCTATTCTTGTGAAGATGGATCTTTCTCCAGTGATCGATAGACACCAGGAGGTAGGACCTGCCAAAGCTTAGAGAAACTCCTTCTCTTCCTTTGTTTTCCCACTAGCAAGCTTCACCAAATTGAATTTCGATGGAGCCTCAAAATGGAATCTGGGGCTAGCAGGTTTTGGAGGCATTCTTAGAGATAGTAAGGACGAGCCAAGGGGAGTGTACACTGGTTATTGTGGATTAAAAACCAATAATGTGCCATTAGGAGAATTTTGAGGTATAAAATGGGCTTCCTAAGGAAATTATAAAATAATAGTGGAAATAATAAAATAATATTAGATTACATCATCAATTCTTAGAGGGAAAAAAAAAAAAGAAAAAAAAACAATATTTTCAACTCGTATGTTCAACTTATCTCCATATGGGTTTATTCAAATTTCAATCGGTAACACTCATTGGATGAAAAAATTGACTCCTCATCCAAGGAGTACCCATGTTTCATACTTTCGATGGACCCTACTACATGAAAAATGATAAAAACATGAAAAACATGAATGCAATCACTTTTTTTATGTATTTCTCATTTTTCGTGTAGCAGGGTCCATCAAAAGTATGCAACATGGGTACTCCTTGGATGTGGGATTAAATTTTACGTCCAACAATTACTCCCGCTCAAAATTTAAGTAAAACCTTAGGGAGATAAGTTGAAAATGCGAGTTGAAAAAGTAGTTTTATTGTATTATTATTTTTTAATCTTATTACTTTTTTACTCAAAAAATGGTGAATCATCCCCCATGGTTGACATCATCATCTTGAATCCTATTGGTTCTTATAAAGTTTATTTTGATTGTACATTTTTCTTAGGAGGCCCATTTTAAACCTCAAAATTCCCCTAATGCATAGTTCACTGCATTGGAGAGAGGACTTTCCCTTGCAAAGGATTTGGGAATAACCAATTTTTAGATTACAAGGGGACTCTCAACTAGTCATTTCAACCATTTTGAGACTTATCAACGGTGCGTCCCTCTCCAAAGTGATAAAGAGTTGGTGTTTGGAGTTACAAGTGGCAAGAATAAGAGATCTGATCCTCTCATTTCCGTATATGATCACCTCTCATAACAGGAAATTGGGTAATCAAGTGGTGGATTGTTTGGTGAACTTGGTTATTTAGGAACACATCCAAGATTTCAAAGTCCAGTGGCCTCCCCCAGTGGATAGAGACAATTTATAGAAATTGGAACCCCTATTTGAACAAGACAATGATACCCCAATGGGGGAGATTAACGAGGCAAGATGTGATAAACACATGGAATTCAATCCCCACACATTTGGCAACAAATGAGGCATATCAAAGAAGTAACTACGGATGTGGGGCTAGAAAACCTTTGCAAAGGAGTAAGGTTTCTTTTGTTCACTTGGTTTCTAAAATTCAGTAATGGAAGGATTGATGGTATGGGTGAAGCATTTCTAGTGCATAATTTGGTTAACAGTTTGTAAGGTGGATGTCTATTTTATCCATACCATGTCTTCTTAGTTGTATCATGTTTGGGTATTTATCATGATAAGGGTGGTTGGTTTTTGCATATAGTATGGGACCCTGGACCCTACAAGCTTGGCAGGCACGGGGACAAGTTATGGAACAATGTAGGCACGGAGGAACCAACTCTGGCCACAACTATTAATTCCACTTTTTTATGTTATGGGTATTGGTTGGGTATGTTTTCTGGCGGGCACAGAGCAAGATTGGTGAAATCGAACTCCAATGTCAGTTGTCGTGGACCTATGAGAGCTAGTTGTTTGGATGTAAAATTTAGGACCAGGGACACATTTAGGTCCTTTGGGACGTGGGGAGAATGTTGGGCTAGGTTTTTGAAACACCCTTGGGAGGAGGATTCCTTCTACTTTGTGTTATGTAGTCTCGAAGGGTGGTCGACTGACCTAGACAACATAGGTGTGGTGGAACCATCTCCGATAGTAAGCATTCCTCATCCTCTTCAAGCTCAAGTATTGATTGTTAATTTCAATTGTTCTTGTTATGGATAAATGTTTGGTCAATTCTCTATTGGACACATTGTGAGGGTGAACTATGTTTTCGATTGTCGCAGCCCTATAAGAGCCTTCTTTTTTGGAAGAGTGTTCAAGACCTGGATTACTTTAGGGGCCTTTTAGGTGAGGGGAGAACATTGGGCTTGGATGGTGAGCCACACTTGGAAGGAAGACACACATTATTTTGTGTCTTTTAGCCACAACGGGTGGCCAACTAACTAAAAGGTGAGGAGAAAAGGGCTTGAGGTGGCTGTCACTGTGGCCGTTGACATGGGTAGTGGGCAACCTCTCACTGCTATAGTTGGTGTATCCTTGTGGAGAGTGAGATGAGCACAATGTGAGTGTGGCAGTATGCAAAGACAATGTGGGAGGGTGAGGAGGGTGTCAGCCCTCGAGGAGAGGGGGATGCTCACCATGGGGAGCGTCTAGACTTCGGTGAGGAAGTTGACTAGCCGCTTGATCAATCCCCTGAACGAGTTGTCCTTCCACCACCCTTTGACTTTTTGGAGCCTCAACTTCATCAACTCATAGTTCTCATGGAGCAGCTAGCGCGAGATCAACACAATGACAGAAATGAGGTCATTTCCTTTATGAACAACCTCCAACATAACTAGTGGCAAATGCTAGATCGAATGGCTTCTCTTCATCGTGGTCAGAAGAGGCTGCAAGCGAGTATAGATCGTTTGGAGAGTCGCGTGGAGTATATGGAGGCCCATGTACACGAGGCATTCTGTTAGCAGCATGGAAATGATCTGATGGACGATGATGATAGTAATATGTAAGTGGAGGAATGATTATTGGATGCATATGGATTTTGGGATGATTTTTGCCTTTTTCGGCTATCAGTGTGTGGACAACTAGTTTTTTGACACTTTTGTTTGTATATTTTTGTATATACCACCTAGAAAACAAGTCCAACAAAATTAAGGCTGATAGAGGCTTTAACTCATTATATTTTCTTAAATTAATAGAATTTCTTGATTTACAAAAAAAATGTAGTTACCTGTACCAACTTATGAAAAAGCCTATTTTCATATTACATAGATATAGATTTGTATTTAAACTCATATCCTTAATGCAAGTGATATTTGTAAAATTGGTGTAATGTGGAACTAGTGAATCATTTCTTTATTATGCCTGGCCTATAGTATTTTTGGAACCTCATAAGGTTTTTCAATCCCTTCAATCTTACTCTCAATTGCACCGATACTCCCAACCAATCTCCTATTTCCTATTAAATTCACACACTACCCTTGCCAATTTAACTCAACCCAACCTTGTTAACTTACACCACAGGCCTTATCGTGACTAAGGGCTCTAACTTACCTCGGCCTTGCTCACTTGCACTACAGGGCCTTGGCATGACCGAGGGTTCTTATTGAATGTCCATGACTAGTCCCCAAAAAAGATCGAGCCTTCCATTGGTTGTGTGATTGACAGTTGAAACACAAAGGCAGGGAGAACTGCATGATTTTACTCAGTGGAAACTATCAATGCAAGAGATTATAATGTCTCCTTTATGCCACCTACATCGTTTTCTAACCGACGAATACAAATTTTAACTTCCACCTGTTGAAGTGCCCAAAAAACCACCACATCCATTCAAATTTGTTTGAGGATAGGATAGCATTGCAATAGTCTAATCAAAATTTCACACCTTTTTGTATAAATAAATGACATGGAGGTAAGGTCACATGGATGAGTCCATGTTTCAATGGTTTATTTGGTGGATTTTTCCACTTTTTAATCACTTTTTTATTTTTTTTTTAGCAGGTCAAAGTTGGGGATCTATGAATATAACTTTGTGCTTATGAGACATTGTTGGCTTGTTGGGGCCTGACCCGGGTTTGGAGTTAATTAGCCAAACAAATCCTTGTACTGTTGGCCCTTTTGGCAACAGTCCGTGGAGCACAGACTAAGGTCTCACCCAAAGTAGTATGGGCGGGTGCTGGAACCACGCTTCTGCACCCTTGAGATGTTTGAAGGTTTGATTTGGTCCAACTATTAGTCCCTTCACGCAGGTTACTTTATGCACTTCCCTGGCCTTCGCACCCTGATATATTCACCTTCGCACGGCCCTAACTATGGTCTGTGGGGCTTCCATGCTGCTGGAGCAGTGCTCTGCACTATTTCCCTAAGTCACCCCCGAGATCTTACTTATCTTCTTATACCAGTTAGTTATCTTTGCGTAAATGGATGCCTTATGTTATATTTATTTATACATCACATTCAAATGAGTTCACGCAGCAAATAAATAGTAAACTTGCAATTCATACCCAATAATATAAAACAGGAAAAGATAAACAAAAATATGGTATAACTTCTCTTTTATTAATTCTTCCCACAATTACAGACTTGACCTGCACACTCAGCTGCAGACTACTAGGCCTCTGCGCACTCAACTACAGAGCCTTCTCCTACTCTACGACCCAAAGACATGATTTACACTTGACTCAACGCTTCCTCAATCCCTTAGACTCATCATGCTTAAATTTTTTTCTACACTTAGAGCCTCGCTCTATTTATACAATCCCATGGTCTGCGGACCATGGGTAGATCTTTCAAACTGACATTACATTACAAAAACAAGGGTGGACAACCCTATGACTCTATTATGACTTCGTGCTCCGCACCCACAAATCGCGGAGTCTTTACAATGGACTTAGTCAAAACTTGGGCTTTAAGCCCCAAAACATGCCTTGGGGGGGATTCCATGCCCAACAGGCCCCCAACACAAACATCGTGACTCACCCTTGAGTCACTCTGTCGATGCGGAGATCTTCACGCGAAGTCCCTCCAACTCTGCTCGAACCACTGGAAGGTCGGCAATGCACTGAGCGAATATCTATTGAATATCCTGTACCTGTTGTTCCGAGACTGTGGTGTCAGAACTACTTCCCTGGATTTGTTCGTGCATCCCCTACATTTGTTCGATATTTCCTACAATTGTTGATGTAATGACGAAGACTTCGTCAATCCAAGGCTGAATGCCTTCAAGACTGCTTCTCTATGCCGTGTTGTGTCCACTTGCTATTTGGCCTGTTGCATTCGCGCAAGCCTCTAAGTAAGGGCCACCGTCTGCACGGTCCCTTTGATGCTAGCATATTGCTACTGGAGCTCATGCGCCTCTGTCTCTAAGTGCTGGATGTTAGGGTCCTCCTGTATATTGGTAAGGATCTCAAAGGACTCTTCCAACATTCTGGTATAGTCCCTTACTGCACTATTGATTTCTTCCATTCCCGATGTCATAGTGTTGGCACGTTGTTCTCTTACCTCTGGAGGGGTGGATGATTGCACCTTCAACCGCAGCTCTACTATCTGAAGGTTCAATGCTAGTTGAACCTTAGTCATTTCTTCTCGCACCTCATGCACCCCTGCTACTAATCTATTGATGCGCACTTCCACTGGTGCATCTGCTGGGATGGCTAGCTCGGGGAACATCTGACATGCTTCTTCCAGTACCTGTACCATCTCTCGGTTCTGCAACACAACCTCATCACACTGCAAGCTCAACTGCTCCATGTTGATCTTTTGCTCTCTCAGCACTTGCAATGCGCGACTCTCCCTAGCCCACAGTTCTGCAGTAATCCCATCCCGCATAACATATAGCATATCCCGTGGGAGCACAGCCATGTTGTTCCCTATCCCTTTGAGTGCACTAACCATAGCCCTATCAGCCTCATTTGTCGTAACCAATGCACCTTTTGGCAGCACTATTGTGTTGGTTGTCCAAGTGCATAGCATTTGCTTGGCTGCAGCTATCCCTACTACGAGGCTGGTTGAAAGAATACCAACCTCAGGAGTGCGCACCTACAACTCTTGAATTTGTTCTCATAGGGCCCCCAACACAATCTGATTCTCCTTCACAAAGTTCTGGAGGGCCTCTGTGGTGACATTGCGCATTCGCCTATGTTGTGCATATCACCCTCACTAAGGGTGATTGGGTCAATCGAAAGCTTGGATGCTTTCACCTTTTTGTGATGCCCCGTCTGCTAGCTTGGGCATTGGCACTTCAATAGTGTTGACATTGTTTGTGGGTCCGCGTTGCCCTCCTCTTCCTCTGTTTCCATTTCTTTCTCCCGCCCATGCGAAGGCGACTTCTGGCCCGCGTGTGCCTTCTCGACTGCCTCCTGTGTTGCTGCTGCTGCAGACTTTTTTTGTTCTGCAGTTGTCTACGTAGCGTCCCACGCCTCCTACACTTTTTCTACCACTACTTCTTGCCTTCTCTTCTCTGCCAACTATGTGATGTGTAGTTTGGCCTCCTCTTTCTTCTTCTGCGTAGTAGACTTCTCCACCGCAGCGATTTCTGGGGCATGCCATTCCAGCGGCCATGTCTCCGGTACATTGAAAATTACATCATCTATGGCTATGAAGGGTATCTCACTGCATTTCTTGGTCGGTTCCTTGCGCGCTCTGATATATATGTTGTGGAAGTCCACTTTAAATTCTGCACAACTTTGGAGGCTATTGTAGAATGTGGGTGATAATGCGGCTTGCAGTTAATCCCCATTCTGATGTTCATCTCCATGAACACCCAAAATATCTTGTTTTCGCAGATCCAATTCATGTCTTTCGTGGCCCACAGTGAAGCGTACTTCATGACCTCCGGTAGATCCCTGTCAATTGTGGGGAACTGGCTATCCTCCGACAATTCCCCTGCCTTTAGCATTATGGACAACAAAATCCATACATAGTGGAACGGTTTTCCTTGTTCTTAGGCCTCGTGGAAATTTTCTAGGTACTCTTTACATAAGAACTCGAACTAGTTAAACTAGACCCCCTCCACACACTGTTCAGCCTTTGCCACCACCGATGCAGGTACTTCTTCCACGCGGCACTTATGCATGACCTTTCCCGCCAGTATCTGGGTTGCCACTTTAACTGCTTTATTGTTGATTTTGGATATGGCGTGTTGGTCACTTTAATTGTTTATTAATTAAACAGTCGAGTGCCACATAAATTGTCAACCCGGGAAAGTCTGATTATTTCAAAGGTGACTACGTACTGTGTGTAATCGATTTTAATAGCATTAAAAGTTGTAGTATAAACAATTCATACTCTGTTAAACCCTTACTCTGTGTTACAACAGTTATATTCTATTTCAAGAATGGAATAAGAACAGATAATTAATTAAAGAGAATAAATTTGCAAAAGGAAGCGATGGCTACCCTGTAACAAAGGATCAGGACCCTATCCCCAGAGTAGGAACATTCAGCACCTGCCTCTGTTATCCAGTTCGCTAATACACTCTGTAAATTCTAGTCACCGGTGAGGCACTCATATACAGCATCAATCGATTAAAAGAAAAAACAGTCTTAGCAAAAGTAAAATATCATCAGAAGAAATACTCGTGAATAAGGTATGAACGGAAATCACACACAACACACAACAGAAAGAAGATGGGCGAATCTTGTGATGAAGGTGGGCCCTGTCCTTCTCACAAGATTCACCAGGACACGGAAACTAAGATGAAATACTCAGAACATAACTTTATTCATCTGTCAATATACCATATTACAAGAAAGATTCAATCTCGTCCTTCCACTACAATTCTTGTGTTATAGCTTGTTCATCCTCTCTATCCCCCCCTCTAATGTAGATGTCTCCTCTTTATAGAGGAGACATCTATTAAAAAATATTTTCATTATACATTCTAGTTCAACCCTTTGTACAAAAATAGGGAAATCAGTTCCGTTAACAGAATGTTGTTACAGTAATGTGGATCATGAACGTTACGACCAATGTAACCGTTTATTCAATAATCGATCGGATTCCTTTGCTGTTGTAGATCTGATACGAAAATCTCAACTGTCTCCTCGAGGTTCGCATGTTGTCCTTGCTATTTCAGCTTCGAGGTTCGTGTTGTTTCCGTTGTTTCAGCAACTGCAAAATATGGTCCTCCCAGCTTTAGGTAGTTTCAACAATTGTTCAGCAACTTAGTCAACTTCAAGGATCAATTATAAAGATAGCATGATTATGTGTTGAATAATTAAACATATAGCAATGAGAAGAGTTACTGTATACCTTTGGAATGATTAAGTCAAAACACTAGCAAAGGCTTTCAACTATGGGTTGAAGAGGGTAATATTATGACAAAATATAAGGTCAAAAATAGACAATATGGGGTCCTAACATCCCCCCCAACTGAAAAGGTTGCATGTCCGCATGCAACGTCTACTCTGAATCTGAGTCAGAATACTGGGATGAACAGTGAAAATTGCTTATGCAGTAACTATAGAAGGTGCTGTCAACCATGTCTCTAAACCCATGGACACTCTGAAGTTTCTGCCATGCTGCCAACTCCTCCTGTTTGGTCAATTTAAATTGAGCCTTATATTGTTGTCCAGGTAGCCATAGGAGAGGGAAATGAAAGTGGTAACCAATCCATCATTCAGCACAATGTCTAATGCATTTAACATGATTAGGTATGCGTAAGATTTCCACCTGAAGATTGAGAGGATGATAAGGATGATATTCCCGTCTTTCTTTAGGACAATGTTCCCAGAATAGATTATTTGCTTTTATAGCCAGAGCTCCTTTAGTTTTCACATAATATTGGCAGTTTTCCAAGACTACTGCTTGTAGTTTCCTGATATGATCAGTCATCCCTGGTTCTCGTAGAATTCGTTGATGTTCTGCAATGAAGATAGTTGCATTCTGTGGTTCAGCACGAATCCAGAGAAGACAGTTCTCCTCATTGTGTGCTGCCGACATAAAAGCATTCTGCCAAGTAAGCTGATTGGCCAAGAAGGAAATAAAGGCTCTTATTTGGATATTGCCAACAAGAGGAAGTAAACTAATATTTCTATCTTCAGGCATAGCCTCATTGTGAAGATAGAGTTCACACAGCAAGTTCTGGTCACTATTTGGTGCTTCTGCGAAAGTCTCAATAAATTGTTGCGGTGTAGAGACCTGGTGGGGTCTTCCATCCTTGATTGCTTTTATTTGGAGGAATGCTAAGCGTTCTCTCAAAAATACAGAATAGTTAAAAGAGGGTTTCCTTGTAGCGAGTAACTGCTGGACCAAGTCAAAGATGAGGGACAGTCTGGTTTTTAATTTCTTATTCTCCTTATGTTGTGCACGAGACTGTTCAAGCACTTCCCAATTTCTGTATGCATAGTTGAGCCATAATGACTTCTGTTGTTGAAATGCCTTTCCTTGTGAGAGCTCATACTCTTTCTTCCATGTGTCACTTAGTTTTTGAAGGCTGGAAGTCTGTGTGTAAGCATTGCTGACACGAGAAGGTTCAGTCTGTGTATACATAGTTATAAAAGACTTTGGTATTGGTTTCTGTTCTGTAACAACTTGGGTAGGTCGGGGTGGTTTTGTTTCTTTCTCTAAAATTCTTGAAGACCCTGCTGGTTCTTGTGTAACAGTAGGGTGTTCCTTTTCTACTATAACAGGAGAAGGTACTAGACTGTCTCCAGACAAAGGAACTTCAACTATCTTATAACCTGCTCGAGTATAGAGATCACCACATTCACTCACATGTATTCACTGTATTGATCCTTTTCTGCACTCTTTTCAGCTGCAGATGCTACCTGAGTTAACATGTACAGATTGAGTTCCTTTTTATAGGTTTCCCTAGCCATTGTTAACTCTTGTTGATAAGCCTTAATTTCCGATTTCAAAAACTCATTTTCTTCCTGCAGGGAGGCTAAAGTAACTGGGGCTTCTGTAGTTGCAGGTTCCAGTGGAGGAGAGAATTGTTGTTCGGCATCAACTTCATCATTCGTGTCCACAATAGGTGGTTCTTTTGCATCACTTGTTCGGTCAGTGGATGGTTCTTGTGTATCAGCCACATCTAGGTCATCTTCTTTTTGTTCTCCAACAGGTGGTTCTTGTGTGGCACCTGTTGGGTCAATGGTTGGTTCTTGTGTAACAGCCACAT
Source organism: Pinus tabuliformis (assembly GCA_031772625.1). Lineage (NCBI taxonomy): Eukaryota > Viridiplantae > Streptophyta > Pinopsida > Pinales > Pinaceae > Pinus > Pinus tabuliformis. The sequence continues at coordinate 116,471,333 of CM062819.1, forward strand.
ACCCTATATCGTCTTGGGTGTCTACTTTAGATGTATCCACAGCTGGTTCTTGTGGAGCAGCTGCCTCTTTCGAAAAAAATGATGTCACAAAATCGTGAACGCTTTGCATTTCGGCACCCGAGGGTGAGGAAGGTGAAGGTTCAGAGCTAGGCAGAATACGGGAATTTAGAATTATAGGTGGGGAATTTGGGATAATGGCCTCAGTTGCTGCAGACGACCTTGTTCGTTGCCATGGTAAGGAAGCAGGAAAAATAGTAGTTTTTCTCTTACGAGCACTTTTCCTCAGGGTAGGGGGATTATCAGAAATGGTGGCTTCCTTAACTGAGGCCCTGGTTCTTCTTTTTAGTGGGGTTGCAGCTTTCTATTGCTTTTTCCTCTTAAGGAAAATGATGGGGGTATTGTCATCCAAATCATCGGTGGGGATATGGACTATGGGAGTGGATGGTTTAGCTTTATTAAGGGGTGGGGTCCGCTGCAGATTTTTAGTGCTCAATTGGGGTGTTTCTGTTGTTGGTTGCTGATTTTCGGCAGCTTGCTGGGAGTTTTCCTCGGATTGCTGGAAATTTTCTTCGTCTTGTTGAGGATTTTCCTCAGCTTGCTGAGGAGGGTTATTGAGGGGAGGTTGATTGTGCAGGGCAAAGCCTCTATTTATTAAGAGCTGGACCAAACGATGGTGTGTGAGGGAGAAGAGTTGTTGCCTTGCGTTCATGGTATAGTGTGCCATATTTTTTAGACAGCCAAGCAGATAATAGGGCATATTTATTAAATGACCATGCCTCAAATGATTTAATAAAACAAATTCATGTTGGTAGACTACCTGATAACGACCCTCGTAGGTGAAATACTGCTTAACAAATTCTGCAACCTTTGGCCATGGTGGTGGTAGTGATCGAAGTGCAACACCCCTGCCTTTGGTTTCAACGTGCTCCCCTGGTAACAGAAAATCTTGTTGTGCATTGAGAATGAGGTGTTTCCTGCTGAACCAGCGAGTACCATTGGTTGGTAGTCCCGAAACTTGCGCTATGTCCTCCTCTGTTGCTGGAATTCGCACCCCTTGGACAGTGGAGTATCCTTCCCTCAAATTGCATGCAAATTCCAGAACCTGCTGTGAATCAAAATCTGGAAGTCTTCTGAAGTAATCCACCCATCCTACTTGTAGAAAGATTTGGTATGCCTCCCGATAGAGTTCCAGTAATGCCGTCGAGCCAAGTTCATGTCTAACAGCATTTCCTCCCATAGTTACTAGTTCAGACAAAATACAAAGTGCATAACCGAGTTGCCGAGGTCGAAATAGAGTAGAACATTACAAATGAAGTTATGACATGATAAGGTACAAATGAGGTGACTTAGATACTACCGCGAGAAATAGAGATGGTGGTGATTGGCGTGTCATGTAATGATTACAATATTTCGGTAATCCCCCCCAACTGCGGCTGAATGATATGGTTGGTGGTACGATGATTTCGGCAGTCGTATCAATATCTCCTCATTAACTACAATTTAATATTCACACTTAAACACGCATACCTTTATATTTACCTTTGGTTGTTGTGCCAAAAAGTATTATCTCATCCTTAATAGGTCGATGATAATTATAAAAAGGGTCTGTAAAGTATGAGGGTTTTTATACACAAGGTTTTCATTATTCACAGGAAGTAGTAGTGAAGGAACATAATTATCAGGATGAATGGTTGATTCCTTTAATGAAGAATGATATGTTTCTATCGGAGTAATAGTTCATTCTCGGGAACAAAAATGGGGAAATTGGTGCTTTTTAGGAAAAATGGAAAAGATTGGTGTTTAAGCACTGGGATTTGGTGTTTCAGCAATGGGAAATGGTGTTTCAGCAACGGGAAATGGTGTTTCAGCAATGGGAAATGGTGGAGAAAAATGTAAGAGGGAATGAATTATGATCTGAAGTGACATGGCAATGCTTCCCAAGCCGCAAATTAGTTCTTCCTATATTGGAATTTTTCTTCTCAGCCACCCTCCGAAGCTAAGATCTGCAAAATAATTAATTGTAACATGGCAACCCTTGACAGGGATTATTAGTTAAGAAATCTAATCTAAAAATAAATACATAAACAGAAAATTAAGTGCATTGAGGGATAGCAGGTCCCCCCAAAAAGGCATAGTGTATGTTTGTCATGCAAGTAGCTTTGAAATCTTCTTTAGAAATAGGCTGTTGATACAAATGGAGTCGATACCCATTCATTAATAATGGTGTTCTAGAATCATCAATCATTAGGAGTCTAACTATTCCATTTGGAAAAACAGTATCTACTTCATAAGGTCCTAGCCACCTTGTTCTTAATTTACCTTGAAAATTTTCAAAATGGGAGTCATACAGTAGAGCCCAATTACCTTTTTGGAACTGCTTATGCTTAATAGTTTTGTCATGCCACGTGGTTCTTTGTTTTTGTATCATGGTTGTTTGATGGATGGCATCCAACCTCTTTTCATCCAATTCCTGAAGCTGCTGCAACCTAGCTGTCTGTGCATCAGTCAAGTCAAGGTTAACAGCTAAAGCAGTCCTTAAGGTTTTGATTTCAAATTCCACAGGAAAAACAACATTTTTAAAATAAACTAATTCATAAGGTGAAAAACCCGTAGTGTTCCTCCAAGTAGTTCTGTAAGCCCATAATGCTTCAGGCAACCTTTGAAACCAGTCCCTTCTATTTTCCTTTACTGTTTTTGTTAAAATGGCTTCTATGACTTTATTCGTACTTTCCACCTGCCCATTTTCCTGGGGGTGATAAGGTGTAGTCATTTTATGCTTAATGTGATATTTCTGGAGTGTATCTTTGAAGCCATGAGAGTTAAAAGGAGGTCCTCCATCTGTGACTAGCTCTCTAGGCAAACCAAACCTAACAAAGATTTCTTCAAATAAAAAGGTTAACACTAATTCTTCATTAGCTCTGAGGAGTGCCTTAGCTTCTACCCATTTAGTCATATAATCTGTGCAAACCAGTATATAAACTATTTGATTGGATGGAGGATTGATGGGACCTATAAAATCTAGCGCCCATCTTTCAAAAGGTTCAAGTATTACCTGGGGGTTGAGTGGCATTTCATCCCTGTGATTAGGCTGGCCCATTCTATGACAGCTATCACAGGCCCTAACATATTTCTTTGCGTCCTTGAAAAGTGAGGGCCAATAATAACCCATTCTAAGAACTTTGTGTGTTGTTCTTTTATCCGCAAAATGCCCTCCACAAGGGCCATTGTGACAAGCCTTCAATATATCATAAACTTCATCTTCTCTGATGCATCTCCGAATTTCCTGATCGAGTCCTGTGTGAAAAATACACCTGCTTATCCAGCTGTACCTAGCACTTTGCTGAACGATCTTTCTTTTCTCTCTGTGCGATAGGTGTGATGGTAGTTTCCCTACAACTAAGTAATTGGAAATGTCTGCATACCAAGGTGAGTGAGCAGATACTACAAATAAATATTCATCAGGAAAAGAATCATCTACTGGAATATTTTCATCAGTTTTTAACTGAGAAATGAAATCAGCAACTACATTTTCTTTACCTGGTCGATCTACAATTGTGATATCAAATTCTTGTAATAATAATAACCATCTGGTAACTCGAGCATTTGTAACTGATTTTTTAATTAAATATTTAATGGTCGAGTGATCAGTATGAACAAAAGTAGTGTAACCGGTAATATAATGTCGAAACTTATTAATAGCATAAATGACTGCTAAGAATTCTTTCTCGGTAACTATATAATTAAGTTCAGCAGGGCTCATATTTTTACTAATAAAATAGATAGCATAGGGAAGATTGTTTTCTTCTTGACCCAAGACAGCTCCAATTGCAGTATCTGAAGCATCAGAGGATATATGAAAGGGGAGTACCCAGTCAGGTCCTCTTAAAATGGGAGTTATAGACAATTGATGTTTAAGTTCATTAAATGTTTTTTGACAACCATCAGTCCACTTAAATTCAGCATTTTTCATAAGTAACACAAACAAAGGAGAAGCTATTTTAGAAAAATCCTTGATAAATCTTCTATAATATCCAGCATGTCCTAAAAAACTTCTTACATCAGTTTGTGTTTTAGGGATAGGAAGAGTCTGAATTACTTGTACTTTAGCCGGATCAACTTGAATTCCTAGGAATGAGATGAAGTGTCCCAATACAATACCTTGATTCATCATCATATGGCATTTTTCAGTACTTAAGGCAAGATGTGCTTCTATACATCGTTTAAGTACTTTTTCAAGGTTCTGTAATGCATCTTCAAAAGTCACACCATAAGGAGTAAAGTCATCCATAAATATCTCTAAGGAATCATTAAGCATATCAGAAAAAATCCCTATCACTGCTCTTTGAAATGTTGTTGGGGCATTACATAGTCCAAATGGAAGAACTCTATAGGCAAAAGTCCCCCATGGCACTAGTAAAAGTGGTCTTGTCCTGATCATGGGGTGCAATCTTGATCTGATTATATCCACTAAATCCATCCAAAAAGGAAAAGAATCTCTTACCTGCCAAATTGTCTAGTACCTGATCAATAAATGGTAAGGGGAAATGGTCTTTCTGAGTGGCCTTATTTAGAGCTCTATAATCTACACACACTCTCCATTTCCCATTTTTCTTAGGTACAATTACTAATGGAGAAACCCATTCACTATCAGATATAGGATATATAAATCCTGCATTCTGTTATAGACATTTTTGGGCCCTACAACGCCAAGCATGAAATTTCCATAAATCAAGGGCTCCTAAGTCCCTAAAAGTGTTGTTCTAACCCCTAAAGAAACAAGGTCAACAGATTACAGCTTCTCCCAGAAGTTCTCCATGAGAAACGACTCAGAATTGGTCAAAACAGGATCATTGCAGCTGCTCCACTGGCTAAGTGCGTTGCATCTCACCCAAATACACTGTGAGGGTGCGTTGCAATTCAAAAGTCCCTTCTGTGGGGTGCGATGGGCGAGAAATGACAAATGGCAGTGTCATTCCGCGAGGTGGAGAGGCAATGGAAGCTTCCAGAATCTTCTCCTATGACACTTGCCTCACTGAATTCGACCAAGGATGAGTAAGAGGCCATCAGTCTCCAAGTGGAAGCAAGAACTATCAGAGAGAAGACACTAATCAAATCACAAGCTGACTCATCCCCCTTACAGATATCTATATATGGATCCCTCATCCCAGAGATCCAGAGGCTGGAATTTTGCATATTGTAAGGAATTGTTGTTGGTTTCTTGAGACAAACATCATATTGTTGGGTGATCTAAGCTTTGTTTGAGGTGAAGAGGGGCTTCTTCGTTGGGAGGTTGATGCTGGGTCAGAACAACTGGTTGTAACTCCTCCTGGCTCTTTTCTTGTTTATCAATAAAAGCTATTTGAGTTTTCCTCCATGCTTTTGTATCATTGATGCTTGTTACATTTGTATGGTCAATTTACATCTGATCCTAGATTGTTTATGATTATAGATCCATGTCTTTGTATAGTGCTATGCTTCTGTGATCTTACAGGTACTTTGTGAAGCTGGGCGTGCAAGGGAGCAGATAGTTGAGGACTATCAAAGAAGAGAGGGATCGAATCAAGGGATTAGTGCAAGACAGAGGTTGGTCTTTCTGTTCCTCTCTATCTATAATTCATAAAGGAAAAACAAAAGTAGCTTTTCTCTGTTTGTTTCTAAGGCAGCTGTCACACCTTAGTGGGATAGAGCAGTTCTATATAGACACTTTTCCCTGTAACAAAATGGTGACTCCACTGAGGAACTAATTAGTTTGTTTGTTTATCATTCTTTGTTGTTTGTTTCAGAAACTTATAAGTGGCATTCGAACTGAATTTTCCATAACAAATGCAAAGTAGATAACTGCTGCTTCAATCCATCCACTGGATCTGTTTATGATTTAAACAACTGATTCACAAACTATCTGATTTCCCTTGTGATAGCTCTTAGATCCTCCCCTGATTGTTGCATTACTGATTGCTTTTTGCTGGGCCAAAACCCAAGAACTGAACTGCAAACTGTGACCCAGAACCCGAACAGAGTCTCGTTTTGGCCCAGCGCAGGTACTGTTCAGAGATTTTGAATTTCAACGCACTTCCCGAGTGGACAACCTGTGCTGCATTTCAAATTCTCTGTGTTACAGGTGCGCTGATCAGACTAGCTCTGTGCAGTTTTGGCTTCTGTGGATCATTCTTTCCAGTTCTATTCCTGAATTTTGCTGCCTGTGATCAATATATGTCTGTTTGAAACCCCTTTTCCTTGTTGTTATTCCACCTCCTGTGTACAAAATAACTGTAGATGTTTTTGTGTGTTTGTTGAGTCATTTACAGTTCTCCTTTGCAAAAGTAGCGTAATCGTACTATCGTCCTTTGATTTGAAACTGCCGCAAGTGCCGATTTCAATCGTAGGAAAGAGTTTAATTGCTGTTGATGGTCGATTATCTTGTTACTATTGTTTTTAGTCTTAATTTGTAATTTTATAGTGTCAAGAACAAGTATTCATTTCAAAATCGTAAGGTGTTGTGATCGTCTTCATTTTTTGATTTCAAAAAGAAACTTGTTTATATTTGTCGCTTGAAAAGAAATTCATATTTGTGCATCAACTTTCTTTTTAGCATCTATATACTAAGAAAGTCGAAAACAAATACATGCATGTGCATTTGCATATAGACAGTCTGATTGGCTTGATTTAGGAAAGTGAATTTAGAGTGTGCTCTTTGCTCTTTGTGAAAAGATTCTGTCTTTCTTTTCCCTAGTAGCTAGGATTTTCATTGCATAAAGGAGATAAAAAGTTTTTTTATCATCTTAGATTGCATTTTAGGAATTACATCTACATCTCGTGGTGAACCCGAAAGGCAAACTTCATAAAAAGATCAACTTAAAATAAATTCAATGAATCTAACAACGCTTTGGAACTTAACGCACAACATTTTGAAGTTTAGGCTAGAGACGTATTCCGGCGTCGTAAAGCCTGGTAACTGTTGTTCTCACTGATGGTTGGGTAATTCCTCCACTTTGAGGCGATAAGTGCCAGTACGGACTTGTGCTCCCATGTACCGTCGAGTATATTTTGGGAGACCCCAATAGGCTTAATCCTTTATCCATAGGAAGCCGTGTCTGTCGCCCTATCGATCGCAATGCATTGAACACAGCATTCGGGAAGATTGACTACCGTACTGTAAAAAGTATTCTGCAGTTTTGCGATTGGTTTGGTAATCCCTCTACCTAGATTTCCAGAGCAGTCCCTTTCGTTCCTTTTCAGACTCCTTAACGAAAAAGGTCCATCTGAGCACTTGTCACTTCAGGCTCATTAAAAATCGAAGGAGACTAGAGTCATCTTTTGTTTTCTCTCGACTCTTAAAAACTGAAAAAACAAGTTGTGTCAAAGCATCTAAAATTTATTTTAAACGGAATATTCATTACCCTTTCCTACATTGATCTTGGGTTGAGAAAATGGAATCCACCAACCAAGGAATTCCCCTTGGAGGAAATCCTAGTCCCTTCTCCTCTTGGGGAGATGTTGGTGCACCCCATATGGCCACATTGTCGCTTCCAGGACTGACAATTGATTTGCCTGTATGGCTCTTCTCAACCTCTGTCGTTCAGAACACCACAATTCCTGAACAATCGAATCAGCAACTAGACGAGTCCAGAGTTACCCACCAACCTTCTACTTCCTCTAATTCTTCCTCTCCTCCTTCCTCTTCGCTTGATGGGGCTGGTAAAGCTAAAAGTAAAGTACCTAAGGAGAAGAAGGAAAAGAAGAAGAAAGAGAAGAAGAAGAAGGAGCCAAAAGCGACTGGGGGCAAACGAGTATCGTCTAGTGAAAATCCACACACTGCACCGATCAGGCCTAAATTTCCATGTCTCATTTGCAAAGGAGACCTCTATCACAGAGATTGTCCTTGCATCCCTCGGGTCTTAAGGGACTGGTCTCCTCGTTTGCACAACCCGGTGTCGTCAACCTCTGATGATCATGTTGAAAACACACCGTCAACTAGTGAAAGTGAAGCCCCAGGACAAAAAGGAAAATATAGATTTCCTTGTAAACTGTGTGAAGGTGATCATGTCGTCCACCATTGTCCCTTCTTAGACGAAGCTAAAAGAGTTTTGGACGATCGTCCGGTTTCACCGTTACGACTTCCTCCTAGATATAAAAAACTCTTGCCGAGTCTGTCACTAGTTGAAAATCTGGCTGGCCCGCTCAGGTGGTCGGTCGAAGCATCTATCATTGAAGATAAACCATCTGAATCCATACCAGACAAAAGTCAAAAGGTCGAGGTGGCAGTTGACCCGGTCTTGCCTTCAGAGGTTCCATCTTCAGATGATACAGTCACTAAAGAGAACAAGGATGACACTGTCCAAATTCTTTTCATAAGCACAGACTCCAACGAACATGGGGGCAATTTACCCGTTCCTTTACCGCAGGAAGGAAGTTCGTCAGAGTCATACCCGGCCGTCTATTCAGTCCCACCTCCAAGCAACCTAGTTGTCTCCTTCGACTGGAATCAACTAGGCAGACCCCGTTTACCAGCTAGTGTACCATTCCGAATTATTGTTCAAATATATAGAATGGTTATGGCTGGTACCATCATAGATGAAGGGGCTTCGGTGAGTATCCTTTCCTAAACTGCTTGGAAAGCGCTTGGTTCGCCATCGCTTTTGCCTAAAATGAGAAATCTGACAGGTTTTGATAAAGGAACCAGTCGACCGTTAGGGATCCTTCCTAATGTGCCCATAAAATTGAGAGGGAAAACCGTTCACATGAATGTTATGGTAGTTCAGGGACCCCTGGATTATAATCTACTCCTTGGACGAGACTATATTTATTGCATGAGAGCCATTGTCTCATCACTCTTTAAAGTGATGTGTTTTCCGCACGAAGGAAGAGTGGTCAAGCTCGTAGACCAGCTTTCATTTCCCAGATCACGCATAGCAAATAGTCATATACCATCCCTAAATGGTCTTTTCACGCAAGAAATGTCTCAATCTCCAGTCCGTCCACCCGATGAGCGCGAGTGATTCGGGGGGACATGACTGAAACCCAAGGGGCATGCACCCTGGTCTGCTTTGGCAGGAAAAATTCGGGTATAGGGTAGGTTTCCGCGACAGAATATGACCTCCGTACTCCCGTCCGTGATTGGAAGAGGGAGTTGGACTGGAACAAGATTCTCTTGTCAAAGTTATGTGAGTTGGCGGGCATCGCCACTCACCTTTGTTTATTTCGATAGACATCGCCGAAGAAGTGTTTTGTTTGCGCTGTGAATAAAACAATCTTTGGGTAACCTGTAAGAGGTATACCTTTCCTGATAAAACAAATGTTTTGTCAGCTCGAATAGAAGGTGACCTTGAAACTCTGTTTTATACCTGGGGGCATGCAAACCTTTTGGCGTGCAAGCAAAGAGCGACTATTTATTTTTTAAATTTATAGGACCTCTAACCCTTTAAACTCGTAGGATTGGTCGTTTCCTAACTTGCATAAAGAAAGGATGTGGGGCAAAACTCTAAAAATTGTCGTTTTATATGAGACATTCTTATCACACGACTGGATTAATCGAGCAGTTTTAGCACATAGTTCAAGCTCGTTAAAAAATAAACATAAGACATGAGCAAATGTTTCCCCCCGCGTTTAAGCTCGTTAAAAAATGAACTATTCCTCGGTAAATAACCATCGTGAATGTAGTACTTCAGCCGTTAAAGCCTTGGTCGTGTTTGCACCGTCACCTCCACTTTTTCATTGGCCCATCATTCACCTCCATTTGATTGTTTACCCATTTTGAGGAATAGCTGCGAAGAGTGATTTCACTAGCCATCCTTGTGACACTGCCGTGATTGGAAAATTCCAAACCTTACCTGGAATCAGCTGCTACCCGTTTTATCACTTGTTCCTCAAAAGACGAGTCTCCTTTAAGCTCTTTTCCACTGACTCGTAAAATATGAAAAGATTGCCGAGCCATTGGCCTCTCCAGCTCGTTAAAGGGACAGGAAGTGCTATCCCTCCTCTAGATTTTAATCTTTTTGGACCTGAGGGATTATTACACAAAAATATCGAGCGCTTGTTTTGTTCGGCTCGTTAAAAGTATCAAAAATCCATCCCTTCTGTATTGTTTTATACTTTTTCAGACTTAAGGGATTAGATGACGAAAAAGGAATTTTGGAGTTACCTTTACGTTCCTTTTTAGACTCTCTAAAATTGAAAAGGACCGAGTTATCTTTGTCGTTAAACTCGTTAAAAAGATTAATAGCGACAAACTTGTCTATAGATGAGAACGAGTTTCACTGTCACTAGGCTCGTTAAAACATAGCGATGGGTTTGCCCGAAGGGCAAATTATAGAACAAGCATATGTTGTCCTCCTCAAGCTTGACAAAAATAAAGAGGTACTGGTCAGCAATGACTGTAGAAAATTGGGAAGAAAACTTAAAGAAACTTTGTTGGTAGCAAGTCACTCTTGAACATGACACTTCCATTCCGTGTCCGAGTCGGGTTGGGTTGTTTCATTCACCGATCACATCACCATGGTCACGCCATACCATCCACATTTTGGGTTAATTCTACCAATCCATCACATCAGTGTCGCCGATATGTTCAAGAGAAGTCATTCAGAGAATTCACCTGTGTCTCACCCACTACCATACATTATACTCCATTCTTTCATGACCTCCACTCTGAACCTTATATCACCAGATCGTTTTCACCTCCATTAAAATCATTTGCTCTGTTCCGTGTCATTGATGTGGGATTTATTAAGGCCCTCCTGTGATGGATCACTTCTTGTCGACATCAGCTCATTATCCAAGAAGTTGATCTAGGAACACCCCATTCAGTACTTTGAAGCTTGCATGCCTCAATGGCAAGTTTCTCACTTCCGGCGACAGGTTTACATCAATGGCCTTCGACCGAAAGATTTTGCGTGGTGTTCGATGCCAAGTCCTTTATTCACACCACGTGAATTGTACTGCAGTACCTTGAGGGTCATTATCATTATTGGTGATTCCTCTCGCGCTTGTTAACAGTTTACATCATTGACTGGTAATAAAGCGATGTCTTTCCATGTTCGACTTCAGAACATTTCTCACATGGATCGACTTGTACTTCGAGTGAAAATCGGACGAGATTGAAGACCCCGGATCTAGTTTCATCCATCTGGGCTGCGATATATATTCAGGGAAATAAAGGCATTAAATGTACATCATTGCTGCACAGATAATCATCCACTCAAAAGGATGATGGCTCTATCAGAATCATCAGTCTACACTCAGACGATTGTCTGTCCTATGTACATGAAAATGAATTTATAAAGCTGAGCATGGGAATGCCCGCCTCAGCTAGATCATGAAAATAGTATGAAGATAATGTATTGTATTGTATCTTATTACAGGTCTCCTCCCAACATTGAAAGAACTTCGGATCCTCATAATAAAGCATTTCACCCGACACCAAAAGGTTAACGGCCTCATACTTTAGGGGGCAACTGTTATAGACATTTTTGGGCCCTACAACCCCAAGCATGAAATGTCCATAAATCAAGGGCTCCTAAGTCCCTAAAAGTGTTGTTCTAACCCCTAAAGAAACAAGGTCAACAGATTACAGCTTCTCCCAGAAGTTCTCCATGAGAAACTGCTCAGAATTGGTCAAAACAGGATCATTGCAGCTGCTCCACTAGCTAAGTGCATTGCATCTCACCCAAATACATTGTGAGGGTGCATTGAAATTCAAAAGTCCCTTCTGTGGGGTGCGATGGGCGAGAAATGACAAATGGCAGTGTCATTCCGCGAGGTGGAGAGGCAATGGAAGCTTCCAGAATCTTCTCCTATGACACTTGCCTCACTGAATTCGACCAAGGATGAGTAAGAGGCCATCAGTCTCCAAGTGGAAGCAAGAACTATCAGAGAGAAGACACTAATCAAATCACAAGCTAACTCATCCCCCTTACAGATATCTATATATGGATCCCTCATCCCAGAGATCCAGAGGCTGGAATTTTGCATATTGTAACGAATTGCTATTGGTTTCTTGAGACAAACATCAGATTGTTGGGTGATATAAGCTTTGTTTGAGGTGAAGAGGGGCTTCTTCGTTGGGAGGTTGATGCTGGGTCGGAACAACTGGTTGTAACTCCTCCTGGCTCTTTTCTTGTTTATCAATAAAAGTTATTTGAGTTTTCCTCCATGCTTTTGTATCATTGATGCTTGTTACATTTGTATGGTCAATTTACATCTAATCCTAGATTGTTTATGATTATAGATCCATGTCTTTGTATAGTGCTATGCTTCTGTGATCTTACAGGTACTTTGTGCAGCTGGGCGTGCAAGGGAGCAGATAGCTGAGGACTATCAAAGAAGAGAGGGATCGAATCAAGGGATTAGCGCAAGACAGAGGTTGGTCTTTATGTTCCTCTCTATCTATAATTCATAAACGAAAAACAAAAGTAGCTTTTATCTGTTTGTTTCTAAGGCAGCTGTCACACCTTAGTGGGATAGAGCAGTTCTATATAGACACTTTTCCCTGTAACACATTCAACAATTTTTGAAGTTCTTCCTTCACAATTTCCCGTAAATTGGGATTCATTCGTCGTTGGGGTTGACAAACTGGGCAAGATCCTTCTTTAATACAAATACTATGAGTACATAATTCAGGAGAGATTCCCCTCATATCTGTGTAATCCCATGCGAATGCTTCTTTATTCTCACGGAGTAGCTTCATTAACTGTTGTGTTTCAGCATCTGTTAGGTTAGGGTTTATGTTTAATGTTTTGCCAGGCTCGATTTCTACTATTATACCTTTGGAGGAGATACCAGCTGATGTCTGAGATAAATTTTCAGTTCTAAGGTTTTGCTGAGATTCAGATTCCAAGATTGTAGTCAAGTGATCATGTATTTCAGAGTTAACCAAAGAAGGTTCAGAAATAAAGTTGCTAATTAATTCATCTTCGGTTGAATCTTTAAAAGTTAAAGCTTGTCCGACAGTCAAGATGGGTTGGGTCTCATCATCCTCATAATCTAACCATACAAAGTTATCATTATTAATCATAGGTGTAGCATGAGGGTAAAGAGTAAACTGCTTGGTTTCACATCCATTAGAAATTGTCATTGAACCCGATCTACAGCTGATGAAGGCATCTGCTCTAGCCAGCCAAGGTCTCCCTAAAATCAATGTATGACCCCCCAACTTTGTTTTAGTCTGTAATACAACAAAATCAGCTGGGTAGTTCCAAGATTCGACTGAAATTATCAAGTCTTTAATGACTCCTTCAGGTTTGATTGTGGAGCGGTCAGCTAGCTCTAGAATGGTTGGGGTTTCCCTAATTACGTCCTTTAACTGTAGTAACTGTGCGGTTTCAAGTGTCATGATATTTATTGCAGCACCCAGATCTACTAGAACTCTAGAAACAAAAGTTTTTCCAACCTGCACTGTGACCGTAGGATGACCAAGGTCACCATATTTCACAGGGGGGGTTTTTTCTGACATTAGAGCAGCTAGATCACCCATCACATGAACTGTGAGGGGATCTTTAGCTTTTCTTCCAGGTTTCTTAATACAAATATCTCTAACAGTTCTAGCATAAATTGGTACATCTCTTAGTGCTTGTAAGAGTGGAATTTTAACATATAAATTCTGCAGTTCTCCTAAAAGATTAAAAGCAGGTGGCTCAAGTGTTTTGGTAAGAGCCAGACGTTCAGGGAATGGTGGCTCTACTGCTTCAGCAGTCTTATTAGAGGATGATTCAACTGTTTCAGCATTGTTATTAGATGACTTTTCTTTTCCAGTTTCTTCTTTATCAGAGTCAGAAGAAGTAATGTCATCAATAATGGGTTCAACTATTCTCCTAGAGCGTAAATGAATATCATTACATTGCATAGGGGAAACAGGTTGGTTTTGAATATCAATTACCTGCAGAGCTTTATTGTTATTTGGGTTGGGGTTAGGTTGTACAGGCAGCTGGGGTCTCATTTTCTGATTATTCGGTGGAGAATTTGATGGTAAGCAAGGATAATTTTAGGGGCGAATGTTCGCCCTTTGGCGAAATTAAGGGGTTTTAAATTTTTAGTGGGCGAATATTGTATCATAGTACATTTTTACAAATCACCTCAAATAGCCCACCTTATTTTAAGGGGGAGGGTAAAAAAGGTAAATTTAGCCCTTGAAATTAGGACTTACAACCTTCCATTCGCCCATTTTCAAGAATAGGCTTTATTTAAGTGAATCCATTCGCCCGTTTTCAAGAATAGGTTTTATTTAAGTGAATCCTATGGGCCAAATACCATATTTATAAAAGAGGTATGGTAAATTAATAAAAATATAAATAAATGAGAGGTATGGTAAATAAATAAAACATTTTTTATATTTACTCCATAAGTCACCTTATATACATGTAAGGGTGTAAACAAATAAAAATATAAGTAAAGTGGAGGTATGGTAAATAAATATAACGTCTTTTTATACTTACTCAAAAGGTATGGTAAATAAATAAAAATATAAATAAACTAGACGTATCGTAAATAAATAAAACCTATTTTTATATTTAGTCCATAACCCTCATTCTATTTATGAAGGCTCAAGAAAGAGATTTTATTTAAGTGAATCCTATGGGCCAAATACCATATTTGTAAAAGAGGTATGGTAAATTAATAAAAATATAAATAAACGAGAGGTATGGTAAACAAATAAAACATTTTTTTTTATATTTACTCCATAAGTCACCTTATATTTATGAACACTCAAAAAATGAGTTATATTTAGGTGAAACCTATGGCCAAAATACTATGGGACAAATACCATGGACTAGATTGTTATTAATACCATGCAAAAAACCATTATCAACCCTAATATTAGAATTAATAAAAATAAAAATGGCACATGGTATTGACCCATGGTATTCACCAAAATGGCACATGGTATTGACCCATGGTATTCACCTAGAATGTAGCCTATTTAAATGGGGGAATTAAACCAGCATGTAGCCTATTCTAAGATTCACTAGGACTTTACAAAGTTTTATTATTTAGTGAAAGACTCGCCAAGATCTTACAAGATTTTATAATTGAGTAAAATATTCTAATAAAAATAAAAATGGCACATGGTATTGACCCATGGTATTCACCAAAATGGCACATGGTATTGACCCATGGTATTCCCCTGGAATGTAGCCTATTTAAATGGGGGAATTAAACCAGCATGTAGCCTATGCTAAGATTCACTAGGAATTTACAAAGTTTTATTATTTAGTGAAAGACTCACCAAGATCTTACAAGATTTTATAATTGAGTATAATATTCGCCATGCCTGGTGAGAGATTCGCCAAAAAATATATATACATATTATATTATTGATAAAATCGCCTTCCATTTTTCCTATATACCATGGAGATTCGCCCATTTATTATATTTATAAATTTGAGGGGGTTCTTAAAATTTTCCCTGATGGTAAGGAGAGAGATTGCTGATACTGAGGAAATTGGTTTGGAAATGGGATCTGTTGAGCTGTCCAATTTGGGTTCCATTGATTAAAATAGGATTGTTGTAGAGCCCAGGGATTCCATATCGTAGGATCAACAAAAGGAGGATTTGGTTGCTGCATGGGTGGGAAATTCATTTGATTAAAGGGTGGGTATTGCATTTGATTCAAGGGCGGGTAATTTGCTTGAAAAGGAGGATGATTATTCCAACGATTAAATGGCATGTTAGAATTCGTACCTTGTCCTCGTGGTTGCCATTGCCTCCTCTGTGTCAGCAGGTACACTGCTTCAGCTTCCTCTTCAGTTGGCTGCAGCGCTACTTTTATTCCTGGTAAAGAAGGGCATTGTTGAGTCTCATGGTCCTTTTCAAAAATAGTGCAAATTGGTACCTTGTCCAGTGGGCATTCCCTTAGTGGGTGTTTTTCTCTACATTTAGAGAAGAAAATAGCCAGAGCAGCTTCTGCTTCTGTCTGCTTCTTTTTAACCTGCAAGGTATCAATTTGTGAAGCAAAAGAGCTTAACATTTCAGTTTTAAATTCTTCAAGTAAGTTACCTATTTCAGCCCGCGTTGCTCCTCCACTTGCTGATTTCTGGACTCTTGAGTATGTACTATCCTTGCTTTTTGGTCTGTTTGCTGCTCCTCTTGAACATCTCTTACAGAGGTTGACAATCTCATCATATGATTCCTTAGATATATCCCCTTTTCCAAGCATATTCAACATATCTAAATAATCATCTCGTACCCCTTTTAGCAGTATTGACTTAAGAATATCCTTACTCATATCCGGTTGATCAGATCACTACAAATTATACTGTAGTCTTTCCACGAAGTCCTCCAGATTTTCATCCTCCTTCTGAACCATCTTAAATAATTCCTCCTTCCTTTCTCTTGTTCGGCAATAATCTTGGTATTTGGCCAAGAACTTTTCTTTCATTTGATCCCATGTTGTGATCACATGTCTTCCCAGGCTCATGAACCACCTCAATGCATTTCCTTTTAATGTTGCTGGAAATAACTTCAATTTTTGAGGATTAGTAACATAATCATAACTCCTACACAATATATCAAACTCGAACAGAAATTCATTAGGGTCTTCAGATGATAAACCATGGAAATTAGGTAGGGCTGAAAGTGGAATGTTCTTCATAAGAGTTGCTCCTCTAGGAAGATTTTCAATAGGGAATTCCAAGGTGGAGAGGGAATTTTCCCCTCTTCCTTCTCTTCGTCCCCGACCAAAGAGTCCTTCATTGTTTCTGTCCATTGGTTATTCCCCTGTCTCACTTGCTCTGTCTTCAACGCTTTCTGTAGGGCTTCCAATGTCCTAAAATGGTTCCTCGACTTCAATGTCTTCTATTGGTTCCTCAATATCTTCCACTGACTCCTCGACTGTTTCTTCGGCCCTTTCTGGTCCCAATACTTCCTCTGTCTCGTAGTCCGTCTGGAGAGAGTGTTGAGTCTGTGGCCTCTGAAAGCTTACCTTCTAAGACATTGCAGCTTTTGAAATAATGTCGTCAATGAAAGTTTTTCTTCCTCCTCTGCCTTTGCCCCTGCCGCCTGTAAGGTTAGCCTTCCTACATCCTTTCATGCATCCTGTATCTCTAAAATAAAATCGTTAATACTTTTAAAATCTTCGGTCGCCTTCCCCGGCAACGGCGCCAAAATGTTGGTCACTTTAATTGTTTATTAATTAAACAGTCGAGTGCCACATAAATTGTCAACCCGGGAAAGTCCGATTATTTCAAAGGTGACTACGTACTGTGTGTACTCGATTTTAATAGCATTAAAAGCTATAGTATAAACAATTCATACTCTGTTAAACCCTTACTCTGTGTTACAGCAGTTATAGTCTATTGCAGGAATGGAATAAGAACAGATAATTAATTAAAGAGAATAAATCTGCAAAAGGAAGCGATGGTTGTCCTGTAACAAAGGATCAGGACCCTATCCCCAGAGTAGGAACATTCAGCACCTGCCTCTGTTATCCAGTTCGCCAATACACTCTGTAAATTATAGTCACCGATGAGGCACTCATATAAAGCATCAATCGATTAAAAGAAAAACAGAGTCTTAGCAAAAGTAAAATATCATCAGAAGCAATACTCGTGAATAAGGTATGAACAGAAATCACACACAACACACAACAGAAAGAAGATGGGTGAATCTTGTGATGAAGGTGGGCCCTGTCCTTCTCACAAGATTCCCCAGGACACGGAAACTAAGACGAAATACTCAGAACAGAACTTTATTCATCTGTCAATATACCATATTACAAGAAAGATTCAATCTCGTCCTTCCACTACAATTCCTGTGTTACAGCTTTTTCATCCTCTCTATCCCCCCCTCTAATGTAGATGTCTCCTCTTTATAGTGGAGACATCTATTACAAAATATTTTCATTATACATTCTAGTTAACCCTTTGTACAAAAATAGGGAAATCAGTTCCCGTTAACAGAATGTTAAGGAATTTAGACTTCTGTGATCCATAACATTGTTTAGATAATCTTTGGCAAAATCACATAACCAATCTTTTGTCGACGCGTTTCGAACCAACCAGTGTGGTTCATCGTCAGGACAAGTTGTTACAGTAATGTGGATCATGAATGTTACGACCAATGTAACCGTTTATTCAATAATCGATCGGATTCCATTGTTGTTGCAGATCTGATACGCAAATCTCAACTGTCTCCTCAAGTTTCGCATGCTGTCCTTGTTGTTTCAGCTTCGAGGTTCGTGCTATTTCCGTTGTTTTAGCAACTGCAAAATATGGTCCTGCCAGCTTTAGGCAGTTTCAACAATTGTTCAGCAACTTAGTCAACTTCAAGGATCAATTAAAAAGATAGCATGATTATGTGTTGAATAATTTAACATATAGCAATGAGAAGAGTTACTGTATACCTTTGGAATGATTAAGTCAAAACACTAGCAAAGGCTTTCAACTATGGGTTGAAGAGGGTAATATTATGACAAAATATAAGGTCAAAAATAGACAATATGGGGTCCTAACATGGTGTAGCCCCTTTTCTTCTTCTCCAGCTTGTATTTCTTCTTCATGGCCTCCGCAATCACCAAATCACTGCTCTTCCCCTCCAAGATGTCTACGGGGTCGTCTCCTTTACACGAGAGCCGGGTAATGTGATGGATTAAGTGGTTCAAGGTGGGGATGGGCTCCTCCAGCCATAAACACCCACCATGCACCAGGCAGAGTAGCTTCGTGATGACGAATATAGTTACCGAGGCGCGGTGGAAATGTAGCACCTAGAGTAGGTTTAATAACCCTGCCTTTTCCACTCCACGTAACCACTTTCGTGGCTCCAATCGATAACCCCTGCCACGGTGTTTTGCTTGGGTTTCATGAGCTGCACGATCTCTAGATGAGGGAATTTCTCATGGTCAGCAAGATCCCAATCTTTGAATTTCAAGTTTGACACCGACCCTAGGTGCATGCCCTCAAAGATGATGTCGTCTGAGAATAGCAGAGTCTAGAGAGAGCTCTTGCTCTCGTTGAGGTCCTTGGGCACTTTTTCTTTACCCTTCCATGGAGGGGTATACATGGGCAGCTTGGTTGGAGGGTGCGCAGCCTCGGTTTCTACTTCCATGCCCTCATGCTCATCTTCTTTAATTATGAGTTCCTCCAGGTCTTCCTCCTCCTTGTCGGTTTCCAAGTTAACTTCTTTCCCTTTCTCCTCCATTGTTAATCTAGTGCACAGCTGGTTTTGCGGGGACACGCCCATTGGAATCATTGGCTGTTTGTCCTTCTTCAGCCTCGAAATGCGTAGTGATTTAGGGATTTTTGCCACAATCCCAGTGCCTTTAGGGGCATATTCCACAGTCAGGGCCTGCACGACCTCTTCGGCGTTCATCTCTGCAATTTCCCTAGCTTCCTCAGATGCTACCATATTGCTCCTCCAAAAATCTCTTCATTGCTCAATCAGGGGCTCAATCAATGCTCGGCATAGTGAAAATAGATCTCGGCTCAGAATACGTGGGGCATACAACAGCTCAATTCACAAATGACCAAGTGTTGTTTGTTGGGCATCCCTTTATAATTTATAGCGCCTTTTGAATTTGAGTTCGACCGTTCCCCCCAAATCAGGTTCATTAATGCTCCCTTGGCAGCAGATTTTCCCATATCTTGCCCATAAAGTGTGTCCTAAATGCCTGTTGCCCGCTCCATTTGGTCTCAAGTCGAACATCACATCGTGAATAGTGACTCCAACAGTCACTTTCTAGCCAACCCGCGTAGCAGCACAACCCCCCTTGCGCAGTTGCGGACCTTGTGACACTTTGCTTCTGCACGCAACTCCAACATCGCGCAGCTCCTAGGTAGAGTAGTTTATAGTCCTATGCCTCCTTTCAACTTCCTAGAGTGCTAAGACTGTACCCCTCATGGTTAGTCAGGTGGCCACGCCACCTGTATATGGTTTCAACCAGTTATCCATCATTTTTCCTGAAAAACATCCACCTACGATTTTTATTGGCTGCGTCGTGCACTTTACCATCGGCATCGCGCTATCACGGGTGATTCCTTTCATAATGTGTGGTCTAATCCAAGGAATTAGGTTGATCAACTCTCGGCAGTAGTCCCCAAATTCATCAATGTGATCGTGCGCACCTTGTTATAGAATTTCCCACTGCAGATCAACAGATTATCCAATATACTAAAGAAAAATACAAGATCTACTTCTACAACAAACTTGCGGAAGCTTAATCGACTTTGAGAAAGATCAAATAGAACACATATAACTGAGAATGAGAAACCAATCACACATGAACACAGAAGAATACTCTGGGGAAGGCCTCAGCTAAAAACCCTGATTTTTGTATTATCATACAAGTGGAAATATGTTCAGATTACATAAAGCATTAGCTCACAAGCTATCCTTCCCTCACAGCTCACAAATTGAATAGACATAAGATATACCTTCCCTCAGCCCGCCAAGCCTCCTATTTCCTTGCACAATTTCTCTTGGGGTCTAATGCTGCCACCTGTGTGAATTGGCCTCATCAAACACTCATCAAACTCAAAAGTTACTGTACAATCTCCAAGGAATGAATTCCTTCTGCATGCAAGAGATATCCTCCATGGAATATTCCTGCAACTGATAGTACATTGTCCCAGAATTTGATCTCAACTAGGTCTCTGACTAAACCGACATGCATGAGTTATTTATGAGAGAATATTTAGTTATCTGAAGTGCAGCAGTTACATGCATGCATGCATTAACTAACTAAACTCACAATTAGTTCAAAAAACTATCTGAATTAATCTAAGTAGACTTAACTCAGTTAACTGAGCAAACTAATTACAACTCAAAGTACAACTCATCCTAATCTCCTTTAATCAAGGGATAACTTCCTCAATCAATGGAGAAACTGTTGCATGTCTTCACATAGACTTCATGTTTGATTTCCTACAACTAATTAACTCAAGATGAATTAATTAATTATTTTACAAACAGCTGTTGAGATCAAATTCGAATTTTAAATCTCAATTTTAGTTTAGGGACTAACTAAAATTGGAAGGTATCCCGAAATGATATTTATAGCGGTGCTATTTTTAACACTTCTATTGTTAGCATTTCTTGTTGCTATTTTCAACACTCCCTCTCAAAAAGAAAGGGATTATCAGTCACCCCAAACCTATCTCTGTGGAACTCGAACTTGCATTTTGACAATGCCTTAGTAAAAATATTTGCATCCTTTTCCTTGGTTGAAACATACAGCAACAACATGATCCTCTTCACCACAATGTCTCAAAGATGATGGTACCAGATATCAATGTGCTTGGACCTGTCATGAAATACTAGATTCTCAGAGAGTTTGATACAACTCTGATTATCACAGTAGATCATGGTTGGATCCATCCTCTGACCAAACAATCCCACTAGAATCTTCCACATCCAAATGGCTTCGCATTTTTCCTGACTGGCAGCCATGTATTTAGCCTCTACTGAGCTAAGTGCAACTGACCTCTGTTTCCTGTTGTACCAGGAAACTACAGCCGAACTGAGGTTGAAGATTCCTCCAGAAGTGCTCTTCTGGTCTGATGGACTCTCTGCCCAATATGCATCTATGAAGCCTTGAAGCTTCACTCCCTCTATCCATCTGTACCACAATCCATACTGAGATGTGCCTCTGAGGTATCTCAGCACATGCTTCGCTACCTTCCAAAACAGCTTGGTAGGATGAACCATAGCTTGACTCAACTGGTTCACCGCAAAGCATAAGTCTAGTCATGTGTTCACTAGATATATCAGTTAACCCACAAGCTACTGATAAATAGTAGCAGCTACTACCTCACCAGAAGTAGCATCCTCCTTCCTCTAATTCCCTGCTAGAGGAGTCTGCATGGGCTTTTACTTCTCCATGTGAAAGTGCCTGAGTATCTCATTGGCATACTTTCCTTGAGACAAAAATACTTCCCCATATTTCTGCCACACTTCCTTGCCTAGAAAGTAGTGCATAAGACCCATGTCTTTCATCTCAAACTCTATTGCAAAGTCCTCCTTGCAAGACTTGATCAATTGATCATCACCTATCAAAATTTAATCATCCACATAAAGAACTATGATCAATGGCTTACCTTCTACCATGATGTGGTAAAGGTTCGCATTTGCTTCACTCTTGGTGAAGCCCAACCCGGTGAAATAGTTGTTGATCCTAGTGTACCAAGCACGAGGTGCTTGCTTCAGCCCATACAAAGCCCTCTTGAGTCGTCACACATGTGAATCACGATCGAAGGTCTCAAAACCTTTCGGATATTCAACGTACACCTCTTCCTCAATCTTCCCATTGAGGAACGTTGTCTTCACATCCATCTGATGGATCTTCCAACCCATCTGAGCTGATAGTGCCAACATTGATTTGATATATGAGTACCTTGCTACAGGAGAAAAGGTCTCATCATAGTCGATCCCCTCGACCTGTGAGAAACCACAGGCAACAAACCTTACCTTATGTTTCTCAACACTGCCATCAGTTGCCTACTTTAAACTCACAAAACCTCAAGAAGGTCTGAGCCTTCTTTTGCATAAAGTAGATCCAGCATCTATGAGAAAAATCATCAATAAAAATAACATAGTACCTTTGTTTAGACGTGGAGGCTCTAAAGAATGGTCCGAAAACATCTGTGTGAACTCACTCCAAGATTGCTCCAGCTCTACTGTCTTGATCTTGAAAGGAAGATTTCACATACTTACCCAAGGTACAACCTTTGCATGTATCTGTATGCTCGATTTTCCCTTGGGAAGTCGGGTAGAAATCTGTTGCATGATCTTCAAGGCCCCATGGTGCAAGTGGCCCAATCTTCTATGCCATAGCTCGCCAACATCTTAGCTTTGCACCACCTCTGCTTTGGAACTCAATGTAGCATAGTCGTCTACCTCTAGCTTGTAGTGATTCTTTACTCGAATCCCAATCCTCTTGGTCTGTCTAGTACAAATATGCCTTAGGAATACCTTTCCTTTACTAAATAGTACATCATAGCCTTTATATTCTAGCATAGCAACAGACACAAGATTCTTCTTCAGACCTGATACATACTTTACATCAGTCAGGGTGAGAGGAGCTCCATGTTCCCTCTGAAACACAACCGTACCTTCATGTGAAACACAGTACTTTCCATCATCGCCCATCTCGATCTGCATCTGGAGATCCTTCTCCTCCAGGGTACTGAAAAGATTCTTGTCGCCGGACATCTGGAAAGAGGCTCCACTATCTAGGTACCAAACACATCCCACCATAGATGAAACCATGCATGCAATGAGAGAGAAATCCAACTCGAACTTTGAGGCCAGTGCCTCACCGTTTGATCCCTTCAAGGATCCCTTCTTGGATTTATTCTCTCGACAATTCATAGCATAATGGCCCACCTCATGACAATGAAAGCATCGTACTTTTGATTTGTCAAACTTTTTCCCACCATGGGAAGAACTGAATTTGGGATGGGACGCCTTCCCTTTCCCTTTCCTCGCCATACTCGCTAAGGCTATATTTTCTTCATCATCTTGCTTTGAAGAAGATCCATCTCTGGTGCTTCTTCTTATCTCCTCCTACATCAAATCCGACCAAAGTTGTTCCCAATCTAGTAGTTTCTCTCTTCCATTAATCGAGTCTTGGTAGCTATGCCAGCTCTTAGGAAGACTGAGGAGAGCAAGACTCACCATGTCATCATCGGCTATCATGATCCCTACACTTCCAAGCTCATCCCTGCAGGTGGTGAGCTTGTTCAGATATGTAGAGATCATGTCACCCTTTTCACACTTGATTTTCCGAAGCTTGTCTTTCAGCGCCAGCTTCCTCTAATCATTGTTGTTCTAATATAGATCTTTCAATGTTTTCCACATTGAAAACGGTGTCTCCTTCCCATGGAGGCTCAAGACAATGTGGTCTCAAACTCCCTCTAGGGGGATTCTCCTTGCTCTAGCCACACATTTCTTCCATTCTGCCAATTCTGTAGCATTAGCCACTGTTGGCTTGGGGACTTCTTGATCAATGAAGTCCTTTAGACTGTTGTCCTCTAATATTGCTTCCATGTGATCCTTCCAAGCTATATAATTCGAGCTGCCATCAAGGGCATACTCAAGTCTTAAACCATTGAATGCCATTGGTGAAATTTGAGATGTAATAAGAATTAGAATTCCATAATCAGGAACTTGAAACTTTGAGCTTCTCCCTTCTTTTTATATTGTTCTTCGCTTTGTAACCTGGCTCCGATACCATGTAGAATTTCCCACTGTAGTTCAACAGATTATGCAATATACTAAAGCAAAATACGAGATCTACTTCTACAACAAACTTGCGAAAGCTTAATCGATTTTGAGAAAGATCAAATAGAACACATATAACTGAGAATGAGAAAGCAATCACACATGAACATAGAAGAATACTCTGGGGAAAGCCTCAGCTAAAAACCCCAATATTTGTATTATCATACAAGTGGAAATATGTTTAGATTACACAAAACATTAGCTCACAAGCTATCCTTCTCTCAGTACAATCCAACAATACAGATCACAGACTGAATAGACATGAGATATGCCTTCCCTTAGCCCTCCAAGCCTCCTATTTCCTTGCGCAGTTTCTCTTGGGGTCCAATGCTGCCACCTGTGTGAATTGGCCTCATCACACACTCATAAAACTCAAAAGTAACTACACAATCTCCAAGGAATGAATTCCTTCTGCATGCAAGATATATCCTCCATGGAATATTCCTGCAACTGATAGTACACTGTCCCATCATCTGATCTCAACTAGGTCTCTGACTGAACTGACATGCATGAGTTATTTATGAGAGAATATTCAGTTATCTAAAGTGCAGCAGTTACATGCATGCATGCATTAACTAACTGAACTCACAATTAGTTCAACAAACTATTTGAACTAATCTAACTGGACTTAACTCAGTTAACAGAGCTGACTAATTACAACTCAAAGTACAACTCATCTTGATCTCCTTTAATCAAGGGATAACTTCCTTAATCAATGGAGAAATTGTTGCATGTCTTCACATAGACTTCATGTTTGATTACCTACAACTAATTAACTCAAGATGAATTAATTAATTATTTTACAAACAGTTGCTAAGATCAAATTCGAATTTTAATTCTCAATTTTAGTTTAGGGGCTAACTAAAATTGGAATGTATTCCGAAATGCTATTTATAGCAATGTTATTTTTAACACTTCTATTTTTAGCATTTCTTGTTGCTATTTTCAACACTTGTTTTATCACCCTGGTTTCTTTATTGAGAAAATCCTTCTTGATTCTGTCCTCAAGCTTCTTGGCTTGGCTTCCACTTCTAGCAGAGCGCTTTTCTCCCTTAATTACACCCTTTCTTTCATAAGTTCTTGGAGCCTACGATCACCCTGTCGGATTTCTTCCTCAGGTCCCAAGCATTCAGCTGTGTGATCCCTTCTTCCAAGGCTCCGCGAGTCGTCATATCTATCGGCACTACTATGCGCGGACTAGGCATTTTATACTCGATGGGGATTACAGCGTTCACTCCATACTCCAACCTCGGAGGCATCTTCTCCATAATTTTCTTGCATGTTCTCCTATAAGCCCACAGAACCGTTGGTACGCGCAGGTCCCAATCAGTTCATTGCCCATTGTGTACCTTGTTCAGTGCTTCACATACTTCGTTAAAGGATTCTGCATTGATAGCTTTCTATGCACTTGGTCTTTCCAAACTCCGTTATTCCAACCGAAGGGGTCGTTCACGCCATTGCCTTGCCCGCACATGCTTACTGACCATGTCTCCCAACACGAAGTCTGTGTGCATATGCACATGTTTTTTAGGATATTCCTGTATCCATCTGGAAAAGTGCGCGCAAATCATGCCATCCAGCAATTTTGTCTGTTAATTGCATCTGAGGCTTCCTAAACCATATGCGCATCATCCTCCTGCATTTGTGCCAGTCCTCAAAGCTTCCTTGGCACGTACCCCACCACCTCGCGGGCATATTGTGCAATACCCATTTCAAAGCCTCGAAGCGTTGTTGTTCCGGTACCTCCTTTTCGAATCTGTTCAAGAAGTCATCTACCTCGCTTATCCCATCATACGTAGGTAGATCCTTTAACTCTGTTGATACACAATGTAGGGATCTTGTCATCATGTTACAGTTCAGCGTTGTTACCTCGTGTAACTAGTTTTTCCATCATTCTATCTCCTCATTAGAATCTGATGTACAGGAGCTTTCACACTCCCATGACATTCATCCATCTGCGGTTGGATTTACCCAGTCTTCCTCTCATTCGGTTATCTAGTAGATGCAGTCCAATTCGTCATCACTTTCATAGTTTCGCACTAGCTTCGTGTAGCGCAATCCTTTTGCAAGGTCCAACGGTACGACTATGCGCAGAGAATTTTTCTCAAAAATCATCTTTCACTTCTTTAGGTTTATCACCCCATTCATGTCAATGGCCCAATCTATCCCTAATAGCGCAAGATAGGGATTGTTGTCATCAAAATCTCTATCACTTCAAAATATGCCAGTGTGCTCACTCCTTCGATATTCACAGTGATCCCCTACAATCTTCCCATCGATAGGATCTTTTGTTGGTTCGTCATTCCCAGTTAGATAAGAGACCATTGCAGTGTAGCCCTTCCCATGCGCTCCCATGTCTACTTCAACAGAACATTCGTGTTTGATCCTAGGTCCATAATCACTTGGTCCATCTCATATTCCCCAATCTACGTGGTCAATCTCATCTCTATTCCTGTCCTTTTTGGGTGCTTCCCAACAATCCAGACTATGCGTGGTTATCCTGGCGCGATCCCAGCGCATCTATTTATAAGTTCCTGCAGTTCCTTTACATCCTTGTTGTCACGCGGCAGCTTCATGCATGTTTCCAGGAACATTGTAAACATCGATGGGTCCATGTCTTTGCTTCCTGAAGTGGAGGCATCAGCGAAGCTCTTCCTAGCTTCCATGAAGGTTTCCTTAGCGCGCTCCAAATCAAACTTTGGTTCTTTCGTCGAAGCCTTACGAACCCAACTACTATCTTCAGGCTGCTGCATGGCCTTATCATCTCCTGTCGTAATTCCACTTTGGAGCACAATGTTCACATTAGGGTCTTCCTTGTGCGACTTAGACCTCATCATTTATAGGTTTTGATTCGGGGGAGGTTGGAGTGCTCCCTTGTCACGCAGCCTCGCTATCAGTGTGGGATAATCCTCCATCTCAAGATCAAACAATGTACAATATAGGCATGATGGATGCATTGGATTTGTAAAATTGTGGGCATAATGTCCTGGCCCTCCACAATTGTAACATATCAGTTGTCTGCAACCTCTTATGGGTCCTCCTCCACCTCGGCCTCGTCCGCGTCCCTGAAATCCAATTCGCACCATCCCTGCGTTCTGGTCAAGGGGCCGCGTTTCGACCTGAACTATGTAGGTAGGAGTCCTATCCATCATCAGTTCATAACTTCTATAGGTGCACTCATCATGGCCCACTGATCTACAGAAATTATAGAAAAACTGTTGCAAATTCTACATGTACTTTTACAATAAATGGCAATTATCCATAACATGCTTTCCCCTATTTGACAAATCGCACACCACAATGCAAGCATCGTGCTGGGTCCTGCTTGTGCCTCTGGTCTTAATGGCATCGATCCTCCTCCTATGAGCTAATTCACAAACACTGGGCAGTGGTCCTTGTCATGTCCCTGACCCTTACATTTAACACACCACACCTCATTGCGCACTTTCGAGTGAGCTGTCCCGTCTTGTTTCAAACTCTGCATCTCAAGGCACAAGTTTTTTAACTGCACATCGATCTACTAAACTCTTAGGTTGGGATTTGGTATCGGGGTTTCATGCAGTCTCATCGCAATCTCCAAGGCCTCGGCCTGAGTTGTTAGCCTCTGTTGTGAGAGTGTGTTCCTTAAATGCGGCATTAGCGATGCTACAAACCATTCGCATTGTTGTCCATCCATCAAAGTCATGTTAGCTTCACGAATTGTACACTTTAGTCTCTGATCCAACATCCAAGTAGTCCCACCTAGTATCATCGTGATCTCTGTAGGTTTTAACCCCGTACAAAAATTACTTGCATACGAATTCTAAAACACAAAAAATAAACAATGCGCGAGCATAACACATAAAACACATATACACATAGATTTTCCCTTGGATCCCAAAACCAGGACTACCAACTTGATTTTTCATTATGCTCCTTTCAATGTTACAATACATATTTATATATGCCGAAGCATCCAATACCATGGAACGAAAACCATCGCGTCCAAAACCATGTGCGAAAATCATGCACAAAACCATAGGTGGGCCCGCCCAACCTAACATAGGTTCCAAAACCAAAATTTTCTGGGGCGCTGCCCCAGACCCCATAGAGTGGAGTTACCTGCACCCCTCAAACCCCTTGTGACCCCCCTCACTACACAATCGGTGCAACAAAAGGGGGGCTCTACCCCCTTCTAACCCCCTGGTTAACTACGTGGGCTAGTAGTGGAAATAATATAACACAACCCAACATTCTCCCAATTGTTGTTTTCTTTCCACAGGGGGCCACAAGAGAGATTAGTCATTTATCTAGCCCTGCAATGCCCATTGTTTCTCTACACCAAGAGAACTTCTCAAAGCTCACATATTTTGTCAATGCATCTGCAGCATTCTTCAAAGTGTCCACCTTTACCAGCAACACCTTTTTGTCTTCTATTATATCCCTCACAAAGTGATAATGAACATCAATGTGCTTTGTCTTTGAATGATAAGCACAGTTCTTTGCCAAGAAAATTGTGCTTTGGTTGTCACAGTCTATCCTTATAGCTCCCTGTACTAACCCCATACTTGAACACAATCTCTGCAACCAAACTACTTCCTTGCTTGCATGAGTGGCTGCCATGTATTCTGCCTCTGTAGATGATAGGGCCACTATAGATTGTTTCTTACTCATCAACTGACTGCACCTCCAAATAGGTTAAACACATACCCACTTGTAGATCTTCTCTGATCTAGATCTCCAACCCAGTCTGCATCAACAAAGCCACGAATATCCAACACTCTATCCAATCCTGGTCTTCATTGGTAGCACAAACCATAATCACTAGTGCCATGCAAATACCTGAAAACTCCCTTCACTGTTGTCCAATGCTCATTTCCTAATTTTGACATAAACCTGCTCAATAATCCCACTGCATGTGCAATGTCTGGTCTAGTACAGACCATTGCATACATCAAGCTACCAACTACACTTGCATATGGAACACGGGACATGTCCTCTTCCTCTTCTTGTGTCTTGGGACACTGTTCAACATATAACTTTACACCTACAAGAATAGGAACCTTCATCGGTTTACTATCTTGCATATTAAACCTCTGCAATATTGTCTCAACATACTTCCTCTGGTTTAACCAGAGCTTCCTCTTTGTCCAATCTCTTTTAATTTCCATGCCCAAAATATAGTTTGCAGCACCAAGATCTTTCATGTCGAATTTGGAGGACAAATGGGTCTTCAAATCCTGGATAATTTATTTTTCATTTCCAACCAACAACATATCATCCACATATAAGACCAAATAAATAACACAGTCACCAATTAATTTAAAATACACATAGTGATCTGCTTTGCTTCTGCTGAAGCCAAGTCCCC
Organism: Pinus tabuliformis; assembly: GCA_031772625.1. Lineage (NCBI taxonomy): Eukaryota > Viridiplantae > Streptophyta > Pinopsida > Pinales > Pinaceae > Pinus > Pinus tabuliformis. The sequence goes on from CM062819.1 coordinate 116,500,884, forward strand.
GTATAAATGTATCAAATTTCTGATACCACATCCTTGGTGACTATTTTAACCCATACAAAGACTTATTTAACTTGCATACCAGTTCTTTCTTACCCTTCACTGCAAAGCCTTCAGGTTGCTTCATGTAGATTTCCTCTTCCAGATCCCCATGAAGAAATGTTGTCTTCACATCCATCTGTTCTACCTCAAAATCAAAAGCAGCAACAACAGATAAAAGTAATCTAATAGAAGTTACCTTGGCAACAGGAGAAAAAATATCACCAAAATCAATTCCCCGCACTTGGGAATAACCTTTTGCTACCAACAAAGATTTGTATTTCTCCACCTTTCCTTCTGCATTTGTCTTCTTCTTGAACACCCATTTGCTACCAATGGGTTTCCTTCCAGCCGGCAACTCCACCAGATCCCAAGCCCCATTTTTGTGCAAAGATTCCATTTCATCAACTATGACCTCTTTCCAGAGTTTTCCATCCTCTAAATCTACTACTTCCTTCACAGTTCTGGGATCATCATCAGTAATAGATAAAGCAAAATTTGAACAAAAAGTAGATGGACTTTACCTTTTTGGTCGCCTTCTTTCTCGAACTAATCTTCTCACACCCGGAGTTTGTGGCTCTTCATCTTCTAATTCATCCTCTATTGTAGAGTCTAATTCTTCCTCCTTTAGCTCAAACTTTATCTTCTCAGGTTCCTTTGGTTGGAGTTCATGTTTAATAATATCTTTCACCTCTCTGAACACCACATCTCAGCTATACACAACCTTCCTTGTTGCTGGGTTCCAAATCTTATAACCCTTTAAACCATCCTTATACCCAATAAAGATGCACATTTTAGATTTACTATCCAACTTGGTTCATTTCTCCTTTAGAACATGTACATATGCACTACATCCAAATACCCTCATATGTGAAAGAGAGGGTTTCTTACCAATCCATACCTCTTATGGATTTTTATCCTCCAATGCTGATGAAGGTGATCTGTTGACCAGGTAACATGTTGTCTCCACAACCTCTGCCGAGAATTCCTATCCTAACCTGGCACCACTGAGCATGCTTCTTGCCCTTTCCATCAACGTCTTGTTCATTCTTTCTACAACTCCATTTTGCTGAGGTGTATATGGAGTAGTATTCTGTCGTGCTATACCACACTTCTTACAGAATTCTTCAAATTCCTTACTGCAAAAATCTCCATCGTTATCTGTCTTCAGCACCTTTATGTTCTTCTCTGTCTGGTTTTCCACCTGAGCCTTGAATTCTTTAAACCTATCAAAGACTTCAAATTTCTTCTTAAGGAAATATACCCATGTACTCCTTGAGAATTCATCTATAAATGATACATAGTACACAGACTTACCCAGTGATGGAACCTTCACAGGTCCAAACACATCACTATGCACAAGCTCTAATATATGTTTCGCCCTCTTACCACTATAGGGGAAACTCACCCGATTCTGCTTCCCACATACACAACTTTTACAGAAATCAAAACCCAGAGAGCTATTACTCATACCTTCTACCATACCTTTACCATGAAGTATACGAAGGCCCTTCTCTCCAATATGTCCAAGCCTTTGATGCCACAACATGGTCTTCTCTCCAGAGACCACTAGATTTTCTGCTCCACTTTCAGGAACCACAGAACTGTTGCACCCATCAACAACCGTGCTACCTTGAAGCTTGTAACAAGTTCCAATCTGAACTCCCTGCATCAATACCAGTGTTCCCTGAACCATCTTGAAGGTATCCTTCTCGAACACTGTTTTTACACCTGTGTCATCCAACTTGCTTACAGAAATCAGATTTCTGGCCAATGCAGGAATATGTAGAACACTCAGAAGTGTTCTAAACCTTCCACCTTGCAACTTCAACTTTAATTTTCCATAACCAATGATTCTAGCCTTCCTATCATCCCCTAAGAAGACATCACCATGATCGTATTTCTCATACTAGTAGAACCACTCTCTATGGGGAGTGAAGTGAAAGGATGCACCTGAGTCAATCAACCATGCCTCATGATCTACATGTGTACTTGAAGAAGCCAAGTACATATCCCCACCTTCATCTGAGGTGGTTTTTGCCTCTACAGAAGGAGGATCATCAGATCCCTTTCCTTTATCAGGAGCTTTAGATTTATAGTCCCTTTTGTAGTTCCCTTCCTTTCCGCATTTCCAGCACACCACCTTTACAGGTTTTCCTGGAGATTTAGATCTCCCTCTAGATTTAGGTCTCCCACTCGATGACTTATTTTTGTTTTTGTTCTGGGACCGTTTGTGTACAAACAAGGCATCACCATTCTAACTCTCCATATTTTTCTGTCTCATCTCCTCCGTCAGCAAGGATGAGACTATTTCATTAAACTGCAAGGCAGTTGCATTGCTACCTATTGCAATAATCAGACTATCCCATGAATCTCGTGGGGAACACAACAAACTGATGCACTTATCTTCATCTGAAATTTTAATATCAACAAATGCTAACTAACTTACCATAGTATTAAATGCGTTCAAATGCTATGTCACCAAGTCTCCATCTTTCATCCTCAGGTTATACAGCGTTCCACAAGAACGGTTTATTCACTAGAGACTTAGATTGGTAAAAAGTTCCTAACTTGTCCCACAAAACCTTCACCGTAGCTTCCCCTGATACATTAAGCAATACTGAATCTGAGACACATAATCGTATTGTGCTCTTTGCCTTCTGATCCAACTTCTTCCGATCTTCATTGGACACTCTCGTTGGTTTAGTACCCGGATCAACCGCAATCCACTAATATTTATCCACCAACAGATCCTCCATCTTGAGTTTCCACAACTCAAAACTCTGACCATTAAATTTCTCGTTCTCTATCTTTCCACTGCTTGCCATCTTCTTTCACCACCAGAATCAATGTCACAGATCTCCCACTGAACGGGGTCTACCTCAGGCCCGATGTTGGGTAGCGGAGGCCCCACGTAACGGTTTTGGGGCTCAAAGCCCACAATTTTGGGTAAAAGTATGGTAAAGGTTCCGTGAAGTGCACGAAGCGTGAGTTGTAAAGAGTCAATTCAAAGGGTTGTCTACCTGAAAATAATGTCAGAAAATAGAAAGTGAGTCGGCTTGCCCATGGTCTGCGGACACTGAGTTTGCGATAGACACAACTGTGAGTTACAGTGAAGCAGAAAGACGCTTTCTCCAAGGACCACAGGGTAAGTACATCAAATCGTTGAATACTTGGATTAAAATGTTGTTATGTGAAAAATGGGTTATGCGCATCCATTGATGTCTGGGGTAACGCGAAGTGGAAGAGGCTACCGAGGGACCGAAGGACTAGAGAACAGTCCCCTAATTTCATTTTCGCGAGAAAGGGAGGAGGATCTCATAGGGTTCTCTCTGAGAAGCACAGACCGATTGATAAAGCAACACATTCCACTAATACCACCACCATCCACGCCATCACCTACTTCACCTACATCAAACCCATCTTCACCTACCCCACCTCCGCCACCACCGAGGGTTGGAATGGTGAGTGCGATCAAGTTGCCTGTATTTAGAGGTGTAGGAAATGAGGAACCAGATCAGTTCTGGTTCGTGGTAAAGGCAGTATGGGAAGCCCAAGGTGTTACGGATGATAACATCAAAAAGGCTACTTTGGTAAGCGCACTGCACGATCACACTTTGATGTGGTATATAAATTACTCGAGCGATCACCCGAATGCAGGAATAGTGGCAATACAGGATGCATTGAACAAAGAATTTAGCCGACCAAAATCAGAGACATAATCGATCATCAGGTTCAAGGAGATCGTGATGCTACCTGGTGAAAGCCCGTGGGACCTAGATCAGAGATTGAAGAGTAAAATCCGCGAAGCTAACATGACGCAGACATATTCGTAGCACCATGCGTGTTTTGTGGCGTCTTTCACACCACATCTCATGACAACGTTGTCACAACAAAAGTTCTCAACCCAAGCTGAAGCATTAGAGATAGCGATGAGGTTGCATGAAACTTCAATACAGGATTTGGGGTTGGGAGTTCAACAAATCCACGTGCAACTACAAAACCTATGCTTATAGATGCAAAGTTTGAAACATGATAAGGTGCCCCGGTCAGAGGCACGTGAAGAGGTGTGGTGCATAAAATGTAAAGGCCAGGGCCATGATAAGGATCATTGTTTGATATTCATGAACTATTTGGCAGGGGGGGCCAATGCCATTGCGACCAGAGGCACAAGTGGGGCCAAGCGCGGTGCCTGCACTCTAGTGCGCAATTTGTCAGGTGTGGGGAAAGCACACCACAGACAACTGTCATCTATTGCAGAGACTTATACAACCTCCCCAGCAACTATTTTGCAATTTCTGTAGATCGATGGGCCATGACGAACGAAATTGCCGAAGCTATGAGTTGCTAATGGATCAGACATCTACTTAGAGGATGCACACTGAGGCGTGAGTTCAGGATCCAACTACAGTAATAGTGTGTGGTGGATTCCAAGGACGCAGAAGGGGGCGAGGAGGAATGGGACCCAAATGAGGGCGTGGAAAATTAACCTGCTACAATTGTGGAGGACCTAGGCACTACACGTGTGATTGCATGAACTCGACCAGAACATGTTACCCGTACTGTTACCAATTTGATCATGAAGCAGTAGATTTCCACACATTAATTGCACAGATGTGTGAAAAAGGGATGCTTCAAGCTACTCCCACTCAGAACGTCCAAATGATGAATCGCAAGGCCCCTACAAAGCAACCTGAGTTTGATTTGGAACACGCGAAGGAAACATTTCTGGAAGCTAAGAAGAGCGTCGCGGAAGCCTCTACTTCAGGTAGCAAGGATCAAAATGAGCAAGAAATGGATCCTACTATGTTAACTACCTTTTTAGAGACATGCAAGAAGCTACTACAGGATAATAAAGCAGTTAAGGGATTGCAAGAGTTGATAACTATGTGCGCAGGGGTCGGGTGAACCGCGCATGATCCGGAAACTAAGCAAGCATGTTTTGCGCACCGGGCGGGAAATGTGGTTGACTGCATAGATTGGTGATTATGAGATGGATCAATTCGTTTTGGACTTGGGGTAAGATGCGAATGTGCTACCTAAACAGACCTGGGAGTGCATGGGCAGGCCCGCACTACAATGGTATCCTATCCAATTATGGATGGCGAATCAACAGAAGATCTTGCCCATGGGGAGACTGCCAGGAGTGACAATAGACATCGAAGGTGAAAGCACACAAACAGATTTTGAGGTAATAGAAATTGTGGATGACAGTAACCCATATTCTGCATTGTTAGGGATAGACTGGGCCACAAACATGAATGGAGTCATCAACCTAAAGAGGCAAAAAATGATATTCGAGAAAAAATCCCTCCGTGTAGTGGTTCCACTGGATCCTACCAAAGGGACGCGCTACACTGAGCCTATGCGCGATGAAGACAGTAATGATGAACTAGATTGTATCTACCAGATCACAACATAGGATCAAGATTGGGTGAATCCAACAGTGGACGGGAGAATATCATGGGAACGTGACAGTTTCTACACATCATACTATAATGAAGAGATTGAGAAATGGCAGAACCGATTGCATGAGGTAACAACGCTAAATTGTAATATGATGGTTAGATCACTATGTCGCGTAATGATAGAAGCAAGGGAACTGCCAACAGAGGCGGGTGAAATGAATGTGTAGGAACCTATAGACCGCTACGAATCAGCAATTCGGGAACAAAAGCAACAAGGTGTGCAAACGGGGGTGCTGTGTGCAACAACTGCACAAGGGTGTAGTACTCGCCAAAGGACTAGAAGAAAGTGGCACAAATGTAGAAGGTAGCCATGCGTACGATGCACAGTGAGCGTCCATCAGTGGCATAGGATGTAGTTGTATGTTGTGCAAATGCCTGACCCACTAAGAATCCAAAATCAAAATTCACCACACCAATGCATTCCGCCAACTATTCGCGACAAAGCCAACAGGGAAACAAGGGGGAGCATGAACAACGTCTTCCTGATAAGACAACCCAATGGAAATCTGTAGCTGCCAGAGGTTCGATGGACCATCAGAAAAAGGAGGGGGACGAAGGTGATCCTATCAATGATAAGACTAGATGAAACCAAGAGGACAGAATGGGCACGACTAAGGAGGAAAAGCGCGATGTTGGATGAAGAAATCAACGTAGCACAGGGGGGCCGCGTGAATCTGCAAATAAGGGAACTAGACCTGGCCAGGTCTACCTCAATACTGGAACGAGCTACGACCTTGCTATCATGGTTGCGACCACACAAACGGTGGAGTATACCATATCCAGCAGTGCACGAGGGGATAACGGATACGAAGGCACTCACAAGGTGCCTGTAGCTCGGGATAACAGGGAAGCTGAAATTTCGCACCTGGGGTGTGACCACCTGACTAGCTGTGGGAAGCATAGTCTCAACACCCCAAGCAGTTGAAAGAAGGCACGGGACTATAAAAAAGTCTATAGGAGGCCTGCACGGAAAGAAGGGTCCGTGTAGGACCAGTCGATCTGCAGGACCGCTGCCACACCGAAGGGGCTGCGCTACCACATGGGAAGGCTGGGAGGTGACCGTTAACATCACTATTCATGACAAGAAGTTCGAGTTATGGAAAAGAGTTCCAGGCGGCGGGCCATTAAGGTAGGAGTTCCGAGATAGATACAAAAAGATCTGTTGCCAAGAAGACATTAATGAATTGGAAGTGGAGGGAAGGGTTACATTCAAACTCACACGTTCCTACAAAAACCCTTGGACAACACTGGGATATTTGAGATTTGATCCAGTACAGAACAACAAACAACCAGCTATCAGGCCTCCCATGAGTACCATGGCTACAACCCAAGCACGGTTCGTGGAAGAGATGTATCCGACCTAGGAAGAACCGGAAGAAGAGACTGCTTCCCCCGAGGTTCCAAATTCCCCACGCACACCGCGACCCCGAAAAGACAAGCAAACTATGGGGCTAGCCCGGGTATCACCAAGATTTAGTAAATTGTCAGTGGCAGAAAAAGGCAAAGCAATCACCACTAAAATCAACGAGGATGAGGAGGATTTGTAGGCCCTGATCTCTCAAATTGATGCACAGGATGACGAAGCAAAGGATTTTGTCCACATACCTTCGCTACCACCATATATTGCTTCATGGAACAGGACGGCAAAGATATCGAAAGACCTGGACACCACGAAAAGTACACTCCAAACCCCGCTTCTCCAGGATGAGATAAGGTTTGATGATCTGCTGCTGGGCTGAGTACGGAGTATCAAGTTCAAATATTGGGATCTTGTGGATAGCGAGAAGTTCCCCCAATTAGCCGAAGAGAAATTAGTGTAGCGGAAGTGGTTATGGGGTGTGGAGAAGGTGGGATTACTCAATCTGAGGTGGATACCCCACTATCACCGCGCGGCCATCACCATTTTTGTTATCCGACAGTTACTATGTCTGGTACATGAGGGGTATCTATGGTTGGAGGAACCGATTCCCATCACGGCCAATTTAGTACACCGAATTACCCATCTGCCTACTAAAGGGAATGACCCCGCAGACATAGCCAGCACAAGTAGCGATGTGGGTCTTGCAGAAGTAATGAAGGCTAAATATAAGCTGGAAAAGCGAAAGCGCAGGTATGTAATAGCAAGCATCAAATACCGAGGGGTGCAAGTTGCTACCCAGCTATTGGCCAGTAAACTCGTGAGGAAATTCCACACAGATGAGGTACCAACCCCTGTCATTGCGCTTACAGAGCAGTGTGCAGAAGGGGTTCAGTTCAACTGGGCACAGTTTCTATGCAACGAATTTTTGACAAATTGTAAGGAAGCACAGGAGAAAGGTAAGACTTTCCATTATGCATGGTTGATACTATCAATCCTTCTGGTTGTAGGAGAATTGTCGTAGTGTAGCCAGTTTCCCAACATTGAGGAGAACCTACTTGAAGCAATACGGTATAACTCGCTATGGGCTACAAAGGACGCCATGAGGGTTCGTGAGATCAAGGTATTTTGGATATTCATGGAGGCGAGTATCCAGACAAGGATCACTCATAGACCACGGTTATCCCTGGCAGTATACAACAATTTGCAAAGCACGGCTGAGTTCAAAACGGATATGCATAACCTATATATTCGGGCACAGAAGGATCCAAAACAAACATGGGTCAAGCTTCCATTCATTGTAATAGACTATGCAATTTACGAGGTAATGGCAACATGGCCTCCAAAGTGGCACGCCTCGGACATGGCCGCATTAGAAAGGATGGCAGCACAGCAGCGAAAGAAGGAAATCTAGTTGCGACTCATGAAAATGGCGGAAAGGATGCATCAGGGACAGAAGGTAGCTTCGCAGCAAGAGGCGACCCAGGAAGTAATCACCGAAGAGATCAGGGAAGATCAGGAAATGTCCTCGGAGCAGGACATGCAGAGGGAAATAGAGACACAGGAATGCACGGACCTTCCCACCAAATCGACCCAAGGCAAGAGGTCGCACATCAAGGAGTCGCCACATACACGCAAAAAGACAAAGATAGCAAAGCCTTTGGAGAAAGAGTTTCTTGACAGCAGCAACCCAGCATGTAATGTCGCTAAAGGTGCTTTGGAGGAGCTGATGAGAGAGAAAAAAAACTGTGTTGGGGAAGCTTAAAGCGCAGCTGCAGGCCTTACAGGTGCGACCCCCGGGAGGGATGATACCAAACCTAGCAGATGACACATCTGCAGCCAAGTAGATGGTGCGCACCCATGCAATGAACACTTTATTGCTGCCAGCAGGCACTGTCCTAGTAGAAGCCAAAGGTGACATGCGCAGTTGGGGGTTGAATTTGGCCGCCCTTCCTAGAGAAACCCTATACCAATTGTAGGATGGGGTAACCGCTGAGCTCCGTGCCAGGGAAGGTTGCGCCCGCCAAATCCTAATGGAGCACAAGGAAGATCTGGAGCAGGTCAGTCTACAACACAATGACTTGGTCACACACAACCAGGAATTGCAACAAGCCGTGGCGGAGGCCTGCAGTAAGGTAACAAAGTTGGCTGTGCCAGCGGAACTTCCCGTAGCTGACAAGATTCATCACATGGCCACAGGATTCCATACAACCCAAGAAGAGGCCACGAAAGCTCAGTGGGAATTAAATTTATAAATTACGGAGCTAAGACTGTAGGCGCAGCCACCCACACCCCCGGAAGTTTGAGAGCAGCGCCGCGGTGAAATTCAAGAAGGATTAGAAGTGATAAAGCGCATTGTCCAAGATTGCTCAGGATTATTGGATCAGTCCCTCCTCACGCTCACATCCCTCCAGGAAGACCCAACACTATAGTAGGTAGAGACAAAAGTGCGGGAGTTACAGCAGGCTTATGACAAAGTCTGGGGGACAACGCAAATGGTCACCATCACGCAGCGATTGGCCAAAATGAGGGACACCCAGGTTCTCAAGGCACAAGTTGATGCCGCTCGGCAGAAGGAAGCAATGATTAAAGAACGCATCCAACCTTAGCTTGATGAGGCATTCGCGGTCTCCACAAGCATCGAGGGAAATTTAGCACACATGCAGGCAGTATATGAACCCGGACAAGCAACTGAAATTGATACTGATACATCGGTGGCTCGCATAGAACGGGTACAGCAGATGGAGGAAGACTTTGTGGCGAGTGTAAAAGAAGCGCAGAAGTTGCTGAATGACCTTTGTGCGAAGATTACCACAACAGCCAAGTGACTTGGGACGAGTCACGATGATTGTGTTGGGGGCCTGTTGGGTAGCGGAGGCCCCGCATAACGATTTTGGGGCTCAAATCCCACAATTTGGGTAAAAGTATGGTAAAGGTTGTGCGATGTGTGCGAAGCATGAGTTGTAAAGGTTCAAGTCAAAGGGTTGTCCGCCTGAAAATAATGTAAGAAAATAGAAAGTGAGTCACCTTGCCCATGATCTAGGGACCATGGGAATGTATAAATAGAGCAAGGCTCTAAGGTTAGAAGTCAGTTTTTGGTTTTGGATCTTAAGGTTATGGGTTTATGAAGGCATTATTCTCTCTATGTTTGTAAGTCTAAGTCATGGGTGTTGATAGATAGATAGAGGCTCTCCAGCTGTGTGCATAGAGGCCTGGTAGAGTCCGCAGCTGTGTGCGCGGACCCCTGCAGCTGAGTGCGCAGGGCGGATCTGGTTGTATTGAAAAGGAGATAAACAAAGATAAGAATTTCTGAATCATTGTGTGCTTTATCGCAAATCTATCTATTTCTTATGTTTTGACTTTATGCTTATTGATGAGTGCGCACACTAGTTGTTACTATTAAATGTTTGCTTAAAGACCTTGCGACTTAATTCTGATCTATAATAAATCCATATAAATAATAAGATTCGGGAAGCAACCGGTGCGGATCTACGCGAAGGACAGATAACTGTGCAGAGTAGTGCAGGAGTGCAGAATAGTTCATGACCCTCCAGACCACATCAAGACATCTCAAGGGTGCGGAAACTTGGTTCCAACACCCTCCCATACTACCTCGGGTGAGACTTCAGTCCGCACTCCGTGGATTGTTGCCGTAAGGGCCAGTAGTGCATGGTTTGTTTGGCTAAACCACTTCTAAACCTAGGTCAAGCCCTAACAAACCAACACCTGAGCGAACCCCCTCAGCAACAAAGGTGTCCCCATGAAGCCAAAATAGCTCTAATACCAAATGTAGGTTTTAACCCCATATAGAAATTACCTACATATGAATTCTAAAACACAGAAAATAAACAATGCAAGAGCATAACACATAAAACACATATACTCAAATATTTTCCCCTGGATCCCAAAACTGAGACTACTAGCTCGATTTTTCATTATGTTCCTTTCAATGTTACAATACATATTTATACATGTCGAAGCATCCAATACCATGGACTGAAAACCATCGCGTCCAAAATCATGCACAAAACCATAGGTGGGTCCACCCAACCTAACATAGGTTCCAAAACCAAAATTTTCCGAGGCGCTGCCCCAGACCCCATAGAGTGGGGTTACTTTCACTCATCAAACCCCCTGTGACCCCCCTACTATGCAATTGGCGCAACCAAGGGGGGGCTCCGCCCCCTTCTAATCCCCTGGTTAACTACGTGAGCTAGTAGTGGAAAGAATATAACACAACCCAACAATATCCTTGAACCCAATGATCGATTTTGCCTCTAACTTCAACCTGCTAAATTCTCTGTTTAACGCAGTTCGAATATCCGGGATGCCTGCATTCGGATTGTCATTGGAATGCTTAATGTACCAGGTCAGCGCGCGTTCCTGCAGAGCGCTGACCAACTTTTCTTTCTTTATATTGTCATTCATAACTCCCTGCGCTTCCCACACGACTTTTATCACAAACCAAAACTGGTCCAGATCTTCATTTCCTACTCCCTTGAACACTGGAAATTTTATCGCGCTTGCCATATTGACTCGAGGTGGTGGCGGAGGTGGTATGGGTGAAGATGGGGGTGAACATGGTGAAACTAGTTGTGGTGTGGGTGGGGGTGGTATGCATGGAATCCTCTACCTTATCAAATTGATCGCACTTCTTGGTGAGACCTTCGTGAGCTCTTCCTTGTCCCCTTGTGGAGGTGAAATCAAGGGGCTAGTTTTTAGTTCTATACTACCTTCATTTCTATAAATTCTCCCACTTCGCGTAACCCCAACCATCAATGTATTTGCATAACCCGCTTTTCACACACTTGCATTTTAATCCAAGTGTTCAAATATTTAATGTACTTACCTCGCAGTCCATTGAGGAAGTGTCACTCGGCCTCGCTATAGCTGACTAAAGTATCTACCACGAACTCAGTGATGAATCCTCCTATAACTTGATCAAGCCAGTGATCAACAGCATGCATGATCTTATCCTTTGATGCTTCCAATTTGCGTACCAATTCTAGAGTCCACACAATAGGTCTGTCGAGCTTACACCTTCCTTGGCTATCTGCTAGCTTTGTGATCCACTCGTATAGCTCAGTAGGGAAGGATGTAAAGAAAATTTCATGGATCTCTATGTACAAGTAGCAGTCTAACCCTTCTTCTTTTGATAGTCACGGATTCCTGTTCTCCTGCATCGCGACCTCGTGAATATTCCTATCCAACCAATCTTTAATTCATTTCTTAATTGGATTCCAGTAATATGACATCAAACATCTTTGTGCAGATCCCGGTCCCAGCAACAGAACCATTTGTTGGCTTTTTGGGGCCTGACCTAGGTTTAGAGTTAATTAGCCAAACAAATCCCTATACTACTGGCCCTTTTGGCAACAGTCCGCGGAGCGTGGACTGAGGTCTCACCCGAAGTAGTATGGGGGGGTGCTGGAACCAGGTTTCTGCACCCTTGAGATGTCTGAAGGTTTGATTTGGTCCAACTATTAGTCCCTTCGCATAGGATACTTCGTGCACTTCCCTGGCCTTCGCGCCCTGATATATTCACCTTCTCACAACCGTAACCAACGGTTGTGGGGCTTCCGCACTACTGGAGCAGCGCTCTGCACTATTTCCCTAAGTCACACTTGAGATCTCACTTATCTTCTTACACCAGTTAGTTATCTTTGAGTAAATGGATGCCTTATGTTATATTTATTTATACAACACATTCACATGAGTTCGCGTAGAAAATAAACAGTAAACTTGTAATTCATACCCAGTAGTATAAAATAGGAAAAGATACATAGAAATATGGTATAAATTCTCTTTTATTAATTCTTCCCACGATTACAGACTCTACCTACCCTGTGCACTCAGCTGCAAGGGTCTGCACACTCAGCTTCAGACTACTAGGCCTCTGTGCACTTAGCTACAGAGCCTTCTCCTACTCTACTACCCAAACACACGATTTACACTTGACTCAATGCTTCCTCAATCCCTTAGACTCATCATGCTTAGATGTTTTTTCTACACTTAGAGCCTCACTCTATTTATACGATCCCATGGTCCGCGGACCATGGGTAAATCTTTTAAACCGACATTACATTAAAAAAACAAGTGTGGACAACCCTGTGACTCTATTATGACTTTGCACTCCATGCCCACAAATCGTAGAGTCTTTACAATGGACTTGGTTAAAACTTGGGCTTTAAACCCCAAAACATGCCTTGGGGGGGATTCCACGCCCAACAGACATTATGTTCTCTTTATTGTTTGGAAGGTCCACATCATTAATTTATTCATTAAGGTGTGGAAGTCTACATTATTAATTTATGAAATATTTTTAATAGTTGTGACGTTGTTGGGAATGATTTTGCTAATTAATTGACTCAAACAAGGATGGTTGCAGAGGCAACACGTCCCTACCCATTGCTTTTGTTTAAAAATAACTCTTAGACATTCACCTTTAACTATGCAGCAAGGCAATATAATACAAGACAAGCAAAAATTTCTTGCAGTGGGAATTCCAGCAATTGTCATCAACTTATCACTCATTATTTCTTTAGGAATTTTGGGGAGGACTAAGACCTGAGATGCAAGGATCAACTTATCACTAGTAAATTTTTTAGGAATTATATATGGGGAGGACTGAGATGTGAGTGAGTAGTTGCAAAGTGACATAGATCTGTTATGAGAGAAAAAAATATAAAATGCAGCATTATCAAAAGCATGTGCAAGAATCAATATCATTAAGGAATACTTAATTCATGCCATCCTCAAGAAATACACTATTTCAGTTTGTTTGAACCAACTTAATACATCATCGTTTCTGAACAACTTGTTTTAGAATTTAACAAATAAATATCATAACTAGGTCACAATGACAATAAATATCATAACTAGGTCACAATGACTAGTTCCTAATGATTTTTGCTCTAGAATATAAGACAAACTGGATTTTTTCCTCGCTTCTTAGGACAAAAAACAAAAATTATTGTTTTATATATCCACTTGATAATTGTGAAAACCATAATCATTGTTTTATCCACCTGATAAAATAGTTAATTCCCTATCTCCTTATTGGTCATTATTAAGGAAGCTTTCGACTCCAAACAATATGCTAACATTTTGTGATTGTTATTGCTCCGTGACTTAAATGATCTTGATTGTTACTGCTCCACGACTTAAATGACTTTGATTGTTACTGCTCCATGACTTACATAAGCTTGATAATCACAAAGGCATAGCACCAATGGGCTTTTAGGATTATTGAATCCCCTATATCTAATTAGAAAATATCTATTCAGAAAATAGGAAACTAGCTTTGAAGTCCACCATACAGACTCCCTTCTGATTATGAATAGAGTTGCGTAATAGTTTATTGTCCTATATATAGCCAATGTGATTGGACATTCAATAAAACGAAATGAACAAATCTGATTCAATAAAACGAAACGAACAAATTTACACAATTTTGCTGAACTCCCTTTCAAACAAGTAATCAACTGTACTGAAAATATCTTGTAACATCCAAATAAAGAAGATCTTTTGAACTGCAACCACCCTTTACATTATTAAATATAACAATTTCAACTATATTGCAAAATTTGCAACAGAACTGCAACCACCATTTACATTATTAAATATAACAATTTCAACTATATTGCAAATTTTGCAACAACCCAGTAGAAGCCCAAATAAAATATATCTTTTGAGCTGCAAGCAAATCAAGTTCACTTATGTAAATTTTTCCTTCATGTTATTGAATATAACAATTTTGTTTAGGTCTTCACAATAGTTATAGGATCCCTGGAACAAAGTAGAGACTTACAATAAGATTGTAAAATAGATTTTGCAACCCCACTCTCATTTATCTAATACATGTTCTATCAATGCTGATTGTTTTTTTGTGGTTTGAAATATGTTTTTTCCTGCCTTTAGTACTACTTCATAATATCGCAATCACCAATTGAGCTGGGCACCTTGACCAAGTTTTGAAACATGATTCCCCCTCAGCAAGTTACCATGAGAAAATTCAACAATAAATTAAACAAACCATTCAAATCTTCATGTTGATGGCTAGTTTCAAATCTTCATATTGACAGCTTGTTTCTTGCTTATATATTAGGAACTACATGTAGTGCTACATTCTCAACTTTGTATTACTATACACAAATTTTCTTGACATATAATCTTTTTTTGTTTTCACCACTAGGTGATGGTATGTTAGCCTACAATCGAACTACTAGTGTAGAAAATTTGGCAAAGAAATTTCAGTAGGGATACACATCCTCTTCCTCTAAATCACCTTCATCAAAATTTTGGGCATAGCTCTGCACATCATATCGACATCAGACTATTTTGTGAAAATACATTATGGATTATATGATTCCATTCTCTCACTACGTTGTAACCATTCTAGATACCAAAGGACCAGAGAATGAATCAATTTAGTTGTTGAGAAAAAGTCCTACAACTATGCTCATTTCTAGCATGAGAGAGCCTCCATAAGCAATTATTCTAATAGAGGAAACATCATATTTCAAGACCAGGGGAGAATTTTAGATCTTTGAAACTACTTGAGGCACCAAGTGATCTAGGAGGATCCTGGAGGATTGATCCAAGTGGATCTTCAAAAAGTACCAGTGACATGGTAAAAGGCTCAAAAATCAAAGTGGAAGAATCTAGATAAACTTAGCATCGGATCGAAGTACTTGTCATCCTAATTCTATCAATGCGAACGACACTCAAATCCGAGTTCATATGAAGAAGTCAGAGTAATTCAAAGTTGATGTTTGACTTGTCCAGGTGGCAGGAGGAGTGACGTGGCAGACACTCTCAATGAATGGGGAAGTGCCAAGTGGCAGGCTGCCATTGGTACTGCATTTCACTTATCGCAGAAAAAGAGGTTGCAGCTTAAGGAGAAATGAGTACCTAAGAATCAACCCCAGGCGAAGCTAGAATGCGATGCAATATAATCACGATCACATATCGCATAAGTACCACATCGATATACATGTTACCAATGGATTCCGTCGATTGCGATTTGCGGGGAGGATCTGGATGCGATATTTTATAAACTGGATTATATTATCCCGGTGGGTCCAGGATCATCACAAACCATGGGTCTTCTGCCAATTGTGATTGCGATGGGGTCCCTCGGATGCAATATGTTATATATCATGTTTTATATTCCTGACAGGTCCACCGTATCGCAAAGTGCTTGTTGTTTGGGCCTAGGGCTGTCTACACCTGGTTGGAAACGTTGATAGTCTTGTCGACAATTTAAACGCACAGTTAACAGAATTTTTCCATGTTTGTAAGGGTTGTTGCCACATACTATTCAGGGGCCCGAGAACCTCTATCGAATATGCCTGATCTCTTAGCCTAGTATATTGTTTGAATTGCTTGGGTATTGAGGGATTGCGCCATGCTTATAAAAGACCATTTTTGTGTCACAAGAAGGAAGAGAGGATCACCAAAATAGTTCAGAAGTATTGTATAGCAGACCCTGACCCTCGCAACAGACCGAAACATCGCCTTGAGAAGCAGGGAGGTTAAGAGAAGTTGCAGAAAGCTCGATTATCCAAATTTGGTGTTTGGATAGGTGTTTTTACATAATTTTTCGCTAGGAGTTCAGTGGTTCTGTCTGTTCTCAAGCTGGTCTCTCCATTCTTTGTCCATCTTCCATCTTGGAGGTATAAGGATTGTAAAGAATGTTGCTTTTATTTTTATCTCTTTTTATACCACTTAATGAATGAAGGCCTCCCCACTATTGAGCAGGGCCCAGAGACATAGTCCAAATATGACGAACTCTATAATCAAATCATTGTGTCATGGTTTTTGTGTTCTTATGATTATTTCTGCATTGTTTACACGCTTTAAGTTCCATGGTTAATTAACTCTGTTATATGTAATTCCGATGCATCTGTAAGTAAAAGATCTTGGATCAAGTTTGGTATCAGAGCAGGTCTTTGTAGATGCGAATTGCATGAGTTTATGTTAACCTGTAACAAGTTGTGAAAAGGAGAAGGAATGCTTAATTCCTTTGATCCAGAAGCAGGATGTGCACAGTGAAGAAGAAACATGGCCAATGAAGAAGCTCATTGGGAAGAGGAATAAAATTTCCGGAAGTTATTCTACAATATGGCAGGGAAAGTAGATAAGTTGTTTGCAGAGTATGAGAAGGTGCTTGGGCATGAGAAGAAGGATGCTAATGACCATGGGTCAGCGAATCATGAAGATGGTGGAGAGGTGTTGGGTGCGGGATCCCCCAAGGGAATTTTTGGGGCTTAAAGCCCAAATTTTTACTAAATCCAATGTAAAGACTCTGTGTTTTTTGGGCGTGGAACGCGAGCTTGTAAATGAGTCATAGGGTTGTCCAACCTCATTTTTGTAATGTAATGTTGGCTTTAGAGATCCACCCATGGTCTGCGGACCATGGGATTGTATAAATAGAGCGAGGCTCTAAGTTGTAAAAAAGATAGAAGGAAGTCATGAAGGAAGGATGAAGAACTGAGTCTTATCTAAGTGTAGAGTCGAGTCTTTGGGTCGTAGGGTAGGAGAAGGCTCTACAGCTGAGTGCGCAGAAGCCTAGTAGTCCGTAGCTGAGTGCGTAGACCCCTGCAGCAGAGTGCGTAGGGCAGGTTGAGTCTATAACCGATTGAAGTATTAATAAAGAGAAGTTTTATGCCATTCCTGTGTATTTATTTATTGTTTTCTGCGTTGAATGTTTTGGGTATAAATTACATTTATGTTGTTTATATGATGCGCGAACATATAGATTGTGTTGATTAAGTGAATATAAGATAAATTATATGTTTACGCAAAATTAACTAACAATTATAAGAATATAAATAAGATTCGTGGTGTAACTAGGGGAAATAGCGTAGATCGTTGCCTTAGCAACGCAAAATCACCTCAGCCCGTGGTTAGGGCTGCGCGAAGGCGATTATAACAGATCATGAATTCCTCGCAGGTCAGGGCAGTGCGCAAAGTGAGCTGCGTGAAACCATTGATAGTTGGACTAAATCGACCCCTCAGACATCTCAAGGGTGTGTAAACTTGGTTCCAGCATCCCCCCATACTACTTTGGGTGAGACCTCAGTCCGTGCTTTGCGGGCTATTTCCGAAAGGGCCAGTAGTGTAGGGATTTGTTTGGCTAATTAACTCTGAACCTGGGTCAAGCCCCCTCAAGCCAACAAATGGTTATGTTGCCTAGACTTTAGCAGGCCAAATTCAGAGGCCCAGGTGATCATTGGATTCAAAGAGATCACAATGCTACCAGGTGAGACTCCTTCAGAGTTGGATCACGGGTTGAAGTGTATGATTCGCGAAGCTAATATGAATCTAACAGATGGAAAACATCGCAAATGGTTTGTAGCATCATTAACACCACATTTAAGGAGTGCGCTATCATAGCAGAAGTTAACGACTCAGGTAGAGGCCTTAGAGATCACAATGAGGCTGCATGAGACCCTAATGCAGGATCCTAACTTGGGAATTCAACAGATCCACACGCGGTTGAAAAACTTATTCCTTGAGATGTAGAGTCTGAAACAGGACAGGACAGCTCATCCAGAAGTGCGCGAAGAGGCATGCTGTGTAAAATTCAAGGGTCAAGGTCATGATAAGGACCACTGCCCGGTGTTCTTGAATTACCTCGCGAGAGGAGGACCGATGTCATTAAGCCCGGAAGCACAAGCAGGACCTAGTGTGGCACCTTCTTTGTGGTGCACGATTTGTCAAATAGGAGGGAAACACGCTACGAACAACTGCCATTTGTTACAGAAGTATACTCAAAATTCACAGTAATTGTTCTGTAACTTTTATAGGTCAGTAGGAAACGATGAGCGCACTTGTAGAAGCTATGAGTTAATGATGGATAGAACTCCCACCTGCAGGGTTCAAGCCAAAATGTGGCCCCTAGGCTAGAATACACGAGTGGCGCGAACAGGATTTCAGGGGTGCAGACGAGGCCAAGGTGGAGGAGGACCTGGAAGAGGTCACAGACAGCTGATATGCTACAATTTTCGAGGGCCAGGACATTATGCTCGTGATTGTACGAACCCAAAGTGTCCATCATGTCTGTATTGTACCTTGTTTGATCATGAGATGGAAGATTGTCCTACATTGATAGTGAGGATACATGACAAGGGAACACTGCCACCTCCCTCGACTCAGAACCTTTAGATGATGAGGTCTGAGCCACACAAGGAAGATCCAAATGTGAACATTGTGCTCCGAAGTGGAATCACAACGGGAGATGATAAAGGGAAATAGCCTGAAGATAGTACTTGGGTTCGCAAGGCTCCAACAAAAGAAGCATAGTTTGATTTGGATCACGCTAAGGAAACCTTCATGGAAGATAAGAAGAGCTTCGCTGATGCCTCCACTTTAGGAAGCAAAGATAGATCGGAGCTGGAGATGGACCCATCTATGATCACGACATTCCTAGAAACATGCATGAAGCTACTGTGCAACAGTAAAGCTGTAAAGGGACTACAGGAACTCATTAACAGATGTGTTGGGATCACGCGTAGTCCAGAAGATTGGAAAGCATAAGATGAGGAGGGGAAGAGAAATGAGGCTAATTGCACAAATTGGAGAATATGAGATGGACCAAGTAATTCTGGATTTATGATCGGACACGAACGTTCTGCCAAAGTAGACATGGGAGTGCATAGGGAAGCCTATGCTGCAATGGTCTCCTATTCAACTGCGAATGGTGAACCAGTATAAGATAATACCTAGGGGGAGATTGCGGGGAATCACTATGGATAATGAGGGAGTGAGTGCGCTAGCCGACTTTGAAGTAATAAAGATTGTTGATGACAACAATCCCTACCCCGTGATCTTATGAATTGATTGGGCCACTGACATGAACAGGGTGATTAATTTGAAGAAGCACAAGATGATTTTTGAGAAGAAGTCTCTACACGTATTTATACCCTTGGACCCTGCTGAGGGATCACGCTATACAGAGCCAGTGCGTGACTATGAAAGTGATGATGATTTGGACTGCATCTACAAAATAACTGTGTGAGAGCAAGATTAGGTAAATCCCACCGCGAACGGATGGATCTCATGGGAGCGTGAAAGCTCCTGTACTTCTAATTCTAATGAGGAGATAGAGCGATGGTAGAACCGGTTACACGAGGTAACCACACTGAACTGTAATATGATGACAAGATCATTTCACTGTGTACCGATAGAAGTGAGGGATCTACCTACTTATGATGGGTTAAGTGAGGTAGATACTTTCCTAGATAAGTTTGAAAGGGAGGTGCTGAAAAAGCAACGTTTCCATGCCTTGAATTGGGCACTGTGCGCTACGCCTGCTAGGTGATGGGGTGCGCACAAGGGAAGCTTTGAAGACTGGCACGCATGTAGTAGGATTATGTGCACACGATTTGGGAAGCCTGAAGTGTGCTTCGCCGATAAATACAATGGATGGGATGGTCTGCGCGCACATCTATCCAGGTGGGTACAGGAATATAGCAAACAACCTACGCGGATGCACATGAAATTCACGTTGGGAGATACGGTCAATAAGCATGTGTTGGGGAGGAAAATGCACCAAAAACTCCTCAAGTTGGAATGACATAATGTGGAGAGAATGATCATGCAGAAGGTTATCCACGCAGAAGCATTTAACGAGGTGTGTGAAGCACTGAATAAGGTATGTAGTGCGCAACGAAGTGATTGGGACCTGCACGTACCAGCAGTTTTATGGGCTTATAGGAAAACATGCAAGAAACTGATCGGACAGATGCCTTCTAGGCTAGCCTATGGAGCGAAAGTCGTAATGCCTATGGAGTCTATCATGTCTAGTCCGCGCATAGTGGCACTCACAGGGGTAATGGACCGCGGATCCCTAGAAGAAAGGTTTGCATCATTGGAATAGCTCAAAGAAGAATGGTTGGGACTCGATGAAGAGATCTAGCAGGGTGATCTTAGGCTCCAACAACTCATGAATGAAAGAGTTCAGTTAAGGGAGAAAAGCGCCATGGTGGAAGCGGAAGTCAAGAAGCTTGAGGAAGGAATAAAGAAGGACATTCTTGATAGAAAGACCATAGTGACCAACACCGAGAGTTTCTCAGTTTGCTGCATGGTATGGGACCATATCTTATTAAGGAAATCACAGATGGCTGCGCAATGCAGTTGAAGAAGTTAAATAGTGAACTCTTCCTAGGGAAAGCAAATGGCAGTCAATTAAAGCCGTACACAAGTGGCCTGGCTAGCTGACTAGCCGCAGGAAGCACAGTCTTAGCTCTCCAGGAAGTTGAAAGGAAGCGCGAGACTATAAACTACTCTGCCTGAGAGCTGCGTGATGTTAGGACTGCGCGCAGGAGCGAAGTGTCACAAGGTCCGCGATAGCACAAGGGTAGTTGCGCTACCGCGCAGGTCGGCTGGGAAGTGACCATTGTAGTCACTGTTCATGATGTGATGCTTGGTTTGAGACCAAATGGAGCGAGTGGTAGGCATTTAAGGCAAACTTTATGGGCTAGATTTGGGAAAATCTGTCGCTAAGGGAGCATTAATGGACTAGATTTGGGGGGAACGGTCGAATTTGAATTCAAAATACGCTATAAATTGCAAAGAGTTGTCTAGAAAACAACACTTGGCCATTTGATAATTGAGCTATTCCGCGCCCAGAGATTCATGAACCCCAATTTGTTCGATCTTTTGAATTCGAAGGCATTATTTGAGCACCTACCTAAATCATTGAGATATTTTTGGAACAACAGCATGACCACGCCAAAGGAATCCATGGATATTGGAGAGATCACCGTTGAAGAGGTCATGCAGGCCATGACGATAGGAGACACCTGAGAAAGCATCGGGATAGTCGTAGAAATCCCTAAATTGTCGCACATGCCAAGGCCCAAGAAATACAAGCAGCCTATGGTACCGGTGCGCATATCCCCTAGAAACCCACTGAGAACTAAATTGACCATGGAAGAAAAGGGGAAGGCGATTAATTTGGAAGCCGATGAGGAGGAGGAAGACCTTGAGGAAATCCTGGTGGAAGAGGAGGAGGATGAAGAAATGGAGGAAGAAACCCAGGGTACGAACCCTTTGACCAGATTGCACGCGTATGTTCCTCCGCGAAAAGGGAAAGCAAGGGTTCCTAATGACCTAGATGAGAGAAAAAACTCTCTACAGACTCAAATGCTCCCCAATGATATCATTTTTGAAGGAGCACACTTAGGACAAGTGCCAGCTCTAAAATTTGAAGATTGGGATCTCACGGACCACGAGAAATTCCCACACTTGGCAACCGCACAGCGAATGCAGCGGAAGAAAAATACATCGGTGGGAGTCATAGAGATGGAGCCACACAAGTGGTTGTGAGGAGTAGAGAAAACAGGGTTGTTAAGCCTTCTCTGAGTGTCGCATTACTATCGCACCCCAATAGCTATTTTTGTCATCAGGTAGTTGTTCTGCCTAGCGCATGATGGGTACTTGTGGCTAGAGGAGCCCATCACCATCATGGACCACCTAATTCATATAATTACCTGACTCCCTTGCAAGGGGGAGGACCCAGCGGATATTTCAGAGGATAAGAGCAACGATTTGGCCATCATGGATGCCATGAAGAAAAATTCAAGCTAGAGAAGAAGAAGAGAGGTGCGCGATCTCCAATATCAACAATAATGCAATCAGAGTTGCGACCCAGATAGTGGTTGGCAAGGTTATGCGAAAGTGTCGCGCGGATGAGGTGCCCACACCGGTGGTTGCACTTGCTACGCAGTAAGCAAAGGGGTCCAGTTTAACTGGTCGGAGTACTTGTGCAAGGAATTCCAAGAGAATTTTTGCAAGGCATGGGAACAGGGGAAGACCTTCCACTATGCATGGCTTCTGCTGTCCATAGTGATGGTGGCTTGGGAATTGCCTGAGGACAGCCAGTTCCCCACGATTGCAAAGGATCTTCTAGAGGCAACGAAGTATGCTTCGTTGTGGGCAACTAAAGACACATAGAGGATCAGAGACAGCAAAATATTTTGGGTGTTCATGGAGATGAACATTAGAATGGGGATTAACCACAAGCTATGGTTATCCCCCACTGTCTACAATAGTTTGTAGAGCTTTGTGGAGTTCAAGGCAGGCTTCCATCACGTATATATCTGAGCGCACAAGTATTCTGCAAAGAAATGGAACAAGCTCCCCTACCTGGCCACGGACGATGTCATATTCACCGTGCTTGAGTAATGGCCACCGAAGTAACACACTCCAGCAAGCTCCACGGTGGAATTGGAGAAGTCCGTTGTACAAAGGAAAAAGGAGGAGTCAAAACTGTGGATGGCGCAGTTGGCAGACAAAAGAAGGAATGAACTAGCAGTGGCCAAGGCACAGGAGGCGTGTGATGCTGAGAAGGCAGCAGCAAAACAGCCACAGATAGTTGAGAAGGAGCATGGAGGCAAAACGTCGCCCTCGCTAGAACAGGAGCCTAAAACAGAAGAAGGTGGTGCAAACCCACAGACAGCGTCCACACAGCATAAGAAGTCAAAATCCTCCAAGACTTCTTTCGACCCAATCACCCTTAATAAGGGGGATCGGCATGACACAGGGGAGATGGTGCGCGACATCACCACGGAGGCCCTCCAGCAGTTCAAGGAGGAAAATTAGATGGTGTTGGGGGGCCTCTAGACATAGATACAGGAGTTGCAGGTGTGCACTCCTCAGGCTAGTACTCTATCGACCAGCCTCGTAGTAGGCACGACCGCAGCTGAGGAAATGTTGTGCGCTCGCACAACCAACACTATAGTGCTACCAGAAGGGGCACTAGTTACAGAAAATGAGGCCGACAGGCCTATGGTTAGTGCGCTGAAGGGAGTTGGGATAAACATGGCTACGCTCCCTCGGGAGACACTATGTGCTGCATGATGGAGTGACTGCAGAGACTCGGGCCAAAGAGAATCACATGCTCCAGGTAATGAGAAAACAGCGAATTAACATGGAACAACTGAGACTGCAGCACGATGAGGTAGTGGCGGAGAACCAGAAGATTGTGCAGGTGGTTGAAGAAGCTTGCCAGATGGTCCCTAAGTTGGCCATCCGAACAGAGGCACCAATAAAGGTGCGAGGCAAACAAAGAGATGGCTAAGGTTCAACTGGAGTTGAACCTTTAGATAGTTGAGCTGCAGTTGAAGATGAAGCCTTCAACTCCACCAGAGGTGAGGGAACAGCGCGCCAGTGCCATTACAATGGGAATAGAGGAGATTAGCAGTGCAGTGAAGGACTGCACCAAATTATTTGAAGAGTCATTCGAGGTCCTCACCACTCTACAGGAGGACCCAAACATACAGCGCTTAGAAACAGAGGCGTGTGAGCTGCAGAAAAAGTACGATGACATAAAAGGGACCGCGCAGGTGGTGGCCCTTGCATAGAGGCTCACGTGGATGAAACAGGCAAAAGCACTCAAGGAGCAAGTAGACGCGGTGTGACATAAGGAAGCGATTTTGAAGGCGCACGTCCAACCATGGATCAATGAGGCCTTCATCATTACAAACTCGATCGAAGCAAAGCTCATGCAGATGTAGGGAATGCAGGAGCAGATGCAGGGAAGAAGTTCAGGTACCATGGTCTTTGGATAGCGTGTCCAGGAGGTCAACAAGCAGCCGCTCAGTGCACTGCCGACCTTGCAGTGGTCCGGGCAGAGTTGGGAGGTCTTCACGCAAAGATCTCCACACCAACAGAGTGACTCAAGGGTGAGACATGATGTTTGTGTTGGGGGCCTATTGGGCGCGGGATACCCCAAGGGACGTTTTGGGGCTTAAAGCCCAAATTTTGACTAAATCTAATGTAAAGACTCCGCGTTTTGTGGGCGCAAAGCGCGAGCTTGTAAATGAGTCATAGATTAGTCTGCCCTCATTTTTTTAATGTAATGTTGGCTTTAGAGATCCATGGGATTGTATAAATAGAGCAAGGCTCTAAGTTGTAAAGAAGATAGAAGGAAGTCATGAATGAAGGATGAATAATTGAGTCTTATCTAAGTGTAGAGTCAAGTCTTTGGGTCGTAAAGTAGAAGAAGGCTCTGCAGCTAAGTGCACAGAGGCCTAGTAGTTTGTAGCTGAGTGGCGAACCCCTACAGCTGAGTGTGCAAGGCAGTTTGAGTCTGTAACCGATTGAAGTATTAACAAAAAGAATTTTTATACCAGTCTTATTTCTTTATTTATTATTTTCTGTGTTGAATGTATTGGGTATAAATTACATTTCTGTTGTTTATATGATGCGCGAACATATACGATTGTGTTGATTAAGTGAATATAAGATAAAGTATCTATTTACGTGAAGTTAACTAATAGTTATAAGAAGATAAGTAAGATCTGTGGTGTAACTTGGGGAAATAGCACAGATCGTTGCCTTAGCAGCACGAAAGCACCTCAGCCCCTGGTTAGGGTTGCGTGAAGGTGATTATAACAGATCGTGAAGGCCTCGTAGGTCAAGGTAGTGTGCGAAGTGAGTTGTGTGAAGCCATTCACAGTTGGAATAAATCGACCCCTCAGACATCTCAAGGGTGTGGAAACTTGGTTCCAACATCCCCCCATACTACTTCGGATGAGACCTCAGTCCACGCTCCACGGGCTATTGCCGAAAGGGCTAATAGTGTAGGGATTTGTTTAGCTAATTAACTTTGAACCTAGGTCAGGCCCCCTCAAGCCAACAAGAGGAGCCTCCTCCCTCTCCTTCTTCAAGTGATGGTTCTCATCACTCTCATCGAAATTCCAAGCATACATCTAAGAAACCATTGTTCAATTTAGACATAAAGTTTGAGCTGCCCATGTACAATGGAGAGTGTAGTGTAGAAAAACATAATAATTGGATAAGACAGATAGAGGTTTATTGCTAGATCCAGCAGATAGAAGAAGATGAGGAGAAATTCTAGTTAGCATCTCTTTGGCTGAGCGGTGTCGAGCCGTAAAAAGGGTCTTTTTCACCTCTAATTACCTCACATTAACTTGTCAATCTAGGAACAATTTGCTATCTCAAAGAGTGTACTCAGTTTGAGGCGGTCATTTGTCAGAGTAATTCTAGTAGTATAGTGCTCAAGGAAATACAAAAGTAAATGGATGCTTGAAAGAAAATCTACTTACAGCAAAATACTTTAAAAACTAATTCATGCACTTGGAAAACTAAGAAATTTATTAGTCAAGGGTCCAGTAACAATAACTCATCCCTTTGGAAACTGATGTAAATAAAGGTAATCAAGGAACAGATCATCAATCTGGGGACTAGACAACAAATGCCAACGCCCACTACAGTTTCAGATCATTCTGCACACCAAAGTAACAATAACGCAGATAACAGGAAATGGAACAATAATTAAGAAATGGAACAGCAACTAAGTCTGATGAACAGCAACACCTTAATCTACATGAACAAGTGCATCAATCTTATCCTACAGAAATCAAATGGAAATCTTTACTTAAAGGATGAATTGTAAAGCAAATAGAAATGGAACGGCAACCAATTACCAATGGAATATAGAACAATGCTTAGAGCCAATTGTGAATATACAGTGCCGAAATAAATAACACACACAGCACACAGAGATATTAAGAGAAACAGTAATCTGAGTCTAATACCACAAATATTGATCTCAGTTAGAAAGGGTAACGATCACAATTCATAATGGAACAACAACGTCAATTGAAAAACAATCGTATGAAGTATAAACCATAGACAAATACAGTAATACCAACTTACGAATATTACAGCTCGGTTACTCTGTAGTTGAACAATAATAGCATTCTGTAAAGAATGGTAAATGACTTAAAGGAACAGCAATACATATAAGGTCAGAATGAAGAATACGACTTTCCTGTTGCAGAGAACGATATTGTAAATATAGCAGAGCTGTGATATAAAATAACAGAACACAGCTGATTACCGATCAAAGCTGATAACGAAAACCACACACGAACTAAAGATAATAATACAGGAGCAAGTGTTCCACCAGGACCAGGCCCTTAGCCTCCAGGGACAAACCACTTGAAATTATTCCAGGATCAAAGATGGAACAGCAACCAGATTTATATTAAAGCATTGAAATAGAGTTACAGTGGATCACTTCTCAACGAGAGTTGATGATCAAAGTTTCAAATACAGAGAAAAGTTACATAAAAATTAATAGTCTCCTCTTCGGGCTAGCAGTGCTGCCCCTACTTATAACAGCTGAAGCGGAGATATCAAGGATGCAAAAATAGCTAAGGCAGTGATCCCTCAGGATCAAAGGATCCTGAGGGATTCGCCAAGATTTTAATCCTCAGTTATCTGGTCATTTTCGTGTGCTGAGTCGATATCTCATTTTCCTTTCCTTAGCTAAGATGTTTTAATTTAGATCGTCTTGTTTGCATATGGTTCCCCGCCAAAGGAACAGCAGTTAGCTTTGCCCTGTCTTTTTCTTTGGAGCGATAATATTTAGTTTTTCCCTTTTCTTGCATAAGAAATGGCAATTATTAGCGTTTTCATGTTGCATATAAATCTTATAAATTTGTCATGATTTCCCATTATCTACCTAGTTCATGATGCAATGATGTTACGAGTTCTAAAGAAAAGATGACAAAATAGTCAATAAAAACATACCTTCTTCAGTACTCCACACACCCCCCCCCGCTTACGCTTTTTCATGCCCTCATGAAAACATTGTAGTTGACATGTAAGGCAGTGAGAGAGTAGGTTGGAGATGGGATCTCATGTGGTGGTCTACAGCTATGATGCCTAACTAGGTGTTAAAAAAGATGGTATGTCTGACCCTCAGGCATTTCATACAGGGCTTGGTATCCAGGTGCAGGGTGCCAAATAATTAGACTCTGAAACCTATATCCTAACCAAGATGGCCCTGCCTTCAAGATAATTTCGCCACAGAGGTTCAAATGATCAACAGCTAACTTAAAGTTCTCGTAATTAAATGGTTCCCTGAGTTTTATGTTCAAATTAGAGGTCTGATATCGAAATTTAGCAGCTGCAATGGCAAGGTCCTTAATGGTAAAGAAGTATTCTATCCCTTGTCGATTGATTGTTGTATGAATGGGTTCTAATGCATCAATCACGCCCAGAGTCCTTATGAGGCTCCTGTGTTTATTCCATAACTGTAATGGATCTCTAGGCTCAGCTCTTACCCATAAGTCTAATCGGTTTTCTTGACTTTGGAAGGCATTATAGGCTTTAAGCCATTTTATTTGATTAACTCCAAACGAAATAAATGCCTGCAGTTGGATATCCCCAACGAGAGGGTCGGGGTTCTGATCTGTCTCTTGATCTAACACAAGGTTATGCAAATAGAATTCACACAGTAGTCTTTGAACCTTTACTCCATAGTGCTTACAACAATTTATAAAATCATCAATGGTATTAATTTGTATAGGGGTTGCTGCTTTGATGGCCTTAATTTTCAATTGCAAATATCGTTCCATTAAAAACAAGGCATAATTCTTGGCAAGGGCTCTACATGCTAGGACGTCAGTGTACAAAGAGCATAAGGTATCCATCTGTCTGATAACTACATCTAATCTATGAGTTACCTTTGTGACTTTTTCTTGTTCTTTTCACCATCCTTCAAAGGCCTCGCTTTCAGATAAATTGACATTCCTTAGCTGTTTTTGTAACTCTTCATACCTTTCTTGAGGAACCGTTTGTTCTGTGAGTTTTTCTACTGCTTGATGGGCTTGCATAAAACCCTCTCGTAGGGTTACTGTCCTCGGATCGTTGTCCCACA
Source organism: Pinus tabuliformis (assembly GCA_031772625.1). Lineage (NCBI taxonomy): Eukaryota > Viridiplantae > Streptophyta > Pinopsida > Pinales > Pinaceae > Pinus > Pinus tabuliformis. The sequence continues at coordinate 116,529,448 of CM062819.1, forward strand.
TAGCAGTGGCCAGTGGAAAATTTACTTGAATCTTCTTATTGTGTCGCCTCGTGTTTGTACTCTGTATCCCTTTAGAGGACTGTGCCTCTGTCTGAACTTCCTTGTCACAGGCTTGTATATCATCGATATTTGCACTTCAACATGAGCAACAGTGGAATGTTGTTCCTTTTCCTTTTGAATAGCAGTCTGCATTTCAACAGGGGTTTGAACAGCAGACTGTTCTTCAACAATGGTTCGAACAGCAGACTGTTCTTCAACAGTGGTTTGAACAACAAACTGTTCTTCGACAAGGTTTTGAATAGCAAGCTGAACATGGGTTTTCCGAACCTTTTTCTTGGGGGGTCTTACCGGAGTGGTTGCATGTCTTCCCCCTGAAGTCCTTTTTTCTCTCTTTCTCATTTTCAAAACCCTGATTTGCTGTCGAAGTGGAGCTATCACATTCAGTAATCTTTGTTGTTCTTTTCGTAATCGTTTAATTTCTTCTGTTTCCTTATAAGGAACAGTTATCTGTTTACTCGGACCTAGACTATCATCTTGGCCAATTCCCTGGTTTTCCTCTTGGGGTGCTTCTTCATTGTTTTTTTCAGGTTGCTCAGGAGTAGAAACCCTAGCTGGCTCTATTATTTCCTAGGTAACTTCTTTGTCCACCCCTTCTTCTCCCTGCAATTCTTCCAGTGTAGTCTAGCTGGGAGCAGATTGTTCCCTTTCTATATCTTCATCATTTTCTTCTCCCATCATACTTGCAAAATGATTCTCTTCAATTTCTTCCCCATTGCGCAATTCTTCGGGTGCATTTTTGTCCTCAGCAGAATCCTCTTTTGGTTCTTCCTCAATCTAGAGGCCTAGCAGGCTGAGAGGCTGGCCATATTTGCCCATATTGGCTAGAATTTTGGCCAATTCATCCTCTTGTAATGGATTTTGCAATGGACTCTCTTCACATGTTCTACCTCTGCCTCCACCTGCTCAGGTTGCTTGGTCTCTTCCTTTGTTTCTCCTTCCTCATTTCCTCCCAATTCTTTCTCATTCTCTTCTCCTTCCAATTGCGGGGGTTGTTCCTCCCCTGAGTCGTCTATCTCCACAGGTTGGCTAGTACTCCCTTGGGGGTTTTCCAATCTCCCTCTAATCCGTGCCAATCTAACTGATTTTCTCCATTTTTATGGTCTATTTGGTGTACTGGTAGTATGTTTTCATTTTGGGGCTGGCGGAGTCGGTGCCCCATCTATCATAGCAATTAGTTCTTCCCAGCTGCTCTGCTGCTGAGCAAGATTGTGGCTAACTATCAACCGTACCAATCCATGGTGACTTACTACCGATTCTACATGTTGTGACTTTTTCATGCTTCGGGCAACATCATGAAGTAATGAATTTAAAAATGCAGGTAGGTTCACAGAGAATTTCTCTTTTAATACAGCTAAGAGTTTAAGGTGTCGTGGTCTTACCACGTCTTTCCTTCCTTCACAGGTGATGTAGCTCTGGATGATCCTCGGCAATTCTGCCCATGGCTCTCCTAATGCTGCTGGTAGGACTCCCTTTCCTTTGACTGTCAGTTTCTGGCCTTCATCCTAGAAAATCTTCATGATCTTTTGCAGTCTCTCCTTCTTTAGAGTCCACACAGGTCTAATGGCTAGCAGTCCCAAGACCTCTGCAATTACGTCATCGGTAATTGCTATGTGTTTTCCCCTTACTGTGGAGTGGTATTCTTGCAAGTTCTACAAGAATTCTATTGCCACGGTCTCGTTGGATTCCTATAAACGATTAAGATAGACTAACCATCCTGCCCTTGCCAGGATTTCCCATGCAGCGTCAGAAATTGTCAATACATGTGGTTCTCTTCAAATTGACCTTCCTCCCATGCTTTATCTCACTGTAAAAACGCAGAGATGGCAATGGAATAGCAGGTTGTTCAAACTATTAGAAACACAGAGAAAATAACAAAATCGCAAGGCTCGTTCAAATCTTACTAATTGTTGCAGACTATGATACAGAAATATCTTAGGAACAACAAGGCATGCAAATTGAAAAACGAGATACTGTTAAGCCTTGCTATTCCCGAGTAAGAGTTTGCCAAATAATAGCCTGACACGTATGTCAGCAAATTATGAAGTCAGCCCCCCCCCCGCAATGTGATAGGCCATCCTCGGCCATCAAATGAAGGAGCGGCAGGCTGATCTGTTCTAGTACAGGGTCATAAAGGAACAGCGTATGCCATGATGCCATGTTTACAAAAGGAGCAGGTTACCGAAATCGAGGTGTATAATAGGATCGCTTAATAAATAAGAAAATGTGGTTACATGATGCGAGGCTGGGAGGATAGGACAGTTGACGTGCACAACGAGTGTAATGCGATCATTGTCTACTTTTCTCGTCATGATTGGTTATGATGGATTTTCATGTGTTTAATGGTTCGGGGAAGTTATATGCATAATCTTATTTGACAGATTACAAAGGTATAAGACAGAGAAGTGTATTAATGATTACTATTGGTGTATAAGAAATGTGACTTCAATACCATTAACAGAGCTCTGCTGCCGATAAGTGTCCATAACCTTGGCAGAGTTGTTTGTTTCACCCATGGAACCATGATACTTTGTGTATGCCTAGGAAATATTGTTCAATTTCAAAATGGAGGTCATTATGTTGGCTTGGTAACCAGTTAGATCATAATGCCATTCACCAGGAAGGAGTGAAAGGTGGGCACGCTGGCTCGTGATGAGACCTCCCGTTCCAAGGACTCTTTATTTTTTTCTGATGTGCCTCTTGGACCATATCCCTGGTGTGGTGGCCATAGTGGGAATGCCACTTCACTTTCTTCCTTATGATCATGGTAGGTTGGTGTAGAGCCTCTAACTTGCACCTAATTATCTATCATTACCTACAGCTTTTCCTCACTTATCCCTCTCTTTTGCCCTATTTTCCTCATAAACCTATCCAGATCATTACATTTGATGTCTCTAAGCATGATTGGTTAACTTTGCTAATGTTTTACTGTTTGTCTAGATTTTTGATATATGCACAGAGATTCCGCAGCTGTCTGGCAATTCCGTAGCCATTCAGCAATTCCGCAGCTATCTAGTCATTCCGCAGCCTTTTCATTGATCTCTATGTTCCACGTGTCATTTTGAAAAACGAATCATATGGGCACGTGGGAATGAAGGTGTTAAAGGTTCCTATGCTATTGGTTCGGTCAGCAATGCCACACACACCTCCGGTCAACGTGGATCAAACTTCGGTCAACAAAGCCAGCTCAAACGGTGCTGCGTGAGCTGAAAGGTCACGTCACTCCAGATGGCGATTCCTCCACGCTACGCAGGTTATGGGAGACAGGATCCAACCTTGGATTCAACCTCCATGACGACCGTACCCTCCAGATAAAACACGGACCTGTTTACGTGTTGTTGTACCTTTAATTAGCATGACTGTTAGTTAATTTCCCGTTTCATGTTTTACGCAGTAGGCAGTTGTTCATACGTCTATAAATCCATCGTCTGCGTACGCTTAAGAATTAGTCTTTAGTTGCTGTGTTTATGTAATTGCTACAATTTAAGTGCATTCAGAAACTCTGTTTTGAAGGTGCTGTTTCAGCACTTTTTACTGTAATTTCTGCATATGAGTTAATAGAAGACTGTGCTGTTTTGACTTCAAGTAGCTGATCTTTCCTTGGGTTTTGTGGATGGAGGGCCCCCATTCATAACAGCCTTTGTACAGTAAATTTACCTTTATGTTCTTGCCATTTCCTTCTTTTGAATTCAGCAATTTTCCTTTTTTTAAAACATGTACAGTTTTGATTTACTTTCGCTGTCATTGCACTTCCAGCATTTACTTTAACTGATCAGGATTGTTTTCTGCAGGTGTTAGCCCGGGATTGTGTGTCTTTGTTGTATTTTCTTTATCTCTAATGGTATTTTCAGTTGTCATATTCATAGTTGCTGCCTTTACTCTGTTTTTCTAGCTTGATTTCTAGTTTAGTTTCTCAAGTTGTATGCTAACATATTGATGGTCTCCTTATCATAAGTTGTTCATCTTTAAGAGATCAGAATACTAATAAAGTACAGCTTGCTTTGAGTAGTTTTTGACTTATATCACTAACTATTTCTTCACTTGTTACACATTACAATGTATGTTGGAAGCAGAATGTTGGAGAGAGGCACAGTGGTGTTATAATTTGTCATCTTAGAGCTTGACTACTTTTTAGACTTATATCTAACTACTTCTTAATCGTGTTTCACATAGTAGTACATGTTGGAAACAGAGTGTTAGAAAGAGATGAACATTATAATTGGTCTTGAAAGTGGTTTTTCTGACCTTTTTATTGCAGCAGCATGAGTAGTGACTAGTGCCATTAGAAAGTGGTTTTTATGCTTTGCTTTCCGTTTCATTTCAAGTTATTTCTTTCAAGCTCTTTCTTTGCAAGTTTAGAAGATAGTTAGAAACCACCAGTAACACACACTCACTCATTTAGAAATCACCTTACACACACTATCACTCATCTGTTTATAAAACCTCCATTCCATCTTAGGAAGATAAATTGACCACAAAAAACACCCCCAAACGACAAAAATATCTAAGAGGTTGCTTAAGTACATATAGTACACCTTCACTTCATCAGCTTACGAGCCCCGGGTTGACAATTTATGATAGCAATTTAGACAACACTAAATTGACTAAAAATTTTGGCGTCGTTGCCGGGGAAGTGAAATTAAGTAGCCATATTCTTAGAGAAAAAAAAAAAACACATAAAATTTCAAGGAAATAAATTGATAACCTATCAAAGTATGCTCTCCTTTTGCACTTCAAAGTGATCTGGAGGATCAGAAAAGAGAAAGTTAATGATTTAGTAGTTTCTTAAGTATGCTCTCTTCTTGCATTTAGAGTGACCTGGAAGATCAAAAAAAGAACTATTAACTTGACTTGAAGAAAAATAATAAAAAAATGACATGCATAGAGCTAGAGATTCTAGAGGAAGGTTTTTAGCTAGAGCTCGAAGTTCAATTTTTACAAGTCCATCTGCTTCAAGGGATAGACAAGAGACACCTCCCTCATCTCCAACCAACACTCCTGGCCCTAGAATTCCTGGAATTCAAGAGCCAAGAATTGACTCTCCCACACCTTCTATTGAATTTGAACCAAGAAGAGACCCTTCTCTTTCTCCTACAAAAAGACCAATTGTAATTGAGGAAGTAGAATCATCTGAAGAAGAAGGAGAAATCTCTTCTCATTCACCCTTTGTAGAGGAACCAGAAGATTTTGAAATCCCTAGGGGAACCATCATGGCAGAGGAAGAAGGAGGTGGTAGAGGTAGAGGTAGAGGCAGAGGAGGAGGAGGAAACAATAACAACAATGGAGGAGGTAGAGGTCCCCTTGGAGGAGGAAATAGAGATGGGGATAACTCATTTGGGTTTCCCATTGTTAATGAGGATTCCCGAGCTACTATGAAAAACATATCGCCATCTGTCCTCCCAAATTTCCATGGGTTAAGAACTGAGGACCCTGAAACATTTTTATTTGAGTTTGAAGTTGTGTGTCGAACTTATGACTATCTGGATGACTCGCAAAAACTCAAATTGTTCCCTTCAACACTGAAAGATCAAGCTTTGAAATGGTTCATGGGGTTACTCACTCAATCCATTAGGTCTTGGGATGAGATGAAACAAACATTTTTGGATAGGTATCTGGATTATTGTATGCCTACTAATCACAAGGACGAGGTATTTAAAATGATACAAAGAGAAGATGAGAGCTTAGAAGATTTACTTGAAAGATTTCAATATAACCTGAAAAGAGCAAAAATGAGTAACTTGGATGAAGAGACCTTAAAAGCCCTCCTATTAAAAGCCATTAGGGATGAATGGATAGATATCCTGAACATGATGGGGAAAGGGGACATATCTCAACTTTCACTCAATGATATAGCAGAACTATGTATCCATCTCTCAAGGGGCAAATCAAAAACTCAAAAAGGGCCTAGAGATCCCTCTCTCCTTAGAGCAAATAAATCTGCAACGGGATCAGTAAGTAGGGCTGAAATCGGCAATATGCTTGATGAATTTAAAACTGACATCTTAGGGAGTCTTAGTGAACAATTAGATACCCTTAAGATTCACAATAAACAAAAAGCAGAAGCTGAGGCTTTGGCCATTTTTTGCCCGAAATGTAGAAAGAAACATGCTTTAAGGGAATGTCCCTTGGATGCACACGTTGTAGAAACATGCGTAATTTGCTCAGAAACTCATGAGACCAAGGATTGTCCTTCAATTCCTGGCCTCAAAGCAGTCTTTCAAGAGGATCCAAATACACTTGAATCTCTCTGTTTTGTTGCAAGGAGACCTTGGCAAGGGCAACAGAATCAAGGGTTTAACAACTCTATGAATTTTCAACCCCAACCAAATTGGAATCCTTGGCAACAACCTTGGCCTCAACCTCAAAATCCTTTTCAAGCATGGATGCAAAGCATGCAAAATCCTTATGGGAGATTTGCTCAATTCTATCAATATCCTCCATCTTTTCAGAACCAGCAAGCTCCACAACTTCCAAATCAAGGTCAACAACTATCATTGCCATACCCTCAACAACAACAACCTCCTCCACAAAATCAAAATTCTCAACTCTTGCTTCAATCCCAACAGAAGTCAAATCAACTTCCCTCTCAGCCATTACCAAATCCCAATAATAGGAACCCTCAAAATGCTTACATGATGGAAGGTCAACCATTCCCTACCTATATGGTTGTTCCTCTCAATGAAGTACAACTCAGATCAGGTAGAATCCTAGATCAACCTTCTACAAGTGGTCAACAGCCAAGCATTTCTGAGGAAGAATCTCTTAAAGTCAATAAGGGTTCTGAAGTATCACTTCAAAACCAAAATATCCAAAAAGAAAAAGAAAAAGAATCAACCCCCACAACTCCCATAGTTGAGCAACCGACATCTTTAGCTACACCTCCTTTTCCTGAAAGATTACAAATTGACAAAGGAGTGGAAAAGCAAATTTGGTTGCCTGACTATAGTTTTCTAGATGAATTGAAGAATGTCTGTATCAAGATCCCCTTGTTACAAGCCATTAAGGAAATTCCCATTCTAGAAAAGACAATAAAGGAGTTGAGTTTGAAGAAAACAGGAAAGAGAACCAGAGATACCAAAAAGATACATCTGGTTGGAAAAATTGCAGACATTATGATGGGTAAGATTACCATGCAAAAGTATGTGGATCCCGGTAGCCCTATTGTCAAAACTCATATTAATGGGGTTGAAATCCCAAATACTTTGATTGACTTAGGAGCCGCTATCAACATCATGAGTAGACAAACCATGGATCAGTTAAAGCTTCCTAACCTTCTCTTTACACCTACTTTACTGCAACTTGCAGATCGATCAATCATCAAACCTGATGGTGTATTGGAAGACATTCCAGTCTCCCTAGACTCTTGGGAATATCCAGTTGATTTTATGATTTTAACTCCCAAGAACAATCTAGGAGGACATCCTCTTATCTTAGGAAGACCTTGGCTAGCAACAGCTGATGCTTTTATCAGTTGTAGGTCTGGGGACATGTATATATCAGATGGTAATTCCACCAAGAAATTCAACTTGTATCCTCCAGCAAAGGCAATAACATAAATAGGAGAATATGAGTGGGTCGATGATGAGGATACTATACAACCTGTTCTAACCATCTCTGAGATCAGTGAAGACAGTCAAATCCTAAATACATTGGAAAATTTTGAAATACCTTTAGAATATGACTCTACACAGTTTCAGTTAGATGCAGACATTGAATATCTCTCCTCTAGACAGATGTCTCTCTTCTCAATGGAAGAGTTTGGTAGTTCTACAGTTGAAATCCTTCCAGGAAAAACATTGAACATTAACAGAAACTTGGAAAGACCACAAGAAGAAGAATTAACCAAACTTTTGCAAAAACATTCCACTGCATTTGCATGGGAATACACTGACATGAAAGGAATCGATCCTAAGACTTGTATTCATCACATCTATATTGAAGAAAACAGCAGACCTATTAGGCAACCACAGAGAAGGATGAATCCAAACCTTAGGGAAATCGTGAAAGAAGAACTCCAGAAATTACTCAAGGTAAACTTCATTTACCCCATTTCAGATAGCCAATGGGTTTCTCCCTTGGTTATAGTGCCCAAAAAGAATGGTAAATGGAGAGTTTGCATTGATTATCGAGAATTGAACAAGGCAACCTTAAAGGATCATTTCCCTCTACCTTTTATTGATCAGGTACTAGACACTTTAGCAGGTAAAAAGTATTTCTCATTCTTGGATGGTTTTAGTGGGTATAATCAAATTCAGGTAGCACCTGAAGATCAAGACAAAACCACATTTACTTGTCCTTGGGGAACTTTTGCCTACCGAGTACTCCCTTTTGGATTATGCAATGCACCTGCTACTTTTCAAAGGGCTGTATTAGGTATCTTTTCAGATCTAATCCATGATTGTGTAGAGGTCTATATGGATGATTTTACAGTTTACGGTAATACATTTGAAGAAGCTTTGGAAAATTTGGAAAAAGTACTGATAAGATGTAAAGAAACAAATCTTTCTTTAAGTCATGAAAAGTGTTTTATGATGTTTACTGAAGGGATTGTTTTAGGACATCATATTTCAGGAGATGGGATTAAGGTTGATAGATCCAAAGTGGAAGTCATCTCCAAGTTACCTGTTCCAAATTGCCAGAAAGATGTTAGAAGTTTTCTTGGGTTTACTGGATATTACAGAAGATTTATTGAAAACTTCACTAGGATAGCATCTCCTCTTTTCAAATTGCTTACCAAAGACTGTGAGTTCAAATGGGATCCTAAGTGTCAGTCTGCCTTTGAAACTTTAAAGACTAGAATATCTGAAGCACCCATCTTAAGGGGGCCAAATTGGAAACTCCCTTTCCACATTTCTACTGATGCTTTAGATACAGCTCTAGGAGCTGTCTTGGGACAAAAGGATTTGATCCCTTATGCCATTTATTACACTAGAAAAAATTTGACTCCCACTGAGTTAAATTATATTGTTACAGAAAAAGAGTTCTTAGCTGTGGTACATGCGATCAATAAGTTTAGACACTACATAACCGGCTATGAAACTTTTGTCCATACTGATCACTCTGCCATAAGATATCTCATGAACAAACCTGTTACTAATGGCAGAGTTACAAGATGGCTTTTACTTTTACAAGAATTCAACATTACTATGTTAGATAGACCTGGAAAACAAAACACAGTAGCTGATTTCTTGTCTAGAATCCAAAACACTAATGAAGATTCTCCAGTAGAAGATAAGTTTCCAGATGAATACTTGTTTGCAGTAACTACCAAGACTCCTTGGTATGCAGATATTGCTAATTATCTAGTTACAGGGAAGCTACCTCTACACTTATTTCCTAATGAGAAAAGGAAAATCATTCAGGAGAGTTCACATTATTCTTGGATTTCTAATGAATTGTTCAAAACAGGGCCAGATTGTATAATCAGAAGATGTGTTCGGGAAGATGAAATGCCTGACATCCTTAAGGCATGTCATGATGAACCATGCGGCGGGCACTTTGCTGACAAGAGGACAGCCTATAAAATCCTTTCTCTAGGATATTATTGGCCTTCTCTCTTTAAAGATGCAAAGCAGTATGTTAGAAGGTGCGACGGCTGCCAAAGAGTTGGGAGACCAACTCCTTCAAATGAAATGCCACTACAGCCACAGGTATGCATCGAACCCTTTGAGAAATGGGCTCTAGATTTCGTTGGACCTATTAATCCACCATCAAAGCAAAAGAAGTATATATTGGTTTGTACTGACTATGTTACTAAGTGGGTAGAAGCAAAAGCTTTGCCTTCTGCCACTGAAAATTCAGTTGTTCAATTTCTTTTTGAGGATATTTTCACTCGTTTTGGTGTCCCAAGAGAAATTGTAACAGATCAAGGAAGCCAATTTACATCTAAATTGATGGAGAAGCTGATGGAGGAATATAAGATCAAGCACAGAACATCTACTCCATACCATCCGCAATCAAATGGCCAAGTGGAATCTACCAATAAAGTTCTTGAAGGCATTATCACCAAGACTGTTCATCTTCATAGAAGAGATTGGGCGGAAAGGCTTCCTGAAGCCTTATGGGCCTATAGAACTACATGGAGGAACACAACAGGACATTCTCCCTATGAACTTGTTTATGGGAAGGAAGTCCTGCTCCCCATTGAGTTCCAAATCAAGACCTTCAAGATGGCAGTCCAATTGGGGATGAGCCTCTCGGAAGCCCAAAAACACAGAATGGACCAGCTAAATGAGCTAGATGAAATAAGACAAGATGCAATTCTAAGGACCGATCTAGTTCAGCACCAAAGAACTAAATGGCATGATCGACACATCAAAGAAAGAAAGTTTCAGAAAGGAGATTGGGCTCTATTGTTTGATTCAAAGTTTAAAGACTTCAAAGGAAAATTTCAAACTCATTGGCTTGGGCCATATGAGATTGATGAAGTCTTTAGCAATGGAGCAGTTCGAGTGAAAACTATTGATGAATTTCATACTCCTCTCATTGTGAATGGCCATCGCTTGAAGATCTACCAGAAGCCACTCTCAAAAGAGGAATTTGTCAAGTTGTTTAAAGAAAATATTGCAATCAGGTTGGTGGAGAAGGATTCTTCTCCTCCATCAGCCTAATCTTTGGTTTTTGAAAAAAACAAAAAAGAATAAATGTATAGGCCTGAAAACCAGTCTCTGATTGGCAGTCCTATGCATAAAATCTGAGGTGAAAATCAGGGTCACCTGACACCTCACATTTTCCAAAAAAAAATCTCTCTCTTCTCCTTATTCCATCTCATTTCGTTATTTCATCCACTTCATTCACCATCTCATTCATCCAATCACTCTCACTCCACCTCATTTCTTTCCATCCATCCATCCATTACATTCCATCTCACCAATAAAGTCATTGTCAGATTTATTTCACACAGCTAAAGTTGTTTTGTGAAGACAGAAGGGTATCACTTCAGTTTCCGCAGCTGAGGAGCAATTCCACAGCCAACATCCCAATTCCGCAGCCGATACACTTTCTGCACCTACATAAAAAAAACACAGTCTGTTTTAAGAAGGAATCTGCAGTCCAAAAATCATCAGCAAAAAAAAATTGAAAAAGGTCATGTAGCAGCAATAAACAATGAAAGGTTAGTGTCAGATGAGCAAAAGGAATCAAAGCGCGGATACATGAGGTATGATCTAATTTCTAAACCTACGGTTATAACATTTTGCATGGTTTACGATTGTGTTTTTAGCAATTTAATGTAATGATTACCAATCCTCTCCATTACTCGACCAGAAATCCGCGTATCTCTCAGCCTTAACGGTCCCTATTCATTAAACCCAAACACAGCTGCTCTTCCATTAAAACTTTTGTACCTGAGTGACGTAGACAATTGTACTACGGCTCTCTGCGTTATGATTCCGCAGCCAAATGTACACTCATGACCGATGTCTAAGGGACTTAACCGTTTCTTCCCATTATTCATAACCCTCCTACGCAGGTATAATCTCATTCACGATGTTGATTCACTTCCGCATTTCCCTTGTTTTCCACTGCTCTGCCTTATTCACTACTATGCCACCGTAACCATACTCTGTTTCATTTTTTTCCTCCTTTGCTAAACTTTGACCACTGTTGTGAGTATATTACGGTTGTTATGTTGTGTTGAAGCCACTGTTAAAGTCGTATAACCCTTTCTCCAAAGTATTAAAACAGAGCCGTAAGACAAGCCAGAAAGCTGATGGGTAAACATTTGAGGGCAGAGCCAGAGGGCTCCAAATTTCTGGAAGGATATCCCCAAGTCAAAGACGCTTTGCAGAAGGCAAATTGGCTCCAGTGCATCCAAAAATTCAAGGGTTACCATAGAGAGGTCACCAAGGCTTTTGCACGTTCTTTCCAAGACAAAGACAACCAAGTGGAGATAGGAGATCTGAAATTTACAGTCACCGAAAGCAGTTTAGCACAGGCCACTTCACTACCACAAACAGGGGAGAGATGGTTCAAAAACCGATCAGTACAAGACCAGCAATGGAAGCAAATTCTGAAGAATCCAGGTATGGACACTAGCATTTTTACAAAGGGAATCCCTGTTAATCTTGTCAAAGAAGAATGGACAGCTTTGCTTCTACTAGTACAAAAATTCTTTACATGTGAGGGAAGGTTTGGAATTCTATATGTTTACCATGCCAAAATTATGATGCATTTCTTAGGAGAGCATGACATTAACCTTCCATACTTTTTACTCTCAAGCCTTAGAAAAATGTGCTCAATAGTTCAAAGAAACCCAAGAAACATTGAGCCACATTTGTATCATCATGGGCTTGTCAAGATACTAGTTGAAGAACAGTTGAAAGCAAAAAGAGATACATGGGAAAGATTTCTTGTAAGGAATCATTTCCAAGAGATAGGGGAAGCCCCTGGTGGTTCACCTCAAGTGCCTAAAAAGAGTAGAAGGAAAAGAAGAGAGGAAATTACCCCAGAAATTGTTGTCCAATTAGAAACTGCTGTCCCTGAAATTGTTGTCCAAGAAGAAATTGCTGCACATCATTCTGAAGAAGAAAATGAACCTGCTGTAGACATTGACCAAACAGCCCAAGAAATCATTACAGAAACCCTGCAAGAAATTGTCCAAGAGGCTGCTCAAAAGAAAAAGGAGAGTAGGAAGAGACAAAAGAAAGATAAAGGAAAAGCTATAGCCCAAGAAACCTACCTTACTCCTGAAAATTCCAGTGAAGAGGACACTCAGCCATTGGCACATAGATTGGCCCAACTTCATGAGGCTGCCCTTTCCAAGAAGATGCAAAAACAAAAGCAAAAGCAACAAAAAGAAAAACAGAGCATCACCACCGTGAGGAGGAGCAGCAGGTTACAAGACAAAATGGGGGCCACAAAGGATAAAGAGTCACTCATTATTGACTTGAGCACACCTGAAAAGGTTGCTACAAGACTTGACTTTGAGAAAAGCCCTCCACATGTTGAGCATGTTGAGACTAGTCCTCCACGTGAGGAAAGTCCTTTTGAGCATGAACCCGAATTTGAGCATGAGCCTAGTCCAAAGAGGTCACCAGAGATTGATCCAGATCAGCAAAAAGTTTATAACTACCTGGAGACGTTAGAACAAGTTGTTGCTGGTCCAAGCACTGTTCTACCTCTTGAACAGCAAGTTCACTCACTCAAACAGGAAATTTTTGAGCTTGAAGTTTTAAATCGCCACATCATACAAGAGAATGAAAAATTGAAGGAGCAAGCTAAGGTGGACAAGATGGTCCACGATAATACCATGCTTCATCTGGGCCTTTGGCAAAGGAAAAACAGGAAGCTAAAGAAGAAATGCAGGAAGCTAACCAGAGCTTTGGTCAATATAAAATTCAGATGCTTGGTGAGGAAACCAAGAGTCAATGTGGCTACACAGAGGAAGAGGAGAAGACTAGATGTCTTAGCAGAGGCATCTCAGCAGGTGGATTAAACAATGTTTTCGTTGCATGAGGACATGCAACACCCTCGTAGTGGGGGTATGTAGAGCCTCTAACTTGCACCTAATTATCTATCATTACCTACAGCTTTTCCTCACTTATCCCTCTCTTTTGCCCTGTTTTCCTCATAAACCTATCCAGATCATTACATTTGATGTCTCTAAGCATGATTGGTTAACTTTGCTAATGTTTGACTGTTTGTCTAGATTTTTGATATATGCACAGAGATTCCGCAGCTGTCTGGCAATTCCGCAGCCATTCAGCAATTCCGCAGCTATCTAGTCATTCCGCAGCCTTTTCATTGATCTCTATGTTCCACGTGTCATTTTGAAAAACGAATCATATGGGCATGTGGGAATGAAGGTGTTAAAGGTTCCTATGCTATTGGTTCGGTCAGCAATGCCACGCACACCTCCGGTCAACGTGGATCAAACTTCGGTCAACAAAGCCAGCTCAAACGGTGCTGCGTGAGCTGAAAGGTCACGTCACTCCAGATGGCGATTCCTCCACGCTACGCAGGTTATGGGAGACAGGATCCAACCTTGGATTCAACCTCCATGACGACCGTACCCTCCAGATAAAACACGGACCTGTTTACGTGTTGTTGTACCTTTAATTAGCATGACTGTTAGTTAATTTCTCGTTTCATGTTTTACGCAGTAGGCAGTTGTTCATACGCCTATAAATCCAGCGTCTGCGTACGCTTAAGAATTAGTCTTTAGTTGCTGTTTTTATGTAATTGCTACAATTTAAGTGCATTCAGAAACTCTGTTTTGAAGGTGTTGTTTCAGCACTTTTTACTGTAATTTCTGCATATGAGTTAATAGAAGACTGTGCTGTTTTGACTTCAAGTAGCTGATCTTTCCTTGGGTTTTGTGGATGGAGGGCCCCCATTCATAACAGCCTTTGTACAGTAAATTTACCTTTATGTTCTTGCCATTTCCTTCTTTTGAATTCAGCAATTTTCCTTTTTTTAAAACATGTACAGTTTTGATTTACTTTCGCTGTCATTTCACTTCCAGCATTTACTTTAACTGATCAGGATTGTTTTCTGCAGGTGTTAGCCCGGGATTGTGTGTCTTTGTTGTATTTGCTTTATCTCTAATGGTATTTTCAGTTGTCATATTCATAGTTGTTGCCTTTACTCTGTTTTTCTAGCTTGATTTCTAGTTTAGTTTCTCAAGTTGTATGCTAACATATTGATGGTCTCCTTATCATAAGTTGTTCATCTTTAAGAGATCAGAATACTAATAAAGTACAGCTTGCTTTGAGTAGTTTTTGACTTATATCACTAACTCTTTCTTCACTTGTTACACATTACAATGTATGTTGGAAGCAGAATGTTGGAGAGAGGCACAGTGGTGTTATAATTTGTCATCTTAGAGCTTGACTACTTTTTAGACTTATATCTAACTACTTCTTAATCGTGTTTCACATAGTACTATATGTTGGAAACAGAGTGTTAGGAAGAGATGAACATTATAATTGGTCTTTAAAGTGGTTTTTCTGACCTTTTTATTGCAGCAGCATGAGTAGTGACTAGTGCCATTAGAAAGTGGTTTTTATGCTTTGCTTTCTGTTTCATTTCAAGTTATTTCTTTCAAGCTCTTTCTTTGCAAGTTTAGAAGATAGTTAGAAACCACCAGTAACACACACTCACTCATTTAGAAATCACC
The DNA here is from genome assembly GCA_031772625.1 of Pinus tabuliformis. Taxonomy (NCBI): domain Eukaryota; kingdom Viridiplantae; phylum Streptophyta; class Pinopsida; order Pinales; family Pinaceae; genus Pinus; species Pinus tabuliformis. Next base: position 116,544,623 of record CM062819.1, read on the forward strand.
TTACACACACTATCACTCATCTGTTTATAAAACCTCCATTCCATCTTAGGAAGATAAATTGACCACAAACAACACCCCCAAACGACAAAAAGATCTAAGAGGTTGCTTAAGTACATATAGTACACCTTCACTTCATCAGCTTACGAGCCCCGGGTTGACAATTTATGATAGCAATTTAGACAACACTAAATTGACTAAACAGTTGGCTCTTGATGAGACCCCCTATTCTGCATTTGACAATTCAAAACATTCTTCTTTTTTCTTTTTTTCTTTTTTTATAAAATGCTTTCCTATTTATACACAAAGGGTGGTTCGGCCCTCCTTAAGAGTAGGAATGGTGGAAGAAGTTTTAACATCTCAATAGAAAAATATAAACACTTTGTTCTTATTCCTTAATAATTATCAAAGAAGATTATGGGAATTTAAAAAGAACCAGCATGATAAAAATGACCAATTATGTCAGTATTAGTAGGGTAATGACAGTAAAAGTGATGAATAATTGTGTCCTTTCTTCGTTCCTCTTTATCAATTCATAGCAATTTCTTGTAAAAGTAGCGATTTTATATAATTTGTTGATTTCAGTATGCTCTGGCTTTGTATCCATTGCATGAGTGTATAGATGTGCTCCAAAAGACCTGAAACAAGAGGAATAACAGGTATCTTTAGGCATAAGTAAAAGGAATACGAGAATGTTGTCGTTTGAAAAAGGAAGGTCAAAGGAATACACGTGCTGTTCCTTTCAAAAAGGAACAGCGAAAACCGAAAGTGTCATTCCTTTGGAAAAATGAACATCAGAAACCAAACATGTCGATCCTTTAGAAAAGGAACAGCGAAAACGCAAGTGCTAAAAAGTGTCGTTCCTTTGGAAAAGGAACAACAAAAACCCAAATGTTGTTCCTTTGGAAAAGGAACAGCAAAAACCAAAAGTGCTATTCCTTTGGAAAAGGAACAGCAAAAATCAAAAGTGTTGTTCCTTTGGTAAAGGAACAGCAAAAAACGCAAATGTCGTTCCTTCGAAAAAGGAACAACAAAAATCAAAAGTGTTGTTCCTTTGGAAAAGGAACAACAAAAAACGCGCAAATGTCGTTCCTTTGGAAAAGGAACAGCAAAAATCAAAAGTGTTGTTCCTTTGGAAAAGGAACAGAAAAAAACGCAAATGTCATTCCTTTGGAAAAGGAACAACAAAAATCAAAAGTGTTGTTCCTTTAGAAAAGGAACAGCAAAAAACTCAAAAGTGATGTTCCTTTGGAAAAGGAACAGCAAAAAATGCAAATGTCGTTCCTTTGGAAAAGGAACAGCAAAAATCAAAAGTGTTGTTCCTTTGGAAAAGAAACAGCAAAAAATCAAAAGTGTTGTTTCTTTGGAAAAGGAACAGCAAAAAAACTCAAATGTCGTTCCTTTGGAAAAGGAACAGCAAAATGAAAATGAAAAAGAACGGTTGAAACAAAAGGTGTTTTTCTTTTGAAAAAGGAACAGCAACAACGACAAAAGTGTACACAAATGTTGTCCCTTCAGAAAAGGAACAGCAAAATGACAGCGTTGTTTCTTTTGAAAAGGAGCAGCAAAAAAAAATGCAAATACAAAGAAATTATGTACAGAGTGTAAAAACAGGTGAATCCCTTGATGAATCATAGGTGAGGAAGATTGCTCTTCCTCCTGCAGAATTTGCATAATGGAGTCCTCGCGTAGTTGTTGGCAGAAGGATTCCCGAGTAAGTGGTTTGCAGTATAATCGAACTCGATGGCCATTTACTTTAAAGGTATGTCCAGATCCGTCAATAGTGACTAGAGCGAGGGTGCCATTATCATGTACCTTCTGGATTTCATATGGCCCCAGCCACCGAGTTTGAAGTTTCCCGGGAAAATCCTGAAACCTGGAATCATATAAGAGCGCCCAATCTCCTTCGCGGAAGACTTTATTTTTAATGAGAGCGTCATGCCATTTAGCTTGCTGCTGTTGGATTAATGCAGTATGCTGAAGGGCAGAGAGCTTGATTTCATCTAGCTCATTGATCTGCTATAATCTATTAGTTTGTGCCTTATTTAGATCTAGGCCTACTTCTTGTGATGTTCGCAATGTTTTGATTTCGAATTCAATGGGGAAAATAGGCTGCTTTCCAAACACCAATTGGTATGGTGAATAGCCGGTAGTGCTTCTCCATGTTATTATGTAGGCCCACAAGGCTTCAGGTAGTCTTGCAGCCCAATCACGTCTATGTGACGCAATAGTTTTTGTCAAGATTGCTTCTATTATTTTGTTGTTGCTTTCTACTTGACTGTTTTCTTGTGGGTGGTATGGAGTAGTAATTTTATGTATGATAGTTTTTAAGTGTTGCAGCAATCTTGTTACCAGCAAACTATGGTCCACTGTCTGTAATTATGTCTCTTGGGAGCCCATATCACACAAATATATGAAACAGGAACTGTATGATCGAATCCTCTGTAGCTCTCGATAATGCTTCTGCTTCAACACATTTAGTGACATATTCTGTTGCCACCAGAATATATGTTTTCTGATTCGAGGATGGGTTAATTGGACCAACAAAATCAAGTGCCCATCACTCGAATGGTTCAATAACCAGTTGTGGGTTCAGGGGCATTTCGTCAAACTGGCCAGGGCGTCCTATCCTTTGACAACTGTCACAAGTTTGAACGAACTCCTTTGTGTGTTTGAAGTTCGTAGGCCAATAATACCCTATTTGCAACACCTTATGTCCAGTTCTCTTAATGGCAAAGTGTCCACCACATGGTCTGTCGTGACAAGATTTTAAAATATCAAAATTTTCATCCTCCCAGACACATCTCCTAATGTGCATATCTGCTCCTGTATGGAACAGGTAACCCCCAATCCAGGAAAATCGAGCACTTCGCTGGACAATCTGTTTTCATTCATTGGGGATCAGATGTTTTGGTAATTTACCTACTGCTAAGTAATTCACAACATCAGCATACCAGGGTGTTTTAACAGTGACAGCAAACAAATGCTCATCTGGAAATTGATCTTCAACTACTGCTACGTCCGCTAGTTTTGGAATTCGCGAGAGAAAGTCAGCTACAATATTTTCTTTTCCAGGTCTGTCCTTGATTGTAATATCAAATTCCTGCAATAAAATCAGCCATCTAGTTATTCTACCATTTGTGATTGGTTTATTTGCTAAATATTTTATGGCAGAGTGATTTGTATAGAAGATAACAGGATATCCAGTAATGTAATGCCTGAACTTATTGACAGCAGGTATTACAGCTAAAAATTCCTTTTTAGTAACAGTATAATTCAATTTGCTAATAGAATAAATTGCATATGGTTTTTTATCTTCTTCCTACCCAAGGACTACTCCAATAGCTGTATCTGAGGCATCTGATGAAATCTGGAATGGCAGGTCCCAATTTGGTCCTCGAAGAACTGGAGCTATGGACACAAGCTTCTTCAAATCCTGAAAAGCACGGTCACATTTTTCTCTCCAAAGAAAGTCAACATTACCTATCAGTGCATATAGAGGTGCAGCAATATGTGAAAAATGTTCTATAAACCTTCTATAATAACTAGAGAATCCGAGAAAACTGTGTACCACTGTTTGAGTGGTAGGAGTGGGAATTAGCAAAATTATTTGAATTTTGGTTGGGTCTACCTGTATGCCAGCTGCTGAGATATAATGGTCTAGAATAAGTCCTTCAGTCATCATCATATAGCATTTTTCATGGCTTAAGCAAAGCCTGGTGGCAATGCAGCGCTGTAGGACTTTTTCCATTGTGTCCAATGCTGGGTCAAAATCATCTCCATATGGTGTAAAATCATCCATGTAGACTTCGAGCCCCTCATTTATTAGGTCTGAAAAAATTCTGAGGATAGCTCTTTGAAATGTGGCAGGAGCATTGCATAAGCCAAAAGGTATAACTCTGTAGGCAAATGTTCCCTAGGGACAAGTAAAAGTAGTTTTATCTTGGTCTTCAGGGGCAATCTGAATCTGATTGTATCCACTGAATCCATCTAAGAAAGAAAAGAATTTATTTCCTGCTAGAGTGTCTAATACTTGATTAATGAATGGAAGGGGAAAGTGGTCTTTTTGCGTTGCTTTGTTTAATTCTCTATAGTCTACACAAATCCTCCACTTTCCATTCTTCTTTGGTACCACAACAAGTGGAGAGACCCATTTGCTATCGGAGATAGGGTAGATGAAGTTAACATCTAAAAATTTTTGAAGTTCAACTTTTACAACGTCTTTTAGATGAGGATTAATTCTCCTTTGTGGTTGTCGAACAGGTCTCGCATCCTTTTCTATGTAAATGTGGTGTGTACATAACTGGGGATCAATTCCTTTCATATCAGGGTAGTCCCATGCAAATGCTTCTTTATGTTTCCTCAATAATTGGATGAGCTTCTTTTCTTGTTCGAAAATCAGGTTGGAATTAATGTTTAAAGTCTTTCCTGGCTCAATTTCCACAATTTTGCTATTCTAAACAGAGGTAGTAGGTATTGTTTGATCGTGTGTATCTTTAAGAAGATCATATTCTAATTCATTATCAAATGTTGCTTCTATCATGTGACATTGTACGTGGGATTTTGGTTCAGCTTGGCTAATGAACTTATTAATGGCATCATCTTCTGTTTGGTCTTTGAAATCGAGGGCCTCTTGTATGGTTAATGGAGATCTAATATTTTCGGTGAGGTATGATACAGGATGCTTGTTAGTTTTTATTATTGTGACACTTGGCTGCACTGGGGGGTATAAAGCTAAATTCTTAATATTTGTCCCCCTAGTAATGGTCATATTACCTTGTCGGCAGCCAATATAAGCATCGGCAGTTGCGAGGCAAGGTCTGCCTAAGATCAATGGAAGTCCATCAAGTCGGTTTTTGGGGTTTATTATCAGAAAATTGGCCGAATACTCCCAGGAGTCAACAGATACCATGAAATTATGTAGTGTGCCCTTTGGCCTAACTACAGATCGATCATCCTGTTCTAATAAAGTGGAGGTCGGTTCTACTGATGTAATGCCCAGTTTTTGGAAAGTAGCGGTTGTTAAGATGTTAATTGCAGCTCCTAGATCAACTAAGGTGTTGGGTGTGGAGCCTGATTATCTTCTATATTCAAAGATATCGCCACATTGGACCCCAGTTCGAAATGGGGGCGGCAGCGCCGCCGGTAAAATATTCGCTGCAGGGGGGGTCCAGGGGGGGCAGCTGCGAAAAACAGCTGTAAAATTGCCTTGTAAAAGTATAGTAATTTCTAGTCAATCTGGGTCGTTCATTAGGCGGATGATCTAACGGTAGAACTTATGTTTAGTTTAGGGTTTTTTGCCCTAGAAGGCAACCCCCTCTCTTTGTATGAGGGCATTGTATTTGAGGTTGTGTGATAGATGTGTATTCCGTGAGCGGGAAATAGAGAGGTGAGACTGTGAGAGAAAACAGAAGATATTACAGCGGATTTGTTGTAGGTTGTGTCTCTTCATTTTGCTGGATAATAGAAAGGAAGGACTGGATATTCAGGGTGGATGTAGCCCAAACTGGGTGAACCACGTATATCTGTGTCTCTCTTGTTTTGTGCGTTTTCTGTGTTTATATTTCTGCAATATTTTATGTGTTCCATTTCTCCGTAATATATAATTTTCTAACAACTGGTATCAGAGCCGAAGGTCTATTTGGCTGATAAACTCGCAGGAAAGAAGGGTTCCTAGTTCGAGTGGGAGCAATGGTGAAAGATGGTAAGTTTAGGGTCGAGAAATTTAACGGCCAAAACTTCTCGTTGTGGAAGATGCAGATGGAAGACTATCTGTATCAGAAAGATCTATACCTACCATTGGGCGGAAAATCAAATATGTCGACGGGTATGACAGACGAAGAATGGAACCTTCTCGATAGAAAGGCACTCGGAAAAATACGGTTGTGCCTTGCTGCGTCAGTCTCCTTCAACATTTCGAAGGAAACCACGACAGAGGGTTTGATTCAGGCGTTGTCGAAACTATATGAAAAACCCTCGGCCTCAAACAAGGTATTTCTTATGAAACGGTTATTTAATATGAAGATGTCGGAAGGTGGATCTGTTGTAGACCATTTAAATGATTTTAATACAGTTACAAGTCAGTTAAGTTTTGTAGGGGTAAACTTTGATGATGAAGTTAGAGCTATGTTATTCTTGTGCTCATTACCAGAAAGTTGGAATGGTTTGGTAATGGCCATTAGTAACTCCGTTTCTGGATCTAGTACTTTAAAGTTTGATGATGTTGTCGGTGCTATCCTTAGCGAGGAAATGCGACGGAAAAGCTCTCGTGAGACATCGGGAAATGCTTTGAGTGCGGAGTCTAGAGGAAGAAAAATGGAAAGAGGAAAGAGCTCAAGATATCGCAGTAAATCAAGGAAAGGCAGATCCAAGTCCAGATCGAGGATAGTGTGCTGGAAATGTGGAAAGAAAAGACACCTAAAGAAAGACTGTAGATCTCGGAAAGGAAAAGAAGGAGATACATAGCAAGAAAACAATCATGAAGCAAATGTGGCAGGTGAGGTGTTACAAGATGCTTTGATTCTTTCTTTTGAAAATATTACTGATTCCTGGGTGGTAGATTCAGGGGCTTCATTCCATGCCACACCTGATAAGAAATACTTTCATGACTATGTTCAAGGAGATTTTGGACATGTTCGTCTGGGTGATGATAAACCCTGTAAAATTGTTGGAATGGGTAAGGTTCTTGTAAAACAGCAGAATGGAAACCAATGGCTATTAAAGGAGGTAAGGCATGTTCCAGATCTAAAGAAAAATCTGATTTCAACAGGGCAGTTAGGCGGTGAAGGTTGTGTGACAACTTTCACAGATAAAGCTTGGAAGGTCACCAAAGGAGCCCTGGTAATAGTAAAAGGTGAAAAGGTTGGTACATTGTATTTATGCAATGGTATTTCTAACTCTGTTAATGCTTTAACTTCCAAAGGAGCAGATGCAGCATTATGGCACCATAGGCTTGGACACATGAGTGAAAAGGGGATGAAGATTATTCACTCAAGGAATTTGTTGCCGGGTTTGAAGAATGTTGATTTGGACTTCTGTGAGAATTGCATTTATGGAAAACAGAAGAGAATCAGATTTCTCAGAGTTGGGAAAGAAAAGAAGAACGAAAAATTAGAGCTTGTGCATACAGATGTATGGGGACCTGCTCAAGTATCATCTCTCGGTGGCTCTCGTTATTATGTTACTTTTATTGATGATGCAGCTAGAAAAACTTGGATTTATTGTATTAAGAATAAATCTGATGTATTTGATACTTTCAAGAAATGGAAAGCTTTGGTTGAGATTGAGACAGGAAAGAAATTGAAGTGTCTTAGATCAGAAAATGGAGGTGAATATTGCAGCAAAGAGTTTGATAGGTACTGTTCAGAGCATGGAATTCGTAGAGAGAAGACAGTTCCAAGAACACCACAAGAAAATGGTGTGTCAGAAAGGATGAACAGAACAATCATGGAGCGTGCAAGGTGCATGATATTGCATGCAGGATTGCCTTTACAGTTTTGGGCAGATGCTGTAGATACTGTTGTTTATCTAATAAACAGAGGGCCTTCAAGTTCCTTGGATGGTGGTGTTCCAGAGGAAGCATGGACAGGTAAAAAGGTAAACTACTCTATTTTAAAGCCTTTTGGTTGTGAGGCCTTTGTCCATATTGATAAAGAAAATAGAACAAAGCTTGAGGCAAAGTCAAAGAAATGTACCTTTATTGGATATGGTGTTAATGATTTTGGTTATCGCTTATATGATTACGAAAATCACAAAATCATTAGGAGCAGAGATGTAATATTCAATGAAAAGGTCTTGTATAAGAATCAATTGCATGAAAAGAAACAGTGAAAAGGAAAACAAGGAATACGCAGTTCTTGATGAAATCACTGAAAAAGTAAAGGTGCCTGAAAATAATAATAATCAACAACCACCACAACAACAACAGGCACCCCAAACACCTGAAAGTGGTGTTAGAAGATCTACCAGGATAAGTAGACCCCCTGAACGATACTCTCCTTCATTATATTATTTATTGTTGACTAATTCTGGTGAACCCGAATGTTATGAAGAAGCAATGCAGGTTGAAAGCAGGAAGAAGTGGGAGGTAGCCATGGAAGAAGAGATGGACTCCTTAATGCATAACCAGACTTGGGATTTAGTCAGGTTGCCTGTAGGAAAAACTACATTGAAGAATAAATGGGTTTACAGGCTGAAGGAAGAATATGGAGGAAAACATAGGTATAAAGCTAGACTTGTGGTGAAGGGGTTTGCACAGAAGAAAGGTATTGATTTTGATGAAATATTTTCTCTTGTTGTTAAAATGACTTCAATCAAAACTATTTTAAGTCTTGTAGCAGCTGAAGATTTGCATCTTGAGCAGTTAGATGTAAAGACAGCCTTTCTCCATGGGGATTTGGAGGAAGAGATATATATGCAGTAGCCAGAGGGATATGAGGTGAAAGGGAAGGAGAAACTAGTGTGCAGGTTGAAGAAGAGCTTGCATGGCTTAAAACAGGCTCCAAGGCAGTGGTATCTAAAATTTGACAAGTTTATGTCTGAACAAGGTTATACTAGATGTCACTTTGATCATTGTGTTTATTTGAAAAAGCAAAATGATGGTAGCTATATTATATTGTTATTGTATGTAGATGACATGCTTGTTGCAGGATCTAACATGCAGGAAATAAATGTGCTCAAAAGAAAATTGGAAAATTCATTTGCAATGAAGGATTTGGGAGCTGCAAAACAAATCCTTGGTATGAGAATAACTAGAGACAGGAAAAATCATAAATTAACATTGTCTCAGAATGAGTACATACAAAAGGTGTTGAAAAGATTTAACATGCACAATGCAAAACCAGTTAGTACACCTTTTGCTAGCCATTTCAAACTTAGCAAGGAAATGTGCCCAAAGACCCAAGAAGACATGGATTATATGTCTAAAGTTCCATATGCATCAGCAGTTGGAAGCTTAATGTATGCAGTGGTCTGCACAAGGCCTGATATTGCACATGCAGTGGGAGTTGTAAGCAGGTACATGAACAATCCAAGAAATGAACATTGGATGGCAGTGAAATGGATTCTCAGATATTTGAAAGGTACCACAAATCAAGCATTATGCTTTGGTGGTTCAAACATCTCCCTACAAGGATATGTTGATGCAGATATGGCAGGTGACAGAGATAACAGGAGGAGCACTATAGGATATGTATTTACTGTTGGAGGAACAGTTGTCAGTTGGGTTTCAAAAATCCAAAGTGTTTTTGCACTTTCAACAACGGAAGCATAGTATGTTGCTGCTACAGAGGCTAGTAAAGAAATGATTTGGTTACAAAGGTTTATGGGTGAATTGGGTAAGGAGCATGATATGGCACGTTATACAGTGATAGCCAAAGTGCCATTCATCTTGCAAAGAACTCAGCATTTCATTCCAGGACTAAAAACATACAGCTCAAGTACCATTTCATACGATCAGTGTTGGAAGATGGAGAGTTGAAGCTGGAAAAGATACACACTAGCCAGAATCCTACAGATATGCTAACAAAAGTTGTAACCAGGGAGAAACTGAGAATATGCTCAGTTTCAATTGGTCTTCAAGGATGACGATGAAGATGAGAAACAGCCAGGTCCAAAGAGGAGTCATTGTCCAGCAAATGGAGCAGCGGTGGAGTTGCTACAATCAGTCTCCAAGTGGGAGATTGTTGGGTGTGGAGCCTGATTATCTTCTATATTCAAAGGTATCGCCACATTGGACCCCAATTCGAAATGGGGGCGGCAACGCCACCCGTAAAATATTCGCTGCAGGGGGGGTAGCTGCGACCTTTGGGAGCCCCCCCCTGGCGGGGGGTTTCGAGGGCAGCGCCCTCGAAGCTAAAAACAGCTGTAAAATTGCCTTGTAAAAGTATAGTAATTTCTAGTCAATCTGGGCCGTTCATTAGGCGGATGATCTGACGGTAGAACTTATGTTTAGTTTAGGATTTTTTGCCCTAGAAGGAAACCCCCTCTCTTTGTATGAGGGCATTGTATTTGGGGCTGTTTGATAGATGTGTATTCCGTGAGCGGGAAACAGAGAGGTGAGACTGTGAGAGAAAACAGAGGATATTACAGCGGATTTGTTGTAGGTTGTGTCTCTTCATTTTGCTGGATAATAGAAAGGAAGGACTGGCTGTTCGGGGTGGACGTAGCCCAAACTGGGTGAACCACGTATATCTGTGTCTCTCTTGTTTTGTGCATTTTCTATGTTTATATTTCTGCAATATTTTATGTGTTCCATTGCTCCATAATATATAATTTTCTAACATAAGGCATTTGAGAAGGTTTGACCATAGATTTGTATGGTTACTATTGGATTTCCTAGGTATTCATATTTAAAGGGTGTTTCTTTTCCTAATAATAAGTCAGATAAAGTGCCAACTACTTGGAATTTTGGGTTATTTGTTATTGTCCTCCTTGGTTTCTTTATACATAGTTCTTTGATAGTCTTTTCATATATCGGGATGTCTTGAATGGCTTGGAGGAGTGGGATTTTTATGTACAGGTTTCGTAATTCTCCCAGAACGTAAAAATCAGGATATTGTATAGGTCGAGGTATAATTAAGCATTCTGGTAATGGAGGAGAGGATGTGGTTGTTGGATCATGAATTTGTTATCTGGTCACGTCCTCTTCTTGTAATGGTTGTTCTACAGGCAACTGATTTTCAACTTGAACTGCTTTATCTCCCTCTGTTTCAATGATACGCCCAGATCTTAATTGAAGGTCATCACACTCCTTTAGATCGGTTCCTATCTCTGGTGTTTTGATTATTTGAATCGACTGGACCGGTCTGTTATTTGGATTGGGGTTGGGTTGGGCTAGGAGTTGCGGCCTTAAGTTAGACTGGGGGTTTTGTTATAAGGCTGGTAGTGTAGGTTGAGGGAGCGGGATGGTTCTTACTGGCTGATTCATCGGTCTTTTCCAGTTTGTCTGCCAAGTTTGACTCTGTGAAGTAGGAGGAGTCCATTGTGGTGGAAAAACATTGTTTTGTCAATATGGTGGGGTATAGGGAAAATTTGGCCAATTGGGTTGGCTTGCTTGATTCGGCCATGGAGATGATGAAGGGAATGATTGTTGTGACCAATTCGAGAAGGGAGGTTGATTCTGCCACATTGAATTATATTGTTGAGCACGATATTGCGGAGGCTGAAAAGAAGAGGCTAGGTCTGAAAACATACCTATTTGTCACGGTTTCCATTGACGACGCTGATTAAGTAGATACACCGATTCTGGCTCTTCTTCTGCTTCCTTGTATACTTCTTTCAATCCAGGAAGTGAGGGGCAGCTTTCTGTGGAGTGGTCTTTTGTACAAATGGCGCAAACTTGAACTGCATCTAATGGACACTCCTTGTGGTTGTGTTTCTTTCTGCATCTGGGACAGAATATTGCCAAATTCTGTTCTGCTTCTGCTTGCTTTTGTTTTGCCTGCATAATATCAAGTTGTGTTGTCAGCGTCCTCAATATGTCAGTTTTAAAATTTTCCAATAAATTTCCAATTTCTACACGAGTTACTCCTTCTGCCGAAATTCTATTATCTCTTACAAATCAATCATGTTCTGTTGGTTTTAGCCTTGTGCTGCCTCTCGAGCTCCTGATACATAAATCAATAATGTCAGCAAAATTTTCTTGATAAATATCTCCTTTCCCCATAATGTTTAATGTCTCAATCCATTGTTCCTTCATTCCCCTAATTAATGTTGTTTTTAATACATTATCAAGTAAAGGTAATGATGCATAAGGAGATCTTTGAAGATTATACTGGAATCGTTCAACATACTCTTCTAATGTTTCATTTGGTTTAGCTACCATCTGAAATATTTCATCTTTTAACTCCCAAGACCTGCAATAGTCCTGATATTTTTTTAGAAAAGACTCTTTCATTTGATCCCAATTATTTATAACACCACCACCTAATCCCATAAACCATCTTAAAGCAGCTCCTTTTAATGTAGAGGGAAATAATTTCAGTTTCTGGCAATCAGTGGTATAGTCATATCCTCTACACAGCACATTGAATTCAAACAAGAATGCATCCATATCTTCTGATGTAAGGCCATGGAATGTAGGGATATGCTGGAGGGGAATTGATTTCATAGGTGCATTAGCTGCAGTATCCACAATGAAGTATTGCAGTGTAGAGGTTTGGGTGTTAGGTTGATTCTGGGCCATTTGGTCAAATATATGCCAATAGCCTTCTGGGATATCTAGGATCGTATTCCTAGGTTGTCAAGGGGGAATGGCTCTAATGGGGATGGCCTTTGTGATGCAGGAAAGTGTTCCCTCTGTGGACAGAGGCAACCCCTCTAGCCCTAGAGTGGGTCTAGTTACAAACAAGGACAGATCAACAATAGCTTTCCTTAAACAGTCATAGTTGGAGGCCTACCTCAACTGGTGGTCGATGGAGTTCCGTTGCACTGCTCCAGCTTCCACTTCCTTCTCCTAATGAGTGATCAACCTGAAACAATGCAAAGGAAATACAACAAAGCATGTAACCGGAACAACAAATGATCTATTTACTCACAAAGTCAAGAAGTCATGAGCTATCAAGTACATTACATACAAGACATAGGAAAACATCATTGATTGCATTAATTATGAAATAAGAGTAAGCTTACAACCAAAGTCTTGACGTCACAAGCCTTCTCAGAGGGATCCAGCCAGCATGTTCCTCAAGCATTCACTCTTGAAGATGGATCTCCCAACATACAAGTCTCTCTCACTCACAAGTTTTACACAAGATCAAAGGCACTTCACAACCTTCCTCAAGCTATCAACAATCCCACACTTGTCACACTCACACCAGCTATCTAGCAAACTCACAAATAGTAACAGTACCACTCCAAAGACTAAGAATTCCAAAACTAGCAGCACATAGGAATGGTGAGAGTTTAAATAGGAGAAGGAGTCTCCATGAAAGGTGGGAGAATTAGCTTATCTCCAAGGAAGGTAGCACAAATGATGGAACGGCCACGCCAGAGAAAGGAGGGTGACATAAACTAGGCCAACAACCAGGTCTGGAGTCATCTGGAAGGCCGATTGTTGGAACAAATTCGCCCAATCTGGATCATTGTGGGCACATAACTGGACTTTCGCGCTGACATCACTATTGAATAACGTAGCTAGTCAGATCATCACTCAACATTACAAGCGACAGTTGCGCTGGCACATAAAATCCGACCATCATGGGAATCATGTGTACTTCCGCGATGGCAGCGCTTCTGGACTGTTTTGTAGTGCTCATTAGCGCGTTTATTTAGCCAACAGACGTGATGAGGCAGAAACCTTTGGAAAAGTGGGTCATTTGGCAACATCAGAGAGTATTTGTCTAACATGAGCATGTACAACTTGGACACATGACACAGTAGGAAGACTGGAGTGAAGACAGTGATAAATTACTGTGTAACCCAATGGAGATGGCATGAATCGAATGGAATGAGGCTAGAATGATAACCCAAACCCTCGGAAGGCCAAATGACGATGTATGGATGTCCCAACCCGACAAGAAGCAAAAGTGTCGATGTTCAAGAGTGACTAGTTGCCATAGACAATCAATGATAAACCTATTGTTGAGTCCAACCTAGTAATGATTTAACGAGCCCTAGGAAGGAGAAGCTCAAGTCTCGTCATGGTGACGAGTCCAATGTCCTCAGGGTTTAACGAGTCCGACATAGGTAAAACTCGGAGTCTTTTTCATGTTTAGAGAGTTTGAAAAAGACATGAAAAAGAAAACTCCAGGGGGGTCCTTTTTCGTAGATTTGTGTCTCTCGAGCCCGAAAAAGTATAAAACGATACTAGAAAGAACCACCCGACCATTACGATCGAGGATTACTTTCCGTAAGTAGTGACTTCGACCCGAAAAAGTAGAAAAGCGGTCAGAAGCACGTCGTTTCGTAACCAATAACGAGCTTGAAACGAAAAAAGCCTGGCAACCTTTTTGTGTTTAAACAGTCAGAAAAGAGCTTAAAGGCGACCACCTCGTATTTCTTTTAACGAGTCAAGAGGAAAACTCGGCTATCTTTTCATTTTTCAAGTTGGAAAAGAGCTGAAAGTAGACCTCCATTTTTATTTTATTTAACGAGTCAAAAAGGGAAAAATACTAGGCAATATTTTCATCTTTTACAAGTCAGAAAAGAGCTTAAAGGAGACTCATCCTAGAGGAATGAGTGGTATAAAGGGTAGCAACTGGTTCCGGTAATGGTGGAATTGCTCAAAACATGTAATGGTCAAGAGGCTGGCTAATAAAACCACTCATCGCTGCAGTTCCTCAGGAAAGGATAAACAATCAAGTGAAAGCATATGATCAGCCAAAGAGATGGTGGCGATGGAATGAAACAACCAAGGCTCATCTAGCAGAATTTAGTGGATAAAAATGACAATCACAAGATGTAAATCAGGTATGGGTTCATTTTTACACAAGCTTGAACCATGGAGAACTCTACTTGGATTCGGTTTCATGTTTACACAAGCTTGAAACGAAAAACTATGCTTGTTATGAGTTTGCATGCCCCCAGCATAATGACACAATTCGAGGTACATGCCCCCCAAGCTTCATTGCATTCAACGAGGTGGATGGAATGAAGGTTCACTTTCAAGATCTTGGAAAGACTCGACTTGGATATTACAAGATCTTAATCAAAGACTCGATTTGGAAAGGGAGTTGTTTCATTTTTTAATGAGGTTGACACAGTAAAAGAATTATCCTCATAACCCTTGTTTAATTTTTTAACGAGCTTGACACAAGACAAGGAACTGTGCTCAAGACTCCTTGTTTCATTTTTTAACGAGGTTGAGACAGGAACAAACTATCCTCGTGACACCTTGTTTCATTTTTTAACGAGGTTGACACAAGATCAAAACTATCCTCGGGACTCCTCATGCTCCTGTTCATGGGCCATACGAGAACATGGCTCCCAAGAGGTCTTCGTGGGATGGAAGAAACGCACTCTGGGAGGAATACATGTCATGATGCACAAATGATAGATCGGGTTCCAATGTCCCCAGTACATGATGTACGAGACCATCTACATGATCATCAGCAGAGGCAGAGACAGAACGAGTAGCCACATAATTGACTTGTGGCAAGGAAAGCACTGCTTGCGAGCAAGAACCGAGAGGGGAGGACAATTGTGCAGGAGGCACCTGGGGACTAAAGAACGATAATTGATCTACGGTCACCATTCTTCCATTGTGTGGAAAACAAACCACACGAAAAAGTGAAGAGACAAGGGCCTACATGGCATAAACATAGTCGCGGCTAAGGAGAAGACTGAAATCTAAAGCGCCTTGGATAACCATAACATCTATATAGACGGTTTTGTCCCCCAAAGTGATAGGAAGCTTCGAGAGGATCCCTAAAGGTTGACTGGTTCCTCTGTCAAATGCCAACAGATTCTGCGTGATTGGCACAAGCTGTGGGGAGCCCAAAGCTTGCCAAGTAGTGGAAGGCATAAGACTGACAGACGCACCCTCATCCAAGATAGTGCCAGGTACTGCCTTATCATAGGCATGTACTGTAATCTGGAAAGGCACATGGGATGGAAGGCGGAATGTAGTCAAATGACTGCAGTCGAAGGAAACGACTAAACTACTTGGTGGGGGAATCGTATGATTGCCCCCCTGCTGTACTGTAACCGAAGAAGGACTCTCGTGATCAGCAGGGATAGGAGGGTTGTTCTTGGACTCAGGATAATTTGATGAGATGAGAAGAACATGAGCATGCCACTCTTCTGAAACAGAGTGATCAACAGGTGGTGAACCTAAGTTGACACTCTCTCCGACCAATGGTTGGTCCAGAACAAGCTGAGCACAGCCAGGCTCGGAAGAAGGAGGACGGACAAGAGAAGAATCTAAGTCAATCTCTTTGTCAATGGAGGGAGGGTCTAAAGAAAGTCGTTGATAACCAACGGGAAGTTGGGGTGAAGAAGCTGTAAGACTTTCCAAAACGGTGGAAGCTTTATCCATGAGCGGACAAAGGTGAAGGGGATGGATGCCTTCACATAGTCTACAGGGGAATTGAATCTTCCCGTCCTTCTTATTGTTGCCAGTTGATGGGATAGCATCGCCTTGAGCTTTAGAGGACGATGAGGGATGAACCGGATCGTGAGACCATACTTCTAGGATCCTTGGAATGCCAGGACAATCACGAAGAAGATGGTCACCCTTGCATAATTTAAAAGGAAACTTAACCTTCTGTGGAGTAGCAGAAGGTGGTTCGATCTGGGACGGACTCGGAGTAGTAACTGCACAGGTGGCCTTGCATTTATCGAACTTCTTCTTCTTCTTAGTCTCCAGGTAACTAGATGTAAAACTTTCACCAGACGAAGGAGGAGAGGAGGAGGAAGAGACAGGGGAAGAAGGCGCAGGCTCAACCTTGGAATCAACATGTTGAGGTTCGGATGAAGGAGACAGTGGAACAGGAGTCATGACGCTCGGGACCATCGGGGTTGAAAACAACCATACGGGCAAACTGATGGTTAACCCAGGCAAAGACAATGTTGCCATATACGGAGCATCGACATTTCCAAATGGAGGAAACAGACCAGGATTTCCATCCGAGGGAAGACCTTGGCTGGTAGACTCGAGGAATGTTGCCATCGAGAACGAGAAAGAACCCTACTCAAGCTAACGCAAACAAGATCTGACAGGGTAAATGTGAATCATGGCCGAATAAATTTTAAGACACAGGAACAGAACTGGACCTTTTCATCTTTAAAGAGTCGAGAAAAGGACAAAAAATGACTCTAGCTGCCTTCGAATGTTTAATGAGCCCGAAGTGACAAGTCCTTAGATGGACCTTTTCTTTTAGGGAGTTTGAAAAGGAATAAAAGTGGCTACTCGGGAGAACTAGGCAAAAGGTTTACCAAACAAATCTGTAAAACTGCATATACACCTTGGCAGTCATATGAAAACCAAGGACTTTCTGTACGGCTGTCAATCTTCCCGAATGTTGTGTTCGGTGCGTTACGGCTTGTAAGGCAGCAGACATGGCTTCCTATGGATAAAGGATGATAACCTAGTGGGGTCTCCCAGCATATACTCGACGGTACATGGGAGCACAAATCCGTGTTAGACCACTATTGAGTCACAGAAGGAGGAATCACCCAACCTTGAGTGGAAACAAAAGTGACTAGGTTTAACGACGCCGGAGCATGTCTCTAGCCTAGACCTCTAAATGTGTGTGTTATGTTCCAATGCGTGGTTAGATTTATTCAGTTCATTTTAAAGTTGATCTTGCATTATGTTTCAGTTTCCAGGCCTTATCGTATGTATATAACAGAACCTAGGATGCAGCTATAATGAATGAAATATCCTTTTTTTCGATGAAAACCTACCTATGGGAGGGTAGAGAGGTCATTCCCAAACCAAGAAAACCAAGGCAACAAAACAGTCACTCAATGCAAACAGACATCAATTGCTAAAGTGCACGAATACTACTAATGAGAGATATAATCATTCGCTTTTCAATATGCAACTTGAAATGCAAATTCACTTTCACTTTCGCATGCCAAATGAAATGCAATCTTTTGATTTTGATGTCTCTTATCTAAAAGAAACCAATGAGCAACAAACAAATGTGGAAAAACAGTTGATCCAAACAATTGTAATCTATGTCCAGGTAGTGAAGAGAAATCGAATCAATGCCGAGATTGGTCCAATAACAATCACTAAACAATCAACCAAGAGTAAGAAAAGGGGAAGGCTCAATCAAACCAACAGCAAGCAGCAAACAAATCCTTGCAAACAAGCAACCAAGCCAAACTGATCCAAAAAACTTGAAACAATGAAACTAGGTCACAAAGCAAAAAAAAACAAGATTCATTTAACAAATCTCACAAGAGAGTGCCTCAACCTCTAAACAGTGAAAAACAAGTTATCGAACAAGTGAGAACAGCAAGGGACTAGCAAGACTGATGGATTTAGGAGGCAGAATTGAAAAAATCGATCCTACAGCAATCAGCGCAGGTGATACACAAGCAACAAGTACTAATAGGGAGGACATCGTAGCAAAAAAGCGATGTTAGCGCGGAAGAACACGACTTTTCCGCGATGGTCCAATTTACAGAACTGTCGCGACTGTTAGGCGTAATTACGTGATGAACAGGATATTACAAAAGGGGTGACGCGATGACAACGCAACTGTTAGATTAAAAGCCGCGATGGTGTTCAAAACAGTAACAGGCGAACCAAAAACTCCCAAATCAAATACAATCAATCTTTAATCAAATAAGGGCATTTCCTAGATCAGACCAGGAAACTCAGAAGACTGGTAACTAATCCCCAAAACTTCAAAAGAGACCAAACAAAAATCAAGACAAGAGTAAACAAGAAAAGAACAAAGGCCAAATCTCCCCAGCAGAGTCGCCAATTTGTGATGCAGGAAAGTGTTCCCTCTGCGGATAGAGGCAACCCCTCTAGCCCTAGAGTGGGTCTAGTCACAAACAAGGACAGATCAACAATAGCTTTCCTTAAATAGTCATAGTTGGAGGCCTACCTCAACCGGTGGTCGATAGAGTTCCATTGCACTGCTCCAGCTTCCGCTTCCTTCTCCTAATGAGTGATCAACCTTAAACAATGCAAAGGAAATACAACAAAGCACGTAACCAGAACAACAAATGATCTATTTACTCACAAAGTCAAGAAGTCATGAGTTATCAAGTACATTACATACAAGACATAGGAAAACATCATTGATTGCATTAATTATGAAATAAGAGTAAGCTTACAACCAAAGTCTTGACGTCACAAGCCTTCTCAGAGGGATCCATACAGCATGTTCCTCAAGCATTCACTCTTGAAGATGGATCTCCAAACATACAAGTCTCTCTCACTCACAAGTTTTACACAAGATCAAAGGCACTTCACAACCTTCTTCAAGCTATCAACAATCCCACACTTGTCACACTCACACCAGCTATCTAGCAAACTCACAAATAGTAACAATACCACTCCAAAGACTAAGAATTCCAAAACTAGCAGCACATAGCAATGGTGAGAGTTTAAATAGGAGGAGTCTCCATGAAAGGTGGGAGAATGAGATTATATCCAAGGAAGGTAGCACAAATGACCGAACAGCCACGCCATAGAAAGGAGGGCGACATAAACTAGGCCAACAACCAGTTCAGGAGTCATCTAGAAGGCCGACTTTTGGAACAAATTTGCCCAATCTGGATCATCGCGGGCACATAACTGGACTTCCGCGCTGACATCGCTATTGAATAACGTAGCTAGTCAAATCATCGCTCAGGATTACAAGCGACAGTCGTGCTGGCACATAAAATCTGACCATTGCGGGAATCACGTGTACTTTCACGATGGCAGCACTTCTGGACTGTTTTGGAGCGCTCATCAGCGCGTTTATTTAGCCAACAGACACGATGAGGCAGAAACCTTTGGAAAAGTGGGTCATTTGGCAACATCAGAGAGAATTTGTCTAACATGAGCATGTACAACTTGGACACATGACACAGTAGGAAGATTGGAGTGAAGACAATGACAAATTACTGTGTAACAGCCTTGACAGCACTTCCTTTATCTGGGATGATGAAAGTGCCTAATGTCTAGGGGGATTCAGTTCTTGAATTTCGTTATAAATGATTTTTGCAGTACTTCCCTTATCTGGGCTGCTTAATGGTTGAATTACCCTAAGAGGAGATTTTGGTTCTTCAGCTTCTCCTGTTTCTCCTCTTCCTTCAAAGAGATTGCTAAGGTTCCCTTCCTGCAATGATTTTAGGCTAGAATTTTCAATTTCTTGAAAATCTTGCTCTTTCGTTTGGCTATGCACCTCAGCAAAGGCTACAAATGGTGATCTTGTGGCTTGAAGGGAACTAGTAGGTTGTCTAGAAGTAACTTTTCTAGGTCCTACTGAAGGCTGAGATTTTGCTTTCTTAATGATTTCATCTATAAAGGTCGATCAGCCAAGGGTCACCAACCCCTTAGCTTTATCAGACTTGGGTAGAGGTTTGGGATTCTTTTCTGGCTTTTTCTGCTTAGTCATGCACACAAATCAATTGCTAGGTTCTACCCAGACAAAATAGCAAAAAATCTGCAGGAAAGCGGGCAGGCGAGCAGGGCTATTACATACTCCACACGCAAGTTCTTACCTTCCGTTTTTAAAACCTAGTTCTTTCCTAACAGGTTCTTACACTACTCTGGAAAAGAAATAAATGGCTACACTCTTCCCGGCAACGGCACCAAAATGTCGAGTTGTAAAAAGGGTCTTTTTCACCTCTAATTAACTCACATTAACTTTTCAATCCAGGAACGATTTGCTATCTCAAAGAGTGTACTCAGTTTGAGGCAGTAATTTGTCAGAGTAATGCTAGTAGTATAGTGCTCAAGGAAATATAAGAGTAAATGGATGCTTGAAAGAAAATCTACTTACAGCAAAATACTTTAAAAACTAAATCATGCACTTGGAAAACTAAGCAATTTATCAGTCAAGGGTCCAGTAACAATAACTCATCCCTTTGGAAACTGATGTAAATAAAGGTAATCAAGGAACAGATCATTAATCTGGGGACTAGACAACAAATGCCAACGCCCACTATAGTTTCAGATTGTTCTGCACACCAAAACAACAATAACGCAGATAACAGGAAATGGAACAGTAATTAAGAAATGGAACAGCAACTAGAAAATGTAACAGCAATTAAGTCTGATGAACAACAACACCTTAATCTACAAGAACAAGTGCAGCAATCTTATCCTACAGAAATCAGATGGCAATCTTTACTTAAAGGATGAATCGGACAGCAAATAGAAATGGAACGACAACCAATTACTAATGGAATATAGAACAGCGCTTAGAGCCAATTGTAAATATACAGTGCCGAAATAAATAACACACACAGCACACAAAGATATTAAGAGAAACAGTAATCTGAGTCTGATACCACAAATATTGATCTCAGTTAGAAAGGGTAACGATCGCAATTCATAATGGAATAGCAATGTCAATTGAACAGCAAACATATGACGTATAAACTATAGACGAATACAGTAACACCAACTTACGAATATTACAGCTCGGTTACTCTGCAATTGAACAGTAATAGCATTTTGTAAAGAACGGTAAATGACTTAAAGGAACAGTAATACGTTATAAGGTTAGAATGAACAATACAACTTTCCTGTTGCAGAGAACGATATTGTAAATATAGCAAAGCTGTGATATAAAATAATAGAACATAGCATATTACCGATCAAAGCTGATAACGAAAACCACACATGAACTAAAGATAATAATACAGGAGCAAGTGTTCCACCAGGGCTGGGCCCTTAGCCTCCAGGCACACACTGCTTGAAATTATTCCAAGATCAAAGATGGAATAGCAACCAAATTTATATTAAAGCATTAAAACAGAGTTACAGTGGATCACTTCTCAACGAGAGTCGATGATCAAAGTTTCAAATGCAGAGCAAAGTTACATAAAAATTAACAGTATCCTCCCCGGGCTAGCAGTGCTTCCCCTACTTATAACAGCTAAAGTGGAGATATCAAGGATGTGAAAATAGTTAAGGCAGCGATGGATTCGCCAAGCTGTTAATCCTCAGTTATGCGGTCGTTTTCGTGCACCGAGTCGATATCTCCTTTTCTTTTCCTTGGTTGAGATGTTTTAATTTAGTTCGTCTTGTTTGCATATGGTTCCCTGCCAAAGGGACAGCAGTTAGCTTGGCCCTGTCTTTTTCTTTGAAGCGGCAATCTTTAGTTTTTCCCTTTTCCTGCATAAGAAATGGCAATTATTAGCATTTTCATGTTTCATATAAATCTTATAAATTTGTCATGATTTCCCATTATCTACCTAGTTCATGATGCAAAGATGTTACAAGTTCTAAAGAAAAGATGAAAAAATAGTCAATAAAAACATACCTTCTTCAGTACTCCACAAGCGGAATTGCTCTCGTTTGGTGGGAGAGCAAGTTGCAGAAGGGAAACATAGTCAGGTAACCTTTTGTCCTCTTGGTCTAGTCTTATTTCTGCATTGAAAGACCAATTCTACTCTCTGGGTTATAAGCAAAGAGCACTTATGTATTGGCAATATCTAAGGCAAGGTAAGGGCCAGAATGTGCAAAGCTACACTGAAGAATTTCGGAAACAAGCACTGAATGTGGGCATCTCATTAGATGTTCCCGAGACTATAAATAAGTATATAGGTGCGCTACATAGTTACATTAGACACTCATTATTACTATTTGAGCCTACTATAATTGATGTGGCCAACGTAAATGTAATTCATCTTGAAAGTAGAGGAAAGAATGATCGAGATGATCAAGCCAAAAAGGCACCATTCAAACCTTAGCATGGAAAATTCCAAAAGAAAGGAGAAGGGAAGGATAAGAAGACTATTGTGGCCAAGAAAGGGGGCAGAGAAACACCGTCTTGCATTCATTGCAAGAAAGATGGTCACGAAGAGTACCATTGTTGGAAGATGCATCTGGAGTTGAGACCAAAGAGATTCGGTGGAAAGGGGAAGTATAAGATAGTAGAAACAATGCGGGAACTTGGATCAGATTCCGATGATGAGACATTGATCATAGTCATGGGTGCAAGAGGTACTCTTTCTATTAATGATAGTTCTGATTCGATTGCAAGTAATAGTTATTTGAATGAGCCTATAAGTAATGAGCGGAATATAATTGAGTTATTCCACATTAGAATTGTCATAAAACATACAAAGGTGGAAACTCTGTTTGATTCAGGTTCACAAGCAAACTTAATCTCAGAGTCCTTAGTGAAAAAGTTAGGCCTAAAAATTAAGCCTCATCTGGGTCCATACTCGCTTGGTTGGGTAAGTGATAAAGCCAAATTGCTGGTCACCAAGCAGTGTAGGGCCATATTTGTTATTGCTTCTAAATTAGTTGAGGAGGTAGAGTTAGATGTAGTGCCTTTGGAAATCTATGGAATCATCTTGGGAAGCCCATATCTATATGACAGAAAGGTTGCTTACTTTCGACATGAAAATAAATACCACCTCGCAAAGGATGGGGTAGAGTATATAGTCAGAGCTCATCATACAAAAGTTAATGCTAGCCTTGTAAGCAAATGACAGATTAAATGACTGGTTAATTCCAACAAAGGGTGCATGCTCATGATAGTGAGAGTGAAAGAGGCCGAGATGGCTGATGCTTTCAAAGGTTGTAATCTTGATCATAAGAAATAATTATTTGAAATTGTTTCTGATTATGATGGATTGTTTCAGGAACCGAGAGGATTTCCCCCTAAATGGAAATACAACATGAGATCTATTTACAACAGAATGCTCCTTTACCAAATGTTGGAATGTACAGGATGGATTCTATCGAGATGGAGGATATCAAGAAATAGGTGCAGGAACTGTTAAGTCAGGGAGTCATTGACCAAGTTCTTCTTCTTGCGGCTCACCGATCGTGTTGGTGCCCAAGAAAGATGACACATGGAGAATGTGTGTAGATTACAGGGCACTAAACAAGATCACCGTGAAGAATAGATACCCTCTCCCTCACATTGATGAATTGTTAGATCAGTTGAAAAATGTTGTTTATTTTACAAAGTTGGATTTGCGTAGTGGTTATCACCAGGTTAGAATTGCAGAGAAGGACGTTTGGAAGACTGCGTTCAAAACCAAACAGTGGTTGTTCGAATGGATGGTGATGCCATTCAGACTGTGCAATGCTCTAGCCACATTTATTAGGGTAATGAATGATTTATTTAGGCCTTTTCTTTATCATGTTGTTCTTATATATCTGGACGATATTCTTGTGTACAGTAGGACATGGGATGAAAATGTGTGTCATCTAAAGAAAGTACTTGATGTTCTAAAAAGTGAAAAGTTATATTTGAAATTTTCAAAGTGTGAGTTTGGGAAGACTTCTCTTATTTATCTAGGCCACATTGTCGACAATAGACAATTGAAGATAGATCCCTCTAAAGTGGAGGCGATTATGAATTGGCCTAAGCCCATGAATGTTACAGAGGTTCAAAGTTTTCTGGGCAAGGTACAATATTGGAGAAGGTTCATTGCAAACTTCTCCGTTATCGCATCCCCCTTGCACGCCTTGACCACTATGAAGCCGACCTTTCACTGGGGAGGAAAAAAACAAAAATCCTTAGACACACTGAAAGAGAAGATCAGCACAGCACCAGTGCTAGCCTTACCAGACCTTCAGCAACCTTTTGAAATTGAAACAAATTTCAGTGGATATTCCAAGGGCGATGCATTGATGCAACAAAGAAAGCTTGTATGTTACGATTCGGAGACTTTCTCCCAAGCTGTTGTGAATTATCCCATGTATGACAAGGAATTGTACGCCTTGGTTCAGAGTGTAAAGAAGTGGAAACACTATCTAATCAGAATGATCCAGGTGGATATTAGTGTCCACCCACCAATTCCACTTGTACCCCCACCATTTTTTCTTTCATTTTTTCAGTTTCCTTAATTGTAGCACAATTTACCATTTTTAGTAGTTTTTCGAGTCCTGAACTTTCGGAGCTGTTTTGAGGCCCTAAACGACATTTTTTGGGAAAATTGGGAGCAACATGGGTCCTTGGCCTGATGTTTCTCATCCAAAATTTGTATTCCTCAGATAGATCTTTCTATTGGGATATTGTGTGCGTCAAACGGAAATCGTATGCCAAAGTTACGACCCCGGGAAGTTGATGTACCAATTTACTGAAACGGGGCCCATAGTTTGGCGTTTCATCTCTTAGGGTTAGGTTTTTGGATGTTTACAGTTTTCCATTGTTTCTCAACAATAAATAGGCCTTCAAGCCTCATTGTAAGATGGTTCAGAGGCATGTAGCCACCACATCTCTCCTCAGAGATAAGCTACCATCGCCCGAGCTAGTTATTTCCATTTCTGTTTGTAAGCATATTTGAGTATTTTACATTAATGAAATGAAGTATTATTTCTGCTACATCTCTGTATTTATGGTTATTTCTGTAATTTGTTGTATTCCTATTTAAATCTGGATCAGTGGTATGAGAGCGGTATGCTCTTCTCTGTTTTTCTTCGCATGTCCCCAACAAGGTCGGCATATAAGGAGTTAGGGCTTGAACTAGTCGAACCTTTGCAAGACCAGCCTCGCAAATCCCGAAGGCCTCCCATGGAAGATGAAAAGAAATATGAGGGGGTAGGAGATCCTATCAAAATCTTTCTTGAAGAGGCCCTCGAGTGACAAAGAAACGCGATGATGGAAAATTTTTCCCAGATCCTTCAGCGGTTGCCTAGGGATGACACATCTGCTTCCAGCAACTACTTTGGAAGTGGCACACCCTTTAAGGTACAAGTTAACTTTGAAATTCCCATATTTGAGGGTCAGATAGATGCAGACATTGTAGATAAATGGTTAAATCTTCTAGAAGGGTATTTTTCTGTTCATGATTTTTCTGGCCAGGAAAAGATTACTTTCACTCTTCTCAAAGACGCCCCCCATGTCAAGGACTAGTGGGAAACCTAATGTGAGCAAAAGGATGAAAGTATGGCCTCACTGTTTTCAGTCACATCCACTTGGAAATCATTCCGAAATGCCATCAAGGAGCAGTACTACCCTGTCAGAATCTATGAGGATAAATAAATAAAGTGGACCACACTGCGGCAGGGAAGGGACCAAGACATACCAGAGTTTGTCAATATTTTTTCATACCCTTCGCACAAAGTTTGGTATCAAGGATTCTGAGCTGCATTTTGTACTCAAATACCGCAGCTACCTACACATGTACATTAAGGACGAGATGGAGTTCCTAGACATCTCCTCACTCAGCACAGCGTACCGATACGCTGTCAAGATCTAACAGAAGTTTAAATAAAAGAATCAAGACTTTGGATCTGCAAATCCAAAACAAGAGAAAGGCGCCCTCAAACTGCTGAACAAAGGAAAAATCCAAGGCAGGGTGGCCCAGGACAACCCACCAAAGCCGTAAGAAAAGAACAACACCACGAAGCCAAAAAAGGACACGGGAAAGTGGTGTGAGTTCCATAAGAGCTCCACTCACAACAAAAGTGAGTGTCGGGCCAAGCAGTCACTGGTGGCCGAGCTAAAATCTTCGGAATCATATGCATGTTCTGACTCTGAGTCAAAACCTGATAAGGGGAATAACAAAGGGAAGCATATTATCGATGCGGAGCCCAACGCCACCATTGCCATCACGAAGATTCAGAAGGAGGAACCCGAAGATCGAGAGGAGGAGGAGCGCCTCTTCCACTCCCAGATGTGGATAAAGGGCTCCCCGCTATAGTTCATTGTCGACAGCGAGAACCAAAAGAACCTCATTTCAGCAGAGGTCATGAAGCAGCTGGGCTTACCAACCACAACACATCCACAACCGTACACCATCGTGTGGCTTCACCAAGGACGGGATCTTCGCGTGAGCCAGTAGCGTCATCTTCCATACAACATCAAGATCTTCACGGATGAGGTATTGTGTGATGTTTCTCCCCTTGATGTTTTTGATGTATTATTAGGCCAACCCTACTTTTGGAAGCGACATGCTCTATATGAGTCGAGGCCTCATTTTGTTATTGTTACTTTGGGAAATAAGTTTTACAGGATACCGGAGGTAGCACCGCTTATCGCCATCTCTTTGGTTACTGCAAAACAATGTAGTAATCTCATTTCCAAAATCGATAAATTTGTTTTCCTGATGATACTCCCTCAATGAAAGAAGAAGACGATGGCCAGGACCTCCAAACAAGACCCCTCCGCATGACAACTACAGATGGACAAAGTCGTGGAGGAGTACAATGACATCTTCACCTCCCCCGTAGTGGTTCGTTTGCACTGTCGTGTCAAGCATTCCATCGATCTGAACCCAAGTGTGTCACTTCCCAATGGACCAATCTACTGGTGCTCCGTTCTAGAGAACGATGAAATCAAGAGGCAAATTTAGGAGTTGCAGCAGAAAGGTCACATCTGACTGAGTTCATCGCCCTATGGGAGCCTGATCGTGTTGGTACAGAAGAAGGATGGGACTTGGAGACTCTGTATTGAATATCGGGCACTGAACAAGATCATTGTCCAGAATAGCTACCTAATCCCATGGACTAATGACCTTCTGGACCAGCTGAAGGTGAGAAAATATTTCAACAAGATCGATTTGAAGTCAGGATATCACTAGGTATCAATCGAACCCTCTGATGTGTGGAAGATTGCCTTCAAAGCCAAGGAGGGCCTTTTCGAATGGTTGGTTATGCCTTTTGGGTTGATGAATGCTCCTACAAACCTTCATGAGGCTAATGGTGGACATCTTGCGTTCATTCACCAACTCATTTGTAGTGGTATACTTGGATGGCATCCTTGTCTTCATCCAAAGTTGGGAAGAGAACCTCCACCATATCCAACAGGTTCTCCAAACACTACGGCTACACAAGTTATGTGCCACTTTGGAGAAATGCACTTTTGGCATGACCCAAGTTCAGTATCCGGGATACATTATTGATGAACAAGGGGTGCATGTGGATCCAACCAAGATCCAAGTCATTCAGGATTGGCCATCTCCAACCACTCTGACAGAGCTCCACAACATTCTAGGTATTTCCAACTTCTACCGTGGGTTCATGTTGGGATTTTCTCATATCACTTGGCCCTTGAGTCAAGCCACCAAGGGATGAGCGAAAGCAAAATCATTTTGGTTTGTATCTCAATAGAAGGCATTCAGAAATTTGAAACATCACCTCTCCTTGGCACCAGTGCCTGCATTACCAGACTTTCAACAACCATTTGAGATCGAGACAGATGCCTCTGACTATGCTATTGCGGTAGTCCTTACTCAACACGGGCATCTAGTGGCATATCACAGTGAGACACTTTCAGACACAGTTTGGAAGTATACCACTTATGACAAAGAGATGTATTCCATTATGCAAGCCTGCCGACAATGGAAGCATTACATTTTGGGCAAGGAAACGGTCATCCACACAAACCGTCGGCCCCTGTAGTTCATATAGACCCAAGGGAAGTTGCCGAATGATCGACATCAGAAGTGTTCCACATACCTACAACAATTCCATTTGAATATCAAGTATAAGGAGGGAAGAACTAATAATGTTGCAGATTGCCTCAGTCGACTACCAAACATGGTGTTAACCACCTTGCTCAACTCTTGTGGGCACAAGACTTCTGATTGGCCACTTCTCTACAAAAGTGACCCAGAATTCGGCCACACATACCAGACACTCTTGGAGGGTCTGCATGTTCTAAATTTTCACCTCCAAGATGCCCTATTATGCCACTTGGGTCACCTTTGTGTTCCTTCAAGCGAGCGTGCCAAGATGATTTGGGAAGCACACTACAAACTAGTTGCTAGGCATTTCGGGGTCGAGAAAATGATGGCAGTACTGCAAAAGTATTTCTATTGGACGAATCTTCAACAGGTTGTCGAGAAGTACATTAGATCTGGCACTGCCTACGCCATGTCCAAACCAACCATCAAGAAGCAAGGCCTCAATACTCCGCTCCCTACACCTAGTCAACCTTTGGAATCCATCTCCATGGTTTACAAGTCAGGCCTTCCTTCTACTAATCATGGAAACTATTAGCTCAAGGAGTTACTCCTAGACTGAAAAAGGAGTAAGCCTTACACATCATGATTTCATTTCAAAATTTAAAAGTGTATTTTGAGTGGTGGGATGGCTTTCTGAAGGGGTTTTGAAATGATTGAGTTCCTCTTTAACTTTCATGCATGTGGCAAGTTGTGGCAAGCATAAAATTGTATGGTTAAGTGAGTAGTATAGGGGAGCAGAGGAAGGAGAACAAGTAGTTGATACTTATCCTAAGAAAACTGAGTATCTTAAGACAGTCACCTCAACTACATAAAGCCTTATAGCAAATTATGTTTTTTGATAAGGATAATAACAAATATAAAGTAGAAAAAAGTATAAAGTATTTCACAAATCCTTTTTGAAACCTTCACTAACAATTTCTACTTAAACTAATATTATGATTTATAGCAAACTAGATAGTAGATAAGTCATCATTAGATCCTCTTAGTGATTCTCACTCATACTATACTAGATGCTGTAATTTATCATTTAAAATATTAAAACATGCTTGACAAGGAAAACAACAATTAGGAATTAAAAATAGGTATAAAGTATCTCACAAATCTTTTGTGAAACCTTCACTAGAAAGTTCTACTTGAACACATATTATAATTCACAAAAAACCAGACAGTAGATAAGTCATCATTAGATCCTCTTAATGATTTTCACTCATACTATAGTTGGCTACTGCAAATTTATAATTGAGAAAATTGAAACAAGGAGATAGACAAACCACACATTGGATATAACTTGAATCACAAAATCCTCCAGAATGAAGTGCAGAAAAAGCTATTTTATTAAGCTGAGTCTTCAGGTGAACCAAAATCCAACCCTGAAGTGATATTTACAAAAGGTATATATAGGGAGACAGGGACCAACTCCAACTCTCCTAAATTGGTGGTTCCACTATATTCTACTTGAACACATATTATAATTCACAGAAAACTAGACAGTAGATAAGTCATCATTAGATCCTCTTAATGATTTTCACTCATACTACAGTTGGCTACTGCAAATTTATAATTGAGAAAGTTGAAACAAGGAGATAGACAAACCACACATTAGATATAACTTGAATCACAAAATCCTCCAGAATGAAGTGCAGAAAAAGCTATTTTATTAAGCTGAGTCTTCAGGTGAACCAAAATCGAACCCTGAAGTGATATTTACAAAAGGTATATATAGGGACACAGGCACCAACTCCAACTATCCTAAATTGGTGGTTCCACTATATTCTTGTTACATGATTTCTTTTAGACATTAAGATCATCTCCCATCGAATTACAACAGAAATTACAGGTGTAAATGAGAAGAAGGGGAAGAATGACACTTTGCTGCTGGAAAACTAACTGGCTGCCCCTTTTGCTGCTGAATTTTCTCTTTATGGTCTTGCCTATTGAATGACCATATGTCTTCATTAAACATAACCTTCAACAACCTCATAACTGTCTCATATCCATCATCTTTCTTATCCCTATCGTTATGAGTTGTTGTCTTCCAAAACTGGCCCGGAGGTTTGCTGCTGACAGTTGTATATTTGTGTTGTGACAAGTGCTACCAGACATTTCGGTAATACCTGTAACGGCAAAAAAACTGGAAACAATTTGAAGCTTTTGGTAGGATAATGTTTGCACTTCAAAGTACCCTTTCATCCTATGTGAGTTGCAGCCTCTACAAGCTTATCCAAGTTGGTTTTAATTCTAGCAGATTTAGACCTTGTGATTTTTGTTGTGTCTTCTTTGATGATGGCCTCTCTCTTTTCTGATTCTTTTTGGATCTTTTTTCTTTTGGAAGACCCTGATGGCTAGTCCATGGGAGCTTTGTCTCTTTGTTTCTTCAAGGATCTTCTAATTTCTGCAATTGAAGGATCCTCAGTTTGCAGTTCTGTTGGCTGTTCTTCTATAACTATTACTTCGGTTAGAAAACTAGGGTTATTTAGGGCCTTTGATTTCAGTCTGTATTTGTTCTTTTCCTTAGTATGCCTCCTCCTAGTTCCAACAACTAGTCTTGGTTCTTCTTCCTTGTTTTTATTGGTTCTTGCATACCCTGCTTCCTTCAATATTTCCTCATCAGAATCAAGAGGTTGGTCTTCTTGTTGTTGTTCATGTGCTTCCGGAATTTCAGGAAACACCTGCAGTTTAGTTTTCTCTTCATCTACAAGTTTTCTTCTCCTAGTTCTTATGTAAACCTTAGGAAAAGGTCTAACAGGAGGAACCATTTTTGAGCTTTCAACCTTCTGGACAGAAGAGCTTCCTCCTTCTCCTTTTTCTTTTCAGTTTTAGTAGTTGAAGGTTTCTTTTTGCTACTTTTGGCACCTCTGCTCACACCTTGCCTCCTTGTCTTTCTTTTGGAGTTTCCCTCAGTTGATGCAGTTGTTGTTCTCTTTGTTTGAACCTGTGTTGAAGAAGGCTTATTAGTTTCTAGGGGTTTTTGTGTAGGTTGGCCTGCTCTAGAAAACAAGAAATGGTCCCAAGTCTGGTTCCTCTTCTTCAATTCTTCTTCAACCAAAACCTTGATAATTTCCTGATGATACAGGTTGTACTCTGATGCTTCTTGATGTGTTTGAATCCTAGCTGCCATTTTGGTTAGGCTCTTCAATATAAAATAAGGCATATTAAGAGCCCTCATACCTGCAAAATGAAACATAAACCTCATATGGTACCAAAAAACTATTGTAGATCTTCTCTCACAAGTGAAGAAGATCTTAACTAACTTGATTATTTCTTCCAATTCTTTCTCCAGGTAACTGTTGGGAATTCCTTTGGCCCAGTTGGGATCTTGATATTCATCTATGATAAAAGCATTGAGATCTCCTCCTGTGATAAGCTGTCATTTGAACCACTTTTATCCTTCTTAGGGAAGGTTAAAAGCCTCTGCAATAGATTCTTTTGAAACCTGCAACTGAAAACCAAAAATGACAGCTTCTTGTCCATTGAAAGTCTGAGCAAATTCATGGGCTACTCCTTGATGTGAGTCTCCTAACCTCATGTAGAGTGGATACTAGCTTGCTTGAATGAATAGCCTTCTTACCTCCTTATTAGCATCGACTAACTCAGCTCCTTGGGGTTCAATTCTCTTGAGCTTTCCACCTTTCTTAGACTTTGGTGCCATAGAATATTTGCTTGCTGATTATGAAGAATAGGTGCCAAGGTGTTTGAATCCTTACCCAATAGTTGTTGCGACTATCTTGAGTTAGGCTACCTGAAAATCTAGGATATGTTCTTTAACTCCTTCAATAGTGTCTACTTAGCTGCTCTTCAAAAATTCTTTCACTTTCGAATATTTGAGATGAAGCCATGGTTCAATCTCCTATGCATATAATCCTTCCTAATTCCACAAGATTTCATGTCATGATAGACAGCATGTTGTTGTAATGATGAATTCAAGTTGCCTTGAAGAGTCTGGCTGATCTACTACAGGTGGTTGTACAAGAATCTTGCAAATCTAGAAATTTTCCTACATTAATTCGGACTAGCCGGAAATTCCAGTAGCGTATTACGTGGAATGGAAAGAACAGTCATCAAAGTTTAGATATTTGGCTGAAACTAACACTGTAGACACACTATAAGCTTTGAAACCTGAGTTCTTTAAGATGGGTAGAGTAGAAAACGGCTGGATAAGGCTATGGCTGAAACCTAGCAAACATGATCAACCAAAACGATTAATGACTACCACTTGACTTGACTCGGAGTTCATGACCTATCCAATCACGAAATCTCATGATTTGGATTTGATATTCCGCTAACATGACACGTGGGCAATCAGAAACAGTTGTGTTCTCATACTTGTTTTTAAAAATGAGAAACGCTACTAGAAATTCCGGCAACATCGGAAAATTTAAAAAACAAAAAATAGCATACAAACAGAAGGACTATTCGAAAAAACAGGGGAGACTGTCTGAACGAGAAAATCAGGTGTTATTGGAAATTCTTGTAGTGTTTTAAAATTTTTTGAAATTTCCAAAATTAATCCTGTTATCACCAAAATAGGGCCCTGATAGGCTACTGATCAGACTATCTCAGTGTAACTATTTCAAACCAATATTTTAGCTAAGGCTTAGCCTCCTTAGCCTGAGAGGGCTCTCTCAAAGGGTTAATGATATTGATTAAAGATATGGATAGATGGCTAACTCTATGGTTTGTGATTTTATATGTTTGTAGATTGGAAGATGGAGACTTGCTACCATTGGGCTATGGAGTCAGTGACAGAGATAAGGATAACAAATAGCTCTTCTTATAAAACTGAGGCTTGTATATACTTCAATGAAAGAGTGACACATTCAAGAAAGTCTCAATAACTTGAAGTTCATAGGAGTCAGAGCATGTGGGCATGAATTCTGAGTAATGATACATCAAGGTATTCAAAAGGAAAGAATTTAAAGTGATAGATCAGAGTTTAATACCTACATGGAAGTCAGGGCATTTAGCATTTAAACATTCAGAACATAAACTCATATGGGACCAACAGTTTATGAATGTATACAAGAAGTCAGAGCACATTCAGTGAATTCTGAGTGATTATACATCCATACCACTGTAAGAATTAAGGAAAAGACAACATCACATATTCTGAACATAAAAAATCCTTCATGAATCCTGAGAAGTAAGCATTAAGACTATGGAAGTAAAGCATTTCAAAGATAAAAGATGAAGCTCACTAAAGTACACTAAGAATCTCAGCTTCATAAAAGTCCAACTGCTTCTGTATATATCAATCCCTGCATATCATTTACAAAAGTAGTCTTTTTCTCTAACATTTTCCAACCCTTTGCTAATTCAACCTCTTGCTCTATATAAAGCATTTACAATTAGGATTCCATCATCCCTCATCAAGAGAATTCGAATTTTCCATCAGTGACACCTATTCTAACCATAAAACAAACCATTAATTAGAACTAGCTGTTAACTAGGAGTGCTAGTGACCTAATACAACTAGGAGTGTAACTCATTATTATGATTACAACAACCTTATCTAAGCATTTAAATCATTCTTTGACAGCTGCAACCTCATGAAGTCTAATTTGATGAATCCTCCCACGTGGTTACCCAACTGCTGATGACAAACCCTAGAAATTAGGGAACATGTTTCCCTGTTTTTAGGTTTAGATCCTTGAAAATTGGCACATGGGACAGAGCCTTTATCTCTTCATCCATGACACATTTTACGAAACTTAAGGAGGTTTTTGTAACCCATGTTGTCCAGAACAAAAACCTCTCCTAGTTTTTGAAAACATTTCTCCCGCTGTCCAGAAACTGTCCTTGAAAAACACGTGGCAAACAGGAAAAATCCGTTTTCTGAATTTAGGGTCTCAATGAAAGCTTAGTATATCCCAACTGAAAACACTTATGAATAAAGTGAGATAGGTTATTGTAGCTGGAAATTTTATGAAGAGAAATCTCCCTCAGAATTCCAAAATACGTCTTCCTGTAACCAAAAACTGATCTTGAAAAAGACTGCTAAAACCAGTAGACAAAGCTTGACTTTCAGCAGTTTCGTAGCGCAAGTTTAACCATAAATTCCTCCCACCTCAGAACGAATTTGAAGAAACTGAAAGAGATTTTTGTAGTGCAGCATGTTAGGAAGAAAAGCCTCTTTCAGTTTACAAAATTAAGTTCTCGGCTGCTCAGGAAAGCTTTTGGAAGTTAACTAGTAAAAACAGTTTTTCTGCTAAAACAGGCTGCTACAGGGGTTTCGTAGCGCGCTACGAAAACACTGATTTCATAGCTAGTTTTAAAATTTCTCCAAAATGATGTGAGATATGACTTCTAAACACATGGTGAGGCTTCTAGGACATGGAATGAGGCTGTCAAACTTTATTTGAAGATGGACATGAGACTCTAACCCTATGACTTAGACTCTAAAACATAAAAATGACTTCACCATGACTTGACCATGACTGATACAAGAATTGAGAAACCATGTAAGTTGTCCAAATTTTTTAAGGAAGTTTTACAGTGATAACAGTGGCTCCACTAGGGATAGTGTGCCCTTGTGGTACATTAAGAACCTGTAGTTCCAGTGCCGCTATCCATCCTCTAGAAGAAAACTTTGAACTTCTGCCCAATTTGCTCCTCAAGCCTTGAATGATTTTTTGTAAGAAGAATTCAAACTGTACCTACTGAAATAGATGCTCAGTCAACCTACCCTGAGCTTATTTGCACATTCCTACCTACCCTATCAGCTGCAATCTCCACTTGTAACTCAAGGAACATGAAACTTCCAATAAAGCCAATCAATTGTCCTTTCTGATATAGGAGGCTCTTGACTGCATTCGACCTCAAAATAACCATGATAGTGAGATGACCAAATCAACTTATAATGTACCTGATCTTCATAATGCAAATGAAAATGAAATACTGGTGTGCAAAACTTTGCCATGTATTCACTTATAGGGTCAAAGAAGACATGATTATTTTGATGATCATCATAACACTCTACCACACAAGATCCCTTTGATGTACTATCCAACTGCCTTTCTGCATGATGCCCACAAACAATGTAATTTTCCTCACTATTGTGATCATTCTTTGATGTAAGCTGCTGCAAGGAATCACAAAAATGAACAACCTTTTCTTCTGCCTGAGGATTATAAGAAATTTCTTCCAGTATTTCTTCTTGGTGTTTGCAATCAATTTCATATTCTTTATGATCAAAAGACTGACAAATCTGCTGCATCTTTTCATTCATATCAAAGGATGAAACATGGTTTTCACAAATAAACCCCTGCTGATCTTCATGCTGCGTTTCATGAGATGTTATACTTTCTTCTTGGTGCTGAAATGCATTGTTATGAAGAGCCTCTAAAATTTCTTCATCCATAAATTCATCATCATCATAACAATCCTTCAAATATTGAATAAAACTCGTAGAATGTTTACAACAATTTTTGACCAGCAATAAGGAGGGATGACACTCTTTATACATGTCATAGAACACATCATGGAAATCAGCAAGAGAATATAATGAACCATTTTCCAAACTTTTATACCAAGACCATGCTTTTCCTTCTAAAGTGGTCATAAACATCCTCATGAGACAATCCTCAGGAAAGTGAACCTTAAGACTGCGTACATGCATATGAAACCTAACCAAATGAAGAGCAGCATTGTCTTTCTTTTCATCATTGAATATCGGAAGATCCTCTAACCAATCAACCTTTGGCATAGGATTTGGAAAACCAGGGATATGAGACCGATTCATAGGAGC
Source organism: Pinus tabuliformis (assembly GCA_031772625.1). Lineage (NCBI taxonomy): Eukaryota > Viridiplantae > Streptophyta > Pinopsida > Pinales > Pinaceae > Pinus > Pinus tabuliformis. The sequence goes on from CM062819.1 coordinate 116,580,357, forward strand.
ATACCTGGCATTCATTCTTGCAGTGGAACTCATCTTGAAACTTCATCAAGCTACTGATCTTCTAGCAGTGGAGTCACCTTCCAATTTCTTATTCGATGTGTGGAGTCGCCAAGGTAGTTTTGCAGCCTCAAAATGATGTTTGAGCTCCTGCTACCTTCAAAAGTTCAGTCTCTTGATTTCGGGAATGAATAATCTTCAGACTCCCGGCAGACGCACCAAAATGTTATCACCAAAATAGGACCCTGATAGGCTGCTGATCAGACTATCTCAGTGTAACTATTTCAAACCAATCTTTTAGCTAAGGCTTAGCCTCCTTAGCCTGAGAGGGCTCTCTCAAAGGGTTAATGATATTGATTAAAGATATGGATAGATGGCTAACTCTATGGTTTGTGATTTTATATGTTTGTAGATTGGAAGATGAAGACTTGCTACCATTGGGCTATGGAGTCAGTGACAGAGATAAGGATAACAAATAGCTCTTCTTATAAAACTGAGGCTTGTATATACTTCAATGAAAGAGTGACACATTCAAGAAAGTCTCAATAACTTGAAGTTCATAGGAGTCAGAGCATGTGGGCATGAATTCTGAGTAATGATACATCAAGGTATTCAAAAGGAAAGAATTTAAAGTGATAGATCAGAGTTTAATACCTACATGGAAGTCAGGGCATTCAGAATTTAAACATTCAGAACATAAACTCATATGGGACCAACAGTTTATGAATGTATACAGGAAGTCAGAGCACATTCAGTGAATTCTGAGTGATTATACATCCATACCACTGTAAGAATTAAGGAAAGGACAACATCACATATTCTGAACATAAAAAATCCTTCATGAATCCTGAGAAGTAAGCATTAAGAATATGGAAGTAAAGCATTTCAAATATAAAAGATGAAGCTCACTGAAGTACACTAAGAATCTCAACTTCAGAAAAGTCCAACTGCTTCTGTATATATCAATCCCTGCATATCATTTACAAAAGTAGTCTTTTTCTCTAACATTTTCCAACCCTTTGCTAATTCGACCTCTTGCTCTATATAAATCATTTACAATTAGGATTCCATCATCCCTCATCAAGAGAATTCGAATTTTCCATCAGTGACACCTATTCTAACCATAAAACAAACCATTAATTAGAACTAGCTGTTAACTAGGAGTGCTAGTGACCTAATACAACTAGGAGTGTAACTCATTATTATGATTACAACAACCTTATCTAAGCATTTAAAGCATTCTTTGACAGCTGCAACCTCATGAAGTCTAATTTGATTAAGCCTCCCATGTGGCCACCCAACTGCTGATGACAAACCCTAGAAATTAGGGAACATGTTTCCCTGTTTTTAGGTTTAGATCCTTGAAAATTGGCACGTGGGACAGAGCCTTTATCTCTTCATCCATGACACATTTTACGAAACTTAAGGAGGTTTTTGTAGCCCATGTTTTCCAGAACAAAAACCTCTCCTGATTTTTGAAAACATTTCTCCCGCTGTCCAGAAACTGTCCTTGAAAAACACGTGGCAAGCAGGAAAAATCCGTTTTCTGAAATTAGGGTCTCAATGAAAGCTTAGTATATCCCAACTGAAAACACTTATGAATAAAGTGAGATAGGTTATTGTAGCTGGAAATTATGAAGATAAACCTCCCTCAGAATTCCAAAATACGTCTTCCTGTAACCAAAAACTGATCTTGAAAAAGACTGCTAAAACCAGTAGACAAAGCTTGACTTTCAGCAGTTTCGTAGCGCAAGTTTAACCATAAATTCCTCCCACCTCAGAATGAATTTGAAGAAACTGAAAGAGGTTTTGGTAGTTCAGCATGTTAGGAAGAAAAGCCTCTTTCAGTTTGAAAAATTAAGTTATCGGCTGCTCAGGAAAGCTTTTGGAAGTTAACTAGTAAAAACAGTTTTTCTGCTAAAACAGGCTGCTACAGGGGTTTCGTAGCGCGCTACGAAAACACTGATTTCATAGCTAGTTTTAAAATTTCTCCAAAATGATGTGAGATATGACTTCTAAACACATGGTGAGGCTTCTAGGACATGGAATGAGGCTGTCAAACTTTATTTGAAGATGGACATGAGACTCTAACCCTATGACTTAGACTCTAAAACATAAAAATGACTTCACCATGACTTGACCATGACTGATACAAGAATTGAGAAACCATGTAAGCTGTCCAAATTTTTTAAGGAAGTTTTACAGTGATAACAAATCCTAAAAATAAAAATTTCAAAACCTACTCATGACTTAGCCTAGAACTGTGCTAACATTGGCTCCACGGGAGATAGATCTCTCCCTGCAATGCTCTGAGAACTTTTTCCAATTTCAGTGCCTCGTCATTGGGCTATGGGGTCTTAGTATGAAATCACACTGGTATTTACAGTGAACTTAAGCGACCAACAGCCTTAGTAAAAGAATTTTTTGAGAAAACGCCCATTAAATGGGCCTCCATACAGTTTTGTCCCATCAAGATTCTGCAACTCAAAAGTATTGTTCTACAAGACATTTGAGATTTTGAAAGGACCAAGCCATAAAGCATCAAATTTTGAATGCTTACCTGGATCTTGTTGCTGTGCATCCCACTTCAACACCAAATCTCCAATTTGAAAATCTTCTTTTTTAGTCCTTTTATCAAAGACTTCCTTCACAGCTTACTGATATTTTCTTACCAAATCATATTGTTGTTCTCTCTTTTGTTGCACTTCTATGATCTGATACATTGTTCTGGTCATGTCATTTGGTTCAGCTTCATGATCTTGTAGTAGTTTGGCTACAGGAATAGCTAATTGGACTAGAAAAATAGCATCAATCCCATAAACCATCTAAAAAGGTGATGTATTAATAGACTTTTTTATTGTCACCCTATCAGCCCATAAAGCAAATTTGAGTTTTGAGTCCCAAGCTTTCTTGTTTTTCTCCAGCAACTTGGTGATAATTCTTACCAAACTTTTATTATATGATTCAGCTAAACCATTCCCTTGTGGATAGTAAGTTGTAGAATGAGTAAGTTGGATACCATATTCTTCACAAAAATTTACCAATGGTGTGGCTTTAAAAGCAACTGCATTATCTGCTACTATTCTTGATGGACATCCAAATCTGGTTATGATTCCTTCCAGAAAGTTAATAATAACTTTATGAGTGGCATTCCTGGTAGGTATTTCTTCGATCCATTTGGTGAAGTAATCAGTAGCAACAAGAATCTAACAATGCTGCCCACTTGAAGGTGGATGAATTTCACTAATGAAATCTAATCCCCACTGTTGGAAAGGTGCAGAAATAATTATGGGCTTGAGAGGTAAAGACTTCATATGCTTTTTACCAGTGAACCTTTGACATTTTTCACATGTTCTCACCTCAAAATATACATCAGAAAATAAGTAAGGCCAAAAATAGCCAACTCTCAATATTTTGTATGCAGTAGTTCTCCAATAATGATGACCTCCACAAACACTACTATGCATTTCAAATATGACCTTTTTAGATTCCTCTGGATCAATGCATCTCAACAGAACTCCTGTAGGATCTTTCCAATAAAAAGAGTCATCTTTGATGCAATACTTAATGGTTTTCAACTTCAAAGATCTCACTCTGCTTTTATCATACTCTGGAGGGGGTTTAAAATATTTCAGAAAATAAACAACATCTTTGTACCAACTACACTCAGCAAGCTTTGAATCTACTGTCATATCATCAACAGGTTCTGAAATTTTCCCTTCTAGATTATCATCCATGAAATTCAAACCCAACACTTTACAATTTTCTTCAACAAGTAGTTTAGCTAATCCTTGACCTTTGATTAGTTTAGTAGGCTTTATCTCTAAATCAAATTCAAGAACTTTAGTCACCCATTTACTTCTCTTTCCATCAATATCAGGCTGAACCAATATCTCTCTAACAGTAGATGAAGGGACATAAACTATCACTTGAGCATGCAGAATATAAACTCTGAAATATTTCATAGCTTTAACTAATGCATAAGCATGATTTTCCAACATTTCATACTTTAATTCTCCATCTCTAAGAGCTCTACTGAAAAATGCTATGGCCGCTTCTTTATTTTTTGAATCTTTTTGTAACAAAATAGTAGTAATGGTGTCTTGAGAAGCAAATGAGAAGATTAAGAAAGGTTTTGAATATTCAGGACTTACCAATTGAGGTGCTTCAATGATAGCCTTTTTTATGAGCTCAAATGAATTTATGGATTCAACTTTCCACTTGACTTCTTTGTCCTTCCTTAGCAGACAAGTAATATGTTTCACCACTTCAGCAAAATTTGGGATGAATTTTCTAAGAAAATTGATCTTACCAAGGAAAGATTGAATCTCTTTCTTGGATCTTGGAAGTGTTAAATCTTGAATTGAAATCACTCTTTTTGGATCAATCCTCACTCCATTTTTAGAAACTATGTGACCCAGAATATTACCTTCTTTGAGAGCAATATGAGACTTCTTTGGATTCAAGGACATACCATATTTTATGTTTTTAACAAATACTTGTCTCAAGTGCTAAAGGTGTTCTTGATCTGAAGATGGAAAAACAGTAATGTCATCCAAATAGATGACCAAGAACTTTTCCTTCTCTCCAATGAATGTAAAGTCCATAGCTGTTATAGACATTTTTGGGCACTACAACCCCAAACATGAAATGTCCATAAACCAAGGGCTCCTAAGTCCCTAAAAGTGTTGTTCTAACCCCTAAAAGAACAAGGTCAACAGATTACAGCTTCTCCCAGAAGTTCTCCATGAAAAACTGCTCAGAATTGGTCAAAACAGGATCATTTCAGCTGCTCCACTGGCCAAGTGCGTTGCATCTCACCTAAATACACTGTGTGGGTGCATTGCATTTCAAAAATCCCTTCTATGGGGTGCGATGGGCTAGAAATGACAAATGGCAGTGTCATTCCGCGAGGTGGAGAGGCAATGGAAGCTTCCAGAATCTTCTCCTGTGACACTTGCCTCTCTGAATTCGACCAAGGATGAGTAAGAGATCATCAATCTCCAAGTGGAAGCAAGAACTATCAGAGGGAAGACACTAATCAAATCATAAGCTGACTCATCTCCATTACAGATATCTATATATGGATCCCTCATCCAAGAGATCTAGAGGCTGGAATTTTGCATATTGTATGGAATTGCTATTGGTTTCTTGAGACAAACATCAGATTGTTGGGTGATCTAAGCTTTGTTTGAGGTGAAGAGGGGCTTCTTTGCTGGGAGGTTGATGCTGGGTCAGAACAACTGGTTGTAACTCCTCTTGGCTCTTTCTTGTTTATCAATAAAAGCTATTCAATTTTTCCTCCATGTTCTTGTGTCATTGATGTTTGCTACATTTGTATGGTCAATTTACATCTGATCCTAAATTGTTTATGATTATAGATCCATGTCTTTGTATAGTGCTATGCTACTGTGATCTTACAGGTACTTTGTGAAGTTGGGCGTGCAAGGGAGCAGGTAGCTAAAGACTATCAAAGAAGAGAGGAATCAAATCAAGAGATTAGCGCAAGACAGAGGTTGGTCTTTCTGTTCCTCTCTATCTATAATTCATAAAGGAAAAACGAAAGTAGCTTTTCTCTGTTTGTTTCTAAGGCAACTATCACACCTTAGTGGGATAGAGAAGTTCTATATAGACACTTTTCCCTGTAACAAAATGGCGACCATACTAGGGAAGAATTAGTTTGTTTGTTTATCATTCTTTGTTGTCTGTTTCATAAACTTACAGGTAGCATTCGAAAAGCATTTGACATAACAAATGCAAAGTAGATAAATGCTACTTCAATCCATCTACTGGATCTGTTTATGATTTAAACAACTGATTCACAAACTATCTGATTGCCCTTGTGATAGCTCTTAGATCCTCCTTAGATCTACCCCTGATTGTTTCATTACTGATTGCTTTTTGCTCGGCCAAAACCCAAGAACTGAACTGCAAATTGTGACCCGGAACCCAAACAGAATCTCGTTTCTGGCCCAGCGTAGGTACTGTTTAGAGAATCTAAACTTCAGCGCACTTCCCGAGTGCACAAGGTGCGCTGCATTTCAAATTCTCTGTGTTACAGGTGCGCTGATTAGACTAGGCTCTGTGCAGTTTTGGTTTCTGTGATTCATTCTTTCCAGTTCTATTCCTGAATTTTGTTGCCTATGATCAGTAAATGTCTGTTTGAAACCCCTTTTCCTTGCTTTTATTCCGCCTCCTTTGTACAAAAGAACTGTAATTGTTTTTGTGTGTTTGTTGAGTCATTTTCAGTTCTCCTTTGCAAAAGTAGCATAATCGTATTGTCGTCCTTTGATTTGAAACTGTCGCAAGTGTCGATTTCAATCGTAGGAAAGAGTTTGATTGCTGTTGATAGTCGATTATCCTGTTACTATTGTTTTTGGTCTGAATTTGTAATTTTCCAGTGTCAAGAACAAGTATTCATTTCAAAATCGTAAGGTGTTGTGATCGTCTCCATTTTTTATTTCGAAAAGAAACTTGTTGATATTTGTCACTTGAAAAGAAATTCAGATTTGTGCATCAACTTTCTTTTTAGCATTCATATACTAAGAAAGTCGAAAACAAATACATTCATGTGCATTTGCATATAGACAGTCTGATTGGCTTGATTTAGGAAAGTTCATTTAGAGTGTGCTCTTTTCTCTTTGTGAAAAGATTTTGTCTTTCTTTCCTTAGTAGCTAGGATTTGCATTGCACAAAGAAGATAAAAAGTTTGTTTATCATCTTAGATTGCATTTTAGGAATTACATCTACATCTCACGGTGAACCTGAAAGGAAAACTTCATAAACAAAATCAACTTAAAATAAATTCAATGAATCTAACAACGCTTTGGAACTTAACGCACAACATTTAGAAGTCTAGGCTAGAGACGTATTCCGGCGTCGTAAAGCCTGGTAACTGTTGTTCTCACTGATGGTTGGGTGATTCCTCCACTTTGAGGCGATAAGTGCCAGTACAGACTTGTGCTCCCACGTACCGTCGAGTATATTTTGGGAGACCCCAATAGGTTTAATCCTTTATCCATAGGAAGCCGTGTCTGCCGCCCTATCAATCGCAATGCACTGAACACAGCATTCGGGAAGATTGACTGCCGTACCGTAAAAAGTATTCTGCAGTTTTGCGATTGGTTTGGTAATCCCTCTACCTAGATTTCCAGAGCAGTCCCTTTCGTTCCTTTTCAGACTCCTTAACAGAAAAGGTCCATCTGAACACTTGTCACTTCAGGCTCATTAAAAATCGAAGGAGACTAGAGTCATCTTTTGTTTTTTCTCGAATCTTAAAAATTGAAAAAACAAGTTGTGTCAAAGCGTCTAAAATTTATTTTAAACAGAATACTCATTACCCTTTCCTACGTTGATCTTGGGTTGAGAAAATGGAATCCACCAACCAAGGAATTCCCCTTGGAGGAAATCCTAGTCCCTTCTCCTCTTGGGGAGATGTTGGTGCACCCCATATGGCCACATTGTCGCTTCCAGGACTGACAATCGGCCTGCCTGTATGGCTCTTCTCAACCTTTGTCGTTCAGAACACCGCAATTCCTGAACAATCGAACCAGCAACTAGACGAGTCCAGAGTTACCCACCAACCTTCTACTTCCTCTAATTCTTCCTCTCCTCCTCTTCGCTTGATGGGGCTGGTAAAGCCAAAAGTCAAGTACCTGAGAAGAAGAAGGAAAAGAAGAAGAAAGAGAAAAAGAAGAAGGAGCCAAAAGTGAATGGGGGCAAACGAGTGTCGTCTAGCGAAAATCCACACACTGCACCGACCAGGCCTAAATTGCCATGTGTCATTTGCAAGGGAGACCACTATCATAGAGATTTTCCTTGCATCCCTCGGATCTTAAGGGACTGGTCTCCTCATTTGCACAACCCGGTGTCATCAACCTCTGATGATCATGTTGAAAACACACCGTTGACTAGTGAAAGTGAAGCCCCAGGACAAAAAGGAAAATATAGATTTCCTTGTAAACTGTGCAAAGGCGATCATGCCGTCCACCGTTGTCCCTTCTTAGACGAGGCTAAAAGAGTTTTGGACGATCGTCCAGTTTCACCGTTACGACTTCCTCTTGGATATAAAAAACTCTTGCCGAGTCCGTCACTAGTTGAAAATCCAGTTGGCCCACCCAGGTGGTCGGCTGAAGCATCTATCATTGAAGACAAACCATCTGAACCCATACCAGACGAAAGTCAAAAGGTCGAGGCGGCAATTGACCCGGTCTTGCCTTCAGAGGTTCCATCTTCAGATGATACAGTCACCGAAGAGAACAAGGATGACACCGTCCAAATTCTTTTCATAAGCACAGACTCCAATGAACATGGGGGCAATTTACCCGTTCCTTTACCGCAGGAAGGAAGTTCGTCAGAGTTGTACCCGGCCGTCTATTCGGTCCCACCTCCAAGCAACCTAGTTGTCTCCTTCGACTGGAATCAACTAGGCAGACCCCGTTTACCAGCTAGTGTACCATTCCGAATCATTGTTAAAATATATAGAATGATTATGGCTGGTACCATCATAGATGAGGGGGCTTCTGTGAGTATCCTTTCCTCGACTGCTTGGAAAGCGCTTGGTTCGCCATCGCTTTTGCCTAAGACGAGAAATCTAACAAGGTTTGATAAAGGAACCAGTCGACCGCTAGGGATCGTTCCCAATGTGCCCATAACATTGAGGGGGAAAACCTTTCACATGAATGTAATGGTAGTTCAAGGACCCCTAGATTATAATCTACTCTTTGGATGAGACTATATTTATTGCATGGGAGCAATTGTCTCCTCACTCTTTAGAGTAATGTGTTTTCCGCACGAAGGAAGAGTGGTCAAGCTCGTAGACCAGCTTTCATTTCCCGGATCATACAGAGCAAATAGTCATATACCATCCCTGAGCGGTATTTTCACGCAAGAAATGTCTCAATCTCTAGTCCGCCCGCCTGATGAGCGCGAGTGATTCGGGGGACATGACTGAAACCCAGGGGGCATGCACCCTGGTCTGCTTCGGCAGGAAAACTTCAGGTATAGGGTAGGTTTCCATGAGAGAATATGACTAGTCTGTACTCCCGTTCGTGATTGGAAGAGGGAGTTATTCTAGAAAAATATTCTCTTGTCAAAGTTACGTGAGTGGAGTAGCCTCCTTCACTCACCTTTGTCTATTTCGGTAAACATCGCCGAAGAAGTGTTTTGTTTGTGCTGTGAATAAAACAATCTTTGGGTAACCTGTAAGAGGTAGGCCTCTCCCGGTAAAGCAAATGTTTTAACGGAAAAAAGAAGGGGTAACCTTGAAATTCTATTTTATACCTGGGGGCATGCAAGCCTTTTGGCGTGCAAGCGAAGAGCGACTATTTACTTTTTAAATTTGTAGGTCCTCTAACCCTTTAAACTCGTAGGATTGGTCGTTTCCTAACTTGCATAAAGAAAGGATGTGGGGCAAAACTCTAAAAATTGTCGTTTTATGAGACATTCTTATCACACGACTGGATTAATCGAGCAGTTTTAGCACATAGTTCAGGCTCGTTAAAAAATAAACATAAGACATGAGCAAATGTTTCCCCCCGCGTTTAAGCTCATTAAAAAATGAACTATTCACCGGTAAATAACCATCGTGAATGTAGTACTTCAGCCATTTAAAGCCTTGGTCGTGTTTGCACCATCACCTCCACTTTTGCATTGGCCGATCATTCACCCCCATTTCATTGTTTACCCATTTTCAGGAACAGCTGCGAAAAGTGATTTCACTAGCCATCCTTGTAACACTGCCATGATTGGAAAATTCCAAACCTTACCTGGAATCAGTTGCTATCCATTTTATCACTTGTTCCTCAAAAGACGAGTCTCCTTTAAGCTCTTTTCAACTGACTCGTAAAATATGAAAAGATTGTCGATCCATTGGCCTCTCCAGCTCGTTAAAGGGACCAGAAGTGCTATCCCTCCTCTAAATTTTAATCTTTTTGGACCTGGGGGATTATTACACAAAAAGATCGAGCGCTTGTTTTGTTCGGCTCGTTAAAAGTATCGAAAATTCATCCCTTCTGTATTGTTTTATACTTTTTTGGACTTAAGGGATTAGATGATGAAAAAGGAATTTTGGAGTTACCTTTACGTTCCTTTTCAGACTCTCTAAAATTGAAAAGGACCGAGTTATCTTTGTCGTTAAACTCGTTAAAATTTTAATAGCGACAAACTTTTCTATAGACGAGAATGAGTTTCACTATCGCTAGGCTCGTTAAAACATAGTGATGGGTTTGCCCGAAGGGCAAATTATAGAACAAGCATATGTTATCCTCCTCAAGCTTGACAAAAATAAAGAGGTACTGGTCAGCAATGACTGGGGAAAATTGGGAAGAAAACTTGAAGAAACTTTGTTGGTAGCAAGTCGCTCTTGAACATGACACTTCCACTCCCCGTCTGAGTCGGGTTGGGTTGTTTCAATCACCGGTCACATCACCATGGTCCCATCATACCATCCACATTTGGGGTTAATGCTACCAATCCATCACATCAGTTTCGCCGATATGTTCAAGAGAAGTCATTCAGAGAATTCACTTGTGTCTCACCCACTACCATACATTTATACTCCATTCTTTCATGACCGCCACCCTGAACCTTATATCACCAGATCGTTTTCACCTCCATTAAAATCATTTGCTCCGCTCCGTGTCATTGATGTGGGATTCATTAAGGCCCTCCTGTGACGTATCACTTCTTGTCGACATCAGCTCATTATCCAAGAAGTTGATCTAGGAACCCCCCATTCAATACTTTGAAGCTTGCATGCCCCAATGGCAAGTTTCTTACTTCCGGCGACAGGTTTACATCAATGGCCTTCGACCGAAAGATTTTGCGTGGTGTTCGACGCCAAGTCCTTTATTCACACCACGTGAATTGTACTGCAGTACCTTGAGGGTCATTATCATTATCGGTGATTCCTCTCGCGCCTGTTAACAGCTTACATCATTGGCTGGTAATCAGGCGATGTCTTTCCATGTTCGACTCCAGAACAGCTTTCACATGGATCGACTTGTACTTCGAGTGAAGATCGAACGAGATTGAAGACCCTGGATCTAGTTTCATCCATCCGGGCTGCGATATATATTCAGGGAAATAAAGACATCAAATGTACATCATTGTTGCACAAATAATCATCCAATCAAAAGGATGATGGCTTTATCAGAATCATCAGTCTACACTCAGACGATTGTCTGTCCTATGTACATGAAAATGAATTTATAGAGCTGAGCATGGGAATGCCCGCCTCAGCTAGATCATGAAAATATTATGAAGATAATGTATTGTATTGTATCTTATTACAGGTCTCCTCCCAGCTTGAAAGAACTTCAGATCCTCATAATAAAGCATTTCACCAGACATCAAAAGATTAACGACCTCATGCTTTAGGGGGCAACTGTTATAGACATTTTTGGGCACTACAACCCCAAGCATGAAATGTCCATAAACCGAGGGCTCCTAAGTCCCTAAAAGTGTTGTTCTAACCCCTAAAAGAACAAGGTCAACAGATTACAGCTTCTCCCAGAAGTTCTCCATGAAAAACAGCTCAGAATTGGTCAAAACAGGATCATTTCAGCTGCTCCACTGGCCAAGTGCCTTGCATCTCACCTAAATACACTATGTGGGTGCATTGCATTTCAAAAATCCCTTCTATGGGGTGCGATGGGCGAGAAATGACAAATGGCAGTGTCATTCCGCGAGGTGGAGAGGCAATGGAAGCTTCCAGAATCTTCTCCTGTGACACTTGCCTCTCTGAATTCGACCAAGGATGAGTAAGAGATCATCAATCTCCAAGTGGAAGCAAGAACTATCAGAGAGAAGACACTAATCAAATCATAAGCTGACTCATCTCCATTACAGATATCTATATATGGATCCCTCATCCCAAAGATCCAGAGGTTGGAATTTTGCATATTGTAAGGAATTGATGTTGGTTTCTTGAGACAAACATCAGATTGTTGGGTGATCTAAGCTTTGTTTGAGGTGAAGAGGGGCTTCTTTGCTGGGAGTTTGATGCTGGGTCAGAACAACTGGTTGTAACTCCTCTTGGCTCTTTCTTGTTTATCAATAAAAGCTATTCAAGTTTTCCTGCATGCTCTTGTGTCATTGATGTTTGCTACATTTGTATGGTCAATTTACATATGATCCTAAATTTTTTATGATTATAGATCCATGTCTTTGTATAGTGCTATGCTACAGTGATCTTACAGGTACTTTGTGAAGCTAGGCGTGCAAGGGAGCAGGTAGCTAAAGACTATCAAAGAAGAGAGGAATCAAATCAAGAGATTAGCGCAAGACAGAGGTTGGTCTTTCTGTTCCTCTCTATCTATAATTCATAAAGGAAAAATGAAAGTAGCTTTTCTCTGTTTTTTTCTAAGGCAGTTGTCACACCTTAGTGGGATAGAGCAGTTCTATATAGACACTTTTCCCTGTAACAATAGCACGTTGGAAAGTAGCTCCAGCATTCATGAGCCTAGATGGCATCTTTGCATACATGAATGTACCCCAAGGAGTAGTGAATGTTGTCTTTTTTCAATCTTATGGCCAAATAGATATTTGATTGTACTTAGAAAAACCATCTAACATGGAAATTTTTTCTGGCCCAGTCACTTGAAGAATATGCTCCATCTTCGGCAATGCATAGTTATCATTGTTGGAGCTTTTGTTAAGATTTCTGAAATCCACACATAATCTGATTTCACCACTTTTCTTTCTTACTGGCACTAGATTGGCAACCCAGTCTGAGTATCTCAATGGAATAATGATTTTAGCATCCGACAGTTTCTTCACTTCCTTTTGCATCATTGGTATCAATAGTGGATTGATTTTCCTTAACTTCTGCAGGAAAAGTTTAGTACCATCTTTCAATGGTATTCTATGCTCAATGATAGATGTATCATATGTCTTGAGATCTTCATATTTCCAGGCAAAAACATCAAAAAATTCACAAAACAACTTGTGATATTCCATCTTTCTTTCATTTAGTAAATCTTTTGACAACTTCACATATCTTGGTTCTTGTGTTTTACCCAAGTTGAAATCTTCTAATTCAACATCTGCTTCTGCTAACTGTGGCTTGACTGCAACATCATTTTGATCAAAAAGTTTCTCAAGTGGAATTAACCCCTTGGTAATATGATTGGTAGGCAACTATATGATAGGTTGATCAGCAATCGGTTTTTTTTAATTTCTGGAATCTTGATGATCAACATCAACTTGTGGTAGGTCTTCTTCTTTATCAATATTTAGAACAACAAACTCTTCAGCAAATTCAATGAATTTTCTGATCTCCTGGTCATCTTCAAAAAATTTCCAATTCTTAACATTATTAGGAATGCTAGGTCTGAACCTAACTTCCACTTCATATTTCAACTTTATAGGCATTGGAATTTTGAATGAGTTGGCTGAAATAGAGAGTGAATCTGCTAGAATATTGCTTTCTCTTGGAAAAAAAGAAATGTTAAAGGCCAGGAAGGAGTCTTCTACAATGTCCCATACTGCATTCCTGTAATCTCTAAGTCTAGGATGCTTAGTTTGATAAACATTTCTGATTTGTTTAATAATAAGTTTAACATCTCCAAAAACAGAAATTTCTGATATATTCATATCTTTTGCCTTTTTTAAGCCAATTAACAGAGCTTCATATTCAGCCACATTATTAGTTGTCTCAAATTCAAGTTTGAAAGAAAAAGTGAAACTTTCCTTCAAAGGAGAAATAAGAACAATCCCTGCACCAGCACCTTCTTTGGAACATGAGCCATCAAAAAACATTTGCCATACCTTCGATCCTTCATGACTGATTTGATTTTCAGCAGGCTTTAAAATCTGAAAATTTTATGTAGGCAAGGCGGAGTCACCATATGTAGAATGCTTGAACCAACTCCAATTGTTCTAGCATATATCAGATGATTAGTAGGGTCTTTGTTGTCACTAATGATATATGCCAGTTGAGCTTCTCTGTAAAGTCTTCTTTGTTCTCCTCCAAAAACAGGAACAGTAGCATAAGTTAAATCCATTTGCAAGGTTCCTCCCAACCTTTTAATCCATGACCTAGAAAGTAACATACCAAATATGGGAGGGATATCAGCTACAACAATATCCATTACCATCCCTCTCATAGGTAATTGAGAAAGACTTACTGAAAGGTCTTTGATGACACAAAGGCATTGGAATTTCCAGGAATCAAAAGAATAAAGATCTTGGTACTCTCTAGTTATCTCAAGACCTAGTTCATCCATAACTACCTTGGGCATTAGATTATGTGAAGCTCCAGAGTCCATAAGACAATTATGCAGGGTCTTTTCATGAATATTCAGAGATAGATAGAAGGGAGGGGTAGAGTCATCTTTTTCTTCTACCAATGGACCTAAAATAATAGTGGGCTTATCATCTTGAAGGTTAACAAAATCAGAGACTACTTCAGTAGGTGAAGGCTGACAAGCTTTCAATAAAGTATTTTTGAAATCTTGATTTTTCATGAGTTCAACAAGGGGAACATGAATCTTGATCTTCTGAATCTCATTTTCAAAATTGAAAGAAGAGTGTGGTTTGTGAGAAATTTTTACCTCAAGTGAAGGCAAATCAGACGCTACCGGAATTTCCGGTTTGTCAGGTTCGGTCACTTGTTTCTCTACTAGAATATCAGATGCTATCAAATTTCCATCCTGTGAGATTTTTATGCTGAAAATTTAACTACATCTTTATTCTTTGGTTGTGCAACATGCTTAGAAGTATCATCATTTTTCTTTGATCTGAGATTGTATATGCTTTGATGATCAACTGCAATCATGGAATGATTAGGACTCACTTCATTATTCTAAGTATATGACATGAAGTCTTCATACTATGTTTGTGTAAGATAAATCATCGCTTCTTTGTCTCTAAGAAAATTTATATCAGCACCTCTTTCCAACCCTTTAGCTTCTTCTTCATCTTCAAATATAACATTCTGCAAAGGAGGTTGCACCTTTTGATCATCAACATCTCTTCTTTCTCTCTGCAGAATTTGAGGAGCATTAGGTCTTCTAAACTGCTATCTATTTGGCAAATCAAATGAAACATTTCTAGTAGTAGATGGTCTTGATTCCATCTTCAACTTAGACATATCAGTAGTCAATTATTTGACCATCTTGGTAAGTTCATCTAGCTTAGGATCTATGTTAGAAGTTCCTGAAGTAGAAACTTCATATTTTTGCTTTCTTTTTTCTCTATCAATCCCTCCTCTGAGTCTATTAGCTACTAATATATTTGATTCTACCTCTAGTGCATTGTCCTGCATTTTTTATAGCATAGCAAATCTTATTTCTCTCAACAATAAACAACAGTCAAGATCAAAATCACCAGCATAAGTGATTTTAGCAGAGGCCTCGGTAGGCTTGATTTCAGTAGGTATCTTGCTATACATTTTATTGATTCTTTTAGAAAAATCAGAAACGGATTCTCCTTCATTTCTTTTGATTGCACAAAATTCTGTGATATAATACAAAAAATATTTCTTGTCACCTCATTTCCTTAAAAATGTATCATATGGGACTTCAATTCCAGTGATGCTACCAACTGTGAAAGATCTGAACCATTTCCTTACATCACCCTCAAGACTTTGAACAAAAACTCTCATCCAAACATCTTCATGCTCAATGTTCAGATTATAAGCATAAGCATAAAAATCAGCAAGATGTACTTCAGCTGTTACCTCCCCTTCACCATTAAATTTAGGAATATATTTGATACAATCTCTTGTAGGTAATGCATTCATAGGCTAAGGTAAAACTAAAGGAGCATACCTAAAAACAACAATCGCATCCATTCGGTTAAGGGGTGGAATAGGACCTGCCATGGTTGGAGTTACTCGGATTTGTGGAATAACAATCGGAGTTACTGGGATTTGTGGAATAACAATTTGAGGATTTTGAACAATAGATGAGGAAGCACCAACACTCGATGTAGAGGTTGTTTGTTGACTGGAAAATGAGAGGTATGGAAATTTTTGTAAAATCAGGAGACAGCATTTGTTGTACTTTTTTAGGAATAGCTTTTGAAAAACCAGAAACATAAGAAACAAGCTTTCACTTACTATTTTTCTTGATTAGCTTCTCAGGATCAGGGACTTGTTTTTTCAAAGGAGAATGTGGGTTTTCCCTAGTTCTAGCCTTACTTGGAGCCAGAACTTCTACAATGGAATCGCCACGTGTAAAGCAGTATAAAAAGACAGTTGGAACTGTAAACCTCAGAACCAGACTTATAAATTTGTCATTTACCAGGGATAAGCTTCAATTCACCTCCCTGGCAACAGCACCAAAGATGTTAGCACAAGGAGTTACTCCTAGACTGCAAAAGGAGTAAGCCTTACACATCATGATTTCATTTGAAAATTTAAAAGGGTTTTTTGAGTGGTTGGATGGCTTTCTGAAGGGGTTTTGAAATGATTGAGTTCCTATTTAACTTTCATGCATTTGGCAAGTTGTGGCAAGCAAAAATTGTATGGTTAAGTGAGTAGTATAGGGGAGCAAAGGAAGGAGAACAGGTAGCTGATACTTATCATAAGAAAATTGACTATCTTAAGACAGTCACCTCAACTACATAAAGCCTTATAGAAAACTCTATTTTTTGATAAGGAGAATAACAGATAGAAAGTAGGAAAAAGTATAAAGTATTTCACAAATCCTTTGCGAAACCTTCACTAACAATTTCTACTTAAACTGATATTATGATTTACAGCAAACTAGATAGTAGATAAGTCATCATTAGATCATCTTAATGATTCTCACTCATACTATACTAGCTGCTGTAATTTATCATTTAAAAGATTAAAATAGGCTTGACAAGGAAAAGAACATTTATGATGTAAAAATAGGTATAAAGTATCTCACAAATCCTTTGTGAAACCTTCACTAGCAAGTTCTACTTGAACACATATTATAATTTACAGAAAACTGGAAAGTAGATAAGTCATCATTAGATCCTCTTAATGATTCTCACTCATACTATACTTGGCTACTACAAATTTATAATTCAAAAAGTTCAAACAAGGAGATATACAAACCACACATTAGATATAACTTGAATCAAAAAATCCACCAGCATGAAGTGCAGAAAAAACTATTTTATTAAGCTAAGTCTTCAGGTTAACCAAAATCCAACCGTGAAGTGATATTTACAAGAGGTATATATAGGGAGAGAGGCCCCAACTCCAACTCTCCTAAATTGGTGGTTCCACTATATTCTTGTTACATGATGTCTTTTAGACATTAAGATCATCTACCATCGAATTACAACAGAAAGTAAAGGTGTAGATGAGAAGGGGAAGAATGACACTTTGCTGCTGGAAAACTAACTGGCTACCCCTTTTATTGTTGAATTTTCTCTTTATGGTCTTGCCTATTGAATGACCATATGTCTTCATTAAACATAACCTTCAACAACCTCATAATTGTATCATATCCATCATCTTTCTTATCCCTATCGTTATGATTTTTTGTCTTCCAAAACTGGCCCAGAGTTTTGCTGCTGACAGTTGTATATTTTTGTTGTGACAGGTGCTACCGGAAATTCTGGTAATACTTGTAACGGCGAAAAAACTGGAAACATTTTGAAGTTTTCGGTAGGATAATGTTTCCACTTCAAAATTTCAACAAAAATGCTTCAAAATACCCTTTCATCCTATGTGAGCTGCAGCCTCTGCAAGCTTATCCAAGTTGGTTTTAATTCTAGCAGATTTAGACCTTGTGATTTTTGTTGTCTTCTTTGATGATGGCCTCTCTCTTTTTTGCTTCTTTTTCGATCTTTTTTCTTTTGAAAGACCTTGATGGCTGGTCTATGGGAGCTTTGTCTCTTTGTTTCTTCAAGGATATTCTGATTTTTGCAATTGAAGGATCCTTAGTCTGCAGCTCTATAGGTTGTTCTTCTATAACTATTACTTTAGTTAGCAAACTAGGGTTATTTAGGGCCTTTTATTTCACTCTGTATTTGTTCTTTTCCCTAGTATGCCTCCTCCTAGTTCTAGCAACTAGTCTTGGCTCTTCTTCCTTGTTTTTACTGATTCTTGCATACCCTACTTCCTTCAATATTTCCTCATCAGAATTCAGAGTTTGGTCTTCTTGTTGTTGTTCATGTGCTTTCGGAATTTCAGGAAACAGCTGCGCTTTAGGTTTCTCTTCAGCTACAAGTTTTATTCTCCTAGTTCTTATGTAAACCTTAGGAAAAGGTCTAACAGGAGGAACCATTTTTTAGCATTCAACCTTCTGGGCAGAAGAACTTTCTCCTTGCTCCTTTTTCTTTTCAATTTTAGTAGCTGAAGGTTTCTTTTTGCTTCTTTTGGCACCTTTGCTCACACCTTCCCTCCTTGTCTTTCTTTTGGAGTTTCCGTCGGATGATGCAGTTGTTGTTCTCTTTGTCTGAACCCATGTTGAAGAAGGCTTATTAGTTTCTTGGGGTTTTGGTGCAGGTTGGCCTGCTCTATAAAACAAGAAATGGTCCCAAGTCTGATTCCTCTTCTTCAATTCTTCTTCAACCAAAACATTGATAATTGTCTGATGATACAGGTTGTACTCTGATGCTTCTTGATGTGTTTGAATCATGGCTTCCATTTTGGTTAGGCTCTTAGATATAAAATAAGATAGATTAAGAGCCCTCAAACCTACAAAATAAAACAGAAACCTCATGTGGTATAGAAAAACTATTGTATATCTTCTCTCACAAGTGAGGAAGATCTTAACTAACTTGAATATTTCTTCCCATTCTTTTTTCAGATAACTGTTGGTAATTCCTTTGGCCCAGTTGGGATCTTGGTATTCATCTCTGATAAAAGCATTGGGATCTCCTCATGTGATAAGTTGTCCTTCGAACCACTTTTCTGCTTCCTGGGGAAGGTTAAAAGCCTCTGCAATAGATTGTTCTAAACCTGCAGCTGAAAACCAAAAATGACAGCTTCTTGTCCATTGAAAGTCTGAGCAAATTCATGGGCTACTCTTTGATGTGAGTCTCCTAACCTTGTGCAGAGTGGATACCAGCCTGCTTGAATGAACAACCTTCTTACCTTAAGATTAGCATCGACTAACTCAGCTCCTTGGGGTTCAATTCTCTTGAGCTTTCCACCTTTCTTAGACTTTGGTGCCATAGAATATCTGCTTGCTGATTGTGAAGAATAGGTGTCAAGGTGTTTGAATCCTTACCCAACAGCTGTTGCAACTATCTTGAGTTAGGCTGCCTGAAAATCTGGGATATGTTCTTTAACTCCTTCAACAGTGTCTCCTTAGTTGCTCTTCTGAAATTTGAAATGGTGACATTTCTTTGACTTTCGAATATTTGAGATGAAGCCATGGTTCAATCTCCTATGCATATAATCCTTCCTAATTCCACAAGATTTCATGTCATAATAGACAGCATGTTGTTGTAATGATTAATTCAAGTTGCCTTGGAGAGTCCGGTTGATCTGCTACAGGTGATTGTACGAGAATCTTGCAAATCTGGCAATTTTCCTCCATTAATTCGGACTGATCAAAAATTCTGGTAGCGTATTACGTGGAATGGAAAGAACGGCCATCGGAAATTAGATATCCGGCTGAAACTAACACTAGAGACATGCTACAAGCTTTTAAACCCAAGTTATTTAAGATGGGTGGGGTAGAAAATGGTTAGATAAGGCTATGGCTGACACCTAGCAAACATGATCAACCAAAACGATTAATGACTACCACTTGACTTGACTCGAAGTTCATGACCTATCCAATCATGAAATCTCATGATTTGGACTCGATATTTCGCTGACATGACACGTGGGCAATCATAAATGGTTGTGTTCTCGGATTTGTTTTTAAAAACGGGATATGCTACCAGAAATTCCAGCAGCGTCGGAAAATTTAAAAAACAAGAAATATCATAAAAATGAAAGGATTGTCCGAAAAATGGGGGAGACTATCTGAAAGAGAAAATCGGGCACTACCGGAAATTCTATTAGTGTCTTAAAAAATTTTGAAATTTACAAAATTAATCCTAAAAATAAAAATTTCAAAACCTGCTCATGACTTAGCCTAGAATTGTTTTAACAGAAATGAGTGTGTTTTTTTGGTCGTCAACAGGTTCTCAAAAATGGCCATTATGGTGGCTTGCAAGAAGAATATCACAGCAGAAGCAATTGCTAAACTCTTCTCTAAAAGAATGTGGGTACACTTTGGGATCCTAGAGTCTATCATCTCAGATTGGGACAGTAGGTTCCTCAATACATTTTGTTCCGATCTTTGGTCAATGTTGGACACCAAACTCACTAAGTCCAGAGCCTTCCATCCCCAAGCTGATGGCCAGACAGAGGTTGTCAACGGGATGATCGTACACATTCTGCGCATGTACAACTCAAAGCACCCATGCACATGGGATGAGAGCCTCCCCTATGTTTAGCATAGCTATAACCGGCTCTCCACAGCTTGACTGGCCACAACCCTTTTCAGGTGGGCTTGGGATTCCAGCCACTACGTCCCATTGATGTGGCCATGCCCTTTGCAGCTACTCATGCAGATTCGTCTCATGTCCAGTCTAAAACAGATAAGGAAAATAACTTCATTGAGCACATCCAACATATCCGCGAGTAGGTCCACGACATTCTGGAGAAATAAAATTCCATGTACAAGCAACGACATGATCAACATCAGGTGCCAGACAAATTTTAGGTGGGCAACAAAGTCTGCTTGCATTTGCAAAAGGAACGCCTTACCGGAGCTTATTGGAAACTCAGACCTCTCTGATATGGTCCTTACACCATTACCAAGGCTATGGGAGACAATGCATTTGATTTCAACATTCCCCCATTCCTTGGCCTACACCCAGTGTTCAATGTGGACCACCTTCGGCCATACTTTCCACCATTAATAAACACATCTAACATTGTAGAGCAACTCACCCCAAGAGAGTTAAATCTAGTTTGCATGGAAAAAGTTGCAAATGATCGGATCATGGACACGCAGATCAAGCAAACTCGCCAGCAGGAGATCCAACTGTATTGAGTTGTCAAAGCAGGACAACTCCTTCACCAAGGCAAGTGGCTTACGAAGGACCAAGTTCAGCATAAGTTTCATCATCTCATGGAGGAACTCAATGCAATGGGGACCATTGCTTCCTAAGGGGGGAAGAATAATCCAGGTGGATATTGGTGGCCACCCGCCAATTCCACTTAGACCCCCACCATTGTTTCTTTCAGTTTTCCAGTTTCCTTAATTGTAGCACAGTTTACTATTTTTGGCAGTATTTCGGGTCCAGAACTTCCGGAGACATTTTGAGGCCCTAAACGACGTTTTTTGGGAAAATTGGGAGAAACATGGGCCAATGGATGAATTTTTCTCATCCCAAATTTGTAGTCCTTGAATAGGTCTTTCTAATGAGATATTTTTCACGTCAAACGGAGATCATATGCCAAAGTTACGACCCTGGGAAGTTGATGTATCAATTTACGCAAACAGGGCCCATAGATTGGCACTTCATCTCCTAGGGTTAGGTTTTTGGATGTTTAGGTTTTTCCATTGTTTCTCAACAATAAATAGGCCTTCGAGTCTCATTGTAAGATGGTTCAGAGCCATGTAGCCACCACATCTCTCCTCAGAGATAAGCTACCATCGCCGAGCTAGTTATTTCCATTTTTGTTTGTAAGCATATTTCAGTATTTTACGTTAATGAAATGAAGTATTATTTATGTTGCATCTCTATATTTATGGTTATCTCTGTAATTTGTAACGTTCCTGTTTAAATCCAGATCTATGGTATCAGATCGGTCTGCTCTTTCTCTGTTTTTCTTTGCATATCCCCAACAAGGTCGGGATATAAGGAGTTAGGGCTTGAACTGGTCGAACCTTTGCAAGACTAGCCTCGCAAATCCCAACAGCCTCCCATGGCAGATGAAAAGAAAGAGGAGGGGGCAGGAGATCCTATCAAAATCTTGCTCAAAGAGGCCCTCGAGAAACAAAGGAATGCAATGATGGACAACTTTGCCCAGATCCTTCATCGGATGCCCAGGGGCGACACATCTACTTCCAGTAGCTACTCTGGAAGTGGGACACCCTTTAAGGTACAAGTTAACTTTGACATTCCCATATTTTAGGGTCAGATAGATGCAGACGCTATAGATAAATGGTTAAATCTACTAGAAGGGTATTTTTCTATTCATGATTTTTCTGGCCTAGAAAAGATTACTTTCACTCTTCTCAAACACGCCCCCCACATCAAGGACTAGTGGCAAACCTACTGTGAGCAAAAAGATGAAAGTACGGCCTCACTGTTTTCAGTCACACCCACTTGGAAATCATTCTGGAATGCCATCAAGGAGCAGTACTACCCTGTGAGAAGCTATGAGGATAAATACATAAAGTGGACCACACTGCGGCAGGGAAGGGACCAAGATGTGGCGGAGTTTACCAATATTTTTCATACCCTTCACACAAAGTAGGGTATCAAAGATTCTGAGCTGCATTTTGTACTCAAATACCACCGTTGCCTACACAGGTACATCTAGGACGAGATGGAGTTCTTGGACATCTCCTCGCTCGGCACGGCGTACCGATATATTGTCAAGATCAAGAAAAAGTTTAAACAAAAGAATCAAGACAGAAAGGCGCCCCCAAACCGCTGAACAAAGGGAAAAGGCTAGGCGAGGTGGCCCAGGAAAACCCGCCAAAGCTACAAGCAATGAACAACACAGCGAAGCTGAAAAAGGACATGGGAAAGTGGTGTGAGTTCCATAAGAGCTCCACTCACAACACAAGTGAGTGTCGTTCCATGCAGTCACTGGTGGCTAAGCTAAACTCTCTGAAATCAGATGCATGTTCCAACTCTAAGTCAAAACCCGATAATGAGAATGACAAAGTGAAGTAGCTTATCGACTCGGAGCCCAATGCCACCATTGCCACCACGAAGATTCAAAAGGAGTAACCCAAAGATCCAGAGGAGTAGGAGCACCTCTTCCACTCCTAGATGTGGGTAAAGGGCTCCCCGCTACAGTTCCTTGTCAACATCAGAAGCTAAAAAAACCTCATTTCAGCAGAGGTCGTGAAGTGGTTGGGCTTACCAACCACAGCACATCCACAACCGTACACCATCGGGTGGCTTCACCAAGGACGAGATCTTCGCGTGAGCCAGAAATGTTGCCTTCCATACAACATCAAGCCCTTCACGGATGAGGTATTGTGTGATGTTGCTCCCCTTGATGTTTGTGATGTATTATTAGGCCAGCCCTACTTGTGGAAGTGACATGTTGTGTATGAGTCGAGGCCTCGTGTTGTTATTGTTACTTTGGGAAATAAGTCGTACATAATACCGGAGGTAGCACCACCTACCGCCATCTCTTTGATTACTATAAAACAATGTAGTAAGATCATTTCCAAAACCGGGAAATTTCTTTTCATGATGGTACGCCCTCAAAGAAAGAAGAAGATGGTAGCCATGACCTCCAGACATGACCCCTTCGTACAACAACTACAGATGGACAAGGTCGTGGAGGAGTACGATGACATCTTCACCTCCCCTGTAGGGGTTCCTCTACACTGTCGTGTCAAGCACTCCATTGATCTGACCCCAAGTGCGCCACTGCCCAATGGACCAATCTATCAGCACTCCGTTCTGGAGAACCATGAAATCAAGAGGCAGATACAGGAGCTTCCGTAGAAATGTAACATCCGAACGAGTTCATCGCCCTGTGGGAGCCCGATCGTGTTGGTATAGAAGAAGGATGGGACTTGGAGACTCTATATTAACTATCGAGCGCTAAACAAGATCATTGTCTAGAATAGGTACCCAATCCCACGGATTGATGACCTCGTAGACCAACTAATTGGGGCAAAATATTTTTGCAAGATCGATTTGAAGTCAGGATATCACCAGGTACCGATCGACCCCTCCGATGTGTGAAAGACTGCCTTCAAAGCCAAGGAGGGCCTTTTAGAATGGTTGGCTATGCCTTTCGGGTTGACGAATTCTCCTGCAACCTTCATGAGGCTAACGTATGACATCTTGCAGCCATTCAAAAACTCATTTGTAGTTGTATACTTGGATGACATCCTGATCTTCAGCCAGAGTTGGGAAGAGCACCTCCACCACATCTGACAGGTTCTCCAAACACTGCGGCAACACAAGTTATGTGCCAATTTGGAGAAATGCACTTTTGGCATGACCCAAGTTCAGTATCTAGGATACATTATTGATGAACGGGGGGTGAATGTGGAACTAGTCAAGATCCAAGACATTTGGGATTGGCCATCTGCAACCGCTCTAACAAAGCTCCGCAACTTTCTGGGTCCTGCCAACTTCTACCGTAGGTTCGTGTTGGGATTTTCTCATATCACTTGGCCCTTGAGTCAAGTCACCAAGGGAGGAGCAGAAGCAAAATTATTTTGGTCTGAATCTCAACAGAAGGGATTCACAGAGTTGAAACATCGCCTCTGCTCGACACCAATGCTCGTATTACCCGACTTGCAACAACCATTTGAGATCGAGACAAATGCCTCTGATTATGCTATTGGGGCAATCCTTACTCAACACGAGCATCCAGTGGCATATCACAGTGAGAAACTTTCAAACATAATCCGAAAGTATCCCACTTATGACAAAGAGATGTATTCCATTGTGCAGGCCTCCTGACAATGGAAGCATTACATTTTGGGGAAGGAAACCGTCATCCCCACAGACCACCGGCCCTTGCAGTTCATACAGACCCAATGGAAGTTGCAGAATGATCGCCATCAGAAGTGGTCCACACACCTACAACAGTTCCATTTCAATATCAATTATAAGAAGGGCAGCACCAATAATGTTGTAGATTGCCTCAATTGACCACCGATCACAGCGTTAACCACTGTGCTCAGCTCTTGTGGGCACGAGACCTCTGATTGGCCACTTCTCTACAAAAGTGACCCAGAATTCAACCACACATACTAGACACTCTTGGAGGGTCAGCATGTTCCAGATTTTCACCTCCACGATGCCCTGTTATGCCACTTAGGTCACCATTGTGTTCCTTCAAGCGAGCATGCCAAGATGATTTGGGAAGCACACTACAGTCGAACTGTTGGGCATTTTGAGGTCAAGAAAATGGTGGTAGTACTACAGAAGTATTTCTATTGGCGAATCTTCAACAGGATGTCAGGAAGTACATCAGATCCTGCATTGCCTGCGTCATTTCCAAACTGACCATCAAGAAGCAAGGCCTCTATACTCTGTTGCCTACCCCTAGTCGACCTTTGGAATCCATCTCCATGGATTACATGTTGGGCCTTCCTTCTACTAAGCATGTAAACGACTGTGTTTTTGTGTGTTGTGGGGAAAAATGCCTATGCAGGACGATCCTATCCACCTAAGGTGTGACAGCGCCTTAGCAACAAACGAATACAGCTACACTGGTTTCTTCCTTTATGAAATGTGAAAGAGGGGAGATCGATAGACATACCGTTGTCTTCCGTTTGTCCCTCGATCTAGATCCTCTTCTCCTTGGGTGTTCACAGCTACTTGCCTCCTCGCTTGCTCAAGAGAACAGCTACTTGATTCCCACGAGATCACAAGAGAACAGCTACCTGTGACAAGAGAACAGCTACTTGCGACAAGAGAAGAACACAACACAAAGGCAAATATACATATTCATAAATGATTCAGGATTAGAAGTAAATCAAATACACTAATGCAATCATACAAATACACTAGTATATAGGAGAAAACCAAGATAGCTTTATTGATAAGTAACAGGGTTTAGGAAGAGATACAACCCATAGGGATCCAATCCAGCATCTCCTTCCCAGCAGAATGGAATTCCTTCTTCAGCTCCCTTCAAAGCATTAAGCACCCAATGATCCAGTCTCAAACCAACGGCAATTCTTTGCAATAACAAAATTCCAGCCTCTAGATCCCATGGAGGAGAGATCTATATATAGTTATTTTGGAGAGAGGATGAGTCAGCTTGAGATCTGACTAGTGTCCTCTCCCTCTCTCAGTTCTTGAGTGCACTTGGAGGTTCTTGCTTCCACTTGGAGATTTGGAACCTCTTACTCATCACCAGTCGAATTCCTTGATGCAAGTGTCATTTTGGAAGCTTCCTGGGCATTGACACATTGAGGAATGAGCCTGCCACTTGTCCAATTACGCTCAGCGCAGGTAGCCTTTGTTGGAGTTGACATTCAACGCAGGTAGACAGTGGAGCAATTGACATTCAGCGCAGATGCTCAGTGGAGCAGTTGACATGATCCAGAATTGGCTTGTTTTTGAGTGTTTTCAGGTGGAGAACTTCTGTGAATTGCTGTGGTTAGTTGGCCTTGTTCCTCTAGGGGTTGGAACAACATGTTTAGTGACTTTGGATCCCTTAGATTATGGACATTTCATGCTCAATGCTGTAAGGCACAAAAATGTCTATAACAGTTGCCCCCTAAAGTATGAGGCCGCTTATCGGGTGAAATGCTTTATCCAGGAGGGTCCGAAGTTCATCCATTTGCTGGGAGGAGACCTGTAATAAGATACAATACAATACATTATGATTCATACTACTTTCATGATCTAGCTGAGGCGGGCATTCCCATGCTCAGCTTTATAAATTCATTTTTTGTACATAGAACAGACGATCGTCTGATGGTAGACTGATAATTTTGGCGAAATTATCATCCTTCGAGTAGGATGATCATCTGCTGCAATGATGTACATGTCAAATGTATTTATCTTTCCTGAATATATATCGCAGCCCGGATGGATGAAACTAGATCTGGGGTCTTCAAAACTCGTTCGATCTTCACTCTAAGTACAAGTCGATCCATGTGAGAATTGCGCTGAAGTCGAACATGGAAAGACATCGCTTGATTACCGGTCAATGATGTAAACCGTTAACAAGCGCGAGAGGAATCACCGATAATGATAATGACCCTCAAGGTACTGCAGTACAATTCACGTGGTGTGAATAAAGGACTTGGCGTCGAACACCACGCAAAATCTTCTGGTCGAAGGTCATTGACGTATACCTGTCGCCGGAAGTGAGAAACTTGCCATTAAGGCATGCAAGCTTCAACGTACTGAAGGGTTTGTTCCTAGATCAACTTCTTGGATAATGAGCTGATGTCGACAAGAAGCGATCCGTCAAAGGAGGGCCTTGATGAATCCCACATCAGTGACACGGAACGGAGCTAATGATTTTAATGGAGGTGAAAACGATCTGTGACATATGATTCAGGGTGGCGGTCATGAATGGATGAAGGATAATGTATGGCAGTGGATGGGACCCGGTTGAATCTTTCTGAACGACTTCTCTTGAACATATGGCGACACTGATGCGATGGATCGGTAGCATTACCCCAAATATGGATGGTATGGCGAGACCATGGTGATATGACCGGTGAATGAAACAACCCAACCCGATTGTGGTACGGAGGAAAAGTGTCATGTTCAAGAGCGACCTGCTACCATCAAAGTTTTCTTTAGTTTCTCCCAATTTTTCCCCAGTCATTGCTGACCAGTACCTCTTTATTTTTGTCAAGCTTGAGGAGGATAACATATGCTTGTTCTATAACCTGCCCTTCGGGCAAGCCCATCGCTATGTTTTAACGAGCCTAGCGATAGTGAAACTCGTTCTCGTCTAAAGACAAGTTTGTCGCTATTTAATAATTTTAACGAGTCTAACGACAAGGATAACTCGGTCCTTTTCATTTTTAGAGAGTCTGAAAAGGTACATAAAGTCAACTCCAAAATTCCTTTTTCGTCATCTAATCCCTTAAGTCCGAAAAAGTATAAAACAATACAGAAGGGATGAGTTTTCGATAATTTTAACGAGCCGAATAAAACAAGCGCTCGACCTTTTTTTGCAATAATCCCTCAGGTCCAAAAAGATTAAAATTTAGAGGAGGGATAGCTCTTCCTGTCCTTTAACGAGCTGGAAGGCCAAAACTCGGCAATCTTTTCACATTTTACGAGTCAATTGAAAAGAGCTTAAAGAAGACTCGTCTTTTGAGGAACGAGTGATAAACAGGGTTAGCAGCAGATTCCAGGTACAGGTTGGAATTTTCCAATCACGGCAGTGTCACAAGGATGGCTAGGTGAAATCACTCTTCGCAGTTGTTCCTCAAAATGGGTAAACAATCATATGGAGGTGAACGATCGGCCAAATGAAAAGTGGAGGTGGCAGGTGCAAACACGACCAAGGCTTTAATGGCTAATAAATTTACGATCACAGTGGTTATTTACCGGGATAGGTTCACTTTTTATTTAAAAATGAGCTTAAACACTGGAGGAAACATTGCTCACTGCTTATATTTATTTTTTAACGAGCATGAAGACCGCGTTAAAACTGCTCGGATCTTGCTTTTATTTTTTAACGAGCATGAACTTTATGCTAAAATTGCTCGATTACCCAGTCATATGATAAGAGTGTCTCATCAAGATTCTATTTTTTATGGAGCTTCATCTCACTAAGCTTTGCTCCCCATCCTTTCTTTATGCAAGTTTGGAAACGACTAATCCTACGAGTTTAAAGGGTTAGAGGTCCTAAAAGTTTAAAAAAATAAATAGTTGCCCCTCGCTTGCACTCCGAAAGGTTTGCATGCCCCCAGGTATAAAACAGCGTTTCAAGGTTACCTCTACTTCTCTTCCGCCAAAACATTTGTTTTAATCGAGAGAGGCTTACCTCTTTCAGGTTACCCAAAGATTGTCTCGTTACTCTTTCAAACAAAACACTTCCTCGGCAATGTCTACCGAAATAGACAAGGGTGAATGACTCTGGCGCCAAACACGTAACTTTGACAAAAGAATCCTATTCTAGAACAACCCCTCTTCCATCCACGGACGGGGTACGGACTAGTCATATTCTCCCGCGGAAACCGACCCTATACCCAAAGTTTTCCTGCCGAAGCAGGCTAGGACGCATGCCCCCTGGGTTCCAGTCATATCCTCCCGGATTACTCGCGCTCATCAGGAGGACGGACCATGGGTTGAGACACTTCTTGCGTGAATAGACCATTTAGGGATGGTTCATGACTATTTGCGATGTGTGATCCGGGAAATGAAAGTTGGTCCACGAGCTTGACCACTCTTCCTCCATGCGGAAAACACATTACTCTAAAGAGTGAGGAGACTACAGCTCCCATGCAATATATATAGTCTCGTCCAAGGAGTAGGTTATAATCCAAGGGTCCTTGAACGACCATCACGTTCATTTGAACGGTCTTCCCTTTCAATGTTACAGGCACATTGGGGAGGATCCCTAAAGGTCGACTGGTTCCTTTATCAAAGCCTGATAGACTTCTCATCTCAGGCAAAAGCGCTGGCGAACCAAGCGCTTTCCAAGCAATAGAGGAAAGGATACTCACAGATGCCCCCTCATCAATGATAGTGCCAGCCATTACCATTCTGTATATTTGACAAATAATTCTGAATGGTATACTGGCTGGCAACCGGGGTCTGCCTAGTTGGTTCCAGTCAAAGGACACAACTAGGTTGCTTGGTGGTGGGACCGAATATACGGCCGGATAGCGCTCTGATGAACTTCCTTCCTGCGATAAAGGAATGGTGGCATTGCCCCCTTGATCATCAGAGTCAGTGCTGATGAAGAGAACCTGGACGGTGTCGTCTTTATTCTCCTCTGTGATGGTGTCATTCGAAGATGGAGCCTCTGAAGGCAAAACCGGGTCAACTGCCGTATCAACCTTTTGACTTTCGTCAGGCATGGATCCAGACGGTTCATCTTCAATGACAGGTGCTTCGGCTGACCACCTGGGTGGGTCAGCCGGGTTCTCAACTAGTGAGGGACTTGGCAGGAGTCTTTGATATCCAGGAGGGAGATGCGCTCGTAAAATCGGGCAATCTTCCAGAACTCTTTTTGCCTCGTCTAAGAAGGGACAACGGTGGATGGCGTGATCGCCTTCACACAGTCTGCAGGGAAATTTAGCTTTCCCACTCTGTCCTGGAGCTTCACTACCACTAGTTGATGGTGAGCAGTTGACATGGCTATCAGAGGTCGATGCTACCGAATTGGGCAAACGGGGGGACCAGTCCCTTAGTATCCGGGGGATACAGGGACAATCTCTATGGAAGTGGTCTCCCTTGCATATGACACATGGCGATTTAGGCCTTACGAGTGCGGTGTGTGGATTTTTGTTAGATGACATTTGTTTGCCCCCAGTCGCCTTAGGCTCCTTCTTCTTCTTTTCTTTCTTCTTCTTCTCCTTCTTCTCCTTAGGAACCCGGTTTTTTGATCGACCAGTTCCGTCAAGCGAAGAGGAAGGAGGGGAGGAAGATGAAGTGGAAGGCTGGGAGGCAACTCTTGTTTGATCTAACTGTTGACTCGACTGTTCAGGAATGGTGGTATTCTGAACGACATTGGTTGAAAAGAGCCAAACTGGTAGGCCAATTGTCAGTCCTGGAAGCGACAATGTGGCCATGTGGGGCGCACCAACATCTCCCAAAGAGGAGAAGGGACTAGGATTTCCACCAAGAGGAATTCCTTGGTTGGTGTGCTCCATCTTTTCAACCTAAAGATCAACGCAGGATTAAAAGGTGATTGTTCCGTTTAAAATAAATTGTTAACGACGCTTTAGACACAACTTGCTTTTTCACTTTTAAAGAGTCGAGAAAAAGCTAAAGATGACTCTAGTCTCCTTCGATGTTTTAACGAGCCCGAAGTGACAAATGCTCGGATGGACTTTTTCTGTTATAGAGTCTGAAAAAGGCCAAAAGAAACTGCTCTGGAGTTCTAGGCAGAGGGTGTGCCAAACTTTTCGCAAAACCGCAGAATACTTTTTAGGGTACGGGCGGTGAATGCTGTGTTCACTGCATTGCGATCAGGAGGGCGGCCGACACGGCTTCCTAAGGATAAAAGATATATGCCTATACCAATATATACGCGACGGTACGTGGGATCACAATCCGTACTAGCGCTATCGTCCCTCAGGAGGAATCACCCACCTTCCACGAGATCGACAGTCACTAGGCTTAACGACGCCGGAACACGTCTCTAGCCTAGACCTCTATGTTGTGCATTATGTTACAAAGCGTTGTTAGGTTCATTCAGTTTATTTTAGGTTGATCTTTTTAAAGTTTGCCTTTCAAGGTTCACCACGAGATGTATGATACAAATTCCTAAATGCAGTCTAAAGATGATAAGCAAGCTTTATTATCTTTTCAACTTTGAAAATCCTAGCTACTAAGGGAAAAGAAAAACACTATCTTTTCTCAAAGAGCAATCAGCACACTCTAATGCACTTTTCCTAAATCCAACATGCAAACTATCAAATGCAAAATGCACAATGCAGGTGTTTGTTTTCCACTTTCTTAGTATAAATGCCTACAAAGAAATATTTTTGCACAACTTTGAATTTACTTTTAAAATGATCAATACAAACAAGTTCACTTTTTCGAAATCAGAGAAGGTAGAAGAGATTACACTACTTAACGATTTTCGAAATAAAGACTTGTTTTGACACTTCAAAAGAGACAAATTCAAACCAATAAGCAAAAGTAAATCTATAATCAATCTGTAAACAGCCAATGAACTCTCTTCTAAGATCACAATTAATCATATCTGAATCAAAGGCTACAGGATGACTACTTTACTCATGCAAAGGAAAACTATAAATGACGCCACAAACACATAAAAACATTCACAGTCTTTTTGTACAAAAGGAGGCGGAATCTAAGCAAAGAAAAGGGGTTATCAGACTGGTACCTATGCTGGTTAAAGGCTGCAAAAAACAGAGATCAAAACAGGGCAACAGAGGACAGAGAACCCCAGCTGCACAAGGCCAAACTGGTTCAGCGCAAGTCTAACACTGTGGAGTTGACATTCAGCACAGGTAGCCTTCACGGGACCTGCGTTGAAATGCAGACTGCCTTCACAGTGTCTGCGCTGAAGGAGAAACTCTCGTTTCCCCTGGGTTCTGGGTCATAAAATGCTCAAAAATCAACTGTTTCAGGCCAAATCAGAAACACAAGCAAGGTATAAACAGAGGGATGCTTTGAGAGGGTACTAAAGACTATCACAAGGATCATCAAATCATTTGGGGATCTATTGTTTAGACCATAGACAAGTCCAGCAACTGGATCAAAGCAGCAACTTTCTACTTTGCATCCGGGAAAGATGCAGTTCGATTGTTGCTGTCAAGTCTATGAAGTAAACAAAAATGACGGAAACACAAATGAAATGAATAAACAAATTCTTCCCCAGCGGAGTCGCCAATTTGTTGTGGGGAAAAATGCCTATGCAGGACGATCCTATCCACCTAAGGTGTGACAGCGCCTTAGCAACAAACGAATACAGCTACACTGGTTTCTTCCTTTATGAAATGTGAAAGAGGGGAGATCGATAGACTTACCGTTGTCTTCCGTTTGTCCCTCGATCTAGATCCTCTTCTCCTTGGGTGTTCACAGCTACTTGCCTCCTCGCTTGCTCAAGAGAACAGCTACTTGATTCCCACGAGATCACAAGAGAACAGCTACCTGTGACAAGAGAACAGCTACTTGCGACAAGAGAAGAACACAACACAAAGGCAAATATACATATTCATAAATGATTCAGGATTAGAAGTAAATCAAATACACTAATGCAATCATACAAATACACCAGTATATAGGAGAAAACCAAGATAGCTTTATTGATAAGTAACAGGGTTCAAGAAGAGATACAACCCATAGGGCTCCAATCCAGCATCTCCTTCCCAGCAGAATGGAATTCCTTCTTCAGCTCCCTTCAAAGCATTAAGCACCCAATGATCCAGTCTCAAACCAACAGCAATTCTTTGCAATAACAAAATTCCAGCCTCTAGATCCCATGGAGGAGAGATCTATATATAGTTATTTTGGAGAGAGGATGAGTCAGCTTGAGATCTGACTAGTGTCCTCTCCCTCTCTCAGTTCTTGAGTCCACTTGGAGGTTCTTGCTTCCACTTGGAGATTTGGAACCTCTTACTCATCACCAGTCGAATTCCTTGATGCAAGTGTCATTTTGGAAGCTTCCTGGGCATTGACACATTGAGGAATGAGCCTGCCACTTGTCCAATTACGCTCAGCGCAGGTAGCCTTTGTTGGAGTTGACATTCAACGCAGGTAGACAGTGGAGCAGTTGACATTCAGCGCAGATGCTCAGTGGAGCAGTTGACATGATCCAGAATTGGCTTGTTTTTTAGTGTTTTCAGGTGGAGAACTTCTGTGAATTGTTGTGGTTAGTTGGCCTTGTTCCTCTAGGGGTTGGAACAACATGTTTAGGGACTTTGGATCCCTTAGATTATGGAAATTTCATGCTCAATGCTGTAAGGCACAAAAATGTCTATAACATTGTGGTCGTCGACAGGTTCTCAAAGATGGCCATTATGGTGGTCTGCAAGAAGAATATCACAGCAGAAGCCACTACTAAACTCTTCTTTGAACGAGTGTGGCTACACTTTGGGATCCCACAATCTATCATCTCCAATCGGAATAGCAGGTTCTTCAATACATTTTGGTCTAGTCTTTGGTCGATGTTGGACACCAAACTCACTAAGTCCACAACCTTCCATCCCCAAACTGATAGACAGACAGAGGTTGTCAACGGGATGATCGTTCACATTTTGCGCATGTACAACTCAAATCATCCATGCACATGGAATGAGAGTTGCCCCTATGTTTAGCACAGCGATAACCGGGCTCTCCACAGCTCAATTTGCCACAGCCCTTTTCAGGTGGGCTTGGGATTCTAGCCACTATGTCCCATTCATGTGGCCATGCCCTTTGCAGCTACTCAGGCATATTTGCCTCATGTCCAGTCCGAAACAGATAAGACAAACAATTTCATTGAGCACATCCAACATATCCACCAGTAGGTCCACGACATTCTCTAGAAATCAAATGCCAAGTACAAGCAACGACATGATCAACATCGGTTGCCACACAAGTTTTAGGTGGGAGACAAAGTCTGGTTGCATTTGCAAAAGGAACACCTTACCAGAGCCTATAGAAAACTCATACCACTCGGATATGGTCCTTACACCATTACCAAGGTTGTGGGAGACAATGCATTTGAGCTCAGCATTCCCCCATTCCTTGGCCTGCACCCAATGTTCAATGTGGACCGCCTTCGGCCATTCTTTCCACCATTACTAGACACATCCGACATTGTAGAACAACTCACACCAACAAAGTTAAATCCAGATTGCATGGAACAAGATGCAAATAATAGGATCATGGACACACATATCAATAAAACTCGCCATTAGGAGATCCAACTGTATTGAGTTGTCAAAGCAGGCCAACTCCTTCCCCAAGGCAAGTGGCTCACCAGGGACCAACTTCAGCATAAGTTTCATCATCTCATGGAGGAACTCAACGCAATGGGGACCATTGCTTCCTAAGTGGGGAGGAATAATCTAGGTGTATATTGGTGGCCACCCACCAATTCCACTTGGAACCCCACCATTGTTTCTTTTAGTTTTTCAGTTTCCTTAATTGTAGCACAGTTTACTATTTTTAGCAATCTTTTGGATCCTGAACTTCCGGAGCCATTTTGAGGCCCTACGTGATGTTTTTTGGGAAAATTGGTAGCAACATGGGACCATGGATATAAAATTTCCATCTCCAAGTTGTATTCCTCGGATAGATCTTTCTAATGAGATATTGTGTGCGTCAAACGGAGATCATATGCCAAAGTTACAACCCTAGGAAGTTGATGTACCAATTTACCCAAACAGGACCCATAGTTTGGTGCTTCATCTCCTAGGGTTAGGTTTTTGGATGTTTAGAGTTTTCCATTATTTCTCAACAATAAATAGGCCTTCGAGCCTCATTTTAAGATGGTTGAGAGGCATGTATCCACCACATCTCTCCTCAGAGATAAGCTACCATCGCCCGAGCTAATTATTTCCATTTCTGTTTGTAAGCATATTTCAGTATTTTACATTAATGAAATGAAGTATTATTTCTGTTGCATCTCTGTATTTATGGTTATCTCTGTAATTTGTTGTGTTCCTATTTAAATATGAATCAGTGGTATCAAAGCGGTCTGCTCTTTCTCTATTTTACATTGCATGTCCCCAACGAGGTCTGGATATAAGGAGTTAGGGCTTGAACTAGTCGAACCTTTCCAAGACCAGCCTCGCAAATTCTGATGGCTTCCCATGGCGGATGAAAAGAAAGAGGAGGGGGCAAGAGATCCTATCAAAATCTTGCTCGAAGAGGCCCTCGAGCGACAAAGGAACATGATGATGGACAACTTTTCCCAGATCCTTTAGCGGCTACCCAGGGGCAACACATCTACTTCCAGCAGCTACTCTAGAAGCGCCACACCATTTAAGGTACAAGTTAACTTTGACATTCCCATATTTGCGGGTCAGATAGATGCAGACACTGTAGATAAATGGTTAAATATGCTAGAAGGGTATATTTTTGTTCATGATTTTCCTGGGCGAGAAAAGATTACTTTCACTCTTCTCAAAGTGGCCCCTACGTCAAGGACTAGTAGAAAACCTACTATGAGCAGAAGGATGAAAGTATGGCCTCACTATTTTCAGCCACACCCACTTGGAATTCATTCAGGAATGCCATCAAGGATCAGTACTACCTTGTCAAAGGCCATCAAGGAGCTAGAGTTTACCAATATTTTTCATACCCTTCGCACAAAGTTGGGTATCAAGGATTCTGAGCTACATTCTGTACTCAAATAACGCAGCTGCCTAAACAGGTACATCCAGGATGAGATGGAGTTCCTGGACATCTCCTCGCTCGACACGGTGTACCGATATGTTGTCAAGATCGAGCATAAGTTTAAACAGAAGAAGCGAGACTTTGGATCGACAAATCCAAAGCCGGGGAAAGGTTCCCCCAAACCGTTGAACAAAGGACAAAGCCAAGGCGGGGTGGCCCAGGACTGCCCGCCAAAGCCTGTTATTGGGAAAAGTGTCTATTCAGAATGACCCTATCCCACTAAGGTGTGATAGTGACCTTAGAAACAAATAGAGAAAACTACTTTCGTATTATTCTTTATGAACTATAAACGAAGAGGAATAGGATGAACCAACCTGTGTCTTGCGCTAGTCCTTTGATCCAATCTCTCTCCTCTTTGACAGCTTCCAGCTACCTGCTCCCTTACTTGCCCAGCTTAGCCAAGTTCCTGTAAGATCACAGAAGAAGAAAACTACACAAAGACATGGATTTATATTCATAAATAGCTTAGGATCAGATTTAAGCTAAACATACAAATGTAACAATCATCAATGATACACAAGCATGTAGGAGAAACTCAAATAGTTTTATTCATATAACAAGAAGGTCCAGGAGGAGTTACAACCGATGATTCCTGCTTCAGCATCAACCTCCCAGCATAGAAGTCCCCTCTTCACCTCCAACAAAGCATAAATCACCCAATACTCTGATATCTATCTCAAAACCAACAGCAATTCTCTGCAATGTACAAAATTCCAGCCTCTGGATCTCTGGGATGAGGGATCCATATATAGATGTATGCAAAGAGGATGAGTCAGCTTATGATTTGACTAGTGGCCTTTCTCTGTCAGTTCTTGTTTCCACTTGGAGACTGAAAGCCTCTTACTCATCCTTGGTCGAACTCAGTGAGGCAAGTGTCATTGGGGAAGATTCTGGAAGCTTCCATTATCTGTCCACCTCGCGGAATGACACTGCCATTTTTCATTTCCCGCTCAACGCACCCTGGTAGTGCATTTAGGTGCGTTGCAACGCACCTAGCTAGTGTACTTGGTTGCTATGCAACGCAGCTAGCTAGTGGAGCAGCTGAAATGATCCTGATTTGACTGATTCTGAGCAGTTTCTGGTGGAGAACTTCTAGGAGAAGCTATAATTTGTTGACCTTGTTCCTTTAGGGGCTGGAACAACACTTTTAGGGACTTAGGATCCCTTGGTTTATGGACATTTCCTACTTAGAGCTGTAAGGCACAAAAATGTCTATAACAGTTGCCCCCTAAAGTATGAGGCCGTTTATCGGGTGAAATGCTTTATTAGGAGGATCCGAAGTTCTTTCAATGCTGGGAGGAGACCTGTAATAAGATACAATACAATACATTATCTTCATACTGTTTTCATGATCTAGCTGAGGCGGGCATTCCCATGCTCAGCTTTATAAATTCATTTTCATGTACATAGGACAGACAATCGTCTGATGGTAGACTGATGATTCTGATAGAGCCATCATCCTTTTGGTAGGATGATTATCTGTGTTGCAGCGTTGTACATTTCAATATCTCTATTTTCCTGAATATATATCGCAGCCCGGATGGATGAAACTAGATCTGGGGTCTTCAATCTCGTCCGATCTTCACTTGAAGTACAAGTCGATCCATGTGAGAAATGTTCTGAAGTCAAACATGGAAAGACATCGCTTGATTACCAGTCAATGATGTAAACTGTTAACAAGCGCAAGAGGAATCACCGATAATGATGATGACCCTCAAGGTACTGCAGTACAATTCACGTGGTGTGAATAAAGGACTTGGCGTCGAACACCACGCAAAATCTTTCGGTCGAAGGTCATTGATGTATACCTGTCGCCGGAAGTGAGAAACTTGCCATTGAGGCATGCAAGCTTCAAAGTACTGAATGGGGTGTTCCTAGATCAACTTCTTGGATAATGAGCTGGTGTCGACAAGAAGCGATCCGTCAAAGGAGGGCCTTAATGAATCCCACATCAATGACACGGAACGGAGCAAATGATTTTGATGGAGGTGAAAACGATCTGATGATATATGGTTCGGGGTGGCGGTCATGAAAGAATGAAGTATAATGTATGGTAGTGGATGGGACACGGGTGACTTCTCTGGATGACTTCTCTTGAACATGTCGGCGACACTTATGTGATGGATTGGTAGCATTTACCCCAAATGTGGATGGTATGGCGTGACCATGGTGATGTGACCGGTGAATGAAACAACCCAACCCGACTCAGGCACGGAGTGGAAGTGTCATGTTCAAGAGCGACTTGCTACCAATAAAGATTCTTTGAGTTTTCTTCCCAATTTTTCCCCAGTCATTGTTGACCAGTACCTCTTTATTTTTGTCAAGCTTGAGGAGGATAACATATGCTTGTTCTATAATTTTCCCTTTGGGCAAACCCATCGCTATGTTTTAACGAGCCTAGCGATAGTGAAACTCGTTCTCGTCTAAAGACAAGTTTGTCGCTATTAATCTTTTTAACGAGTTTAACGACAAAGATAACTCGGTCCTTTTCATTTTTAGAGAGTCTAAAAAGGTACGTAAAGGTAACTCCAAAATTCCTTTTTCGTCATCTAATCCCTTAAGTCCGAAAAAAGTATAAAACAATACAGAAGGGATGAATTTTCGATACTTTTAACGAGCCGAACAAAACAAGCGCTCGATCTTTTTGTGCAATAATCCCTCAGGTCCAAAAAGATTAAAATCTAGAGGAGGGATAGCACTTCCGTTCGCTTTAACGAGCTGGAAGGCCAAAACTCGGCAATCTTTTCATATTTTACGAGTCAGTTGAAAAGATCTTAAAGAAGACTCGTCTTTTGAGGAACGAGTGATAAAATGGGTAGCAGCTGATTCCAGGTAAGGCTTGGAATTTTCCAATCACGGCAGTGTCACAAGGATGGCTAGTGAAATCACTCTTCGCAGCTGTTCCTCAAAATGGGTAAACAATCAAATGGAGGTGAATGATCGGCCAATGGAAAAGTGGAGGTGACGGTGCAAACACGACCAAGGCTTTAATGGCTAAAATGCTACATTCACGGTGGTTATTTACCGGGGAATAGTTCATTTTTTAACGAGCTTAAACGCGGGTGGAAACATTTGCTCATGTCTTACGTTTATTTTTTAACGAGCTTGAACTATGTGCTAAAACTGCTCGATTAATCCAGTCATATGATAAGAATGTCTCATATAAAATTGGCAATTTTTAGAGTTTTGCCCCACATCCTTCCTTTATGCAAGTTAGGTGACGACTAATCCTACGAGTTTAAAGGGTTAGAGGTCCTAAAAATTTAAAAAAATAAATAGTCGCCCTTCGCTTGCACTCCAAAAGGTTTGCATGCCCCCAGGTATAAAACAGAGTTTCAAAGTTACCTCTACTTTAGTCCGCCAAAACATTTGTTTTACCGAGAGAGGCCTACCTCTTACAGGTTACCCAAAGATTGTTCTATTCGTGGTGCAAACAAAACACTTCTTCGGCGATGTCTACCAAGATAAACAAAGGTGAGTGACGACGTCCGCCAACTCACATAACTTTGACAAGAGAATCTTATTCTAGAATAACCCCTCTTCCACCGACGGACGGGGTACAGACTAGTCATATTCTCCCGCGGAAACCTACCCTATACCCGAAGTTTTCCTGCCGAAGCAGACCAGGACGCATGCCCCCTGGGTTTCAATCATATCCCTCCGAATTACTCGCGCTCATCGGGAGGACGGGCTGGGGATTGAGACATTTCTTGCGTGAAGAGACCATTTAGGGATGGTATATGACTATTTGCTATGCGTGATCCGAGAAATGAAAGCTGGTCCACGAGCTTGACCACTCTTCCTTCGTACGGAAAACACATTACTCTAAAGAGTGAGGAGACGATGGCTCCCATGCAATAAATATATTCTCGTCCAAGGAGTAGATTATAATCCAAGGTTCCTTGAACTACCATTACGTTCATGCGAACTGTCTTCCTTCTCAATGTTATGGGCACATCGGGAAGGATCCCTAAAGGTCGATTGGTTCCTTTATCAAAGCCTGTCAGATTTCTCATCTCAGGAAACATCGATGGCGAACCAAGCGCTTTCCAAGCAATAGAGGAAAGGATACTCACAGAAGCCCCCTCATCTATGATGGTACCAGCCATGACCATTCTATATATTTGAACGATAATTCGGAATGGTATGCTTGCTGGTAAACGGGGTCTGCTTAGTTGATTCCAGTCGAAGGAGACAACTAGGTTGCTTGGAGTTGGGACCGAGTAGACGGCCGAGTATGGCTCTGACGAACTTCCCTCCTGCGGTAAGGGAATGGGTAGATTGCCCCCATGTTCATCGGAGTCTGTGTTGATGAAGAGAATTTGGACGGTGTCATCCTTGTTTTCTTCAGTGACTGTATCATCCGAAGATAAAACCTCTGAAGGCAAGACCGGGTCAACTGCCGCCTCGACCTTTTGACTTTCGTCTGGTATGGATTCAGATGGTTTATCTTCAATGACAGGCGCTTCACCCGACCACTTGAGCGGGCCAGCTGGATTTTCAACTAGCGACGGACTCGGCAAGAGTTTTTTATATCCAGGAGGAAGTCGTAACGGTGAAATCGGACGATCATCCAAAAATCTTTTCGCTTCGTCTAAGAAGGGACAACGGTGGACGGCATGATTGCCTTCGCACAGTTTACAAGGAAATCTAGCTTTCCCTTTTTGTCCTGGGGCTTCACTTTCGCTAGTTGACGGTGTGCTTTCAACATGATCATCAGAGGTTGATGACACCGGGCTGTGCAAATGAGGAGACCACTCCCTTAGTATCCGAGGGATGCAAGGACAATCTCTGTGAAAGTGGTCTCCTTTGCAAATGACACATGGCGATTTAGGCTTGGTCGGTGCAGTGTGTGGATTTTCGTTAGACGACACTCGTTTTCCCCCATTCGCCTTTGGCTCCTTCTTCTTCTTCTCTTTCTTCTTCTTCTCCTTAAGAACTTGACTTTTGGCTTTGCCAGCCCCATCAAGCGAAGAGGAAGGAGGAGAGGAAGAATTAGAGGAAGTAGAAGGTTGGTGGGCAACTCTGGACTCGTCTGGTTGTTGATTCGATTGTTCAGGAATAGTGGTGTTCTGAATGACATTGGTTGAGAAGAGCCATACTGGCAAGCCAATTGTCAGTCCTGGAAGCGACAATGTGGCCATATGGGGTGCACCAACATCTCCCCAAGAGGAGAAGGGACTAGGATTTCCACCAAGGGGAATTCCTTGGTTGGTAGACTCCATTTTCTCAACCTAAGATCAACGTAGGAAAAGGGTATGAATATTCCGTTTAAAATAAATTTTTAGACGCTTTGACACAACTTGTTTTTTCAATTTTTTAAGAGTCGAGAAAAAACAAAAGATGACTCTAGTCTCCTTCGATTTTTAATGAGCCTGAAGTGACAAGTGCTCAGATGGACCTTTTCTATTAAGGAGTCTGAAAGGAATGAAAGGGACTGCTCTGGAGATCTAGGTAGAGGGAGTACCAAACCAATCACAAAACTGTAGAATACTTTTTACGGTACGGCAGTCAATCTTCCCGAATGCTGTGTTCGGTGCATTGCGATCAGTAGGGCGGCCGACACGGCTTCCTATGGATAAAAGGTTTTAAGCCTATAGGGGTCTCCCAATATATACTCGACGGTACGTGGGAGCACAAGTCCGTACTGGCACTTATCGTCTCAAAGTGGAGGAATCACCCAACCATCAGTGAGGACAACAGTTACCAGGCTTTACGACGCCGGAACACGTCTCTAGCCTAGACCTCTAAATGTTGTGCTTTAAGTTCCAAAGCGTTGTTAGATTCATTCAATTTATTTTAAGTTGATCTTTCTTATGAAGTTTCCTTTTGGGATCACCACAAGATGTAGATGTAATTCCTAAGATGCAATCTAAAGATGATAAGCAAACTTTTATCTCTTTTCAGCAATGAAAATCCTAGCTACAAGGGGAAAAGAAAGACACAATCTTTTCTCAAAGAGCAAAGAGCACACTGTAAATGCACTTTTCCTAAATCAAGCCAAACAGACTATCAATATGCAAATGCACATGTGCATGTATTTGTTTTTCACTTTCTTAATATTGATGCCTAACAAGAAAGTTGATGTACAAATCTGAATTTTCTTTCAAGTGACAAACACAAACAAGCTTCTTTTCGAAATCAAAAGGTAGAGATGATTACGACACTTTATGATTTTGAAGTAAATACTCGTTTCGACACTAGAAAGTCACAAATTCAAACCAAAGGCAAAATTAAAAGCATAATCGACTGTCAACAGCAAATAAACTTTCTCCTAAGATCAAAATCGACACTTATGACAGATCTAAATCAAAGGACGACAGTATGACTATTCTACTTTTTCAATGGAAAACTGTAAATGATGTAACAAACACACAAAAACATCTACAGTCTTTTTGTACAAAGGAGGCGGAATTAAGGCAAAGAAAAGGGGTTTTTAAACAGACACATACACTGATCACAGGTTGCAAAAATCAGAGACAAAACTGAAAAAATGAAGCAAAGAACCTCAGCTGCACAAGGCTAGGCTGATCAACGCACCTGTTACACAGATAAACTGGATTGCAACGCAGGTAGCCCTCTCGGGAGCTGCGTTGAAATGCATAATCTCTTCACAGAGCCTGTGCTGGGGCAGAAACGAGAATTCTATCCGGGTTCTGGGTCACGGTTTGCAGTTTAATCTATGGTTTTTGGCCGAGTAAAAGAAATCAGTAATGCACAATCAGAGGGTAGATTTAAAAGAGGCCTAAGAGCTATCACAAAGGGCAATCAGATCATTTGTGAATCAGCTGTTCAAATCATAAACAGATCCAGTGAATGGATTGAAGTAGCAGATGTCTACTTTGCATTTGTTAATGGCAAATGCAGTTCGATTGCTACTTCTAAGTCTA
Organism: Pinus tabuliformis; assembly: GCA_031772625.1. Classification (NCBI taxonomy): domain Eukaryota; kingdom Viridiplantae; phylum Streptophyta; class Pinopsida; order Pinales; family Pinaceae; genus Pinus; species Pinus tabuliformis. The sequence continues at coordinate 116,622,896 of CM062819.1, forward strand.
TGAAACAAACAACAAGAGAAACACAAACAAACTAACTAGACACGATCCCCAGCGGAGTCGCCATTTTGTTATCGAGAAAAGTGTCTATTCAGAACGACCCTATCCCACTAAGGTGTGATAGTGACCTTAGAAACAAACAGAGAAAACTACTTTCGTATTCTTCTTTATGAACTATAAACGAAGAGGAATAGGATGAACCAACCTGTGTCTTGCACTAGTCCCTTTGATCCAATCTCTCTCCTCTTTGACAGCTTCCAGCTACCTGCTCCCTTACTTGCCCAGCTTCACCAAGTTCCTGTAAGATCACAGAAGAAGAAAACTACACAAAGACATGGATTTATATTCATAAATATCTTAGGATCAGATTTAAGCTAAACATACAAATGTAACAATCATCAATGATACACAAGCATGTAGGAGAAACTCAAATAGTTTTATTGATATAAAAAGAAGGTCCAGGAGGAGTTACAACCGATGATTCCTGATCCAGCATCAACCTCCCAGCATAGAAGTCCCCTCTTCACCTCCAACAAAGCATAAATCACCCAATACTCTGATATCTATCTCAAAACCAACAGCAATTCTCTGCAATGTACAAAATTCCAGGCTCTGGATCTCTGGGATGAGGGATCCATATATAGATGTATGCAAAGAGGATGAGTCAGCTTATGATTTGACTAGTGGCCTCTCTCTGTCAGTTCTTGTTTCCACTTGGAGATTGAGAGCCTCTTACTCATCCTTGGTCGAACTCAGTGAGGCAAGTGTCACTGGGAAAGATTCTGGAAGCTTCCATTGTCTGTCCACCTCGCGGAATGACACTGCCATTTGTCATTTCCCGCTCAACGCACCCTGGTAGTGCATTTAGGTGCATTGAAACGCACCTAGCTAGTGTACTTGGGTGCTATGCAACGCAGCTAGCTAGTGGAGCAGCTGAAATGATCCTGATTTGACTGATTCTGAGCAGTTTCTGGTGGAGAACTTCTGGGAGAAACTGTAATTTGTTGACCTTGTTCCTTTAGGGGCCGGAACAACACTTTTAGGGACTTAGGATCCCTTGGTTTATGGACATTTCTTGCTTAGAGCTGTAAGGCACAAAAATGTCTATAACAAAGCCGAAATCAAAGAACAAACTGTGAAGTTGAAAAAGGACACAGGAAAGTGGTGTGAGTTACATAAGAGCTCCACTCACAACACAAGTGAGTGTCGCGCCAAGCAATCACTGGTGGCCGAGATAAAGTCTTCAGAATCAGATGCATGTTTCGACTCTGAGTCAGAACCAGATAAGGGGAATGACAAAGGGAAGCTGATTATCGATGTGGAGCCCAAAGCCATCGCTGCCACCATGAAGATCCAGAAGCAGGAACTTGAAGATCTAAAGGATGAGTGCCTCTTCCGCTCCCAGATGTGGGTAAAGGGCTCCCTGCTACAGTTCATTATCAACAGTGGGAGCCAAAAGAACCTCATTTCGGTAGAGGTCATGAAGTGGCTAGGCTTATCGACCATAGCACATCCACAACCATACACCATTGGGTGGCTTCACCAAGGATGAGATCTTTGCCTGAGCCAACAATGTCGCCTTCCATACAACATCAAGCCCTTCATGGATGAGTTATTGTGTGACGTTGCTCCCCTTGATGTTTCTGATGTATTATTAGGCCAACGCTACTTGTGGAAGCGACATGTTGTGTATGAGTTAAGGCCTTGTGTTGTTATTATTACTTTGGGAAATAAGTTGTACAGGATACCGGAGGTAGCATCGCCTACCGCCATCTCTTTGGTTACTACAAAACAATGCAGTAAGCTCATTTCCAAAACCGGAAAATTTGTTTTCCTGATGATACGCCCTCAAGGAAAGAAGAAGACGGTGGCCATGACCTCCAGAGAGGACCCCTCCGCATGACAACTACAAATGGACAAGGTTGTGGAGGAGTACGAGGACATATTCACATCCCCTGCAGGGGTTCCTCTATACTGTCAAGTCAAGAACTCCATCGATCTGACCCCAAGTGCGTCGTTGCCCAATGGACCAATCTATCGGTGCTCTGTTCTAGAGAACGATGAAATCAAGAGGCATATTTAGGAGCTACTGCAGAAAGGTCACATCCGACCGAGTTCATCGCCCTGTGGGAGCCCGAACGTGTTGGTACAGAAGAAGGATGGGACTTGGAGACTCTATATTGATTATCGGGCGCTGAAAAATATCACTGTCTAGAAAAGGTACCTGATCCCATGGATTAATGACCTTCTGGACCAATTGAAGGGGGGAAATGTTTCAGCAAGATCAATTTGAATTCAAGATATCACCAGGTACAAATTGAACCCTCTGATGTGTGGAAGATTGCCTTCAAATACAAGAAGGGCCTTTTCGAATGGTTGGTTATGCATTTCGGGTTGACGAATGCTCCTGCAACCTTCATGAGGCTAATGTATGACATCTTGTAGCCATTCACCAACTCATTTGTAGTGGTATACTTGGATGACATCCTGATCTTCAGTCAGAGTTGGGAAGAGCACCTCCAGCACATCCGACAAGTTCTTCAAACACTGCGGCAACACAAGTTATGTGCCAATTTGGAGAAATGCACTTTTGGCATGACCCAAGTTCAGTATCTGGGATACATTATTGATGAACGGGGGTGCATGCGGATCTAGCCAAGATCCAAGTCATTCGGGATTGGCCATCTCCAACCACTCTGACGGAGCTCCCCAGCTTTCTCGGTCTTGCCAACTTCTACCGCACGTTCGTGTTGGGATTTTCTCATATCATTTGGCCCTTGAGTCAAGTCACCAAGGGAGGAGAGAAAGCAAAATTATTTCGGTCTAAATCTCAACAGAAGGCATTCAACGAGTTGAAACATCGCCTCTTCTCGACACTAGTGCTCACATTATCGAACTTGCAACAACCATTTGAGATGGATACTGATGCCTCTAACTATGCTATTGGGGTAGTCCTTACTCAACACGGGCATCCAGTGGCATATCATAGTGAGACACTTTCAGACACACTCAAGAAATATTCCACTTATGACAAAGAGATGTATTCTATTGTGCAGAACTCCTGACAATGGAGGCATTACATTTTGGGGAAGGAAACTGCCATCGACACAGACCACCGGCCCCTGCAATTCATACAGACCGAAGGTAAGTTGCAAAATGATAGCCATCAGAAGTGGTTCATGTACCTACAACAGTTCCATTTGAATATGAAGTATAAAAAGGGCAGCACCAATAATGTTGCAGATTGCCTCAGTCGACCACCGATCATGGCGTTAACCACCGCGATTAGCTCTTGTGGGCACAATACTTCTGATTGGTCACTTCTCTACAAAAGTGACCCAGAATTCAACCACACATACCAGACACTCTTGGAGAGTCGGCATGTTCCAAATTTTCACCTCCAGGATGCCCTGTTATGCAACCTGGGTCACCTTTGTGTTCCTTTAAGAGATCGTTCCAAGACGATTTGGGAAGCACACTATAGTCGGGCTACTGGTCATTTTTGGGTCTAGAAAATGGTGGCAGTACTGTAGAAGTATTTCTATTGGCCGAATCTTCGACGGGATGTCGGGAAGTACATTAGATCCTGCACTGCCTGCACCATTTCCAAACCAACCATCAAGATGCAAGGCCTCTATACTCCATTTCCTACCCCTAGTCGACCTTGGGAATGCATCTCCATGGATTACATGTCAGGCCTTCCTTCTACTAAGCATGGAAATGACTGCATTTTAGTAGTTGTCAATAGGTTCTCAAAGATGGCCATTATGGCATCCTCCAAGAAGAATATCACAGCAGAAGCCACAACTAAACTCTTCTTTGAACGAGTGTGGGTACAACTTGGGATCCCACAATTTATCATCTCAGGTCAGGACAACAGGTTCCTTAGCACATTTTGGTCCAGTCTTTGGTCGATGCTGGACACCAAACTCATTAAGTCCAGAGCCTTCCATCCCCAAACTGATGGCCAGACAGAGGTTTTCAACAGGATGATCGTACACATTCTGCGCATGTACAACTCAAAGCATCCACACACATGGGATGAGAGCCTCCCCCTATGTTCATCACAGCTATAACCGGGCTCTCCATAGTTCAACTAACCAGAGCCCTTTTCAGGTGGGCTTTGGATCCCAGCCACTATGTCCCATTGATGTGGTCATGCCCTTTGCAACTACTTAGGCAGATTCTGCTCATGTCTAGTCCGAAACAGATAAGACAAATAGCTTCATTTGGCACATCCAACATATCCGCCAGCAAGTCCATGACATTCTGGAGAAATCAAATGCCAAGTACAAGCAGCGACATGATCAACATCGGGTGGCACACAAGTTTCAAGTGGGCGACAAAGTCTGGTTGCTTTTGCAAAAGGAACGCCTTACCGGAGCCTATCGGAAACTCATACCACTCTGATATGGTCCTGACACCATTACAAAGGTTGTGGAAGACAATGCATTTGAGCTCAGCATTCCCCCATTCCTTGGCCTACACCTAGTGTTCAATGTGGACCACCTTCGGCCATACTTTCCACATTTACTAGACACATCCGACATTGCAGAACAACTCACACCAACAGAGTTAAATCCAGATTGCATGGAATAAGCTGCAAATGATCGGATCATGGTCACACAAATCAAGCACATTCACCAATAGGATATCCAACTGTATCGAGTTGTCAAAGTAGGCCAACTCCTTCACCAGGGCAAGTGGCTCACCAGGGACCAAGTTCAGCAGAAGTTTCCTCATCTCATGGAGGAACTCAACGCAATGGGGACCATTACTTCCTAAGAAGGGAGGAATGATCCGAGTGGATATTGGTGGCCACCTGCCAATTCCACTTGGATCCCCACCATTGTTTCTTTCATTTTTTTAGTTTCCTTAATTGTAGCACAGTTCACTATTTTTAGCAGTTTTTCAGGTCCTAAACTTCTGGAGCCATTTTGAGGCCCTAAACAGTTTTTTTGGGAAAATTGGGAACAATTTGTATGCATGGTTGTGTTTTTCTCATCCCAGAGTTGTATTCCTCGGGTATATCTTTCTAATGATATATTGTGCGCGTCAAACGGAGATCGAATGCCAAAGTTACGACCCCGGGAAGTTGATGTACCAATTTACCCAAACGGGGCCCATAGTTTGGTGCTTCATCTCCTAAGGTTAGGTTTTTGGATGTTTAGGGTTTTCCATTGTTTCTTAACAATAAATATTCCTTCGAGCCTCATTGTAAGATGGTTCAGAGGCATGTAGCCACCACATATCTCCATCGCCCGAGCTAGTTATTTCCATTTATGTTTGTAAGCATATTTCAGTATTTTACATTAATGAAATAAAGTATTATTTCTATTGCATCCCTATATTTATGGTTATCTCTGTAATTTGTTGTGTTCTTGTTTAAATCTAGATCAGTGGTATCAAAGCGGTCTACTTTTTCTTTGTTTTCTTTGCATGTCCCCAACGAAGTCGGGATATAAGGAGTTAGGGCTTGAATTGGTCAAACCTTTGCAAGACCAGCCTCGCAAATCCCGACGGCCTCCCATGGCGGATGGAAAGAAATATGAGGGGGCAAGAGATCCTATCAAAATCTTGCTTGAAGAGCCCCTCGAGTGACAAAGGAACGCGATGATGGAAAACTTTGCCCAGATCCTTCAGTGGATGCCCACAGGTGACACATCTACTTCCAACACTTACTCTGGAAGCACCACACCATTTAAGGTACAAGTTAACTTTGACATTCCCATATTTGAGGCTAAGAAAGATGCAGACACTATAGATAAATGGTTAAATATGCTAGAAGGGTATTTTTTTGTTCATGATTTTTCTGGTAGGGAAAAGATTACTTTCGCTCTTCTCAAAGTCGCCCCCATGTCAAGGACTGGTGGGAAAGCTACTGCGAGAAGAAGGATGAAAGTACAGTATTACTGTTTTCACCTGCACCCACTTGGAATTCATTCTGAAATGCCATCAAGGAGTAGTACTACCCTATAGAAAGCTATGAGGATAAATACATAAAGTGAACCACACTACGGCAGAGAAGGGACCAAGACGTGCTGGAGTTTACCAATATTTTTCATACCCTTCGCACAAAGTTCGGTATCAAGGATTCTAAGCTACATTTTATACTCAAATATTGTGGCTGCCTACATAGGTACATCCAGAACGAGATGGAGTTGCTGGACATCTCCTCGCTCGGCATGACGTACCAATACGCTGTCAAGATCAAGCAGAAGCTTAAACAGAAGAAGTGAGACTTTGGATTTGCAAATCTGAAGCAAGGGAAAGGTTCCCCCAAACTGTTGAATAAAGGACAAAACCAAGGCGAGGTGGCCCAAGACAACCCGCCAAAGCTATAATCAAATAACAACACCATGAAGTCAAAAAAGGAGACAGGAAAGTGGTGTGAGTTCCATAAGAGCTCCACTCACAACACAAGTGAGTGTCGGGCCAAGAAGTCACTGGTGGCCGAGCTAAAGTCTTCGGATTCAGATGCATGTTCTGACTCCAAGTCAGAACCCGATAAAGGGAATGACAAATGGAAGCAGATTATCGATGTGGAGCCCAGCGCCACTGTTACCACCACGAATATCCAGAAGGAGGAATCCGAAGATCCAGAGGAGCAGGACCACCTCTTCCATCCCATATGTGGGTAAAGGGCTCCCCGCTACAGTTCATTGTTGACAGCGGGAGCCAAAATAACCTCATTTCGGCAAAGGTCATGAAGCGGCTAGGCTTACCGACCACAGCACATCCACAATCGTACACCATCGAGTGGCTTCACCAAGGATGGGATCTTCGTGTGAGCCAGAAGTGTCACCTTCCATACAACATCAAGCTCTTCATGAATGAGGTATTATGTGATGTTGATCCCCTTGATGTTTGTGATGTATTATTAGGCCAACCCTACTTGTGGAAGCGACATGTTGTGTATGAGTCGAGGCCTCGTGTTGTTATTGTTACTTTGGGAAATAAGTTGTACAGGATACCAGAGATAGCACCGCCTACCTCCGTCTCTTTGGTTACTACAAAAAAATGCAGTAAGATCATTTCCAAAACCAGGAAATTTGTTCACCTAATGATATGCCCTCAAGGAAAGAAGAAGACGATGGCCATGACCTCCAGACAGGACCCCTCCGCACGAAAACTACAAATGGACAAGGTCGTGGAGGAGTACGAGGACATCTTCACCTCCCCCGCAGGGTTCCTTCACATTGTCAGGTGAAGCACTCCATCGATCTGACCCCAGGTGCGTCACTGCCCAATGGACCAATATATTGACGCTCCATTCTGGAGAACGATGAAATTAAGAGGCAGATTAAGGAGCTACTGTAGAAAGGTCACATCCAACCGAGTTCATCGCCCCTGTGGGAGCCCGATCATGTTGGTACAGAAGAAGGATGGGACTTGGAGACTCTGTGTTGACTATCAGGCGCTAAACAAGATCACTGTCCAGAATAGGTACCTGATCCCACGGATTGATGACATTCTGGACCAACTGAAGGAGGAAAAATATTTCAGCGATATCGATTTGAAGTCAGGATATCACCACGTACCAATCGAACCCTTCGATGTGTGGAAGACTACCTTCAAAGCCATGGAGGGCCTTTTCGAATGGTTGGTTATCCCTTTCGGGTTGACAAATGCTCCTGCAACTTTCATGATGCTAATGGATGACATCTTGTGGCCATTCACCAACTTATTTGTAGTGGTATACTTGGATGACATCCTGATCTTCAGCCAGAGTTGGGAAGAGCACCTCGACCACATCCAACAGGTTCTCAAAAGACTATGGAAACACAAGTTATGTGCCAATTTGGAGAAATGCACTTTTGGCATGACCCAAGTTCAGTATCTAGGATACATTATTGATGAACAGGGGGTGCATGTGGATCCAGCCAAGATCTAAGTCATTCGAGATTGGCCATCTCCAACCACTTTGACAGAGCTCTACAGCTTTCTCGGTCTTGTCAACTGCTACCGTAGGTTTGTGTTGGGATTTTCTAATATCACTTGGCCCTTAAGTCAAGTCACCAAGGGAGGAGCGAAAGCAAAATTCTTTTGGTCTAAATCTCAACAGAAGGCATTCACAGAGTTGAAACATTGCCTCTACTCGACACCAGTTCTCGCATTACCAGAATTGCAAAAACCATTTGAGATCGAGACAGATGCCTCTGACTATACTATTGGGGTAGTCCTTACTCAACACGGGCATCCAATGGCATATCTCAGTGAGACACTTTCATACACAGTCCAGAAGTATCCCACTTATGACAAAGAGATGTATTCCATTGTGCGAGCATACCAATAATGGAAGCATTACATTTTAGGAAAGGAAACAGTCATCCACACAGACCACCGGCCCCTGCAGTTCATAAAGACCCAAGGGAAGTTGCAGAATGATCGCCATGAGAAGTTGTCCACATAGCTACAATAGTTCCATTTGAATATCAAGTATAAGAAGGGAAACACCAATAATGTTGCAGATTGCCTCAGTCAACCACTGGTCATGGCGTTAACCACTATGCTCAACTCTTGTGGAAGGAGACTTCTAATTGGCCACTTCTCTACAAAAGCAACCCAGAATTCAGCCACACATACCAGACACTCTTGGAGGGTCAGCATGTTCCAGATTTTCACCTCTAGGATTCCCTATTATACCACTTGGGTCACCTTTGTGTTCCTTCAAGCGAGCATGCCAAGATGATTTGGGAAGAACACTACATTCGAGCTGTTGCGCATTTCGAGGTCGAGAAAATGGTGGAAGTACTGCAGAAGTATTTCTATTGGCTGAATCTTTGACAGGATGTGGGAAAGTACATCAAATCCTGCACTGCCTGCACCATTGCCAAACTGACCATCAAGAAGCAAAGCCTCTATAAACCGCTACCTACCCCTAGTTGACCTTGAGAATCCATCTCCATGGATTACATGTCAGGCCTTCCTTCTACTAAGCATGGAAACAGTTGTCTTTTTGTGGTCATCGACAAGTTCTCGAAGATGGCCATTATGGCAGCCTGCAAGAAGAATATCACAGCAGAAGCCACTGCTAAACTCTTCTTTGAACGATTGTGGGTACACTTTGGGACCCCAGAGTCTATCATCTCAGATCGGGATAGCAAGTTCCTCAGCACATTTTGGTCCAGTCTTTGATCGATTCTAGACACCAAACTCACTAAGTCCAGAGCCTTCCATCCCCAAACTGATGGCCAAACAGAGGTTGTCAACGGGATGATCGTACACATTCTGCGCATGTACAACTCAAAGCATCCACGCACATGGGATGAGAGCCTCCCCTATGTTCAGCACAGATATAACCAGGCTCTCCACAACTCGACTGGCCACAGCCATTTTTAGGTGGGCTTGGGATTCCATCCACTATGTCCCATTGATGTGGCCATGCCCTTTGCAGCTACTTAGGCAGATTCTGCTCATGTCCAGTCTGAAATAGATAAGGCAAACAGCTTCATTGAGCACATTCAAAATATCCGCCAGCAAGTCCACGACATTCTAGGGAAATCAAATGCCAAGTACAAGCAGCGACATGAACAACATTGGGTGCCACACAAGTTTCAGGTGGGCTACAAAGTCTTGTTGCATTTGCAAAATCAATGCCTTACTGGAGCCTATCGGAAACTCAGACCACTCTAATATGGTCCTTACACCATTACCAAGGCTATGGGAGACAATGCATTTGAGTTCAGCATTCCCCTATTCCTTGCCCTGCACCTAGTGTTCAATGTGGACCACCTTCGGCCATACTTTCCACCATTACTAGACACATTCGACATTACAGAACAACTCACACCAACAGAGTTAAATCCACATTACATGGAACAAGGTGCAATTGATCGGATCATGGACATGCAGATCAACCACACTCGCCAAGAGGAGATCCAACTATATCGATTTTTCAAAGCAGGCCAACTCCTTCACCAAGGCAAGTGGCTCACGAGGACCAAGTTCAGTAGAATTTTCCTCATCTCATGGAGGAACTCAACACAATGAGGACCATTGCCTCGTAAGGGGGGAGGAATGATCCAGGTGGATATTGGTGGCCACCCACCAATTCCACTTTGACCCCCACCATTGTTTCTTTTAGTTTTTCAGTTTCTTTAATTGTAGCACAGCTTACTATTTTTAGCAGTTTTTCGGGTCCTGAACTTCCGGAGCCGTTTTGAGGCCCTAAACGATGTTTTTTGGGAAAATTTGGAGCAACATGGGTCCATGGTATATTATTTCACATCCCAAAGTTGTATTCATCAGATAGATATTTCTAATTAGATATTGTGCGTGTCAAACGGAGATCGTATGCCAAAGTTATGACCTCGGGAAGTTGATGTACCAATTTACCCAAATGGGGCCCATAGTTTGGCGCTTCATCTCCCAGGGTTAGGTTTTTGGATGTTTATAGTTTTCCATTGTTTCTCAACAATAAATAGGCCTTTGAGCCTCATTGTAATATGCTTCAGAGGCATGTAGCCGCCCCATCTCTCCTCAGAGATAAGTTACCATCGCCCGAGCTAGTTATTTCCATTTCTGTTTGTAAGCATATTTCAATATTTTACATTAATGAAACGAAGTATTATTTATGTTGCATCTTTGTATTTATGGTTATCTCTGTAATTTGTTGCATTCCTATTTAAATCTGGATCAGCGGTATCAGAGAGGTCTGCTCTTTCTCTATTTTTCTTTGCATGTCCCCAATGAGGTCGGGATATAAGGAGTTAGGGCTTGAACTGGTCGAACCTTTGCAAGACCAGCCTCGCAAATCCCGATGACCTCCCATGGTAGAACAAAAGAAAGATGAGGGGACAAGAGATCTTATCAAAATCTTGCTCGAAGAGGCCCTCGAGCGACAAAGGAACGCGATGATGGAAAAATTTGCCCAGATCCTTCAACCGCTGCCCAGGGGCGACACATCTACTTCCAACAGCTACTCTGGAAGCGCCACACCCTTTAAGGTACAAGTTAACTTTGACATTCCCATCTTTGAAGGTCAGATAGATGCAGACGCTGTAGATAAATGGTTAAATCTGCTAGAACGGTATTTTTTTGTTCATGATTTTTTCGGTCAGGAAAAGATTACTTTCGTTCTTCTCAAAGCCGCCCCCCACGTCAAGGACTGTTGGGAAACCTGCTACGAGTAGAAGGATGAAAGTACAGCCTCACTATTTTCACCTGCACCCACTTAGAATTCATTCCGGAATGTCATCAAGGAGTAGTACTACCCTGTCAGAATCTATGAGGATAAATACATAAAGTGGACCACATTGCGGCAGGGAAGGGACCAAGACGGACAGAAGTTTACCAATATTTTTCATACCCTTCACACAAAGTTGGGTATCAAGGATTTTGAGCTGTTTTTGGTACTCAAATATCGCAGCTGCCTACACAGGTACATCCAAGACAAGATGGAGTTCCTGGACATCTCCTCGCTCGGCACGGCGTACCGATACGTTGTCAAGATCGAGCAGAAGTTTAAACAGAAGAAGCGAGACTTTGGATCTACAAATCCGAAGCAAGGGAAAGGTGCCCCCAAACCGTTGAACAAAGGAAAAAGCCAAGGCGGGGTGGCCCAGGACAACCCACCAAAGCCGCAAGCAAAGAACAACACCGCGAAGCCGAAGAAGGACACGGGAAAGTGGTGTGAGTTCCATAAGAGCTCCACTCACAATACAAGTGAGTGTTGGGCCAAGCAGTCATTGATGGCCAAGCTAAAGTCTTTGAAATCGGATGCTTGTTCCGACTCTGAGTCAGAACCCGATAAGGGGAATGACAAACGGAAGCAAATTATCGATGCGGAGCCCAACGCCACCGTTGCCACCATGAAGATATAGAAGGAGGAACCCGAAGATTTTGAGGAGGAGCACCTCTTCCACTCCCAGATGTGGGTAAAGGGCTCCCCGCTACAATTCATTGTGAATAGTGGGAGCCAAAAAAACCTCATTTCGACAGAGGTCGTGAAGCAGCCTGGCTTACCAACCATAGCACATCCACAACCGTACATTATCAGGTGGCTTCACCAAGGACGGGATCTTCGCGTGAGCTAGCAGTGTAGCCTTCCATACAACATCAAGCTCTTCAAGGATGAGATATTGTGTGACGTTGCTCCCCTTGATGTTTGTTATGTATTATTAGGCCAACTATAACGAATAAAATATATATAAATAATGTAAAATAATTGTAAACAATAATAATCATAAATAATAATTAGTTAAGCTAGTAATTAGGCTGAAGAGGCATGTCTAATAGGACATGACTCTTCATGAAGAGAGACTTCCTTGATATATAAGCAAGCCTCTCGTTCTCACTCATAATCATTCTTATTCTTATTCACACATTTAAAATATAGTATTTATATCCTCAATGGATAACCTCATATTCCAAGTCTTCTGGAATAATTAATCTATAGAAGGAACTTCGTTCACTTCATTTGGTATTAGAGCAGTTCGGTCCTCTAGGTTGCTTAACCAGTGCACAGAGCTCGTTCTCCGATCTAGGTCCTTGGCTATCGAAATTCGTCAACCTTGTTGTCGTACAATTGAAGCATTTTGCTCATAATTTGGGAGTTTCTCCTTTTCTCTATTTTTCTAGGCCTTTGGCCATTAAAATTAAAATTAAAATTAAAAGAAAAATCGCTAGTTGGAGGGTCTCTAATTTGCTAGTTGACCTTTGGCCATAAAACAAATAACCAAAAAAAATATAAGTAAATAAATTAAAAAAAGAAGAAGAAGAAAAAAGTAAAAAAAATAAAAATAAAAGAACATAAAGAAATCAAATTATAATTTAAAAAAATAAATAAATAAAAATTAAAATCACCTATTAGAAGCCCGTGGTTTTAGAAACAACCCATGGTAATTGCCCATGTATTTTAAAAGTAAAAGAAAAAACTAAAGGGATAAAAAATTTCATACCAAGTGATATTTAAAACTTTTTAAGTGGAGAAGCCTGTGGTTTTAGAAACAACCCATGGTAATTGCCCATGGTATTTTAAAAGTAAAAGAAAAAAACAAAAGGGATACAAAATCTCTTTACGTGAAAGGTAAGTTTTACTTTTTACTTAAAAAGTTTGGTGAACATCGTGACCTTGTCATATGAAACAAGGTGACCTTTATATTTATTAAGTGTGGTGATATCATAAAAGTTTATATTAAGTGTGACTTTTATATTAAGTGTGGTGACATCATAAAAATTTATAATATTAAAAAAAAATAATAATAATATACAAAGTCTAAATTCAAAAGTCGGGAAGTGTCGCATTCAAGTCGAAAGAGGTGAGATATATAGTATATATATTAATTTTATATGAATTTTATATATACTTAAAAGGATTATTAAATCAATAATTAAAAAAAAGGGGGGGAGGATAAAAAAAAGTGAAAAAAATGCAATTTCTAAGTAATGAACAAAAACAATTGCAAAGAGAGGTAAAACAAGAAATCACAATACGCTAAATTTGTGGATATGCATCACAAAGAAATAATGGAAAAGGACGAAGAAAATTCTCGTCTCAAGGACCACGTCGAAAGATTACTTGCGCAAGTGAAGAAGACTAAGGTCACAAAGAAAGAACTCAAGAAGCACTTATCAGAACAAGAAGAGGAAACTTTGCGTTTAAAGAACCTTAATAAAAATTTATTAGAACAAATCAAAGATCTAAAAGATAAAAATATTAAAATTCAAAACACTAAAAATAAGGTTGATAAATCAGAAATCAAAGAACTTTTACGACTGAAAAACCATAATCAAAATCTACTCACTCAAATTAAGAAGATTAAGGATGATAAGAAAGCATTAAAAGATAAGTTGGAACAATTCACTCAAGAAGAAGCATCAGAATCTCCAGTCATAACAGTGCAAGTTGCAAATAAGGGAACGAATACCGATCCAGTGAATATGACAACTCAAGAAGACAATTCAGTTGAAGAAACGACACACTTAGATGTTGCAGTTTAGACAATGGACATCCCAAGTGAATGTTCCATAACCAATTCAACAACATCTTCGCCAGAAGAAAATCTAAAAACTCCATATCGACATCTGAATCACGAGAGTAGACCAATCAACCATGCTACGTATCGGTACCATTCAAACCAGAAACAACAAATTGATGTTCCAGATAATAGTGATGTAACCTCAATCCAGTCTTATGCTAACAAGTCGTTACAAAATTCCAGTGATCAGAATACTATACAGAAGATTAATCTGGGATGATCTGATCCCTTCTCAGTGCAACAATTTTGTTTATCGCTAAGAAGATCATATCAACTTGTATCGAAAAGGATGACTATTCCGAGACAAAAAGACTTTCGAAGCCGATAAAGAGATCAAGCCTTTTTCGTCGACAAGCTTTGAGGACAAAGCTCTTTGAGGAAGGAGGCAATGTAACGAATAAAATATATATAAATAATTTAAAATAATTGTAAACAATAATAATCATAAATAATAATTAGTTAAGCTAGTAATTAGGCTGAAGAGGCATGTCTAATAGGACATGACTCTTCATGAAGAGACACTTTCTTGATATATAAGCAAGCATCTCATTCTCACTCATAATCATTCTTATTCTTATTCATATATTTAATATAATATTTATATCCTCAATGGATAACCTCATATTCCAAGTCTTCTGGAATAATTAATCTGTAGAAGGTACTTTGTTCTCTTCGTAACATGTTGTGTATGAGTTGAGGCCTTGTGCTGTTATTATTACTTTGGGAAATAAGTTGTACAAGATACTGGAGGTAGCACAGCCTACCACCATCTCTTTGGTTACTGCAAAACAATACAGTAAGATCATTTCCAACACCAGGAAATTTCCTTTCCTGATGATATGCCCTCAAGGAAAGAAGAAAACGGAGGCCACGACCTCCATATAGGACCCTTATGCATGACAACTACAGATAGACAAGGTCATGGAAGAGTACGAGGACATCTTCACCTCCCCCACAGGGGTTCCTCTGCACTGGAAGGTCAAGCATTCCATCGATCTGACCCCAGGTGCGTCGCTGCCCAATGGACTAATCTATCGATGCTCCGTTATGGAGAATGATGAAATCAAGAGGCAGATTCAAGAGTTGTTGCATAAAGGTCACATCCGACCAAGTTCATCGCCCCTGTGGGAGCCCGGTCATGTTAGTACAGAAGAAGGATGGGACTTGGAGACTCTGTATTGACTATCGGGTGCTGAACAAGATCATTGTCTGGAATAGGTACCCGATCCCACGGATTGATGACCTTCTAGACCAACTGAAGGGGACAAAATATTTCAGCAAGATCAATTTGAAGTCAGGATATCACCAGGTACCAATCGAACCCTTCGATGTGTGGAAGACTGCCTTCAAAACCAAGGAGGGCCTTTTCAAATGGTTGGCTATGCCTTTCGGGTTGACAAATGCTCCTACAACCTTCATGAGGCTAATGGATGACATCTTGCAGCCATTCACCAACTCATTTGTAGTGGTATACTTGGATGACATCCTAATATTCAGCCAGAGTTGGGAAGATCACCTCCACCACATCCGACACGTTCTCCAAACACTGCGGCAACACAAGTTATGTGCCAATTTGGAGAAATCCACTTTTGGCATGACCCAAGTTCAGTATCTGGGATACATTATTGATGAACGGTGGGTGCATGTGGATCCAGCCAAGATCCAAGTCATTCGAGAATGGCCATCTGCAACCACTCTGACAGAGCTCTGCAGCTTTCTGGGTCTTTCCAACTTCTATCATAGGTTCGTGTTGGGATTTTCTCATATCACTTGGCCCTTGAGTCAAGTCACCAAGGGAGGAGTGAAAGCAAAATTCTTTTGGTCTGAATCTCAACAGAAGGCATTCACAAAGTTGAAACATTGCCTCTGCTTAGCACTAGTTCTCGCATTACCAGACTTGCAACAACCATTTGAGATTGTGACAGATGCCTCTGACAATTCTATAGGGGCAGTCCTTATTCAACATGGGCATTCAATGGCATATCACAGTGAGACACTTTCAGACAGAGTCTGAAAGTATCCCACTTATGACAAAGAGATGTATTCCATTGTGCAAGCATGCCGACAATGGAAGCATTACATTTTGGGGAAGGAAATGGTCATCCAAACAGACCACCGGCCCCAGCAGTTTATACAGACCCAAAGGAAGTTGCAGAATGATCACCATCAGAAGTGGTCCACATACCTACAACAGTTCCATTTTAATTTCAAGTATAAGAAGGGCATCACCAATACTTTTGCAGATTGCCTCAGCTATCCACTGAATATGGCTTTAACCATCATGCTCAACTCTTGTGGGCACGAGACTTATGATTGGCCACTTCTCTACAAAAGCGACCCAGAATTTAGCCACACATGCCAGACACTCTTGGAGGGTCAGCATGTTCCAGATTTTCACCTCCAGGATGCCCTGTTATGCCACCTTCTTCACCTTTGTGTTCCTTCAAGCGAGCATGCCAAGATGATTTGGGAAGCACACTATAGTCGGGCTTTTGGGAATTTCGAGGTCGAGAAAATGGTGGCAATACTGCAAAATTATTTCTATTGGCTGAATCTTCAACAGGAAGGCAGGAAGTACATCAGATCATGCACTGCCTGTGCCAGTGCCAAACCAACCATCAAGAAGCAAGGCCCCTATACTCTGCTGCCTACCCCTAATCGACCTTGGGAATCCATCTTCATGGATTAATGTCAGGCCTTCCTTCTACTAAGCATGGAAATGACTATGTTTTTGTGGTTTTCGATAGGTTCTCAAATATGGCAATTATGGCGACCAACAAGAAGAATATCACAGCAGAAGCCACTGTTAAACTCTTCTTTGAACGAGTGTGGGTACACTTTTAGATCCCAGAGTTTATCATCTCAGATCAGGAAAACATGTTTCTCAGTACATTTTGGTCCAGTCTTTGGTTGATGCTAGACATCAAACTCATTAAGTCCATAGCCTTCCATCCCCAAACTTATGGCTAGATAGAGGTTGTCAACATGATGATCGTACACATTTTGCACATGTACAACTCAAAGCATCCACACACATGGGATGAGAGCCTCCCCTATGTTCAGCACAGCTATAACTGGGCTCTCCATAGCTCAACTGGCCACAACCCTTTTCAGGTGGGCTTGGGATTCCAACCACTATGTCCCATTGATGTGGCCATGCACTTTTCAACTTCTCAAATAGATTCGGCTCATGTCCAATCCGAAACAGATAAGGCAAAAAGCTTCATTAAGCACATCCAACATATCCGCCAGCAGGTCCACAACATTCTGGAGAAATCAAATGTCAAGTACAAGCAATGAAATGATCCACATCGAGTGCCACACAAGTTTCAGTTGGGCGACAAAGTCTTGTTGCATTTGCAAAAGGAACGCCTTACCGGAGCCTATCGAAAACCCATACCACTCCAATATGGTCCTTACACCATTACCAAGGTTGTGGGAGACAATGCATTTGAGCTCAGCATTCCCCCATTCCTTGACCTGCACCCAATGTTCAACGTGGACCGCCTTCAGTCATACTTTCCACCATTACTAGACTCATCTAACATTGCAGAACAGCTCACATCAACAGAGTTAAATCCAAATTGCATGGAACAAGTTGCAACTAATCGATTCATGGACACGCATATCAAGCACACTCGCTAGCAGGAGATCCAACTGTATCGAGTTGTCAAAGTAGGCCAACTCCTTCACCAGGGTAAGTGGTTCATCAAGGACCAAGTTCAGCGAAATTTTCCTCATCTCATGGAGGAACTCAACGCAATGGGGACCATTGCTTCCTAAGGGGGGAGGAATGATCTAGGTGGATATTGGTGGCCACCCGCCAATTCCACTTGGAACCCTACCATTGTTTCTTTCATATTTTCATTTTCCCTAATTGTAGCACAATTTACTATTTTTAGCAGTTTTTCGGGTCCTGAACTTCTGGAGCCATTTTGGGGCCCTAAATGAGATTTTTTGGGGAAAATTGCGAGCAACATGGGTCTATAGGCTAATGTTTCTCATCCCAAAGTTGTATTCATCGATATATCTTTCTAATCAGATATTGTGCGCGTTAAACAGAGATCATATGCCAAAGTTATGACCCCGGGAAGTTGATGTAACAATTTACCCAAATGAGGCCCATAGTTTGGCACTTCATCTCCTAGGGTTAGGTTTTTGGATGTTTAGGGTTTTCCATTGTTTCTCAACAATAAATATGCCTTTGAGCCTCATTGTAAGATGGTTCAGATGCATGTAGCTGCCACATCTCTCCTCAAAGATAAGCTACCATCGCCCGAGCTAGTTATTTCCATTTCTGTTTGTAAGCATATTTCAGAATTTTACATTAATGAAATGAAGTATTATTTCTGTTGCATCTCTGTATTTATGGTTATCTCTGTAATTTGTTACTTTCCTGTTTAAATCTGAATCACAAAAAGGATATCATCATCCATGCGAATCATTAGCCCTTGAAATATCTTCAATCACAGACCAAGCTTTAGCAAGCCCGTCACTTCAAATGGATGGGATTCCTCCAACGGTTTCATTTGGTGATAAGATACAAAAATAGCGCCAGCAACAAAGTAGTAGATATGCTTTCTCACCCTCCTATTTCTGCATTTCTAGTTTTGCAAAATATTGCATTATCATTAGAAAGTTATGCTGAACAGTATGCTAACGATAGTGATTTTAAAGAAATCAATGCAAAACTGACTTGTGGATCGCAGGTGGACAATTATTACTTGTAGGGAAGTCTATTGTACCACCTTGGAAAATTGTGCATACCTAGTGATGAAAGGGTTCATGTAATCAAAGAGGCTCATACATCTCTAGTGTCTGGTCATTTTGGAATTGAGAAAACTTTATGTCATTTGCAGAGGTTTTGTTTTTGGCCTCGTATGAAAAACATTGTGACTCACTTTATAAAGGGTTGTGTGTTGTGTTATGTTTCAAAGCTCTCTAATAAAAAACTTGGGCTCTACACACCACTCCCTATTCTGAGTCGACCATGGGAAAGTGTGTCCATGGACTTTGTAGGAGGTTTTCCTATGTCTAGGAAAGGTCACGACTATTTGTATGTCGTTGTGGATCAGTTTAGTAAAATTTGTATTTTAATGCCTTGTAAAAAGTATTTCATTATTGACCACACTGCTTTTCTTTCCTTTCAGCATGTTTGGGTCCATTTTTGGTTTCCCACATCTATTGTGTCGGATTGAGACTCTCGCTTTATTGGGGAGTTTTGGACCAACTTATGGAGAATGATGGACACTAAGCTAAAAAGAAGTACGACATTTCATCCACAGACCGATGGACAAACAGAGGTTTTCAACCGCACCGTGGTACACTTGTTGCGAGGCTATTGTGGGAAACATCCCAAGTTGTGGGATGAACAACTTCCTTATGTGCAGCATGCATACAATCGAGCAGCACATTCATCTACACAGAGCTCACCGTTTGAGACATGTTTTGGCTATCTACCTAGAGATCCCTTGGACATGGTCTTTGGGAAAGAGGAGGATAGCAATGGACGAGATGATAGGGACAAAGCACGGAAGTTCATTCAGCGGATACAGGTGATTCATCAGGAAGTGCAGGAGTAGTTGGAGAAGAGTCAAGCTTGGTATAAATCTCAACATGATAAGCACTGAGTTGACCATCAGTTTCAATTTGGGGACAAGTTATGGCTCCATATCAGCAAGGATAGAATGAAGGGAGAAGGGAAGAAGTTGAGACCCATCTGATATGGTCCCTTCACCATATTGGAAAAGATTGGGGACAATGCTTTTCGTCTTGACTTTCCTGCTTATAAGATGCACTCAGTGGTAAATGTTGAAAACCTTAAGCTTTATGAACCTCCGTTGATTATGGAAACCGAGGAGGTTGCACAGATTCGTAAGTGGATGATATTGCACCAAAGTAACTAGATAAGTTGCCCGAAGATAGTATACTCGACTGGAAAACTAGAACTTCACAATGGGGAGATGTGCAGTATATCCGTGCTAGCTTCAAAGGAATGCATCCAAGAAAAGCTCGATGGATGGAGAAGGAAAAAGTGAGGGAGAAATTTCTTCACTTGCCAATTGACTAAAAAGTCTTTTGGTGGTCCAAAATATCTTAGTAGGGAGGATTGATCTTGGAGGATTGATCCAGGTGGATCTTCAAAAAATACCAGTGGCATGGTAAAAGGCTCAAAACTCAAAGTGGTAAAATCTGTATGAACTTAGCATCGGATCGAAGTGCTCATCATCTTGATTCTAACGGTGCAAACGACACTCAAATTCAAGTTCATATGAAGAAGTTAGAGTAAGTCATAGTTGATGTTTGACTTGTCTAGGTGGCAGGAGGAGTCACGTGGTAAACACTATCAGTGAATGGGGAAGTGCCAAGTGGCAGGTTGTCATTGGTCCTGCATTTCACTTATCACAGAAAAAGAGCTCGCGGCGTAAATAGAATCGGCCTTGGCAGGATCCTGGCTGTGATTGCGATATTGCATATCGCAGGTCGGAGGAGGAACAAGTACTTAAGAATCAGCCCCCGGTGAAGCTAGGTTGCGATGCGATATTATCACAATCGCATATTACACAAGTACCAAGCCCATATACATGATATTGATGGACTTCACCGATTGCGATTTACAGGGAGGATCCTAATGCGATATTTTATAAACTGCATTCTATTATCTCGGTGGGTCCACGATCATCATAGAGCATGTGTCTTCCACCGATTTCGATTGCGGTGGGGTCCCCCAGATGTGATATGTTATATATCATGTTTTATATTCCTGGAGGGTCCATCGTATCGCAGAGTTCCTATTGTTTGGGCCTAGGACTGTTCGTCAATGGTTGGAAATGCCGATAGTCTTGCCGATGGTTTAAACACACAGTTAAAATAATTTTTCCATGTTTATAAGGGTTTTTGCCACATACTATTCAGGGGCTTGAGAACCTCTATGGAATACGCCCGCTCGCTTAACTTGGTCTATTGTTTGAATTGCTTGAGTATTGAGGGATTATTGTCATGCTTATAAAAGGCCATTTTTTTGTCGGAAAAAGGGAGAGAGGATCAACAGAATAGTTCAAAAGTATTCTGCACTACAACATACCCTGACCCTAACAGTAGGCAGGACCTTGCCTTGAGCAACAGGTAGGTTCCAAGAAGTTGCAGAAAGCCCGATTATCCAACTTGGGTGTTTGGAGAGGCGTTTTTGCACGATTTTCACTAGGAGTTCATTGGTTTTGTCCGCTTATGAAGATGGGATCTCCATTCTTTGTCCATCTTCCAGCTTGGAGGTATAAGGATTGCAAAGAATGTTGCTTGTACTTGTATCTCTTTTTATGCCACTTAATGAATGAAGGCCTCCCCACTATTGAGCGAGGACCGGAGATGTAGTCCAAATTGGACGAACTCCATAATCAAATTATTGTGTCATGGTTTTTTTGTTCTTCTGATCATTTCCGAATTATTTACGTGCTTTTAAGTTCCATGGTTGATTAACTATGTTATATGTAATTCTGATGCATTTGTAAGTAAAAGATCTTGGATCACCAAGAGAAGCACACTGATACTATGCCTTTAATATGGGAAAACATAATGCCAATGTTGAATTTATGCATAATCACCATGGAAACCCCACTTCTGAGAAAACAGAGGAATATGTTGTTGAAAGAAAAAGAATGAAACATAGGCAACCAGTAGAGAACCACATCAGTAAAAACACGTTGGCTAAAAATGCATGATAAATCTTGTAGCGGTGTGGACAAGTGATCAAGAGACACGCCCACAAATTTCTTTATAATCAATTAATTACTTTACATATGCCCTACATATTTGATGTCGTGGTGTGTTTTTCTAGGAGTGTCCATAATATTAGCACAAGTGGCACCTTCTTTGTCCAAGAATCGAACATTGGTCAAATCAAATTCCTATCTATCAAGGACCAGGTTGGATCCTGTCTCTTCATTTTATGTTGTGAAAGAAGAATGTTTGAGCAGAGAGGGAAAATCCCATTATGAATCGAATTCATGTTTATCCTTCTCTTGCAAGGAAGAAGGATTCCAATGGGTGAAATTCTTGGGTGAAATAAAGTTCAATAAGTTTATTAAATTAAGGGTTTGGTCAAATATCGTCTCAGTCATCCTCCATTCCCACTCCCTGCTCGTGCTTGAGCAATAACAATGAGAAGGGTCGTGTCCCCGAAGAAGTAAGTACAACTAGATTCATAGCCAGGTGAGTTTGACTTGTTGAGATGTCATAAATTATAAAAAGTTACAAATTTATTACAGAAGCCTACACAATCATTTAAAGTTTCGAACCAGAAATTGTATTCTAATTGAACTCTGAAACATATTTAATAATTGTTGTTGACAAAACAATGTTGAACATCCAATAATTCTTTATAATTGATTGCAGGCATCGTCATATAAACTTACTCTGGGCTGGGATGTTCTGGCTGGACGAAGGGATGGAATTGTTTCATTAGCTTCAGAAGTCGCTACAAATATACCTGCCTCTACCTTCAATGTAAGCCAATTGACACAGAAGTTTGCACTGAGAATTCCCAGCAGAAGAGAACAATATCGTAGCAAGTGTACAGGTACAAGAACATTGGCCTACCTTCTCGATTAGAATTAAATGGAATCACTTATAGTCAGCTATACTTACTCCATGAATGCCCTTTGGTCTCGCACCAATTCAAATGAGTCATATCTGTGAAATGAAATGAATCACAAAGGACGAGCCCCACAAAGTGTACAATGTGAAATGTGAATTAAGGTAGGTTCTGGATACCAACTATGGAGATGGCATGAGGACTAACTATGAAGATAGCAAGATTATGCAGATGGCAGGTAGGAGGACTATGTAGATGGCACCTTCTCTAGACACAACAACATAGGAAGACTATGTAGATGGCAAGAGACACCAGTGCTACCTTCCTCTAGACACCACAACATATTCATATAAGCAATTGAAGGATATTTGTTGAGCGTAAATATCTTAATCTTGCTACCATTTGCTAGCATTACTTCAATTCTTGTAATTCCTGAAAATTATTCATGAAGTACACCTTTTAACTATGATATGAGTGAATATAATGTCAGAGATGCCTCAGGTAGAGGCCAAATAAGATATCCAAATTTCTTATTGGCTAAACAGACTCGTTGTAAATATGTAATATGCCAGCGAAAAGCTACCCATGAAATACCATACTAATACTTTAGGTTAATTGTTTTTAATCTTGGGAACGACTCAAATTCCAAAGCATATTGATTATAATAGTCCCTCTTGCATATGGCAGGGACTAATAAGATGTAAATTAGCAATTTGAAAACAATTTTGTGCCATTTTTTTTGGCAATAATGGTTTATCATAAATAATAACAATAAAATGTTTTAAATATTATTTCATATTTAAAAAAAAAAAAAAAAAAAAAAAAAAAAAAAAAAAATTCACATTTGAAAATGATTGATGAGTGAGTTAGTGTATAGATAGACTTATTTTTATAAAAATATTTATTTGATTTAGATTAATTAAAAAAATCCAATATAATTGTTATATCATTTTAAAAATAAAAATTATATTTTTAAATTTACTAATTGAAATTTGTATATGTTAATTAAAAAAAATTGTATATTTTATTTTATAATTTTTTTATCTAGAGCAATGAAATTTTTAATAAAAATAATTACTACAATTATATAAATCAAATAGTTAAATATTGATAAATATCAATCTTCAATCTATAGTAAGTATCAAAGCACTTACTTCATAATACATATGAGTTGGCTAAAACTAAACTTTAAACTAGGTAAATTATTATTATTATTATTTATTAAAAAATATTAGTCAATATATTATATATGTATATATATATATATATATATATATATATATATATATAACACTATCACAACCACATTAGTAAATATTAGGTGTATGATAGAGATTTATAAACTATATATATATATATATATATATATATATATATATATAACACTATCACACCCACATTAATAATTATTAGGTGTATGATAGAGACTTATAAACCCTAATAATAAAACTCAGTATTTTAAAACTAATTTTTTTTCCCATGGAAAAATTCGTAATTTCATTAGTGGAAGAAATTACATTAATGTTACCAGTAGCCCAACAGAGTCGATGAGGAAACCAAAAAATAATCCAAATAGCTGTGTAAATATTATCTTGATCCACGTAGGGAGATAATACCAAAAATATGTGTTTTGCCAATCTAATTGGCCGCCAAACAGTTCATAAACAGCATGATAAATATGTACAATACTGAAATAAAACTATCCAAAAATTAGACCATAATGTCCATAAAGGGTCCGTGATAGTAGTGGTAACTAACTCCATCAATCTGTTCATTGATCAGCCAGATGCCCTGCTCCCAGAGCGCACCTTCTTTGGAAAGACAGTCAGCCTCTGTGTTCCGCTCCCTGTAGATGTGATTACATGAAAATAAATAAAAATTGGAGATCAATCTTAATGCATCATCTAGTATATGTCTCAATGAAAAAGACCAGCAGTAGGAACGCTTATTCAACCAGTCGCAAACAATCATAGAGTCACCAAACAATTGTAGAGCATGGCAGTTCTTTTCTGTAGCAAAACGGATGATGTAATAGGCAGCTGAAAGTTCAGCAAAGTTATTTGTGCCCCCTCTCAATCCCATGGATAGCCAAAAGGAGTGCCTCTCAGATAGGTGAAGGATAGCCCCCCCCCCAACAACCATCCACCTGTGCAGCCCCATCAAAATATGCCCAGGGACGATTGTGATCAATCAGTTCATGAGAGATGATACGGGCTCTAGCTAAGGGCAGGTCATCAGGGATGAGGTCATAATCCGCTTTGATCAAGGCAGCAATGATAGTCCACCTAGGAGGGGAATTATGAAAAATAAGCTGATTGCGGGCAATCTAGACAGCCCAACAAACCAACACAGGGAGATTCCTCAGTTTGTGGGGTGTGATAGAGGAATACCACTTGTCCCAAGCCTCATCCAGTGTGCTTGGGAGCCAGCAACAAATAGATGGGATAGCAGCTGATACAAGGTTCCATAAGTGGCGAATGACAAGGCAGTTCAAGAAAATGTGGGAAGCAGATTCACCATCCTTATGGCAAAAATGACACCAGTGAGGGCCAAAGAAGGATCGCTTCATCAGGTTATCCCCCGTTGGGATTTTATTCTTCAGAATGCACCACATTAAAAGTCTGGATCTTGGAGGCGCCTTGAGTTTCCAGAGGTGTTTCCACCATTTGTGTAGAATGGGGGGCTTACGAGGATCCGCCAGCACAGTGTATCCCTCCTTTGGAGTGTATCTCCCTGATTTCGCCAATGCCCAGATGATCTCGTCATCACCTCTTGTCAAACGGATATGGGCCTCTATGAGGGCTTGTATATAATTTCTCCAATGCAGCTACCAAGGTTAAGGGACATTGAGTAGGAGATCAAATTTTAAAACTAATATTATAAAACCTAATATTTAAACCAATATTAAAACTGAGATTATAAACTTAATATTAACATAAATCCTAATATTATAAACTCAATATTGTGAACCCTAATATTTAAACCTTGTATTATAAAACTTAAAATTATAAATCTTAAAATTACAACCCGATATTATAAACTCCCATATTAAATTCAATATTATAAATTTTATATTTAATATTAAGATTTATAAATTTTAATCATACACTTACTAATATTAATGTGATCACCTGTTTGATATAAACCCATTAATATATATCAACAACATTTAGTAATGTAATTATGCTAATTATATAAAATAAATAAATTGAATAAATATAAACTTCAAATTTAAAGATCACTTTTTTCACTTTTCACAAATTAGAACTATAGACAATGAGAACAAATTAGAACTATAGACAATGAGAAAGTCAATATTGATTGTATCATCTAGAACCAATTAAATACAGAATCTTAATAACTTTGTCATTTCATTAACACATATCAACCACATTTATACAGAATCTTAATAACTTTGTCATTTCCATTAACACATATCGACCACATTTATTTTTGCTAATTATAAAAAATAAATAAATTGGATGAATCTAAATTTCAAGGATAATTCTCCCTCGGAATTTGGAGCGACGGAGACTGAGAAAGTCAATATTGTACCGGCGAAAGCCGGTTGAGTACAGAATCTCAATAATTTTGTCGTTTCCAGTTCGTCGCAGCTATTTATTCAATACATTTTCACACACAATACAGAGCTCAGCTGCTGAGTTCAGGGAAATCCTCTGCACTGCTTCGTCTTCCGGCGTCTGCGGGTGAGATGATGACGGTAGTTTACACGCACCGCAATTTCAGTGGAAACGACCTCGTCGCTCCCACCACGTTGTTTCCGCTCAGATTGTCGTGCATGTAAAATTACGGTCAGAAAATTACACACGACACCCTGAAATTTTGCGATTATTAACACTTGAAGCGCACCTTCATATCAAGGTATGGTTTTAAGTTTCATGATACTCTTTTATAATAGTAAAAGAACATATTTATCATTTGTTACTCCACAATAATTTAAGCAAGTTTTTACATTAAAAAACGAATAAAGATAAAATATAAATAAATATATTTCCAACCGTTATTTATGTTTTTCTTTAACATTCATGTAAGAGTAAAGCGTAAATATGTGAAGTTACTAGTAATTATCACCCACTGAAATTTATGCACGTCTTTAGTTATTGTTCCAATAGAATGGTTATATTTGGATAACTGTTTTAAATGAAGAAAAAGTGAAAGTTCCTTCCATATTTATTTGCAAAAGTAGTGGAACGATTTTGTTCACCTTCCGGGTTTCTGATTCTCCTTTGGGGATGGTATAGCGCAGTGTCTGATTGCGGAACCCCGTTATGATGTCATTCAACTACCAGTGTCTTTTGCGATTCACCTACCAATACCAATATCATCTCATTCACCTTCTGGATTTCTGATTCTTTTAGGGTTGGTATGGCGCAGTATCTTTGCCGCTCCCCAAGTCTGTTGCGATTTTAATTTAGTCCCCCTTCTCTTTCAAATATTTTATCCTCAATGATAATTCGTGAAATACAAATTCTTTGAAACATTAGATGCGGATGATGTGATTTGGCACTTGCCAATAATTGAACCGAGAGGGAGACGAGCAGACTCGAGTTTCGGAGACATAGAAAAGTCGGTGGAAAACTAAGCGCTGTAGCAATGGCGGGCCGCGGGTCGGACGAGTTCCAGGGTTGCCAAGAAGCAGTTTTCAGTCCGAGCAGCGTAGATGTACTCTGTAAAAGAATCGCGTCCACACCGGTCAGGCCAGGGTTACCATGGAACGGCACCATCTTAAAGGCTGGGCACGTTGAAGGTGCCGTAGAGAAGTATACTGTTCAGACTGGACAGGGTAAAGGCGCCCTGGAAAGTCGTGTTGTTCAGGCCAGGCGGGAGTCAGTCATTGAGTTATCTTTCTTCCGGGCCCTTTTCAGATCTCAATCAGATCCGTTTCTGGGCATTCGATGCTTTTTTGGGTGTGAGATCTACGGATCTGGTGAAAGACTTCAAGTTATTGTTGGAATATAAAACATGAATACTTTCTCGATTACAATGCTTCTTTTTTTCTTTTTCATTTAAGGTAAGCAGATAGATCTTCTTCTTCTCT
The DNA here is from genome assembly GCA_031772625.1 of Pinus tabuliformis. NCBI lineage: Eukaryota > Viridiplantae > Streptophyta > Pinopsida > Pinales > Pinaceae > Pinus > Pinus tabuliformis. The sequence goes on from CM062819.1 coordinate 116,650,524, forward strand.
TCTTCTTCTCTGTTTATAATATATGCAAGATCTTTTTCTTCTTCTTGGCCCTCAGCCCTTAGATTGAGTGGGGAGTTTTGGGAAAGTCTTTTTCTTCCCCAGTTTTTTTTTTTTTTACAAAGACTTGGTCGTAAACCAAGGTCCCCAAAATGCAGTGCCCGCTTCAAGAACCTGCCCCCTGCCCTCAAGGAAGGCTGCTCAGGCCCCAGGTTGCCCTGGGTCCTTTTATAGTGGACAAAGTTGAGGTTGTCCCTTCACTGGGACTCACTCATCCAGATCTGGAGGGACTTTACTAGTTCTTGACAACAAATGGCCTCATTTGTCATTTCAATGGGCTATGGCCACGCACAATAGAGCTTTACCAATAGATCCATTCAACTTGGACCAAACACTGTAGGATCCTCCTCTTTTCCAAGGGGGGTTTCTTTGTCGTTATTTTTGTCAATGACGTGAATTATCAAAATGTGCTCTCCAAGAAGTCGTAGTTTTGGGGGAAAAGTTGGGCTCTTTCTAACCCCTTGGTTCCCATATTTTGAACCCTCCACCACTATGATCACAAAGTTACCAATTTGGGTTCGCCTCCTGAATTTGTCGGCCCATCTACGGCATTTTTCAGTGTTTGTGGGTATTGGAAACACCTTGGGTCATTTTCTGGCCACAGATCCCTCACGAGGCCAGTGTGGAGTCTACACCTATGGCAGGATTTGCGTAGAACTTGACATCAACAAAGGCTTGCCTGACAAAATTAATTTAAAAGTAGGTGATTTTCATTTGACCCAATCACTAGACTATAAGAACATTGTTTTTTGGTGTTGACTATGCCATCAAACAAACCATCTTTAGAACTCTTGTTCTCAAAAACCAGTCAAACAGAAGCCTAGATCTAAAGCATGGATGCCATGCAACCCGCCTCCTCGAGAAGAGGAGGATTCCTCATCCTCAGATCAGGAAGATGATGAGTCTGAAGACAACATGCTCTCATCATATGAGGTCCAAAATGCAGATCTTCAAAAGCCATGTGAAGAAGGCAAGGAAATCCATTTTTTGTCGGAAAGAAGAGAAGAAGTTAGTTAGAATGCTTCAAAGGGTGCCATGAAGCGCACCGGTGAATCAGCCTCCTCACACTGTGACAAGGATGCCTCCTTAGATTGTTAGAACAATCTTAAAGTATCTTTGTAGCCCCACTTTCCAAAGATTGGATCAAAGTAATAAAAAAGAAAGAAAAAACACACGATCAACCCAAATTGGTGATTACAATACTTTTGTCTCTTAGTTTCAATATATGTTTTTCAGTTATTTAATATATTATATGGGTTAGAGGTATTATCTCCCACGCTAATTTTTTTTTAATTTGATGTTAACCTAATTTTTTTTGCGATTAATAAAAAAATTATGTCAACTTACTTAAAAAAATTAAAATTGAAACATTAGAGCTGATAACCATTGGAACAGAAATTATCTCGATAATATATATTCATGGGGCATTTTAGGCCTTTCGTTGTTCAAACGGAAGAAAATGAAATTTATAATAGCAAACGAAAATGCATTTGTAGGATCTCGACAATCGTCCAACGACCATCAATATTTATTTAAAAAAATAATGATATTAGGATTTATGTGTTGGATGCAATAAATCTCTTTTTTTATATTTTCTAAATGAAAATAGGTTGAGAAATTCATTCTTCAGATAAAATTGTATTTTATTGAACCAAATTTTTAATATAAAGGATAGTAGCTAGCTTTAGCATCTGTGATTAGGTGCAAAAGAATTTAGAATAAGTATCATCACTTATACAGTAGGGGAGTTACATGAGTGGTTGCATGTTCTTTTTTGTCACTATTAGGGAAGTTTAAGTTTCAATTTTTTTAACAAGCACAAAGATCTTATTATCTATTTTTGTGAGTTGCATGCCCAAGATGTTTATGTTGACCAATATCTCTTACTAAGTCTCAATAGGTTCCTCCAAAACTTTACCCATAATGCTTGTGATCTACCAGTGGATATTCATTGTTTGCATATAATGAGTCTAGTGGAAGTGGGTGTTCCCCATGTCTAGAATCCATTGTCCTACATTCTTTAACATCTATATCAGAAAGGATCTACCTTCAACTTTGGCTTCTTGTGCATCCAAGTCCATCTCCTCTATAACTACATGAGATGTGTGTTCCTTATAGTAAGCAGTCAACACTTTTGCATTAGCTTGGGCTCTTGAGCAAGGAAGCACCCTCCTCTCTCAGCTTCAACAATGGTTGTGAGAGGAACCATGGCACAACATGGTCAATTTTGAGTTAAGGACAAGAGGGATTAAAGGAGGTAAGCAAGTAGAGTAGGCCTCGAAGTGACTAGGCCTACTGGCTACCTCTAAATAGTAACACACATAAAATAAAGTAGAGTTAGCCAAACCCAATAATGAATGGGGATACTAGATCCAAAGGATAGGAACAAACAAAAAAGAGGCAAACCCAAGAAGACAAAGTTAGGGGCATGTTTCTAGGCTAAGTTCAATGGAAAACACCTGCGAAATTAAATAATGTTGCAAAAAAACAAAGAAAACTCAAGGTAAGTTACTCAAAAGAAGTACAAAGCAAGGTGTCCCTATGAAAACAGTAAGTTTTTAACATTGTCAAGTCGTGATGTCATCCTAGTTATAGAGTGTTATAATGGTCAAGTGTGTGAGTGATCATTAAAGAATGTGGGTTGAGATTGAAATGACTTCTCTTAATTGCCTTTGTCATCCTGTTAACATGCATGACGTCCACTAATACCAACTATTGTATGCTCATTGTTGTCGATGGTGATCGCTACATGGAGAGAACACCTTCACATGGGATGTGATGGTGGTTACATAGAAAGTAAGGAAATTCATGTGAGATGACCTTGGTGCACACACACCTTAAGGAAATATAAATGGTGTAGTCTAACTTATACACGAAATGACTATTTTCACGACCATTTTTCTAGTTAATTTAATCAACAAAATATGTCTGATATTTTTAAAAACTTGACTTTTAATCTATGTAAATCTAGTGCCCCAGGGTTTTTCAAGGCATTGAATACATTTATGCATTCAAAATTGTATTTTAGACAATAAAAAATCTTGAAATTGTTTTGCCATATGTTAATGAATTCTGATTAAAAACTATTTCATCTATAAGTTAGACTACACTAATATAAATAATATTTTAAAATATAAATTTAATAAATTTAATTTACTGTATATTTTATTTTAAAAATTTATTAATCATAAATTAATTAATTTGCCTTTTTAAAAATTGAGTTCAAACCTCGTTAAAAAATATTAATTAAAAAAAAAAACTATTTTTTGTTCAAATAAAATTGCATTTTCATATATGTATATATAATTCTACCGTTCAAGTAATGTGAGTAAATGCAAGGTGTACCACTTTAATATTTTGTACAATGTAGCATATTTCTTCACGTTGCTCCAAAACCCATATAGTTATGCTACATTTCGTATATACACATTCGAAAAATTTAGAATATATATTTGCAATCGTCAACATGCCTTCAAACTGTTTTTGTTTCGTTACTAATGACAAATGCTAAACATAATATTTATTTGTTAATATTGAGTATGTATGAATAAAATTGGTAAGTATCGTTGTAATATATTGCCTAGATTTTAACAATGTACTATACTTTTTTTATCTTTATTGAAGTGATGAATTTTGATTGCAATGTGTTGAATATCTTTATTGAAGTGATGAATTTTGATTGCAATGTGTTGAATGTTTTCTCTGACCACTTTTTTTAATAAGAAGATTAATAATTCATTTTCAAAAAGAAATTAGTCAATTAAAGAAGATTAAGTCTCGATTGGGTGTTATGTCGAAGGGAGTAAGGTTTGGGGTAATGTGCTCATCATTCTTGATTGAGTAATTACGCATTGATGAGGAAAGGATGCATTGGGCGTCTTGCATGCACAAGCATGCAACATTCCAGTTGGTGGAGGGGCTATGTCATGGCGAGGATGGGTGGCGAATTCTTTTGTGTATGTTGGTTTTGGGGAGAGATGATTACCTAAATGCCATGGAGTAGCTGAAATTCAAGGTATGTTGGTTTTGGGGAGAGATGATTACCTCAATGCCATGGAGTAGCTGAAATTCAAGGTTTGCTGGTGGCGAGGGTTTGGTGTAGAGGGATGTGTTAGCATGGCCTGAAAGAAAGGAAATTCTTCAAGCCACTCCAATTTGGAAGTCGAGAGAGTTGTTGGCTTGATGTGGTTGTGTTGGAAGGCGGTAGCTATCATCTGGAAGTTCTTGATGGCGTTTGAAGTTGGTAAGCTCTGTTTTCTCTTGTTGGTCTCATTTGGTTATATTTGAATTTCTTGCCTTGTAGTTCTCAGAGTGTCAATATTTTGGGTTCAGGGTCTTAGTTATTGCATGTTGTTTGTGTCCTGGGGGATGGCGAAAGTGTTGGGTTCGTGAAAGTGGTTTGGCATCGGGCGTTGGGTCAGTGTCTTCTCATGGAAGTGGGTAGTTGGAATTCTTTGCGAAGGGTGTCCAGGGTGGTTTTAATTGTGGGGTTGGCCAAGTGTAGTGGGTTGGTTTTGGTTAATTATCTGCGAGCTATAGGATGCAGAAGCTTCTTGGTTTTGGGGTGGAGTCTTGTGTGCTCAATGGTAAAGGGTACAGAGTCTCTGACATAGGAAGTGTTGTCCTCTGCCCTCTCTGGCAAATCTTTTCCAAAAGTCAGGTCTTTTGTCTAGTGCTTCTGCAATGAGATTATTTGTTAGTATCTTGGTTTCACTAAGGAAGGGTCAACTCGATCTTTGTGTCCTTTTACAAGAAGAGGCAACCCCCATAGAGAAATTGAGGAACCCTCCTATGACTCTACAATGCCACCAAAGCGAGAGGGGGAGCAGGAGGGAAGAAGGCAACAAATCCCAGCCCGAGCAGCGTGGGGAAAAACTTTTTTCCCATGACTTTGTAGTGACTTATTTTAATGTTACTGCACCTTCAACTCGTCGAGAGATCCAGGAGCTTGAGATTAAAGTAGGCAAAAAGAGGCAGTCCCTCTCAGACTCAGAATTGTTCAGAAGATATGTTAGGATGGGTGTCGAACCCTAGGCACACCAAGGGAAGGCATAATAAGTATCTAAATTCAATAATGCTCTATTGGAAAATGAAGAAGTTGCTAGGTTTGGCTCTGAGAGACAAGTAGGTGGAAACGTATAATATTTTCACCTCTTTAGAGGATGTGAAGAGAATGTTGAGGAACCTGAGGTTTGGCATGTACAAAATTGAGGGTTGCCTGATGCATGTGACTCAGATGGGGGGAAGCAGTTGGACCCCCCTGGCTCTTGTGCAAGGGTTTTGGCCAACATTTTCCTCCTCATAAAATGAATTGTGAGTATGGATAATGGTGAGCGAATTCCAGGTCTCTCCTTATGTTTCTAATTTTATCTTCGAAAGGCCTTTTGGTGGTCTTCATATCTATGGATGACGGAAATATAATTGGATCATGGTCGTGTTTCCTAACGTGTACTTATGGTTTCCAGTGTCAACCTTTAAAGCTTTCTTTTGTGTCTTGGTCTTTAAATGTATGGTGTTATGCGATTGTTTTGAAGTTTTTGGACAATGATTGTTGGGTCGATGTTGGTGGTCTCTCCTCTTGTTGGTCAATGGTGTTATCGTCCGACTGTCTAGTGGCTCTCCTATCACAATGTTTTGGCCTCTTTTCTTTGTGTTCCTATGTGACTTAAAATATGGGCATGAGGTTCAGGCGTACGTTTGTATCTCCAACTCTTGTTTCAGATTTTATATTGTATTTGGTGGCTCCCTAGCCTTTTATGGCAGTGGTGTATATGTTTTTAGTCTTGACAGTCTCTGTAGTTCTTCACATCGTCATAATTGAGTTCTGAATTTCTCCCTCTGGATATCAGTTGCCTTCGATGTAATCCAGTTTTTTTTAAGTAATATGAAATATTTTGATTCACCAAAAAAAAATATTAAGAGTTCTTATTAATTCTTTGAATTTTCTTCCTTTATTTTCAAAATATATTTCATGCTTTTTTTCTTTCAGCATTTGTAATTATATTAACTGTTTTAATAATGTATCATTATGTTATTTTTATGGAAATTTGATAATTTTGACAAGTACGGCTTGTTCAAAACTAGAAGGGATAAGTTATGGCATCTTTATATGAAGCAATGAAATTGTTACATAAAGGTGTTGACCTATTTTCATGTATCATTCTCACCATTATTATCTCTTGCATTTTCCTTTCCTCTTGTCAAATCGCATACTTAGTTTTTTTCCAAAGTGTTGTGTGGAATTTTTTTACTTCAAATAATAGTCCCACACTGTAGACACTTTCCACTCTGCACATAAGCCATCCCACTCTACTCCTATACTTAGTCATTCCACAAGTGTGTGAAACACCTTACCCATCTAAATTTACGCAAACCTTCCATCCACACTTCTATTTCTCTACATGCATGTGACACACATAAAACTTTTGCACAAGGTATACATATATTGTAATAAAATGAGTTCTCCACTTATAAGCCATAATTGGTCGAAAATCATAGTTGTTTACTTCTTTCAAGTCTAATTTGAAAGCTCATTAAATAATTTGTATCTCCAAAGTGGAAAGGTGTTGATATTGTGTTATGTGAATCAAATCCACCATTTAAAGGTCTGCAATAGGTTATTAACTTCTTGTTACTACTCTTGCATGCCCCAATGAACACAATATGTTATGAAGGGAAGTATTATGAAATTCCACTCATATATTGACCCTCAAATAGTGAAGAGCTCCATAAAGATTCACTTGACTTGTCATGTATATCAAAGTGCATTGGAAGAATAAAGATATATGGTAAGTAATAGGAAGGAGTATTTTTATAGGCATGCAACTAATTCACTTGCATGGAAAAATAAGAAGTTCTATTTGATATACATCCTATCAGTGGTATATGAACTTAACACTTGAAGAGTGGAAGAATAACATCATTTGGATTGCAAATGTATTCTAGAGGTATTTGATTTTAAAGTAATTATTTGTTGATGTGCTCATCAGGTTAGACCCCGAGACCAAGACTATCAAAATTTCCTTACAAAGAAGAGCTCAATTTTGTTGATCCCCAAATCTTTCAAAAGGATGTTAAAGTTGTCATACCTGATTAAGCAATTGAAGTTTCTTATAGCTGATGTTTTTCTTGAATCTTATAGTGGCAGAAATAATCTAATCTGCGAATTTATGCTCTAGTCTATGCATGTTCCGTCTAACCTCATTACTATTGATATTCCACTTCTAGTAGAGCCATACTTTTATTTCTCTTAGTTATTCGCCTGTAATATGGGAAATAAATCAACCTCTGATGTACCCCAACTAAATTTGTTATATATTACATTTTTATTTCATAAAGGATATAGTTTTTGACTAGGTGGAACTAATATCCAATAATATTACTTTCCAATTAGCAAATTATATTAAGAATTGAATATTTTTCATGACAACCTATTTAGTGATGGCCATAGTTCATTGCAACATGTTCAACGATCTACACCCTAAGAGAAACATGAATCTTAGAGTGGAGCCAATACAATTATGGTATCTTGTTTTTTCAAAACATAAGGTACCATTTCACTTCTACCTTGTCAAGGACTGATTTGTTAAGGAATTTAGATACATATTGACTGGAAATGAACCATGAAGGATATTTCATAAGCACACATTAGAGAAATTTTGAAGTAAAAAATGGGCCTCAAAACAAATATGCACAACAAAAATCAATTTTATAAGAACCAATAGGATTCAATATGATGGTGCCAACCGTGGGGAATGATTCACTATTTTTGGAGTAAAATGGTTAAATGATAAACATACGAAAAATAAAAAATTACTTTTTCAACTCATATTTTCAACTTATCTCTCTACAGTTTTGCTCAAATCTCGAACAGGAGCACTCGTTGGATGCAAAATTTAATTTTGCATCCAGTGAGTTCTCCTGCTCGAAATTTGATTAAAATCGTTAGGAGATAAGTTGAAATACAAGTTGAAAAAGTAGTTTTTTCTTTTACCCTCCAACACTTGATGAGGTAATCTAATATTGTTTTATTATTTCCACTATTATTTTATAATATTCCTTATGAGGCCTATTTTAGACCTCAAAATTTCTCTAATGAGAGTTCCAAAAAGGGAAAAGGGGTATGTAGCAGAGGAAAATCATACATACTTAAGATTTTATGGTTATCAAGAAAGGCCATTATTACTCCCTATTTTTATCTCTAATAAGTACTATGTTGCAAAAGTACGTAAACAATTGTGACACCCCTTTTCATTACCTAAAATTTTGTAATGTAAGTAAGACCATATAATGTCAATGTGCCAGAATTGATACTATGATGTCAACATCTATTATATGATGTAATTGACTATTTTTATTATAAAAAATGCTAGAGTTGAAGAAAGGGGGCATCCAACAGATTATGATGCCTTTGGGAGGGGGGAAAACTTGACATTAGAGGGAAAATATACCTTGCGTGAATAATTCCCTTTGATATGATGATTAGTCTTCCTAAGAACATGAAAGGTATAGAAGATGAAGGGTCAAGGTGTGATTATAAAAATAAGAGGGAGGAGAAATCAAAGGGTTATTCTTCTTGGTTCTTAAGCTTCTATTTTTTTCTCTCCTCTATTACTCTCTCATACATCTCTCTCACACGTAAAAAAATTGAATTGGCATGAGAATTGGTGACAGCTTGTGTAACATGAATTGAATGTGTTGTAGTGATTTTTCCTTAGACTAGATGGCTTTGAGGACTGGGAGTTGTCATGTTTGTGTGTGGCATAGAGAGCATTGAAGAAGGGAGGGTCGAGGGACTGCAGATATCATAGAATCACTTTATTGTGCCATGTAGGCCCATATTGTCATCTTTTAATGTTTATGAGCCTAGTCAAGGAATAGAAAGGGTGAACATTAAGATTATTTCCTGTGTGTGGACGACACTTGCCTTTGCTTTTTGTGTTAAATTCGGTCTGATAACTTTGTGGTAAATCCCTGAGTTTATTTTTTCCCTCAAGGCATCAAGATATGGCTCGGGGGTGGCCAACTATGAGAAAGACTACATCATACTTGAGCTTATGGTTGGGTGGAGAGTGGCTCACCAATATTCAGTTTTGTATTCAAAAATATTTGAAAATATAATTATCTCTTGTGCATGCTTATTGGATTTCTCTTTTGAGAAAGTTTATATGTGATGGGTCCTCCATGTTGCAGTATTTTGTTTACCAAATATCCATTTTTTTACCTATATACTTTACCATATTTTTCCCTTAACCATATATAATCTAGTCCTTTGTCATTACAGGTATATATATGCTCATTTGCTTCAGTGCTTTGTCTCTTTTACTTGAATCAAATGGTTAAAGAATGTTAAAGAAGTATTTTAGGTGTCTTTAACTAAACATGTGTATGCATTCTAGATTACACCATATCTATCTATATATATATATATATATATATATATATATATATATATATATATATATATATATATATATATATAGATATATTGGTTTTTCAATAAGGGTTCAATTAATTGTTTGACAATTGAGATGCTTTGTTTACAGGGTAGGTTTTGGTCTCACATGTTATGACCATAAGTCAACCAAGCGACCTTCATATTGATTAGTTCACTTAGCAAACCAAACTCTTTTTGTGTTTAAATTTAGACTCTATGAATCCTGTATATGTATGTAAGAACTCTTAGCGCAGAGATGATGGTATTATGATTTATTTTGTCTGCATAATATATCAACACCGCTTTGTGAGTTGTTGGTTGGAGATTTTGATCTCTGCTCTGTGTCTTGGTATGTGTTTTATGATTTTGTTAAGAATCTATGCCAAGTATTTAGACAATATAAAGGCTCAGGATAAGCCTTGATCAGAAACCATTCAAGGCATGTCCTAACGCCCATAACTCTTTGTCATTTTTCTGCAAGTTATTATTTTTGAATAATAGTGTTATTTACTTTTCATTGCAAATGCACATAGTTTTACTTTTGAATGGTTTCAATTACTATTTCCATCTTATGTGAGGTTCCTTTTGGTATGTTGTGTGGTTTCCTTTAGTTTAAGTTAAAAGGATTTGTGGACATATCATGTGTAAGGACTATAAGAATATTTATTGCATAATTAAGTGTTTAAAAAGAAAACTACCTCACTTACATCCAGTGATATTGATCTCACCCATTCCAAGGTTAGGTGACTAAAGTGCCATTAACTAAGTTGTGTTGATAGCTAGATCCTTTCATGAGATCCGAACTCCCTATGTATTCACTCTAGGCCATTTTAATGTGTGAGATATTGTCTCTTGTGTATATAACATTGAGCGTCTCGAAAGCTTACTATCCCCAGTTGACAATAAAATAGATTGTGTAGTACAACCGAATATTAAAACATATTAATGCACCGTCATTTTTGGTGCCTTTGCTAGGGAGGTACTCGAGGAGTCAAGATTTCACACACAAATAGTACAAATGATATTAGGGCTAGAAGCGACCAAAGGGGTTGTAATTACCCCTTTTAGTAACCTAGACTCCCTTTGAATCTTTTGCCCTATATTATAATAAATGCATTTAAAACATCATAGGTAGGAAAAAGACAAAGTCCTTTAAAAATCCAACACATGGTGCGGTAGGAACCTCTTATGTTAATGGTTTGTAAAGCGAAAAGAGAGACCCCTTGAAAGCAAAACTTATTCAAAATAGTATGTAGGGATACCTCCAGAAAGAGAAGTACCAAAGTGAGAAGAAACTCCATTTGAGGAGGTGTTGATGGTGCTGGACCCGCAAACATTCAGGGGATCACCCCGTTATGAAGTCCCAACTAGACCTCACATCGTTTGGTGTGGGAGTCCCAAATGGTATGATGGCCTGATTTCCATTGTCTTAAGGATTTTCCTCAACTCTTGCTTGTTAGCGCAGGAGTGTGGTATTCTTTCCGTTCGAGAAGTGAGGTTCATGTGCCTGGTGAATGCCAGTGTACTTGTGTTAATGGTTCTTTCACTGTAAAGGGAGAGGGTGAGAGTGAGTCCCAAGTTGGTTGGTATGAAGTCCCAACTCGGCTAGGAACACACAACACAATAGGATGTGCACAGCTTCCGGAGGAGCTGTCCACACGGATGTGGCCATCACAACACACAAGGTAAGATAACACGTACAGCACTCAACGGATGGGTCCGAACAAGTGCAATGGTTATTATAGCAAGCTTTAGGTGAAAGGTTTGTCTGATGTCCGGGGAGATAGCCACCATGGGCGAGACAGCATTAACAACATATACAACACATTTCCATTAACAAATTATGTATTGCAACAAGTGAAATAGTTCAAGTGTTCAACACAGGTTAAAGCAACATGCATTACAAGTGTTCAAGATTAGTCTTACAAAAATTACAATACATGTGTGAAAATGTGTTGGCATGTTAGAAGGCTTCTGAATTAAGCGAAAGTTCCAAGACATATCATTACACCATACATCACTAACCCCGTGAGTGGGGGCGTTGGACCCACTACTTACTCCTCAAAGAAAAGATTACAGACTCTCTTGGCTATGTCGGAGGAGCTGAGGTGAAAAGTAATTTCTGTGTATGAATGAGGGGGTATTTGTAGCCAAGGGTGAAACTGGCCCTTGTGGATATTCGATTACCCTCATGACTGTTTGACTTCCATGACTTTTTGACTTTTACATGACTCTTAGTTCAACAAGTGAGTCTCTCTGACTTCCACGATACATTACATTGATTGACAGCAATAGCCCATAGTAGATATGTGGGTGACATGACTCATGACATGACTTGACATGACAGTGTTGGTACATTCGTGTTGTTGTTGGAGTGCATGTCGAGCTACAGTGCTACTAGGTGATGGATATCTTTATGGTGCAGCGCAGCTTCACCTCCACATGGCAAAGTGTGCAGAGTCTTTGATGGTCTTCGGTTTGCTTGATGATGCCTCAACACGTTGTTCCTTGCTTGCATGTTGTGTTAGGCTCAGGATAGAGTCAAAGTTGACTAGGTCAAACAGTGATGGTTTTGGGTCACATGGTATTGTGCACCCATAGTATTTTGCGTGTGGTATTATATGTAATGGAGCTTATAAAAGGCTGGAAGGACTTCATTGTAATGCAAGACCTGAAGGTGAGCGGTGAAGGCTCACTTGGTCAAATTGGCTAGGGATTTGGCCAATGCTAATGAGATCTTATTAGGTTGGGTTTTTCCCCGGATTTAGGGTTTTCCCAGATAAACATTTGTGTTTATGTGTTTATGGTTGTTGCCGGTTATTTTCTTATATATATTCCTCTAGGTAATTATTTATGTTATGCAGTAAATTTCTTAACAACTGGAATCAGAGCCAGATATTGGCTTCAAAGGTATTCTTTGATGCCAGGGGTATATAGTGCCTGATGAGATCAATGCAGCCTTTTTACAGATCTAGGTCTGAAAATAATGGTGGAATAATCGTACTCAGAAGAACCTCGAGGAGAATGTGCAGAAGATAGTGTCGTAACTGCCAGGGATCGCAGTGCATTTGAGATATTTACCGGTTTGGAACATGCTGACGAATTGTTCAGGATTCATGAGGCTATTTAAAGAAGGTTAGCAGAAGAAAATTGTTCATGCGACTTCAAAAAATTTTCATTTTCTGCTACGTGATGCCACCAGTGTTGGAATCTATGAGGTTCTCATCGGGCTCGCAGTTAGAGCAGTTTGATAGAAGTTTTTGAGAAAATCAAATTGAGAAAGGATGGATCAGAATGGCAGCAGCAAAAAAAAAAAAAAAAATTAATGAAGTCAAAATTATTGCATGTAAATGGGCATACTACTGTAAGACCTGGTAAGGCATGTGTACCCCTCGGTGATCACCGGTAAAGTCTGGGTTAGACCTAGGTGATAGGGGGATGTCGGGTTAACAATACCCCAGGTAAAAACTCTGAGGGGGGTAAGAGCTAGAGTGAGCGGGATTGTCTCACTTAGCAGGTTTGGCTGGAGTTAGTCAAGGAACCCCAAGTCAAGTTTAAGGGGGGAATTGTTAGGTAAACTTGACTCGGGATAGGGTCAAAGTTGACCAGGTTAAACAGTGATGGTTTTGGGGCACATGGTATTGTGCACCCATAGTATTCTACGCGTGGTATTATATGTAATGGAGCTTATAAAAGGTTGGAAGGACTTCATTGTAATGCAAGGCCTGGAAGTGGTGGTGAAGGTTCACTTGGTTGGATTGGCCAGGGATTTGGCCAATGCTAATGAGATCTTATTAGGTTGGTTCTTTCCCCGGATTTAGGGTTTTCCCGGATAAACATTTGTGTTTATGTGTTTATGCTTGTTGCCGGTTATTTTCTTATATATATTCCTCTCGGTAATTATTTATGTTATGCAGTAAATTTCTTAACATGTTGGAAGGCTTGACAAGCTCATATGTTCGTGAAAGGTACATGTTCGTCTGTTCATCCATCCTTGAGAACACCTTGCATGTTTGCTCTTCCGTCCATCAACAAACACATCTTTGCATGATTATCCATTCACGAGCACATCTCTTCGCATGCATCGTTCGTTCGTCCGTTAGTGAACTTGTCCTTCTGCATGTGCTCTTTTTGTTCATCCCTTTCGTTGTCATGCCATGTTTGTTAGTGTACCTGTGCTTTCAGTCACTTATGACAAAACGACATCGAATCTAAAAACCTCCTAGTCTACCATGACACATGATCATTTCAGATGTAGGTGACCGGGAGAGGCAGTAGGGCTGCAAAGTGGGATGGTGACTTTGAGCACTGCTGATGAAAATTGCACAAGAGTCACTGAGTGATGAAGATGGTCAATCCAAGTCGAAAGTAACTGTCTGCGAGGTTCAGCTCGGTTGGAAGGAAAAATTGCGCAAATTTTGAGAGGGACAGACTGCACTGTAGGAAGGCAAGGTAGGCAAAATCTATGCAGTTTCCGAAACAAGCGGTCAGCAAGGGACGTAAGGAAAAAATTGCACAAATTTTCTCGAGGAACAAGCCAGGCTGCAAGGAGGATCAGTAGGCAGATATTGTGCAGTTTTTGGGAGGAACTGCCCGGGAGCCTGGCAATCAAAACTGCATGATTCCCAGAGGGAACTGGAAGTTGGCTGCTAGGTCACTGGCAGCCAAAACTAAAAATTCCCAAAGGGAACTAGCAGTTAGCTGGTGGGTCACTGGCAACCAAAACTGCGCAATTCCTGGGAGGAACTGGCAGTCTTCTGTTAGGAGCTGCTGGTGAGGAAAACTGCACTAAGGCTGATAGGTCGGCCTGCTCATCATCTCTACGAAGTTTCTGAGATGAGCGCACTATTGTCTAGTAGAAGGCCTGCTCATGAAAATTCTGCAATTTCCATGATGATCAGTTGGTCAGCTGTCGAGAGGATTGACAGGGGAAAATGCACAATTTTCTGGGGAGACAGGGACGAGCGCTTGGTGTCTATCTGGCATGTCAGCGCAATTTCCTTAGTCAGCAGAGCAGGAAAGGTTAGTAGCCTCTTTGCAATTTTTTAGGGGAGTCACTCCCAGGGTGGATGTTGGGTCCCACTATCTAGGTGGTCAACATGAAAGTTGATTGGATTGCTTGCGATCAATGCAGCTTGGAAATACTTGCTTGGTGTATTTGCACTATCCTTGGTGACAGTCAAATGAATCGATGACGGGGTGATGGTACGACTGTCAGAGGGGAGTCTGGTCATCAGAACTTCAACAAAATGACTGTGTGTGAATGATAGAAAGATGCATAGGTGATCATGCAAACACACACTCATATGACTCGACAACGAAGCGAGTCAAAACATCCAGACACGCATGCTCAACATGATTGATTGGCGGTGCAAGCGACAAGCGCGACACTCGTGATTGATCATTGATTAACCATGACGACGCTTGTGCGATAGTGAATGTGACTCTATATGTGAGTGCGACAGATGATTTCATAGCAAAAACAACAAGTACACATGAAGCGAAGACTTTGAGCATAACGAGAACATGGTCGCAAGCATGACTTAGACACCAACATGCAGAAACTTGGGTGAAATGAATAAGCAAGGCGAATGCAAAGACTCCCACAGGCTCATGGAGTGAACCTGAGGGTGTTTAGTCATCAAGAAAAATTCCTAAGGGAGGCTCCGAAATTAGATGCAGGCCAAAATTTTGGAGGGTGGTTGTAGCCGCTACAACACTTGGCAACACACTGGTAGAACTCCAACTTCTTTGTTCTTGTTCATCGTTAGCACAGGGCCTTAGTCTTTCAGGGAGTATTGAATCGTTGCATAGGTTACTTCGACTTCCCCACTTACCCCATGGACATACATGGTTCACCCTTTGCCAACTCAGTCAAACACAATCAATAGTTCAGCTTAGATCTTAGTGTTTCAAATCTAGGAAGGGTAGTTTATCTTGCAAGTTGAAGATTTTCAAAGTGTAAGTTTTCATCTCTGGTGTTTCTCCACTGCTAGCAGACCTAGACAGTACCCCAATGGAGTCATGCAGGAACACACACATTACTCCACTGCCAACGAGCCTGGATAGTTCCCTGGTGGAGTTGCATGCTTCACCTCTCTACGTAGGAAGCCTTTCCCTTCTTTCACCTTTGTATTTTTTTTTTAAAAGGATTGTGCATAGGCACTTATTTATTTTTGGGGCGGAAGAGGGATCCCAACTTATTGAGAGCAGAAGAGGGATCCCAACTTATTGAGAGCAGAAGAGGTTGTTCCTTCAGAGAAGCATGTAAGACCTCTGACATAGGTTTGCTCGTTTAGATTTTCCCTTTCTATGTTTCTACTAGTTGGATAAGCTTGAACACATAGAGCAGAAGATTGAGTACAAGCATGGGCTTCCTAGTGTGGACACAGGTTCATGGTTGGACCAAAAGTTCCCTTGCAGATGGCTCGTATTTTCCGTTGAGACTTCATTGGCCGAAGGTTATAACCAAGCACAAAGAATACATACACATGACTGGCCAAGTACTACAATGTCATAGGTCTCTTCAAATTTCAACCACATATTCTATTCAAAAGTCAGAACATAGTAATTGGCAGCACTTATTTCCAGAAACAAAAATAGTAATATACCAAGCAAACAAAACAAACGTAAACAAAAATAGTAAGCAGAATCAAACAAAGTAAAAACAAAGATAATAAGTAAAGCAAACAATATGAAGACAACAAGCAGCAAGTAGACTATGTACATGGCACGGGTGCGGCTCGGCCTACTGAAAGTAATGCTTGAGAATTTGGTCGTTGACAGGAAGGTTTTCTACCCTCCCGTCAAGTGATTGCAAATGATACATGTGTGGGCCAAAGGCTCTCGTGGACTAGTGTAAGTCCACCAGGCTCCACTACTAGAACCTGGTGGCATTTGAAAAAACCTTTAAGTGAAGACAACGCCACTGCTTCAGGTATCGCATGCAACATAGGCTCGGATGATGGCATAGGGTAGTTGTTTTTATTCCGGGAACAGTTCAAGTTCCTAAAATCAATGCATAAGTGGATTTTCCCAAATTTCTTATGTGCGGAGGATTGTAAATGAGAAACCCATGTATGACAATGAAATTTTCAAGTAACCCAAACATCTAACAATTTAGGCAATTCTTTATGTATAAGGAGTTCAAACGATGTATGTGTTTTACCAGACTTTTGTTGCAATGGTTTGGCTCCTCCTTTACCTGGAATCATGTGTTAGGTTATTCGTGTGTCGTATGTATTCAGGTGACCATCTACCCCCATGGACACATCCTGGTATTGTCTGATCAAGCAGTCAAAAGTTGACCACTGCTATGGCACTCAATTTGTACCAAGACTGACCATCTTCAGATTGTGATAATAGATCCCCACGTTTCTTTGTGCGTTCATAGTGGTGGGCTTGTGGATTCTGTTGTTTCTTGGTCCATGAACAAATTCTGCAAATCATAGAGCTTGTTGATAGGACCCAACCCCTTGAGGATGGGATCGCCTTTCTTGCCCTCAGCTGCAATTTTTAGAGATTACTCATGCTTGCCTTCATTAATTGTCTTGAAAATACCAACATTGCTCGCAGAGTGTAATACTGCTTTGAGTGCGACCATGTCAAGGCTTAGGGTTCTTGGTGATCACAATACGAGTGCTTCGTGCTCAGGGATGTTGTTTGTACATTTGAACTTCAAGCAACTTGAAATCATGCATTTTCTGTTGTTTTCGCTAACTGAGTTGTACCCGGTCCTTCAGCCATCATGTGTCTTTGATTCATCAAAATCCATGGCCCACAGATTGTTTATACAAGGATCGTTTGACATGCTTGTATTTCTGTTACATATGTTGTTGCTACTATTAGTACAATGAACTGTATAGGTTTTCATTACCATCAGTGGGGCAAGGAAGGAGTCCCAACTGTGTGTCTGATGAGATTGGATCTGGTCGTTCAAGACAACACTCCAATGTTGTTTCAAGGAGGCAGTGGCCAAACATCAATTTTGTGAAGGCCAACAGTTCATTCTTGCCATTAAGGGGAGTGACATTGTGTTTCATATACCTCTCGAATAACACCTGGACCTAGTTGCATTTTCCCTTTTACGGAAGCCACATGTGAGACCAGTTTGTAGAAAAATATCCATCTAGCTTGCTGGACCAGTCTCTACTGAGTAATAGACCATATTCTTTGGTATGTCCACAAAGACTATGTTTATGCATTGGTGTACTCCACTATCATGAGATCGTCGAATGATCATGCCTCGCAGTTCACCAATGGCTAGTACTGATGTTCGATCAAGTTGGATGATTCATGCGGATGTCTCGCTCCATTGCGTATTGATATTCTTAGCAATGGAGAGCGGCATGACATTAGTTGTCGCACCAGAATTAACCAAACAGTTGTGAACATTGTAGTTAAAAACTTCGAAAGAAAGTAGGAATGGAGGGAAACCTGAGTTTGCTTCTTCCATGCAGAGTGTGTTGAGCACAGTGGAAAGTGATCCGGGAGGTGTGCTTGCCCCTTTGCTGGTGGAGGTTGCGTTGTCCATTGTTGCATGTCCCATTCTATGCAGTAGGATATCTCGCTGACTGTGAACCTTAGCCAACTCGAAAAAATTGATGTTCGCTCGAGTTTTTTTCATATCTTCAATAATGTTGTAGTCCAGAGGTGGTAGACTTATCGAGGTGTCTGGGATGGAATGGATGTTCGTGTTGTCCGACGGAGTTTTTTGCAACTTATTGCTCATGGATGTACTCTTATTCGTAGTTTCCTTCCCAGACTTGCTTTGTGTTTTCTATTTCAAGGCGGCCGATGGATCGACCTTATTCATCAGCAGTCTCACTTTCTCTTGCATTTCCACAAGGGGGGGTGTTGACCTAAATTGTCATTGATGTCAATATGGAAATATTTTGGATGAGTAAACAATGATGTGAGACCAAGGAGAATTAGAGCAAATCCGTGAAGAAACAGGAGCAAGAAGCCATGATGAGAAACCAAAGGAAAGCCAAGACAGTCAAGCCATTGGAGAGAATATTGGAAGTCATAGGAGCTATCAGAGTAGAGCTATCAAAGCTGAGAAGAGGTATTGGAGCGGTATCGAAAGCCATATGAAAGCCAAGTAAGTGTAAGAGTGGGAGATTAAGGAGGAGCCATATCGGTAGTATCGCATGTAATATATGCCAAAGAAGTTAATAGAGGAGCCAAAAGAGTGGAGGAGGAGCCAAAAGAGAAAAGGAGTATATAATAATGGTAGAAATCAAGAAGACGGATGAAGAGTGAATGCACGTGGCTATATTCCAAAAGTTGGGTTTGTAATAGTGGCAGTGGTTTTTAGGCGGACGCTAGGCGGTAAGTGGTATTTAGATGAGAGCGCCTGATTCCATTAACCGAGCGACACATAGCATGAGGGTGGAGAGAGAAAACCACTTTATCGGGTAGGTATTCTCTGTGCTATTTGTCCACCCAAAATCTCTGATAGTTGTTGGATCTAGCGCGAGTTAATCTATGGTGGAGAATGAGCCTGATAAAGGTAAGCATCAAAAAACGCGCCAAGGCTATGGAAAGGCGGAAAATGAAAGTTCCCGTGTGTTTGTGTATATTCCCATTATACGAGGGTTATAATAGAATTAAAGGGGATAAAGGGTTATGAGTTAAGTTAGCATTAACCAAAGTTAAGAATGGAGGAGTATATATATATAGATGCGATACAATACACGGGCCCGAGGATTCCATTGTAATGCATTTTAAAGTTACATCGCATCGGCTATATCGCAAGCCTCTTTAAAGCCTTGCCACATTAAAATGTCGATTGTGCTATGTATGTGGACCCGCTGCAACGTTATAACATGCCCTATTGTAATATTGTGTCCATCGCAATATCGCAAGCCTTGTTAAAGTTTTTGCCACATTGAAATTCGTCGATTGTGATATAATTTCGGACCCGACTACACCATTATATCATGGCTTAATCAAATGTCGCATCCGCGGTAATCGCAATGTACAAAGGAATGTCAATTTGGGGATTGCGATAAGGGTATGGACCTGACGGACTTATTAATAATTTTTTAATACCATATCGCATCCACTTCGTCGATAGTTGGGAATCGGCTATGTTATGTGTGAACCTCCGAAAGTGGCGATTGAGATAAAAGGATGACGTGGCATGTGGGACCTATATATGGCTATAGTCTCTCTTATATGGTTTCCGTGAACAATTAATGTATATTGTATGAATATTAAAAAGGGCCTCTCTGATATTTTTTAATATTCAACACTATTGTAATTTGACCTCTCTTCCACATTAATGTGTCCTGTGTGTATTGATGGATTTGAAGAGACAGAGGAAGCCAAAGAGTGAGCACAGAGGAAGCTGAAATATCAAGCAAGCATTGAGGAAGTCGAAGAGCCAGCAGAGAAAGGAAGCCAAAGGTCAGGGGTATTAGGAATATAAAACAGAGAACAAGGAAAGTTTAGGTGCACTAGCAAACTGTAAGAAAATAAAGGAAGCTGAAGCTCTGGCAGAAATGGAAGGAACAGGAGGACAGAAGTAAGTCATAGGCCCAGCAGGGTTGGGAGCAGAAAATTACAACCAAACAGATCCAGATAGTTTACAGCAAAGGGTTGGAGCCCTTGAGGTTGGTGCCTCAGAACTGAAAGGATTGGTGTCCTGGGAGTTGGTGCTCCTAAATTCAAGGTTGGTGCCTTGATAAGACAGAGTTGGTGCTCTGGAGGTTGGAGCCTCACAAAGAGTCCAAGTTGGTGCTTGGCAACTGATTGAAACCATATATATATATATATATATATATATTACTTGATTTATTGCAAAGATCACATTAATAAAAGAATCTATTGTTGTTATCTATTTCTATGTTCCAATTATAAATGTTTTAACTGATAAAAATAATAATTGAAAAGAAATATTGATTCACCCCCCCTCTCAGTATTTCCAACAATTGGTATCAGAGCGGGCTTCTTCATATCAGCCTAACAGCTTGAAGAAGGATTCTTAGTCATGATGAGAAATCAAGAACTGTCAGGAAGACCTCCTCTATTCGATGGTACAAATTTTGGTTTCTGGAAAAAGAGAATGTCCCACTACTTAATTTCCCTTGGACCTGAAGTTTGGCATTCGGTCTTAAATGAGTACATAGATCCTTCCACTCTTCCAACGGATCAAGACGAGAGGAAAGTCTATGTTGCAAATGCAAAAGCCTTAAACTCCATCACTAGTGGAATCACTGATTCTGAATTTACAAAAGTCATGAATTGTAACTCTTCCAAAGGAGTATGGGATAAGCTAATTAGCTTATACGACGGGGACTCCAAAGTCAAGAAGACAAAGCTTCAAACTCATAGAAGGAAATTTGAAAGTTTGAAAATGGATGATGAAGAAGATATTGCATCATACTTTCTCTGAGTAGCTGAAGTGGTCAACTCTCTTAAAGGATTAGACGAAAACATTGAAGAAAGCACCATTGTTCAAAAGGTCTTAAGATCTCTCCCAAACAAATTTGACTCCAAAGTAAGTGCCAAAGAAGAAGTGAAGGATCTAGATACTCTCAAGATGGATGAACTCAATGGAATCCTCATTGCCTATGAGATGAGAAAAGGTTGCCCAAGTTCCAAAGATGCAGGATTCAAGGCCTCAAAATCAAAAAGGGGGGAAGAAAGGAATGTTAGTAGTGATGACTCCGATGTTGAATCCGAATTGGCACAATTTATACGAAGACTAAAGAAAGGATATAAGCTAAAAGGTAAATACCCTCTTATTTGTTTCAAATATGGAAAAATAGATCATTATGTTGCAAAATGTCCTCATAAGCATGATAGTGATGATGAAGAAAATTCTAAAAGGATGGTATACAAAAATGAAGTGTTCAATAAGAAGAATGTCCTCTCTAAGCAAGACGAGTCTGATGAAGATGAATTTCTAGTCATCAAAAAGAAATCAACTAACTAGTTCCCTCACCGCAAAGGAGGTAATAAAGAATAAAATGAAGAAAATGATCATGTTGGAAGCCAAGAAGTATTATTCATGGCATTGACAAATGATGATGACTCAGGGCTCTATGGAAATGTAGATGAATTTTTAATAAGTGCCATTGAATAAAATGAGAAATTACGGAATAAAATCATTTCTCTGAAGGTAGAAAATGAGGAAATAAAAATAAGGGAAGATCTCTTGAAAAATAAGCTAAAAGAAAAAGAATAAGCTTGCGAAGAACGTGAAGCCGAAATAGTATCTCTGAGGAAGGAATTGGAGCAAGTTAAAAAGGGTTGGAAAAGCTCTCAAATACTTAACACTATCCTAAATAATCAAAAACCTCAACATGACAAATCTGGAATAGGTTTTAAAGGAGAATCATCAAGTGCTAAGAATAATGTGAAAAACTATGCTGACGTACTTTCCAGCAACCCAAAAGAAGAAAGATTATTTCATCAAAGGCTCATCCCAGATCTAAAGAATGAAGAGAGAGTAACTCCAAGGAATAATGTTGATTCAAATCATGGATGTTACAACAGATACAAAATGGTATCTCATCAAAGGCCCATCTCAAATCCAAAGAATAAAGTGGGAGTAACTCCAAGGAAGAATGTTGATTCAAATCACGGCTATTACAACAGGTACAAAACTATCTTTTTTAGGCTTTGTTTTCATTGTAAAAATTTTGGTCATCAAGCTAGACATTGCATGGCTCATAAGAATGACACATCAAAACTGAAGGATCAAATAAACAAACCATATGGCCCCAAAGGGAAAGGAC
Organism: Pinus tabuliformis; assembly: GCA_031772625.1. Classification (NCBI taxonomy): domain Eukaryota; kingdom Viridiplantae; phylum Streptophyta; class Pinopsida; order Pinales; family Pinaceae; genus Pinus; species Pinus tabuliformis. The sequence continues at coordinate 116,672,766 of CM062819.1, forward strand.
AAATCAAAACCTACAATTATTTTGATCCCTTGGCCAAATTTGATCTGATTTTTTCGTTATGTAACAATATTGGAAACAATGAACAAAATTGCCCACTCAAAAGAGGAAAAGCAAGAAGTGAGAATCCCAACACGAATAAATGTGACCTAGCTCTATGTGCTCAAAATGATGAAAATCATTGGTTTGTGGATAGTGGGTGCTCCAAACACATGACAAGGGACAAAAGGAAGTTTGTCTCATTGAACAAAAAGGAAGGAAATGTATCCTTTGGAAGTGGATCTGCAAAAATTGTTGGAAAAGGAACTGTTACTCTTATTAATAGAAAAGGAAAAGCTCAAAATGCTTTGCTAGTAAACGGGCTCAAACACAACCTCCTGAGTGTTAGCCAAATCTGTGATCAAGGACATAATGTTGTCTTTAGCACCAAAGACTGTGAAATAAGGAACTCTTCCTCAGGGGAACTTGTGGCAAAAGGGGTTAGAACACCAGACAACATCTACATTCTAAACAAGATTCAAGAAGACAAATGCTACTTAAGTCAAACAGATGAAAGTTGGTTGTGGCACAAGTGACTTGGACATACAAGCTTCAATAACTTGATCAATATCAGCAAGATTAAAGCAGTACGAGACATTCCAAAGTTATTCAAACCGAATCAAGGAATATGTGGTCCATGTCAACATGGAAAGAAAACCAGAACCAGCCACAAGACCAAGGAGTTTTCTACATCAAAACCTATGGAGATCATCCATGCTGATTTATGTGGACCAACTAGAACTCTGGAACTCCAAGGAGAAAGGTACTTCACTTTATTTGTTGATGACTATACTAGAATGATGTGGATATATTTTATAAAATATAAATCTGAAGCATTTGAGTGTTTTAAGAATCTTAAAGCTCTTGCAGAAAATGAAAAGGATTCAAATATTAAGTGCCTCAGAACAGATAGAGGGGGAGAATTCACATCAAAAGTATTTAATGAATTCTGTAAAATACATGGAATTAAAAGAGAACTCTCTGCTGCCAAAACACCCAAGCAAAATGGGGTAGTTGAAAGAAGAAACCGAACAGTTCAAGAAATGGATAGAAAAATGTTAATAGCAGCTGACTTACAGCCAAAATTCTAGAGAGAAGTAGTGGGGACAGTTGTCTATACCCTGAATCGAACTCAATTAAGACCAAATAATTAAAAGACTCCTTATGAATTATGGAAAGGAAGGCCTGCTTCAGTAAAACAATTTAAGATTTTTGGAATCAAGTGCTTCATAAAAATCAATGATGGCTCACCAGGAAAGTTTGATTCTCGGGTTGACGAAGGGATCTTCCTTCGATATTCTACACGGAGCAAAGCCTACAAGTGCTACAATAACCGACTATGAAAAATAGTGGAGAGCATTGATGTGAATATAGATGAAGACCTTCCAGAGAAAGAAATTGAACATGAAGTTGATCCTCTCATTGAAGAAGAAGAACCTAAAGAAGAAGGAAAAAATCAAGAAATACCCAAGGAAAAAGAACCATATCAAACTCCTTTAAAGATGAAACTTCTCCAAAAATATCACCCAAAAGAGCAGATTATTGGCAATATAGATGAAGGGATGCAAACCCGAAGAAGGATGACAAATACACCAAAGAAAAATGATATTGCTCTTCTATCCATGATAGAACAAGAAACATTTACTCAAGCAAGGATCCTCATTGGGTAAAAGCCATGGAAGAAGAAATGTCTCAAATTGAGAAGAATGAGACATGGGAGCTGGTACCTCATCCAAAAGACAAAAACATAATAGGAACCAAGTGGGTGTTTAAGAACAAAATGAATGAAGATGGACAAATCATCAAAAACAAGGCAAGGCTTGTTTGTAAAGGCTATTCACAAATTAAAAAGAATTGACTTTGAAGAAACATTTTCACCAGTAGCTCGTGTGGAAGCTATCAGGATGTTCTTGGTGTTAATGCCTAAATCTACGTCGGGCTGAGAAAGGCAGGTCTAGGGTAACATCAAACCACGCTTAACCTAGTAGCTAGCCCTACTAGGTCTGGAGAGGGATCTCTCCTTGTCAATCTTAGGAAAATATGACAAGTAATGCAAGAGATGACTGATATAAATACTAATTTTAGGCTAGGTATATGCTCAAAGGAGTTTGATTGATTTTAATGTTTGGTTGCTGGATCAGATGAGGAAGGCAGTTTTGGGTCTGGGAAATCAACTCAGATTTGCAGAGGTTTCTGTGGGGCGAGGTAGGCAAGTGTTTTAGCACTTTGAAATAGGTGTAATGGAGAGTCTAAATATTGGTGAGGAGTTGGAGAGGGCATGTGAATGTCATGAGTCCTCTTCAAACAGCAGAAAACACATAAAACTAAATAAACCCCAAGGCAGAGCACTGAAACATCAACGAATTCCACCTTTTACACTTGATTCATTTAGTTATGCAGAAAAAGAGAGAGATGATGGAACACATAAACATATGATAAACTGAAAAACAGAGGAAAAAACAATACTAATTCACCTTGACACAAGAATCCCACAAAATGTTGTAAAACCCTGGTTTATTTCCTTGCCAAACTGCAGAAGTGATGTACAATAGTGCTCAATGGATCCACAAGAGTCCAACCTTGACAAATGACTAATAAAGTACAAGATATAGGCATCAAACCACCTATGCTATCCATCAAGGGTCGAATCCATGAGTCAAAGAGTTGTTTCAACAAGATCTAAACTAGGAACTGAAAAATAGGCAGTGGAACAGCTTGCCTCTAAAACTATGGAAATTGATTCATTCATCCTTAAACCAACTCTAAACTGATGTATCTACCTCCTCAAGTCATATTTCATCATTTTTACATCATATTACATCAAGTCTCAACATATTACATCATCAATTTAACAAAGAGAGAAGAAAAAGTTAAACTAACAACAAACTGGGCGAAATTCTGAACAAACAAGCAAAACTGGAAAAATTTTCTCCTATGCATAGCGCCACTAATCCTATGCGTAATGCTTTTTCCAGGCCAGTTTTGGAAGGCTTCCTGAAGTCTAAATCAGGTGTAGAATATCTCATTGCAAAGCTTGGTGATTCTACTTTCTGGGACAACTTGAATTTTTTGATTTAGAGTCCATTTGCCCCTCCAAAAATGAAATCTCCCAAGACTGCTTCCTGTGTGGCAAAAAAGTGGCAAAGAGGGCACTTTTTTGGTGTTTTTGGCCCTTCTGGAGGTCTAGAACTTGTCAAAATTTCTCAGCCATTTCTGAGCATGCATAACTTTTCATGCTGATTCCAAAAATGTAAACTTTTTTGCAAACGGAGGCCCCCATCAAAAGCGTAGCGCCACCTAGTGAAAAAAAACCTGCTTTTTACTTCAAAAATTTCAAAAATGACAAAAACTTCACCAAATTTCTTGAAATTTGGCATGAGTGATCCCTGTTAGGTGCATTTTTGGGCCAATGATGCTTCAGCCAAGATCTTGAGCTTATCTTACTCTTGTTTGCTCCTCAAAGCTCTTTTTAGCTTGGCTTTTAGCCTCTTTGTCCTTGCATTACAAATCTTGTTCCGGGTTAGGTAGTGATAGGCTAAGTGACGAAGCATTTTCTTCTCTTTGTTTGCCTTCTCAAGCAACCTCCAGATGAATGTTTTCCCTCTCTAACCATGATTCCCAGTCAGCCTCAATTTCTTGCTCAAGAGATGTCATCTTGGTTTTTCTTCTTTTTGCCACTTGCCTGTTTTCTCTAATTGTTTGTAGCTCCATAATAGTTTGTTTGTCCTCCAGTTGTTTGTTCTCCTGCTCAAGAAAGCTAATGATCCATTTGGCCCTCTCTTTGCTACTTATGTCTTTCCATGGAACTATCACTGAGTGGTTTCTTCTTCAAGCCCATATTCACTGTCCCTCTCCATTGTTGTACAATTGTTTCTCTTGTGGTGAATGAAGTGTGGTGAATGAAGAGTGGTGAATTGGTGAATGAAGGTAAGATGAGTATGAAGAGATTTGAATAGGAAAATAGGTGGGGGTGAACAAGAATGGGAAAGGGATGTAGGGAGTAAGTAGGGTTAGTGAATAGTGTAGGGTTTGGGAGTGTTGTAGGTTTTGGGATATATGTATAGGGTTTGGGAATTAGGGAAGGTTTAGGGAATGATGTCTAGGGAATTATGGATGGGAGGATGGGGTTTAGGGAAACGGTAAAAGATGATATAGGGAAGCAGTAATGAGTGTGTTTTTACAACATATGAGACAATTTAGTGACAATTAGGGTTTGATGTCTTGAGAATCAATACAACCCAAAAACTTATGCAACAATTCCTTTTAGCAATAAAAATGATGTTACTTACTTGCCACGGAGGCATTTGGGAGTTTTGATAAGTTTGGGAACTGTTTGTAGCCCAACTGCTAGGTGCGTAGTGCACTCACCCAGGGGCGTAGCACACTTTATATGCGTAGCGCCCAAACAAAACTCAATGCAAAACTTGCACCAGATGCGTAGCGCCAATTCTATGCATAGCGCTAGCTGATAGGTGTGTATCACTTTTTGCATGACACTTTTGGAGGCCTTCTCAGTGTCCAAATTGGGCGTTTGATAGCTCGTTGGAAATATTATTGAGTCTACTTTCCAACACAACTTGAATTTTTCAATTCGGAGTTCATTTTCCCTGTCAAAAGTCAAATCTCCCAAGACTGGTCAAAATGTGCAAAATGAGGCTGCCTAAATGCAGAGTGTTGTTGCAGTCAACTTTTGAAGGTCTTTGTCAACTCCAAATTAATCTCATGATAGCTCATTGGAAATATCTCTCTATCTAGATATCATTTGACTCATCAAGCAAGTCATTTTTCCAACCAAGCTAGGAGAAATCTTGATTTTCCCAAGGTCACTCCAGAAGTGCATCAATCCTCTTGAGGCCAATGATGTTTTTAATATTTCTCTAAAACCATGAAATTTGTGTAAAACGTGAAGGTGGTTTTTCTTCCTTGGCCTATTATGGACAAAAACCTCTCTCACTTTTTCCAAATTCATTTTTTTTTGCTCAGAAACATCATTTGAGTAAAACCTATCCCGATGTGTGGAACAAGGGATTTGTCGAAATGAAGTGAAATGAAGGGGATAAGGGGGCTTCTAAATTCTTAAGTAAATTTTGTGAAGTAGGGAGGGATGTTAGGAAATAGGGGAAAGTGGAATTTAAAATATTTAGTGAGGGGAAGGGGTCCAAAAGGTAAAAACACTGGACTAGCCTAGAAAATTATCAAATTGTAGCAAGAAACTAGGGTTTGTGGGAAAATGAGGAATTTGAGGGATATCGGTGATGGAAAGTGCTTAATAAGGTAAATTAAGGATAGGGGAAGGTGTATGAACATCAGGACACAATTGTTGTTGATGATTTGACCATCCAAGAGAAATTACCTTCAAAACCCTAAGAGAGGGAAATGAACCCTACCCAAGTACAACTGAAGCACGAACAAGGTGTAAAATGACCCGTGGGAACCTGAAATGATGATGACAACTCTTTGAAGGATGGTACACTCAGCTGAATGGTGATGTTATCACTCAGGTTGTCCCTTTTGACTCCCAAAGGGATACGGCCGAGGTAACCACAAACCAACTTTGGACTGCAGGCCCTAGCCTGCCTGCAGTCAGAGAGGGCTCTCTCTTTATGATTTAGCTTTGTTGAAAGGGGTGATTTTAGGCTAGATATAATGCACAGGGTTTTGATTGAGTTTTGGCGGGAAAACTGACACTTTCAGGTAGAGAGGCTGAGTATAGTCTGAATGTTTCAAACCATTGGGCGTGGAGTCGAGGAGGGGAACTGCTGGTGTTTTTATTTAATAACAATGAGGGGAAAATGGAGCGAGATAACTGAGGCAGAAGCAACTTTCAGGTTCAAGGGATGGAAAGAATGCTAAAGAAAGAGAGGCAGTTAAGAATCTCTCCAACAGATTAGCAGAGGAGACAACAAGGCACTACCTAGGAGCAGTTAAGAATCCCTAGATAATTGGCCAGCACAGGCGAACTGGGGTAAACATGAGCCAGAAGGAATTCAACGTTCATAACCAATTCTTTCAGAAGAAAACATCAAGAAACAACAGGAATTGAGCATAGAGAGTAGTTAACTAATTCTAGGCTATTATTTCTTCCTGCTATTTAGATAATGGCAAACACATAAACAGAGATAAGAGGCACTTATTGCTTCAGGCCGCAGCGCAGGAATTCCATCTCCAACTCTTCAACACATTCATCAACAACAGATAGTTCGCTCTCCAAGCTTTAAGCAATCTTTGATTACAGAAACGTTCAGGTATACACAACGAGTCTCTAGTGAAAATCTCAATTGACCAACCCTTAAAACTATACAGAGGGTGGTATATATAGGGCAAAACTCTCTGCAGAGTTTCCTTTATTACATTTTGACCTAATTAGGTCATAAAAATGACTACTTGACCTAATCCTATCTAGAAATAAATGCAAAGAATGTCTCGGGCCGTGCTCAGGGCCGATGTGTCAAAACTGAATGAATAATGTTGTCCTTGGTGGCTTGCTGCAGTGCTTTCTGCAATAAATGGGTATGGGTCTCTGCTTCCTTGCTGTCCTGGTGCCTTAAATGTCTTGACGGTGATTTGAAAGCAAGGATGGGCTGATGCTTATCGATTTGATTTTCTGGGGGCTTCATCAATGTTCAGGTGCCTCGAGCCCCTAAAAAATCATGACTGATTCTTTCTGGCGTCCTTTCTTCCACTGATACTCTCTGACAAAATCTGGGCTGTTGATCTGCTGTGCTGCGTTTCTAATCATGAATTAATGGCCGATGTTCGGCCTCTGCACCTTTGAAATTGCTTTCTGATCCTTTCGGCATGCTCTGTGAAGAAAACTGATCATTTTTGCGCCTTTTCGGGCTTCCTGGGGCCGCATGGGGCGAAGATTCCTTAAAGATTTCTTGAAGATTCTCCATTCTGGCCCAAAAAATCCTGCGATGAGTGATTTGCGCTAAGCGCAAATCATTCATCAAAAACTGCCTCAGAATTCGATTCCGGGGCTCCGAAGTGCGATTTTCGCGCCTCTGCGTCCAAAAAAGGCTGATGATGTCAGCATGACGTCAGCATTGTACGGCGGGTGACGTCAGCATGGCGACGTGGCGGGATGACGTCAGCATGACGTCATCACATACGGACGATGACGTGGCAGGTACGGTGGCAGGACATGTGGCAGTGACGTGGCAAGAGGCCACGCAAGCGGGTGACTCATCGGATGACTGTACAGGGGGGGTGACGTGGGTTGTTGACTGTGCAGGGGTGACGTGGGTTGGTGACGTCACCGGGCAGTAAGCGGTATGTGGCGCACCGCTTATGGGGGTTGGCGGTTTCGGAGGGAGGGGCTCTGCCACAGCTCGGCGCTTGACGCGTAGCGGGAGTACGGCGGCAAAACCGTCGAACTCCTGGACGTTAAAGGCCGGGCGCGTCGGGGATGAGGATGCCCGCCAGCCGTTGATCTTCGGGGTTGTGGATCGGACGGCTGGCGGCGAACGTGATGGGACAGGGGGTTAACGGGTGGGAATATTCGTAGGAATATTCCGAGTTTAATGTGCGCGGCGGATGGGTTAGAACTTAGGGAAACGGGTTTAAGGGGTTTTAACAGCGGTGGGGTGGATCTTTACAAGGGGGAAGGTGAAAACATGGGTTTTTTGGGGGTTTTTCGGGTTAAGGGAGAGGTTACTGGCTGACCAGATGTCAAACCAGTTCCTCAATGACGTGGATGGGCTAAAAACAATCCCAGATGGACTGAGATTTCCCGGACTTAGTAGAAAGTATGGCTATAGTGCCAGGAAGGGGTATTTATATAGGGGGATTTATATACATGGTTTTAATAGGGGGAGGGAAAAACTAATAGGGAGTTATATAATAAGGGTGATAAAAAAAGATGTTAGTGAACTCCAGCCTGAGTACCTCCAACTGAAAAACTGCCTCAAAGCAAAAATGGATTGCTTTATCAAAACTGGAACACAGCAGTGGCCTTTAGACCAGCCTACTCTTATGGATACTCTTTGGCCATCTATAGCAAATATGGAGCATTGCAGCATGCATAGTACGACATATTTGGCATGTAAAACTGTCGATCATGAAAGATGATTAACCTGCTGCAACAGGAGGCTAACAATGGCTCCACTTGGGGATGGCTTTTCCTTGTGAAAAGTCAAGAACAGCAGGTCAGACTGCCTTGTATTCAATTGTCACTGTGTTCTGCAAATTTCTCTTGGTTGGCTGCCTTATTAATCCTACCTACCTACCTACCCTAACCAGCACTTACTTTGCTGTTCGGTGAAGTGAAATAACCAATGCAGCCACTTAAGTAATAATAACATGAGTGGGCTTTGCTGCTTATGCTTGCTAGTGACATCAACCGCGATTTTGCAATTTGCTATGGCTTTGTCAATCTTTGAGAAGATCAGGAAGCTACTGACCTCCTTTGCAGTGTTTAAATACTGTACAAAATTATCCTGCAATATGTATATACAATTTATTGGCTGAATTAAAGAACTGTACAAAGGTTCAGGATCACTACCATGCCTTGGAGTCGGGAGATCATTGTCAACTCGATATTGAGCCTTGCAGCCTACTGATGGCGATGTGCACTGATTCCTTTCATTATTCTGCCTGCCAGCAGATAGGTCATTCGGTACTTGCAGAGGTGCTTGTAATTTATTACAATCTGGCTCGAATAGGGCCGGACTAATCTGTGCGGGCTGTTGGTCTTCTTCTTCTTCGAATAGTTCAGATGGCCGAAAACAAAGAGGCAGGGGATCCACTTGGATCATCTGGTCATATGCTTCTGCTTCTGGGTCCTCCTCAATCCGATATTCAATGGCTCTTTGCGGCTGCAAAACTAGAGGCGATACCTTTGGAACAGTATCTTGATTAACCTCCAGACGGTCAATAGCAACAGGTGGTGACACTTGATCATATATAGCATGATAGTTATCCTTAATAAATTGAAAAGATTCAAAACAAAACGGTAAAGTTCCTTCATTGAAATCGGCACACTCTGCGTCTTCCTTCTTTTCTTCATAGCTGAGATGGGCACGCTGATCATTAGGTTCAGGTTGTTGAACCTGAATACTACTTCCTGCAAAAATAGGATCTAATTCCTCTGCAAGGCTGATTTGACCATTAGGCTCATAATCCTCATCATACAGATCGTACTTGGGCAGACAGTTGAAAGAAGAGGAGTTGTTATATTCACACAGTATATCAGGAGACTGCTCCATCATGTATGGCTGGATGAATATGTCATCTGTTTTGTGGCAGGTTTGTTCGTGAATGTCACTACTTTCCTGTTGTGAAACAGATCTGTTCTGGTGCTCTGAACTTTCTATTTTCCTTGTGATCAGCTGCATCATTTCCTCTGTCTTTTGTAACACGCTATGAAATCTTTCTTCTTGTTGTGCTTTGCGCTGTTCCTCCCTTCTTTTTAGATTTGCCTCCACGTCCACAGCTATGTCCTACATCTGTTTCAAAGTGGACGGGCATCTTTCTCTCAGACAGAATTCCATTTCTGCGTCAAATGCTCTAGGATATTGCAATAGAGCTAAATCAAGGGGAGGTCTTACATTTAGAGGCATGGCTTGATAAACTTGATTGAATCTGTCTGAAAACTGCTGAACAGATTCATCTGGATGCCTTTCTAAATGATTGTATTCTTCGATCAGCAAGAAGAGATTACCTCTGATCATCCATCTATCAAGGAAAAGCTTGGCACACTGCTGAAACATAGAGATGCTCGCCTCAGGCAACGCTTTAAACCAAGTCCTAGCTTCGCTTTGCAAAGAAAGGGCAAATAGTCTAAGACTGACATCTTCATCTTCCACTTCAAATGTATTAAGATAATCTTCAAAAGCCTGGATATGTTTCTGGGCAGTAGCGCCAGTCTCTCCATCAAATCTAGGGAGATACTCAGGATGATTCGCCGGCAGGGGACCAAGCACAGGAGGCAAAATGAGTGGCTTATATCTTTCAGGAACTTTACGAGGCACGGGAGTATGTACAGGAACTAGAAGACTGGACTCTATTTTTGGTTCCTCCCTGACTGTATGATGATCTTCAACAGCATTTGAAAGCTGCTGCTCTGATGTGCAAGGAGGCTTTTCAACAATCTCTTCCAAAGGAAAAACACAAAAATTTGACATAAAATCGCTTTTAAAGTACAATATGCACAACAAAATTTGGTGCAAGAGAAAGAACATGATTTCTTGGATGATAGTCCAAGTCGAGAGCCTGATCTGCTTATATAATTCCTTCGGGTTCATTTCTCCAGCGGAGTCTTTATTATGGGGATGATGTGGAGTCGCCAGGTGGATGATGTAACCTTAAAGTGCCTGATCTCTGTCCACCATCACAGATCAGAGCTGAACATGAAAAACCCTGAAGAAAATGAACACTTTCTCCAGAAAACGAGGCGAACTGGTCAAAATTGAGGATTTGCACTAATAAACATATGATTCATGTCCCCAGCGGAGTCGCCATTATGTTATCACTCAGGTTGTCCCTTTTGACTCCTAAAGGGATACGGCCGAGGTAACCACAAACCAACTTTGGACTGCAGGCCCTAGCCTGCCTGCAGTCAGAGAGGGCTCTCTCTTTATGATTTAGCTTTGTTGAAAGGGGTGATTTTAGGCTAGATATGATGCACAGGGTTTTGATTGAGTTTTGGCGGGAAAACTGACACTTTCAGGTAGAGAGGTTGAGTATAGTCTGAATGTTTCAAACCATTGGGCGTGGAGTCGAGGAGGGGAACTGCTGGTGTTTTTCTTTAATAACAGTGAGGGGAAAATGGAGCGAGATAACTGAGGCAGAAGCAACTTTCAGGTTCAAGGGATGGCAAGAATGCTAAAGAAAGAGAGGCAGTTAAGAATCTCTCCAACAGATTAGCAGAGGAGACAACAAGGCGCTACCTAGGAGCAGTTAAGAATCCCTAGATAATTGGCCAACACAGGCGAACTGGGGTAAACATGAGCCAGAAGGAATTCAATGTTCATAACCAATTCTTTCAGAATAAAACATCAAGAAACAGCAGGAATTGAGCATAGAGAGTAGTTAACTAATTCTAGGCTATTCTTTCTTCCTGCTATTTAGATAATGGCAAACACATAAACAGAGATAAGAGGCACTTATTGCTTCAGGCCGCAGCATAGGAATTCCATCTCCAACTCTTCAACACATTCATCAAAAACAGACAGTTCGCTCTCCAAGCTTTAAGCAATCTTTGATTACAGAAACGTTCAGGTATACACAGCGAGTCTCTAGTGAAAATCTCAATTGACCAACCCTTAAAACTATACAGAGGGTGGTATATATAGGGCAAAACTCTCTGCAGAGTTTCCTTTATTACATTTTGACCTAATTAGGTCATAAAAATGACTACTTGACCTAATCCTATCTAGAAATAAATGCAAAGAATGTCTCGGGCCGTGCTCAGGGCCGATGTGTCAAAACTGAATGAATAATGTTGTCCTTGGTGGCTTGCTGCAGTGCTTTCTGCAATAAATGGGTATGGGTCTCTGCTTCCTTGCTGTCCTGGTGCCTTAAATGTCTTGACGGTGATTTGAAAGCAAGGATGGGCTGATGCTTATCGATTTGATTTTCTGGGGGCTTCATCAATGTTCAGGTGCCTCGAGCCCCTAAAAAAATCATGACTGATTCTTTCTGGCGTCCTTTCTTCCACTGATACTCTCTGACAAAATCTGGGCTACTGATTTGCTATGCTGCGTGTCTAATCATGAATTAATGGCCGCTGTTCGGCCTCTGCACCTTTGAAATTGCTTTCTGATCCTTTCGGCATGCTCTGTGAAGAAAACTGATCATTTTTGCGCCTTTTTGGGCTTCCTGGGGCCGCATGGGGTGAAGATTCCTTAAAGATTCCCTAAAGATTCTCCATTTTGGCCCAAAAAATCTTGCGATGAGCGATTTGCGCAAATCGCTCATCAAAAACTGCCTCAGAATTCGATTCCGGGGCTCCGAAGTGCGATTTTCGCGCCTCTGCGTCCAAAAAAGGCTGATGACGTCAGCATTGTACAGCGGGTGACGTCAGCATGGCGACGTGGCGGCATGACATCAGCATGATGTCATCACGTACGGACGATGACGTGGTAGGTACGGTGGCGGGACACGTGGTAGTGATGTGGCAGGAGGCCACGCAGGCAGGTGACTCATCGGATGACTGTACAGGGGGGGTGACGTGGGTTGTTGACTGTGCAGGGGTGACGTGGGCTGGTGATGTCACCGGGCAGTAAGCGGTATGTGGCGCACCGCTTATGGGGGTTGGCGGTTTCGGAGGGAGGGGCTCCGCCACAACCTGGCGCTTGACGCGTGGCGGGAGTACGGCGGCAAAACCGCCGAACTCCCGGACGTTAAAGGCCGGGCGCGTCGGGGATGAGGATGCCCGCCAGCCGTTGATCTGCGGGGCTGTGGATCGGACGGCTGGCGGCGAACGCGACGGGACAGGGGGTTAACGGGCGGGAATATTCGCAGGAATATTCCGAGTTTAATGTGCGCGGCGGATGGGTTAGAACTTAGGGAAACGGGTTTAAGGGGTTTTTACAGCGGTGGGGTGGATCTTTACAAGGGGGAAGGTGAAAACATGGGTTTTTTGGGGGTTTTTGGGGTTAAGGGAGAGGTTACTGGCTGACCAGATGTCAAACCAGTTCCTCAATGACGCGGATGGGCTAAAAACAGTCCCAGATGGACTGAGATTTCCCGGACTTAGTAGAAAGTATGGCTATAGTGCCAGGAAGGGGTATTTATATAGGGGGATTTATATACATGGTTTTAATAGGGGGAGGGAAAAACTAATAGGGAGTTATATAATAAGGGTGATAAAAAAATTTTAATGAACTCCAGCCTAAGTACCTCCAACTGAAAAACTGCCTCAAAGCAAAAATGGATTGCTTTATCAAAACTGGAACACAGCGGTGGCCTTTAGACCAGCCTACTCTTATGGATACTCTTTGGCCATCTGTAGCAAATATGGAGCATTGCAGCATGCATAGTACGACATATTTGGCATGTAAAATTGTCGATCATGAAAGATGATTAACCTGCTGCAGCAGGAGGCTAACAGGTGACATGGACCGACATTTGGACAACTTTGAAAGGAGTGAAAACAAACTCTAGACCTAATACCTAATGACCAAATTTTACTTGAAGACTCACTGAAATGACAAAATTTGACTTTGACATCCTAAAACCACTTTGTAAGAGAATGTTTGATTGTTGGTGGAAGGTTGTCAAGGACTGACACTAAGACTTGGCATTTTCTTGCTCAAAAGGATTCAAAATCTATCAAATGGACGTAAAATCAACATTTCTGAATGGGGAACTCAAGGAAGAAGTCTACATGGAGCAACCAGAAGGGTTTAATCTAACAGAAGGAAAAGATTTTGTTTGTAAGTTGAAAAAGGCATTATATGGGTTGAAACAAGCTCCTAGAGCTTGGTACGCAAGATTGGATCATTATCTACAACAACAAGGCTTCAAGAAGGCGATGGCAGGAAGTAATCTCTACATAAAGACAGATGAGGATAAGTTACTAGTCACACTTGTTTATGTTGATGATCTGATTTTTGCTAGTAATAATGATGAGATGAGCCATGAGTTTTCTCAAAACATGTCAAAAGAGTTCGAGATGTCAATAATAGGAGAGTTAACTCACTTCATTGGACTACAAGTATCTCAAACCATAGCAAGCATGTTTATATCTCAAGCCAAATATCTTAAAGACATGCTTAAAAGATATGGAATGGAAGACTATGCACCCATGAGCACACCTATGACCACAAGTTGCAAATTGAGAAAAAATGATGACTCCCGTCCAGTAGATGAAACTAATTACAGGTCAATAATTGGAGTCCTTTTGTACTTAACCGCTACGATACCCAACATTATGCAAGCAGTAGGAATGGTGGGAAGATTTCAATCGACTCCTAAACAATCCCATTTGTTGCCTGTGAAAAGAATCCTCAGATACCTGAAAGGAACTCCTGATTTCAGTCTCTGGTACCCTAAGAGCTCAACTCTTACTTTGACTACATACACCGACGCTGATTGGGTCGGAAGTGTCGATGATCAGAAAAGTACTATTGGAAATGCATTCTTCCTGGGAGACTGTTTAGTATCTTGGCTCAGCAAAAAACAGACATCCATATCACTATCTACAGCTGAAGCCGAGTATATAGTTGTCGCAGATTGTTGTACTCAAATACTATGGATGAAGGAAGCTATAAAAGATGTCAACATAGGTACAAATCAACCAACTACCATCTATTGTGTTAACACAAGTGCAATCAGCCTTAGTGAAAATCTAATGATGCACTCAAAGACCAAACATATACCAATCAAATATCATTTCCTTCGTGAACAAGTAGCTGAACAAAACATCATCTTGGAATATATCAATACTAAGGAGAAGATCGTTGATATTTTCACAAAACCTCTTCCTCGAGAAGCATTTGAACATCTTCGTCAAAAGATGGGAGTTATCTCTTTAGCATCATTTAAGTTGATTCATAAAGATGTTGCAGTATAGGGGGAGAAATTCGATAGGGGGAGTCCCTGAGCACTCCTTTGCCATTGATGTCAAAGGGGGAGAGAAGAAGAATATTGCCATCAATAACAAAGGGGGAGATTGTTGACCTAGATTGTCATTGATGTCAATATGGCAATATTCTGGATGAGTAAACAATGATGTGAGGCCAAGGAGAAGTAGAGCAAATCCGTGAAGAAACAGGAGCAAGAAGCCATGAGGAGAAACTAGATGAAAGCCAAGACAGTCAAGTCATTGGAGAGAATATTGGAAGTCATAGGAGATATCAAAGCAGAGAAGAGGTATTGGAGCAGTATCGGAAGCCATAGGAAAGCCAAGTAAGTGTAAGAGCGGGAGATTGAGGAGGAGCCATATCGGTAGTATCGCATGTAATATATGCCAAAGAAGTTAACAGAGGAGCCAAAAGAGCAGAGGAGTATATAATATCAGCAGAAATCAAGAAGACAGATGAAGAGTGAATGCACATGGTTATATTCCAAAAGGCAGGTTTGTAATAGTGGCAGTGGTTTTCGGGTAGATGCTAGGTGATACGTGGTATTTAGAGGAGAGAGCCCGGTTCCATTAACCGAGCGACACGTAGCACGAGGGTGGAGAGAGAAAACCACTTTATCGAGCGGGTATTCTCTATGCTATTTGTCCACTAGAAATCTCTGATAGCCGTTGGATCTAGCGCGAGTTAATCTATGGTGGAGAATGAGCCTGATAAAGTTAAGCATCGATAAATGTGTCAAGGCTATGGAAAGGCAGAAAATGCAAGTTCCCATGTGTTTGTGTATACTCCCATTATACGAGGGTTATAAATAATTAAAGGGGATAAAGGGTTATGAGTTAAGTCCACATTAACCAAAGTTAAGAATGCAGGAGTATATATATATATTATATAGATGTGATACAATACACGGGCCTGAGGATTCCATTGTAATACACTTTAAAGTTACATCGCATCCTCCATATCGCAAGCCTCTTTAAAGTCTTTCCAAATTAAAATGTCGATTGCAATACATGCCCTATTGTAATGTCATGTCTGTCGCAATATCGCAAGCCTTGTTAAAGTTTTTTCCACATTGAAATCTGCCGATTGCGATATAATTGCGGACCCGACTACACCATTATAGCATGGCTTAATCAAATTTCGCATCTGTGGTAATCGCAATATACAAAGGAATGTCAATCCGGGGATTACGATAAGGGTATGGACCCGACAAACTTATTAATAACTGTTTAATACCATATTGCATCCGCTCCGTCGGCAGTTGGGAATTGGCTATGTTATGTGTGAACCTCCAAAAGCGGTGATTGCAATAAAAGGATGATGTGGTATGTAGGACTTCCATATGGCTATAGTCTCTCTTATATGGTTTCCGTGAACAATTAATGTATATTGTATGAATATTTAAAAGGGCCTCTCTGATATTTTTTAATATTCAACACTATTGTAGTTCGGCCTCTCTTACACATTAATGTGTCCTGTGTGTATTGATGGATTTGAAGAGACAAAGGAAGCTGAAGAGTGAGCGCAGAGGAAGCTAAAATATCAAGCGAGTGTTGAGGAAGCCGAAGAGCCAGTGGAGAAAGGAAGCCAAAGATCAGGGGTATCAGGAATATAAAACAGAGAACAAGGAAAGTTTAGGTGCACTAGCAAACTGTAAGAAAATAAAGGAAGCTAAAGCTCTGGCAGAAATGGAAGGAACAGGAGGACAAAAGTAAGTCATAGGCCCAGCAAGGTTGGGAGTACAGAATTACAACCAAACAGATCCAAATAGTTTACAGCAGAGGGTTGGAGCCCTTGAGGTTGGTGCCTCAGAACTAAAATGATTGGTGTCCTGGGAGTTGGTGCTCCTATATTCAAGGTTGGTGCCTTGACAAGACAGAGTTGGTGCTCTAGAGGTTGGAGCCTCCCAAAGATTCCAAGTTGGTGCATGACAACTGATTGAAACCATATATATATATATATCTATATATATATATATATATATATATATATATTGTACTTGATTTATTTCAAAGATCACATTAATAAAAGCATCTATTCCTGTTATCTATTTCTGTGTTCCAATTATAAATGTTTTAATTGATAAAAATAATAATTGAAAAGAAATATTGATTCACCTCCCCTCTCAGTATTTCCAACAAGGGGAGCCCCTTTACTCCTAAGATTGTAACTGTCATTTTTCTTTTTGGGCTGCTTCTTGGTGTTCGTCTTTGACATTACTTGCGAGCACCGATATGCGTTCACCACATGCCCAGAACTTCATGTTTCATCAAGTGCAACTTCTTCGTCATCATCAGTGTCTTCTGACTACTCCTGCATATTGCTTTATGCATCAAGTGTATGACAGAAGATAGAGCTAACGACTTGCTCCCAATCCGAACAAGAGTTCTAGGGGTGATGTTCTTCATGGAAGTAACAGAACTTAGGATATGCGCACTGTTTGAATTGAAACACAAGCTTCTACACAATTTTTTGCGTGAACCGGTTTTTGCTTGATGAGCCGCTCGATGAGTTGTTTTGCCTGTCTTTTTCTGGGTGAATGTCTACTTGCAAATGTGTCTGTTTTTCGTTGCTTGAGCTCAGACACTTCCGTGGTCAAGTTCTTGACAAGGTGAGTGACGGTCTCAATATCGGTTGCTTCCTTGTCTCTGCCCTTCCTCGCCATTTCTTGGGACTTCCTCCTCTCATCCTTGGAGTCCTTCGTTGTTCGCCATCCTTAATGACTCTGATCGCATGCAGGTCTTTTTCAACAGCAATAGCTTCTTCGCAACTTTGTAGGAGTGTTGGTTCCACAACTCGCTTGACAAACTGCGCAATGTTGGTTGGCAGTGTCGACATGTAATAGTCAACATTGATGGAGTCACGAGGTTTAGTGTCTGCTGCAAACTTGTTCAAAATACGTGTAAACCTCTGAGTGAAGTGTTTCACTTTCTCTTTTCCCTACATCTTGAGGCTTCCCAATTCTTTGAGTAGCATGGTTGGGGTCTTGTCATCAGCGAAATTCTCAAGAAACATGCGTTTGAATGCGCCTGAGTTATGTATAGAGTTCGGTGGAAGGTTGTGATACCATGCAATTGCACGACCATCCAAGGTACATGGGAATAATATACATGCTACGTCATCAAAACGTACCTCAAGGGTCTGCAACTATAGGTAGAAACTGTCGAAGTTGTCTTCCACCTTCACCATACTTTCAAGGTTGAATTTGATGTTCATCCTCTCCACTCACCTCGGCATCTTGTGCAGAACAGCCGAGAGAGCCAATGGTCCCTGAGTCATCCATTTGAGATTCGGGTTAGCCATCTCTTCTTCTTCTTCACCCTCTTCCTCTCTTCAAATTCTGATGGTTTCGGCTCTGAGTCTGTTGGTTCGAAGTCTGATCCCAAGATCACAAGAGTGTCTTGGTCGCCTTGCCAGAAAACAGAGGTTCCTCTCCATCTTCAATAGCTTATGCCAGACCTTCAAGTGTGTCAAGGACTGCTTCTTCCACCGATGATACAACAACTCCTATGGGAGTGTCTTTTGACTTCCTTAATGCGTATGGAAGATGTTGTATGTCTGGGATCAATCTGATTGCTTTCACAAACTGGTGAGTGATTGGACAGATGGAGCGAAGTTGATGATACAGAATCTCGTGTTCAATCCTGGGAGGTGAGGAGTAACCAACTGCAGAATTGTGTGTAGGTGAGAGGGAGTGTGAATTACTACCTTGACCAGATGGTTGATGAATGAGTGTGAGGGTATGTTCAGCCATATAAAACTGGCTGCCCTCCTTCTAGTGCCAAAAATGTTGACGGTGCTGGACCCGCCAACATTCAGGGGATCACCTCAAGTATGAAGTCCCGACTAGACCTCACACCATTTGGTGTGGGAGTCCCATCCGGTATGATGGCCTGGTCACCATTGTCTTAAGGATTTTCCTCAACTCTTGCTTGTCAGCATAGGAGAGTGGTCTGCTTTGCCTTCGAGAAGTGAGGTTCACATGCCTGGTGAATGCTAGTGTACTTGTGTCAATGGTTCATTCACTATAAAGGGAGAGGGTGACAGTGAGTCCCAAGTTCGTTGAAATGAAATCCCAACTCGCCTAGGAACACACAACATAATAGGACATGCACATCTTCCGAAGGAGCAATCCACACAAATGCGGCAGTCACAACACACAATGTAAGATAACACGTACAACACTCAATGGATGAGTCTGAACGAGTGCAATGGTTGTTACAGCAAGCTTTAGGTGAAAGGTCTGTCTGATGTCCAGGGAGACATCCACCATGGGTTAGACAGCGTTAACAACATATACAACACATTTCCATTAACATATTACGTATTACAACAAGTGAAATTGTTTAAGTGTTCAACGCAAGTTAAAGAAACACGCATTACAATTGTTCAAGATTAGTCTTAGAAGAATTACAATATATGTGTGAAAATGTGTTGGCCTGTTAGCAGGCTTCTGAATTAAGTGAAAGTTCCAAGACACATCATTACACCATACATCACTAACCCTGTGAGCGAGGCGTTGGAGCCACTACTTACTCCTCAAAGAAAATATTACATACTCTCTTGGCTATGTGGGAGGAGCTAAGGTGAAAAGCCCTTTCTATGTATGAATGAGGGGTATTTATAGCCAAGGGTGAAACTGACCCTTGTGGTTGTTTGACTACCCTCATGATTGTTTGACTTCCATGATTTTTCGACTTTTACATGACTCTTAGTTCAACAAGTGGGTCTCTTGGACTTCCACGTTACATTACATTGATTGACAACAATAGCCCATAATAGAGATGTGGGCACATGACTCGACATGACAGTGCTGGTACATTCTTGCTGCTACTGGAGTGCATGTTGAGCTATAGTGCTGCTAGGTGATGGATATCTGCATGGTGCAGCATAGCTTAACCTCTTCATGGAAAAGTGTGTGGAGTCTTCGATGGTCTTTGGTTTCCTTGATGATGCTTTGGCACATTGTTCCTTGCTTGCATGTTGGAAGGCTTGACATGCTCATCTATTCGTGAAAGGTGCATGTTTGTCCCTTCGTCTGTTCCTGAGAACACCTTGCATGTTTACTCGTCCGTCCGTCTGTGAACACATCTTTGCATGATTATCAGTTCGTGAGCACATCTCTTCGCATGCATCGTTCGTTAGTCCGTTAGTGAACCTATCCTTCTGCATGTTCTCCTTTCGTTCATCCCTTTCGTTGTCACACCATGTTTGTTAGTGTACATGTGCCTGCAGTCACTCGTGACGAGACGACATCAAATCCAAAAATCTCCTAGTCTACCATGACAAATGATCATTTTCAATGGAGGTGATCGAGAGAGGCAGCAAGGTTTTGAAGTGTGTTGGTCGCTCTGGGCACTGTTGATGAAAAGTGCACAAGAGTCAATGAGTGATGAAGATGGTCAATCCAAGTCGACAGTGACTATTAGCGAGGTTTGGCTCGGCTGGAAAGAAAATTTGAGAAAATTTTGAGAGGGATAATCAGGACTCCAGGAAGGCAAGGTAGGTAGAATCTGCGCAGTTTCCGAAACGAGCGGATAGAAGGGGTTGGAAGGAAAAATTGTGATTTTTTGGAGGAACAGGTCGAGCTGCAAGGAGGATCAGCATGCAGAGATTGTGCAGTTTTTGGGAGGAACTACCTGGGAGCCTAGTAGCCAAAACCGCACAATTCCCATAGGGAACTGGAAGTTGGTTGTTAGGTCACTGGTAGCCAAAACTGCGCATTTCCCATAGGGAACTGTTAGCTGGCTGCTGGGTCACTGGCAGCAGAAACTACGCAATTCCTAGGAGGAACTGGCAATCTATTGCTAGGAGCTACAGGTGAGGAAAACTACACTAAGGCTGACAGGCTGGCCTGCTGATCATCTCTGTGTAGTTCCTTAGCTGAGCGGACTACTGTCTAGTAGAAGGCCTACTCATGAAAAATTTTTAGTTTCCTGGATCAGTAGTCAGTCAGCTATCGGGAGGACTGACTGGGAAAACTGCGCAATTTTCTGGGGAGACAGGGACGGGCACTTGGTGTTTATCTGAACTGTCTACGCAATTTCCTCAATTAGCGGAGCGGGTGATCTGGAATTGATCCAAGACAATTAATTAAGGTATTATATACTCATGTGCATGGATGTGCCTATGTTATTTTATGCAATGGATCGATAAGATTGCGAAATACACAGGCACTGAAGCAGTTAGAGAAAACATAACAGGCAAACATGTAAACACAACAAGTTTAATAAGGAGTTCACCCAATACTCCTGGGCTACGTCTCCCAATCCAGCCTTTAATGGTGGCCTCTCTATTATGTTTTCAAAGTAGATTTTTTACAATAGTGAGCTCAGTTTGAGTCTCACACAGCAGACATAAATCAGTAGGACTGTACTTGGATCCCCCCAAGTCTCTGGAGTACACAGACTCTCCTTACTGAAACTCGACCTCTATTGGTCACAGTAGTATGAGCCCAATCTGAGACTCATACATAGCAGTCATGTACAGAGGAGTTCGCTTGAACCTCTCAAGCCTTCTTTAGAGTACACAGACTCTCTCTAACTCTCTCTGGCTCTGTCTGGCTCGATGCTGCCTTTCGCTTATGCAGGTCAGCTCAGCTCCTTCTTTCTTCTCTTAGCTTTCTATGTCTAACTAACTCTCTCTCTTTCTCTGTCAGTTCATGGCTTTTAAGCCAATGTGCTTTCTGACTGTTCATTTCCGCTTCCCGGCTTTCCGATTCCCCTGCCTCTATCCATTTGAATCCCTTTGTTCTACGTAATCAACACTGTGTAACGCCTCACAGGGAGGTGGCCACCTGTTTCATAGCGAACTGAGTGTCAGTTCTATTGGACGACTTTGAAACATCTGTTTTTACTATTAACTCCAAGAATTCCCACGAACACGATCTTCTGCCAACGCATCGTCCATGTTGGACTTCAATTCTTATACATCTCTGCCTATTTACCCTATTGAATCTGGTCATCCATCGAATTGTGTCTCCGTCGTCGATCTGGAGCCTCCAGATCCTACGATCATCGTTCATATCAACTGGGTAAGTAACACGACGTTTACCCATCCAATGTGAGTAGTTTTCTCTCTCTTCTGCCAGATGTGTGGCACCCATCATGTGGCATCGGGCGGGACTCAGCTGAAACCTCTTACCGCTCAAAGCCCTTTCGATATTCTGCTAGTTTGTTGTGGGAACCCGCCTCTAACGGAATTGGCACAATATCCGTTACATTTTATAACTTTTCGGGTTTGGGTTGCTCGGGGCTTTTCCTTCTCTGAGAGATTTTCCCAGCGATATGCGATTAGCGACTTGTCAAAAAGACCAATTGCATATCAGAAACCACCCCTGTTCCTCAAAAAGACCTCCTGTTTTGCCAATTCGTGACAATGCGTGTTACCCTAGGCCAACAGTCTGCGCGCTTGACCACGGGTCCTCATTGCTCTGTGTTGTTCACAAATTACAACTGTTTCGAGGATATTTCTGATAAACTCATTCTTTGTAAGACTTTGAAACTTTGGCATGAATTTTACAGAGTTCATGAAAACTTAGAGAATGTTTTAGGGTCCAATTCAAATCACGGCCTTCCCACTGAAAAAGCTTTTGGACCACCAAAAGTTGGTTTTTAAGCATCAATCAAGTGAAGGTATAGATTCCTCGCTTGCCCAATTTCTATCCATTTGGCACTGCTTGGTTTTGAACCTTTGAGCCCAATCCTAAGGTACTCAAAATCCCTTCTACATGTGGTTCTCACCTTCCTGTCCAGAACCGTATCTTCCTACAACTCATTGAGATATTCAGGCAACAGATCATCAATAGAAGGCAATTGACTCTACTCTTCGGGATTTTCAATCAATGAAGGTTCAAATAATCTCAAGCTATCTGCATTGACAACTGAGTATATGTGCATGTAAGCTGGTAAATCAAGGCGAAAAGCATTCTCACCAATTTTCTCAAGTATCTTGAAAGGTCCATACCTTATTGGCTTCATCTTCTTACCTTCACCTTGCATTCTATCTTTGCTAATATACAGCCAGACTTGATCACCAACTTGGAAACTATGTTCAATCCGATGCTTATCATGCCTTGCCTTGTACTTGGCTTGGCTCTTTTCCAACTGTTCTTGTACTACCTAGTGAATCTCTTGGATTTGTTCAATGAAATTGGTTGCCTTGTGTACATCACTATGTTCGTCAACCGCTATGTCTTTACCAAAGACAAAATCCAAGGGAGACCTTGGTGTGAAACCAAAACAGGGCTCTAAAGGAGATCTCTATGTAGAAGAATTTTTAGCACGGTTGTAAGCATTTTGTACATAACATAAATGTTCATCCCAAAGCTTGGGATGCTTGTTGCAATAGCCTCTGAGCAACTAGATCACTATCCTGTTGACCACCTCTGTTTGGCCATCGGTTTGCGAATGAAAGGTTGTGCTCTTCTTTAGTCTGGTGTCCATCAATTCCCATAGACTCAACCAAAACTTCCCAACAAATCGGAAATCTTGATCAAATACAATGGAAGTGGGTAATCCAAAATGAACCCATACATGCTGAAAGAACAACTTTGTTATTTGTTCAGTGGTAATCTATTTGTTACAAGGTATTAAAATACACATTTTTCTGAACCTATTCAAAATAACATATAAATAGCCATGACCTTTTCTAGATTTAGGCAGTCCCCCAACAAATTCCATGGAAACACTTTCCCAAGGATAAGGAACTGGTAGTGGAGTGTACAAGCCTAGTTTTCTATTGTTGGGCTTGCTTTTAGCACACATAGTACACCATCTTAAATATCTAGAAACTGTCTCATTCATTTTTGGCTAATAACAAAATCTTTGCAGCTGTGCAATTGTTTTACTTACACCAAAGTGACCTGATATTAGAGAAGTGTGTGCTTCTCCAATAATCTTTACTCTTTTAGTTTGTGGAATGTGTAACTTTCCAAAATGATACAAGAGTTGGTCCTTAACATGATAATCCAATTCTTCTACTTTTTTTCCGCGACTTAAAGTTGCATATACATCTTTAAAATCTATATCTTGATCATATTGTTCAATGTAGCTTTCATGCAATACTGAATTATGCTTAAGTATAGTAGATGCATTTATGATTGGTCTGAACAACATATCTGCAACTTTATTGTGTATGCCTTTTTTATATCTGATGACAAGATGAACCTGTTGTAGAAAACCCATCCACCTATAGTGTCTTGATTGCTGCAACTTAGTTTGGAAGTGTAAATATTGAAGTGATTGATGATCAGTATGTATAACTGTCTCTTTTCCCATTAAATAATGTTTCCACTTTTTCACACTCTATACTAATGCATACAATTACTTATCATATGTGGGATAACTAACTACTGCAGAATTAAATGTCTCAGAATGATAACATATGGGTTTATCATGCTACATCAACACTGCTCCCATTGCATAGTCACTGGCATCTATTTCAATCTCAAATGGTCTTTGAAGATCAGGCAGTGCTAGTACTGGTGTTGTACTAATCTTTTCTTTTAAGGTGTCGACGACTTTCTGTTGTTTGCCTCCCCACTAAAACACCTTGTTCAATCTGGTTAAAGCATGTAAGGGAGCTGCAATCAAGGAAAAGTTAGCAATAAACTTTCTCCAATATTATGTTGCTCCTAAGAAGCTTCTAACTTTTGTAGCAGATTTGGGTTTAGGCTAGTTTATAATGACTGCAACCTTAGAGGGATCTATCTTCAATTCACCACCCCCTATAATATGACCCAAATAATTCAAAGATGTTTTGTCAAATTCACATTTTGAGAGCTTAACATAGATATTTTCTCTTTTCAGAGCATCTAGAGTCTGCTTGACATGCTTCAAATGTTATTCCCATGTTTTACTAAATATAAGAATGTCATCTAAATAGACAATGACAAAATCATCAATAAAAGGCCTGAGTACATCATTCATTACTCTCATGAAAGTAGCAGGAGCATTAGTTAAGCCAAAAGGCATAACTAACCACTCATACAATCCTTGCTTTGTTTTGAAAGTAGTCTTCCATGCATCTTGCTCTGTAACTCTGACCTGATGGTAGCCACTATGCAAGTCCAACTTGGAAAAGTAAACAGCTTCTCTTAACTGATCTAATAGATCATCTATGTGAGGAAGGGGATAACGATTTTTTATCCTTATCTTATTCAGTGCTTGGTAATCAATGCACATTCTCCATGAGCCATCTTTCTTTCTCACCAAGACAATTGGACACCCATATGGTGATGTGCTAGGTCTTATAGACCCTTTCTCAAGCAGCTCATGTACCTACTTCTTGATTTCTACATTCTCTAATGCGGACAACCTGTACATTCCGATGTTAGGCAATGGAGCATCTTGCTACAAATTAACATCATGTGCTATTTCCATTTGGGGTGGCAGAGTTTTAGGTTCTTGAAATAGTATATTGTATTCTGAAACAACTTTTTCTAAGTCAGCTTGCTTTTAGCATTACAGCCCTCAAATATACTAGTTTTATCAGGTTTCTTTTCCTTTACAACGATCAGTAAAAATTGTTTGCATGAATTTACAATTCTTTTCATCTGCCCTGAGTTTATGAGAGTATAATTATTCTTAAGTTTATGAGCTCTTACAATATATTCGATCCATCTTTAACGAGTTGATACTTGTTTTCAACTCTATAGAAAATAGCTTTCCTATCATACAAGTAAGGACTTTCTAAAACAATTCCACATATATCCAAAGGAACTATATCTAACTCAACCTCATCTACAATTGCTGACCCAAAAGAAAACTTAAGTTTACATTGTCTAGTCACTTGTAGCTTTGCTATATCACATAACCAACCTAATGGATATGGATTCTTGTGTGCTCTAGTTAGTAATCCTAGCGTCTTTACAATTGCTTCAGAAATTAAATTTACTTGTCAGCCACTATCAAACAAAGTATCAATCTTTTGATGCTTGGAAATAACTCGAATATGAAAAAGCTCAGGTATTTTCCTCTCATTTTCTTCATTATTAGCAGATTGTGCAGAATTACTAGTAGATGCTTCAAAAAATTTACCTTTTGTACCTGTGGCTTGATTGTTGTTTCATCTCCTGAGTCTGACCCCAAATCCTTTTGAATAGTTGCAGCAATCTTCTTATTTTTGCCATCGAACTTCTTGGGTCTCAGCTCAGGATGTAGAATCCAGAAGTGTTCATCATCATGTCCATCCTTCTTGTAGTGAGTGCATAAAGGCTTGGTCTTTTGTACAGCATTTGTCTTCCTCTCTTTCCATTTCTATTTCCTCCTTTCCTTTCTTTTTCTTGCAGTGGGTTTTGATGATCCCCCAACTTCTGGGTTCACATTCTTGCCTCTAGCCTCTAGATGTGTAGCTTGAACAGATACCTCATCTATGCTAGTGGGATTAAACATGAGAATTGTGTGCTTTAAATAGTTGTGTAGACCACCCATATACTTCAACAGAGTTTTAGGTGAGTCTAAAGAAATTCCTAGAATAAAAACTCTCTTTCTAAATTCTTGAGTGTAACCTTGTACAGTTTTCCCTTTTAATTGGCGAAGAGCTTTCCAGCTCGTCATGCTT
Source organism: Pinus tabuliformis (assembly GCA_031772625.1). Taxonomy (NCBI): domain Eukaryota; kingdom Viridiplantae; phylum Streptophyta; class Pinopsida; order Pinales; family Pinaceae; genus Pinus; species Pinus tabuliformis. The sequence goes on from CM062819.1 coordinate 116,698,892, forward strand.
GTTGCATATAAGCTAGTAGATAGAATTGCTTTTTAATTGCAGAAACAAATTCACTCCAGACAGAATGAATTTTACCATGCTTCTTCATGTCAGCTTGGGTCCTACCTTCCCACCATACCAAGGTAGTGCCTCCAAGGCGTAGGCTGGCCAGCTGAATCTTACTTTTGTCTGAGTCAATGCTCTACACCCTGCAATACACATCAATTTGTCTAATCCAATTATCTAGCTTCTTTGCATTCAACTCTCCATCATATATCGGCAAATCAAATTTAACATCTAATTTAATCAAAGATGTTTTATTTTTATTTTCAGGGCCATTAGGAGGTGTGGGAAACTTTTCTTCTTTCCCTTTTCCCTTAGAATGGTCATGGAGGAGAGATTCTTCTACTCCTTTATCTTGTGTGTATTTTGCTGAATCTTCTTCTCTACCTTTCTTAAATTCTCTATACATTTCCTCCACCATGGCTCTCATGGTCATGAAACTATCCATGAATTGGAAGTCTGATTCCAAGGGACTTTCTTCTGACATTTTCCTCTTAGGGTAGACTCTTCCAATTTTTGGGTTAGCTTCAACCAACTCTCCTTCTCCTAATTTGAGCTTTTCCTAGTTAGCATTCAACAGTGAAATCCAGCACAAGCTTGTCTAACCTTAGTAACCTAATGCTCTGATACCACTTGATCTAGAATTGATCCAAGACAATTAATTAAGGTATTATAGACTCGTGCATGGATGTGTCTATTTTATTTTATGCAACGAATCAATAAGATTGCGAGATACACAGGCACTGAAGCAGTTAGAGAAAACATAAGAGGCAAACATGTAAACACAACAAGTTTAATAAGGAGTTCACCCAATACTCCTGGGCTACGTCTCCCAATCCAACCTTCAGTGGTGGCCTCTCTATTATGTTTTCAAAGCAGATTTTTTACAATAGTGAGCTCAGTTTGAGTCTCACACAGCAGAAATAAATCAGTAGGATTGTACTTGGATCCCCCCCAAGTTTCTGGAGTACACAGACTCTCCTTACTGAAACTCGACCTCTATTGGTCACAGTAGTATGAGCCCAATCTGAGACTCATACATGACAGGCATGTATAGAGGAGTTCGCTTGAACCTCTCAAGCCTTCTCTGGAGTACACAGACTCTCTCTGACTCTCTCTGGCTCTGTCTGGCTCGATGCTGCCTTTCGCTTCTACAAGTCAGCTCGGATCCTTCTTTCTACTCTTAGCTTTCTTCGTGTAACTAACTCTCTATATTTATTTGTCAGTTCATGGATTTTAAGCCAATCTTCTTTCTGACTGTTCATTTCCACTTCCCAGCTTTCTAGTTCCCCTGCCTCTATCCATTTGAATCCCTCTATTCTACGTAATCAACACTGTGTAACGCCTCACAGGGAGGTGGCCACCTGTTTCATAACGAACTGAGTGTTAGTTCTCTTGGACGTCTTTGAAACGACCGTTTTTACCGTTAACTCCAAGAATGCCCGCAAACACGATCTTCTGCCAACGCATCGTCCACGTCGGACTTCAAATCTTATACAACTCTGCCTGTTTACCCCGTTGAATCCGGTCATCCATCGGATTGCGTCTCCGCCATCGATCTGGAGCCTCCAGATCCTACGGTCATCATTCATATCGGGCAGGTAAGTAACACAACGTTTACCCGTCCAATGTGAGCGGTTTTCTCTCTCTTCCACGGAATGTGTGGCACTCATTGTGTGGCATCGGGCAGGACTCAGCTGAAACCGCTTACCGCTCGAAGCCCTACCGATATTCTGTCAGTTTCTTGTGGGTGCACGCCTCTGATGGAATCGGCGCGATATCCGTTACATTTTATAAATTTTCGGGTCCGGGTTGCTCGGGGCTTTTCCTTCTCTGAGGGATTTTCCGGGCTATATGCGATTAGTGACTTGTCAAAAAGACCAATCGCATATCAGAAACCATCCCCGTTTCTCAAAAAGACCTGTTTTTCCAATTTGTGACAGCGCGCGTTACCATGGGCCAACAGTATGCGTGCTTGATCGAGGGTCCTTGTTGCTCCGCGTTGTTCACAAATTACAACTGTTTCGAGGATATTTCTGATAAGCTCATTCTTTGTAAGACTTTGAAACTTTGGCATGAATTTTATAGGGTTCATGAAAACGTAGAGAATGTTTTAGGATCCAATTCAGATCAGCAGGCAAGGTCAGTAGCCTCTGAACAATTTTTTAGGGGAGTCAGTCTCGAGGTGGTTGTCGGGTCCGACTGTCCCGGTGGTCAACATGAAAGTTGATTGGATTGCTTGCGATCAGCGCAGCTTGGAAAGACTTTCTTGGTGCTTCTACGTTGTTCTGGGTGATAATCGATCGATTCGATGACGGGGTGATGGTACAGCTATCAAAGGGGAATCTAGTTGTTAGAACTTCAGCAAAATGACTAAGTGTGTGAATGATCGAAAGATGCATAGGTGATCATGCAAACACACACTCATATGACTCGATGACAAAGCAACTCAAAACATCCAGACACACATGCTCAACATGACTAACCGACGGTGCAAGCGATGAGCGCGACACTTGTGATTGATCGTTGGTTGACCGTGATGACGCTTGTGTGACAGTGAATGTGACTCTGTGTGTGAGTGTAGAAAATGCTTTCATAGTGAACACAACAAGTACACACGAAGTGAATACTTTGAGCATAACTAGAACATGGTTGCAAGCATGACTTAGACACCAACATGCAGAAAATTCGTTGAACTGAACAAGCAAGGTAGATGCAAAGACTCCCACGGGCTCATGGAGTGAAACTGAGGGTGTTCAATCATCAAGTGAAATTCCCAAGGGAGGCTCCAAAAATAGGTGCAAGTCAAAATTTTGGAGGGTGGTTTGTAAAAATTTCTGTTTTCCCACCCCGGTTTTCAGTTTCTCCTTATTTCTCCCATGTAGTTAAATGCCCATTCCCATAACCATACATTCAACAGACTGAAAAAAATAAATATTGTTGAAAACACAAATTCTGGAAATTTTTCAGAATGCTGGAAATTGCAGAATTAAAAATCAGCAATTAAAAACAGCCATTAAAACACATTAAAACACTGATATTTTTGGTCAACTTGACCCTGGAAAAACCCCCTACAACTCTTGGGGAAAACCAGTTTGAGAGCTCTTCTTTATTTCTGAAATTTGTCTTTTTACAGTGAGAATTATTCAGCAAAAATCAGCAAGCAAATTTACAACTTATCTCCTTTCCCGTGCCTCACAGCAATCTGGAAATTACAGCAAACAGGACAGCAATAAATGCTGTACGACCTCCGTTTTGTGTGCAGAAAAATCAGCAAACTGCTCCTCGATTTTTGTGCAAAAATCTGCCTTTCACTATGTGCTGAATTAGCTGTACAAATCTGCTCAACTGCTGCCTTGGAATGTGTGCCAAGCTGCTGTCTCCTTCTCCTTCCTGCTCAGAAATCTCTCTTGCTCTCTTGCTCTCCTTCTCCCAATCTGCTCATGAAAGAATGAATGACCTTTTCTTCCTTTTCCTCCTTTAATATAACTCCAAGTGACTTTTGGGTGATCCAAGTGACTTTTGGGTGATCTCTAAATCCAATGGCTGAAATAGATTTAGATCAATGGTTGAGATTAAATGCTCATTTAAATCTCACTTTCTATTTTTTAATTCACCCCACTTTAATAAAGACCCACTTAGTCATTTATTTCCAAAGTCACTTTTCCTTTCTAATTTTTCATTGACTTTATAAAAGTCACTTTAAAATTAGACTTAATAACTTTATCACTTAAAGTCACTTTTAAATTAGATTTAACTTTATAAAATTATAAAGTCACTTTAGGAGAAAAATTAAATTCTTTTGGACACTTTTCCCTAGGCCAAAGATCAAAGCCTAAGGGAACCACCTGTCCTCCGGTACCAAATTTCAACACTCCCTCTTACCGAGGAAGGTGTTCCTCACCACACCCATCTTGTCTCTGAAGTAGACATGCTTGCCCCGTGGTAAGGCTTTGGTAAGGATATCTGCAACCTGCTCATCAGTGGAAATATACTCAAGCTTCACAGCTCCCTTCTGAACATAGTCTCTGATGAAATGATATCTGATCCCGATATGCTTTGACCTGTCATGAAATACTGGATTCTCCATGAGTTTAATGCAACTCTGATTATCACAGTAAATCACTGAAGGTCTCAACGGCTGACCAAATAAGCCAAACAACATCTTGCGAAGCCAGATAGCCTCACAACTAGCTAGACTGGCTGCCATATACTCTGCTTCCGCTGAACTCAGTGCTACTGACTGCTGCTTCCGGCTGAACCATGACACTACTGCTGAACCCAACCCAAAACAACACCCTGAAGTGCTCTTCCTATCAGAAGCACAACCTGCCCAATCAGAATCAGTGTATCCTGCCAATCTCACTCCATCTCCCTGCCTGTAGTCCAGACCATAATCCACTGTCCCCTGCAAGTACCGCAAAATGTGTTTTGCAGCCACCCAGTGAACCTTCCTAGGCTCACACATAAACTGACTCATCGTGTTGACTGCAAAACAGATATCTGGTCTAGTGTTGACCAAATACATCAAGGAACCAATCAGCTGCCTGTACAATGTGGGATCCATCAACTCGGAATCCGAAGCATGAAGCTTCTTCCAGTTGGTGATCATCGGTGTCGACATGGGTCTACAATCCTCCATGTGGAATCTGCTAAGGATGTCCACAATATACTTCCCCTGCCCCAGGAAGAAATGCCCCTCCTCCTGCCACACCTCCAAACCCAAAAAGTAATGCATCAAGCCGATGTCCTTCATCTCAAACTCCGCCGCAAGATCTCTCTTGCAGTGCTCTATGAGTCTCTCTGCACCTGTAATGATCAAGTCATCCACATACAGCACCAGAATGAGAGGCTCCTCACCAATCACAATAAAGTAAAGGTTCGGATCTGCCTCACTCTTTGTGAAACCCATCCCCTGCAAGTATGCATCTATCCTGGAGTACCAAGCTCTGGGAGCTTGCTTCAGGCCATAAAGGGCATTCTTCAATCTGCACACATGGGACTCCTTCCCATGCACCTCAAAGCCCTGTGGCTGCTCAATGTACACCTCCTCCTGTATGAAGCCATTGAGAAATGCGGTCTTCACATCCATCTGGTGGATCTTCCAACCCATCTCTGCTGCTATCGATATAATGGAGCGGATCGAAGTATATCGAGCCACGGGAGCGAAGGTCTCCTCATAATCAACTCCCTCTACCTGGGAGAACCCTCTAGCCACAAACCTCGCTTTGAATTTCTCAATGTTGCCATCTGCAGCATGCTTTACCTTGTAAAGCCATCTGGAAGTAACCACGGATTTGCCCTCAGGCCTCGGCACCACCTCCCAAACATCATTCTTCATGATAGAAGAATACTCCTCCTGCATGGCCTCTCTCCAGACCTGCTGGCTAGCTGCCTCCTCATAGCTAGAAGGCTCAGAGTCAAGGATGCTGGTAACCATCGCCATATAACTACAAAACCTCTCAGGTGGTCTACTCTCTCTGACCGGCCTCTTCGGCTCAGCAACAGATGTGGCATCTCTCAAGGTGTCCTGAAGCCACTTGGGCTTCCTCTTCCCTGAGCGCACTTCTTCCACCGGAGAATGAAACTCCTCCTCCTCATCATCATCAGTAGCCTGAACTCCTGACTGTCTGTCTGCTGTCCTCCTGCCTGCACCTGAACCTGTAGAAGCTGAGGTACCGTGTGAACTGTCCATCAGTGGACTCCCTAGTGAACTGCTCTGTGAACTGCTCTGCATGCTGCCCGGAGCACCACCCCTCTGGCTCGATGAGCCATTGCTCACTGATGGACCTGACATCCTCATAGATGTACCTCCGGATCCTCCTGATCCCTGCCCACTGGATCCTTGCGACTGACTCAACTGCTGCTGAGGGTCTGGCTGATCCAGATACTCTAACTCCCGTGACCTCCTAAAGGCCCTGTCCTCCTCGAACTTCACATCCCGTCTGACAACAACTCTCCTCTGTGCAGGAATGTAAATCCGAAAGGCCTTTGAGGTCTCACTGTAGCCCACAAAGATACCCTTCTCTGCGGTGGGCTCTAGTTTGGTCCTCTTCTCTTTGGGTATATAGGAGTATGTCATGCATCCAAAGATGTGAAGATGACCAATATCAGGCTTCTTCCCAGAGAAAGCCTCCTCCGGAGTCATGTGCCCCAAAGCACGATGCGGACTCCTGTTCTGCAAGTAAACAGCTGTGTTGCAGGCCCCTGCCCACAAGAACAATGGCAACCCCTGATCATGTATCATGGCTTTGGCAGCCTCTATGATGGATCTATTCTTCCTCTCCGCAACCCCGTTCTGCTGGGGGTTGTAAGGAACAGTGAACTCCCTCCTAATGCCTGCCTCCGCACAATAGTCAACAAACTCTCCAAGGGTGTACTCTCCTCCATTGTCCGACCTCAAGGACTTGATCTTTCGACCTGTCTGAGTCTCCACAAGAGCTCTGAACTCCTGAAACCGCTTGAAGACCTCACTCTTGGTCTTCAAAAAATAAATCCAGGTCCTCCTGGAGTGATCATCAATGAATAAAACATAGTACTCATATCCACTCAAGGAAACATGAGACATCCGACCGCTCACATCGGAATGAATCAAATCAAGTATCCCCGTCGCTCTGCTGTCACTGCTGGGAAAAGGGGATTTGGCAAACTTGCCCATCGCACAACCTCTGCAAGTATCAAAGTGATCAGTACTGAAATCTGGCACACCTGTAGTGATCTCCCGCAATGTCCTCAAGGCTCCATGATACATATGTCCCATCCTGCGGTGCCAAATCTCACACAGCTCAGAATTGCTAGCTCTGCTGTCGGTACTACTGCTCAATGCCAAAAGGGGCTGAAATGCAAACTTGTACACCTTTGCATGGCGTACACCTATCACTCTACCTGAATCAGCTAGAGCGCCCCTGGGATACATCAACACTTGTCCTCCCCTGAACAGTACCTCATATCCTCTGTCCTCCAAAGCTGAGACGGATATGAGGTTCTTCCTCATCCCTGGCACATAAAGAACCTCTGACACTTTCAAGGGAGGTTTGGACTCCCTCTGAAATGTCACTGTCCCCACCCCGACTGCTCTAACAACTCTGTCATCACCGAGTACTACCTCAATATCAATACCACTCTCTGAAAGCTCTGAGAAGTACTCACGGACTCCTGTCATGTGACGTGAAGCCCCACTGTCCACATACCAGATACCTGTAGATGCTCCGCTAATCGAGGGAAAAGCATGCTCCCTCTGAACCTGTTTGGCAGGTGATCCTGCACTAGAGGACTCACATGTAGTGAACGCAAACTCTCGGTCAAAACGACCAGCAAAGTCCTCAATCTCTGCTGAAGCTGCCACGTCCTGGTTCTTCCCCTTCTTCTTCTTCTTCTCCGGACACACAACTGCATAGTGTCCCATCTTTTGACAATTCCAACACTTCACCTTGGAATAGTCCTTCTGTGTGTTCCCCTGTTTACCTTTACCTTTGCCTTTGCCTCCACCACCGCTTGTGGAAGCTTGCTTCTTCCCTTTGCCTTTCTTGCCTCCTGCCACCAGTGCTACGTCCTCATCCTGCTCAACTGGCTTGGCTGCCCCAAGTTGCCCTTTCCTGATCTCTGTCTGAATACAATCATCCCAAAACCTCTCCCATGTGGGAAGGGTCTCACGTGCACAAACCCCATCAGCAAAGTTCAACCATGAACGGGGGAGGCCATTCACTGCAATCCGCACCAACTCAGTGGGTGGAATGGCCTCTCCAATCGCTGCCAACTCATCTCTCACATTAGTAATCTTTGTGAGATATCCAGCTGCACTATCATTACCCATCTTAATGTTCTTTAGCTTCTCCTTCAGGACCATCTTCCGGTTCTCATTGGTACTCTGGTAGAGATTGGACAATGCTGTCCACATCTCATGGGCATTGCTCTTTCCTCTCACATGAGGAATGCAATGGTCTTTGATTCCGTCTAGAATCAGCCTCTTACCCTTATTGTTCTTCTTTTTATACTCAGCCAACTGAGTAACATCAGTGGGCACAACAACAGGGTTCTGTGCGGTATGCACCATGATATCCCAGACTTCTGCCTCCTCAAAGATACTCTGCATTCTCTCCTTCCAAACGCTGTAATTTGTATGCCCATCCAACCTATCCTCCACCCTCAATCCCAATGACATCCTGCTGTCCTAAAACTGAAAAATAGCACTGTTGTAGTAAAGATAAAACCGCTGTTTATGAAAAAATCAGCTTGCTGGAATTTTCTGAGTGAAAAATCAGCAACTGCAATTTTTCCTTTTGCTGTCCCAAACTGCCCTTCAGCACTCAAGCTCTGATACCATGTAAAAATTTCTGTTTTCCCACCCCGGTTTTCAGTTTCTCCTTATTTCTCCCATGTAGTTAAATGCCCATTCCCATAACCATACATTCAACAGACTGAAAAAAATAAATATTGCTGAAAACACAAATTCTGGAAATTTTTCAGAATGCTGGAAATTGCAGAATTAAAAATCAGCAATTAAAAACAGCCATTAAAACACATTAAAACACTGATATTTTTGGTCAACTTGACCCTGGAAAAACCCCCTACAACTCTTGGGGAAAACCAGTTTGAGAGCTCTTCTTTATTTCTGAAATTTGTCTTTTTACAGTGAGAATTATTCAGCAAAAATCAGCAAACAAATTTACAACTTATCTCCTTTCCCGTGCCTCACAGCAATCTGGAAATTACAGCAAACAGGACAGCAATAAATGCTGTACGACCTCCGTTTTGTGTGCAGAAAAATCAGCAAACTGCTCCTCGATTTTTGTGCAAAAATCTGCCTTTCACTATGTGCTGAATTAGCTGTACAAATCTGCTCAACTGCTGCCTTGGAATGTGTGCCAAGCTGCTGTCTCCTTCTCCTTCCTGCTCAGAAATCTCTCTTGCTCTCTTGCTCTCCTTCTCCCAATCTGCTCATGAAAGAATGAATGACCTTTTCTTCCTTTTCCTCCTTTAATATAACTCCAAGTGACTTTTGGGTGACCCAAGTGACTTTTGGGTGATCTCTAAATCCAATGGCTGAAATAGATTTAGATCAATGGTTGAGATTAAATGCTCATTTAAATCTCACTTTCTATTTTTTAATTCACCCCACTTTAATAAAGACCCACTTAGTCATTTATTTCCAAAGTCACTTTTCCTTTCTAATTTTTCATTGACTTTATAAAAGTCACTTTAAAATTAGACTTAATAACTTTATCACTTAAAGTCACTTTTAAATTAGATTTAACTTTATAAAATTATAAAGTCACTTTAGGAGAAAAATTAAATTCTTTTGGACACTTTTCCCTAGGCCAAAGATCAAAGCCTAAGGGAACCACCTGTCCTCCGGTACCAAATTTCAACATGGTTGTAGCCTCTACAACACTTGGGGACACACTGGTATAACTCCAACTTCTCTGTTTTGGTTCATCATTAGCATAGGGCCTTGGTCTTTCGGGGAGTATTGAATCACCGCGTGGGTTACTTCAGCTTCTCCACTTACCCCATGGGAATACATGGTTCACCCTTTGCCAACTCAGTCAAACACAATCAAAAGTTTAGCTTAGATCTCAGTGTTTCGAATCTGGGAAGGGTAGTTTAGCTCGCAAGTTGAAGATTTTCAGAGTATAAGTTTTCATCTCTAGTGTTGCTCTGCTATTAGCAGGCCTGGATAGTACCCCGACGGAGTCACAGAAGAACACACACATTGCTCCACTGCCAGCGAGCCTGGACAGTACCCTGGTGGAGTTGCATGCTTCACCTCTCTGTGCAAGAAGCCTTTCTCTTCTTTCGCCTTTGTATCTTTCTTTAAGAGGATTGTGCATAGCCACTTATTTTTGGGGCGGAAGAGGGATCATGACTTATTGAGAGTAGAAGAGGTTGTTCCTTCCGAGAAGCATCTAAGACCTCTGACATAGATTTTCTCATTTATATTTTCCCCTTCTACGTTTCTACTAGTTGGATGAGCTTGAACACACAGTGTAGAAGGTTGAGTATAGGCATGGGGCTTCCCAGTGTGGACACAGGTTCATGGTTGGACCAAAAATTCCCTTGCAGACGGCTCGTATTTTCTGTCAAGACTTCATCGGTGAAGGTTATAACCAAGCATAGTGAAGACGAACACAAGACTGGCCAAGTGTGGCAGTGTCACAAGTCTCTTCAAATTTCAGCCTCATATTTTATTCAAAAGCTAGAACGTAGTAGTTGGCAGCACTCATTTCTGGAAACAAAAATAGTAATATACTAAGCAAACAAAACAATCGTAAACAAAAATAGTAAGCAAAATCAAACAAAGTAAAAACAAAGATAATAAGCAAAGCAAACAAGATGAAGACAACAAGCAGCAAGCAGACTATGTGTTGAGCCCTGAACTTGCATCTTTCCTATACACCTTCCTAGACTTTTTCCATTCACCTGGACCTCCTAAGCTATCAACATCATTGCATATTAATCATAAAAGAGCACTTAAAGTGGTTTTTAACTATTTTTTGTGTCTGCTATTTGAATTATATTTTTGCTCATTGAGCTGCGGAATCTTGTCACTTTCCGCAGCTGCTTCAACTTTCTGCGGCTGTTTTTGTTAAAGTCTACATTGCAGGTGTCATCAGGCAAATCGAGCCACATGGGCAAGTTGGAAATGACTTGGACATGGACCGAGTCCTAGTGGCTCAGTTGGATTCATCAGAGGAGGCCGTGGTCAACGATGGTCAAGCGATGGTCAAATAGAAGAGTCCTACGGCAACAGGACTCTGTTTCCAAGCACGTGAAAGATTTTCGTGGCTGTTTCTAGATTTCTGGAGGCACGCTGACACCTGTAGGCTGCCCACGATATGAATCCAACAAGCCGTTTTCAATAGATTGCATAATCTCGGCAGCATGACACTAAATCCATGGTCGTTTTCATTCACGTGTCCTCTGTCAGCGCAGTTTATAGGAAAATAGTTATGTAGTCTTTTGTTATAAATAATGCATTTCTATACGCATAGTATTTAGTCTTTTTGAATATATTTTTGCTGTTAAAGATTCCACTGTGCCGTGACACTAGTTTCATTATTGTGACTGCGTTCTGAAATACATGAGAAGACTCTGTTTCTGAGCATAATTCTTGATTGATAGTTGTTGCCCGAGGTTGTGCAGAGGGCCCCTGCATACGCCGAGGTTTTGTTTATTATTTTTGTACAGTTCCATGTTGTGTTTCTTTATGTTTATTATGCCATAGTTATTCACTTATGTACATTTCATTTACTATGGTACTAACGCTTCATTTTTGTTCATAGTTTTACATGCTTTATATATTGCTGATAACACTGACCAGTGTGTATGTTTCAAATTACGGTAGGCAACCCGGGCATTTGCATATAATATTCACAATGACTAATGACATGGAATCAGTCTTTCTGCTGACTTACTTTCTTAGCTTTTAATTCCAGTTCTGTTTTGTTTATTTCAGTTTTGTTCATTGGTTTTGTTAGTTAGCTTAGATATTAAATTGCTCAAGTTGTTGATGATTACCTCCAAAAGCCATAGCGAGACTAACTGGCGAGGGGTCAGACTATGAATTGATGTGATTTGATTTTAAGTTTACTTTTCTGCAATTAGATGTCAGATTTCTCAAGTTGTTGATGATTACCTCCGAAAGCCATAGCGAGACTAACTGGCGAGGGGTCAGACTATGAATTAATGTGATTTGATTTTAAGTTTACTTTTCTGCAATTAGATATCAGATTGCTCAAGTTTTTGATGATTACCTCCGAAATCCATAGCGAGACTAACTGGCGAGGGGTAAAAATATGAATTGATGTAATTTGATTTTAGCTTTACTTTACTTGCAATTTTTGGATTTCTTTGAGTACAGTAGCTTAATTCATTTCTTTTGTATTTAGACAGCAGCAGGGATAATGGTTTCATGATCAATAGTTCACTGTTTGTTTGATTAGAATAGTGGCACGTTTTCATTTTCTTTTAAGAATTTATTTCATCATTAGTATGTTCTAAGACCCTCTAAAGTTTGAAGTTTTGGAAATCATTATAAAGGACATAATTGCCTTGAAAATTTATATCCATACTTGTCTTTTAGAATTTCCATTTCACATTAGGAGATAAACGAAGATAAAAACCCCCAAAACAAAATAAAAAATCAAAAACGACAAAAAGTAAGAAATAGGTTATCTTGCACATATAGTGCGCCACACTTCAACAGTTTACGACTCCCGGATTGACAATTAATATAGCAATTTAGGACACTCTAAATTGACCAAACATTTTGGCGCCGTTGCCGGGGAAGTGTAACTAGGTAGCCAATTTCTTAGAAAAAAAAAAAAAAATATATATATATATATATATATATTCAAAGAAGGGAAAAATTGATAACTTCTCAAAGTATGCTCTCCTCTTGCACCTAGTGTGATCTGGAGGATTAGAAAAGAGAGTTATTGGTTCAATAATTTCTTGAGTATGCTCTCTTCTTGCACCTAGTGTGATCTGGAAGATTAGAAAGACAATTATTAGCCCAACTTGAAGACAAAAATTAAAAAAATTAAAAAAAAAAATGACATGCATAGAGCAAGAGATTCTAGGGGAAGGTTTATAGCTAGGGCCAAGAGTTTAATTTTTACAACTCCATCTACTTCAAGGCATAAACAAGATACACCTCCATCATCTCCAACTCACACTCTCAGCCTTAGGATTCCTGGAATTCAAGGGGGCAGCGGCTGAATTAGGAGACTCTCCCACACTATCCATCAAATTTGACCTAGGGAAAGAACCTTTCTTCACTTCTACAGGGGAACATATTGTAATCAAAGAAGTAGAATCACCTGAAGAAGAAGAGGGAGAAATTCCTCCTCATTCGCCATTAATAGAAGAACCAGAGGACTCTGAAACTCTGAGGAAACTATCATGACAGAAGAAGTAGTAAACGGATTTGGAGGAGGGGGTAGAGGTAGAGGAGGAGGAAACAATGGAGGAGGTAGAGGTAACAACGGGGAAAATAGGAATGGAGATAACTCATTTGGATTTCCTATAGTTGATGAGGAAACTCATACAACAATGAAAAACATCTCACCATCTATCCTCCCAAACTTTCATGGGTTGCGAAGTGAGGATCCTGAAACATTTCTATTTGAGTTTGAATTTGTGTGCCAAACTTATGACTATATGGAAGACTCTCAAAAACTCAAATTGTTTCCTTCAACCTTGAAGGGAGATGCTTTGAAATGGTTCATCGGATTAGTCACTCAATTATTAGGACTTGGAATGATATGAAACAAACATTTCTGGATAGATACCTGGACTATTGCATGCCCACCAACCATAAGGATGAGGTATTCAAAATGGTGCAAAAAGAAGATGAAAACTTGGAGGATTTACTTGAAAGATTTCAATACAACTTAAAAAGAGAAAAAAAGAGTAACTTAGATGAGGAGACCTTGAAATCCCTTCTATTAAAATCCATTAGAGATTAATGGATAGATATTTTAAACATGATGGGAAAGGGAGATATTTCTCAACTTCCACTTCATGACATAGCAGAACTATGTGTCCATCTCTCGAGGGGAAAATCTAAAACGGGAAAAGGGCCTAGAGATCCTTCTCTTATTAGAGCAAACAAATCTGCAACTGGATCAGTAAGTAGGGTAGAGATTGGCAATATGCTTGATGAGTTCAAAACTGATATTCTAGGGAGCCTTAGTGAACAACTAGACACCCTTAAAATACAAAACAAGCAGAAAGCAGAAGCTGAAGCCTTGGCCATCTTTTGTCCAAAATGTAGGAAGAAACATGCTCTAAGGGAATGCCCCTTGGATGCAAAAGTTGTAGAAACATGTATGATTTGCTCGGAAAGCCATGAGACCAAGGATTGTCCTTCAATTCCTGGGCTCAAAGCTGTCTTTCAAGAAGATCCAAATTCAGTAGAGTCTCTCTGTTTTGTTTCAAGGAGACCTTGGCAGGGGCAACAAAATCAAGGGTTTAACAACCCTATGAACTTTCAACCCCCGCCAAATTGGAATTCTTGGAAACAACCTTGGTCCAAACCTCAATATCCATATCAATCATGGGTACAAGGTATATAAAATCCTTATGGGAGATTTGTTCAATTTTATCAATATCCTCCATCTTTTCAAAATCAACAAGCTCCACAACTTCCAAATCAAAACCCACAACTTTCATTGCCATTTCCACAACAACGACCTTCTCAACAAAATCCAAATTCTCAACTCTTGCTTCCATTCCAACAAAAGACAAATCAACAACCAGCCCAGCCATTGCCAAATCCTAATAACAAAAATCCTTAGAATGCTTACATGGTAGAAGGACAACAATTTCCTACCTATATGATTGTTCCTTTTAATGATGTACAACTCAGGTCTGGTAGAGTTTTAGAAAAACCTTCTATAGATGCTCAAAAGCAAAGTACTTCTAAGGAAGATTCTCTTAAAGTCAATAAAGGTTCTAAAGCATCTCTTCAAAACCCAAACACTCAAAAAGAAGAAGAAAAAGAGTCAACCCTCACAACTCCTATAGTGGAGCAACCTGCACCTTCATCCAACCCTCCTTTCTCTGAAAGATTACAAATTGACAAAGGGTTGGAAAAACAAATCTTGTTGCCTGACTATGATTTCCTAGATGAATTAAAGAATGTCTGTATCAAGATTTCCTTGCTACAAGCCATTAGAGAGATTCATATTCTAGCAAAAACAATAAAGGAGTTGAGTCTCAAAAGACCAGGAAGGAAACCAAGAGATACAAGAAGAATCCACCTGGTAGGAAAAATTGCAGATATCATGATGGGAAAAATTACCATGCAGAAATATGTAGATCCAGGTAGTCCAATCATCAAGACACATATAAATGGGATAGAAATTCCAAACACACTAATTGACTTAGGGGCTGCTATCAACATTATGAGTAAACAGACTATGGAACAGCTTAAACTTCCTAATCTTGTTTTTACACCTACCTTACTGCAACTTGCAAATAGATCAATAATCAAACCAGATGGTGTATTAGAAGATATTTCAATCTCCTTAGATTCTTAGGAATATCCAGTAGATTTCATGATTTTGACTCCCAAGAGTAATTTAGGAGGGCACCCACTCATCTTAGGAAGACCTTGGCTAGCCATAGCTAATGCTTTCATTAGTTGTAGATCTGGAGATATGTACATTTCTTATGGTAATTCGACAAAGAAATTCAATTTGTATCATCCAGCAAAAGCAATTACAGAAGTAGGAGATAATGAATGGGTCGACGATGAGGACATTATACAACCTGTCTTTACCATTTCTGAAATTAGTGAAGATAGTCAAATTCTGAACACATTAGAATATTTTGGAACATCTTTAGAATATGACCACACACAATTTCAGTTAGATTCTGACATTGAGTATTTATCATCAAGACAAATGTCTCTTTACTCTATGGAAGAGTTCGGTAGTTCCACCATTGAGATTTTTCCAGGTAAAACATTGAATATCAATCAAAATTTGGAAAAGTCGCAACAGGAAGAGCTAACCAAAATCTTGCAAAAACATTTTACTGCATTTGCATGGGAGTATACTGATATGAAAGGTATTGACCCTAAGACTTGCATTCATCACATCTACATCGAGAAAAACAGTAGACCAATCAGACAACCTCAGAGAAGGATGAATCCAAACCTTAGGGAGATAGTGAAAGAAGAGCTCCAAAAACTACTCAATGTAAACTTCATTTATCCAATTTCAGATAGCCGATGGGTTTCTCCTTTGGTTATAGTACCTAAAAAGAATGGTAAATGGAGGGTATGCATTGATTACAGGGAATTGAATAAAGCAACTTTGAAGGATCACTTTCCTTTTCCTTTTATCAATCAAGTATTAGATACATTAGCAGGCAAAAAGTACTTTTCATTTCTGGATGGTTTTAGTGGCTATAATCAAATTCAGGTAGCCCCTGAAGATCAAGATAAGACCACATTTACCTGTCCATGGGGAAATTTTGCTTATCGAGTGCTTCCTTTTGGATTATGTAATGCACCTGCAACATTCCAAAGAGCAGTACTAGGAATATTTTCTGATCTAATCCATGATTGTGTAGAGGTTTATATGGATGATTTTATAGTTTATGGTAATTCATTTGAAGAGGCATTAGAGAATTTGGAAAAAGTCCTTATAAGATGTAAAGAAACAAACCTTTCATTAAGTCATGAAAAATGCTTTATGATGTTTACTGAAGGTATTGTTTTGGGACATCACATTCAGGGGATGGGATTAAAGTTGATAGATCAAAAGTTGAAGTCATCTCCAAGTTGCCTATTCCAAATTGTCAAAAATATGTTAGAAGTTTTCTAGGATTTACTGGGTACTATAGAAGATTTATAGAGAACTTCTCTAAAATAGCATCTCCACTCTTCAAATTTCTTACAAAAGACTGTGAATTCAAATGGGATCCTAATTGTCAATCAGCATTTGAAACTTTGAAAACAAAGATATCTGAAGCACCTATTTTGAGAGGACCAAATTGGAAACTTCCTTTCCATATTTCTACAGATGCTTCAGATACAGCTCTAGGGGTTGTGTTGGGTCAAAAGGATTTAGTTCCTTATGCCATTTACTATACCAGTAAAAATTTGACTCCCACTAAGTTGAACTATACGGTAACTGAAAAAGAGTTCTTAGCTGTGTTCATGCAATCAATAAGTTTAGACATTATATAACAGGCTATGAAACTTTTATTCATATTGATCATTCTGCGATTAGATATCTAATGAACAAACCTGTTACTAATGGCAGAGTTACAAGGTGGCTCTTACTTTTACAAGAATTCAATATTATTGTGTTGGATAGACCAGGGAAACAAAATACAGTAGCTGATTTCTTGTCTAGGATTCAGAATACTAAAGAAGATTCTCCTGTAGAGGACAAGTTTCCTGATGAATATTTATTTGTAGTAACTACTAAGACCCCTTGGTATGCAAATATAGCTAACTATTTGGTTACAGGGAAACTACCTCCACATTTATTTCCTGGTGAAAGAAGAAAGATTATTCAAGAGAGTTCAAAATATTCACTTTCATGTTTTTGGAAGTGAAGCATGGTCCCATATTCCAGATGAGAAACATAAAGCTTTAGAACCTAAGAGTGAAAAATGTATTTTTGTTGGATATTCTGAAGATTTCAAAGGATACGGACTTATTCCACTTAAGTCCAAAAATGTTATCATTAGAAGAGATATAAAGTTTGCTGAAAATATATCGGCCTACGAGCCTAGTTCGGCGGATGTGCCACCTCTCTCTATCCCTTCTACTTCTGAAAATATTTCTTCTTCAGATGATGACAGTGAGGATGACAATCCTCCCCCACCTTCTCAAGATCCTCCTTCAGCTCCTCAGCTTCCAAAATGGGTCTGTGCTACTCGGGATGCAGCAGGTGCTCTTGTCGGTGATCCTACAGATCAGCGACGTACACGTTCTCAGTTCGATAGAGCCTCTTCTTTACTAGCTCAAGCTTCAACTAATTATGATCCTGACACCTTTGCATAAGCTTCAGGCCATCCAGATTGAGACGTAGATATGAATGAAGAATATCGTTCATTATTGGCAAATGATACATGGGATCTTGTTCCCCTTCCAAAGGGATGAAAACTTGTTAGATACAAATGGGTTTACAGAACCAAGTATGGACCAGATGGAAAAGTTGATAAAGATAAAGCTCGTCTTGTTGCTAAGGGTTTTTCACAAGTTGAAGGCATGACTATATTGAAACCTTCTCCCCTGTTGCCAAAAATGAACTCTATCCGCCTTGTTCTTTCCCTTGCTGACTTTTTCAAATGGGAAGTCCATCAGATGGATGTTAAATATGCCTTCTTGCATGGGGATTTGCATGAAGAAATATATATGGAACAACCTACTGGCTTTATACAAACAGACTTCAGCCTTGTATGTCGGCTTAAGAAATCCCTTTATGGTCCCAAGCAAGCCCCTCGGGCTTGGTATGCCAAAATGGATAGCTTTATTTTAGGAACTGGATTTTCTAGGTGTCATTCTGACAATATTGTCTACACCAAGAAAGTGGGAAAGTCTCTTATCATTCTTGTTCTTTATGTTGATGATATTATCCTTACTGGTAGTGATCCCAACCTTATAAACCATGTTAAGTCCAGCCTTAAAAAGAAGTTTGAAATGACAGACATAGGACACTTGCATTATTTTCTTGGTCTTCGAGTCTTGCAATCCAAGGAAGGTATTTCCCTTTCCCAGTCCAAGTATGCATGTGATCTTCTACACCATTTTCACATGGAAGATTGTAAGCCAGCCCCTTCTACCTTTCAGTCTGGAGCCAAACTTTTAATCACTTGTACTTCCCCTAAATTTGATGCTACCTTATACCGTCAACTTGTAGGAAAACTTTTGTATATGACCCATACTTGTCTTGACCTTTCCTTTGTTGTTGGCCTTATTGCTCAGTTTATGAAAAACCCACATGAAAGTCACTGGAAAGCAACTAAAATAATACTTCATTATGTTCGAGGTATAGTTCAGTTTGGGATTCATTATAGTGCAAAATCATCTCATCTATTGGTTGGTTTCACTGATTCTGATTGGGCTGGTGACCCTGATGATCAGAAGTCTACTACAGGTTATGTGTTCACTCTTGGTTCAGGACCTATTACATGGGCTTGCAATAAACAAAGTTTCATTTCTCTTTCTTCAACAGAAGCAGAGTATCATGGTGTCGTAGAAGCTAGTAAGGAAGCCCTGTGGCTTCGTCAGATCCTGTCAGAGTTTGGCTTTCAGCAGTAGCATCCGACTACACTTTGGTGTGATAATCAAAGTGCCATTCAACTATGCAAAGATCCAGTCCAACATCAATGTAGCAAACACATTGAACTGCACATGCACTTCATCAGAAATCTCATTCACAACCATGTTCTTGAAGTGCAATATTGTTCAATAGATTATCAAGTTGCAGACATCTTTACAAAGGCTCTCACATAGGCGAAGTTTACTAAACTTTGATTTATGTTTGGAGTTCAGGAAGTTGTCACTAAGGGGGGATAGGCTCTAATGCCTCCTTCCTTCTCCTATTGTGTCATATTTGTACATCCTTCAATCCTATCCCAAGTTGTTCTTAAGGGGGATGTTAGGATATTCCGACACATAGGAAATAGTTAAGTATAACTTGGTCTAGTGTAGAGTTAGGTAAAGTGTGTTTCTTTTCTATGTACTTTTGTAACTTGCAATCCAACGGTCACGATATGTAGTGATCTGACGGTTCATTCTCTCCTCGGTATTACCAACACTTGATCGTGACTTAACACCCGATTGGTCCATGATCTCTATTTAAAGAGCATGGAGGGTCATTTGTAGGGTAACCGTTCATGAGAGAAGCTTATGTAAATTTTCATTATTTTATTAATAAATTTCCTGAAGTGGCCGTGTTGGCTCAGGCCGTGGACTGTTTCCCTCTTCAAGGGTTTTAACCACTTCAAGAATATTAGTGTATTGATCTGTGATCTATTTGTGAGCAATGTCCTTTGGTGTTCTGTCTGAGGAACTTACCCTGTAAATTCCTACACGATATATGTGTTTTACCTGACTTTTGCTGCAATGGTTTGGCTCCTCCTTTACCTAGAATCACGTGTTGGGTTATTCACATGTCGTATGTATTTAGGTCGTCATCTACCCTCGTGGACACATCCTGGAACTATATAATCAGGAGGTCAAAAGCTGACCACTACTGCAGTGCGCAGTTTCTACCAAGACTAACCATCTTCAGATTGTGATTGGTCCCCACGTTGCTTTGTTCATTTGTAGTGGTGGGCATGTGGTTTCTTTTGTTTCTTGGTCCTTGACCAAAGTTCCACAAATCATAGAGCTTGTTGATAGGACCCAACCCCTCAAGGATGGGGTCACCTTTCTTGCCCTCAGCTACAGTTTTCAGAGATTGCTCGTGCTTGCCTTCATCAATTGTTATGTTCTTGAAAATATCAACATTGTTCGCAGAGTGTAGTACTTTTTTTAGTGCAACCATGTCGCGGCTGAGGGTTCTTGGTGATTGCAATACGAGTGCTTTGTGCTCAGCGATATTGTTTGTGCATTTGAATTTCAAGCAGCTTGAAATCATGAATTTTTTATTTTTTGGGGGGACTGAGTTGTACCTAGTCCTTGAGCCATCATGTGTCTTTCATTCATCAAAATCCATAGCCCACAAATTGTTTATATACGAACCATTTGACATGTTTGTATTGTTGTTACTACTATTGCTGCTACTGTTAATACAATAAACAGTATAGGTTTCATTACCATCAATTGGGTAAGGAAGGAGTCTCAACTGTGTGTCTAATGAGATTGGAGTTGGTCGTCCAGGATAACACTCCAATGTTGTTTCAAGGAGGCAGTTGACAAACATGACTTCTACGAAGGCCAACGGTTCCTTCTCGTTGTTAAGGGGAGTGACATTGTGTTTCATATACCTCTCAGATAACACCCGGATCTGGTTGCATTTTCCCTTGTATAGAAGCCACATGTGAGACTAGTCTGTAGCAAAATATCCATCTAGCTTGTTGGACCAGTCTCTGCTAAGTAATAGACCATATGCTTTCGATATGTCCACAACGAATACGCTGATGCTTTGGTGTACTCCACTATCATGAGATAGTTGGATGATCAGGTCTCATAATTCGCCAATGGCCGGTACTGATGTTCGATCAAGTTGGATGATTCGCACGGATGTCTAGCTCCATTGCACATTGATCTTCTTAGCAATGGAGAGCGACATGATGTTGGCTGTCGTGCCAGAATCAACCAAGCAGTTTTGAAAATTGTAGTTAAAAACATTGAAAGAAGTAGGAATGGAGGGCAACCTAATTTTTCTTCTTCCATCCAGAGTATGTTGAGCACAGTGGAAAGAAATTCGGGAGGTGTGCTTGCCCCTTTGCTAGGGGAGGCTGTGTTGTTTGTTGATGTCTATCCAATTGCACGTAGTAGGATATCTCACTGACTCTGGACCTTAGCCAACTCGAACACACTGATGTTCGCTTGAGTTTTCTTCATATCTTCAACAATGTTGTAGTCCAGAGGTGGTAGACTTACCGAGGTGTCCGGGATGGAATGGATGTTCATGTTGTCCGGCCGAGTGTTTTTCAACTTACTGCTCATGGATGTACTCATATTTTCCATTGTCTTCCCGGACTTGCTTTGTGTTTTCTGCTTTGGGGTGGCCAATGGATCAGACTTCTTCATCATTAGTCTCACCTTCTCTTGCATTTCCCCAAGTGTAGGGGGAGCCCCTTTACTCCAAAGATTTTAACGGCCATTTTGCTTTTGAGGCTGCTTCTCGGTGTTCGTCTTCGACATTACTTGCGAGCACTGATATGCATTCACCACATGCCCAAAATTTGATGTTTCATCAAGTGCAACCTCTTCGTCATCGTCAGTGTCTTCCAGTTTCTCCTGCATATTGCTTTCTGCATCGAGTGTATGACTGCAAATAGAGCTAACGAATCACTTCCAATATGAACAAGAGTTCTCAAGGTGATGTTCTTCGTGGAAGGAATAGAACTTAGGATCTACGCACTGTTCGAGTTGGAACAAAGGATTCTACGTAGTTTTTTAAGCAAACCAGTTGCTGCTTGATGAACCGCTCGATGAGTTGTTTTCTTGTCTTTATCTAGGTGGATAGCTGCTTGCAAATGTGTTTGTTTTCCATTGCTTGAGCTGGGACACTCTTGTGGTCAAGTTCTTGACAAGGCGAGTGAGGGTCTCAATATCGGTTGCTTCCTTGTCTCTACCCTTGCTCATCATTGCTTGGGGCTTCGTACTTTCTGTTAGCGCTTGAGATTTCACCCTAGGCTGAGGAATGTAAACCTTCAAGGCAACATCAAACCATTTCACCTCGTAGCTAGCCCTACGGGGTATGAGAAGGCTCTCTCCGGTCTATCTCGGAAAATTTTCAATGGGGTGAGATGACCAATCAAAGGTAACACTGATATTAGGCTAGTAAACTGATTAAAAGGTTGATTTGGGGGTTTTTGGGGTTTTTTGGTGGCAAATTGAGGATCTGCAATTTTAGGGTGCGGGGATTTGACACAGTTTCTGCAGGTGGGTCTTTGGGGCAAGGTAGGAGTTTGTGCTGATGCCTTTAGCTGAGATGGATGATCAAGGAAGAAAAAAGATAAGCTAAAGAGGGCAAACAATGACTTTGAATCCTCTCTAGACAGTGGAAAACATAAACATTAAACAAATTTGAAAGCTGAGCATGGCAAGCATGAATTCAAACTTTATCACTTCATTTGTTTAATAAGTTGCAGTAATGAAAGAGATGGAACACATAAACACACTTACAATTACAATAAGAGAACACACCATCAAAACAAGAGTCCACAAGAATCTCAATGATGTCTGCAAAACCCTGGTCTTCCTTTTCCTCAAATTGCAGAGATACAAGTAAAATATACAATAGGAGCTTCTCCCTCAAGAGTCCAACCATGAAAATGAGCAAGAGAAGGCATAATATAGATGATCTAACTCCTTTCCCCACCTCTAGGGGTCGAGCTCAGCTTCCTAGGAGCTGTTTCAACTAATTCTAAACTGAGCACTAGATAATAGGTAGTCAAAACAACTTGCCTCTAAAACTTAGGAAACCTATCCATGCATTAAATTTTTACCATTTACATTCAAGAATCTTCTAGAAGTGATCAAGGAGAGTAAAAGCATCATAGAGCCATGAAAATTACACAAAAATCTATCATTTACATGCCCAAAACATTAAACCAAGTGAAAACAGTGTTTTTCTGGCCGAACTGGTCAAAACAGGCAAAATTCCCTGACATGTAGCGCACATGTGCCTGACAGGAAGCGCACATTGAGAGGCCTGTTTGAGGGCCTTCCCGGTGTCCAAATCAGGTTCAAGCTAGCTCATTGGAAAGGTCTGCGAGTCTTCTTTCCAACCCCACCGGAATTTTTGAATTTGGAGTTCATTTGACCCCTCAAAACTCAATTCTCCCAAGACAGCTTTCTGCAACTCAAAATAGGGGCAGAAAGTCAAAATTTGCATGTGTTTTGACCTTTTGGAGGCCCAAATCTCCATAAAAACTGAAGTCCATCCATAGGTAGGTGTAAATTTGCATGAAAATTCCAAAAATGCTGAGTTTTCCCCGTTCTGAGTTGCCCCCATGTAGGGTAGCGCACGAGGTGCTACCCGTTAAAAGGCCAAAACCTGTCAATTTCCCAAAAAATTCACAAATGACAAAATTTTCTCCAAATTTCTTGAAATTTGGGCTGGGAGACCCCAATCAAGTACCATGCTCAGTCAAAGAGGCTTTGGCCAAAATTTGGAGTGGATCGGGCGTTTTCCTTCGTTTTTGTGCTTTGGCCAACCGTCCTTGGAGCACCTTCGTTCTCGCCGGTATTTTTGACATTTCTCTAAAACCATGACACCTGTGAAAAAAGTGAAGGAGGTTTTTCTTCTTTGGCATGTTTTGGACAAAAACCTCTCTCAGTTTTCCAAAATTCATCTTTGATTGCTCTGAAACATCTTTTGAGTGTGACTTGTCCCGATGTGTGAAACAAGGAATTTTGTCGAAATGGAGCGAAATGAAGGGGATAGGGGGCTTCTAAATTCTTGGGGAAATTTTTGGAAGTAGGGAGGGATGCTAGGAAGCAGGGGAAAGTGGAATCTCAGAGATTGAGTGAGGGGAAGGGGTCCAAAAGGGCAAAACACAGGCCCAACCTAGAAAATTGCCAGGTTGTAGCTAGAAACTAGGGTTTGTGCAAAAATGAGAAATTTGGCGGATCTAAGGGATGGGAAGTGTTTGGTAAGGTACTTTAAGGATAGGGGAAGGTGTATGAACATCAAGAAACAAGTTTTGCTGGTGATTTGACCATCCAAGAGAAATTGGCTTTCAAAACCCTAGGAGAGGGAAATGACCTTGCCAAGGCACAACTGAAGCATGAACAAGGTGTGAAATGACTCATTCGACACTGACATGATAATGAAAACCCTCTGAATGATGATAGGCTCAGCTGAATGATGACATGGACTGACATTTGGGCAAACCCTAGACCTAATGCCTAGTGACCAAATTTTGCTTGAAAACTCTCTGAAATGACAAAATTTGACCTTGACACTCTGAGACCACTTTGTAAGAGCATATTTGATCACTGTAGGAAGGCTAGAAAGACTGAAACTAACATTGGCTCCAATGGGGATGGTAGCTCCTTGGAGGTACCAAGAACCTTAGACCTCTGGGAGAGCAGACCAGTGCCTTACAATCATTGGGCAATGGAGTCAATATTTACACATGTGACCCAAAACTTTGACACATTTATTAGATGAAAACTTGACTGAACACTGACTGCAACTTAACTTAAGCTTGACTCAAACCGACTCAATGACAAGCTGAAATAATTTGAAAAACTCACTCAACAGACCAACACAAATGACTCATGACTGACTTAACTAAAACAAGAACTTACAAAGCTTGTTGAAGGGCAACGGTCCATCAAGATTTGAAATCATGATGACAACCACCTGTATTTCTTACAAGACAATATACATCAAACTATATCAAAATGCCAATGCAACCAATCAAGCAGATGCCTTCTTGATTGATTCTCCTGATCAGATCTCATGATCAACAATAGATAGTGGTAACTGGGCATCCAAAAACATAGCTGACCATGATCTCCTTCATCACTGAACACTGCAATAAACACTATCACTGCTGGCTGCAACAAACTTGCTAGAGGATCATGAAAAACATAAAGATTTGCCACTGCCACCTCCTGCTGAAAGATCAAGGTGTCCTTTGTTTCAAATTCTGATCTGCCTTCATCATGTGCTTCGGTAAAAGTATGCTCATGGGCTTCAAAAAATTCCGAACAAATGGATGAGCAGATCTCTTCTTGGAAAAACACTTCAGCACATGAAACATATGAAGAATCTGAAAGGGAATCCTGTATGCTCTGATCTTCGGTAGTCAGACAATATGGTAAGTGATCTTCATATGATATGACAGCCGAATTATCATCTTTGTGAAGGAAAACATTATCTTTTTGCTGGTCTACAAAACTGATTATAAGACAGTCATCTTTTTCAAGAGAGGAAGAAGTTTCTCCAACACTTTCCTGACTATGTGTGCACTGCAAATCTGCTGTAGCTTGGGCTGTAACAAGACCTTTCAAGAGCTGATCTATCTCCTCTTCAGACAAAGGAGACAATACCTTTTGCTTTCTTCTGCTTAAACCATAATTATCTTCATATGACAAGGCATTCAAACTATCGTTTTTTACTGAATTATTAAAAGGAGTTTCATCACTTACTTGCACAAAGATCTCACCTTGCTGTTCATGAACATCTGAATCCAAAACTCTGTCTATGACCTCAACAACCAAACTCTCCCTTTTAGGATTCAGCACAAGGTATGCTTGGTTATCACAATCTGAATGTAGTTCTGAAGTAGATGTCCTTACATTATCACATTCTGCAATCTGGTTTTCTTCTGTGGGCAGATCTGAAACAAGCTCTTCTCTTTCATCAATTACAGCCATATGACCATCTTCAACCTGCTGCTCTTGATTCTGCTGCAAAATGTCCTGATCATCTTGATGGGAATCCTCTAGGTTCTCTTCATGTTGCTGAAATGGATTTTCGTACAGAGCCTCCATGATCTCAACATCCATGAAATTATCATCTTCATAATATTTCTCGAGGCTTTCAATAAAACTATAAGCATGCTTGCAGCAATCATGGACCAAATTTAATGATGGATAAGAGTCCTGGTATCTTTCAAAGAACATAGCATGAAAATCCTTTAAACAGTAAATACAAGCAGGCGGCAAACTTTCATACCAAGATTGGGCTGCACCTTCCAGAGTGGCCAAGAATATTTTCATTAAGCAATCTTCAGGAAAATCCACCTTTAACTTGCGAATATGCATATGAAATCTAACTAGATGTAGAGCAGCATCCTTCTTACCATCATCATTAAATATAGGCAAATTCCTTGACCAATCTACCTTCGGAATTTTATTTGGAAAACCGGGGATGTGATCTCGGCTCAGGGGAGCATATCTCCTTGTAATCTGATCCATCTTGAAAATCTCACAGCTACTGATCTCTCTGCAGTGAAGTCACCATGAAGCACTGATTGCTGGATTCTTCAGTGAAAGGAGTCGCCAGTGAATGATTTCAGCATTTCAAGTGTCTGATCGTTGTTCACCATCAACAATCAGATCTGAACTTGATACATGTACTGGGGTGAAATGCAAATGAAGTGTTTCATTCACAAGCTCACGGAGGTCGACTGAAGGAGCATTTATCTACTTACGCTGATGTAAAACAAGAGCGTTTTCGAAGGCTACCTGGCGTACCTTCAGACTCCGTCTAAGCTTATGAATTAAACACACCAATAAGTAAACAATCACTTTTTTCTCCCCAGTATGGTCGCCACTATGTTAGCGCTTGAGATTTCACCCTAGGCTGAGGAAGGTAAACCTTCAAGGCAACATCAAACCATTTCACCTCGTAGCTAGCCCTACGGGGTATGAGAAGGCTCTCTCTGGTCTATCTCGGCAAATTTTCAATGGGGTGAGATGACCAATCAAAGGTAACACTGATATTAGGCTAGTAAACTGATTAAAAAGTTGATTTGGGGGTTTTTGGGGTTTTTTGGTGGCAAATTGAGGATCTGCAATTTTAGGGTGCGGGGATTTGACACAGTTTCTGCAGGTGGGTCTTTGGGGCAAGGTAGGAGTTTGTGCTGATGCCTTTAGCTGAGATGGATGATCAAGGAAGAAAAAAGAGAAGCTAAAGAGGGCAAACAATGACTTTGAATCCTCTCTAGACAGTGGAAAACATAAACATTAAACAAATTTGAAAGCTGAGCATGGCAAGCATGAATTCAAACTTTATCACTTCATTTGTTTAATAAGATGCAGTAATGAAAGAGATGGAACACATAAACACACTTACAATTACAATAAGAGAACACACCATCAACACAAGAGTCCACAAGAATCCCAATGATGTCTGCAAAACCCTGGTCTTCCTTTTCCTCAAATTGCAGAGATACAAGTAAAATATACAATAGGAGCTTCTCCCTCAAGAGTCCAACCATAAAAATGAGCAAGAGAAGGCATAATATAGATGGTATAACTCCTTTCCCCACCTCTAGGGGTCGAGCTCAGCTTCCTAGGAGCTGTTTCAACTAATTCTAAACTGAGCACTAGATAATAGGTAGTCAAAACAACTTGCCTCTAAAACTTAGGAAACCTATCCATGCATTAAATTTTTACCATTTACATTCAAGAATATTCTAGAAGTGATCAAGGAGAGTAAAAGCATCATAGAGCCATGAAAATTACACAAAAATCCATCATTTACATGCCCAAAACATTAAACCAAGTGAAAACAGTGTTTTCTGGCCGAACTGGTCAAAACAGGCAAAATTCCCTGACATGTAGCGCACATGTGCCTGACGGGTAGCGCACATTGAGAGGCATGTTTGAGGGCCTTCCCGGTGTCCAAATCAGGTGCAAGCTAGCTCATTGGAAAGGTCTGCGAGTCTTCTTTCCAACCCCACCAAAATTTATGAATTTGGAGTTTATTTGACCCCTCAAAACTCAATTCTTCCAAGACAGCTTTCTGCAACTCAAAATAGGGGCAGAAAGTCAAAATTTGCATGTGTTTTGACATTTTGGAGGCCCAAATCTCCATAAAAACTGAATTCCATCCATAGGTAGGTGTAACTTTGCATGAAAATTCCAAAAATGCTGAGTTTTCCCCGTTCTGAGTTGCCCCCATTTAGGGTAGCGCACGGGGTGCTACCCGTTAAAAGGCCAAAACCTGTCAATTTCCCAAAAAATTCACAAATGACAAAATTTTCTCCAAATTTCTTAAAATTTGGGCTGGGAGACCCCAATCAAGTACCATGCTCATTCAAAGAGGCTTTGGCCAAAATTTGGAGTGGATCGGGCGTTTTCCTTCGTTTTTGTGCTTTGGCCAACAGTCCTTGGAGCACCTTCGTTCTCGCCGGTATTTTTGACATTTCTCTAAAACCATGACACCTGTGCAAAAAGTGAAGGAGTTTTTTCTTCTTTGGCATGTTTTTGACAAAAACCTCTCTCAGTTTTCCAAAATTCATCTTTGATTGCTCTGAAACATCTTTTGAGTGCGACTTGTCCCGATGTGTGAAACAAGGAATTTTGTCGAAATGGAGCGAAATGAAGGGGATAGGGGGCTTCTAAATTCTTGGGGAAATTTTTGGAAGTAGGGAAGGATGCTAGGAAGTAGGGGAAAATGGAATCTCAGAGATTGAGTGAGGGGAAGGGGTCCAAAAGGGAAAAACACAGGCCCAACCTAGAAAATTGCCAGGTTGTAGCTAGAAACTAGGGTTTGTGCAAAAATGAGAAATTTGGCGGATCTAAGGGATGGGAAGTGTTTGGTAAGGTACTTTAAGGATAGGGGAAGGTGTATGAACATTAGGAAACAAGTTTTGCCGGTGATTTGACCATCCAAGAGAAATTGGCTTTCAAAACCCTAGGAGAGGGAAATGACCTTGCCAAGGCACAACTGAAGCATGAACAAGGTGTGAAATGACTCATTCGACACTGACATGATAATGAAAACCCTCTGAATGATGATAGGCTCAGCTGAATGATGACATGGACTGACATTTGGGCAAACCCTAGACCTAATGCCTAGTGACCAAATTTTGCTTGAAAACTCTCTGAAATGACAAAATTTGACCTTGACACTCTGAGACCACTTTGTAAGAGCATATTTGATCACTGTAGGAAGGCTGGAAAGACTGACACTAACACTTTCATCCTTAGAGTCCTTCGTTGATTCCTAATCCTTGATGACTCTGATAGCACACAAGTATTTTTCAACAAAAATAGTCTTTTTGAAACTTTCCAGGAGTGTTGGTTTCGTAGCTCGCTTGATGAACTGTGAAATGCCAGTTGGTAGTGCGGACGTGTAATAATCAATAGTGATGGAGTCATGAGGTTTAGTTTCCACTACAAACTTGTTCAAAATACATGTAAACCTTTGATTGAAGTCTTTCACTTTCTCTTTTCGCTCCATCTTGAGGCTTCCCAATTCTTTGAGTAGCATGGTTGGGGTCTTGTCATCAGCGAAATTCTCAAGAAACATATGTTTGAATGCACCCCAGTTCTGTATAGAGTTCGGTGGAAGGTTGTAATACCACGTAGCTGCGCGATGATCCAAGGTACATGGGAACAATCTACATGCTATGTCATCAATGTGTACCTCAAGGGTCTGCAGCTATAGGTAGAAGTTGTCTAAGTGGTCTTCTGCCTTCACCGTACTCTCAGGGTTGAACTTGATGTTCATCCTCTCTTCTCGCTTCGACATCTTGTGCAGAACATCCAGGAGATCCAATGGTCCCTAAGTCATCCATATGAGATTTGGTTCAGCCATCTCTTCTTCTTCGTCACCCTCTTCCTCTCTTTTAGATTCTGATGGTTCCAGCTCTGAGTCTGTTGGTTCGTCTCTGCATCCGCCTCCTCCATTGCCTTCCCCCCTGCCTCTTGTACCGGACTCTAATCCCAAGATCACAAAAGTGTCTTGTTCGCCTTACCAGAAAACTGGAGGTTCCTCTCCGTCTTCAATAGCTTCTGCCAGACCTTAAAGTGTGGTAAGGACTGCTTCTTCCACCGATGATACAACAACTCCTATGGGAGTGGCTTTTGACTTCCTTGATGCCTATGGAAGATATTGTATTCCTGGGATCAGTCTGACTTCTTTCGCGAACTGTGAGTGATGGGATGGACCGAGTGAAGTTGATGATATGGAATCTCGTGTTCAATCCTGGGAGGTGAGGAGTAACCAATTGCAGAGTCGCATGTAGGTGAGAGGTAGTCCAAGTTACTGCCTTGACCAGATGGTTAATGAATGAGTGTGAGGGGATGTTCAGCCATATACATGGTTTCCCTCCTTCTAGTGCCAGAAATGTTTATGGTGTTGGACCCACCAACATTCAAGGGATCACCCCAGTATGAAGTCCCAACTAGACCTCACACCGTTTGGTGTGGTAGTCCCATCCGGTATGATGGCCCAGTTTCCATTGTCTTAATGATTTGCCTCAACTCTTGCTTGTCAGCACAGGAAAGTCGTATGCTTTGCCTTTGAGAAGTGAGATTCACATGCCTAGTGAATGCTAGTGTACTTGTGTCAATGGTTCTTTCACTGTAAAGGGAGAGGGTGAGAGTGAGTCCCAAGTTGGTTGGGATGAAGTCCCAACTAAGCTAGGAACACATAACACAATAGGACATGCACAGCTTCCGGAGGAGCAATCCACATGGATGCAGCAATCAAAACACATAAGGTAAGAAAACATGCACAGCACTCAACGGATGATTCCAAGCGAGTGCAATGGTTGTTACAGCAAGATTTAGGTGAAAACTTTGTCTGATGTTTGAGGAGATAGCCACCACGGGCGAGACAGCATTAACAACATATGCAACACATTTACATTAGCAAACTATGTATTATAACAAGTGAAATAGTTCAATTGTTCAACACAGGTTAAAACAACATGAATTACAAGTGTTCAAGATTAGTCTTACAACAGTTACAATACATGTGTGAAAACGTGTTGGCCTGTTAGTAGGCTTCTTAATTAAGTGAAATTTCCAAGACACATTGTTACACCATACATCACTAACCCCGTAAGCGGGGCATTAGAGCCACTACTTACTCCTCAAAGAAAAGATTACAGATTCTCTTAGCTATGTGGGAGGAGCTGAGGTGAAAAGTCCTTTCTATGTACAAATGAGGGGGTATTTATAGCCAAGGGTGAAACGGACCCTTGTGGCTGTTTGACTACCCTCATGACTGTTTGACTTCCATGACTTTTTGACTTTTACATGACTCTTAGTTCAACAAGTGTGTCTCTTGGACTTCCACGTTACATTACACTGATTGATAGCAATAGCCCATAGTAGAGATGTGGGTGACATGACTCGACATGACAGTGCTGGTACATTCATGTTGTTGTTGGAGTGCATGTCGAGCTATAGTGTTGCTAGGTGATGGATATCTTCTTGGTGCAGCACAGCTTCACCTCTGCATGGCAAAGTGTGTGGAGTCTTCGATGGTCTTTGGTTCACTTGATGATGCTTTGGCACGTTGTTCCTTGCTTGCATGTTGGAAGTCTTGACAAGCTCATCTATTCGCAAAAGGTGCATGTTCGTCTATTCGTCTATCCGTGAGCACACCTTTTCTCATTCGTTCATCCGTGAACACATCTTTGCATGATTATAAGTTCGTGAGCACATCTCTTTGCATGCATCGTTCATTCGTCCGTTGGTGAACCTGTCCTTCTGCATGTGCTCCATTCGTTCATCCCTTCCATTGTCACACCATGTTTGTTAGTGTACATGTGCCAGCAATCACTCATGAAGAGACAAAATCAAATCCAAAAACCACCTGGTCTACCATGACACATGATCATTTCGAATGGAGGTGATCGGGAGAGGAAGCAAGGTTATGAATTGGCAGTTGCCTGCTGGGTCACTGGCAACCAAAACTGCACAATTCCCAAAGGTAATTGGCAGTTGGCTGCTAGGTCACTGGCAACAGAAACTACGCAATTCCTAGGAGGAACTAGCAGTGTGCGGTTAGGAGCTGTTGGTAAGGAAAACTACACTGAGGCTGACAGGCTGGCCTGCTGGTCATCTCTATGCAGTTACTGAGCTGAGTGGACTGTTGTCTAGCAGAAGGCCTGCTCATGAAAACTGTGCAATTTCTTGGATAAGCAGTCGGTCAGCTGTCAGGAGGACTAACTGGGAAAACTACGTAATTTTCTAGGGAGACAAGGATGGGCACTTGGTGTTTGTCTGGCCTGTCTACGCAATTTCCTTAGTCAGCGGAGAGGGCAAGGTCAGTACCCTCTGCATAATTTTTTAGGGGAGTCATGTTGTGGGGAAAAGTATCCGACTCGGAATGACCCTATCCCTACTCTAAGGGTGATAGTTCCTTAGCAACAACTGAAAGTAAAGCTTTGATATTTTTCCTTTATGAAAGTACAGAGAAGGAAGAAAAGATTGACCAACCGATGTCTTTCGCTTTTATCGATCCTGTCTTCTATCTTTGCCTCTTGTTCCCAGCTCCTTGCTCCCTTTTCCGGCCCAGCTACACAAAGATCACAAGAGTCTTTTGTAGATCAGCTCTTCAAATCATGAATCTGCTTAGAAAATGAGCAAGAGTAGCAGCCCCTCTACTTCGCTTTTGATATAGTCAAAAGCTTTTCGATTTGGTACTCTTTTCTTCAAGAAATGAATAGCAAAGATACTACAAATACAATCAAACGGATACGATCCCCAGCGGAGTCGCCAGTTTGTTGTGGGGAAAAGTATCCGACTCGGAATGACCCTATCCCTACTCTAAGGGTGATAGTTCCTTAGCAACAACTGAAAGTAAAGCTTTGATATTTTTCCTTTATGAAAGTACAGAGAAGGAAGAAAAGATTGACCAACCGATGTCTTTCACTTTTGTCGATCCTGTCTTCTCTCTTTGCCTCTTGTTCCCAGCTCCTTGCTCCCTTTGCCGGCCCAGCTACACAAAGATCCTGCAAAAACAAGAGAGGGAAACTACAAGAAACATGTACTCATAACTGATGCATGGATTAGAATGAATCAAATATACAGATAAAAACAATACATCATTGCAATACAAGTATATAGGAGAACATCAAAGCTTTATTGATAGAAGAAAAAGGTTCTGAGAAGGTTACAACCATAAATGGCTCCAATCCAGCAACACCTCCCCAGCAGCAAGAAATCTCCTCTTCTCCTCTATAAAAGCAATCACCCAATAACTCTAACTGTAGACCAACAGCACTTCCTTACTTTGCACAAAATTCCAGCCTCCTGAGCTCATAGGAGAGAGCTCAATACATAGATGAATTGAGAAAGGATGAGTCAGCTTGCAACTGATGTGTAGCTGCCTTGTGTCCTCTCTCTCTTCAGTTAATCTTTAGTTGATCTTCAGTTCTTGAGTCCACTTGGTGAACCTTGCTTCCACTTGGAGAAACAAAGCCTCTGACTCATCACAAGGCGAAATACCTGATCCAAGTGTCATTTTTGGAAGATTCCAAAGCAATGACTCACTGTGCCACTTGTCCTTTCTCGCTCAGCGCAGGTGGCCTTCATTGGTTTTGACTTTCAGCGCAGGTACAAGGAGGAGCAGTTGACATTCAGCGCAGATGCTCAGTGGAGCAGCTGACATGATCCAAAAATAGCCTGTTTTTTAGTGTTTTCAGGTGGAGAACTGATAGGAAGTGCTGTGGTTTGCTGACCTCGTTCCTCTAGGGGTAAGAACAACATGTTTAGGGACTGAGGATCCCTGTAATTATCGACATTTCATGCTCCATGCTGCGAGGCACAAAAATGTCTATAACAAGTCAGTCCCAGGGTGGTTGTTGGGTCCAACTGGTCAACATGAAAGTTGATTGTATTGCTTGCGATCAGCGCAGCTTGGAAATACTTGCTTGGTGCTTCTGCATTGTTCTAGGTGACAGTCAATCGAGTCGATGATGGGGCGATGATATGGCTATCAAAGGGGAGTCTCATCATCAGAACTTCAGCAAAATGACTAAGTGTGTGAATGATCGAAAGATGCATAGATGATCATGCAAACACACACTCATATGACTCGACGACAAAGTGACTCAAAACATCCAGACACACATGCTCAACATGACTGACCAACAGTGCAAGCGACAAGCGCAACACTCGTGATTGATCGTTGATTGGCCGTGACGATGCTTGTGTGACAGTGAATGTGACTCCATGTGTGAGTGCGACATATGCTTTCATAGTGAACATAACAAGTACACACGAAACGAATACTTTGAGCATAACTAGAACATGGTCGCAAGCATGACTTAGACACCAACATGCAAAAACCTGGGTGAAATGAACAAGAAAGGTAGATGCAAAGACTCCCACGGGCTCACGGAGTGAACCTAAGGGTGTTCAATCATCAAGCGAAATTCCCAAGGGAGGCTCTGAAATTAGGTGCAGGCCAAAATTTTGGAGGGTGGTTGTAGCCGCTACAACAGGAAGAACTAGAAATTTCTAAAGGGTCTAATAAAGTCCAAGACCTTGATTCTCTAAGAAGGGTAAATATGGTTGATGAAGAATTCAATGGGCCCAAAAAAAAATGACATGCTACTTTTTAATTCCCCATCCAAGACCCTAATGTTGTAGTTCAAATGAAAAATATTCCTCTCTCTACCCTTCCCAACTTTCATGGCATATCTAAGGAATATCCTATTACTTTCTTGTTTGAGTTTGATGTCCTTTGTTGAGGTTATGATTACTCTACATATTCTCAAAAGTTAAAACTATTTCCTGCAACATTAAAGGATATAGCTCTTCACTGGTTTATGGTATTATGGGGGGGGGGACTTTATTCAACCATTGGATGATATGAAGAAGAAATTCTTAAATAATTACCTGGACTATTATAAGGTTTGGGACATCAAGAAAGAAATGTTTAAGATGTATCAGTCAGATGACGAGAGTATGAAATATTATGTAGAAATATTCCAATACACTTTTCAAAGAACAAAGAAAAATACCCTGGAACCTTAAACCTTACGTACCACTTTTCTCAAAGGTATATGGGAATATTGTTTAGAAACATTAAACCTAATGGCAACAGGGGATGTTTCGCAATTGTCTTATGAAGAAGTTTGTGATTTATGTAAATGGTATTCAAGAGGAAGTGAAAAATATGGGAAGAACCCTTGAGATATAATATCTCAAATTGGGAGGTCAAATGGTGTAGAGGTAACTAAGGTTGAGTTAGGAAATTTATTATATAATCTTAAGACTGATATTCTGAGCACACTTAGCTCACAACTAGACACCTTGTATACAAAAAGGAAGAAAGAGTAAGTTCAATTATCCCTAGCCATATTTTGTTCTAAATACTAAAAGAAACACCCACTTAGGGAATTCCCTTTGAATAATATAGAAGTGTGTAGCATTTTTGAACAAAAAAAATCCACTCGGGAATGTCCCTCTTTACCAGGGCTCAAAACCATGTTTCAAGAACTCAATGGGGAAGATAGATTTGTTTTGTGACTCAAAAGAAACCATGGAGTCCTCAAACATCTAGGCCTACAACTCTTGATCCTTCCAAGTATTTCAATCATCCATTTGGATTGTACCCTTCAATGCCTTGGCCACAATGGCCCCATCAAGTACAAGGCCAAGGATGGACCCCAAGTTGGAGAGGGCCCTCCTTTTTTGGGAACATGATGCCACAAGTTACACCTCAACCACATCTACAAAATATGCAATCGCCTTCTAATAAATCTACTCAAACTAAATAGAGGCCTCAATTTCTTGCTCGGTCTATTCCTAATCTAAATAACAATAAAATAGTTCAACCCACCTACAATGTTGAACGATCTCCTTTCCCTACCTATCCCCTTTCATCTATGGATTGTAAAAACATTCATTTCCGCATTGGGAAGGTAATTCAAAATCAAACCTCCACTATCATCCAAGAACAAGATGAAGAGGATAACCCACCAATGTGAGTATTTCCTTCTCCAAAAATCTAAGAACATTCTCGTAAAAAAGAGCTTGATCCCCTTCCTTATCCGAAAAGATTATGCCTTGAGAAGCCCCTTACACAGCTTCAATTTGATTTGTTAGGGGAACTAAGTAATGTTTATGTAAATATCCTGTTATTCCAAGCTATTAAGGATGTTTCCCATCTATGCAAAGGAAATCTGGGAACTTTTCTTAAGGATGTTGGGAAGGAAGAAGATGGATCGTAAAATAGTATAAGTAATTGGGCAATTGGTAGAACTGATGTTGAGTAAAGTTTTTGTAGCAAAGTATGGGGATCTTGTTCCCTCCATTGTTACTATAAATATTAATAATACCCCTATAGCCAATATTATGATAGACTTAGGGGTAGCTATAAATGTTATGACCGAGAATAAAATTAAGTTGCATAGCCTTCGACCTACTCCCATTGTTCTTCAAATGGCTTACAGGTCTAATATAAAGCCAGAAGGAGTAGTAGAAGACATTGTTATTTCCATAGACTCATGGTAGTACCCAGCTAATTTTATGATCCTCCCATCATAGCCTTCGACCTACCCTCATTATTCTTCAAATGGCTTACGGGTCTACTATAAAGCCAGAGGAGTAGTAGAAGACATTGTTGTTTCCATAGACTCATGGTAGTACCCAGTTGATTTTATGATCCTCCCATCTAAACCCAATCTCGGAGGTCACCCCCTAATCCTTGGAAGGCATTGGTTAGCCACAATAGATGCTTACATCAGTTGTAGATCTGGGGACATGACTATTTCCCATGGGAATTCCACTAAAAATCTCACTCTCTACCCTCCTACTAGACCTTTTCCAGATTATGAAAAATCCTCTTTGGCTCGAAGATAGTGATGAAGAATCTTCTCAACCCATTTTGACCCTTGATCAAGCGCCAATTTTCAAAGAACATGTTGAGGATGATTTTATTTATACATTTTTAATACATCCTCATTTCAAGAACAACCCATCACTTGACATAGTTTTAGAAGATAATCCCAAGAGACATGTTCCCCCATTAAGATGACACAATAATTAAAATTGATAGCTTCAAATGATTCCGTGGAAGATCAAACTAAAGCTATTGAGATTTACCCTGGAAAGACTCTAAATATTAATGCTCGATTGGAACCCTTGCAACAAAAGCTATTGGTGGAAATTCTTAGGAAGAATAGTAACGCTTTTACATGGGATTATATTGATATGAAAGGGATCTATCCTAACTTGTGTACTCATCACAAATACATAAAATAGGACTCCCAACCTATCAGGAAACCCCAGTTGAGGATGAATTCTTCTCTTAGGGACATAATTAAAGAAGAGTTACAAAAGTTGATAAATGCGGGACTTATTTATCCTCTTTTTGATAGAAAATGGGTATCTACCCTGGTTATCGTCCCTAAGAAGAATGGTAAGTGGTAGATATGTGTTGACTATTGGGAGCTAAACAAGGCTACCCTGTCACATGGAATGAGTCGATCTTGCGAACAAGATAGACCTTCCTAGAATCTAAAGAAGACCTAATGACAAGCAAACCAATCACACACTATCTTTCTCTAAATATGCTTTTATAAACAAAGGCAAGCAAGTGTTTCAGGCCTACCTTGGGTCCAACGCAAGTTTGTGGAAGCCTCGCTCTTTCAATCCAAATGAGGTCCCTTGTCGCGAATCTGCAAACACAAACAAGCAAACAAATTAAATAGCACCTGAAAAACCAATATCATAAAACATATTTAAAATGAAATTCAAGGAATTCATGAAACAAATGACATGAGACAATTTGTTGAGAAAAATGAGTTTGATTGTATTAATTCAAATCAAGAAGAACTTTACAACCTGTGCCTTGACGCTGTACAAGCTCCTCCCAGGGTCCGGCAAGAAGTCTCCTCTACTTTGACAAGTTTCACTCTCTTCCCAATGAAGCCAAAAAGGTATGTGATCTCTCCTCTTAAGCTCAACTAGGAAGTCTTGATTTCACCAGCATTTACCTTAAAAAATGTTCAGCTTCTAACCTCTCTAGCAACCAGCCCAATGCCTGAATTTATAGTGCAATGGAGGGAAGTTACTAGGTCCTCCTTTAAAGGGATAAAGCCCTCCTTCAAAGGGATAGCTCCTCCCATCAAGGGATTAGCTCCTTCTCTTTTGGGATGCATGAAACACCTAAGAGCGGCCAATCCACGTCAAAATTCCTTCTAGAATCATCTAGAATTAACCCAAAGTGAGGTTTTTAGAATAAACTTGCGCTTTTTTTACTTTCACAGGGGTCCGCACCCACACCTTTAGGGATAGAGCGGGTAGGTCCGCAGTTTTTGTAAACAGAAGGTGCGGGACCGCAGGTAACAGTGAGAGAAAGTGCGGAACCAGAGTTTTATTGATTTTCAATGTCTTTCTCTCATTTTCAAAGCTTGACTTGAAGAGCTGAGGTCTGAGACTTGCTTAGGAGGACAGTACAAGTGATGATAGACCCATACTGACTACAAATAATCATGGTGATGATATTTTTGTGTAACAGATTGCCCCCTAAAGTGCGAAGTCTGTAGTAGATGAGAATTTCATTTATCATTTAGGAAGAGTGAAGTACTTTATCATTTCGAGGATCATCTTGTGGAGAGCCCGGTTGGAACCTGTAAAAACATTCAATGCAAGATACATATATGAGATCATATCATCGTTGAGGCAGGCATTCCCATACTCAGATCAAAACTGACTTAGAAAACTAACTACTACTCTGATACAGGAATGATCTTGTAATACATCACAAGTATAGACTCATGTGGACACAATATGGACGCAGCCATTTGTTTATGAATAGTCCATTATATAATGAATAAAAAATTCCTCACAGCCTGGATTGTGGAAACTAGATCCACAGTCTTCATTTCTACTTCCCGAAACAGTACGATTCTATCCATGCGAATGAATGTGTTAGAGTCTAACATGGTATAAACCACTTGATTACTAGTCAATGATGTAAACTGTTAACAAGTGTGAGAGAAACCACCAGTGGTGTCAATGGCTCTCAAAGTACCCAGTACAATCCGTGAGATGTGAATAAATGTGTTGATGTCGAACATGTCACGGAATCCTTTGATCGAAGGTCAATGATGCAACCTGTCGTCAAAGGCGAGAAACCTACCATTGAGGCATGCAGATCCCAAGGTACTGACGATTTCTAGATCATCTTTCTAGATAATGAGCTGAAGTCGATAGAAAGCGATCGGTCACAGGCAAGCCCACAACACGAAATCATAGATCAAGTTGAAGAAATTTAGTTGCAAGGACTGACTCAGGGATGGTCAAGATGGATGACAGATATTTTGCAGATGAATGGCTTATTGGCAGTGACCTCTTGAAAACGTAACGACATAACAAATGGCTTGGTGACAATTGACCCAAAGTTAATACCCAAAAACCGGATGAAGACTTTCAATGTGGTTTAATCAATTGTTAGGCAAAGGATTTCCCAACCCAGGTGAATAAAAGTGTCGTGTTCAAGAGTGGTTACAAAGTATGACAAACAGGTTCATTTTTCTCTCTTTTCCCCCATCATTTCTGGAAAGTACCTCTTTATTTTTGACAAGCTTGAGGAGGATAACATTTGCTTGATTATAAGCTCATACTTTGGATGAGTCAACCTTAGTTTAAATTCGAACCCTAAGAAGGAGTGGTTCGTTCCTGTTTGTAATTGAACAGGTCCTTTACTGTGAAATTTTAACGAGTCTAGTATAGGAGAAACTCGGCGTTTTTCAATTTTTAGAGAGTCTGAAAAAACTTAAGAAGACTCCAAGGTTGACCTTTTTCGTAAATTTGTGTCTCCCAAGCCCGAAAAAGTATAAAATAATACTTGAGAGAACCGCTTGATCTTTTACGACCAAGGAGTACTTTTCGTAAATAGTGTCCCTGATCCGAAAAAGTAAAAAAAGTTATCAACAACACGTCGTTTTATAACCAATATCGAATTTGAAACGACAAAAATCTGGCAATCTTTTCATGTTTTTACGGTCAGAAAAGAGTTGTAAGTGGACCGTCTTTTAGTTCCGTTTTAACGAGTTTAAAAGAAAAACTCGGCAACTTTTTCATCTTTCAGGAGTCAGAAAAGAACTTAAAGGTGACTCTAAATGTTTTTTCGTCGAAAGTGATAGATTTCGCCTGAATAATATGTTATCCTGAACAAAAATGCAAACATTACTCATACCTGTTTGAAATGGATAAAAATGTTGCAAAAATACCTTTCCAAAGTGAAACATAAACAAATTTTCAATTTATTTACTCAAAAAACTTATAAAAAGGGCTTTCGTCAATTCATTTCTACCATTTGAGTTTTGAGTGAGAAAAAGGTGCTTTTGTTCAGAAAACTTCCGTGAAGATTGCGGAAAATCCAACCGTCGGAATCGAACGCCGTCTTCTCCAGGTAATCCACATCATCCCACTCTTCATTTTTAACCGTTTCATTTTTTGTTTTGGGTTTTTATTTCATTTCTTGGAGGGTTTTTAGGCTTAAAACCCGCACGCGGGGGCCCGCAGGTTTAACACTGCCAGCCCGCGGACCCCGACTTTTTCTCAATTGGGAAAAAGTCGAGGGTCACCCACGCACTGTGCCTAACCCAGAGGGTGCGGTCCCCGCCGCAAGGGTTTTTAACCCAAAAATTCTCAAATTTGGCCCAAAAAAATTAATTCCTAGCATTTTAATTTGTCTTTTTACTTGATGCAGAGAGTACATCATGCTAGATTGGCGTGAATGAGAGCATGAGGACGTGGATCTAGCCGCGTTGAATCACCAACCTTTGATCGATGCATTGAAGGCGTGCGGATTGTACAAATTCTGGGCCATACCTGGCATGAGGGCCCAGGTGGATTTCTTACAGTGGCTGGTTGACAAATGGAGCATACAGGACCAGTGCTTCTTCATTGGTGGCCACCAGCTCGAAATCTAGCCGATAGATATATATTTCTTGACTGGTTTGCCTAAGAGAGGCGAAGACTTGACTCTATTCGGGGCTAGGCCAGGTGGCCAGTCTGTCAAGAGCCTCCGACTAGAGTTCTGCAACAGCCAGGCTAGAGACAAAGGGATAGACATAAAAACCATATCCCTTCCTGAACTCATGGTGATCGCGTTTACTGTCACCAGACTTTGCGGGAGTTCCGCATTACATGTTGCCACCGGATCCCAGATGCGGATGGCAGTTGACTGCTTTCGAGGCACCATCTTCAACTGGTGCGATGTTGTGTTGGCCAATGTGAAAGGCCAACTTACCAGAGCCAAGAACGGACAACTAAAGACCTTTGGTTATGGGGCTTTGGTTGTTAGCTTTGGTCTAGAGAGGGTTCCCATGTTGATCCCGCAGCACCTTACTGTTGGAGCTGGGCTTCCTCGAGAGCCCAAACTGATGCGATGGGTCGCAGTTATGGCCTGTCATCCGGACGAGGGGACAGAGGTTGTTCAATTCAAACCTGAGTATTTCCAGTGGTTGGAAAACCAGGCTTTTTCTATTCAGGACTTCCCTTACGCTAGGGTATATTTTAGTGGTGACCCAGACATGGCTCTTCCACCAGGAGAGCAATGGGATGACTCAGGTAAAATCATTTTCAACATTTTTTCTATTTTAATTTTTTTATTATTTTTCCATCGTCCCAAAACTGATAGTAAAAGTTTTAAATGCAGATGTGGGTCCACAGCGACCAGCCGCTCTCCGGCCTTACGAGAGGAAACAACCAGTTGCAGCCGCACCAGCCCCATAGGACGAATCAGCAGAGGTTTTGGCCGAGTTGGAGGGTCATCTAGAACACTTGACAGGAGATATTCCGGAAACCACCATAGATGACATCCCTCGTCGACTTCAGCGCTATGTGATTGGGGTCCCAGGACCTTTTAGGAGGTTCCTTTGCAAGGTGGCCCGTGCAGTGGTTTCTTATCAAGATCATAACCACTGATAGGACGATCGCTTATTGTGGGCACATATGACGTTTTTGTTTTTTGTACTTATCATTTTTGCCGATCATAAGGTGTTTTTCAACCTATGATCGAGGACGATGTATTTTTTGACACACTCCTATATATATCTATATATATATATATATATATATCACTATCACCGGCTTATCTTGTAAATCATGTTATGGAATGGTTTTAAATTTACATGTATGATTATTGCAAATGTCTACTTAACATTCGAGAATCAATTGCATCTGCTAATGTATTTAAAGATCTTGGAATATGCTGATATTCAATATAATCAAATTCACGTTCCAAGAGACGCACTCTCAAAAATAATCTCAATAACACTGGATTTCTAATGGCATACACTCTATTAATCTGTAATACAACGAGTTCAGAACCTAACCTCACTATCAAACTCCGAATCCCAAATGAAATAGATTCAGATAATAACTCAATCACTGCACTATACTTGACAATGTTGTTCGTTGTTTTACCGAGGCTTACCCCATGCATAGATACCAACTCATCAGAGGGCGAATAGATAACCCAAGCTGCGGAAGAAATGTTCCGTGTATTACGACAAGCACCATCAGCGAAACCAATGTAGGTCTGGAGAGGCATCGACATCTGCAATATCAAGAGTAAAACCAAGATAAGCAGGAATAATGACGAAAAGCACTCTCTAAGCTAAGCACACTCTTTAAACTAAAACACACCAGCTAGAAAGAAAAACTATCCTAACTAAAAAATCTCCATACCCATTCTTTAAGCATAATACCTCTTTAGGTAAAGACCATTTATGGGTTTACCTAAAGAGTCCCCGTCAAAGTCTACCATTCATAGGCCCCTTTTGCTAGCTTTTGCTTGACAACATAGGGACCATGCCACATAGGAATGAATTTTCCAGCGCCTAATTTATCATTAGCTTGATCATAAACTAAGACTAGATCTCCTTCCGAAAAATTTCAAGGGGTCACATTTCGATCATACTGAGCTTTCATACGTTTTGCGTGAGTCTCGATCGCCAATGCAGCATCACGTCGATTCTCATCTAATTGAGCCAAGTATAACAAACGCTTTTCCTCTTCGGAAGTGCTGGAAGTAACTCGATGGCCATTTGCAATGACGGGATTTCGCATTCAATGGGTAACACAGCGTCCAGACCATAAACTAGTTGGAAAGGAGTGAACCCTGTTGATGTTTTTACTGAAGTTCGATACGCCCAAAGCACTGAAAATAGCATGTTATGCCAATTTGATCGATGAATCCCAATGATTCGTCGGATCATGATGACTAAGACTTTGTTGATGGATTCAACCAGACCATTAGCTTGTGGATAATAAGGAGTTGAACTATCGTGACGCAAACCAAGCTGGCCTGTAAGTTCGGTCATCATAACGTTTCGAAAATGATGCCCATGATCAGTGATAATCGCTTGTGGGACACCAAACCTAGCAATTATGTGATTGAACACGAAAATTGCAGTTGTCTTG
Organism: Pinus tabuliformis; assembly: GCA_031772625.1. Lineage (NCBI taxonomy): Eukaryota > Viridiplantae > Streptophyta > Pinopsida > Pinales > Pinaceae > Pinus > Pinus tabuliformis. Next base: position 116,741,955 of record CM062819.1, read on the forward strand.
CCATCTGCCTCAAATGTAGGCATCGCCTCGGCCCACTTGATAAAATAATCTACCGCAAGGATGATATACACATGCCCCCCGGCCGAGTGAGGGTTACATGTAATAAATTCGATACCCCATTTGGCAAAAGGAATAATGGCAATTATAGGGTGGAGAGGAGCAGGTGGAGCGCGCATCTTTCGATCAAAAATTTGGCAGTTGTGGCATTTTCGGACCACGGTAATACAATCTTTAAACAAAGACGGCCAGAAGTAGCCAGCGTGCAATATCTTTTGTGTTGTGGCATACCCAGACATATGACCACCACACGCTCCAAAGTGATAGTCATTTAGAACCCTTTCAGCTTCCTCATGAGTTAAACAACATCGAAAAATAGAGTCCGCCCCACGGCGATAAAGAGTATCTCCAATAATCCTGAATTGTTGGGACTGGAATCGTATTTTCCGACGTTCTCACCTTGAAATTTCTAGCCGAAAGGATTGGGTCTGGAGATAAATGATGATATCGCCATACCATGGATCTAAAGTGTTGATTAGAAACAAGGATTCGTCCGCAATGGGCTCCTCTGCCACAGTTTCCGTATCAGTACGCGGGATATCACACATTAACTCCACAAAAACTAAAGATTTCTTTGACTTATATTTCTCAAATTCCAAGTCGAAATCCTGCAGGATAACAATCCATTTAGAGTACTTTCCCCCTAGCAATTGCTTGGTCAAAATGTAGATCATAGGGTTGTAATCCGAAATTACTGTAGTTTTACGTAGTAAAATGTAGTGACGAAAACATTGGACAGCTTGAACAGCTGCCAATGCCAATTTCTCCACATGTGAGTATTTTAGCTCAGTTGGATTTAAAGTTCGACTAAGGTAATATATCACATGTTCAGTTCCGAATTCATCTTCCTGAACTAAGACCATTCCAATGGTGGAATGAGAGGCGGCGAGATACAAGAAGTAATCCTGGTTGTAGTTGGGAGGATGCAATAGCGGTACATGGGTCAACGCGTATTTGAATGCATCAAAAGATTTCTGAGCTATTTCTGAGTATTCTATTTCAACAACCGGGTAAAACCCTTTGTAACCTCGGCATAGTTAGGAATGAATCGTCGTAAAAAGTTTGCTTTCCCTTGCAAACTTTGGAGTTGGCGAAGACTCGAAGGAGGAGGAAATTTGACAATAGCTTCGACCTTCGAGGGATTGACGCGAATGCCGGATTTCGAAACTACAAACCCCAGCAACCGACCTGTTTCTATACAGAAAACACATTTGTGTGGATTCAACCGAATCCGATAATGCCTACACCTCATAAAGATTGCTCGTAAATGGACGAGGTGATCAGCTCGATGTAATGAATGAGCAGGCAAGTCATCGAGATAGGGTTGCACAATGTGCTTGATGTCATGAAACTCATAAGACATGGCCCTTTGAAAAGTTGCTCCGGCATTCTTGAGCCCAAAAGGTAATTTGTAATAAGCAAATGTCCCCCATGGACAAATGAAAGCCTTTTTTGGTTGATCAGCAGGTAGAATATTGATTTGATTGTATCCAGAAAAACCATCCATGAAGGAGAATATTTCGCTGCCGGCACAATCATCAATGATTTGATCGATATAGGGAGTTGGGTAATTTTCCTTTGGACAGGCTCGATTAATGTCCCTATAATCGATACATATTCTTATTGTCCCTTGCTTTTTGTTAACCGGAACAATATTCGATACCCAATCCGTTAACGGGATCGGATAAATGAAACCTGCTTTGAGTAATTTTTCAACTTCTGCTTTAATTGCAGCAGCTTTTCTTGGGTGAATCTGACGCAAACGTTGTCGAACGGGTTTAGCGTCCGGGTAAGTCTTTATTTCATGAACAACAATCGCGGGATCAATTCCTGGCATTTCCTCATAGGACCAGGCAAACATGTCGTGGAATTCCTGAAATAGGGCCTTATATATTTGAATTTCTTCATCTGTACACAAGGCACCTATATGAATGTTTTCAACAATTCGAGGTTCAACCGAAATGTGAATAGGAATAGTTCGAGAGATGTTTCCCAAATTTAACTCTAAATCCGGATGTTTCATTGGATTCTGAGGTTCCTTGACATATTCAGTCGTAAAAATTGATGAAAAATCATTTTCAAAACGATCATTCTCGGGTAAAAACGAAGATCTATGATAGAGATCTTCCCATGGTAAATCATCTACACATAGGATTTCATGAATTTGCTCATCGGAGTGAACAAGTTCAGAAAACGTGATTGAATCCGAGCTTGATGTGAAAAGTGATTCTTCACGGACCACATTCATTAAGTCAATTTCAGTTGAAGATGGGTCGGTAAACGATTGCACGGCCTCATACGCAATTTCATATGGACTCAAAGGCATGACATCACCAAATGAGTCTATCTCAGATTCAGAAGGAATGATCCAAGGATCATCATAAACAATGGTGTCTAACGTAATCATAGGAATGGTTGCAAATGAAGACGATGCGTTGATCGGAGGAAAAGGAAAAGTTCCTAGCAAACTGGCATCTTTAACTAGTCCTACTCCAACATCTTTATACGAGATAGTCGTTTTACCGACATGCTGAATACTTTCAGAAGAGGCTGGGTCGGATGAAAAGTAAGCTAGCTGGTCTATTGTTATGATCTTTCCATTATGAGGAAACTTTATAACCCGAAAGACCGATGAAACCACCGCTGTCATAACGTAAGACCAACTTCGACCCAAGAGAAGGTTGTAATCTAGAGGGGCATCAACCACCTCCACATCTAGATTAACGGTTTTTCCTTCAACCCCTATAGGCAAACACTGTAGAATGCCAAAAGGATGAAACCCACGGCCATCAAAGGCCTTAAGAATCATCGGGGATTGATTTAGCGAAGGAGAACCAAGCGATCTCCAACACTGTATCGACATAATACACGTTGAGGCTCCCTCATCAATCACAGTCCGATGAATAGGCCTGTTTTTTACTATCACTGGAATCTAGAAAGCCATTTGATGAGGTAAGCGCGGTGTACTATTTTCTAGATCGAAAATTATTAGGTTCGAGTCCTGAACGTCAACAGCTCCTATAGCCAACAAAAGTAATTTACGCTGTGCTGGACATGATTGCAGCACTTCCAAAGCCGACATTGTTGAGGGTGAAACAACTAAATCCTCAACAATGTTATAGTTCTTAGCCGCTCTGGCATGTGGATTGAAAGCTGACTTTCGAAGTATACCCTTGGCGGGCGGTTTGATTACCAAGTCTGGATTAGGTTTCTCGATATGTAGCGGATCGGAACCGGGAGTTGAGGTTGATGGATTAGAATGAGAAGATTCTGCTTCTTTACCATCAACAGGACTTTTACTACCATAATCATGCGATCGATACGCAATCCTAACATGGGACATCATCAGTATGGGTTCTTCATTGGCACTCGAGGAAGAACCTATCATCTTACTGTCTTGACTTGGAAAAGGATCCTTCAAAACAGCAGGCGTTTGGGAACCTTTAACAATCTTCGCAACCTCTACACGATGAGGGCAGTCTCTTGTAAAATGTTCATCGTCACAAATGAGACAAGGATAACCAGGTTTGCATTTTTCATCATTAGATTCCGATTTTTCATGTTTCTCCTTTGAATATTTGTCTGTTTCATTCTTCTTCTTCCCTTTCTTCTTCCCACCGGATTTTCATTTGGCTGTAGATGACTCTACAACGTGAATATCGGTGGAAATCTCTGCGGAAGAATCTCCTGTCGGGGAATCAAGCAAGGTTATGATAGGAGAAGAATTCTTGGAAGACTTCTTCTTATTCTTAGTGTTAACCGTACCAATCATACCATCGGCGGCATGAGATCCCGAAGGAGCTGCAGCGATTTGATTTTGCTTGGGAAGATCGGGGATTTTCTCGTGTAACGTACCTGACTGAGTGTAGACCAAGTCAAGGTACTGTGCTTGAGCAATTACTTGCTCCTCAGTAACAACTTCGGCCTTAGCTATATCTTCAGTGATCTTTGGCAACAAAGACTTTACAAACCATTCAGCCAAAATCTGATCCGAAATAAAAACCTTCACTAAACGTCGTCGACGTCTCCATTCATGAATATGATCTGAAATGTAAGTGGACGTCGATTGCTTTAACGAAGTTAACAATTCCGTGCCATTGTCATATCTGACCGGCAACTGAAAATGAGTTCAAAACGAGGTAGCTAAATGACTAAAATTATAAAAAGTGCCTCGCGGTAACTCAATGTACCACTTGGCCGCAAGACCAATTAGAGTGCGCTGGAAAAGTCTTAGACGGATTGAATCATCTGAAATGGAGTTAGACGCACACCACAGGTGATAAGTCATCACATGGTTCGACGGGTCCTCTCCTGATTTGCCTTCGAACTTAGGAATATCACTAGGCAAATTATTCGGCATTGGCGGCCAAAGCGGAAGATAATTAATGGGATCGTTCGTTAGGCGTGACAAGTCAGGCAAGTCCAAAGTTGTGATAAACGATAATTGACGATTAGGGTCCCTAAAACTCTGGTTCATGAGACCAACCCTAGGAGGAGGATATCCGGGATAACTAGGAATAGGAATTGCATTTGGGATATTGTATCCTCCCGGAAAACCCGGATTAACCAGACCGTACTGGGGTTGCTGAGGTTGTTGATATGTGTACCCAGGGTACGGTTCATACTGATAGACTGGCTGCTGCACAGCAGGACCGAATTGGTACTGTCCCTGGTACGATTGATAAGTAAATTGTGGTTGACTTGTGACAACCGTACTTGAACCAGATTGTCCTACAGGCATCTGAACCGAAGTTTGAATCATAGATCGAGACGGAGGTAAATATGTCTGAGGAGTAGATACAGGAACAGTAGAAACCGGAGCTGTTGATACTCCGGAAGTAGGTGGGGTAGATTGAACAGATGTTGCGGTAGTTGCAGCAGTCGTTTGAGGCAGAGTACGAGGCGTACTAGGCCCAGGCTGAGAAACTACCGAAGGTACAGAAGTTTGAATATTAGACTGGACAGGTTGCTGGTGTGTACCAGAAACTAAGGGTTGTCCAGTTTGAGATGACAACTGTACATTTGGCTACAACACCTGTTGAGTTTGCAATGGATCCCACACTACATTCATTCCGGGGCACGGACCCATAACAGGTTGAGAAAATTGAGGACCATAACCGAGTTGAGGGTAGGATTGATAATTCAAAGGTACATTTCCCGTTCCTTGAACATATGATTGACCGGAGGGTGGTTGGAAACCTTGGTTCGAGTACTGACCTTGGGGTTAATACCCTTCAGGCACGTACTGATACTGGGGTTGACCTTGAGGTATAAACTGATACTGGGGTTGACCTTCGGGTACATATTGAGTCTGGGGTTGACCTTGAGGAACATACTGTCCTTGAGGTTGCCCCCTAGATGCAAATTGCGTACCTTGAGGTTGCCCCCCAGGCGATAATTGAGGCTGCCCCCCAGGCGGTAACTGGCCACCTTGAGGTTGAGGATTGGCAATAGAACCTGACATCATGAGAATATCTTCTACGCTCAACGGCTTAGTACCATTGCTTCTAGTTAATAACCCTTATTCAATGGGTTGAGGAGATGCTCCCGAAAAAGTACCAGAAAGTGATTGATACCCAGAGGGAACAGAAGGACCGTCGTACAAAAAGGATTCTGGCGATTGAGTAAACATGTATGACTGTCTTGACATATTTAATGGAGGATAATAACCTCTAGGTGTTGGGTGATAAGGAACACGAGGTGGTGAAAAACTTAACCCTGGGTTTTCTAAGAAATTAGTCAAAGAAAGTTACCAAGTACTACTCCTTGGTGGACTGTAAAAAATTGATTCACGCTCCCTTAGCTCAATAACAGGTTGATTTTCAGGGATAGGGATGCCTACTTCTTCTTCCGGAGTAGCAAGTTCTTCGATAGCTATAAGTCCAGAAGGAAGATCTTTGGTGATTATTCTTTCTACCATAGGTGAACCAGGACCACTAGAAGCTGGAGAAGCAAACCTCGATGTCGAAGTAGCAGCAAATTCAGTTTCAGGTTCGGATATTTCAGGTTCCTCACCTATATCACTAGTAGATGAAAAGCTACCAGTAACTTTGGAAACAGACACTGATTGTGGATTATAATCTGCTACTAAAGCTTGAAAATTAGGATGTACCACCAAAGAAGACTCTCCTTCTTCAGGTGACCCAACTCTACTATCTCTAGGAGTTACGAGGATTTTCAACCCTTCAGGATGGCTCGGTGAAAACTCAGGAGGTTGGCCCCGAAGTCTACTGGACTTCCTCGATAATTCAGCCACGGTTAAAAACTTTTAACTACTTCACACGCAAACAAAGTAAAATCTCAATGAAAACCACCTAAAGCCTCTAAAGAACCAAACAAATTTGAATCACATGCCTAAAGAATCTAGGAGATCAAACACACACAAACAGTAACTTTCCGTACTGAAAACACTAGTTGGTGATGAAATCTAACGTCGCAGAGTTCAATACAGAAATGGTGGTTGGAACAGTTACCCTAGCAACCTGCTTAATGAATAGACTGGCACAAGTTCCTCCACTTAACCGTCTCGAGTGAAGAGAACCCCCCAGAAAATCCAAGTGAGTCTAGCCAAAATCTGCTCCAGGTACAGTGGGATCTTCCCACCACTGTCACCTTAGGAAGAATCCTAAAGAATATGGCCACTAAGGTTACCAACTGAAACAAATATACCCGGGGGAACAGTCTACGATCCGATACGCACGCAAGGGCAGAGTAGCAAGCTCAATCCCTTTGAAGGCTCCTTGACATAATCCAAGGTTTACCAACAAGTGACCCCAGGCTCCTCGACAATGGTTAATCCGAGGTTTACCATTTTTAATACGTGAATATCTGGTGTTGTTCCCAATGAGGAAGGATTGATTACCACACTAGTTCGGACACGATCTCGTGCTTCTCCTTTAAGAGGAGCTTTCCCAGAGCATAAATGCAACAATTGGATTTCTTCCCTACCACAAGATACAGCTACTTGTTTGTTTTTAATATCTTGGAGAGTTAATTACTCTCCTACTCCAAGACACTAGCCTAAGCTATGTTGGTGTATCAAAGCCCTAGAAATAAAAATGTTACTAGATGAATTTTACTTTAAGCGTTATTTTTATTGGTTTTTGTTTTAAGTCAAAAGGTGCGGAGATGAAACTCGTGGTATGAAGACTCGACTCAAAATCACTAAAAATGCACCTAAGATGATTTAAACAATATTTTCACTTCGATGAACTTCTAGCTAAGAAAGAGTTCGAGAATGCAAATACTTTGTAAACACAAATCTTTCTTAACAATCAAATTAAAAGAAGAGCTTTTGTCCTTTCCAATGCACTCAAAATGAGACAACTAGTTATTTTCACAAAAATTTTCCTTTTCTTTTCAAAGCACTCAACCACTACAAAAACAAACTTTTTCCAAAAGAGATTTTGTATTTTTTATAAAACACTCAAAACTATGCAAACGACTAACTTTGAGATCTATAAATTATAAAAACCTATTTGAAGTCAAAGCCTACAAGATGTCTTTTTTAAGGATGTTTTACTTAGCTAGATGTAAACTAAGGACCAATTTATGTAGAATCACAAATTAGTCAAAAACAACCAATTTTGTTTTCTTTTTAAAAATGAAAATCCAAACTTTTAAACACAAGCTTTTCGAAGTTTTGTAAAGAGAAAACACAAAGCGGATTCCTCAACAAGGGTAGATTTCATTAATGGTCAGACTCATAAGAAGATTGGTAGAAACCAGGGTGATCTGAGGTCCCTACAACTTCTAAGCTCAAAGCTACTACAAGACCAAGATGAAAAACAAACCCAACAAGCAAAACTCCTAGGAATTTCACCTAAAACCCTAACACCAATGAAATCAACCTAAGGAAAGCTTCTGATAGGTTATATGCAGGGCTGGGCAGTGGATAATAACTTCTAAACAAAAACTAAGCTAACTAACAGAGGAAATCTTAGGTTTTTCAAAATTTTGACAGGGTCCGCAGGCCCACAGTTAACACAGGTGCGGTACCGCTCTGTGCTAAAAGAAAAAGTGCGGATAAGTACGCACTATGTCAAAAGTCTAGGGTGCAGTCCTCTCCCAAAGCTATGAAAAACGAAAAATAACCCTGGATCTACAATTTCTACCCAATTCCACACACAACAAGCCAAAAACAAAAACAAAAACACAGTTTCTCAGGTCAAAGTAAAAACAAGGAAAAAATCAAGTTCCCCAGCGGGGTCGCCATTTTGTCACACGGAATGAGTCGATCTTGCGGACAAGATAGACCTTCCTAGAATCTAAAGAAGACCTAATGACAAGCAAACCAATCACACACTATCTTTCTCTAAATATGCTTTTATAAACAAAGGCAAGCAAGTGTTTCAGGCCTACCTTGGGTCCAACGCAAGTTTGTGGAAGCCTCTCTCTTTCGATCCAAATGAGCTCCCTTGTCGCGAATCTGCAAACACAAACAAGCAAACAAATTAAATAGCACCTGAAAAGCCAATATCATAAAACATATTTAACATGAAATTCAAGGAATTCATGAAACAAATGACATGAGACAATTTGTTGAGAAAAATGAGTTTGATTGTATTAATTCAAATCAAGAAGAACTTTACAACCTGTGCCTTGACATTGTACAAGCTCCTCCCAGGGTCTGGCAAGAAGTCTCCTCTACTTTGACAAGTTTCACTCTCTTCCCAATGAAGCCAAAAAGGTATGTGATCTCTCCTCTTAAGCTCAACTAGGAAGTCTTAATTTCACCAGCATTTACCCTCAAAAATGTTCAGCTTCTAACCTCTCTAGCAACCAGCCCAATGCCTGAATTTATAGTGCAATGGAGGGAAGTTACTAGGTCCTCCTTTAAAGGGATAAAGCCCTCCTTCAAAGGGATAGCTCCTCTCATCAAGGGATTAGCTCCTTCTCTTTTGGGATGCATGAACCACCTAAGAGCGGCCAATCCACGTCAAAGTTCCTTCTAGAATCATCTAGAATTAACCCAAAGTGATTTTTTTAGAATAAACTTGCGCCTTTTTGACTTTCACAGGGGTTCGCACCCACACCTTTAGGGATAGAGCGGGCAGGTCCGCAGTTTTTGTAAACAGAAGGTGCGGGACCACAGGTAACAGTGAGAGAAAGTGCGGAACCAGAGTTTTATTGATTTTCAATGTCTTTCTCTCATTTTCAAAGCTTGACTTGAAGAGCTGAGGTCTGAGACTTGCTTAGGAGGACAGTACAAGTGATGATAGACCCATACTGACTGCAAATAATCATGGTGACGATATTTTTGTGTAACATACCCTAAAGACTATTTTCCTCTGCTCTTCATCGATCTAGTCCTGGATAACTTGGCAGGGAAGCATTTTTCTCCTTTCTTGATGAATTCAGTGGCTACAATCAAATTCAAGTAGTCCGTGAAGATCAAGAGAAAACCACCTTAACCTTCCCTTGGGGAAATTATGCTTACCGAATGCTCCTTTTGGATTATGCAGTGATCCAACAACTTTTCAACACGTTGTTCTTGGAATCTTTTCCGACTTGACTAATGATTGTGTTGATATTCATATGGATGATTTTTCATTATATGGGGAAACCTATGAAGAATCTCTGAAGAATCTTGAGAAGGTACTAATCCGGTGTGAAGAAACCATTTTTTCTCTTAATAACAAGAAATGTCAATTGCTTCTCATAGAAGGGATTGTGTTAGGGCACCACATTTCTCCTGAATGAATTCAGGTAGATCTTTCCAAAATTATCAACGCCAACCATATAAAAGGATGTTTGTAGTGTTTGGGGTTTTGCGGGATACTACCAGAGGTTTATAGAAACTTTTATGAAGATAGCTTACCACTATTTCGCCTCTTAATAAAAATTGTAGAGTTTCATTGGGATGATCAATTCCAATTAGCATTTAATGCTCCTAAAGAAAAACTATCCTCTGCCCCCATTTCGTAAGGCCCTAACTAGTCCTTAGCCTTCCATATTCACATCAATGCCTCAAATATAGCTATTGTAGTTGTACTAGGTCAGAAAGAGGAATAAATTCCTTGTGCCATTTATTACATCAATAAAAATTTGACCCGAGATGAATTAAATTACACATTCACTAAAAAGGAATTCCTTGTCGTGGTTCATGCCATACACTATTATCTTATTCTTATACATACTAATCAATGTGCCATACACTATCTCACTAATAAATCATTTACACATGGGAAAATGACCAGATGTCTTCTCCTCCTACAAGAATTTAATATTACCATCATCGATAAACCAAGAAAGGAGAATGTCATTGTTGATTTCTTATCTCAACTTCATCATACTAACAAGTTTAATCCTATAGAATGTGTTTTACCTTATGAGAATTTGTTTTACCTATCTACTAATATGCCTTAATTTGCATATATTTCTAATTATTTGGTTGCAGGTAAATTCTCACAACACTTATCGCCCATAAAACGACAAAAATTGTCAAAAGTAGTGCAATGTGCACTTGGATTCAAGGGCACTTATTCTGAACTTGGCCTAATCATGTAATCTATGATACTTTTGGGAGGATGAAATCTATGATATCCTGAAAGCATGTCATGATGAGCCTTGTGGGGGCCACTTTGCAGAAGAGGATTGCAAACAAAGTTTTATGACAAGGGTATTATTGGATGAAAAATTTTAGGGATGCTAAAAAGTATGTTTGAATCTATGATAAGTGTCAGAGAATGGGAAGGTCAACATTATTTGACGAAATGCTATTGCAACCCCAAGTTATGATTGAGCCTTTTGAGAAGTGGGATCTTGATTTCGTAGAGCCTATCAACCCACCATTAAGATAAAAGGCATACATATTTGTATGTATTGATTATGTGACCAAGTGGATTGAAGCTAAAGCTCTACCAAAGGCTACAAAACAAGCAGTGGATGAATATTTATATGAATAATTTTTTGTTCGATCTGGTGTACCACGGGAGATTGACACCTATCAAGGGACTCAATTCACTTCTAAATTGGTCCAATATGTCACTAAGAAGTTCAAAATTAAACATCGAATGTCCACTCCATAAAACCCGCAGGCGAATGGACAAAGACTGGGTGGAAAAACTTCTAGAAGCTTTGTGGGCTTATAGAGTTACTTGCGAGAACGCCACCAGTTTCATGCCTTATGAATTGGTATATGGTCAACAGGTTGTCCTTCCTATTGAATCAAAATTAAGACATTAAGGACAACCCTTCAAGTTGGAATGGACCTCTCTGAGGCCCAAAAACATTGACTAGACCAACTTAATGATCTTGATGAATTACACCAAGATGTCATTCAACAAACAACTATTATTTAGTAACAATGACCGAAATGGCATGATAAGTTAATTAAGAAGAAGTAGTTTAAATAAGGAGAGTGGGCGCTCTTATTTGATTTGAGACACAAATACTTCAAAGTAAAATTTCATACTCGATGGTTGAGGCCATATGAGATTGAAAATGTATTTTAGAATGGATTTGTAAGGCTTCACACTATCGGTGATGCATGGACACCATTGATGGCCAATGGACATCGATTGAAGTTATACCAAGAGCCAAAATCTAAGGAATAATTTATTGAGGAATTGAAGAATCAATCTTCTTTAGAAGTCGTAGAGAAGATGGCTAGTCCACTCTCTCTTATGACTCTGTGATTTTCAAATCATATTCTGGAAAGAAAAGAAAAAAAAGATCTGGTGGTGAAAAACTAGGCTTGGGCACCTCCAACACTTAGTAGCATTAGAAAACCAGTTTAAGGCCAAGATACTAGGAAAATAAATCCTTCCTACTGTGAAAACAATTTCAAAGGCGCAATAGGATAGACTTTTGCTAGAAAACTAGGGGGGCTGGCTAGTAGAGTCTTGGGAAAAAAAGAGAGAGATAAAAGAGAAAATTTTAAAAAGAGAAAAAAGATATATATATATATATATATATAGATGCCTATCTTTCATAAAATCACCTAACAATGTGTAGATTGTTGAATTGAGGCTTCTGTGATCCATAATATTTATAAGTAGATTTTTCGAGGGCAGGTTGCGGGATTACACTTAGAGAATGTAGACATAAAAATCAAGCAATCTTTGAATCATCGTAATTTTGTCAAACACCAAGTGCTTATTTATCAATCTTTTGATTCTTTTGTTTAAGAAAAGGGTTTAGAGTTACTAACAAAGAATATGTATACCTGAACATTTACCATATTACTTAAAGCTATCAAAAAAAAATATCCTTAAGTCCTAAGTCCTCTTATTCATATCAACCTAAGAGTTGTTAGACGCCTTTATTTTCCTCTCCCTATCTATCATATTCTAAGAAAACATAAATACCTTACTCTCCATTACTCTAAGGTTTAAATATGTGATAAAAACCCATTTATCCACATTATCCTAAGCCCATTAATCTCCTATCATCATCCCTAAAAAGGGATATGAAGGCCATGGCCTTTCTTCACTATCCTAAAATCTAAAATATAACAAAAGCCATTGTTGCACATATTTGAAAACCATTTTCTTCCAATAAATATGTTATAATCATATCTCTAGCCTATACCCTTGTTTATATTTAAAACCCTTTATATAACATATGTGTATTGTATACATATGGGAAAAGAGGGAAGCATCGGGTTTTCAAACTATATGGACTGTGATGATTGACCCATCAGTATCCAACTCATTAGGATGATGACCTCACTCATCTCTAATTAAGGTGGTGGCATACATCGTATGTGGTAATTGGGGTTGTCAACTCACATTATTCCACAGCAAGCAGACCTTTGTTTCCATACTCAAGAAATTCGAAAAAATTTGGTTCATTGCACAAATCGATTGTCGATTTTTTGGTCATTCTCAAAGCTGGATACAAAGGTAGAGGTATGAGGGTTTTAGTAATCAAAGTGAACCGCATTGAGCTTGAGAATGTTGATGTTGTCCAAATTAAGTCAGCAGTGTGGAAATTTTTTGTGGAGTCAGATGCATCGAGTTTCTTGGTTGGTTTCAGAGGCATGATGTAGTTATCACATTAGAATTTTGCTAGACCTTCAATGGGGTATGAGCCCTCATTAGAAAACTCACCATCAAATTTGATGAACAGATGATCACAATGGTGACAAGGCTCTCCCAAGATGGGGAAAATTGGTCGAAAAGCTTCAATATCGACAAGGAATGTTGGTCCCCTTTTCTACAGGTTCCATCACCCCTTCCAGACATACGAAAAGGCATCTTCAAAGAATCATTTCTTCCCTTGTTGTGGGATGTCATATACATCGTTCAAAATTTTGTGACATGCGAAGGGAGGTTCAATTTAGTCTACTACTACCATATCATAATTCTAATGCATCTTGTAGGTAAGAAACCACTCAATATGCCTTATTTTCTATTGAAAATCTTAACAAAAATATTTTATTTGGTCCAATGAAAGAAAAAATACAGCGAGCATGGATTATATCACCAAGGGTTGATCAAAATGTTGATAGTATTGGAATTACATAGATTGGAGTTTATTTGGGAGGTTTATATTCATGGCATTAGAAGGAAATCAAGAGCAAGGGTTTTGATTCAGATAGGGAAACTAAATTCAAGTATCCCCTCAACTACTCAGCGTTGGTACCATGCTTGAATCTCTTTGCAATCTCAAAAGAGGAAAGGTTTGTCGTGTGGTTCCAATACTTCTAGCTTAGACAGAGTCCAAGGAGACACATTTTGAGATCATTGTTGAATAACCTCGTGATGTTGGGAATATATTAAAGTGGCAGACCCTTTTGAGAGCACTATGGAGGAAGCACCATCAATATTAGAAATTGGAGCTAGTAGTGACAAATTCTAAAAAGGAAAGCATAAGAAAGGTAAAGTCATTAGCCCTAAACCCTCTTGATTTTGAAGTCTTGTCTATCAAGATTTGTTGAAGAAAAACAAAAATTTAATTCTAAAAATGAGAAGCTTCAGGCCAAATGATGCCAGCTAGGGCTACATACACCACACTTATGCAACCTAAGCCACTACACCCACACTATGCAAATAAAATTGCATGTCACTCTATGTACCTGTCATGTACACGTCCTAGGAATTCTTCATATTCCTTTTCATATGAAAATTTCACTCTTAAGGTTAAAGGCTCCTTAATTTAACTTTTATGCAGACTTACACTTTTTATGAAACCCCTCTTATCAAAGTTTAATACTTTTCCTCTTTATTTCTATTATAACGCTTATAATAGAAATAAACGTAAACCGCATGTAAACCTTACCTTTTTTGCCAATACACGGCCTTTGCACATTCTCCGACGCTCACCCTATCGCGTTCAATGTCCACCGTTGATTTCATTCCATCAGATCAACGGCTATTGCACGATCTCCATTCATCCTTCGGAACTCAAATAAACTTAACTAGAGTTCATAACTCATCGGGTCTGTCTCTTCACCCGAACCTTATCGGCTTTAATCTCCGTTGTCGATTTCCTTTCCGATCCGATGAATGAAACCTTGCCTAATCAACTTTATGTGTCCAACTTGTTCAGCCAATCACTACCGTCAGATTACCCCCGCCAGATCCAACGGCTATCAACGATATCGAGTAGAGTTCTTGCACGATACTTAACCACCCGATAAGGCGGTTTTTTCTCTCCACCGTCTGCTACATGTCCGTCGCTGAATGGAATCAGGTGACCATTCCTTTTTACCACTTACCACTTTATGTCTACCCGATAAACCATTTCCGCTTACGAAACCACTTGATCGTACGCTAACTCCCATGTACCTTCATCACCCGATGACCGTTAGATCTGTTGATCTACAGATCCGACGACTCAGATCTACTTTTGGTTCTCTTCACCTTCCATGAGACTGCTATTCCATTTTGTTGACACGTGGCTTAATCTCATCCACTCGTTCTGTTATTTCAAGATCTACACGGCTAGATCTCCCTTTCGGCCCTCATTCGCCACCTGAAGTTTAACGCCAAGGGAAGTCCCGAACGCAGTTTATCTCTTCCGCCACTAAACGCCAATCTTACTTGTCGATCTTAATGATCCGACGACTCTTATGCTCTATCACGCTCCTTTATCTCTGACTGTGTAATCGCCCCTTCAGCTTCTACTTGTGTATTTTCCTTCCGACCTTCACTTGATCTGGATTCAATCTCAACTCCTCCGCTGTGTTCCTTCTTGAACTTTGATTTATCAATCAGATCTCAACACTTATCTGATTGTCACAACACTCCTCTGAGTACTATCTCCTCCGATTCTGCACACCTGCAACCTATGTTACACAGAATTCCCAAGTTCATACACAGGCTATAGTACAATTACACAATGCACATCACTTGAACTCAAAATTGAGTTGTCTGTATTAATAAACAAGTATTACACAAGAATTTCTTCCTCGACCTGATTTTCAATATCAATGGTCTTTCTTCTCTTGCCCGTAGGCTTACAGTCAAACCTATCTAACTCCTAGTTAATTGACCCAGCTAACCCCTTTCTATGCCTTTTAGGCTTACATTTATACATAGGACTCTATAACCAATTTCTTGGTTTAGATCCTTAATCTGCTGAACTAAATCCTAAATATCCTCTAAGTCCACTTTTAACTCCAGTTAATCCCTAAGAATCCTCTCTAGTTCCTCGAATCATGAAACTACCTTAAGAGTTATAATTGACTTCTAACTCTCTTGTCATTATTAACCACTCATGTTCTCCTTCATTCGAGAGCATTTACAAGCATACTCACAACATCTAATTAATTCCTATTCTAATCACTTAAACATTAATGATTACATACATAGGAATCCAACTTCCTTGAAAATACAAGACCCCCATATGTCTACTAGAATACAATTAAATTGTTGAGTTGAATGCTCCTGCATCACCAAACTAAGAAAACATAGCGCTAAATTAAATAATCTGGGAACCCAACTCCGGGGCATAATATAGGAAGAGGACTCTGAAAGTAAAAATAAAACCTTTGTTGAAGGCTACGCTAAGGAGGCCCAACAAGTTATCAACGTCATCTTAGATGACATCTTAACTAACACCTTTTCCTTCCTTCAATTCAAGCCCGACATGCCACAATGTCAAACAAAAGATGATTTATTGGATTTGGGGATTATTAATAAACAAATTCATACGCATGTGATAGAGAGCTAAAGCAACATTGGTTCTTAGTATATCTCATCCAAGAAGAGAAATGGAAAAGCCAAATCACCAAATAGAAATATCTATATTAAAAGGAAAAAAAATTGAAAGAAACAACTTGTGAAAGAGGAGTCGAAATCGAGCCCTTATAGGGATTATCACATCTTTCTACATGACTTATGGGCATCCTTTCAATTGAAACAAATCCAAGAGCAAACTCATGAGATAAATTAGCCAGAGACTTTCATAGAATTCCATCATAACTTAGAAGCCTCGGATCATAATTTATTATGTGAACTTTACCTATTCAACTTTATTTTTCTAGACAATTCCTGTTGGAACCCCAATCCTTTTGTTGGAGATGTCCAGCTCCAGGAATTTATGTCCTATATGGATAATTTTATCAATAGAAGAGAGCCTTGGATTTCTACAAGAAAGACAAAATTGGAAGCTCGATTAATGGTACATGAAGAATACCCATTATCGGGTTTAGTGATTAATGACCTAACATGATTAAGAGAGGATCTTGAGGATTATACCACCATAATTTAGGCACAATCAATGCCATGTCATTACTTAATACCATGAAATGGAAAGAACCTATTCCTTAGATGCTCTTATGGTGGCCCAAGACATATGGAAAGGATTGCAACCACTATTTTAGGACAAACGCCTAATGGGATACCCTTACTTTAGTTTAGATCTTAATCGAGCATCGTTATACACTTATGCATTGCTTAGGCATGGATCGATATGGGTAGGACTTTGGTTTAATTACCCTATTCTTTGGTGTCCTACCTAGTTTTACAGGTCTCCTACCCAATGGAATGAAGAGGAATATTCTAATTGGACACCCATGAACAAAACTTTGGGGTTCTATAACACAAGATAACTTGGTCACCCAACCTATAGCAGGGATGACATTCATCCAGGATTACTTGAGACAAAGTAAATTTGCATGAGGACATGCAACCAGATAGGTTTGGGGGAGATGATGGGTCATCCATGTGACAATATTTTGTACCAGATATCAATTTTTACTTATATACTTTACCATTTTTTCCCTTAACCATACATAATCTCATCGTTTATCATTACGGGTATATATATGTCTATTTTCTTTAGTGATTTGTTTCTTTTTCTTGAATCAATCGATTAAAGGATTGTTAAAGAAGTATTTTAGGTGTGTTTAAAGATGTATTCACAGACTCTTAGTGGCTACTACATCCATGGGAAAATCCAAGTAGATCAACCCGAAGGGATCTACCTCTCGGTCAAACTAGAAAGGACTAACCCCAAGGATGTTGAGGAGATTTGACCTTGTGACCTCTCGATAGATGAGGTATTTAGCAACAGGAACTTGACCAAGTGATTTATCCCTTGGGGATATATATATATATATATATATATATATATATATATATATATAATGGTTTGTTAATAAAGGTATGACCAATTGATCAAAAATTGAGATGTTTTGTTTACAGGGCAGGTTTTGGTCTCACATGCTATGACCATAAGTCAACAAGGCGGAAGTGAAGTGAAAGGATGCACCTAAGTCAACCAACCATGCCTCATGATCTACGTGTGTACTTGAAGAAGAAGCCAAGTACACATCCCCACCTTCATCTGAGGCGATTATCGCCTCTGTAGAAGGAGCATCATCAGATCCCTTTCCTTTCTGAGGAGATTTATATTTACAATCCCTTTTGAAGTGCCCTTCCTTTCCACATTTCCAGCACACCTTTACAGGGTTTCCTGAAGATTTAGATCTCCCTCTAGATTTAGATCTCCCACTTGAGGACTTATTTTTGTTTCTGTTTTGGGACCGTCCTCGTACAGGCAAGGCATCACCATTTTGGCCCTCCATATTTTTCAGCCTTATCTCCTCCGACAACAAGGATGATAATATTTCATCAAACTACAAGGCAGTTGCATTGCTACCTATTACAACAACCAGACTAACACACGAATCTGGTAGACAACACAAAAAACTGATGCACTTATCTTCATCTAAAATTTTAATATTAAAGGCGTTCAAATTCTTTGTCACCAAGTCTCCATCTTTCATCCTCAAGTTATACAGTTTTTCCGTAGGAACAGTTTATTCTCCAGAGACTTAGATTGGTACAAAGTCCCTAACTTGTCCACAAATCCTTTGCCGAACCTTCCCCTGATACATTTAACAACACTGAATTTAAGACATAATCGTATTGTGCTCTTTGCCTTCTGATCCAACTTCGCCCAATTTTTAGCTGACATTGTTGTTGGTTTAGTACCCCTACGATCCACTGATCTTTATCCACCGGCAGATCCTCCATCTTGAGTTTCCACAACTCAAAACTCTAACCATTAAATTTCTCAATCTCTATCTTTCCACTGCTCCCCATCTTCTTTCACCACAAGAATAGATCCCGCAAATCTCCCACTAAACAAGGTCTACCACAAGCCCAAGCAAAACCCCTCAGCAGCAAAGGCGTCCCCTTGAAGTCAAAACAACTCTGATACCAAATGTAGGTTTTAACCCCATACAGAAATCACCTACATACGAATTCTAAAAAAAAGAAAATAAACAATGATGAGAGCATAAAACATAAAACAAATATACTGTAGGTCTTAACCCCATACAGAAATTTCCTGCATACGAATTCTAAAACACAGAAAATAAATAATGCGAGAGCAGAACACATAAGAAACATATACACAGAGATTTTCCCCTAGATCCCAAAACCGGGACTACCAGCTTGATTTTTCATTATGTTCCTTTCAATGTTATAATACATATTTATACATGTCGAAGCATCCAATACCATGGA
Source organism: Pinus tabuliformis (assembly GCA_031772625.1). NCBI lineage: Eukaryota > Viridiplantae > Streptophyta > Pinopsida > Pinales > Pinaceae > Pinus > Pinus tabuliformis. Next base: position 116,760,938 of record CM062819.1, read on the forward strand.
CTGAAAACCATCGCGTCCAATACCATGGACCGAAAACCATCGCGTCCAAAAAACATGTGCGAAAATCATGCACAAAACCATAGGTGTGTCCACCCAACCTAACATAGGGTCCAAAACCAAAATTTTCCGGGGCACTGCCCCAGACCCCATAAAGTGGGGTTACGGGTGCCCCTCAAACCCCTTCTTAACTACGTGGAAAGAATATAACACAACCCAACATTCTCCCACTTGTTGTTTTCTTTCCGCAGGGGGCCACAAGAGAGCTTAGTCATTTTTCCAACCCTGAAATGCCCATTGTCTCTCTACACCAAGAGAAATTCTCAGAGCTAACATATTTTGTCTATGCATCTGCAGTGTTCTTCAAAGTGTCCACGTTTACCAGCAACACATTTTTTTCTTCTATCATATCCCTCACAAAGTGATACTAAACATCAATGTGCTTTGTCTTTGAATGATATGTGGGGTTCTTTGCGAAGAAAATTACACTTTGGTTGTCACAGTCTATCCTTATAGCTTCCTGTACTAACCCCATACTTGAACACAATCTCTGCAACCAAACTGCTTCCTTTCTTGCACGAGTGGCTGCCATGTATTCTGCCTCTGTAGTTGACAGTGCCACTACAGATTGTTTCTTGCTCATCCAACTGACTGCACCTCCAAATAGGTTAAACACATACCCACTTGTAGATCTTCTCTTATCCAGATCTGTAGCCCAGTCTGCATCAACAAAGCCATGAATATCTAACACTTTGTCCAATCCTGGTCTTCCTTGGTAGCACAAACCATAATCACTAGTGCCACGCAAATACCTGAAAACCCGCTTCACTACTGTCCAATGCTCCTTCCCTGGTTTTGACATAAACCTGCTCAATACTCCCACCGCATGTGTAATTTCTGGTCTAGTACAGACCATTGCATACATCAGGCTACCAACTGCACTTGCATATGGAACATGGGACATTTCCTCTTCCTCTTCTTGTGTCTTGGGACACTGTTCAGCAAATAACCTCACACCTACAGGAATAGGAACCTTCACCGGTTTACTATCCTGCATATTAAACCTCTGCAATATTGTTTCGACATACTTCCTCTGGTTTAACCAGAGCTTCCTCTTTTCCCGATCTCTTTTAATTTCCATGCCCAAAATATAGTTTGCAGCACCAAGATCTTTCATGTCGAATTTGGAGGACAATTGGGTCTTCAAATCCTGGATAACTTCTTTGTCATTTCCAACCAACAACATATCATCCACATACAAGACCAGATAAATAAAAAGGTCACCAATTAATTTAAAATACAAACAGTGATCTGCTTTGCTTCTGGTGAAGCCAAATCCCCGTATAAATGTATCAAATTTCTGATACCACATCCTTGGTGACTGTTTTAACCCATATAGAGACTTTTTTAACTTACATATCAGTTCTTTCTTACCCTTCACTACAAAGCCTTCAGGTTGCTTCATGTAGATCTCCTCTTCCAGATCCCCGTGAAGAAATGTTGTCTTCACATCCATCTGTTCTACCTCAAAATCAAAAGCAGCAGCAACAGATAAAAGTATTCTAATAGAAGTTACCTTGGCAACGGGAGAAAAAATATCACCAAAATCAATTCCCGACACCTGGGAATACCCTTTTTCTACCAATCGAGCTTTGTATTTCTCCATTTTTCCTTCTGCATTTGTCTTATTTTTGAACACCCATTCATTGCCAATGGGTTTCCTTCCAATCGGCAACTCCACCAGATCCCAAGCCTCATTTTTGTGCAAAGATGCCATTTCATCAACCATGGCCTCTTTCCAGAGTTTTCCATCCTCTGAATCCACTGCTTCCTTCACAGTTCTAGGATCATCATCAGTAACAGAGAAAGAAAAATTTGAACAGAAAGCAAATGGACTATACCTTTCTGGCTATCTTCTTTCTCAAACTGATCTTTTCACAGCCAGAGTTTGTGGCTCTTCATCTTCTAATTCCTCCTCTAATGTAGAGTCTGATTCTTCCTCCTTTAGCTCAAACTCTATTTTCTCAGGTTCCTTTGGTTGGACTTCATGTTTAATAACATCTTTCACCTCTCTGAACACCACATTTCAGCTGTATATAACCTTCCTTGTTACTGGGTTCCAAAGCTTATAACCCTTTAAACCATCCTTATACCCAATAAAGATGCACTTTTCAGATTTACTATCCAACTTTGTTCTTTTCCCCTTTGGAACATGCACATATGCATCACATCCAAATACCCTCAGATGTGAAAGAGAGGGTTTCTTACCAGTCCATACCTCTTGTGGAGTCTTATCCTCCAACGCTGATGAAGGTGACCTGTTGACTAGGTAACATTCAGTATCCACTGCCTCTACCCAGAATTCCTATCCTAACCCGGCACCACTGAGCATGCTTCTTGCCCTTTCCATCAACGTCTTGTTCATTCTTTCTGCAACTCCATTTTGCCGAGGTGTATATGGAGTAGTCTTCTGCCATGCTATACCACACTTCTTGCAGAATTCTTCAAATTCCTTACTGCAAAACTCTCCACCATTATCTGTCCTCAGCGCATTTATGTTCTTCTCTGTCTGGTTTTCGACTAGAGCCTTAAATTCTTTAAACCTATCAAAGACTTCAGATTTCTTCTTAAGGAAATATATCCATGTATTCCTTGAGAATTCATCTATAAATGATACATAGTACACAGAGTTACCCAGTGATGGAACCTTCACATGTCCAAACACATCATTGTGCACAAGCTCTAATATATGTTTCGCCCTCTTACCACCAGAGGGGAAACTCACCCGATTTTGTTTCCCGTATACACAATTTTCACAAAATCAAAATCCAAAGAGCTATTACTCTACCTTCTACCATACCTTTACCATGAAGTATTCGAAGGCCCTTCTCTCCAATATGTCCAAGCCTTTAATATCACAGCATGGTCTTTTCTCTAGAGACGACTAGATTTTATGCTCCACTTTCAGGAACCACAAAACTGTTGCACCCATAAACAACAGTGCTACCTTGCAGCTTGTACAGAGTTCCAATCTGAACTCCCCGCATCAATACCAGTGCTCCCCGAACCATCTTGCAGGTATCCTTCTCGAACACTACTTTTACACCTGCATCATTCAGCTTACTAACAGAAATCAGATTTCTGACTAATGCAGGAATATGCAGAACACCCGGAAGTGTTCTAACCCTTCCACCTTGCAGCTTCAACTTTACTTTTCCACGACCAATGATTCTAGCATTCTATTCATCCCCCAAGACTACATCACCACCATCATATTTCTCATACTACAAAACCACTCTCTATGGGGAGTGAAGTGAAAAGATGCACCTGAGTCAATCAACCATGCCTCATGATCTACATGTGTACTTGAAGAAGCCAAGTACACATCTCCACCTTCATCTGAGGTGGTTTTCGCCTCTGCAAAAGGAGCCTCATCAGATCCATTTCCTTTGTCAGGAGCTTTAGATTTACAGTCCCTTTTGAAGTGGCCTTCCTTTCTGCATTTCCAACACACCACCTTTACAGGTTTTCCTGGAGATTTAGATCTCCCACTTGACGACTTATTTTTGTTTCTGTTATGGGACCGTCCTCGTACAGACAAGGCATCACCATTTTGGCTCTCCATATTTTTCGGTCTCATCTCCTCCGTCAACAAGGCTGAGACTATTTCATCAAACTGCAAGGCAGTTGCATTGCTACCTATTGCAATAACTAGACTATCCCACGAATCTGGTAGAGAACACAACAAACTGATGCACTTATCTTCATCTGAAATTTTAATATCAATAGTTGCTAACTGACTTACCACAGTATTAAATGTGTTCAGATGCTCTGTCACCAAGTCTCCATCTTTCATCCTCAGGTTATATAGATTTTTCCGCAGGAACAGTTTATTCACCAAAGACTTAGATTGGTACAAAGTCCCTAACTTGTCCCACAAAGCCTTTGTTGTAGCTTCCCCTGATACATTCAGCAATACTGAATCTTAGACACACAATCGTATTGTGCTCTTTGCCTTCCGATCCAACTTCTTCCATTCTTCATCGGACACTCCCGTTGGTTTAGTACCCGGATCTACCGCGATCCACTGATCTTTATCCACCAACAGATCCTCCATCTTGAGTTTCCACAACTCAAAACTTTGACCATTAAATTTCTCGATTTCTACCTTTCCACTGCTCGTCATCTTCTTTCACCACCAGAATTGATCTCGCAGATCCCCCACTGAATAGGTCTACCATAGGCCCGAGCGAAACCCCTCAGCAACAAAGGCGTCCCCTTGAAGCCAAATCTATTCTGATACCAAATGTAGGTTTTAACCCCATACAGAAATTACCTGCATACAAATTCTAAAACACAGAAAATAAATAATGCAAGAGCAGAACACATAAAACACATATACACAGAGATTTCCCCTGGATCCCAAAAACGGGACTACCAGCTTGATTTTTCATTATGTCCCTTTCAATGTTATAATACATATTTATACATGCCGAAGCATCCAATACCATCGACCGAAAACCATCGCATCCAAAAAACATGTGCGAAAATCATGCATAAAACCATAGGTGTGTCCAACCAACCTAACATTATGGGTGCCCCTCAAACCCCCTATTAACTACATGGAAAGAATATAACACAACCCAACATATACATAGATATTTTCCCGTGGATCCCAAAACCGGGACTACTAGATTGATGTTTTATTATATTCCTTTCAATGTTACCATATATATATATATATATATATATATATATATATATATACATGTTGAAGCATCCATAAACCTCAATCCATTAACCCTGGATTAGAACATAACCGTAGTTCCCTTTACCGGATCTACAAAATACCATGGATAGAAACCATCATGCCAAACAATCATGTGTGAAATCCATGCACAAAACCATAGGTAAGTCCGCCCACCTAATATAGGGTCCAAAAAAAAATTCCCGAGGCATTGCCTCAGACCCCGTGCAAAGGGGCGCTGCTCCCGCTCCCCCTCCCCACGTGCATGGGGTAGTTGTGGAAAGAATATAACACGCACCCAACAAACAATCAGTTCCAACAAATAACACAACTGAGATAGAATATGTGGCAACAAAGAAAATTGTGTAGCTCAAAAAATTCTGGAAGATTTGTAGGAGAAACAAGTGCATTCAACTCCTCTTTTGATTCATAACACTTCTCCAAAAACGTTGGCCAAGAACCCAAAATTCCATGGTCGAACCAAGCACATCAATACAAAGTATCATATGATTCGACATCGCGTTGAGGCTAAAACAATCCACTTACAACATTGTTCCACAAATGAGCATATTGGAGACATCTTCACCAAAGAACTTGAAAGAGAGAAGTTTGAAATATTCAGAATGATGCTTGGACTCACCAACATCCCTTCAGATTAAGGAGGGAATGTTGCCACTTAATCTTTGGGATTAGGAAAATCTATGTAAATATTGTAAATAGAAAAATAAAGGAAATTGGAAGACGAAAAGACATGGGAAATTAATCTCAATAGTCTCTCTCTCCTTGTATATTACACAATTTCATTCCTCGAGTTACTCTTGACCTGACATTATTTATAGTTTATTGGAATATAATAATAACATATAAAAATACAATATACTTAAAAACACAAATTAAAGATTGAGATTTATCTCCAAATAGTTATTCTATTTTTAACCTTTTAATTAAATTGATTAATTAAAATCAACGTAGATCTATCTTAATTCTGGATCTATCAAGTGACAAAGAGGATAAAGGTTCTCAAGATGCAAACCTATTTTTCAATGCAAAACTTGAAAAATGATTTGCACCTTGAAAAAATTTATTCCTCTCAACCTTTTAGAACAAGAGTTAAGATAGAATTACACTAATTCCCTCAAGTTACTCTTGCCCTGACATTATTTATAGTTTATTGGAATATAATAATAACATATAAAAATACAATATACTTAAAAATACAAATTAAAGATTGAGATTTATCTCCAAATAGTTATTCTATTTTTACCCTTTTAATTAAATTGATTAATTAAAATCAACGTAGATCTATCTTAATTTTGGATCTACCAAGTGACAAGGAGGATAAAGGTTCTCAAGATGCAAACCTCTTTTTCAATGCAAAACTTGAAGAATGATTTGCACCTTGAGAAATTTGATTCCTCTCAACCTTTTCGAACAAGAGTTATGATAGATTTACACTAATTCTTAATAATATTAGTTATATTTATATAAATTTTACATATCTATATATAATAATAGTTTTAATTTTAAAAAATTCCAAATTCTAATAATAGATATAGCTACATATTTTCTAATTTATTTAAATTTAATTCTTTAGTGTGATATTGATGATGATTGTGGTGGTCCATATATATAATTAGAATATAAATATTGAATTATTATATATTTATTAATTAAATATATATATATATATATATATATGTATATGATTTAATGAACTACCCACAATTTCATAATTGCATGTGTGCTTTTATTAATTATATGTTTTAAAATATAAATTATTATTGTTTAAGCAATGACTCCAAATGAAAAGTAAGATTACAGAATTCATAAATCATTAGAATAAGTCAATATATGGGTTTCTATTAGGAACAGGGCTGGAAAATCCCGGAGCGCGACGGCCGAGCAGTGGAGTGCAGGTAACGACAACCAACCAGTGATCGAACTAGTGGTAAGCTAGTCTATATACTAAGCACAGGTGTCCGATGCTAATGTTGTCCTCCCATCCCCGTCTGTTCATGCCATTTTTCCATAAAGACAATCTGCATGCTTCCCCTCTACATTTACCAGTTGCAACTGTCATATAGAGCTCTGCATGTCTTAGGCCTAGTTTGTGGAATAGAGCTATGCGTGTCGTAGTCTCTCTCACTGATGCTCTTCCATCCTTAGTGGAATTCCTATCTCCTTATCACTACTTTTATCGGAACTTCCAGTTGTTGGTATCGGTTCTCTTTGGCTGGGATGGTTCTCTTCATTTACCGAATGCACCTCGCCCTCGGCGCATCTACGGCTCCAGGTGACCTTAATATCACCTTAAATATGGACAAAATTTGGGGCATAAACAAGAGAAAGGACTCCATCGCTGACAAAATTAAGAATGAGCTTCTTAGTAGGAACTTTGTTGACATCCCACCTCTCAAACTGCTCCCGACGTGGGAAAATGGAAGGGCCGAGAAAGCCTATATTTCCAAGAGAATTGATAGATTTATACTTCATGCCAGTCTAATTGACAATTTAGGCATGCCTTTTTCATCAATCGAGAACATCTTTATTTCTGATCATAGACCGATTTATGCTTGGATGGAGGGGAAAGGAGTTTAGAAAAGGTTACTCTTTTAAATTAAATAAGACATGTTTAGAAGACCCAGAGTTTAATGATATCATTTCAAAATCTTGGTCTGAGATGTCGTCTCCCGAAGTCTTTCCCCTTCTAATGACTTTCAGGGACAAAATGGAGGTCATCCGAAAGGTGGTAAATGAGTGGCAGTACAAAAAGAGACAAGCCAACAGAAAGGAGCTCCGGGAGATTCAAATGGAATTGGATAACATTGCGGATTCCATGGCTTCAAACATGCTACCGTTTAATATAAGATGTCGGATAAAGGAGCTGCAAAAGGAAAAATCGAAAATTTTAGAACAAGAAGAATCTTTCTAGAGGTTAAAGAGCAGAGCGATCTCGTTGAAGGAAGGGGATAGGAATTCAAAATTCTTTCATAATTTCGCCAGCTCCAGATGCGAAAAAAATTCTATATGGAAAATCAGTGATGGGAGAGGAGGGTTTCTGTATTCCCAACAAGGCATTTCAAATGAGGCGGTGAAATATTTTGAGAACCAGTACAAAAGGTCTGAAGAATGCAAATTTCAGGATATTTTGTGGGGCATTGAAGTGTTTCCTCGGATATTTGATGATGATCTAAATGACCAAATCTTCCAGTCGGTATCCGAGGAGGATCTGCTGAGAACAATGAAATATTTTGAAAGGGACAAGTGTCCGGGTCCTGACGGCTGGACAATAGAATTTTTCATCCACTTTTTTGATCTCATAAAATTAGACCTGTTGAGGGTGGAAGGATCCAGGATGTCAGGCAGCGTCAATCAAAGAACTTCTTCCACTAACATAGCTCTCATTCCTAAAAAAGGAGATGTGGAATCCTTCAAGGACTTTAGACCGATCTCACTTTGTAATATATCTTTCAAAATTATATCGAAGATCATAGCTGAAAGAATAAAAGGAACCTTTTCAAAATACCTATCAAAGGATCAGCACGCCTTTCTAAAGGGAAGAAATATACTAGATGTAGTCACAAGCACACAGGAAGGCCTGTTTGCTATACACTCCAAAAAAAGTGATGCAGTTATTCTCAAAATCGATCTCTGCAAGGCATACGATTGCCTTGATTGGGGCTTCACTAGGTGTCTGCTCGCAAAGATTGGTCTAAGACCCAGCGTGATTAACTGGATCATGGCATGCGTTGAATGTTGGAAATAATACTGAGGGGGGGGGTGAATCAGTATTATCACATCAATAAAACTTTTTCATTTCCATATTCAGATTCATATATGCTACTTCCACAACTTCTTATGATTCAGTTAGTTGATCCTTAATGAGTGCATTAGAACATTATCAACCATATTAACAGTAAACAGGTGCAGTAAAATAGAACAAATCATCACACATAAGCCACACACATGAACACCATGATATAAGGTGGAAACCCAATGTGGGAGAAAACCACCTGCTGCAAGTCATCTCAATCTTCTTCTTAATAAGAAAATCCTTTTACAATATTTCTGTACTGGTGCAGTCTTATACCAGTACGCAGGCTTCTACCTACAGAGAGCTACAACCCCCATAGTTCTTGTACTAGCCGATCCATTTACTAGTACGCAGGTTGCTACCTGCTACAATGCTCCAAAGTTTTCAACTGTTACTGGAAGGGAGCTACCACCCCCGTAGCTCTTGTACTAGCTAAGATACTAGTACGTAGGCGCCGGCCTACAATCTTCTCTCCTCCGGGTACCACGTTTCATACATTTTCAGACTGGATACACCTGAAGCACAACACATAATCTGAAAGGCCACGTTTCATCCAATTTTCATACTGGACCCATAAATATCATTGAAGCACATAATCAATCAATCTTCTGAATCACCCAATCACCATATCAATACATATACAAGGATAATATGAGTGTTAGCACCCAGATCTAGTCCATCAGATCACATAAATATGAGTCATTATGATCCTGATCCAATATTAGTTCTCATCCATCAATACTGAAGCTAAACACAATCAACCAAACAGGATATGCAGAATACTGACACCTTTAAACTGTCATCAGAACCCATCAACAACCAGAACCACCTGTGACTTCAAATATCATAGCTCAAATTGTATACGCTACTACAATGAACCAAACCTGCATATATACGCGCTTACACCAAAGCCAACCCACGTACAGATCTATAAATATTCAAACATGACTTGCAGTGATTTCAAACTTAAGTTATACCCAGTTCAGATCATTTTTCAATATACAGATCTAGAATAAGCATAATCAAATATATAGAGATAGTTCATTTCAAACCATTTGATCCCGATCTATCCTTAGATCTTGTTCTCCATCAACCGGTGAGATCCCTCTTTAGCTCAGATCCAGATCTGCACCATAACCCAATCACAGTATTCCAGATCTAGCACTTTATCTGATATTCAATAATTCAGATGATACTTTGCCAAATGATCTCCTTCCTCTTTTATAGCCTTAGTCCTTTCTCAATACCACGGTCCAAAACCATAGGATCAAAAAAATTGTTGGACTAATACCATGAACCAACCATGAAAGTGCGTGAGATCAACACTTTTGGATGCAATACCACGGGCCAAAACCATAGGATCAAAAACTGTCGGACTAATACCATGAACCAACCATGAAAGTGCGTGAGATCAACACTTTTGGATGCAATACCACGGACCAAAACCATAGGATCAAAAACTGTCGGACTAATACCATGAACCAACCATGAAAGTGTGTGAACTTTTCTCTTGCATGAAAGTGCGTAAACTTTTCTCTACATGAAATAAACTTTTCTCTGCATAAAAGTGCGTGAACATTTCTCTACATGAAATAAACTCTTCTCTGCATAAAAGTGCGTGAAATTTTCTCTACATGGAATAAACTTTTCTCTGCATAAAAGTGCGTGAACTTTTCTCTACATGGAATAAACTTTTCTCTGCATAAAAGTGCGTGAACTTTTCTCTACATGAAGGAAACTTTGTTGCACTATAATTTATCAAATAAATTTGTTGCACTATAATTTATCATTTGTGTGATTTTCCATCAAGGACAACACTTGTCTCATAATGCCAACATTGAAAGGGTGGACTATGCGATTATCATTAACGGGATTCTGTTCCTTTTTTCCGCGCGGCTAGAGGCCTTCGCCAAGGATGTCCCCTTGCGCCGCTCTTGTTTATCCTGGCTATGAACACACTTAGCCTTCATATCAACAAGGCTGTCATGGAAAACAAATGCCGCCCCCTGAAAATTTGCAGAAATATTTCAATCTCTCACAATTTATTTGTTGATGATATTATTCTATTTGGAATGTTTTGCAGGTTCACCTGGATTTTCTTCTATGAAATCCTAAAAAGATTTCAAATGGCTACAGGATTGCAAATCAACTATGTCAAGTCAACTATTTTCCACAATGACTCCAATCTGGTTGAAGTTGAATGGTTGGCTAGCCTTTTTGGAATTAAAGCGCAATCCATTAGTCTTGGTATTAAATATTTGGGTTTTCAGATAAAAGCAAATGGTTACTCAAAGGAAGATTGGAATTGGATATCAGACAAATACTATAGGAAGATTTCAGCTTGGGAATTTAGATGTCTAACTCTGGCGGGAAGAGTGACCTTGGCGTAATCAGTACTGAACTAGCTTGCGGTTTATTAGGCACATTTATATTTTCTCCCTGCGAGTATAATTCAAAGTATGAATAAACTTACAGCGAATTTTATTTGGGGTGGTCAAGTGGGAAGAAAGAAATACCATCTCTCAAAAATGTCCATTATCTCGCTGCCAAAGAGTATGGGTGGATGGGGTTTTCTCGACATGTGCACTTTCGGGAAGGCTATCCTATGCAAGTCATTGTGGAGAGTGATTCACGGAGAAGGATCATGGAGTTCCATTATTCAGAAGAAATATTTAGGCAGGAAGGACCTATCTTTTTTGTTTAAGGAGGGAAGGATCGGTGATCTGAATTTAAACAGGAACGCAATAAAATACAGAGATAACCATAAAGACAGATATGCAGTGGAAATAATACCTCATTTCATTACTGTAAAATACTGAAATATGCTTACAAACAGAAGTGGAAATAAACCAGCTAGGGCGATGGTATCTTATCTCTTGGAAGAGATGTGGTGGCTACATGCCTCTGAACTGTCTTACAATGAAGCTCGAATGCCTATTTATTGTTGAGAAACAATGGAAAACCCTTCATATTCCAAAACCTAACCCTAGAAGATGAAACGCCAAATTGTGGACCCCGTTTTTGGGTAAGTTGGTACATCAACTTCCCAGGGTCGCGAATTGGTCGTACTATCTCCGTTTGACATGCATGATAGCCCGTTGGAAAGATCTCTCCGAGGACTATGACAGAAAAGACGATTTTTAGAGATAAAAATCGCTGGCGGTAGATTTCCCAAAAAACGTCGTTTAGGGCCTCAAAACGGCTCTGGAAGTTTAGGACCCGAAAAAACTGCTAAAAATAGTAAACTGTGCTATAATTAAGGAAACTGAAAAAACTGTAAGAAGCACTAGACGGGATCCGAGTGGAATTAGCGGGTGGCCACCAATATCCACCTGGATCAATCGACGCCCCGTATGGTTCTTCAATATGGCTCAGCTTTCGTAAAATTGAAAATTATTTTTTGAAGAACTTAATTTGGCGTTTCCAATCTGGCAACAAGATCCTTATCGGGAAAGATCAATTCCTATGCGGCGCCGAGGAGATCAATGTGTCTGTATCTTTATTAAATTTCTTTCATAGACGGGGCCTTTTCTTTTGGGACAGTTTGATTGCGGAATGGCAGGGATCTATTCCACTGTGGAAAGATGCTGGAACTCTGGACATGCATGGTCTGATCGCTCTTCAATGGGAACACATCAGGACGTGCCTAAGGAACTGCAGATTTTTTCGCTCTACTGAATCTGATAGTCTCACTTGGAAAAATTCGAAAGGATTGAATAATGTTCGCGTCAAAGATGTATACCTGGATTTAATTGGTCTTAAGCTGCCCTCTCTCAATCCTATCTTTCCTTGCATTTTTTGGAAGGTAGTTTGCTCGCCCAAAATGATTTTCTTTGCCTGGCTCTCCTTTCATAACAAGAATCTATCCTGGGAAAACCTAAAGAAGAGGGGATGGCGTGGTCCCGACTTATGTCCTATTTGCAGATCAGAGGAGGAAAACAATGAACATTTATTCTTAGAATGCAAAAGTACCCAGCAATTATGGCATGCATTGGAGAATCATTATGGAATTCAACACAATATCCACGCTTCAATCATTGAAGCGCTCCTCTGGTGCAGTGAGCAAAAGGAATCATGGAGAACAATATTCATTATCGCTCTGTGGAGTATATTGAAGTGGCGAAACAACTCTATTTTCAATGGCTGCAAATCCCCTTTCCTGGAAATCTTTTTCAATATTGTTTCTCTATATGAAGCTCTCCCGCAAAAGTCTCTCAAGCAAAAAAAGGGCGCATGTAAAGACCTTTCTATGGATCCTTCAATTTATCCTAGGGTGTTCTTCGATGGAGATGAACAGAGTGGCTCATGTGGTTGTGGTGTTATAATTATGGTAAATGAAAACAATGAATTCCTCATCCACTGGAATGGCGGGACAGGCACCAACAGCAAATCTAAGGCGATGGCCCTCGTTGGCCTCCTAAAATTTTGCCTCTTTCTAAACATACAGGATGTCTCTGTTTTTGGAGATTCAAAGTTGATGGTGGACTTCGTCTCTCGGAAAAATCATATTGCCATGCCGCACCTGTTAGGGTGTATGGATAGGATCAGTTTATACTGGGGGAGCTTGGAAGGCGGCTCCATTCATCATATCAGTAGGAATCTAAATCAGCAGGCTGATTCGCTATCAAAAGAGGGTCTTCATGCTGCACTGGGTCCTTGGTTTTTGCAGGTTTCATCTGAAGGGAATATTTTTCCTATCCAGGAATTTTCTCTTCCTGATCTCTAGTTTTCGCAAGCAATCACTCAGGTTTTCTCTTTTGTTTTTTTAATAGGATGTTGTATCTATTTTATTCCTCGCAAAAGTCTGCTCCTATGATAACTTTTTGTCCAAAAATGAAGGAATCTTGTAGCTGGACGATCTGCATATGACTTATGATATCTATGGTGCTGGATTTAGTCTCTTATCTGTCAATATCCTGGCAGGTGTTTGTTTTTGGGATATGATCCATGTTTTTTGATTTCTATGATCCATTGTACTGGTTCTCTTTCAGAAATCGGTTGTATATATACGCCTCTTTATATTCCTCATATAATATAATATCAAGCTTTTCCTCCTGAAAAAATATATACAAAATTACAATATAATAAATTGAATTAAATCGATTTATTATTGTTGTTGTTGTTATTTATTTTTTTATTTGAAAAAAATATTATACTTTATTGTTATTATTTTTTGATCTAATGCTTCATGTTATAGGCACTACAACATCACTCCCATATTGAGTCAACATTTAAATGTTTACACTCATTTACAACCACTACAACATTCCCTTATATCGAGTCAACATTTAAATGTTTATACTCATTTACGGACACTATAACATCTCCCACATATTGAGTCGTAGAGTGTCTCTCGATGCAATATAAAAATATCATATGAACGAGAGTCATATGAAATGAGTTATGGATTTTTGGACATGTGGCATTGATAAGTCATGGTATTGACTCATGGAATTGTAGCCTATTTACACATTAAGAATCTTCATGATAAAGCGGGGTGAATCTCCACAATTAAGAATTTTGTTTATATATATATATATATATATATATCATTTTTTTATATGAAAAAATAATAATAAAAATAATTGAAAATTCTCTACTGAGGACGAGAGACAAGTAATGGGTGCCTTCGGTCTGGAACCTTAGCTCTTCCGACTGATCTAATTTATGGAAATGCTTAGGAATTTTTGTTATGATCTCCATGGTTAAGAATTTTGTTTATATATATATATATAGTTGATTTATATATCATTTTTTTTATATGAAAAAAATAATAATAATAATAATAATTGAAAATTTTCTGGGCCGAAACTTTAGCTCTTCCTATCAAACCAGGCAGTAACTCCTCAAAAACAATTCGTTGATATTCATTCAGGTTGGTCTTTATTATATACATGAGGGAGAGACTGTTCATTTCATCTCCCAGTGACTATTCATATTCTCTATTATTTATTTACATCAATTTCAATTATTCACCCAATCCTGATGATTAGTTGTCAACATCCCCCCCTTAATCTGAAGGGATGTTGGTGAGTCCAAGCATCATTCTGAATCGTTCAAGCTTTTCTCTTCCAAGCACTTTGGTGAAGATGTCTGAAATTTGCTCATTAGTGGAATAGTGGCAGAGATGGATTGTTTTGGCCTCAACATGATGTCGAATCAGATGATATTTAGTATTGATGTGCTTCGTTCGATCATGGAACTTTGGGTTCTTGGCCAACTTTATTGCTGAGGTATTTTCAATCATGGGTGGAGTCAATTTTTCTTATTTTACCTACAAATCTTCAAGAATTTTCCTGAGCCACACAATTTCTTTTGTTGCCTCAGTTGTTGCCACATATTCTACTTCTATTGTGGAATCTGCTCGCACTGATTGTTTGCGTGATCTCCAGGAGACGACGCCTGGTCCAAGACTCATAGCATAACCTGAAGTAGATACCCCAGTTTCTTTGTCTCCATCGAAGTCTGAATCAGAGTATCCAATCAAACTGAAGTCGTCCACCTGTGTATACTTGATTCCAAAGTTTTGAGTTGCATTCAAGTACCTTAGAACTCTTTTTTCAACAGACTAATGTCCCTCACAAGGCTTTTGCATAAACCTGGAGAGGATTCCAACAGCAAACGAAATGTTTGGTCTGGTAGTAGTTAGGTAGTTGAGACTTCCTACACGCTGTCTATACTTTGTGGCATCCTCAAATTCTTTTCCTTCAATGGATGTGAGCTTTAAGTTTTGTTCCATTGGAGTAGTAAGAGGATTGCATTCTGTCATGCTAAACATGTTCAACAGATCTCCAATGTACTTCTTTTGAGAAATAAATATAGACTTCAGAGGTTGAGTTACTTCAATACCAAGATAGTAATGAACATAGCCCAAATTAGTCATTTCAAAACCTTTCCTCAATTCCTTCTTTATGGATGCAAATGTAGCTTTCATTTTTCCATGTCATCAAAAAATTATCTACATATACCCCAAGATATACAACTGTTTTGCCAACTTTCTTGACAAATAAAGTTGCATCATCAAGATCATAATGTTTGAAATTGAGTTTCAGAAGATGTTCAGTTAGTTTTTCATACCAGACTCGCAGTGCTTGTTTGAGGCCATACAAGGGTTTCACAAGTTTGCATACTTTATGTTCATGTCCTTTCACCGCAAATCCTTCAAGCTGGGACATAAAAACATTCTCTTTTAGGTCTCCATTCAAGAAAGCGGTTTTTACATCCATTTGATGGACTTTCCAACCATTCTGAGCTGCTAGGGCAAAGAGTGTCCGGATGGTAGCCCATTTTGCTGTGAGGGCAAAATTCTCCTCATAATCGACCCCTTCCTTCTGTGCAAAACTTTTTACCACAACCCTGGCTTTGTGATTGTCAAGTGAGCCATCAGCTTTATACTTGTTCTTGTAGACCCACTTGCAGCCAATATGTTTGGTTCCTAATGGAGGATCAACCAGCTTCCAAGTGTCATGCTTTATCAGGGCATCATACTCCTTTTGCATCGTTTCTTTGCACTCATCATGAGAAGAAACTTCTTTGAAGGAAGTTGATTCGAAATATGTAGACAAATTCAATTCACAATCATAAGAAACATCCATATCAACAGGTGAATCAGAGTCATCTACATCACCTCCATTTTTCTAGTTTGAATTTCTAGTTCCTGTCTTTCCAACCTCATCACGATGAACACTTTCAAGTGTCTTTATCAGCCACTTTGGGGGACCTTTCTCAGATGGTCCAGGCTGCTCCGTTGATTGAGTTGGGACTGAATCAAGATTGAGTCTCCCAATTCTATCAATCACATCACTTAAAGCATCATCCGTTGTTGGAGTTTCATGTAGGGGAGAGAGTGCTTCAGAAGAATATTCCACATATTGATCTAGTATAGAAATCCCCCCTTCAAGATGTGGAATTTGATTATCAAATTCTTGAAATGATTTTGCATTTGCGAATCTATTCAAGCAATCAAGTTGCGCTCAACAACATTGTCAATTTCAGATGATTCAAGAAAGATTACATCTCTAGATACAACAAACTTTTTATTGACTTCATCATAGAGATGATATGCTTTGGAGGTGTTTGAATACCCCAGGGAGATACACTTACGACTTCTTGCACCAAGTTTGTTTCTATGTACCTATGGTATCAAGACATAACAGGTGGAACCAAAAACCTTGAGATGCTTTATCGATGGAATGTGCCCATACCACATTTCATATGGAGTCTTGTTTCTAATAGCATTAGATGGACATTTATTCTTTATATATACAGCACATAGAACTACATCAACCCAAAACATCAACTTTACATTTTTGAAAAACATCATGGAGCGTACCATATTTAAGATTTTCCTATTCATTCTTTCAGCGACACCGTTCTGTTGGGGATTATAAGGTACAGTTGTTTGATGTTTGATCCCATGTTGGCGAAGATAGTTTTCAAGTTCATTTGAAGTATATTCTTTTCCATTATCAGTGCAAATAGAGTCAATATGAGATTGTGCATCATTTTCAATCCATGTATGAAAGTCTTTGAATGTTTGAAAAGCATCAGATTTTTTCTTCAAGAAATAAACCCAACACATTCTGGTGTAGTCATCAATAAATGTCATCATATATTTATTTCCATTTGCATAAGGAACAGGGATTGGACCACATAAATCTGAATGAATGAGTCCATGTTTTCTATATGCTCTTGAATGTGAATCATGAAAAGACCATTTGCTATGCTTTCCTAGAATGCAAGCATCACATTGCTTAAGTTTCCTAGGAATTGTAGGCAAACCAGCAACACCATTTTTCTTCAACAAGCGAAGGTTGTCATAGTTCTAGCATGCCATAATAAAATTGATGGAAGTGTACCTTCTTCATAATGAGAATTGTATGAGAAATTTTGTGCACGAGAAGAGGTACCTTGTAGCTTGAGAATCCTTTCTTCTTCTATTCCCCTCATGACAAGTGAGTGGTCAGATGTTTTTCTCACCTCAAGCTTGCCATCAAACATATGAATGGAGTGACCTTGCTGGCAGATGTGGACCAAGGATAGCAAGTTTCTCTTCAGCTGTGGGAGATATAGAACATGATGCAGAGGGAAGTCTGGAAGACCAGGCAATTTGAGCCTGATTGTGCCAAGCCCTGATGGCTTCATTTTTTATTGGTCTGCAAAGTATACTGCTCCATCAACATTGTCAGTAAATTCTTCCAAAAAATCTTTTCTATGAGTCATGTGGCAAGTTGCTCCTGAATCAAGCAACCAATCATTTTTCCAAGAAGCAAGTGAAACATTAAATAAGTCTTCATTTACTCTGATATTACATTATGCCACAACATAATGAACGGATTCAGGTGCTTTACCTTTGTCTGTGTCATTAGTTTTACCTTTGGGTTGATTTCTTTGCTACTCAATTTTGTCCCAAGGTAACTTGCATGTAGAGGCATCGTGTGATCCATTTCTTTTGCAGTGTATGGAGTGAAAATCTAACTTTTCTCCTTGAAAGTGTCTGCCCCCCCACCTCTAAAATATCTTCCTCTTCCTCTTCGACCACCTCTTCCTCTGGAAGAATCTTGGGCAAGATTCTTTTCTTTATGAGCAAGGGACACAGCCTCTTCAGAGGATTCAGGGGTTGTCTTCTTTCCAAAAGCTTTCTCTCTTTCAGCAAATTTTTTCACAAGAGAGTCAAAGGTAATATCTTTGATATTTCCATTTGCTTGCAATGACTCAAGATAATTGGAGTAAGTAGGATAAAGTGCCTTGAGAAAAGCGATAAGAGGAATATCCAATTCAACCTTAGTGGCTTTGATATCATGCATTATAGATTTTACTTCGGATGTAAGAGCAAGAGGACCATTATTTTGTAATTCAAGAGTGAAGAGTTTAATCACGAGTTGAACAACTTCAAGTGCAAAATGTGAATCATAGAGTTCTTTCAGTTTTTGTAAGGCTTCGAAAGCAGTTGAAAATGGCGAAATATGGTGACTCACTTCTTCACTTACAGATGCTACAATTAATTCATAGGCTTTGTTGTTCTTATTTTCCCAAATGGCGAACTCTTTGTCTGAAGTAGGTTGTTATGGATCTTTGTCTTCGTATCACTTAGGATAGTTCTCCTTGACCACTTAGGATAGTTCTCCTTGCCAGTGAGAACTATTCCCATAATAGAGATGATTGAATGCATACTGTAAAAAAAATACTTCTGCTGGCAAAAAAAATCTGTGTGCTATAAAATCTGTGTACTGCAAAAAAATACTTCTACTAGAAAAATGTTCTTCAAAACAATACAGCGTTATTTTTCCTTATTGATTAAGTAAGAAATTGATTTAATATACAAAGAGCAAAACCATCACCATTTTTTTTTGCATTAGAATATGGTTGAATTCAAGAGAAATAAAAGATAAACAATATCAACTTCTCAAAAGAGAACGGAATTCTGATGCAAATCGGAATTTGCCAAAAACTTGGACGAAAATATAACAGGCAATATCATTCCTATGCTCAAATCCTATGCTTTACACCTTGACTACATACTTTCTCATTGGAAAATATATCTCTTTCTTTTTGTCTCTCAGTATTCAATGATGCCTGATGCTCTAATTAAAAAATGTGTCTAGTCTCAGTTCGGCTGCATAACTGACACACATTTTGGGTGTGTAAGGGCTGGCAAGAACCTCGAGCTATGCACATGCAGAATGACAGACCCCTCTCGTTTCAAACTCAGCTTCTAGACTTTTGAGTGAGTCTTTTGGGGACGCAAATCAAGACCAGCTAGCGGACTTATGTGAAAGCAGGTCTGGCAATGGAGAGAGCAACAGGGTCTAGAGGGAGCAACGTCATATACTAGCATGGAGAGAGCAGCAGCGTGATATACCAGCGTATGGAGGGAGCGTTGTTATGCCACCGTGGAGAGAGCAGCAGCATATGGAGGGAGCAACGTGATATACCAGCGTATGGAGGGAGTGTTGTTATACCAGCGTGGAGAGAGTAGCTAAATATGAAAACAACCCATAGCATTCAACAGAATTTATGTATGAAACACACCAGCATTTACCAAGTCGCCGCACTGATATATATGAAACAACATATATATATGGAACAGTTTTTATATATGAAACACACCAGCATTTACCAAGTCACCGCATTGATATCAGGTGTCTCCACTAGCGTTTACCAAGTCACCGCACTGATATTAGGTGTCTCCACCAGCGTTTACCAAGTCACCACACTGATATCAGGTGTCTCCACCACCGTTGCCATCACCACCATCACCATCTCAGGCAGCATTACCAGCGATTTCCAGAACCTCAGCAGCCAAATATTCAAGACTTCAAGAACAACGCACAACGATTAACCAAGAATAGCCCGAATGGGAGCAGGGCCTCCTTCTCTCGAGCGGTCAAAGAATGAATGTCAATTAGTGCCTATTCACTGAATACGGTTACCGAAACCTAAACATCTTTTGGTGAGCGTTTTGTAGGAGCAGCGTAAAAAACAAAGTTATCCGACAGAGCAGAGAATAATGGTAAATAGCAGATGGAGCAGGGATAGGCGCAACATAGCAGGTCAGTGGAAGCCTCAGATCTACCAGGCTAGCCAGTCTACATAGGATTCAGTGTCAAAATAGGAAGTTATAAAGCAGAGGGAAGCCAAAAATGGCGTTGGCTCTGATATCATGTCAGACCAGGCAGTAACTCCTCAAAAACAATTCGTTGATATTCATTCAAGTTGGTCTTTATTATATACATGAGGGAGACATTGTTCATTTCATCTCCCAATGACTATTCATATTCTCCATTATTTATTTACATCAATTTCAGTTATTCACCCAATCCTGATGATTAGGTGTCAACACTTCCCACTGATCTAATTTATTGAAATGCTTAAGAATTTTTGTTATGATAAATTTGTAGATTCTCTTGTAGAACTTTTGATGTTGTATAGGTTTCAATTTTGAGCTTGTTACTCTATAGACAAATGGCCAAAATTATCTGGTTTCCCATGTGCAGGTTGAGGCCACATGTCGCAAAGATGATGGCAGAAAATGAAACAATGATGTAAAAATTTTCTTTTAGTTAATAGAAAAACCCACCCAGCGTATAGAAAAATAATAATAATAATTGAAAAGAAAGTTATAATGTATCATGAAATAAGCGTATTAATGTTTATTATAGATTGATGCATATATACATATACCAACCATTTAATTTATATGGTTTCACTCGTTTATATGATTTATAAACTTCAATTGTGATATTCTAACATCAAAATAAATACTTCGTCTTAATGCATCTTTCTCCACAAAAAACACCTAAAACGTAAATTCAAAAGTAAATCAAAGCCATTCCCACGAAGCCTAGACCAAATTTATCTTCTCCAATTGCTATACACTTAAGTAAACCAATCAATCAAAAATAGAGATGCACCTAACATAATGGCCACATTTAAATGCATCATTCATAATATAAATGGCCTTGAAAATGACTACTTGTTTTGGCTGCTCAAACAACTTTGTGTCTTTTTTATGCAGGAGCATCCTTGGCCTTACCCAATCCTTATCAACTAAAAACAAGTCTATGCTTGAGTTCGTAATGTAGGAAAATAAGTGCCGCAACTCCCATGTATTTTTGAGTTGTTGACACTTATTATGTAATTGTTAATACTCTTCTTGTATGGAGTTGTTGACAAACCCAAGCCGGTAGTTGTTGCTTTAGTTGCATTTTAATAAAGCGAAGGTTAATTTTGGGGTGAAACCACATTCGGTGGGTGATCGTAGGCTCACATTGATCATCTGGAAGGCCAAACATTGTCAAGTCATCATTTGATGCAAAGAAAATTTTCAAGACTTGGAATTGTTAAAATAATGAAGCCAAATGGGTTTTCATGTTGGAGCTCGAAATGAAGGAGTTTTGATCACAGGTAGTTGATTTAGTACAGAGAGGCATGATTCCAAAAGTCATGCAGAAAGTCAAACTTGCAAGTACTTTCTTTCCCTTTGTATATCAATGTAATCTTATCAAAACAACTTAATAAGCGCACATATGGTTTTTTTGTTTTTGTGTTCCCATTGTGTCTCTATTTCCTTCATCATTGTGTTATTTAACATTTTTGTTTAAAAAAGAGAATGCGTTTTGTTGCATGCTCTGATAGGAAAAGGACTTAAGATTGTGCAAAAACAAGGGAGGGTTGTTACAACATGCACCTTTGCATCAAGTGGTATCAAAGCAAGGCTACACTTTGGGATTTTGCACCTTCGATTTGCTTCGGGACCAAGAAAACCTTGTTCGGTGGTTATTCGGAAGAGTGTTGAAGCCTTGAAGGTGTGATTTGGGACACAGAACTTGGGTTGATGTATGTAAATTTTGGTGAGACATTAGCAACTTGTGAGAATGATTCCAAGGAGAAGAGGAAGTGCACTAAACCAAGAACTCAAGGAATTGAGATGAAGGATAGAAGAGTTGGAGCATAGGAAAAATGGGGAGGCATAAGTATAATCATAGCTAGAAGAAAAAATAGATGAAGAACAGGCTGATGAGGATAGAGAACCAACAACAAGGTTGATTTCATATTTCAGCAATAGAGGCAATGCCAAAGTTGAAGTTTCGTGTTATGATGGAAATTTGAGCACTAATGTGATTATGGACTAGATTGGAGAACTTGAAAGATGAATACGAGATTATTCAAGATCCAAATCGGGTGAGAATTGTCATGACGAAGTTGAAAAGTCATGCTAAACTAAGGTGGGACATGTTGCAGAAAAACAATAAACCACTAGAAAAGATTAAGACTTAGAAAAAGATGGTCACAAAGATCAAGGATGATTAGGTGCTCATGTCCTAAGTGTCGTAAAATGCTCAAAATTTAAAGTGCTTAGAATTGGTTCAAAGTTGAATGAATGGAAAGTGCTCGTCTTCCCGATTCTGGCGCCGCAAACGGTTCGAAAAACGATCGCCGTATGAGGAAGTTATGGCAAAAAGAAGAATTTGTCCATAACATTAGAAATTTTAATTTTTCAAAAAAAAAAAAAAAGGAATATTCCGCCGGGCACGAAATCTGAGGCAACCATCAAACATTAAATGTAACTGCAGTTAAGTTGGCGGAATTTTGGCAGGAGCGCCAAATTTGGCGGACCCGCCATAATTGGCGGAGCTAACTGGAGTTAACTAAAGTTAGTTGGAGTTTTTCTAGGGGCAAACTGGAGAAACTTTAAATGGCCATAACTTTGGCTAGGAAAGTCGGTTTTGGACGAATTTTTTTTTATTTTGGGTATTTTCAACATTCTAAAGCCATTGGTGTAGGTCTTATAGCCATCTGAGGTCAATTGCAGAGGTTTTGGAGCCGTGAAAGTTCTAGGAGCCACTAGGGCCCAGTTTTGTGAAGACTGTATAGGGTTGCAGGTATCCATTGGAGGTGATCCAATACTCAATCCTGAAGTATTCAAGTGTTCTGAATCTATTTTTACCATCTATTTCTCCTGTAGATGCTTCTATTCAATTTTATTTTCAATTTGAGCATTTAATAAAAACAAGGACAAGCCCGGTTGGGAGCTTTGGACCCAGAAGACGTAGCCCTGGAGGGGGTGAACTGCTTTATCAACTTCTTTTGCATTTGTGGTTGATTTATTTTGCAGATCAAATTCGTTTTAATGTATTAAACAATAAAAGGAAATAACTCTGCTATGCTTAAATGGGTCATGAACAGCTGAAAATTTCATGTGTTTTCTTTCTGCAAGACATGGAAATCTTTTAAATATGTTTAATTCTGAATTGAATACCTTGCAAACAAATTTCAAGTAGTTTCAAATTCAGATCAAGTTGGTATCAGAGCTCAGGGTTTTTGTGCAAAGATCTTCTAACTGTCTTACAAAGTATTGATGCTAACCAGGTTGAAACTTAAAATAGGGGAAGGACAATTGACTAGAGAACGAGAGAATCCTCAGTCAAGGAAGGCCTGAGAGCCATCACCTCCACCTTCAATTTCACCCTCAAGAGTCTCAGCAGAAGCTTCCAGGATGTCTGAACATGAAGGAGAAATTCCTACAGAGACAGATCCAAGAGAAGAATAAAGAGTCTTCAGAAAGGCTTTCTTTGATCTCACTGAAATGGTGAGAATATTGTACCAAGAAAGAAATGAGAAATTGGCTGGAGAAGGGTCCAAACATCCACATGAAGGAGAGGGCTCTTCAGGAGGTAAGAAGGATGATGATCATTCCAAGAAAGGACATGGAGGAAATGGTGATCCACCACCCCCATCTTCACCTTCTTCCTCTTCATCCTCGTCTTCTTCTGTTCATAAGCATAGATCTTCTGGAAAAAGTCCTTTTTTGAAGCTTGATGTAAAATTTGAATTACCTATGTTTAATGGTGAAGTGAATGCAGAAAAGCTTGACAACTGGATTAGGCAGTTGGAGGTTTACTTGAGGATCCAAAATATGCATGACGATGCCACAAAGATTCAGTTGGTTTCTTTGAGAATGGATGGAGCAGCATTGGTCTGGTGGGAGGCCAAGACTAAAGAGTAGATCAAGAAATTTGGTAAGGTCACCTTAACATGGCTTGAATTTCTGTTAGCCATTAAAAAATAGTTGTATCATCTTTCTCACATGCAGAAGGCCATTATAAATTGGCAAAATTTCAGACAACTTAAGGGTCAGAGTGTCCAAGACTACACCCAAGAATTCAGGAGAAGAGCTCTCTTGTTAGGAGTAGATTTACAGACCCAAGAAACCTTGCTGAAATACATTGGTGGCTTGCATAGCTACCTTAGACAGACCATCTTGATGTTTAACCCTACTAGCCTGGACGAGGTTTGTGTCCAAGCTACCCATTTAGAGGCAAGGGGAAAAAACACATTTGAAGAGGGTAGAAACAAGCCCCCCAAGGGGAAAAACAAAGAGAAAACCTCCAAGGGAAAGAGCAAAAAGAATGCATCTGTTAAACAGGAGAGTGAGAAAGTGATCTGTAAACATTGTTCTAAACCAGGCCATGAGGAGAAAAATTGTTGGAAATTATATCCTGAAAAAAGACCTCAATTTAACAAATCCAAAGGAAAACAAAAAACTGCTGCTACTACATCTACACCACAATATTTAGGGGAAGATTCAGGTGATGAAACCAAAATTGCAGCCATGGGTTTGAAAAACTTGAAGGGAAAAGAAATTGAAACTCAAGCCAGCACTAGTGCCTCAAACTGCCATGTACAAGCTCCTAATGAGGAAGAAAGAATTGAACTGTTTCATGTGAGGGTGATTTCAAAACATACTAAAATTGACACACTTTTTGATAGTGGGTCACAAGCAAACCTTATATCAGAGGACTTGGTCAAGCAGCTTAAACTTGATACCGTTCCACATCCGAAGCCATATCCACTTGGATGGATTTGCAAGGATGCAAATTTACAAGTTTCAAGAAAGTGCACATTGCGCTTTGCAATTACTGCACATTTTATTGACACAGTTGAACTTGATGTGGTACCTTTTGATATAGCAGTAATTGTTTTGGGAAGTCCTTACTTGTTTGACAGGAAAGCTATCTTTCATCACCATGAAAACAAATATCATATGTTCAAAGATGGCAAGGAGTTCATTGTTAGAGCTCATCGCAAGAAGACAAATATAGCGATGGTGAATGCAGGACAGGTAAAAAGGCTGGTCAATTCAAGTAAGAATTTTGTTCTTCTTATGATTAAGCCCAAGGTTGATGTGAATCATGAGTCATTTGACAATTGTGATCCAAAACTTAAATCAGATCTGTATGATGTAGTTGATGCATATCATGAGATGTTTCAGGAACCAACAGGTTTGCCTCCTAAGAGGGAGATTCAGCATGAAATCCATTTGCATCCAGATTGTCCTCTTCCAAACATAGGCATGTACCGCATGTCTATTATGGAGAATGTTGAAATAAAGAAGCAAATAAAGGACTTGTTGGACAAGGGTTTCATAAGGCCAAGTACTTCGCCATGGGGTCACCGATTGTATTGATTCCAAAGAAAGATGGCACTTGACGTATGTGTGTTGATTTCAGGGCCTTGAACAAGATAACGGTAAAGAATCGTTACCGACTCCCAAGAATAGATGATTTGCTAGACCAGCTGAAAGATGCTCGATATTTCACTAAGCTAGACTTGCGCAGTGGATATCATCAAGTAAGAATTGAAGAAAGTGACATTTGGAAGACAGCCTTTAAAACCAAACAAGGACTCTTTGAGTGGCTCGTGATGTCGTTTGGTTTGTGCAATGCACCTGCAACTTTCATGCGGGTAATGGATGATGTCTTGTGTCCTTTTCTTGATGATTTCGTTATTGTCTACTTAGATGACATCTTAATTTTCAGCAAGTCTAGAGAAGATCATGTCATGCATGTTAGAAAAGTACTTGATGTTTTGAAGAAGAATCAGTTATTTCTTAAAATGTCAAAATGTGAATTTGGAAAGACTTCTTTGGTTTATTTGAGACACATAGTAGGAGGAGGTGCTTTGAGAATTGATCCTGCTAAGATTGAGGCTATTGTGAAGTGGCCTACTCCCAAATCCATAACAGAGGTAAGAAGTTTTTTGGGTGCAGCTCAATATTGGAGGAAGTTTATCTCTAACTTCTCTTCTATAGCAACTCCTATGCATGCAGTGACAAGTGTGAAGCATGCTTTCCAATGGGGAGGCAAGCAGCAAAAAGCTTTCGAATCTTTGAAAGAGAAGATTAGTTCAGCTCCAGTGCTTGCATTACCAGATTTGAGACAGCCATTTGAGATACAAACTGATGCTAGTGATTATGCTACGGGTGCAGTTCTTCTACAGCATGGTAAGCCTATTGCTTTTCATTCTGAAACTTTTAATGGTGTTGTTGTAAATTAGCCTACATATGATAAGGAGTTGTATGCGTTGGTACAAAGCGTCAAAAAGTGGAAACACTACTTGATGGGCAAAGAAACTGTTATACATACCGACCATCAGCCCTTACAGTACTTGCAATCACAAAGCAAGTTACAACAGTCACGACACTTCAGATGGATGGGTTTCTTGCAACAGTTCCATTTGGTAATAAGGTATAAGAAAGGTACTTTGAATAAGGTTGTTGATATGCTTTCAAGGCTTATTATTGGTGTTGTTACTTTACTTGAGAATGATTCCATTGTACATGATAGTTACATAGAACAATATGCATCTGATGATGACTTTAAAGATGTGTATGCTAACTTGAGTAAAGGGAATCATGTAGAGGAAAATGACTATCACATGCATAACAATTTGCTGTTTCATTTGGGCAAGTTGTGTATACCACAGGGAGAGAGGATAAATGTCATAAGAGAAGCTCATTCTTCTCTTATTGCTGGCCATTTTGGTGTGAGCAAAACAGTTGCACATCTACAGAGGTATTGCTATTGGCCTCACATGGTAGATTCTGTTTCAAGGTTCATAAGAGGTTGTTCATTATGTGCTAAAAGCAAGCCTAGCAACAGGAAGCTTGGTTTGTATACTCCTTTGCCGGTACCTTCTAGACCATGGGAGAGCATCTCTATGGATTTTGTAGGAGGTTTGCCAAAATCTCGAAGGCAGCATGATTATTTATATGTAGTAGTTGATCGTTTCAGCAAAATGTGTATACTTATGCCTTGTAAGAAAACTATAACTGTTGAACAAACTGCTAAATTATTTTTTCATCATGTATGGATTCACTTTGGTTTGCCTACTTCCATTATTAGTGACAGGGATTCCAGATTTGTGGGGAATTTTTGGTCCAACCTATGGGAGATGATGGACACAAAGTTGAAGAAAAGTATTGCTTTCCATACGTAAACAGATGGACAAACCGAAGTTGTGAACAAAACCATTGTGCACCTCTTGAGAGGTTATTGCAGCAAGCATCCCAAGCTTTGGGATGAACATTTTCACTACATACAACATGCTTACAATCGTGCCAAGCACTCTTCCACAAACACCTCACCGTTTGAAGCTTGTTTTCGTTACTTGCCAAAATCACCTCTTGATTTCATTCTTGAGAAAGATGTTGCCATTGAGGGACATAGTGACATTGACAAAAGCTCGTTCATTCATTGAAAGAATTCAGCAAATACATCAGCAAATTCAAGAACAACTTGAGAAGAGTCAAGGCAAGTACAAGGAAAGGCACGACAAGCATAGAGTCGATCACAAGTTTCAAGAAGGAGATGAGGTATGGCTGTACATTAGTAAGGAAATGATGCAAGGAGAAGGTAAAACGCTGAAGCCTATTCGTTATGGTCCATTCAAAATCCTCAAGAAGGTTGGAAATAATGCTTTTCAATTAGATTTGCCTTCCTACATGCAAATGTATTCTGTTGTCAATGTGGAGAACTTACGTTTGTATGAACCTCCTTTGATTGTCGATCATGAAAATGTTGTTCAGCTGCCATCTATAGAATATTTCTCGCCAGAATTCTTAGATGAGCTGAAAGAAGATACAATCCTTGATAGAAGGACACGCACTTCAAGGAGGGGCAGTGTAGATTATGTTCGGGTTGGTTTCAAAGGCAGTAAACCGAACAAGGAAAAGTGGATGGAGGTGGACAGAGTGAGGGAGTTGTACCCTCACCTCTTTAACAGGTAGTTGAAGGCTTTTGGGGTCCAAAAGCTTCCCAATGGGGAGGCGTGATCAAGTGCTCATGTCCTAAGTGTCATAAAATGCTCAAAATTTAAAGTGCTTAGAACTGGTTCAAAGTTGAATGACTGGAAATTTCTCGTCTTCCCGATTCCAGCGCCGCAAACGGTTAGAAAAACTGTCGCCGTATAAAGAAGTTATGGCAAAAATAAGAATTTGTCCATAACATTAGAAATTTTAATTTTTCAAAAAAAATTAAAAAGGAATATTCCGCTGGGCACGAAATCCGAGGCAACCACCAAACATTAAATGTAACTGCAGTTAAGTTGGCAGGAGCGCCAAATTTGGCGGACCCGCCATAATTGGCGGAGCTAACTGGAGTTAACTAAAGTTAGCTGTAGTTTTTCTAGGGGCAAACTGGAGAAACTTTAAATGGCCATAAATTTGGCTAGGAAAGTCGGTTTTGGACGAATTTTTTTTTTATTTTGGGTATTTTCGACCTTTTGAAACCATTGGTGCAGGTATTATAGCCATCTGAGGTCATTTGCAGAGGCTTTGGAGCCATGAAAGTTCTAGGAGCCACCAGGGCCCAGTTTTGTGAAGATTGTATAGGGTTGCAGGTATCCATTGGAGGTGATCCAATAGTCAATCCTGAATGATTCAAGTGTTCTGAATCCATTTTTACCATCTATTTCTCCTGTAGATGATTCTATTCAGCTGTATTTTCAATTTGAGCATTTAATAAAAACAAGGACAAGCCCGGTTGGGAGCTTTGGACCCAGCAGACGTAGCCCTGGAGGGGGTAAACTACTTTATCAACTTCTTTTGCATTTGTGGTTGATTTATTTTGCAGATCAAATTCGTTTTAATGTGTTAAACAGTAAAAGGAAATAACTCTGCTATGCTTAAATGGGTCATGAAAAGCTGAAATTTCATGTGTTTTCTTTCTGCAAGACATGGAAATCTTTTAAACATGTTTAATTCTGAATTGAATACCTTGCAAACAAATTTCAAGTAGTTTCAAATTTATATCAAAGGAGAAATTTATGCTTGTGGGCGTTTGAAGATTATTGTGGTAAGAATATTGAGTATGATGTTGATTCAGAATTTGATCCACAGTGGTCATTTTTGTATCGACATTTCAATTCTATAACAAGAGTCATCGTCGGGACAAAAGTCACAGAGAAGAACATGAATGAGGGAAAATAAATATGGACGAAAAGGATGAGAAATGTGAATGAGCCGACTTGACAACCATAAAAATTAATTATTAAAGAGAGTTAATAAATTATTATCTAGAACATTTACTTAATATGGAGAATTATTAATTATCTAAAGTGTTAACTTACATTAATAATTGTTATTATTAATAATAAATTTAATAACTATTACAATATTTGATATTAATATTTGTTATTATTATAATATTAACATAAATATGATAGTTATTTAAATGAATGAAGTTAATAGTTGTTATTAAAAAAATTAACTATTAAAATTTATCATTTGATAGTTTAATATTGTTATTATTATTTGGTTTAAATCGAATATAGTTGTTATAGTTATTATTAAAT
This sequence comes from Pinus tabuliformis, assembly GCA_031772625.1. Classification (NCBI taxonomy): domain Eukaryota; kingdom Viridiplantae; phylum Streptophyta; class Pinopsida; order Pinales; family Pinaceae; genus Pinus; species Pinus tabuliformis. The sequence continues at coordinate 116,790,631 of CM062819.1, forward strand.
TAGTAAGGTGTGTAAGGAATAAGGAGCAAGGAAATGCAATGATAAGGTTCAGAGGAGATCATGAATACAAGGGAGAGGGGAGAAAGGAGAAGTCCAATAGGGTTAAGGGGGAGAAGGACGAGGGGGAATGGTTTAGCCAAAGTTGTAAGGTTAAGGACCTTGAGTGAGTAAGGGGATCCAACTCTTGCTTACCTCCATACCCACATCTCTATTACTCTTGTAAGGGTGCTTCATAATTTCTAGGGTTTCACGAAACTTTCGCTTATACTAATGCTTTTCTTTAGTGACTATCTTGGTGTCTTCAAAGCAAACATGGTGACATGTCTTTAATGAGTGTTTTGCAAGCGCTGAAGACAAATTTCTGGCATTTTTTATGTTAGCGCCATGTTCTTTGAGTCTGATTCTAGATTGTGAGGGTGCTTCATGATTTCTAGGGTTTCAATAATATTGCTGACCATATCAAACATTTGAAAATCTTTTTCTGCAGGGTCAAGGAAATGGGTATAGTATTATCAAAATGAATCAGTAAATCACCAATGTACTTTTTCAGGAATTCCTCCATTCCTTCAAAAGTCTCGTCCATTATCCTCTGAAATGCTGAAGGGGCGTTGATTAGGCCGAATGGCATGATGTTCCATTCATAATGTCCTTTAGGCACGGAGAATGTTGTTTTCCATTTATCCTCTTCTTTGATTCCTACTTGCCAAAAACCAGATTTGAGATCAAATTTGGAGAATATTTTTGACTTTTATATTTGGGCAAGTATAGAGGATGGTTTGGGCAAAAGATATGCATCGTAATCCAATATGTTATTCAGAGGTTTATAGTTTACAATTAGTCTTGGCTTACCTCTGGCGATCTCAGCATGTTTATTAACATAGAATGCAAAACATGCTATGGGGCTCTTACTTTTTGTGATGAGCCCTTTCTTTAAGAGATCCTTGATTTCTGCTTTACACATCTTCATCTGATCTTCGTTCATTGCCACTGCTTTAGATCTCCTCAATTTTCCGCTGAAATCTTTCTTAAGATGAAGTTCTACTTCCTGCTTCTTGATATGCCAAAATGCATTTGGATCATCTGAACAACACTCTTTGAATTTAGCAGTGAGGTCTGCTATTTCAGAGGCATATTTCCCATTGTCCAAATTTTCTTCTGTTTTTAAAATTTCCTTCTTCACTTCCATTTTTGCTAAGAGGTTCTCCAGTCTCTCAATTCTCTTTATTCTATTAGGCGAGTTGGAGTTTATGAATGGAAAGAAAATTTCTTTATTTCCTAAGCTGAAAAAATAACCATACCTTTGGCTATTTTCATCAAGTTTTGCTCCGTGCCTTTTGGAATTCTGGAAAAAAGGAGTTCCGAGATACATAGCACAATTTATACCTGGAACTACTGGACAGACTAGATGTACTCCAATATTTTCAGTCAGGAACACATCTATCTCTGCTTCATGTTTAGTGGCAATTTCACCACTTGCAGTAATGACTCTGGGGCAGGCAGTAAAACTTCTTAGATGCATACTGACCACAGTATTGCTGACAATGTTCAACCTAGAGCCAGTATCCAACAATACCTTCCAATATTCAAACTGTCCACCAATCTTTACCTTCATTTTGACACAATACATTACATCTCGGCTCATCGTATTGCATCCAAAATCTGTTCTATCTTTCTCTTCCTCTCCTTCTTTTGGACTATTTTTCTGGTGGGTTTTTGTGATGACTGGTTCTGAATGGAAAATACATTTTTATGCTTTTCCTGAAAGTTCAAGACCTTGTGAAGTCGAGGCAGAAGCCCATTGAGCATTCATCAATCTCACATTCAATTCTTCATGTTTTTCTATGCACAATCTTCTATTTTCTTTTATAGTTCTTCTCAGTTATTTTATTGCTCGATGAACTACGGGCAATGTTTGCCGTAGATCTTCACCAAAATCTTCATTCCTGAACTGCTGAGTCAAAGCTTCTACTGAGAATAAGGTGGCTGGAGGTACATATCCTTTATTAGGAGACTTCTTTGATTCAGCGGGTGCTTGCTTCAAATGTTCTGTTAACAAAGATTTGTACATATTCTTTATTTGAGGCTCAGTAGCATTCATCATTTGTGCAAATATATTCCTGCTGGTCTCATCATAGTCAGATTTCATCATTCTGACTGCATTACATTTACAAACATCATGGTCACTGCAATCACAATCTCTACATTCTGTACAATGAGGATCCTTGCAAGATTCATCCTCAGATGTGTCTTCAGAATCAACAAAATTCAAATCATATTCAGATTCTGAGTCAAAGGTTATCAATTCATCACAGCTACTGAGTAGATCAAAGAAATTAATTTTTCATTTTTTGTTTCTATAGTGGACTTTCTTCTTTGATTTATCTTTCTTCTTTTCTGGACAATTTGGAGCTGTGTGGCCTTTCTTGTTACAATTGTAACAAATGATTTCTTTGTCTTTAGAAAACATCTTTGTATGTTTATAAGGTTTAGCCTTGTGATGTTTTCTTTGTAGTTTTTCTTGGGAAAACTGGGAATTCTTTTTGAAATGCCTTTTCTTTCTGCGTTTATGCCCCTTAGAATTGCTAGCTTTGCCAAGGTGCCATTGCTTACAGAGCTACTGATAGCCATGGGGATTTTTAGGATTAGTACCTGCTCTAGCAATCTTCATTTGTGAACATAATTCAACAATGATAGCTTTAACGGCTTGCCTGATTATACAAAATTTATAATCACCAACCTTCCCTAGTAATTTATTAACAATAGCAGAAGAGACCCACTAGGGAAGAGATGCTACAAAAATCTCCTTCCACTTTGGCTCAAGGATGAGATCTGGAGTCAAGGTGTAGAGCCTGTGGAGGAACTCATTGAAGTATTCTTAAAAATGCTGCATATTATGAAGTTTCATGGCAAGCAAAGTAATTGTTGTAATGTCATTGGTTATTTCAGGAAAACCAATGAAATTGACTATAATGCCATAGAGGAGACTTCCTATCATATTACTAACAGGCATATGGGTGATGGGATCCATGTGGGTAGATTCATCTTCATTAAGGACAGCAGTTTGTTCCCAAGATGTCAAAAGATTTGGGTGTTTGAGGGTTTCTGCTTTTAGCCAAGAATCCAAAGTGCCCTCAAATCCTCCAATAATCCTCCTGGTGGCATTAATGGGACCTATATCATCTACAAGATAGGTCCTATAACAAAGAAGCATGGAATGCAGAACAGACATAATTTCAGCTTCAGCGCAATTATCTATATTCCATGAATATGTAGCATTAGCAGACCAGTGTTTATGATATTCTAAGAATTTTAAATCCATAAAAACTGAAGATGAATTAATATCTGGCTTGGAAAGCTTATGTCGTTCTGACTCTACCTCTGTAATTCTGCACTTATTGAAAAAGAAGAAACAGACCCCTCTGTTAACTGGAAACTTCCCCCTGTTTCCCCTTCAGATGTATATAAAGGATTGCATGCTTTTAATTTCCATGCCCTTAGTCAAATAAAGATCAAAGAAAAGTATATCAAAGCTGAACTCACACTTAACTCCATGATGACAATCTCGCTTATTGAGCTAAAACATGTTAAAGCCGCCTTAAAATCGGGATACCAGTATGCCCATCTGGGGATGGTGAGGATAGGACTGAATGCGTTGCATAGAAAAAGCTAGAAAGCCTATGTTTTCTCAACCCTATTTGATAATCGATGGACTACATTTACACAAGCTATGATAAGAGGAATTGAGATCAATCTCTGTGACCGTCCAATTCAATATGATGTGTTTCCTAACTTTTATGTTGCATTAGACGATCCAAATATCCTGCAATGCCTAACTTTAGGTATCCACACTGCCGGATATGAGAATTTCAAATAAAAATCAAAAAAATTGGCCATATTTTATATCACTTGTGTCCGCTTCTATAACACAACAATTCCTGTTGTACTACATACTCCTGATAAAGATGAAGGCCGAGTCACCCTCATACAATATGACTCTGCTTGCAACCCTGTAGCACCAGTGTATGTTTCCCGTAATGATTTATGTCCTCCTGACGATTGGGTAACAAATTGGGGAAAACCCATAAAGAAACCTGTTGTTGCAGCCCAATTAATCATCACTAAGATAGATGGCAAGGTTACCACACGATTTCCCAGAGTCAACCTAGTTCAGCATGGTGGACCCTCTGTCTCTACAGTTCCAACTACAATCAACCAATTGCATCATGTACCTCCGCAGTTTGCAATTGACCAAGCAGTGTATGATTCCATCAAAAGATTATTTTCAGAACCAGGCCCTTCTCAGCCATTCAGCTCAGTCTATGACCATCCACACTGCTCTAAAACATTTTGTCAATTTTCTTCAAAACCACCCACACCACATGGTGAGTCATCAGACCGTCATAAAATCAATATGATCAGATTTACTCCTCCATCTGATTCTTCTGAAGAAAGTTACAAAAGAGTTGTATTTTTTAATCCACAAGAAGAACTTCTTGTACATACAGTCTCTGGTTCTTCTACCTGTGGTTTAGGTTATGTTGATTCTTCAGTTATTCCTGAATATAGAAGGAATCCCATTGACAAGATTCCAAAGCATGTAGAAATTCCTTCTGATTCAGAGATAATTGCTTTTTTAAAAATCTCTAAAGGTATTAGTCCATATGATCCAAAAGATTAATGGAAAAAGAAAATGTTCAATTGGAATATGTTCACACATGAAAAGGAACATTTTTACCTTGAAGAAGTAAGACTTCTTCCAAAATATGATCGTCCTGCCTTCAACAAACAGAATGTTGAGAAATGGAAAGATTGGATGAAGGCAGAAAACCAATGGATATCATTCTATGAATGGTATTATCCTTCTGCAAATATAGTAGAACAATCCTTGATGAAGCAGTTCAGAAATCAAGCCAAGCAAAAGAGAATCAAGGATCCAGAGAAATTTGTGGAAGAAAAATTAAAAGAAAACCCTGTAGTAATTCCTCCGCCTTTGAAATCCCATGTTTTCCAACCAAAAATTCAGTGTATGATGAATAAGCCAAATATTCCTAGATCTCTGATGGCTGTTCAAATAGAAGGTGAGAAATTACTGAGGAAGATTTGTTCCCAGCTCCATAAATATGATACGGCCTGGAATTCCAAATAAACACAAGTGGGAACTCCTTGATGGTAATCTCTTGGAACCAGAGACAGAATTTCCCCCTTGGAAAAAAAAATTTTATACGAGGTCAAGATGGAAAATTGTACAAACTACTTCCATCACATTCTGATGATCCTACCTTAGTTGGAACCAGAGACAGAATTTCCCCCTTGGAAAAAAAAAATTTATACGAGGTCAAGATGGAAAATTGTACAAACTACTTCCATCACATTCTGATGATCCTACCTTAGCAGCAAGAGACTCGATTGCTGCTACCAACTGGACTAGTCTAGCTCTATCCAATCTTGAAAAATTTGTCAGATCTAAATTTGAGAGTATTGAAACTGCTAATTCTGAAATGAAGACTCTACTTGAAAGTATTTTGCGAAAGCAAAATTATAATACAGTTTGTCTGAATAGCAGTATAACTACTCTAGCAGAAAATGATAAGGCTCTTGCTAAAAGTCTTGACATATTATCTTTACAGATAGAAAGGAAGATCCATGATGTTGCCTCTGCTCATGGAAAAGAAATAGACAAAATCAGCACTTCACTAGATATTGTTAAGAAATAGGTATGGGAAGTATCTAAAGGAGTAGAATCTCTGAAAAAGAAGCCTTGGGTAGAAGCATACAAGTTTGCAACCTTATTCTCCGAACCCAAGACTTCTGTTCCTTATTCTATTACTCCTTATGCGGAAAGCCTCATAAGAACGCCCAGTTCCATAACCTTTCCACCCCCTACTTCTACTCATCCCTATTCTTTATTTGCCAATCCCAGTTTCTTTAGTTTGAGCCAAGTCATCTCCAAAACTAAAGAACCTGAAGAAACCAGCAAAGAAACTTCTGATTTTGTATTTGGTTCATCTTCCAAAGATGAAGAAGAAAAAGAAGATTTTGATATAAGTATTCATAAAATAGATGTTGAACCAGAAATTGAAGACCTTGAAGCTTGTATCAACAATTTCTCTGTCTCAGACAAAGAACAATCTGATGAAAATGAAGACCAGGTAAATGCTACCTCCTCCAGATCTCGATGGGATACCACCTGGAATCCTGTTCCTGATCGCAGAGACCTTATGAAATCTGAATATCATAAACACTGGTCTGCTAATGCTACATATTCATGGAATATAGATAATTGCACTGAAGCTGAAATTATGTCTGTTCTGCATTTCATGCTTCTTTGTTATAGGACCTATCTTGCAGATGATATAGGTCCCATTAATGCCACCAGGAGGATTATTGGAGGATTTGAGGGCACTTTGGATTCTTGGCTAAAAGCAGAAACCCTCAAACACCCAAATCTTTTGACATCTTGGTAACAAACTGTTGTCCTTAATGAAGATGGATCTACCCACATGGATCCCATCACCCATATCCCTGTCAGTAATATGATAGGAAGTCTCCTCTATGGCATTATAGTCAATTTCATTGGTTTTCCTCAAATAACCAATGACATTACAACAATTACTTTGCTTGCCATGAAACTACATAATATGCAGCATTTTGAAGAATACTTCAATGAGTTCCTCCACAGGCTCCACAACTTGACTCTAGATCTCATCCTTGAGCCAAAGTGGAAGGAAATTTTTGTAGCATCTCTTCCCTAGTGGGTCTCTTCTACTATTGTTAATAAATTACCAAGGAAGGTTGGTGATTATAAATTTGGTATAATCAGGCAAGTTGTTAAAGCTATCATTGTTGAATTATGTTCACAAATGAAGATTGCTAGAGCAGCTACTAATCCTAAAAAGCCCTATGGCTATCAGCAGCTATGTAAGCAATGGCACCTTGGAAAAGTTGGCAATTCTAAGGGGCATAAACGCAGAAAGAAAAGGCATTTCAAAAAGAATTCCCAGTTTTCCCAAGAAAAACTACAAAGAAAACATCACAAGGCTAAACCTTATAAACATAAAAAGATGTTTTCTAAAGACAAAGAAATCATTTGTTACAATTGTAACAAGAAAGGCCACACAACTCCAAATTGTCCAAAAAAGAAGAAAGATAAATCAAAGAAGAAAGTCCACTATAGAAACAAAAAAGGAAAAATTAATTTCTTTGATATACCCAGTGGTTGTGATGAATTGATAACCTCTGACTCAGAATCTGAATATGATTTGAATTTTGTTGATTCTAAAGACACATCTGAGGATGAATTTTGCAGGGATCCTCATTGTACAGAATGTAGAGATTGTGATTGCTTTGACCCTGATGTTTGTAAATGTAATGCAATCAGAATGATGAAATCTGACTATGATGAGACCAGCAGGAATATATTTGCATAAATGATGAATGCTACTGAGCCTCAAATAAAGAATATGTACAAATCTTTGTTAACAGAACATTTGAATCAAGCACCTGCTGAATCAAAGAAATCTCCTAATAAAGGATATGTACCTCCAGCCACCTTATTCTCAATAGAAGCTCTGACTCGGCAGTTCAGGAATGAAGATTTTGGTGAAGATCTGCCGCAAACATTGCCCGCAGTTCATCAGGCAATAAAAGAACTGAGAAGAACTATAAAAGAAAATAGAAGATTGTGCATAGAAAAACATGAAGAATTGAATGTGAGATTGATGAATTCTCAATGGGCTTCTACGTCGACTTCACAAGGTCCTGAACTTCCAGGAAAAACAGAAAACTGGATTTTCCTTTCAGAACTAGTCATCACAAAAACCCACCAGCAAAATAGTCCAGAAGAAGGAGAGGAAGAGAAAGATAGAACAGATTTTGGATGCAATACCATGAGCCGAGATGTAATGTATTGTGTCAAAATGAAGGTAAATATTGGTGGACAGTTTGAATATTGGAAGGTATTGTTGGATACTGGCTCCAGGTTGAACATTGTCAGCAATATTGTGGTCAATATGCATCTACGAAGACCTACTGCCTGCCCCAGAGTCATTACTGCAAGTGGTGAAGTTGCCACTAAACATGAAGCAGAGATAGATGTGTTCCTGACTGAAAATATTGGAGTACATCTAGTCTGTCCAGTAGTTCCAGGTATAGATTGTGCTATGTATCTCGGAACTCCTTTTTCCAGAATTTCAAAAGGCACGGAGCAAAACTTGATGAAAATAGCCAAAGGTATGGTTATTTTTTCAGCTTAGGAAATAAAGAAATTTTCTTTCCATTCATAAACTCCAACTCGCCTAATAGAATAAAGAGAATTGAGAGATTGGAGAACCTCTTAGCAAAAATGGAAGTGAAGGAGGAAATTTTAAACACAGAAGAACATTTGGACAATGGGAAATATGCCTCTGAAATAACAAACCTCACTGCTAAATTCAAAGAGTGTTGTTCAGATGATCCGAATGCATTTTGGCATATCAAAAAGCAGGAAGTATAACTTCCTCTTAAGAAAGATTTCAGCAGAACACTGAGGAGATTAGCAGTGGCAATGAACGAAGATCAGATGAAGATGTGTAAAGCAGAAATCAAGGATCTCTTAAAGAAATGGCTCATCAAAAAAAGTAAGAGCCCCATAGCATGTTTTGCATTCTATGTTAATAAACATGCTGAGATCGCCAGAGGTAAGCCAAGACTAGTTGTAAACTATAAACCTTTGAATAGCATATTGGATTACGATGCATATCCTTTGCCCAAACCATCCTCTATACTTGCCCAAATATCAAATTCAAAGATATTCTCCAAATTTGATCTCAAATCTGGTTTTTGGCAAGTAGGAATCAAAGAAGAGGATAAATGGAAAACATCGTTCTCTGTGCCTGAAGGACATTATGAATGGGACATCATGCCATTCGGTCTAATCAACGCCCCTTCAGTGTTTCAGAGGATAATGGACGAGACTTTTGAAGGAATGGAGGAATTCCTAAAAAAGTACATTGATGATTCATTGATTCATTCTGATAATATTGCTGACCATATCAAACATTTGAAAATCTTTCTCCGCGGGGTCAAGGAAATGGGTATAGTATTATCAGAATCCAAATTGAAGTTGTTCCAACCAATGATAGATTTCTTGGGTTACAACATACAGTATGGTTCTTACATTGTAATCCAAAGAAGTCTGAATTTTGTTGATCATTTCCCTGATGAAATTAAAGATAAAACTCAGTTGCAGAGGTTTTTGGGAAGTTTGAATTATATTTCCAAGTTTCTGAAGCATTGTGCACAAGAAAGGAAGTTGTTAAATAAACGACTTCAAAAAGATCCAATTCCATGGAATAATGACTGCACCCAGGCAGTCAAGACAATAAAAGAAAAGGTCAGAAGCATCCAGCCACTCTCCCCTATCAGAGAAGATCATAATGACAAACGCTATCCATGAAGGATGGGGAGCAGTTTTGTGGAAGAAAAACCCAGTAGCAAAAATGAGATAGAAGTATGCCAGTATGCATCTGGTCTTTGGGCAAAGAATCAATTGAATTGGTCCAGTCTGAAAAAGGATCTTAGAGCAGTTTGTTTGGGAATAGCAAAATTCAGAGATTTTGTTATCTACACAAAGTTCACAGTTAGAACACACTGTCAAGCATTAGAATTTCCATTCACAATTGTGACTTTGAAGACGCCGCCATGGTAAGATGGATTATGCAGCTCAGTCAGTATAACTTTGATATTGAATTTGTCAAAGGAGACAAGAATAGTTTTGTAGATATGTTAAGTAGGGAATTTTTGTCTGAACATTCAATAATGAGTCTGCAATGCAATTTCATCAGAAGAAATGAAGACTCTGTGGAAATTGAAACTTCCTCTGGATGGACCTCGTATGATTTTAATAAAAGCCTTCTAGATCATGATGAGGATTGGCAACCAATCAAAGAATTCAGGTATAGAACAGGCATTGATTTCCTCTGTACAGACCCTCACCAGGATGAAGTAAATGATGAAGATATTGAAGCTTTAGACTACCTAAGACAGATTGGAAGCATTGCCTACAGGCTTGAAAAAGATCATGAAGATGATAATAGAATCACCAGCTGTCATATAACCTTCAGAAGATTTGACAATCATCTTCACAGAGAAAATTATGATCCTGACAGGCAGCAAGAAGCATTTTATGCAGCGATGAATCTACAAAACTTTTCCACTAACATGTTTTATTCTTTGCAGTTTTCTTTTCTGTTTGAAGATACTCCAGTGGAAGACATGGAAGAAGATGACCCGCTCCCAGATTGGTTCATGGATTGGTGGGAAAAGTACGGCTTATCGCCGCTCATCATGAAACCATACTCCTTAACCATGTTGAAAATTCCAAACTTCAGTCCCCCCAATATGATGCTGACTGATGTCTTGTACGAAACAATAAGAGATTTGGTAAACCTAAGCAGTACATATTTTCTTAATGGTGTCAAAAGATGTGGCCATGTGAGGTGGTTCGTAATGAACCATTACAAGAACAGAAGGATTATTCCAAGTACCAACTATGAAGAATTCCACCGACAAACTGACCCAGATTTGAATCCATTCATGAACTTAAATTATTTGGATTTACCAAACCCACATGATGATACAACTTGGGAATCTGAAAAAGAAGTTTGGGTACAATATTACTCAAATTACTTGGTTGAAAGGTGGAACTACCAGTACTACACCTATCCTCAAGTTGATTACTATACTTTTGATTGATGTCTTTCCAACCGACTATGGTGTTGGATGAGCTTTCTTGGGTTCTCTTGTCCTGGAATCTCCACCCTGTAATCTTGTACAATCGAGATTTGCATATCTCAACCTTTAGTCTTTTCAGTCTTTCGAGGGTTCTCTTTTTATGAATATCCTCTATGTAATCACTGTTTTTACCAAGATTCGGTCCCCACATGCCTCTAGCTCTCCGTAAAAGGATAAGGGACGAGATAACATGGGACAGTCCTCCCATGCCCGAATCTTGCTTTCGGCAATCTGTCTAGATCTGTCAAGTGGTTTTACTTTTGAGTCATCAGTCTGTACACAGTGCATTCACGGGTGTTTGTTCCCTTCCGGCCTTATAAATAAGAGATGGTTGCGAAGTAAGATTCGTTCGTGTCTGTAGAGAACTAAGAGGTCCTGAGTCAAGTCTGAGTAGAATTTTTCCCCTGCTGTGCATCTGCGGACTTATAGTCTGAACTGATTGCACCACGAGAGAATTTCAAGTCTTTAGGAGAATTGAGAAGCCTACGCATTATTGCTTGACGCTAGTGTGAACCTAAAGTGGCCAGTTCATAGAATTGTCTTGTGAGTCTAAAAGTATGTTTTAATCTCGAGACTCGGTCTGCTTGTATGCCAGGTACCCTGTATATTTGTTACGCTTCGGCTAACTCATATTTACTAAACGTTGCAGCAGTCCATCTGAGGAAGAGACTTCCCTCTGTAATATTTGCATCCATAAATAATATTAATCTTGTTCAGAAAATTCCGCAAACTTGTCGTATTATCTATATCTGTAAAAGGCCCTGTTCAGCAGTCCATCTGAGGAAGAGATTTTCCCTCTGTAATATCTACATCCATATATAATATAAATCTTGTTCATAAATTTCCGCAAACTTGTCGTATTATCTATATCTGTAAAAGGTCTTGTAATAAATGGTATGGACGAGACTTTTAAAGGAATGGAGGAATTCCTAAAAAATTACATTGATGATTTACTGATTCATTCTGATAATATTGTTGACCATATCAAAGATTTGAAAATCTTTCTCCGCAGGGTCAAGGAAATGGGTATAGTATTATCAGAATCCAAATTGAAGTTGTTCCGGCCAATGATAGATTTCTTGGGCTACAACATACAGTATGGTTCTTATACTGTAATCCAAAGAAGTATGAATTTTGTTGATCATTTCCCTGATGAAATTAAAGATCAAACTCAGTTGTAGAGGTTTTTGGGAAGTTTGAATTATATTTCTAAGTTTTTGAAGCATTGTGCACAAGAAAGGAAGTTGTTAAATAGACGACTTCAGAAAGATTCAATTCCATGGAATAATGACTGCACCCAGGCAATCAGGACAATAAAAGAAAAGGTCAGAAACATCCAGCCACTCTCCCCTATCAGAGAAGAATGGGAGAAGATCATAATGACAGACACTAGCCATGAAGGATGGGGAGCAGTTTTGTGGAAGAAAAACCCCAGTAGCAAAAATGAGATAGAAGTATGCCAGTATACATCTGGTCTTTGGGCAAAGAATCAATTGAATTGGTCCAATCTGAAAAAGGAGCTTAGAGCAGTTTGTTTGGGAATAGCAAAATTCAGAGATTTTGTTATCTACACAAGTTCATTGTTAGAACAGACTGCCAAGCATTAAAATTTGCCATTCACAAATGTGACATTGAAGACGCCGCCATGGTAAGATGGATTATGTAGCTCAGTCAGTATAACTTTGATATTGAATTTGTCAAAGGAGACAAGAATAGTTTTGCAGATATGTTAAGTAGGGAATTTTTGTCTGAACATTCAATAATGAGTCTGCAACGCAATTTCATCAGAAGAAATGAAGACTCTGTGGAAATTGAAACTTCCTCTGGATGGACCTCATATGATTTGAATAAAAGCCTTTTAGATCATGATGAGGATTGGCGACCGATCAAAGAAGTCAGGTATAGAACAGGCATTGATTTCCTCTGTACAGACCCTCACCAGGATGAAGTAAATGATGAAGCTCTTGAAGCTTTAGATTACCTAAGACAGATTGGAAGCATTGCCTACAAGCTTGAAAACGATCATGAAGATGATAATAGAATCACCAGCTGTCATATAACCTTCAGAATATTTGACAATCATCTTCACAGAGAAAATTATGATCCTCACAGGCAGCGAGAAGCATTTTATGCAGCGATGAATCTACAAAACTTTTCCACTATCATGTTTTATTATTTGCAGTTTTCTTTTCTATTTGAAGATACTCCAGTGGAAGACATGGAAGAAGATGACCCGCTCCCAGATTGGTTCATGGATTGGTGGGAAAAGTACGGCTTATCATCGCTCATCATGAAACCATACTCCTTAACCATGTTGAAAATTCCAAACTTCAATCCCCCCAGTGTGATGCTGATTGATGTCTTGTACAAAACAATAAGAGATTTGGTAAACCTAAGCAGTACATATTTTCTGAATGGTGTCAAAAGATGTGGCCATGTGAGGTGGTTCGTAATGAACCATTACAAGAACAGAAGGATTATTCCAAGTACCAACTATGAAGAATTCCACCGACAAACTGACCCAGATTTGAATCCATTCATGAACTTAAATTATTTGGATTTACCAAACCCACATGATGATACAACTTGGGAATCTGAAAAAGAAGTTTGGGTACAATATTACTCAAATTACTTGGTTGAAAGGTGGAACCACCAGTACTACACCTTTCCTCAAGTTGATTACTATACTTTTGATTGATGTCTTTCCAACCGACTATGGTGTTGGATGAGCTTTCGTGGGTTCCCTTGTCCTGGAATCTCCACCCTATAATCTTGTACAATCGAGATTTGCATATTTAAACCTTTAGCCTTTTCAGTCTTTTGAGGGTTCTCTTTTTATGAATATCCTCTATGTAATCACTGTTTGTACCAAGATTCGGTCCCCACATGCCTCTGGCTCTCCGTAAAAGGAGAAGGGACGAGATAACATGGGACAGTCCTCCCATGCCCGAATCTTGCTTTCGGCGATCTGTCTAGATCTGTCCAGTAGTTTTACTTTTGAGTCATCAGTCTGTACACAGTCCATTCACGGGTGTTTGTTCCCTTCCGACCTTATAAATAAGAGATGGTTGCGAAGTAAGATTCATTCGTGTCTGGAGAGAACTGAGTTGTCCTGAGTCAAATCTGAGTTGAATTTTTCTCCTGCTATGCATCTGCGGACTTATAGTCTGAACTGCTTACACCACGAGAGAATTTCAAGTCTTTAGGAGAATTTAAAACCCTGCGCATTGGTGCTTGACGCTAGTGTGAACTTAAAGTGGCTGGTTCATAGAATTTTCTTGTGAGTCTAAAAGTCTGTTTTAATCTCGAGACTCAGTGTGCTTGTATGCCAGGTAGCCTGTAAATTTGTTACGCTTCGGCTAACTCATATCTACTAAACGCTGCAGCAGTCCATCTGAGGAAGAGATTTTCCCTCTGTAATATCTGCATCCATAAATAATATAAATCTTGTTCAGAAATTTCCGCAAACTTGTCGTATTATCTATATCTGTAAAAGGTCCAGTAGTAAATAGTATCAAAGCCAAGTATTGTTTGAGTGGATTTTGTATGAGTGACATTGTCTGAGTGGATCGCGAATTCGCTTGAGTCCTGAATAGCGTTTGTAGCCTGTTGTTGCCGTGTGTTGGCGTTGAAGGTGTTGAAGACGTTGGACGAGAATTCGTACTTCGGTACGCGAGGAAGCCGCAATTTCATCTACAAAAGAAAGCCGCAATTCTTCTTGATAGCATTCTGCAAGTCTTTGAACGGGTATTCATCTTATATCTCTCACTATGGATGCATCTTCTTCTGAGTCTATGGGAATGTTCCGTTCTAAGCATTTTAAATCCATAAAAACTGAAGATGAATTATGATCTGGCTTGGAAAGCTTATGTCGTTCTGACTCTACCTCTGGTAATTCTGCACTTATTGAAAAAGAAGAAACAAACCCCTCTGTTAACTGGAAACTTCCCCCTGTATCCCCTTCAGATGTATATAAAGTATTGCATGCTTTTAATTTCCATGCCCTTAGTCAAATAAAGATCAAAGAAAAGTCTATCAAAGTTGAACTCACACTTAACTCCATGATGACAATCCCGCCTATTGAGCCAAAACATGTTAAAGCCGTCTTAAAATCGAGATACCAGTATGCCCATCTGGTGATGTTGAGGATAGGACTGAATGCGTTGCATAGAAAAGGCCAGAAAGCCTATGTTTTCTCAGCCCTATTTGATAATCGATGGACTACATTTACACAAGCTATGATATGAGGAATTGAGACCAGTCTCTCTAACGGTCCAATTCAATATGATGTTTTCCCTGACTTTTCTGTTGCATTAGACGATCCAAATATCCTGCAATGCCTAACTTTAGGTATCCAGACTGCCGGATATGAGAATTTCAAATCAAAATCAAAAAAATTGGCCATCTTTTATATCACTTGTGTCCGTTTCTATAACACAACAATCTTATACTAATGCTTTTATTTAGTGACTATCTTGGTGTCTTCAAGGCAAACATGGTGACATGTCTTTAATGAGTGTTTTGCAAGCGTTGAAGAAAAAGTTCTGCGATTTTTTATGTCAGCACCATGTTCTTTGAGTCTGAATCTAAAGGATCTTCCTATTTCTCCAATGTAACATTTTCCGCATGAACACGTGGGGGGAGAAGGACGAGGGGGAGTGGTTTAGCCAAAGTTGTAAGGTTAGGGGCCTTGAGTGAGCAAGGGGATCCAACTCTTGCTTACCTCCATACCCACATCTCTATTAAGATTATGAGGGTGCTTCATAATTTCTAGGGTTTCACAAAACTTTCTCTTATACTAATGCTTTTCTTTAGTGACTATCTTGGTGCCTTCAAGGCAATTTAACATGCTGACATGTCTTTAATGAGTGTTTTTCAAGCATTGAAGACAAAGTTCTGCCATTTTTATGTCAATGCCATGTTCTTTGAGTCTGATTCTAAAGGATCTTCCTATTTCTCCAATGTAACATTTTCCACATGAACACATGACCTTGTAAACCCTTTTGTGTTGGAGGGTATCCAAACTATCTTTAAAAGATCTCATCTTCTGTTAAAGAATTTGTATAGACAAGTATGAAACCTTAAGCAAAATGAGACATGTTCGTGAGTACATCGAAGAGTTTTTCAAACTATCACTTCAATTGGGTATGAAAGAACCAGAATTCCAAAGAGTTGCAAGGTAAATTGAAATACTTTATTCAAGATTAAATGAGTATATATTATTTCCATATTGTTGATGAAGTCTATCACATTGCCTTGAAAATAGAAGAAACATTGAATAGATAAACACAAGAAGAAGGTAGAGGATGAGATTCTAGAGGCAGAGGTAAAACAGGGATTGCTATAAAGGCAATGAGCAAGAAGAAGAGTCTACTAGTGGTCAAGTTAGTAGAGGAAATGGTGTTGGAAGAGGCGGAGGAAGTTTCGAAAGAGAAGGGGCAAGAATGTAATTACTTATTATCGTTGGGGAGTTGAATGACATAACAAATCTCAGTGCCCAAAAGGAAAAAATTCATGGAGAAGAGTTGAAGCCATAACATAAGTTACACAAGATGATAAAGCTTTTGGAGTAAATGTGATTGTACTACCAAAAACACAGGGAGATTTATGGTAGCATCAAATATGCTCTAAGTCACAAATTTTGCAGGGAGGCTTGGGCACATGTATTCCAAATAACCCAGAAAGTGTTTTGGGAAATTCTACCTAGAAATAGTTTTATTAAAATAATTAATTATTGTTAATAAGACCCTAAGTCTAAACTTAGGAAAATAAAATAATTAAAAGGTATTAATATAAACTATGGGTGTAACTTCTAGAAGAAGACAAGAATCAAGCACAAATAATCTTAGCCATTGATTAGCGTCTAATTTGGGTCGTTGAATGTCAATGCAGAGATTATTTAAAGAGGCTTGAAGGTCACATGGAAAAACACTTGAAGGTCACATGGAAAAACACACATAAAGAGTTCAGAGAATCAATTTTCTGAAGCAAAGAAACGGCCAGGGGATTTTCGATAGTGAGCTTTTGCAATGAGAGGTAGGGATAGTTGGGTTTTTTTGGGGACATTTGTCCAAAACACTGTCACTTGTGCATCTTTCTCTATTTGTTTTGTTCTTGTTTTTGGGCAAATTAATTAATTGAAGGTTAGTGAGTTAGCTTCGATATTTGTTGTAAGAAATAGTAAATAAGTTGTTTTAATATTTAACAGATAAGAAAAGTTTAATCAGTCGCTACAGTAGGTGATTCGGGTGGAATTCTCAAATTTTCACATGGTATCAGAGCTACGGGTGAAGCAAGAAGAGCAAAGCCAGTGGATCTAGCGTTGAGAATAATAGGGAGTTCGAAAAAGTTGCACGATGCAGTGTTTCGAAACCCCAGAAGGTTGACACAGTTCCAATCCGAAATGACAGAATTTCAAGGCAGTGTCTCTCTGAGAGAGTCAACAGAGAGAAGGACTTCCAATTCAATTTTTTGTCGTCGCAGAGGGAGCAGCGCTGAAGCCTCAACGTGAGAAGAAGCTGGTGGGACGTAGATCTTCAGCAGGAAGATTGTTGGGCTAAAAAACGTCAAAAAAGAGAAGAGAAGCACCTTGAGAAAACTTTTCCTCAGCAGACTTCCTGCCGAGATGCCTGTTTTCTCATTTTCTGAGCAATAGCAGTGAGAAGCAGAGGGAATTTTTTACCTTTTTAGCAAATATGGAAACCAGTGGCTCGAGGGATCAGGACAAGTTGGACACGTCATCTGAAAGGCTAGAATGGCATTCCTTCTATATGAGCATGCCCTCAAAACGTACGTCAACAGCGTGGTGGTTGAACCTGCAAATGCAAATCCACTAAAGAAGTACAGAGCTAAAATGGCAAAGGCCAAGAGGATGATCCTAGATGGATTCAAGGATCACGTGGTGTGTCACATTGCTAGTGGAGGCATTGTTAAGGAGATTTTGGATGCCTTGGCCTCTTTATATCAGGGATCTTCCAAGCAAAACAATATGTAATTGAAGCATAAGCTGGGATCTGCACAGATGCAGAAGGGAGAGTGTGTGGATCCATTCCTCACTAAGTTGAATGAAACCGGTGATGATTTGTCTGTTGCGGGGCATACACCTCAGGATTTAGAGTTAGTTAGACTAGCCCTCAATTATGTCTCAGATGAGTGGCAAGTCTTTGTCTAGAGTATCCTGGGTAGAGCAGCGTTGCGTAATTCGGATGAGATGTGGGCAGCTCTAAAATAAGAGGCGTTGAGGAGAGACTTGGTTAAGGCCAAACTTGATGGAAGCAACAGCAGTAGTGGGTCGAAGCCCAAGGAAGAGGAGGAAGATGAGGATAATGCAACCCTTGCATCGAAGGTACAGCAGGAACAGCGAAGACGTATGAAGGACGTCTCAAAGATCAAGTGTTTCAGGGGTGATGAGATGGGTCACTATGCTACTCAATGCCCTCTCAAGAAGAAGGACAAGGATGAGAAACACGATCTAAAGGTTGCATCGGCGATGATCGAAGAGGATTTCGCCATGACAGCCGAGATACCTCTAGAAAGGAGGTGGGTTGATTTGGAGTTGTAGTTTAAAAAAGCTACAGATGGGTAGGATCCTTGAGGAGTCCACCTCTCGGAACAATACCTTGCTACTGGAGCCCAAATCAGGAGTAGCAAGATGGACTAGTGTTGAATGGTGCCGAGGAGTGTCGAGGAGATAGTGGCAGTGACTAGGAGCGCCAGAGTCTGAGTAGCGCAGAGCAGAGTTGACAGTAGTGCTAATGGCACAACGCAGAGGTCAGCAGCAGCGCAATAGATTCAGAGGGTCAACATAGAAACTAGCGGCAATCAAGCTCTAGCATTCACATGGTATCACACTGAACACAGTCAGTTAAGTAATTTTGGATGTTTTTTTGTTGCTATAAGCAACAGTTTGCGGTGCAATAGCAGTTGGCAGTGGCAGTGCTAGTAGCAACATAGATGCAGCTCTTGAGAGGGAGTTGTAGTACGGATGTAGTGTTGACAGTGGTAGTGTCAGCAATAGTACAGTTGTAGTAGCAGTGCAGTAGTTGGTGGACAACATGTCAACCATTAGTAGTGCACAGGACAATGCTTCAGAGTCTGAGAAATACGCAGTGGCAGTATATTGTTAGAGCACATTCATCGCTACGAGTGAGTGTTGATTTGGAAGCATCAGATGTGCTCTAGGCCTCAAATTTTGCAGGGAGGCTTGGGCACATGTATTCCAAAAAACCTAGAAAGCGATTTGGGAAATTCCACCCAAAAACAATTTTATTAAAATAATTAATATTTTTAATGGAGTTCCCGAGTCTAAACTAGGGAAAAATAAAATATTAATAGGTATTAATCTAATTATGGATGTGACTTCTAGAAAAATATGCAGATCAAGCCAGAACGATTTGAACCTTTGATTAGGAGTTAATCTAAATCGTTGGTTGTCCAACAAAAAAATATAAAGAGCGGCTTGAGGGTCATTTGGAAGAACACACCAAGAGATCAAGAGATCAAATTTTCTGAAGAAGCAGCGGCCGGGAGATTTTCGATAGTGAGCTTTTACAATGAGGGTCAGGGATAGTTGGGTTTTTCCAAGGACATTTGTCCAAAAAATACACACTTGTGCATCTTTCTTTATTCATTATGTTCTTGGTTTTAAGAAAATTAATTAATTAAGTGAAAGTTGCAGTGAGATAGCTTCAATATTTGATGTGGGAAACAATAAATAATTTGCTTCAGTATTTAACAGATAGAAGAAGTTTAATCAGTTGCTACAATAAGTGATTCGGGTGGGATTCTCAAATTTTCACAGAGAAAACTAGATTTTTGTCATAGTATTACTCAATGTTAGGATATTCCGACACATAGGAAATAGTTAAGTATAATTTGGTCTAGTGTAGAGTTAGGTAAAGTGTATTTCTTTACTATGTACTTTTGTAACTTACAATCCAACGGTCACGATATGTTCTAGACATGAAGTGATTCGACGGTCCATTCTCTCCTCGGTATTACCGACACTTGATCCGTGGCTTAACACTCGATTGGTCCATGGTCTCTTTAAGCAAATTAATTAATTAAGTGAAAGTTGCAGTGAGATAGCTTCAATATTTGATGTGGGAAACAGTAAATAATTTGCTTCAGTATTTAACAGATAGAAGAAGTTTAATCAGTTGCTACAATAAGTGATTCGGGTGGGATTCTCAAATTTTCACAGAGAAAACTAGATGTTTGTCATAGTATTACTCAATGTTAGGATATTCCGACACATAGGAAATAGTTAAGTATAATTTGGTCTAGTGTAGAGTTAGGTAAAGTGTATTTCTTTACTATGTACTTTTGTAACTTACAATCCAACGGTCACGATATGTTCTAGACATGAAGTGATTCGACGGTTCATTCTCTCCTCGGTATTACCGACACTTGATCCGTGGCTTAACACTCGATTGGTCCATGATCTCTATTTAAAGAGCATGGAGGGTCATTTGTAGGGTAACAGTTCATGAGAGAAGTTTATATAAATTTTCATTCTTTATTAATAAATTCCCTGAAGTGGCTGCGTTGGCTCAGGCCGTGGACTGTTTCCCTCTTTGAGGGTTTTAACCATGTCAGGAACACTGGTGTATTGATATGTGATCTTTCTATAAACAGTTTCTTTTGGTGTTCTATCTGAGGAACTTACCATGTAAATCCCTACATGGTATCGGAGCTATTTGAGGGTCACATCCATTGGTGATCCAAATCGGAAGTCGGTACAATTGCATCTGATTGTCGTTTCCTAGATCCACTGTTTCTGACCACTTCAGGCGTAGAGGACTTCTCTATTGTGTTAGGAGCATATGTTCCAATGAAGAACCTCTTTCGTTTCACGCGAAAAGGTTTCTGGTAGCGCTAGCTACGTCATTTTTAAAATCTGGAGGTATACAGTGTTTATTTGTAGTTTTAGCTATTTATCTCTCTGTTTATTTCGGCTTATTTATCTCTCTGTTTTTTATTACGGGATCTATACCTTTTATTTTTGCGTATGCTCTTTGCCCCGCGACTCTGTGCGATCTGGGCAAATCAAAAACAGAAAAGAAGGATTTTTCTCATGCATATGCTCTTTTCCGCGCGCCTTAGTGTGATCTCGGAAAAACAGAAACATTGAGGAAAATATTTAGTTTCTGGTGAAAGCTAACTTCAAGCCGTAAGGTTTTTTTTTTCTTATATGTCCGTGTTGGGTTGTGTGGTTTTTTGTTTTGTACGGAAAAAGCAACCAGAAAAACACAAAATACAACAAGAAATTAATAAAAATAAAAAATAAAAAGGAAGAAGTTTTTCAAGTAAGCACGCACCCCAAAGCTTCAGTGACTAAGAGATTATATATAGTTACCAAAACAAAAACAAAAAACCCTTCCTCTTTTCCAAAATTACAAACATTTTAAACTAGCTTCCTTGCTCCAAAGTTAATTTATGAAAATAAAGGTCTTGAGTTCAAGTCTTTATTTTTGTTGAATTACTTTTTCAAAAAGCACATGTAAAATATGTTTTAAAGTTATTTTATGTAGAAGTGTTCTCACCCATTATAAAAAGTGAGTCACTTATAATTCTAAAGTCTCTTTATTTTTTATTTAAGTTACAATTTAGTGGGTAGCTCATAAAGTACCATTGTAAAAGTGACTTTTACTTATTTATAAAAGTGAGACATAAAATCTTTTTTTTTTAAGTGAGCTAATTAGATTAAGTTTGGAAATGGGGGAGATTCATTCATTTCCGCACATTCACACACTTCGTTAGCATCTTCAACAACTTTTCTTCAAAAAGCGATAACTTCTTCATCCGGAAGCCATTTTCAAAGCCGTTTTTTTATTTAGCATAATTTTTCGAGATCTTTCCATCGAAACATTTATTCCACATCTACAGCGTCATTTTCTGTTAAAATAGAAAATCCATGCCAAGTTATTCTTGACAGTGCCAACTATTTCCAATGTTGGTCCTACATTGTGGATTTACTTAGAAGTAAAAGTATTTACAGAATAGCTTCAAGCTAAGAAACCAAACCTCAAGACGAAGATAAAGCATCGAAATGAGAAAATAGGCAAGATCAAGCACATTGGTTGATAGGGATGTCTATTTCTCCAGACCTTAGATTCCATATTGCAGAACTTGATACTCATAATGAAGCAATGAAACAACTCACTAAAGTTTTTGGAATTAAAAATGAAATTATAGCCCATCAACTCGAAAATGAGTTGCTTACATTGGACCCCAATAATTTTTCTTTCATTGAAGATTTTTTGTCCAAGTTCAAGACCCTTAGACTTCTCTTGGAAGGTGTTAAGATTAAGAAAGAAGATGGTAGCCTTATCTATTCCATTCTTACCAAGTTGGGATCAGCGTACTCTGTGTTTGTTTCCACCTTCCATTCTACTAGAGAAGTCTTTATTTCTCAAAGGCAAGACTACAAATCCCCCTTTTTTTATGCTTTTTGTGATTCTTTAATAAGAGAACAAGAAAGCTCTTATTCTTGATCTTCTTAATCTTGGAAACTCTTCTAAGAAAGCCTTAGCCACCCAGCAGCAACCAAATTCAAAGAATCCTAAGAAGCAGTATCCTAAAAAGAATGGTCCTAAACCAAACAAGGGTCCTAAGCAATTTCAGTCTCAAAATGATAAGTCAAATAAAAACAAAGGGAAGAAGACTGATAGACATTGCCACTTTTGTAATCGAGATGGCCACTTAAAATCCAAATGCTTTAAGAAGATGGAAGCCTTAAAAGCAGTAATGAAGAAGCATAACATCCATTTGGAGCACTCTTCAACTTCAACTTCAGAAATAGCGCTTTCTGCATGTCGTTGTCACGCATCTCGATCTGGTTATGCATTAAATGTATTTTATTCTTCTCATTTTCATAAGTGGCTCATTGATTCTTGAGCTTTTTATCACATGGCCAAAAACAAAGCCATGTTTTTTTCCTTTAAATGATAAAATATATATGTTGGGGATGATAGATCTCTTAGTGTTGTAGGGACTGGAACTATTCATCTAAACAATGGTCAATTTAATAATGTATTGTGTTCCAACTTTATCTAACGACCTTCTATTTGTATATCAGATAACTCATTCAGGGGAAGGTAAAATCGTTGAATTTTCACCTCACGATGTTGTAATTAAGGACCTAAAGGATCCTAGACAAATTTTAGCAACTGGCATTGCTGATGATTCTACAAGGGTGTATAAGTTTAACTTTTTGGGTCATCAAATCTTCCCTCGGTATTTGTTGTGCATAATGATGAAGCAAGCAAACTTTGGCATGAGGGATTTGATCATTTAAACCATCACTCCCTTCAGAATTTATGTAAAGAAAATATGGTGACAGGTCTTCCAATGGTATCTTGCAAAGATGGTGTTCGTTCTGGATGTGTACTCGGAAAACAACATCGGAATAGTTTTGAAAAACGTGCCTCTTGGCACGCCTCTTGGAATTCAAATGAAACATATTGTTCCATATACTCCACAACAAAATGGTGTCGCTGAAATGAAAAATCACACCTTAAAAAAAATGGCTAATTGTATGCGTCAATCTAAAGGACTTGGTCTTAATTTTTGGGCAGAAGTAATTAACTATGCAAATTACATAGTAAATCGCACTCGTACTAAGGTTTTAAAGAATCTCACTCCAAAAGAAGCTCAATTAAACCAAATGTAAGTCATTTTCGTGTTTTTGGAAATGAAACATGGGCCTATATTCCAGATGAGAAACATAAAGCTTTAGAACCTAAGAGTGAAAAATGTATTTTTGTTGGATATTTTGAAGATGTCAAAAGATATAGATTTATTCTACTTAAGTCCAAAAATGTTATCATTAAAACAGATGTAAAGTTTGCTGAAAATATATCGTCCTAAGAGTCTAATTCGGCGGATGTGCCACCTCTCTCTATCCCTTCTACTTCTGAAAATATTTCTTCTTCAGATGATGACAGCGAGGATGACAATCCTCCCCCACCTTCTCAGGATCCTCCTTCAGTTCCTCAGTTTCCAAAATGGGTCTATGCTACTCGAGATGCAACAGGTGCTCTTGCCGGTGATCCTACATATTAGCGACATACACGTTCTCAGTTCACTAGAGCCTCTCTTTACTGGCTCAAGCTTCAGCGAATTATGATCCTGACACTTTTGCAGAAGCTTCGGGCCATCCAGATTGGGACGCAGCGATGAATAAAGAATAACGTTCATTATTGGCAAATGATACATGGGATCTTGTTCCTCTTCCAAAGGGATGTAAAATTTGTTAGATGCAAATGGGTTTACAAAACCAAGTATGGATCAGATGGAAAAGTTGATAAACATAAAGCTCGTCTTGTTGCTAAAGGTTTTTCACAAGTTGAAGGCTTTAACTATATTGAAACCTTCTCCTCTGTTGCCAAAATGAACTCTATCTTCCTTGTTCTTTCCCTTGCTGCCTCTTTCAAATGAGAAGTCCATCAGATGGATGTTAAATTTGTCTTCTTGCATGGGGACTTGCATGAAGAAATCTATATGGAACAACCTACTAGCTTTATGCAAACAGGGTCCACCCTTGTATGTCAGCTTAAGCAATCCCTTTATAGCCTCAAGCAAGCCCCTCGAGCTTGGTATGCCAAAATGGATAGCTTTCTTTTAAAAACTGGATTTTCTAAGTATCATTCTAAGAACACTGTCTACACTAACAAAGTGGGCAAGTCTCTTATCAGTCTTGTTCTTTATGTTGATGATCTTATCCTTACTGATAGTGATTCCAGCGTTATAAACCATGTGAAGTCCAACCTTAAAAAGAAGTTTGAAATCACAGACTTAGGACACTTGCATTATTTTATTGGTCTTCAAGTCTTGCAATCCAAGGAAGGTATTTCTCTTTCCCAGTCCAAGTATGTTTGTGATCTTCTATGCCATTTTCACATGGAACATTGTAAGCCATCCCCTTCACACTTTCAGTGTGGAGCCAAACTTTCAGTCGCTTGTACTTTCCCTGAAGTTAATGCTACCTTATACGGTCAACTTGTAGAAAAACTTTTGTATCTAACCCATACTCATCCTGACCTTTCCTTTGCTATTGGCCTTATTGCTCGATTTATGCAAAACCCATATGAAAGTCATTAGAAAACAACTAAAAGAATACTTCGTTATGTTAGAGGTACAGTTCAGCTTGGGATTCATCACAATGCAAAAGCATCTCCTCTATTGGTTGGTTAGGCTGGTGACCCTAATGATCAGAAGTCCACTACAAGTTATGCGTTCACTCTTGGTTCATGACCTATTACATGGGCTTGCAAAAAACAAAGTGCCATTTCTCTTTCTTCAACAGAAGTAGAGTATCGTGGTGTCGTAAAATCTAGTAAGGAAGCCCTGTGGCTTCGTCAGATCCTGCCAGAGTTTGGCTTTCAGCAGCAGCGTCCGACTACACTTTGGTGTGATAATCAAAGTGTCATTCAAATATGCAAAGATCCAGTCCAAACATCAGCGCAGTAAACACATTGAACTGCACATGCACTTCATCAAAAAGCTCATTCATGACCATGTTCTTGAAGTGCAATATTGTTCAACAAATGATCAAGTTGTAGACATTTTTACAAAGGCTCTCATGGAGGCGAAGTTTACTAAAATTCGATTTCTGCTTGGAGTTCAAGAAGTTGTCACTAAGGGGGGATAAGCTCTAATGCCCCCTTCCTTCTCCTATTGTGTCATATTTGTACATCCTTCTCCTATCCCAAGTTGTTCTTAAAGGGGGGTGTTAGGATATTCCGACACATAAGAAATAGTTAAGTATAACTTGGTCTAATGTAGAGTTAGGGAAAGTGTGTTTCTTTACTATGTACTTTTGTAACTTACAATCCGACGGTCACGATTTGTTTTAGACATGAAGTGATTTGACAGTTCATTATCTCCTCAGTATTACCGACACATGATCTGTGGCTTAACACCGATTGGTCCATGATCTCTATTTAAAGAGCATGGAAAGTCATTTGTAAGTTAACCATTCATGAAAGAATCTTATGTAAATTTTCATTCTTTTATTAATAAATTGCCTGAAGTGGCCACGTTGGCTCAAGCCGTGCACTGTTTCCCTCTTTGAGGGTTTTAACCACGTCAAGAACACTGGTGTATTGATCTGTGATTTGTTTGTGAGCGGGGTCCTTTGGTATTCTATCTGAGGAACTTACCTACTCAAGCCTGAGAAAAAGGTAGCAAATGAACTAGGACATTATAAAATTAAAAAAAAAAAAAAAAAAACAAACAAAATGATAAGCCTAAGGAAAGTGTTGTAACTTGGTGATAGATGGTGGAAGTATGGAAAATTTTAATATCCACTAAAATCATATAGAAGTTGAAACTAAAGAGTGTGGGTCATCCAAATCCTTACAGAGTCTCATGGTTGAAAAGAGGACAGCAAGTCACTAACGCCAAACAATGTCTGTTGATTTTTTAGATTGAAAGTCTTTTGGAAAAAGTGTCATGTGATGTGGTGGAGATGGATGCATGCCACATACTTATGGGAAGACCGTGTTTATTTAACAAGCAAGTTTACCATGATGGATGGGAAAATAAATACAATTTTAAGAAAGATGGATAGCGATATAAGCTCACACCATTGGTAGAAGAAACAATAGAAAGTTTTTAAGGTGCAACTCTGAGTAATAGCAAGATCATGTTGTGTTTAGCCAATGAGTTTGTGCAGGAAGAAATAAGGAAAAAAAAATTGCTTACCAGTGATTCCAAAAGTTATAAAAGGGGAAGTGAATTTAGAAAGTCTACCTAGAGAGTTCACATCCTTGCTAGATGAATTCAAGGAGATTGTTGTTTATAATTTTTCAAAGGGATTACCTCTTGTGAGAAGTATTTCTCATCAAATTAATTTGATGCTTGGATTGAGATTAACAAACAAGGACCTTAAAGAGCAAGGAAGTAGATAGCCAAGTACACTAGCTGCCTGATATATGACTAATTAAGGAAAGTTTAAACCCATGTGCAGTACCAGCAATAGGGACTCCTAAGAAAGCATGTGAATGGAGAATGTGCATAGACTCTCACGCCATTAGTAGGACAACTATAAAGTATTCATTTCTTTTACCAAGGATACATGACATTATGCAATGTTTGAGTGGGGTTGTATATTTCACAAAGATAGACCTAAAGAGAAACTATCATCAAATCCAAATAAAAGAAAGTGATGAGTGGAAAATTGCTTTCAAGATGAAGGATGGATTGTTTGAATGGTTGGTTATGCCATTTGGGCTATAACTAATGCTCCTAGCACAATCACGAGGCTTATGAATATGTTTTGAAACCATTCTTGGGTAAGTTTGTAGCAGTATACTTGGATGGCATTCTAATTTTCAACAAAAACAAGAAACACTTGGAGCATGTGAGTCAAGTGTTGTACCAGTTGAAAGAGGAAAAGTTGTTAATTAACTTTGTACATTTTTG
Organism: Pinus tabuliformis; assembly: GCA_031772625.1. Taxonomy (NCBI): domain Eukaryota; kingdom Viridiplantae; phylum Streptophyta; class Pinopsida; order Pinales; family Pinaceae; genus Pinus; species Pinus tabuliformis. The sequence continues at coordinate 116,817,829 of CM062819.1, forward strand.
CATAATGAATCAGTGTACCTAGGATTTGCAATCTCCAACGAAGGCATGAAAATGAATTTTGGAAACGTGAAGGTTATCTTGGATTTGCCAATGCCTCAGTCCATGTTTGAGGTGAGAAGCTTCCATGGATTAGAAAGTTTCTAACTAAAATTCATTAGGAAGTTCATCCATATTTGCGTACCTCTTATTAAATGCATGATGAATGAAAATTTCAAGTGGATAGCAACAACAATGAAGGCATTTGTTGATCTAAAAAATATTTTGACATAGAAACATGTTTTGGCACTTTCGAACTTTGATAAATTATTCCAAGTTGACTGTGATGCAAGCAAGACAACAACTGGAGCAGATTTAAGTCAAGGAGGAAAACCAATAGCATTCTTCAGTCAAAATTTGAATAATGATAAGAAGAATAATTATTTATATGATTATAAATTTTATGCTATTGTGCGGCCTTTGTAGAAATGGAGACATTTTTTGTTGACCAAGAAATTTGTCTTATTTACATATCACAAGGCATTGCAATATATCAATAATAAAGGTAAGTTGAATCAAAGGCATTCTTAATGGGTTCAATTCTTGCAAAGTTATGCATTTGTTTTGAAACACAAGTCTAGAAAGTCAAACAAGTTGGCAAATGTCTTGAGTGTGAAAGTGTTGCAACTCAACACTTTATCAGTGTAAGTTCGTGAAATTGGAAAGCATGGAGTTGTATGCATAAGACAATGATTTTGGAGAAACTTGGACAGATTGTAAAACACCTTGGAGTGTAAATAGAACCAAAAAATTGGATTATCATGTTCAAGAGAGATTTTTGTTTAAAAATCAACAATTGTGTATTCATCCAGGATCAGTAAGCTTGAATCTTATTAAAGAGCTACATGGTGGAGACTTGGGTGGACATTTCAGCATGGACAAGACTGCAACGTTTTTAAAGGAAAAGTATTTTTAGCCTAACACCAACAAGGATGTCAAGAAGTTTTAAGTGTTGTAGATTTTACCAACATTGTCAATGCCAAAAAAGCCTTGGGGAAAATGGAGCCTGGGATTTGTCTTAGGATTGCCTAAGCCACAAAAAGTACGATTTACTAATAGTTTTTGTAGATCGATTTTCAAAGAATGCATATTTCATAACGTGTAATAAGATGAATGATGCTATTGAATTCGTTGTTTTATTCTTCAAAGAAGTGGTGTGACTTCATGGTTTACCAAGAAGCATTACTTCAAAGATACAATATTTATGAGCCACTTTTGTAGAACATTTTGGAAGAAAATGGGGTCTAACTATTATACAGTTCAGCCTATGTTAGATGGACAAATTGTAGTAGTTAATAAAAGTGTTGAGAATTCACCGAGAAGTTTAAGCAGTGAACATCCTAGCCAATGGGATATGGTCTTGGCACACCTTGAGTTTGCATACAATGACTCGATGAATAGGTCAACTGGTAAGAGTTCATTGTTTATGGCAAGTCACTGAAAGGCGTTGTGGACTTGATAAAGTTGTCGAAATCAAAAGAACGAGCGTTGATGAAAGTGATTTTGCAAACAACATGAAGGAGATGCATGAACAAGCTAGTAAAAAGTTCCAACAAAGTAATGACAAGTACAAGGAGAAAGCATATTTGAAGAGGAGCAAATGTTTTTGCAAGAGAACTAGTAATGGTACATTTACAAAAAGAAAGATTTTCCAAGAGTACCTACAACAACTTTAAATATTAAAAAATAGGTCCCTTCAAAATTCTTGGAAATTTTTCTAAAAATGCATATAAAATAAAGTTGCCTAAAAATTTGGATATCTCGTTGATATTCAATGTTGTTGATTTGTATGAATTCCATCTCAAGGAAGACCATAGGGGAATAGGTACCCAAAGGGAATGGAAAGATCAGTTACCAATCAAACATGTCGAAGAAGTAGAGAAAATTTTAGTCACAAAGGTTGGAAAAAAGGCCCGCCAAAAAGAGTAACTGAAATATTTATTCAAATGGAAAAACAGGTGATTTGAAAATACATCGTGGGTGACTAAACAAGAGTTAGCACACCTACAGGTACTTGAACCTCTTAAAGAACTACCACCAGTTGTTAGCTCATTTTCTTACCATGGGTAGAACAGCTGCTAAGAATCTAAGATGCACGAGCATCTTTGGCCTCGGGCAATCTTCATCAACCAAAAACAAACTTTTGTTGTTTGAAGGCAGGAAAATAAATGTTGCAACCCCATGTATTTTTGAGTTGTTGACACTCGTATTATGTTAGTTGTTGACACTCACAAAATCGTGTTATACTCCTATTGTGTTGTAACTAACACACCAAAATGGGTAGTTGTTGCTCCTCCTTTATTGGGTTTTATCAAAGTGACTTATTACTTTTGAAATGGAAAAACGACAAGAGGATAGGTGGGCGATCTCAGGCTCACACCGGCCATCTAGAAGGCCTAACGTTATCGAAATCACCATTCAATGCAAAAAAATAGCCAAGACTCGAAACTGTTAAAAGGAGGACGCCAAGGGGTAGATCTGCACGCTGGGGCTCAGAAGGAAGGAGTTCTAATCACAAGAAATTGATTTGGTACAAAGAGGTGTACTTCCAGAAGTTATGCAAGAAGTCAAACCTGCTAGTGTTTTCTTTCCTTTTTAATTTAATGTAATCTGACCAAAACAACTCAATAAACATACATCTGGTTTGTTGGAACTACTACACACCTACTCTTAGTTAGAGCATGGCACTGCATGCAAGATTCCTTTTGCATGTTGGAACTACTACACACCTACATGCGGACTCTTAGTTAGAGCATGGGATTGCATGCAAGATTCATTTTGCATGATTTACTCCTTGATTTGCTCCTTTAACTCCGCAACTGACTAGTTATCTCCGGAACTTGTTGTAGGTGTTGAGTCTTCTCATTGATCACCGCTATAGTGCATTACCTTGGGATCTTCACCCAGTGATGCTATATCATGAGCATTGTGACATATTTTCAAATGCATCATCCTTTTCTTCTTTCGATTTTCTTTTAGTGTTTTTGCTCTGCAAAGCTGTGTGTTCAACCTTTACTAGCTAGATTCATATGTGCAGGGTTTCTAACACATTTACATGGTATCAAAGCCCACAGGTTGCTAGATAAAAGGCGCACCAGTACTTTATTTTGCAAGTATTACAGCTTGGAGATCGAAGATTGACAGAAAAATGGAGTTTCCCAAAGCATCGATCCTAACACCGTACAACTATCATGAATGGAAGGACCAAATGGCTCGATACCTTCATCATAAAGGGTTGTACAAGATTACCATGGCTACAGAAATGGAACCCACTTCAGCGATAGAGAAATCCAAGTACCTCAACCGTATGGATGAGGCCCACGGATCCATATGCATGTGCATCTCTCCAGAGTTGCAGTTTCATCTATCTGCCTACAATACTCCCAATGAGATTTGGAAAAAGGTTGAAGATCTATACAGGAAACAGGATGAGATGAAAGGACATCTGCTCAAAGTGGAGCTGCTATCATTGGATCCATGGAACCATGACAGAATTCAAGACTTCTTCACCAAATATAATGATCTATTGCTGCAACTCAAGGGTTGTGGAATTGACAAATCCAAGGAGGAGAGTCGCCAAGTTCTCTCTATTATGTCAAAGCTCGGACCGGAATACTCCGTCTTTGTGTCTACATTTCATTCAGTAAGGCTCACAACAGGTAAATCCTACATTATGCCTTCTCTCAAAGAATTTATGGAGTCCCTTATTTTTGAGCAAGATAAACTCATTGGCATGGAGAAAATCAAACCTCCAAAAGCACATGCACTTGTTGTGTATGATAGCAGCCACAATAAAAATCACAGATCTGATTCAAATCAGAAAAATCAGCAGCAAAAAGACAAAGGAAAAGCACATTCCCATCCAAAGAAGGAAGGGTACACCAAGCCCTTCAATGACTCCTCCGGCTCGAGAAATGAGAAAGGGAAGAAAGGAAACAGATGCACCTACTGTCAAAGAGGATTCCATCCAGAATCCTCTTGCATGAAGAAACAAATTGACCAAATGGCAGACATCCTTCAGAAGCACAACCTTGGGGACCACATCCCTCAGGGCGCCAAGAAGAAAACTGAGGATCCGCCACACGGGAAAGGTAACAATTTTCATGCTTTAGTTGCAATTAATTCTTCTCCTGATGCATGGATTATAGATTCTAGTGCATCACATCATATGGTTGCTGCAAAGGAAGTCTATTCCTCTTTGGATGCACGCAAAGGACCTCCCATCTCATGGGAGATGACTCACCTATTGAGGTCACCAGAAAAGGTAGAGTGGAACTTTTACACGGGAGCTTTGAAGATGTGCTTCATGTTCCGAAACTTTCGGTAAACCTGCTTTCAGTTTATCAGATCACTCATTTTGGCACCGGAAAGAGAGTGGAATTCACTCCAGATGTAGTGAACATATATGATCTACATAGCAGCGCTAAAATTGCAACTGGTGAGGTAAACAATGGAGCCAGACTGTATACATTTTATGAATTTATTGAATCTGAATCCTCCTTATTGCTTACACATGCTGATGATAGTAGTAGGCTTTGGCACGAGAGGTTTGGTCACTTAAATTATAGGTATATGCAGCAGCTAAGCAAGAATGAGATGGTGGAAGGCTTGCCAAATATTAGTTTCTCCAAAGGAGTTTGTGAAGAGTGTGTTCTTGGCAAACATCCAAGAGAAAAGTTTGACACCGGCAAGACTCACAAAGCATCCTCTCCTCTAGATCTGATCCATAGTGATCTCATGGGGCCTTTTTCTCATCCTTCCATCAACAAAGCAAGGTATGTGCTTACATTTATTGATGATTTCTTACGGTATACTTGGGTGTATCTTCTCAGGAACAAATCTGAAGTTTTTGAGCACTTTGAAGATTTCAAAGCACTAGTTGAGACACAGTCAAAGAGAAAGATCAAAGCCCTCCGTACAGACAATGGGGGGGAATATGTTAACACAGCACTTCGGAACCTTTGCCTTCAGTCCGGCATACAGTTGCAGTACACAGTTCCATACACACACGCTGATGATAGTAGTAGGCTTTGGCGCGAGAGGTTTGGTCACTTAAATTACAGGTATATGCAGCAGCTAAGCAAGAATGAGATGGTGGAAGGCTTGCCAAATATTAGTTTCTCCAAAGGAGTTTGTGAAGGGTGTGTTCTTGGCAAACATCCAAGAGAAAAGTTTGACACCAGCAAGACTCACAGAGCATCCTCTCCTCTAGATCTGATCGATAGTGATCTCATGGGGCCTTTTCCTCATCCTTCCATCAACAAAGCAAGGTATGTGCTTACATTTATTGATGATTTCTCACGGTATACTTGGGTGTATCTTCTCAGGAACAAATCTGAAGTTTTTGAGCACTTCGAAGATTTCAAAGCACTAGTTGAGACACAGTCAAAGAGAAAGATCAAAGCCCTCCGTCAGACAATGGGGGGGAATATGTTAACACAGCACTTCGGAACCTTTGCCTTCAGTCCGGCATACAGTTGCAGTACACAGTTCCATACACTCCGCAGCAGAACGGAGTTGCTGAGAGAAAGAACCGATCTCTCAAAGAGATGGCTTCCTGCATGTTGCATGCCAAGTCACTGCTTCATAAGCTCTGGGCCGAAGCACTTAATTGTGCTAACTACATCCAGAACAGATCTCCTCATAGGTCTGTCAAGGATCAGACCCCCTTTGAGGCTTGGAGCGGCACTAAACCAGAGGTCACTCACCTCCATGTTTTCAGCGCTCGAGCATGGGCCCGGATCCCCTCTGAAAATATGAAAGATCTTGATCCACAGAGCATTGAGTGCATCTTTGTTGGATGCCCTGATGGTGTGAAGGGATATCGACTCCTGATTCCCTCTACGGACAAGCTCATCATTGAGCAAAGTGTCAAATTTGAGGAAAGTCTCTTGCATGCACCTCCAGCGCCGCATGCAGACACTTTTTATCTACCTCATGTCCGAGATGATGACTCAGTGCACTCAGATGCAGATACAGATCATGCAGATGCCGAGGAAGAGCATGCAGATGCAAAGACAAAGTCTTCAGATACAAATCTAGTGCATGCAAATGATGATCCACATCCAAGCCCAGATCGAGCTTCCAGCAGTGAATCATATTCCCTTGTCATAAATCAGAGAACAAGAAGCTTACGTGAGATATATGCACAAGACCAACCAGCTGCTAGAAATGGTCTTGTGGGGGATAATTCTGATCCGCAGAGGACTAGCTCAGAGTTTATTGAGCCTCCTCTTGTCCTCACTGCCACTGAACCATCGCCCTCATGGCATTGTCATTTGGTTCAATCTTCTGATCCACAGTCTTATGCTAAGGCTATTGGGCATCCATCTTGGGAGTCTGCCATGGAGGAGTATAACTCCCTCCTCGAGAACCAGACTTGGGATCTGGTCCCCCTTCCTTCAGGAAGGAAACTTGTCCGATGCAAATGGGTCTACAGAACCAAGAGTGCTGCAGATGGGCAAATCACCAGACAGAAAGCAAGGCTAGTAGCCAAAGGCTTCCAACAAGTGCATGGCATTGATTATGACGAGACCTTTGCTCCAGTAGCAAAGATGGATTCCATATGCCTTACACTTGCTATTGCGACTGCCCAGCGGTGGGAAGTACATCAGATGGATGTGAAGAATGTCCTTCTTCACGAAGACCTATCTGAGGAGATATACATGGAGCAGCCACATGGTTTCATTCAAGATTCATTTTGGTCTGCAGACTGAAGAAATCTCTCTACTGGCTTAAGCAGGCCCCAAGAGCTTGGTACGCGAAGATGGATTCTTTTCTCTTATCACAAAACTTTGAAAGATGTAAGTCTGATCCGAATGTTTACATGCTTAGGACACATGATTCTCTTCTTATCTTAGTTGTGTATGTAGATGATCTCCTAATCACTGGCAACTCGGCTTCAGCCATTGCTACAGTCAAGAGGGCCTTGCATGATAGGTTCTTGATAACGGACATAGGTCCATTACACTTCTTTCTTGGTCTTGAGATCAGCCAGAATGCCACAGGCATCAAACTCTCTCAGGCTAAGTATGCACGGGATCTCCTCGAGAGATTTCGCATGACTTACTGCAAGCCAGCACAGACTCCTTTTCTGTCTGGGGTCCGCCTTGAGGATGGAGGTGACACTCCATTAGTTGACAGCACTCTCTACCGACAGCTAGTGGGGAGCTTATTGTACCTCACCCACTCCAGACCAGATCTCTCATATGCAGTAAGGGCAGTTTCCATATACATGCAGGAGCCGCATGAGCTACACTGGAACGCTGCCAAGCGCATCCTCCGATATGTGCAGGGCACCATCACCTTCGGGATTCACTATGCAACAGGCACTGCATTGAATCTCCTTGGCTTCACAGACTCTGATTGGGCAGGAGACAGCATTGATCGCAGGTCCATCTCCGGATATTCACTCAGTCTAGGATCTGGCCCTATTTGTTGGTCGAGCAAGAAGCAGGCTGTTATTGCTCTCTCTTCAGCTGAGGCTGAGTACCGAGGAGTAGTCAACATCACCATTCAGGCTCTGTGGCTACAGCACTTCCTCACTGAGTTGGGCATCCAGTTCCACCAGCCCATTGTCATCTAGTGTGACAACCAGAGCACTCTCAAATTTTGCAGGGATCCAGTACAGCGGCAGCGGACGAAGCACATAGAGATCCATATGCACTACATCAGAGACTTAGTACATGATCGGATCATTGATTTGCAGTTCTGTCCTTCAGCAGAACAGACTGCAGACATCTTCACCAAAACATTCACTGAGCAGAAGTTTCGCTCTTTGCGCGATCGTCTTGGAGTGAATGACACGATTGCTTAGCAACTATATTTTTCTTCCTCTTTTCTTTTGATTACATTGTATTTTGAGGGGGGGGTTTCCCACGAGGTTTTCCCTCTTTCTTCATTTTTAGTACAAGTTGCACTGTATTTTTGGTGACCTTTGGCCTTAGTTGCCAGGGCCCATTTTCTATTTTTCCCCATAGTGGTGTTCAGGGGGGGTGTTGGAACTACTACACACCTACATGTAGACTCTTAGTTAGAGCATGGGACTGCATGCAAGTTTCATTTTGTATGTTGGAACTACTACACACCTACATGCGGACCCTTAGTTAGAGCATGGGATTGCATGCAAGATTCATTTTGCATGATTTACTCCTTGATTTGCTCCTTTTTTAACTCCGCAACTGACTAGTTATCTCCGGAACTTGTTGTAGGTGTTGAGTCTTCGCATTGATCACCACTATAGTGCATTACCTTGGGATCTTCACCCAGTGACGCTATATCATGATCATTGTAACATATTTTCGAATGTATCATTCTTTTCTTCTTTCGATTTTCTTTTAGTGTTTTTGCTTTGCAAAGTTGTGTGTTCAACCTTTATTAAGCTAGATTCATCTATGCAGGTTTTCTAACACATTTACATAATTGTCATGTTTCTGTGTATCGATTTTATCTTTGTTTCCTTCATCACTATGTTATTTAAAATTGTTGTTTAGATTAAAAAATGTGCATGTGTTGTTGTGTAGTCTAATATGCAGGGAGGTTAAGGCGAAAGGTTGTTATAGCAAGCAGCTTTGCGTCACCTTTTTAGTCTTATTCTTTAACCACGCTTTCTAGAGTCCATAAAAATACACCCATAACCACTTACCATAAGAAGAATAAGAGCTAAAACCTCGGTTTTAATGATATGACAGGTCTAATTTCTGTATGTACAGACAACTCTCAATTAATTATGCTTCAAATATTTAAAGCAAACCCATAAAATAAATAGATTTCGGCTCAAATATAAAATTCAATATTTTTGGGATCAATTTGGTTACCACCACCATAATACAATTTCTGTTTGCGAAAATCAGAAATCAACGCTACTATTTAACCAATCAATGTGTTTTAAAACCAGCATAACCAAAAATAAACCAAGACAACTGCCAATTGGTTTTGCCGCGTAATAGAGAACAAACATTTCTCAACCTTCGTTCAAAGTACTAAAAAAACGACAATTGCCAACTAATTTTCCCGCATACTAGAAAACAAAGCTTCGTACAAGGTATTAAATTGAAAGTGTAAAGTTTCAATATCCGTGAACATTAACTAAAAGAAAATGTTGTAATGGAGTATGTTTCAAGGAGTAGTCTATGTTTCGGAGGTTTTTCCAACCTAATTTTACTCAATTTAAAATCTCCACAATTCAAATGCCGAAAAGATTTTTCAAAGTATTGAATCTGTATAGAATCAAAAAAATATTAAGATTTTACTAAAAAAAAATATTCCAAATTCTAACAAAAACTCAAGATTTCACCAAAAAATAATTCACTTAATTCTAATGGAAAACTCCAAAACATAACAATGTCAATATTTTTTATTGCTAATTTTATAAAGTTACTTAATTGTATATTTAGTTTTGGTTCAGAATATATACATTATCTCAATCACATTCACAATGTAGTAAAAGAATAACTTAACTATACATTGTATTAGGAATCAACGTTTATCTCAATCACATTCACAATGTAGTAAAAGAATAGCTTAACTATACATTGTATTAGGAATCAACGTCTAACCGTCTTCTATTAAAAAATAAATAATTGTATTTACATAAAGCCAAACTCTACATCATAACCAATAATAACAATCACATAAAACAAGTATAAGCCAAACTCTACATCATAACCAATAATAACAATCACATAAAACAAGTAAAAATTAAATATTTCAACACATTAATCTTTGTTAATATAAATTTTCATCATTATCTGATCTAGTGCAACCACTCCATCATTAACATTTTCACCTGTACATAGTCCACCATGTCATTCTCACCTCATACATCAATCATATACTCATTATTAGACTGTAGAAGTCTATATAAAAAAAACAACCATTTATCAAAAAGCATGGCTATCTAATAACTACGAATGTCAATCTAATAAAATGTCTATACATGGTTCATTCTACAATCCTTCCAGCATAAACATTTTCACTCCCTTACATTATCTCCCTTACATTATCATTCTAGGTTTAGTTCAGCTTGCCCATGTGCACACATCCTTCCAGCATAAACATTTTCACTCCCTTACATTATCATTCTAGGTTTAGTTCAGCTTGCCCATGTGCACACTCTAGTGTAATGTCTATACATGGTTCATTCTACAATCCTTCCAGCATAAACATTTTCACTCCCTTACATTATCTCCCTTACATTATCATTCTAGGTTTAGTTCAGCTTGCCCATGTGCACACTCTAGTGTTTTATGGGTTACCATCAACTAGTACATCCTTCCGGTTTAATATCAAATTAAACCTCTAACATTACAATTCTCAAATGGTTTCTATTGTCAAGCAGGAACCATTCACTACATCGAGTAGTTTCTATTGAGCACAACCACTCACTACATCGAAACTACCCTTCTAACATTACAATTCTCAAATGGTTTCTATTGAGAATAACCATTCACTACATCGAGTAGTTTCTATTGACCAAAACCATTCACTACATTGAGTCGTTTCTGTTTCGTTATTACAAACCTTCATTTACGATGACAAGTGTCTTCGATATGCCACGAACTTGACAAAACAATTGGTTTTTGAGAACCCCAAACTTTTCAACATTACATGTGATTTTGAATGACCAGTAACCATAAAGATAGCAAACTCATTTAAAATGTATGCCACAAACTTGGTACTACAGGTGGTTTTAGAGCGCCACAAACTTTTCAACATTACATGTGATTTTGAATAACCAATAACCATAAAGATGTAAAACTAATTTAAAATACACATACACACTAGCATGGGCTTTGTTCAGTTTGAGTTTCATCCTCAAATTTGTTTACTCCTTTTTATATCATAGAATGATGATTGATCATTGATGTTCATAATTTAATTTATAATTACTATTTATCCCTAAAAACACACACAAATAACAAAACAAAACAAAAAACAAAACATGTATGGAGATACATTATACCTTTTGTTATAATCACTTACATGGTTCATCAACATATATTTTTCACTTACATGGTTCATCAACATGTTAAACTCTCTTAATCATAAATTGGCCACAATCATGTCACATTTTGTACATTCCTCATTCAATCAAATTTTTAACTTTTATGATTCAAGATCAAGCTACAGAGAGTATGTCGACCACCCTCATACCTATCCAAATGGTTTAATCCACAACTTGATACCACATCTTCTTTATGCATAAGAAGAACATACTACATGATCACATGTGCTATCACACTAATACATGTAGCCTTCTATAACTATCTTACATACTACACAGAAAAATCAACTTACTCCTGACAAAATTTTACAATTTGGACCAAAAACTCCAAAATACCTAAAAATTACCCTACTCTCTATTTTTCCATTATAATAATAATAATAATAAAACACCAAAATTAACCACTCATTAACACCAATCTTCTCTTTGAAAACACTTTATCATAATATATCTTTAATTAGTAAAATCGACTAAAATAACCATCATGTTGCATGCTAATCTTTTTAATAATTCCACTATTTACCAAGACCATATATCTCTATGACCTCTTGAACCATTAAAAAACAGTACGCAATTCGAATGTGATATCCAGCCAAACAGTTAAACAAAATTATCAATAGCAATATTGGTCAAATGACATCCATTTGGGTTATTAATATGTGTAGCTATGGCTAGCTATAGCTTCATTAATGCATGTCAGTATCCTGCTCTTATGCATGAGTAAAATTATAGCTCCACAAAGTTGCTATATATATTAATTAAATAAAAATAAATATACCCATATTTTTTCTAATACAATTAAATTTAATTTTGCTTTAGATTTACTTTTACTACTAATAATAGAAGTATTAGATTAGATTTGCCTCTAATAATACACTAAGTTAAATATACCGATATTTGTTTTAATACAATTAAATGTAAATTTGTTTTAGATTTACTTCTAATAATAGACTTATTAGATTTGCCTCTAACAGTACACTCAAGTTACATTTACATTTCTATATTGAGTCAACTAAGTTTATTACATTTACCCGGAGATTCCAACACATCAAACAAAAAACACTAAACAATAGTTGAACTTCCATGACATTTTTATCATAGTGACGAGGATATGGTCCATCAAGCCAAAACATATTGCAGGGCCAATCGGCTCTCGATCAGAGGCCAAATTCATCCCACACATTGAAAAAAAAAAAACAGTATACACCTTTATGCAACCATCGTTGCATTACTTTGAATTGGGACACACATTACTTTGAATTGGGTCTATTATTAGATTTGCCTCTAACAGTACACTCAAGTTACATTTACATTTCTATATTGAGTCAACTAAGTTTATTACATTTACCCGGAGATTCCAACACATCAAACAAAAAACACTAAACAATAGTTGAACTTCCATGACATTTTTATCATAGTGACGAGGATATGGTCCATCAAGCCAAAACATATTGCAGGGCCAATCGGCTCTCGATCAGAGGCCAAATTCATCCCACACATTGAAGAAAAAAAAAACAGTATACACCTTTATGCAACCATCGTTGCATTACTTTGAATTGGGACACACATTACTTTGAATTGGGACACACAGCATACACCTTTATGCAACCATTGTTGCATTACTAGTTTCAATTTGGACTTCTGTGTGGGCGCCTCATTCCAATGACCTCAAGTTGGCGTTCAGCATGAAGCTCTTTGCCGTGTATTTCTACCACTACGTCTATTTTTCGTTCCAATGACCTCAAGTTGGCGTTCAGCATGAAGCTCTTCGCCGTGTTGGAACTCTGCGGCTTCATAAAAATCTACGACAGTCAAAGGGGTTGCACAGAACCGATCTGCATCCAATCAAACACTTTTGCTCGGCCTTTACAGCCTCACTACGCTAAACCTGTCGAAGCCTTGGAGATGGGCGTCTCCTTCTACCTATTGGCAGCAAGCAGTCTGCAAAATTCCGCTTTTTGGGTTGTGATCCCATGTGGGTTCCAATTCTCCTTCACGGGCAGCGATTCTCCTCGTGGCAGTGTTGACCTCCCTCAGGCTTGGTCTCTCACGATCACAATCACGCCTGAAGTCCCATCAGAAAACGTATCTTCATGGCCATGGCCTCCTCAACACGCAGATCTCAACGCAAGGAAACTGAAATAAACTCATAACACACAATGTATTCTCACCTACACCTCATTCTCCTAATCTATCCTCCACTACGAGGATAAGTAATCCCGAGCTCTCTCTCATTTTCCAGAGCACCATTGTGGGAGTCAAGCGAAGGCATGTCTTAATTTCATACATGGAAATAGAAGAGTAGAATGTTTTATACAAAACTATGTTTAATGATCTATTAACATGAAATAATATTACATGTTTATATATCAAACTTTGGCATAAGATACATCATCTTAAGCACACTTAATCACATTATCAACTTATCTATTAACATGAAATAATATTACATGTTTATATATCAAACTTTGGCATAAGATACATCATCTTAAGCACACTTAATCACATTATCAACTTAATCACTATCAACATTATCAACGTATTTCAAAAATATATCTCAATCAAAGACAATTCATTAAAGAGAATCTCTCATAAACATAACCTTTTAAAATACAAAAACAAACTCTTCATATATATATATACAATCTACCTATATTATACTCTACCTAAAACAAACCCTATATATATATATAAACTCTAACTCTACTTACTCTAACTCTAACTCTAACTCTAACTCTAACTCTAGTAGTAATGTTCATGCAGGAAACGCATAAGCACACTTTACAACTTCTATCATCCTAAGCACATTATCAACTTAATCACTATCAACTTATTTTGAAAATATATCTCAATCAAGCCCTACTCATTAAAAAAATCTCTTATATCCAATTAAACATAACTTTTTAAAATACAAAAACAAACTCTTAATATATATATACACACTGTCTCTATATATATACTCTACCTAAAACAAAATCTATATATATAAACTCAAACTCTATATACAAACAAACTCTACAAATACAAAAACAAACTCTTAATATATATATACACACTGTCTCTATATATATACTCTACCTAAAACAAAATCTATATATATAAACTCAAACTCTATATACAAACAAACTCAAGACATTATATATATATATATATATATATCAATCAGAATTAAACAAACTCTACACAAACAAACCCTACAAACACAAGACAATAAAGTAGTTATATATATATATATCAATTAGAATTATATTTGGGTGGTTGTGCAAAATAGCTACTCACCATCCAAGTTCAAATTTCTATTCTACTAATGACATGATGAACTACAATATTTATTCCAAGTTCAATTCTCTATTCTACTAATGACATTATATATATATATATATATATATATATATATATATATATATATATCAATTAGAATTATCTACAATATTACTAATGACATGATGAACTATATATATATATATCTATTAGAATTATATTTGGGTGGTTGTGCAAAATAGCTACTCACCATCCAAGTTCAAATTTCTATTCTACTAATGACATGATGAACTACAATATTTATTCCAAGTTCAATTCTCTATTCTACTAATTATTTATTCCAAGTTCAATTCACCATCCAAGTTCAAATTTCTATTCTACTAATGACATGATGAACTACAATATTTATTCCAAGTTCAATTCTCTATTCTACTAATGACATGATGAACTATATATATATATATATATATATATATATATATATATATATATATATATATATCAATTAGAATTATCTACAATATTACTAATGACATGATGAACTACAATATTTATTCCAAGTTCAATTCACCATCCAAGTTCAAATTTCTATTCTACTAATGACATGATGAACTACAATATTTATTACAAGTTCAATTCTCTATTCTACTAATGACATGATGAACTACAATCTTTCGAATAAATATTGTTACAACGGCTTTAGTGTTTATAAATATTATTATATTATTATATTTACTCTAAGCCTTGTGCACACTTAACCTAATACCAGTGACCTTTTTCTAGTCCTCCTTCAATTAAACAAACAAAAAAAGGAATTATATATATATATATATATAACCACTAGCAACCTCACTTTTTCTAGTCCTCCTTCAATTAAACAATTAAACAAAAAAGAAAATATAATATATATACATATATAACTAGCAGCAACCTCACTCTGGTCGGTAGATTGAGAGAAAATATTACAACCTCACTCTAGTCGGTAGGTTGAGAGAGAAAAAATTATATATATATATATATATATAAAATAATAAAGATTATATATATATAACGAATAATAAAAAATTTATATATATATAACCATCAGCAACCTCACTCACCCTAGTACTTAAGTTAGAAAGAGAACAAATGATATATATATATATAACAAATTCTAATGCCTTTCGCTAATTTCTCTTAAGTTAGAAAGAGAACAAATGATATATATATATATAACAAATTCTAATGCCTTTCGCTAATTTCTCGCCCTAGTACTTAAGTTAGAAAGAGAACAAATGATATATATATATATATATATATATATAACAAATTCTAATGCCTTTCGCTAGTTTCTCGTAATTTAAAGTGGTAGTGAAGTTCCTTACATTGACTGAAACCCATAAATGTTTTTCCGTCGGAATGAAACCCATAAAATAACTGATTTAGAAAAAATATTCCAAGGCTTAAAAAAAACATCGTTACTCAACTTGAAAATGAAAGGTTGACAACAAAAATCACACCAAAAGCCTCACTCACCCTAGTACTTAAGTTAGAAAGAGAACAAATGATATATATATATAACAAATTCTAATGCCTTTCGCTAATTTCTCGCCCTAGTACTTAAGTTAGAAAGAGAACAAATGATATATATATATATATATAACAAATTCTAATGCCTTTCGCTAGTTTCTCGTAATTTAAAGTGGTAGTGAAGTTCCTTACATTGACTGAAACCCATAAATAGTTTTAATATTAACATCTAAAAATTGTCCCTTACATTGAATGGAACCCATAAATGTTTTTCCGTCGGAATGAAACCCATAAAATAACTGATTTAGAAAAAATATTCCAAGGCTTAAAAAAAAACATCGTTACTCAACTTGAAAATGAAAGGTTGACAACAAAAATCACACCAAAAGGCCCATGAACATATTCATATCATTACACTCACGATGAAATTCCAAGTCACGGAAAAAAATGAGATACAAACATCTCAATCGATCAAATTTTGATATGATATTAAATTTTCAAAACCATTCAACATTAAGATTAGGTTTGATTAATGTTAGACATTTCTGCATACTGACAAATAATGACTAATTTTACATTTTAGATTTCAGAAAACTTGGAAAATTTTACAGGAGATTTTGGCAAACCTACAAACATAAATTGTGTTCACACACTGCACAATCATTTCAACATCATAAAAAGAACGTAGGAAACAAATATTAAGTTAGCCACTTAAAAGTCAAATCATCTGAGAACTTGAGATTAAATTATGTTCACACAAATGGAGGTACAAAATCATTTCACCACCACAAAAAGAACGTAACAAATGTTAACTTAGCCATTTCTATTTAACAATTCGAATCATATGAACAGTGTAAAGTTGATTTCCGGTTCCATATTCTTTCAAACTCCATACTAAAATTAGCCCGCATTGAAGCAATAATCCATCCATGTTATTTGGTATTGTTTGATGCATCCATCATCAAAACCGGCAAAAGGTGCGTATGGTCATTGCCAAGTTTCTTCTGTTACTTATCCAAACTTTTTAAATATTTATTCTTATCATTCATATTCTCGCACAGCGTTGTATTCCCTTTCCTATAACATCACATTGTGTGTCAGAGTTGTATTTTATTAATTCCTCGTGTCTATACTTACTGTTGCAGGTAACCTTTAATGTTGATCTCGATTTGTTGTCAAATGGAAAGGTTATATCTGCCTCCAATTTTCATTTTTCATATTTCATATTTCAACGAAGTACAGAGCCGATGAAATGATTTATCCTACTTTTCCTTTTTTTTAAATCCAGCCAAAATTTCTATTGATATTCAATACAAAATAAAACTGAGTAACAGCTGATATTCTTTGAAACATATAATTAAGCTTGACAACCATTCCATAAACTGCTGATATCCAAAGTCCAAAAGCTACTGACATTCTTACCTAAGAACAGCCACACTAAAGTAACCTTGAGGATTGACCTCGCATACAAAAAAACAAGATACTGTCAGTCAGTTACATCCCCTATGCCACTGATCATGATTTATTCTCCCTAATTTCTCCACCACTGATGCTTTTCCCAAAACGGATTTAGTTTAGGGGTAGTCTACCTAGGCGGTAGAATGGCCCGTTTTCCGGCACCGGCTGGAAAATCGTCCAGCTCCAGCCACCGGGAATGTATCCATCTTCCGCCACCCTCTCGGAGCTCCGGCCCCCTCCTCCTCCGCTTCTCCGCCACCCTCCCTGGCAATCCTGACATTCCCTGCCAAGGCCTGACAAAAAAATCGGATTCGGATCGCTGGGCCCTGACATCCCCTGACAGACTAGCTATTGCAGCCGGGGTATATTGTTCGGGGAGCTCCTTATTCCGGTTCCAATTCGAATTTTAACCCGCGCGCTGGTATTCATAATCATAACCCTGTTGCATAATCGCCAAGATTGCAATGCATAGTCGCTGACCCGGAGAATCAGCGATATACCATAACTGAATTGAACAACCAAACCTTAGCCGGTCAATTCTTCTGGTCATAAATTCTACAACAGCCTTCTGGAACAGCTAATTCTGGTTTCTGAAACGAGTTTAACGAACAGCAGGTGTGACTTCAGTTAGGAATACCATCTTCTCTAGTTTCTTTTCATTTATACATTGTTATTATTATTATCGTGCCTGAATGACAGTAAAATATCAGTATGTTCAGTTTGTCTCATTGCAATTCGATTGACTGTACTTGCAGAATTTCAGAACCTTTTGATGATTCTCTCTGCTTCTCCTTCTCAAGCCGAGAGAGATGCTTAACCAAGACCTTATCTAAACTCTCAATACTACCCTCATCACTTTGGCATCGAGATCGTCTCTTGGCTGAAGTGAAATATTTATTCGGTCAGAGCAGGCGGGAAGAATTTGTCGATCATTTGAGTTTTAGGCAGGTTCAGAGCTATGCAGGAACCTTTTGTATCAAAACACCGACTGTCTGATAAATCAACAGGACTGATAAATAATAGGACTGACATGATCAAAAAGTCCTACCGCATATGATCAAACACTTCAATCTTTTATTTATTCTTAAAAGAATTGAGGATCTTTTAATGTAGTCTTAGTGTCTTCTTTTCTGGCTTTAGCTGTTAGGGATTATTTTAGTTTTTCCAAGCAGACTTTGCTCTCAAATGACGAATCTCAACTATCAATGGATATAAAGTCAACTCTGCCCTAGAGTAACTATGACGTTGGGGAATCCAAAAAGGTGCACCAGTAGCATTTAGACAACAAGGGATAATGGTGGCCAGTGCATTCTACATGCCTGTTGATACGTTGAATGTTTCTCTTATTCATGCTTCTAAAGTGCAATGCCTATGTTGACATATGTGGAAGATGTGGTGATGATTAACTTTTATTTTAATTTGATATAAATGTTTTTCTGGTCAAGGCACAATGACTTCAATATTGTACTATTTCATACACAGAAGGATTGCAGCATCCATAGTCATCAATGTGCCAACATTTTTTTACATTCACTTATAGCAATGCGCAGAGGTTTTAATGATATACTTTTAAGCTATAGGCAACATGCGATTGGCTGCAGCCCAGGAAGGGCTGTTTTAGAAAACATAACTTAGTTTATGTAGAAGAAAGCAATAAATATTTATGGAGAAGTCACTGGGGAATTCAGTTTGTTTAATAATATGCAGATGCAGTTTGTTTAATAATATGACAGCATCTGCAGGAAAGCACCTCCATGAGCAATTCACAATGGAATGGGCATACTACAAAGACGATTGTTGATTTTTTTTCTATGAAAAGGGAAAACTCAATGCCTGTTATTTCAGACGTAATGTACAGATCTCACCAGCATACAGCCTAGTACTTATAAAGTTGACAACTCTCCTAATGCCACCACATGAGAAAATATATGACAATAGAATGGGAGAAGAGGTGATGTGAACTAGTACTAGGCTGTATGCTGGTGAGATCTGTACATTATGTCTGAAATAACAGGCATTGAGTTTTCCCTTTTCATAGAAAAAAAATCAACAATCGTCTTTGTAGTATGCCCATTCCATTGTGAATTGCTCATGGAGGTGCTTTCCTGCAGATGCTGTCATATTATTAAACAAACTGAATTCCCCAGTGACTTCTCTATAAATATTTATTGCTTTCTTCTACATAAACTAAGTTATGTTTCCTAAAACAGCCCTTCCTGGTCTGCAGCCAATCGCATGTTGCCTATAGCTTGAAAGTATATCATTAAAACCTCTGCGCATTGCTATAAGTGAATGTAAAAAATGTTGGCACATTGATGACTAAGAATGCTGCAATCCTTCTGTGTATGAAATAGTACAATATTGAAGTCATTGTGCCTTGACCAGAAAAACATTTATATCAAATTAAAATAAAAGTTAATCATCACCACATCTTCCACATATGTCAACATAGGCATTGCACTTTAAAAGCATGAATAAGAGAAACATTCAGCGTATCAACAGGCATGTAGAATGCACTGGCCACCGTTATCCCTTGTCTAAATGCTACTGGTGCACCTTTTTGGATTCCCCAACGTCATAGTTACTCTAGGGCAGAGTTGACTTTATTATATCCATTGATAGTTGAGATTCGTCATTTGAGAGCAAAGTCTGCTTGGAAAAACTAAAATAATCCCTAACAGCTAAAGCCAGAAAAGAAGACACTAAGACTACACTAAAAGATCCTCAATTCTTTTAAGAATAAATAAAAGATTGAAGTGTTTGATCATATGCTGTAGGACTTTTTGATCATATCAGTCCTATTATTTATCAGTCCTGTTGATTTATCAGACAATCGGTATTTTGATACAAAAGGCTCCCGCATAGCTCTGAACCTGCCTAAAACTCAAATGATCGACAAATTCTTCCCGCCTGCTCTGACCGAAAAAATATTTCACTTCAGCCAAGAGACGATCTCGAGGCTCAAGGACAGAGCTAACCAGAAAAATTCGAAGGAACCACTTATAATCTCCTCGTTCCAGGCTCTTTCACTTCAGCCAAGAGACGATCTCGATGCCAAAGTGACGAGGGTAGTATTGAGAGTTTAGATAAGGTCTTGGTTAAGCATCTCTCTCGGCTTGAGAAGGAGAAGCAAAGAGAATCATCAAAAGGTTCTAAAATTCTGCAAGTACAGTCAATCGAATTGCAATGAGACAAACTGAACATACTGATATTTTACTGTCATTCAGGCACGATAATAATAATAACAATGTATAAATGAAAAGAAACCAGAGAAGATGGTATTCTTAACTGAAGTCACACCTGTTCGTTAAACTCGTTTCAGAAACCAGAATTAGCTGTTCCAGAAGGCTGTTGTAGAATTTATGACCAGAAGAATTGACCGGCTAAGGTCTGGTTGTTCAATTCAGTTATGGTATATCGCTGATTCTCGGGTCAGCGATTATCCATTGCAATCTTGGCGATTATGCAAGAGGGTTATGATTATGAATACCAGAGCGCGGGTGACAATTCGAATTGGAACCGGAATAAGGAGCTCCCCGAACAATACACCCCGGCTATGTCAGGCCCCATTCCCTGCGATCCGAATCCGATTTTTTGTCAGGCCCTGGCAGGGAATGTCAGGATTGCCAGGGAGGGTGGCGAAGAAGCGGAGAAGGAGGGTGGCGGAGCTCCGAGAGGGTGGCGGAAGATGGATACATTCCCGGTGGCCGGAGCCAGATTTTCCAGCCGGTGCCAGAAAACGGGCCATTCTACCGCCTAGGTAGACTACTCCTTTAGTTTATATCTGTAATCATTATCAACATCACACCATACAAGTATCTCTGGACAGCAGTAACGCTTAATCATGAAATTGCAAACAGAGATAACCTCACAACCGCCCAAAGGTTTGCAGAATTTGAAAAACCAAGATCTACTGAGAAACTTAATGTTATATTTGGGGTTACTACTCCAGAAATTGTAGATTCAAATTACCATAAAAGCAATTAGGTCTTGTATTTGGGCTTACCAATCCAGATAATGTAGATTCGAATTAACTAAAATCAATTATGTAATCTGCGTATATCCTTTCAAAATAGAAATATCACCAACCATTTTCGACACTGGAACTCTTGGAGCTCTACCGTCATGAAAAGACTACTCCACATCAAACAGCTGACCATAACCATTGCATGTTGGGTATAAGCAACGACAATCAGAGAATGCAGAGGAAGGTTATTTAAACCATTCTAACAACCTAGCCGATATAGATTAAATCACAACCCCAATATATTCAACTAACCCATTAAAACAAGCAGTTCCCATTTAGAGCTAGCCGCTGAAATACACCTGAGATAATCAACCCATTAAACCGAACCGTTCCCATTTACAGCCAGTGATTAAACAAATCGAAGGAATCGAAGGAGGTTTAATGCGTAAACAAGATGACAACTGTGAGAAATCATTTAGTTTCTGTACAAAGTTTCTATGCCACTTCCGAAAATAAAAGCACAATTAAGTATAAAAAGCAAATCTTGTAAAGCCTCCACAAAACAACCAACTCAGCTAGCCAAAGGGAGACTTCATTCGATTTCAGCCAAACGATAGTGGGCATCCATCTTTGGTGTCTACTAAAAGGAATCAAAAATCACAATCACAAAGGTAGAGGCACCTTCATTTGAATCATTCATTTAGATGGAAAGCACAAAGAGAAATCCCAGGTAATTCCCACAACTACTACAGGGATTAGGAAACCTTAGAGGCATTAGGGTTAGAAGAAAGATTCACCCAATTAATTAAACCTTCGACCAAAAAATATATTACTCAAAGGATAAGGCCAAATGCTCAAATCCATTTCACGAATTTACTAACCACAAGAGTGATAAGTGGTTGGCCTTGATCTCAAATCCCTCTCTGTTTTTGGAGACTCCAAATCAGTCATTCCCTCTCTGTTTTTGTAGACTCCAAATCAGTCCTTGAATGGGCAAACAGTTTTTGGACTCCAAATCAGTCATTGAATGGGCAAACAACAGAAGCTCCTTCAATTTTGATGCTCTGGAATCCATCCTGGAAGGCTCACATCAAAGCTCTATCTGCAGTTTTTCATCATTTATCTAATCAGCACATCAACAGAACTCAAAACAGTGAAGCCAACTGACTATCAAAACAGGGTTGCAGCTCCATCTCAGATCCCAAATTATTTTCAACCAGTTCAACCTTGGGATGCTGACAAAGGAAGGCATCATTCTTATTTAAAATGAACCCACTCACTGGGATACTCTGCCTCCCTTGTTTTCCTCGGGTTCCCTTGTTTTCCTCTGGTTTTTGTAGTTTTTATCCCTCTGCAGTATTCTTAAGTGCTTATTTTTGTAGCTGCTAAGTCTCATGTTCATATCTTTTTAACACCAGGCAAAAGCAGATTGGTTAACTCTAATGAGCAACCCCTGCACCAGTTTTCTGCTGACATCCAGAATGGATGGGACCTATTGTATGCATTGTCTTTTTTTATCTGTTTTAAGTAGGCAATGGAGAATCACATCTCACATACATTTCTCCCATACATCTGTACTCTCTTATAATAGTAATCAGTTTCTCCTCTTTAAAAAAGAAGCGGTTGGCCAACACTTGAATTCACAAGTCATCCACAAGTCACCCAGGTTGGACTTTCACATTTTCACACTCAATCACCTGGACCAACCTGCCATTCTGAGATCCACTTTGAATGTTTACTAATGTCAGACTTCGAAGATCTACTAATGCCAACAGGTTTCAGTGTAACTGAAAAACTAACATGGTATCTACTATCAAGGGTTGCTGGGTGTTGGATTTTCACTCATCTGGTTGAAAATCAATCAGACAAACCAACTACCACTCTGGAATCCACCTTGACCATGAATCAAACACCAAAGACCGTGTTAGATTTTCACTCACAAACTAACCATCACTCTGGAATCCACCCTGACCATGAATCAAACAACAAACACCATGGGCTAAGCACCACTGGGATCTACCACTGAGACCAACGGGATCCTCCCCAAGACCATTCAAAAGGCAATTATAGTGGTTCCCACATGATAGTGGTTCCAAAAAGTAATGATAATAGTTTAGAAGCTTTTATTTTTATGATAGTGGTTGGTTCCCAAACAGTAATGATAATAGTTTGGAAGCTTTTATTTTTATGATAGTGGCTAGTTCTCAAACAGTAATGATAATAGTTTGAAAGGCTTTTATTTTTATGATAGTGGTTACCAAAAAGTAATGATAATAGTTTGAAAGCTTTTGTCTTTATGACAGTGGGTCTCAAAAAGTAATGATAATAGTTTCGAAGTTTTTATTTTTATTTTATTTTTATTTTGTTGTAATGTAAAACCTAACCATCCAAATATTCTATTTTGGTGTAATGGAAAATTTAACCATCTATTTTTATTTTATTTTGGTGTAATGAAAAAGCTAACCATCTATTTTTATTTTATTTTGGTGTAATGAAAAAGCTAACCATCTATTTTTATTCTGTTGCAATGTTGTAATACAAAACCTAACCATCCAAATGTTTTATTTTGGCTTAATGGAAAACCTAACCATCCAAATATTTTATTGTGGTCTAATGAAAAACCTAACCATATATTTTTATATATTTTTATTTTAATGGAAAACCTAAACATCCAAATATTTTATTATAGTGTAATGGAAAACCTAACCATATATTTTTATTATTTTTATTTTATTTTGGTGTAATGGAAAACCTAACCATCTATTTTTAATTTGTTGTAATGTTGTAATGGAAAATCTAACCATCTAAATATTTTACTTTTATTTTGTTGTAATGGAAAATCTAACCATCCAAATATTTTATTTTGATATAATGGAAAGCCTAACCATCCAAATATTTTATTGTGGTGTTAAGAAAACCCTAACCATCCAAATTTATTTTATTTTGGTGCAATGGAAAACCTAACCATCCAAACACTCAATGGTTTTATTTTTATAAAATGGAAAACCTAACCATCCAAATACTTAAAAAAAAAAAAAAAAAAAAAAGTACTTGAAAAAAAGTTAAAGATAAGATAGAGAAAAGAAAGATCCAAAAATCTCCACTTCAAGGTTAACAACAAATATATAAAAAAATGACATGACATATTAGAATCAAAACAAACATAGCTTAACAAATAAATTTAAACAATACAGAAAAACAGATGCCCTGGAAAACAAGGTACAGTCAGCGTTTGTGGCGTTTGCCACCCAAAAGATTAGGGTTTCAGCGAACTTTTCCACAGTTTATAAGCCTTACCAACCAAAAGGCTAGGGCTTGCACGAACTTTTCAACATAGATGGGTTATAGTCGAAAGCCCGGGAAACACACAATGATCTAGCCTTACTTTATAACAAATATCCAGTCACAAGGAATCCAAAAAAAAGAAAGAGATTTACAAACAAACAAACAAAAAATTATTAACCTCAAAGAGCATGTTCAAGGTTCCAACGCAGAAGTGGCGTCAAAAGACACCAATAAATTCAATTCACGGAAAAATACCAAATTTAAGCGCTGGTAAACTTGGTAACAGCCTTTGTACCCTCTGAAACAGCGTGCTTCGCGAGCTCCCCTGGAAGAGCAAGCCTTACGGCGGTCTGAATCTCCCGAGAGGTAATAGTAGGCTTCTTGTTGTAGCGGGCGAGCTTCGATGCCTCGCTCGCCAATTTCTCAAAAATATCATTAATGAAGGAGTTCATGATTCCCATGGCCTTGCTGGAAATTCCGATATCAGGATGAACCTGCTTCAAGACCTTAAAGATATAGATCTTGTAGGTCTCAATGTTCTTCTTATGCCTCTTCTTTCCCTTCTTGTCTCCGCTTTCCTTAGGCAGCTTTTTCTCCGCCTTTGGAGCGGGTTTCTTTTCTGCTGCTGGAGATTTCTCTGCAACAGGCTTCTTCTCAGCTGGTTTCTTATCTGCCTTGGGAGCCATTGTTAGAGTTAGAATCTAACGAGACCAAAGCTTGAAGCTTCAAGTTCTTTGCAAAACTATCTGGAGACTATAAACAGAGATACAGAGATAGAACACTTGAAAATCTAAGCCTGCACATTTATATTAAGAGACGTGTGTTCTCCTATTGGCTAGTTGAATGAGGCACGGATCGATGATCTCTGTTTAATCGTAGCCGTACATTTGGCATAGATCTACAAGTAAACCATTTGCTAAGATGCTCTCTCATCCACTTGTACACGTGACATTTTAAACCTAATATTTTTTAAATAAATAGAATATTCATTCTAAAACTCAACTTTTTATTATTAGAAACATGAAATGCCGTTCTAATTCCAATGGTTTTTTTAATAAGGAGAAGACTTTGTCAATGGTTTTAATAAATGACCCCACGTATTATTTCTTAAATCATTTATATTTTATTCACAATGTGTGATGTTTATGTAGTATGTTCATTTTTTATTCATAATGTGTGGTGTTTATGAAGTATGTTCATTTTTCTATTCATAATTATGACCGGTATAGACACATATAATTCGCTATAGGTCTATCTAAGTATGAATTTTTATTTTTTTTGTAAGCTGGGGTGAGACTCTCCGATTTACATGTCCATTATGTACCCCTCTACGGGGGAAGGGTAGCCCAAGATTTGAACCCAAGACTTCCGGTTCGGTGAGACTTCATTTCCACGGCCCTTGCCGCTTGAGCTACCCCATGTGAACCTATCTAAGTATGAATTTAATATAAGTCTAAGGAATTAAATTTTTCAAAGTTTGAATTTAATAGGATTCTAGAGGGATTAAAAAAGTTTGTGCGAGTTAAAAATATAATGTGTAATTTGTTTTTATTATTTAAATTGTATTTTTAATGTTTTATAAAACATGTAACTTAAATGTGTAATTCTCAAAACTTGTAAGCCACACAAATTTTTGTTGGATTTCATTTTGAAAATATATATACATACTTAAAAAAACTAAAGTTTAAAATATTAAGACTATTTCAAAAGTTTTAACCATAAAATTTATTTTTTCCAATAACTTTATATACTAGCAATTGCACCGAGAGGTGCAAAGGAATGTTGATAAGAGGAGTGGGAATGTGGAAGAAAACTTTCACCTTGTACGACATGTCACGCTGCAACATCAATGTCATCTTATGGGGGGTGCAATGTCATGCTGAAGGGAACGAAATTACTGACCTTCCCTTGACCATTTTCAACTTGCATAGAATTACTAGCTGTCAAATTTTGTTTTGTTTTAGTAGTCTCATTCTCTTCAGAGGTTGTTTGTATTTTGTCCCTTTTTCTTAGAGAGGCTTCAACCAAAGAAGTCAAAACAATAAAACCAACATCTGAGAGGGAGAAATGTTTGGGACAGTAGCCTGAGAGACGGAAACATCTGCAATATGCTTGTCATAAACAAGTATCCCAATAAGAAACTAACAACATTATCATCAAAGCAGCATGCAAGAAAGAACAATTCACATAACAGAATATGTAGCAACCCACAAGCTTGTGCTTCAAGTGCCCGTAATTCTACTCGGGCAACCTTCGTTTATGCTTCCTTTTTAGTTCTTGCAACACCCCCTGTATATTGAATCCCAGAGACTTCAACAAAACATATGTAAGTTGGCGAATGTAATTTTCTGAAATTTTTGCAGCGATAGATAGGAAGTGGTAAATCACTCTTTTGTGTATACTCCTGAAGCAGATTCTTACATCCCCTCTCATGCTGGCACGACAGAAAATAAAATGCCTTAGCATTGACATTACAACAATGAAAGTAGGAGCTATGGCAAAGTTCCAGTTACTCTTTTTTACAGAATGAGCATGAATAAATTTAAAAAAAAAAATAACAGCATTTCACTATTGAGTAGAGATTTTATATTTCCACCTAACCATGGTATTTGACACAGATGGCTGCCTATGATCATTTATAGTGTAATTTAAGCATAAGTGTTGCACCAGAGGAAAGGAATGAACAAGCTTACCTTCTTGTTTGGAAGGCCACAAAGAAAAATGTACTTTGTGCTCGTAAAACAAAGATAGAATAGCTATCTTAATAAATGACAAAGAATAGCTACTTTATTAAATGACAGAGACAGAATGAATGACTACTTTAATAAATGACAAATATAGATTTTTTTATGCAAAAGCTTCCAAAAACATGTCCATTGGGATAACAACTCATAACAAGGGCTTTCCAGCTTAGATTCCATGTCTAAAGGGTATTTACTCAGACAGATTTTCCTGGGACTTGCACCCAGTCTCATCCATTTCCAACATTGCATTAGGGTGGAGCGTAGTACATTTAGAATGGAACGAACCCTAGTAAATGGCTCAACACTCCGTCAATCTAACCAATGATCCAAGGCCCCATGAGGTGCATTAGTCTTCCATACATAGCACCAAATCCAAGATAAAAGAACTCCAACAAATTTCAAAAATTTCAGACTTGCTAAAGGAATCAAAAATGAGAGGAAGTGCATCTCCACTTATAGGGAGATGTTCAACTTCTTTTTACAATAAAATATTAATTTGTTGAGTAAAAGACCCTAATCTAGCATATGGTAGGGTAAAATCCCTTTTCACCAATTTAACTAATCTAAATTACATAAAATAAGGGCCACTCAAGCCACATATACATTTTTTTTACATCAAAATCCCCATAGAGAGGGACACCTTCAAGAGATAAGGGCTTGAACACATAGCATCCAGCCTCCAAAGACCCTCCTAAATGTAGATGCTCCACAAAGTACGCATACCTAACTTCAAAGTGCCATCCAAGGTATGTGAGTGGACTTCTAGAATGCTCACTCAACCTCCCAAAATTGCCCAATGGTGGATCTTCTCTGTCAATTATGCAAGCATAATATACAAGCAAGTCTTTTAGCCTTGCTCCAAAGTGTTACATGTGGGCCTTCAAGGCTCTAATATCACAATGCAAGTGGTGTCACTCAAATCCATTTCATCATCATGGCTCACAAAGTCAGTTCAAGCATCTTAAACTATGTTTCAAACCAGCCCCTTAAGCATCCAAAGGATCGTTGGCCATATGTATATATAGATCTTGATATCTTCCATACTATCAATCTGATCTGCTCCTGTTTTGTTTTCCATACCACTGCAAGCCTCCATTTATTTCGATGAGAGCAATCTCTCGAAAGATGAACACTCCCATCTCTTGATAAATTGTGCCTTACAAGAGTTGATCAAACCTCTTTATGAATACAGGTCTTGTATTGGTGTGAAGGATTATATACATGTTCATACCTTGATGGTTGTCTGCTTTTCCAAACATATTCAGCTTAACAGGTTTCGGAACGACTCAAATTCAAAAATATGTTGGGCTGGAGCAAATTACTTGGTTGGGCTTCATCATATCATTCTCAAATAATGCTCAGTATATGCCACCTTGACTCCAAACTTGTCAACCTTAATATTGTTACTACAAGTCTAAATAGGCAATGGTTATACTTGGCCCTTTCACTTATTCACCCGGGCCCCTACACTGAGAAAGGAAGTGTCTTTGAAGAAGATTATATTTCAGATCAAGTTGTACATGGAAGAAATTTTCATCAGCTGGCACCATATCCTTCTCCTTAGATGCTTCTACGTTGCAAAGAGAATTCCAATATGATTAGACACTATAATAAATGTTCAAACCAAGTAAGGGCATTTATGAAGACAGAATCCTTGAAGTATACAACTCCTACCAAGTTGAACTTCACCATTTAAATATGTGGGAACTCATTCAAAATATTTTACATAGCAGATTCAACTTGGAAGAACCAGACCCTTAAGGTCAATGTAAATTTCTTTCTATGTGTCTCTCCTACTTGGCATGTACAAAGTGATAAATCCTTCAATTTGCTTGATAAGAGGACAAATTGCAAGGAAAATGCTTGAAACAAGATACCATGAGAAAAGAATGCAGTAATGAGCCATTTCCATGAGGAGAAAATGAGTTTTTCTTGCATAGGGCACACAACCTATAAGAGGCACCCTTCCCAACAAGTTGCAAACTCCTTGAATTAACATCGCTGACAGGCCAGATAATCAACTGTAAGAAATTATGCTTTCAGAAGCTTTCAAAAAATCAACTTAATTTGATCTCCAAGTCGTGATTTAAATGTTTAATACACACTGCATATTTTCCCATGTATTGGTATGTTGTGCCTTTAGATACATGGTTTTCATTCATTTCTCTACAAAAATAGAAAATTATCATAACTATGCAAGCTAGTAATCTCCATTTCAAACCCTAGATTATGTTTGAGTGCTATAGGATAAAATGCATGGTGTATGGGGAATGAAGATACCCTCAAAGGTCTTCTCGGGACCTTTGGCAGACTGTAAGATTATCTGCAACCATCACAAAGTTACATGCATATTCATAAATAATAACTTACTATCGAAGTAGGACAAATAGATTACCTCAAGCCTCCGTGTAGATTTGTTGGAGAGTGCAATGCAACTAGGTGGAAGTCCCCTAAGTCGGCTCCAGATCAAGTCCTGCACATAGAAGAGACAAGCATAATCACAGCATGCAACCTTGATAACTAATACATGGATACATAAAAGAACATCTATTTACACATAACTAAGCTACTCATACTAAAAGGTATTGGACAAACAAGCTAATGAATGATAGTACCAACACCACGGAGTAGACAGTACAACTGCAGTTCTATATTAATGTCGGAAGAGTGATTACAACCATCTATTGCATCAGCCTTCCTTTACCCCTCCAGCTTCTCTCTCTCTCTCCCTTATTACCATCTTCTTCTGATTTGAGACAATGCTCGACAATCAATTATGCTATCCTTTCAAATGAACTGACCTCTATCACCATAGCCCTAGCTTTGCTTATGTAGCAATTGAGTTAAGGTTGCCAAGTTCCTCCATGAGTTCATTAGGGTAAAAGCAATGAAGTTGCCATACTTTTAAGCTCTTTCCCATTTGCCTCCTTCATTAGGATTAGAAATCCCCCAAATAGGTCGAACTTGAGATCTTTCCTTGCTTTTTTTGAGTAGATTTAGAAGCAAATATCTAGATATTTATGAGTCAATTCACTCCTTTTACCTTTAGAACTTCATTAGGATCCACTAACGTTGTTCCCGAACTAACAACTAGAGTTAGTAGGGTCACTAACGCACCCTTAGGCTTACAGAGAAGCTTTATAAAGCAGGTTGTCAGTGTATAGCCAGCGTTAGTGTGGAAACAAGGCATGTGATCTTGGTCTTTGCTTCAACTATCATGTCTTTCCCCTCTGAGCTGATGAGGGGGTCATTTTGTTGTATAACAGATGCCCCCTAAAGTGTGAGATCAGAGGCTACGACGATGGCCGAAATACTTTACTTAACTGTAATTTTCCTTCTTCGACAAAAAGAGAGAGAGGATCGGAGCTTCAGGTGGTACGGGAAACCTGATACAACACACACGCACACACACACACACACATATATAACTACTAAAATCATGTCCTGAGTCGGGCATTCCCATGCTCAATAGCTATGTCAGAGTGATTTTCTCATAAAAGAGATATGACGATGTTGGCCGCCGATAAGCACAATGCGGATCCGATGTCATAATAGGATCATTCTGATGAGCTATCTCCAAAAAACAATATACACAACTTGGGAGAGGAAGCAAGGCTGATTGATGCAAGCCTCTACCCAAGGTCTTGATTTCCGCTTCACCGAACAACATAGATCGATACATGTGAATATATGCGTTGATGTCGAACATGCACGAAATCATCTGATTACCAGTCAATAATGGAGACCATTAACAGACGCGAGGAAGGCCACCAATAATGGTGATGGTCTCCAAGATGCACAGTACAATCTAACGAGTGTGAAAGATGTTTTTGTCGTCGAACACCTGTAGAATCGCTTAACCAAGAGCCAATAATGAGAACTCCTGATCAAACACAAGGCAACCTGCCACTAATGTCTGCAAGTACCAAGGCACTAAATGTGTTTATGGGTTGTCTTCCTAGATAGATTCTTGGAGTGGATAGGAAGATACATGTCAAAAGGTAGGCAATAATGTGTCATACATCAATCGATAAGAAACGGGACAAGAATGATTTGTTTTTTGAGGAATCTTTGAGCATTGGGTCTAAACAACATAGGGCATGATGAAAGGATATGCTTGATGGGTTGATGGAGGAAACAAAAGGTTAACCCTTGAAAAATAGAAGGCACGACAACGATTTTAACCATGCAGCACTAGACTCATGAACACCAAAGAGTGTTAGGATATAGAGATGCAAGAACATCGGGGTATTTAGGCTAAACTCATAGGATGGTAGGATTCATATTGAGAGGCCATCACAAGGAAGGTTTATCTGAGGGAGTGCCATGTTCAAGGGAACGACTGCTGCCAAACCACGCTTTCTAATACTGAATGCAGTTGTATTGTCTACTTTCCCCATTTGATTAGTTTAGTGAGTCCAGACAGGTAAACTCGTCGATCTTTTCATATTTTAAGAGTCTGAAAAGGACCGTGAAAAGAGCGACTCTATGCCCTATCTGATTAGTTTAATGAGTCCAGACAAGCAAACTCGTCGATCTTTTCATGTTTTGAGAGTCTGAAAAGGATCGTAAAAAGAGCGACTCTATATCTTGTTTGTTTAATTTAATGAGTCTAGACTAGACAACTCGGTGGTCTTTTCATATTTAGAGAGTCTGAAAAGATCGTAAAGAACGACTCCATGGTGGTCCCTTTGTCATAGTTGTTAACCGGGTGTGACAAAAGGTTAATAGTATACCCGGATCGGTTACTTTTTCGTGAGTTAATCTATTGAGTCCGAATAAAGAGAAACCTATGTTCAATAGATGTTGACCTCATTTTGTTACGAGTACGAGGAGACGGACTAAACTCGTTTTTCATCGTGAATTTTTAATGAGTCACGCGACGACAAACTCAATACCTTCATCAAATTTTAACGAGTCAAATGAAGAAAACTCAAGGTATCTTTTTCAATTTATTGAGCAAGGAAAAAGAGGTAAAAGAACTGCTCATTCCTTCTTCGTAGATTTAACGAGCCCGAAGAAGGGAAAAAACTCGGGGATTTTTCGATTTTAGAGCGAGAAATGGTCCCAAAAAAGTAAGTGCTCTGGTTGCTGATGTAGATTTTTAACGAGACTGGTTGACAAAAACTTAGGATTTTTCAGTTTAACGAGCGAGAAAAGTACCTAAAAGAATGCTCGGGTCATCTTTATAAATGTTTAACGAACCTAAAGAAAAACTCAGGTTTTTTTCAGTTTTATGAGCGAGAAAAAAGCGCCTAAAAGAATGCTCTAATGGTCTTTTTCAATTTAATGGGTGTTATAGACATTTTTGGGCACTGCAACCCCAAGCATAAAATGTCCATAAACCAAGGGCTCCTAAGTCCCTAAAAGTGTTGTTCCAACCCCTAAAGGAACAAGGTCAACTGATTACAGCTTCTCCCAGAAGTTCTCCATGAAAAACCACTCAGAACTGGTCAAAACAGGATCATTTCACCTGCTCCATAGGCAAAGTGCGTTGCATCTCACCTAAGTACACTCTGTGGGTGCGTTGCATTTCAAAAAGCCCTTCTATGGGGTGCGATGGGCGAGAAGTGACAAATGGCAGTGTCATTCCGCGAGGTGGAGAGGCATGGAATCTTCCAGAAACTTCTCCTGTGACACTTGCCTCTCTAAATTCGACCAAGGATGAGTAAGAGATCAACAATCTCCAAGTGGAAGCAAGAACTATCAGAGGGAAGACACTAATCATATCACAAGCTGACTCATCTCCCTTACAGATATCTATATATGGATCCCTCATCCCAGAGGTTAGAGGCTGGAATTTTGCATCTTGTAAGGAATTGTTGTTGGTTTCTTGAGACAACATCATAGTGTTGGGTGATCTAAGCTTTGTATGAGGTGAAGAAGGGCTTACTTGCTGAGAGGATGATGCTGGGTCAGAACAACTGGTTGTAACTCCCTTGGCTCTTTCTTGATTATCAATAAAAGCTATTCAAGTTTTCCTCCATACTCTTGTGTCATTTATGTTTTATGCATTTGTATGGTCAATTTACATATGATCCTAGATTGTTTATGATTATAGATCCATGTTCTTGTATAGTGTTATGTTACTTTGATCCTATAGGTACTCTGTGAAGCTGGGCGTACAAGGGAGCAAGTAGCGAAGGACTATCAGGAGAGAGAGGAATCGAACTAGGAGATAAGCGCAAGACAGAGGTTGGTCTCCTTTGTTCTTCTCTCATCTATATTCCGTAAAGGAAAAATGAAAGTAGCTTTACTTTGTTTGTTTCTAAGGTAGCTACCACACCTTAGTGGGATAAGCAGTTCTGTGTAGACACTTTTCCTTGTAACAAAATGGCGACTCCACTGGGGAGCGACTAGGTTGTTTGTTTATCTACATTTGTTTATTTTATAAACTTACAGATGGAGCCTAAAGTTGAGCCAGGTAGCTTTCGAACTGCATTTTCTATGCAAATGCAAAGTAGATAAGTGCCACTTCAGTCAATCTCCGGGAATTGTTTATGAATTAAACAACAGATTTACAAACTCTCTGATTGCCCTTGTGGTAGCTCTAGTAACCTCCTTAGATCTACCCCTGATTGTTGATTTACTGATTACCATTTGCTCGGCCAAAACCCCTGAACTGAACTGAAAACTGTGACCCGGAACCCAAGCAAAGTCTCGTCTCTGGCCCAGCGCAAGCTCTGTTCTGTGAATCTGAAATTCAACGCACTTACCGAGTGTAGTAGGTGCGCTGCATTTCAAGTTCACTGTGTTACAGGTGCGCTGATCAGACTAGG
Organism: Pinus tabuliformis; assembly: GCA_031772625.1. Lineage (NCBI taxonomy): Eukaryota > Viridiplantae > Streptophyta > Pinopsida > Pinales > Pinaceae > Pinus > Pinus tabuliformis. Next base: position 116,851,873 of record CM062819.1, read on the forward strand.
CATTGTTCAGTTTTGGTTTCTGTGATTCATTCTTTTCAGTTCTATTCATGAATTTTGCTGCCTGTAATCAATATATCTCTGTTTGAAACCCCTTTTCCTTGCTGTTATTCCGCCTCCATTGTGCAAAAGAACTGTAAATGTTTTTGTGTATTTTTTGAGTCATTTTCAGTTCTCCTTAGCAAAAAGTAACGTAATTGTACTGTCGTTTCTTGATTTGAAAGTGTCGCAAGTGTCGTTTTCAGTCATAGGAGAGAGTTTGGTTGCTCTTGATAGTCGATTATCCTGTTACTATTGTATTTGGTATGAATTTGTAAGTTTTTCTAGTGTCGAAAGCAAGTATTCATTTCCGAATCGTAAAGTGTTGTGATTATCTTCACTCTTTATTTTGAAAAGAAACTTGTTAGTAATTGTCGCTTGAAAAGTAATTCAGATTTGCGCATTAGCTTTCTTTTTATCATTCGCATACTAAGAAAGCCGAAAACAAATACATGCATGTGCATTTGCATTTATACTGTTTGATTGGTTTGATTTAGGACAGTGCATATAGTGTGTGCTCTTTGCTCTTTGTGAAAGAATATTGTCTCTCTTTCCTTAGTAGCTAGGATTTTCATTGCACAAAGAAGATAAAAGATTGTTTATCATCTTAGATTGCATTTTAGGAATTGTACATCTACATCACGCGGTGAACCTGAAAGGCAAATTTCTTAAGCAAGATCAACTATAAAATAAATTTAGTGAATCTAACAACGCTTTGGAACCTAACGCACAACATCTAGAACTCTAGGCTAGAGACGTATTCTGGCGTCGTAAAGCTTGGTAACTGTTGTTCTCACTGTTGGTTGGGTGATTCCTCCACTTTGAGACGATAAGTTCCAGTACGGACTTGTGCTCCCACGTACCGTCGAGTATATTTTGGGAGACCACAATAGGCTTAATCCTTTATCCATAGGAAGTCGTGTCTGCCGCCCTATCAATTGCAATGCACTGAACGCAGCATTCGGGAAGATTGACTGCCGTACCGTAAAAAGTATTCTGCAGTTTTGCGATTGGTTTGGTAATCCCTCTGCCTAGATTTCCATAGTAGTCCCTTTCATTCCTTTTCAGACTCCCTAACGGAAAAGGTCCATCTGAGCACTTGTCACTTCAGGCTCATTAAAAATCGAAGGCGACTAGAGTCATCTTTTGTTTTTTCTCGACTCTTTAAAATTGAAAAAACAAGTTGTGCCAAAGCATCTAAAATTTATTTTAAACGGAATAACATCATTGTTCCCTCGTTGGTCTTAGAAGTTAGTCTCCCTTCATCGCAAGTTCTTGTAGAATCGTGTTGAGGGCCACGAAATCGGGTCAACAACAAGGGGGATACCCACCCGGTCGGGAACCTGGTTGGCGGCTCCTTGCCCGTTTGGTGTAGCGGGTCCGACTGGGGATGATGGGACCAGCTTCCCAATCTAAAAGGATGTGTGTGTGTGTGTGTAGATTTTGAAGATACTAATCTAAAGGTAATTTTAAACTAATTTAATTCTAGACTCTAAACTGACTCAATGCTACTGTAATCTAACAAAAACAACACATCTAATCTATACTAACCCGGGGTAAAATTCTTTCATTATGCGATCTAAAAAGATTTCATACAACAACTGGTAATAAAGATCATTCAGCTATCATAAGAATATAAATCAATTAAGATGAACCATTATGCATAAGAAGTTAGACAAAACAGTTGTGAACAGCATATCGCATAATCAGTTATTCATATGTCAAGCACAAACAAATGATTCCACCGTACAAAAGTGCCAAATGGTAATCCAGACATTCATACATTAACATATAAACAACTCAGCTATATATCACTCTAAGAATATGAGCAGAAATTAATCAAGAGATAAAAGTACCATTTATGACTGATTTTCACTCACAAACTTCAAGCAATAATGATTTATCTCTACTTACTTCTAACATCTACTAAGAGTACAGAAGTGCAACATCAGTAGCATACATTAAAATGTAAACATAAATAAATCTCGATCCATCCATTCATCAAAAACCCCCTCCGAGGGTGCAAAAGTGCATGTTCTGAGGACAAGTTTTTTGACAAATTTCCGGACCCTTCTCCAAATGCCATGAGAAGGGTTAAATACTACTAACTAACTAATCTTAATTACACAAATTTAGGGAACGACTTCAAATGATCGCCCTTTTACTAAAGCAAATTTATTTCTAAAAATTGAATCTAATTTCTAATCGTTTATGTATCTGCTCCTTAGTGCTGTAAGCAATGTGAGGTACGCCTGGAAAGAGTCGGCTGGTTGTCTTTTCCTTTTGCTCGGGTGGTAAAAGTAGAAATAACAAAAGCTGGCACCTCTTTCTGACAAACTAGAAGATATTTTTGAAAATCTTCCTCTGGCTGGGTGTTTTTTGCTGTGTGTATACTTAGTATAACCCAGATTTCTTTCAAACTGATTGTGCTGTTGCTATTTCGGTTTCCGGCCGTGTGAATGACTCAATGAGTTAGGGATTTCGTTGCCTGAACAATCTTACGTATTGAAAATTGCTTCCATTCTTTGTTCCAGGCTTTTATGAAGCATCATCCCTTTTTAGCGTTTTTCTTTTTGCTTTATCCAATCTGAGCTTCAGGATCTTTTGCAAACATGTTGCTTTTGTGCGCCTTTGACTCTGAGTCTTGGATAGTCTATTTTCATCAGTGTCTATGGAGTGATACTCTGGAATCTGCGGCTCTGCTGCATGCGGCATTCATTTGCGAAGGCATCTCCTCTCTGTTCTTCTAGTATTGGCGCTTTCCCCTTTTCCTTAGATGTTTCCTGCATATAGATTTATATCAGTTACTGCCTTACAGTTTACGCAAAGGAAAAGAGAATTGACGAAAAGATTGACATGAAAGCTTTAAACTCTAATGAATGCATAATCATGACACTCATAATGACTTGACTCTTCGAAAAACGCAACACGATCATCTTTGGATACTCAGGCGTGCAATCATTAATTTCCCTTAAGGTGCGCGCTCAATTTTGGGTTTACAGATCATGCCGAAGAAACTTTGCGATGAGTGGTTTCTGCGATTCGTATCGCAGCAATTAATAGTCTCATTCGTCGCAGATCGCAAATTGCAAAATCGCAGTTTGTAAGATCGCAGATCGCAAATCGCAATATCACAATTTTCATTTGCTCGTTGTGTGCTGCTTTTGCGACGTTTGCGATATGCGACGTCGCATATCGGCCGTCGGCGATTCCTTTTTATTTTCTTTTAAGGGCGCTTTCAAAATATGCGATGTGATGAATGTCGCATCGCTTCATCACAGCTTACTTACGCGCATAGGAAAAATGCTTCACTTTCTCTTTACGATGCGATATAGCTTTTAGGGAGTTAAATACAAAAATTTTGATAAAAATATTTTTGAGATTTTTTGTTAAGGGTCCCCCTTTGCTTGATATTATTGCTAATACTAAACAAAGAGGGGGGTTGTTGGTGACCACAACAATGGCGATTCACTGTGAAGAACCAGTTATCTCTGCTTTTCTATTGACATTTCCACTTCCGAAACAGAAAAATTTTCATATGTCTAAATTTTGTTATGGACAGATAGAGTAGATTACCCCTTATCCTGTCAATGATACTTTGTCTCAACCCTTCTTTTATTCCAATTGTCTGCTTCCTTTAGGCTTAGTTCTTGCATTCATACCAGACATTACTTGGTCCTTTTTTAAAGATAAAATAAGGTCTTCTCTGCGTACTGGCTTTAAAATATGCTCATTTGTCGTAGGTAGAGCCTCTGCTGCCAGCAAGCGTCCATAGCCTCGACAGTGTTACCATGTTATCCAGCAATGATCATTTTTCCTGCTTGAGGTTATTTACAACATTTCAGAGAAAAATCCTTTTTGACACTTTTTCCTTTTTTATTCTCTAAAGAACAATGTCTTGCTTTGGTGGCCAAATTATGACACAGTCATTCACTTGATTTATACTTTTGTTGAACAAGCTGGCTCGTGATGAGACCCCTTGTCTTTTGATTGCAACAATCTTGAGTCGTTGCCCTGTTTTGATAGACAGTTTTGGCAAAGTCAGCAAGTTATAATATCTGTGATCATGATAAGCCGGCTCGTGATGAGACCTCTTATTCTTTGAGATATAGTGTTTTCTCGGATTGTTTCTCTGAATGCTGCGGTTTCCTTTTGCAGGGAGGAAGTCATTGTTTTTCCTTAAGAAAGCTCTGGACGACAATAATAGAGTTTTGAAAATAACAGCTTTGCAGAGAATATTTATTTTATTATTGATGATACCTTTCATTGTGCTGGGATAAAACAATTTTTAACCAAAGGTTGATTTCATCAAAGTTTTTTGAGAGGTTGAAACTAATATCATATTCAGGTTAAAGTTAACTCTATTTGTCAATAATAAAAATCAGATTTTTCGAAAAGCTTTGCTATTTGTACAAGTGAAATCAAAATCTGATAGAGAGTTAGTGTGCTCTTTCATGAATCTTATTCAATGATCATTTACAACCGGTTTTATTTATAAGAAAGAGAAAAGCAAAATAAAAGAAACTAAAACTATCTTACAAAAATAGAAGAGTGATCTTCTATGGAAAATACATTTTAAGAATCTGTCCATTCACAGGCAAAGAATCTCTTCTACCTGCCAAATCCTGCAACATAAACGTCGATGGGCCTATGACTTCTACAATCTGAAAAGGACCAAGCCACAGCTTCTGAAATTTCGTATGTTTGCCCTTTTCTTCATGAGCCTTATCCCATTTCAAAACTAAATCTCCCATCTGAAAGTTCTTTCTGGTTATGATGGCTGAGTCAAAAGAGGATTTTATTAGCGCTTGGTGGTGAGCATGGGTTTTCTTAGCTTGTTCTCGGCATTCTTCTAGTTTGATTATTTCCATTTGTCTTAATTGCAAAGAGGAAGTAGATACTCCATCGATGTGTTGTACTAAAGACAAAGAGGGAATGACTAAGTGAGTTGGAAGAACCACTTCTTTCCCATAAACTAAATTAAAAGGAGAAGTGCCGATTGAAGCTTTCTTCGTGATTCTATCTACCCATAAAGCATTTACCAGCGCTTTGTGCCAATTCTTTTGGTTTTGGTCGACTGTTCTTTTGATAATCTTGATTAGGTTTTTGTTTGTTGATTCAGCCAACCCATTACCTTGCAGATAGTAATTAGCAGAATATTTCAATTTGAACCCTCTTTTTAATGCAAACTCAGTCATTGCATTTCCAGAAAAGTATGATGCATTATCAAACATTAAGGCCGTTGGCAATCCAAACCTAGTGATGATAAATTGATCTATGAATTCAATAATGTTTTCAGAATTAACTGTCTTGAGAGGAACTGCTTCTACCCATTTAGTAAAATAATCTGTTTCCATGAGGATATACCTATGCTGCTTAGAAGAGTGAGGAACGATCTCACCTATTATGTCCAAGCCCCATTGGCTGAATGGTTGCTCGATGTTGACCGGCTGTAGTGGCATGGACGATTTCCTTTGTTTCCCTGCAGCAGTCTGGCAGATTTGGCATTTCCTTACGTAATTGTATGAGTCTTTGAACAGCGTGGGCCAATAATATCCTGCACGTAAGATCTTATGCGCAGTAGTCTCTCCAGCATAGTGTCCACCTGCTGGTCCATCGTGGAGTTCCTACAAAACCTTTTCGGCTTCAGTTTTCTCAAGACACCTAAGAAGTACAGAATCGTAATTCCTTTTAAACAGAACATCATTTATGAGCTGGTATTGTTTAGCTTTCAATCTTAGAGCTCTTTTCTTGGTGTGATCCAAGTGCGATGGAGCATACCCGTTCTTAAGATAATAAATGGTGTCCGCATATAATGATTCTGCGTCGTTTAGGCTTACCTCATACGTGTGTACCTCTTCAGATGAGTTCTCAGGAATTTGCGATGCTCCAGCTAACATCTTGCAGAAGCCTTGACCCCTTACGATGTTTGCTGGTTTGATCTCAAGATCATATTCTTGTAGAGCAGTAATCCAATTTGCTCTCTTTTCGCCCACATCCTTCTGTACCAACAAGTTTCTTACTGCTGGAAACGGTACTACGACTTTGGTATGGGCTTTAAGTAAGAAAGGCCTGAAATATTTGATCGCTTTGAAAACAGCATACGCTTGTTTCTCCACGTCTGAATAATTGAGTTCAACACCTTGTAAGTTCGAGCTAAAGAACACGATTGGAGCTTCCGCCTTTTCTTGATTTGCTTGAGTTAAAATCGCGGCATAAGATTTCTCTGAGGCAAAAGTATATAAGATAAAGGATTCTGAAAAATTTGGGGTAGCTAGAGATGGAGCGTTGATGATAGCTTGTTTGATCAAGTTGAATGCTTCGTGCTCATCTATGGCCCATTTAAAATTTGAATTCTTTTTTATCATATTTTGTAAAGGAGAAATAATACGTGAAAAATCAGGGACAAACCTTTTTACAAAATTGATTTGTCCAAGGAAAGATTGCATGGCCTTTTTGTTATGGGGTATGGATATTTCAGAAATTTCTTTGATTCTGTCAGGTTCAATGTGAATACCAGATTTCGACACTATGAATCCGAGCAATTTCCCTTCACTTAATGCGAAAAAAGATTTCTTTGGGTTAAGTGAAATTCCATACCTTAAGCATCTTTGAAAGATCTGTTTCAAATCTTTGAGATGGTCGCTTCGCTTCTTGGAGTACACTGTTATATCATCCAAGTAAATCACTACCGATTTATTGACCAAACCTTTAAACGCGATGTCCATGGCTCTCTGAAAGGTAGCGCCGGCATTGATCAGACCAAATGGCATCTTCCGATATGCGTATGTGCCCCACTTGGTTCGAAATGTGGTTTTCAACTGATCATCGGGATGTACCAGCACTTGATTGTATCCTGAAAATCCATCCAGGAAAGACATTAATTCTAAGCCCGCTACTGCCTGTAGTATTTGCTCCATAGGTGGGAGGGGAAAATTATCTTTCTGACAGGCTTTGTTGAGATTTCGGAAATCAATACAGATTCTAATATCTCTGTTTTTCTTCCTAACATGCACCATATTGGATACCCATTTGGAGTGTCTGACTGGGAAAATTATTCTGGCTCTCAACAATTTATTTAGCTCAGTCTTTATCTGATTTTCTAAGTTGGGGTGGATTTTTCTGAGTTTCTGCTGGACAGGTTTTTCATTGTCAATCATAGGGATAGTGTGTTGAATGATAGAAGTGTTGTATGTTTTCAGCTCATCGTAATTCCATGCAAAAACGTTTGTGTATTGTCTCAGAAGACGGATATACGCTGATTTTTCTTCAGGGGCTAGGCCGTGGCCCAGATTAACGTTTTGCGGCTTCTGATCGGTTCCTAGGTTCACTAATTCATAATTCAGAGTTGAACTATAGAGTTTAGAATTGGCAGACCTTTTAAACCGACTTTTCAAATCATATAAATCTTCTAACTTAACCACCGATTCAGGTATAGCGTTATCAGTGCTATTTTGCTGAATTTGGTGATCATGATGGTCTTCGTCAATTATTTGATTTGAGTAGGATCCTTCAGAAGTGAGGAAATTTACAATGTCTGGATCGTCATTGAATACTCTCCAATTGGTGATGTTGTCAGGGATGGATGGTTTAAAGATTAATTCTATTGAAAACCTATCGGGACTAAAATCTTCGGAGGGAATCAGTCTAGAGGCTACGTTAGCTAACAGGTCTGCGCTCGCATTTTGGAGTCTTGGGATTGACGAAATATTGAATGCTATGAAATGTGAAGTCAGATCTTGTACTAAAGATTGATAGTGCTTTAAATGACTTGACAGGCAATGTATGGTGTTACGTACCTGTTTGACGACAAATTCGGAATCTCCAAAGACTTGAAGATACTTAACATTCAAGCCGATTGCTTTGTATAGGCCTTGCACCAAGGCTTCGTATTCCGCTGTATTGTTTGTGCAATCGAACTCAAGTCTGCATGTAAGCATGGTCTTGTTCCCATCTGGGTTAATCAGAACGCATCCTGCTCCTGCTCCCTCGTTAGATTTAGAGCCATCAAAATATAATTTCCAAAATAAAGATGTATTTACAGAACTATCTAAAAAATTAAAACACTTTGAATCATCAGTTTGGGAAAAAATTTCAACTTGGGACACAACTGAATTTTCTAAGTAAGGTGAAGTGTGAGCATTGAAATTGCCGAGGAAAGAATCTACCGAGTAATTGCCTATGATACTGCTGTTGTATGCTATTGCTTTGTTCTCTCCTTCCAATTATGTCACTATGTACTTTTGGTGCAATTCTCGTTCAACCTTTATTTGATTGGGTTTGCCGTTGTAGGGTAACCACATGTGCGACCAGTCGGTTGAGAAATATCCGTGGAGTTTCTCGGACCAATCCCTGCTAAGAATTAAACCATAGAATTCAGGGATATCAGCTACTAGAATGTCGATAACCTGACATACTTTCGGGTTAGACGAAAATCTTATGGTCACCTGGTTAAGTTCACCAATCACTTCGACTTGAGATCGATCAAGTTGAACTATGCGCACTGCAGATTTCTGAGGCTGAACATTCAATTTGGCACATATTGATCTGGGTAGAATATTCGTTGAAGCACCAGAATCAATCAGGCAATTGTGCACGTTTTTATTGAACATTTCATAAGTGAGGAGAAAAGGAAGAGTATGGGATCTTGACCTTCCTCCAATCAAGGCAATGTCATTCGGATCAATCTTATTGATCATGTTGGTCGGAGGTCTTCCCATGCTGTGGGAAGCTACAACTGTAGGTAAAGATGTAGTAGGCACGGCATGTAATTCTTTCATCATTATTTTCTGTTGATGTTTCAATTTGCTCAATTCGTACAGAGTGATATTAGCCCTAGTCTTTTTCATGTCATCGATAATGTTATACTCCATTTCATTCGACACTATCAATGTTCTTGATGGAGGTACTTGATCTGATTGGACTGGGCTAAATTGGGTCGCTCTAGCGGTTGTTTTCTTTGTTGCGACCTTATCTTTTGTTGCAGGGCTTGCGCCCTTCTGTTTAGGGGTAGTTTGGGGAGGATCAAGTTGATTTTTGCTTCGTGTGCTAACCGAAAATGCTTCTTGATCCTCTTCTTGTGGGAGGATGAAATCCCACATTCCTTGTAGTTCCACAACTTCTTCATCATTGGTCTGCCCTTCAGTGGTATTCTCTTCTTCTTCTTCTTCTTCAGATTCGACGTTTGAGACAACATTGGGTGGTTTCACCTCCATGGGAAGGTTTCTTTTAAAAGATCTGTAGGGCTTTTTTGAAGAAGTTTCTGCTACTTGTTTTCTTATATCAATCATCTCGTTGGACATGGCCTTTAACACCTTTTGTAATCCTTCCATATCGAAAGGATCTTTAGTTTGCTTCTTCTTGGTGTCTTCTTTGAAAGAGATCTTCTTAGATTTGCGTTCTTCTATTGCAGATCTCTTTTCTAGGGCAACTAGGTGTTTTTCTACTGCTAACGCCTCAGTTAAGTTTTCAACTAAGGTCGTCTTGTTTGCCCTATCTACGAAGATGGCCAAGTTTGATGGTAAGGCCGTGATGTACCATTCACATCTTACTTCCTCGCTGGGTTGAGAAGCAGCGGGAATCTTGTTGAGGATCTTATTGAACCGTAAATTGAAATCTTTAATGGGTTCTCTAGCCTCAGCTTTAAGATTAGATAGGTCATTGATCAATGTCGCTGTTGATCTGTCATCGCCAAACTTGGTGAGGAATTGACTTTGAAAAATGTCCCAACTTGTGATGGACCCGGAAGGTAACGAAAAGTACCATGACCCGACTGTTCCTTGCATTGTGTAAGGAAAAAGTCGAACGACAGCATCTTCGTTGGTAACTCCGTTGAGATTAACAGAAAGCATGAAATTATTGATATGCTCTTCAGCTAGCATGCCTGTTTCTGGATTGAATTTAGGTAGCCACTTCTCAGGATGGGCCGGTATTGGGCTCAGGGGTGGAGGCATTAAAACCGCCCCAGGATTGTTCCATGGAGACTGGGCCATCGTTGAGCCGCTAGTTAATGAGAGTGCAGAAGACGGTCCCTGATGCTGAGAAGATGAAGGTATTATGATCTTTGATGATTGAAGAGGAAGTGTTGAAGATGGATGAGTGATTTGGGATGAGGATGTGGGTGGTTGACTTCGCGGTGAGGGTGTTGAAATGGACGAAGTGGATGAAAGAGTCTCACGGTCAGACTCTGGTGGTGCTTTCCTTGCTCTTTTCCTAGTAGGGAGAGGGAGTTCACTTGGTTGAATACCAAATTTTTCACTCTTCAATCTGGTCAGAGGATGAGCAGGATTGTACTGCGAAGTCACGCTGCTATTAGATTTATCAGACCTATGAGAAAAAATAGAGAATCCCTGGAGTTTACGAATCAAAGTTTGAATTTCAGGGGGTTCAATAATGAATTGATCTGATATATTGGAGTAGGTAGCAGCGGTGGATACTCAAGCAACTTCTAACTCCGGGTTTAACCGTAGTGGAGAAGTCGGGGGAGTTGATGAGGGTGATTTACTCTCAGAATGGCATTTAGATTTTGACTTAGTTGCCATTCATAGTTCGTGCACTCCTTCTAGCGCCAAATATGTTGAGGGCCCCGAAATCGGGTCAACAACAAGGGGGATACCCACCCGGTCGGGAACCTGGTTGGCGGCTCCTTGCCCGTTTGGTGTGGCAGGTCCGACTGGGGATGATGGGACCAACTTCCCAATCTAGAAGGATGTGTGTGTGTAGATTTTGAAGATACTAATCTAAAGGTAATTTTAAACTAATTTAATTCTAGACTCTAAACTGACTCAATGCTACTGTAATCTAACAAAAACAACACATCTAATCTATACTAACCCGGGGTAAAATTCTTTCATTATGCGATCTAAAAAGATTTTATACAACAACTGGTAATAAAGATCATTCAGCTATCATAAGAATATAAATCAATTAAGATGAACCATTCTGCATAAGAAGTTAGGCAAAACAATTGTGAACAACATATCGCATAATCAGTTATTCATATGTCAAGCACAAACAAATGATTCCACCGTACAAAAGTGCCAAATGGTAATCCAGACATTCATACATTAACATATAAACAACTCAGCTTTATATCACTCTAAGAATATGAGCAGAAATTAATCAAGAGATAAAGGTACCATTTATGACTGATTTTCACTCACAAACTTCAAGCAATAATGATTTTATCTCTACTTACTTCTAACATCTACTAAGAGTACAGAAGTGCAACATCAGTAGCAGACATTAAAATGTAAACATAAATAAATCTCGATCCATCCATTCATCAAAAACCCCCTCCGAGGGTGCAAAAGTGCATGTTCTGAGGACAAGTTTTTTGACAAATTTCCGGACCCTTCTCCAAATGCCATGAGAAGGGTTAAATACTACTAACTAACTAATCTTAATTACACAAATTTAGGGAACGGCTTCAAATGACCGCCCTTTTACTAAAGCAAATTTATTTCTAAAAATTGAATCTAATTCCTAACCGTTTCTGTATCTGCTCCTTAGTGTTGTAAGCAATGTGAGGTTCGCCTAGAAAGAGTCCGCTGGTTGTCTTTTCCTTTTGCTCGGGCGGTAAAAGTAGAAATAACAAAAGCTGGCACCTCTTTCTGACAAACTAGAAGATATTTTTGAAAATCTTCCTCTGGCTGGGTGTTTTTTGCTGTGTGTATACTTAGTATAACCCAGATTTCTTTCAAACTGGTTGTGCTGTTGCTATTTCGGTTTCCGGCCGTGTGAATGACTCAATGAGTTAGGGATTTCGTTGCCTGAACAATCTTACGTATTGAAAATTGCTTCCATTCTTTGTTACAGGCTTTTCTGAAGCATCATCCCTTTTTAACGTTTTTCTTTTTGCTTTATCCAATCTGAGCTTCAGGATCTTTTGCAAACATGCTGCTTTTGTGCGCCTTTGACTCTGAGTCTTGGATAGTCTATTTTCATCAGTGTCTGTGGAGTGATACTCTGGAATCCGCGGCTCTGCTGCATGCGGCATTCATTTGCGAAGGCATCTCCTCTTTGTTCATCTAGTATTGGCGCTTTCCCCTTTTCCTTAGATGTTTCCTGCATATAGATTTATATTAGTTACTGCCTTACAGTTTACGCAAAGGAAAAGAGAATTGACGAAAAGATTGACATGAAAGCTTTAAACTCTAATGAATGCATAATCATGACACTCATAATGACTTGACTCTTCGAAAAACGCAACACGATCATCTTTGGATACTCAGGCGTGCAATCATTAATTTCCCTTAAGGTGCGTGCTCAATTTTGGGTTTACAGATCATGCCGAAGAAACTTTGCGATGAGTGGTTTCTGCGATTCGTATCATAGCAATTAATAGTCTCATTCGTCGCAGATCGCAAATTGCAAAATCGCAGTTTGTAAGATCGCAAATCGCAATATCGCAATTTTCATTTGCTCGTTGTGTGCTGCTTTTGCGACGTTTGCGATATGCGACGTCGCATATCGGCCGTCGGCGATTCCTTTTTATTTTCTTTTAAGGGCGCTTTCAAAATATGCGATGCGATGAATGTCGCATCGCTTCATCGCAGCTTACTTACGCGCATAGGAAAAATGCTTCACTTTCTCTTTGCGATGCGATATAGCTTTTAGGGAGTTAAATACAAAAATTTTGATAAAAATATTTTTGAGATTTTTTGTTAAGGGTCCCCCTTTGCTTGATATTATTGCTAATACTAAACAAAGAGGGGGGTTGTTGGTGACCACAACAAATCGCTAGAAAATCTTTTGGATAGACTAGATATGTCTGAACAACCGTCGACATCCAGGACTGTGTCATCCGATGTAGCAGCGACAGAGCCTCCTGCTGCTACTCCAACAATGTTTGATGGTATACATTCTGTCCCGGCAAGTTATCAACAACAAGCTGGAGTCCAATCAGGGACTGTTTCGATGACATGGCCAATTCCTATTTCTTCATCCGGATTATCATATGGTATTTCTTATGTTGAAACTCAACAAATTGATCCAATGTGTCTTCAAAGGCCAATCTACCCTTTAAGTACTGGATTACCACCATATGGAGGGCATTATGATTTTTCATTGTTCCCTCCCGGAGAACAACCATATGGGAGTTTACAACAAAGTTCAGGTCAAACTGGAATTACATCCAGCGGTTGGGTACCAATACTGCCTCAACAACCAAGGGTTGTATATTCAATGCAACCAGTCCACCCTGTGTCAAATATTCCCACTATACCTGCTATGGTGACTGCGTCGCAAGTACAAGCGCTACCTGTTGTATGTCAACCCCGAGTTTCTCAGGTTGCAATACAACAGCCTCTTGTCTCGACAACTCAATCACAACCTCAAGTTAGTGCCTCCTTATCTGTAGCGATTCAGGCTCAAACAAGTACTATGACTCCTCATCTTGGTCAATCATCCAATATTGAGCAACAACAAATGGTCCAACAACCATGGTCTGTTCAATCTCAACAATCGCCATTCCAGCGATCATATCAAGGACTTGAGCAACAAGTCTTTATAAGTAATGGGCAACCGCATTTCCAAAGCGGTTATCAACAACTATATTATAATGGTTATGCCCATCAACCTTGTCAAAGTTGCCAGCATCAAATACATTATGCTGGTATGCAAAGACCCACTGCTCAAGCGATTCCATCTTATCCTGGATATGCTTCGCCTAACCTGAATCAACAGTTGCCCTTTGTAGCAACTCTAGAATTACCAGATCTAAACCGGCTGACGAATGATCCAATTGCTTATGCCCCTTGGTGGCCGGTGATTCCGCATAAACTTCCGTCAGATATTCCTAAATTTAATGGAAATCCGGATGAAGACCCATCGAATCATGTGATTACCTTTCATCTGTGGTGTTCATCTAACACTCTAAATGATGATTCGATTAGGCTTCGCCTTTTTCAGCGAACATTAACTGTTCTGGTAGCAAAATGGTATATCAAATTGCCTAGAGCTTCATTCGATAACTTCAGCACCCTAGCCACAACCTTTTTAACCCATTTTCAGTTACCAATAAGGTACGAAACATGAACAAAGCTTCTTACCAATTTCAAACAGATAACGGCCACTCACATATCTGATCATATTCATGAGTGGCGACATCGTCGTAGAATGGTAAAAACGTATGTTCCTGATCAAATTTTAGCTGAATGGTTTATTAACTCATTATTACCTTCCATTACAGAAGATGTGGCAAAAGGAGGAGTTGTCACTGAAGAGCAAGTAATTGCTCGTGCACAATATTTAGACTTGATTTATACTCAGTCTGGCACGCTCTACGATAAAATCCCTGACGCTCCCAGACCGGAATTTTCCGTACCTCCTCATCCTAAATCGAACAATGACTCTCATGCCAACGATGGCGTGATTGGTACGACAAACATGAAATCGACAAAGGCTACATCTAAGAAAGCTCGTAAGATTTCTGATCAAAATGAAAATGAAGAACTTCTCGCCTCGGAGGTAAATGCCGCGTCGACCGACAAGGGCAAACAACTGAAGCAACCAAGGGGCAAGAAGAAAAAGAAAGGGAGAAAAAAGAAGCAGGATGAGTCATCTCCTGAAAAACCTTCTGCAAACCCTTCTGGGCAAAGGAAACCCCCTGCGGGGTGTCATATATGCGATGAGGATCATCGGACGAGAGATTGTCAACATAAAGCTGAAGTTAAGAAACTCTTTAAGAGTTCAAAAACCTCAGCAGTATTGACTGATCCGTTTCCAAACCCGGGAACCAAACTGGTTGCTAATCAAAATGCTTCCCGATCCCAAGTGCTTATGTTGTCTATCTCAAAGCACCAAAATGATACTTTGACAAGGAATAAAGATTACGGGAATCCACAACTATCGAATAACAAGGCTAATGAACAACCTAATAGTTCGACAAAAACTTTGACCGAAGTTGTGCCACCCATCATTCCTGAACCAATGATAAAGATGCCAAAGGGAGTAGTACACAAATCGACATTTAATCCTCGTGCTAAAGTAGCACAGAATTATAATGTAGTAGAGGACCTGGCCCAATCGCCGTCCGCTATGTCGACACTTGAGGTATCGCAAAATTGTCCCTCCCAAAACTAGGCTCTATTATCAGTAATAGGTGGGATTGAGCCAACGGATTCCAATCTTGTATCCTTTAATCACGAAGGATATGACCCTAAGTTACCAGCTCAACTAGCTTTCCTTATTCAAGTGAAAGCCCTCAACAAAATTGTTCATCGAACAATTATTGATGAGGGGGCATCTACATGTATTATGTCGATGAGTTGCTGGAAAAATTTAGGCTCACCACCCTTGTCGCGATCATCAACAATACTAAAAGCATTTGATGGACGATCATACACTCCATACGGGATTTTAAGTAACTTGCAAGTTGAACTAGGGGGCAAAACAGTAGAAATTGATGTTGAAGTAATCGACGGAAACCTCGATTACAACATCCTACTGGGAAGGCCCTGGATATATGCCATGGCCGCAATTGTGTCGACCTATTTCAAGAAGATTGCATTTCCCTTCCAAGGAGGAATTACAATCGTCGACCAACAAACATTTCTCCCCAACAGTTCACAAGTTACAGGAAGCATTCCAATGATCCATGGAAGCAATCATTCGCTTCAAAATATTGGAGTAGGCCTCCTAAAAGACCCTGCCTTAATGGGTACTTTTGCCCTACTGCCTCCGAGTAATCTGGCAAAAGTGGAAACCTGCAATATGAAATCTTCTATATTTAATGGATTCGAGAGATTCCTAAACATTTTGTCAGCATGTATCATCGCCATTTAGAAATATTGTAGCAATCAATTTTCTTGGCCTGGGGGCAAACCAAAATCAATGCTCATCGAGTGTTTGGATAGATAGGTCTAAGGAATATGGTACCTCTTCAGATCCTTGGTCACATGTACATTCTACAGACAAAGGAATCATTCAGTCAATGATGTTAGCAGAGGCACCATGGGAATATTACCACCATCGTTCCCATCTCCCGAATTACAACGAAGATTATTCCAATGACCTTAATCATCCTTCAGTTTTTTATTTTCTATCAAATACTGTAAATATGGTGGATTCCGAGGACAGTTCTTATCTCGTGTCGACCTTGTTAAAAAATGAAACAAGGAGTTCCGAGGATGGTTCTTATCTTGTGTCAACCTCATTAAAAAATGAAACAAATCCCCTTCCAAATCTCAAAGGTAAACCTTCATTCCAACCACCAAATTGAATGCAATGAAGCTTGGGGGGCATGCACCTTGATTTGCGTTATTATGCTGGGGGCATGCAAACTTATCACGAGCAGTGTTACTGCAGGGTTCAAGCTCGTTAAAAAATAAACCCGCTTTGAGCAGTTTTAGCACATAGTTCAAGCTCGTTAAAAAATAAACATAAGACATGAGAAAATGTTTCCCCCAGTGTTTAAGCTCAATAAAAAAAATGAACCAATTTCCGGTAAATAACCATCATGAATGTAGTACTTCAGCCTTTAAAGCCTTGGTTGTGTTCTCATCATCACCTCCACTTTGTATTGGCCGATCATTCACCTCCATTTGATTGTTTACCCCTTTTGAGGAACAGCTGCGAAGAGTGATCCTGTTAGCCATCCTTGTGACACTGTCGTGATTGGAAAATTCCAAACCTTACTTGGAATCAGCTGCTACCCAAATTTATCACTCGTTCCTCAAAAAACGAGTCTCCTTTAAGCTCTTTTCAACTGACTCGTAAAATATGAAAAGATTGTCGAGCCATTGGCCTCTCCAACTCGTTAAAGGGATCAGAAGTGCTATCCCTCCTTTAGATTTTAATCTTTTTGGACCCGAGGGATTATTACACAAAAAGATCGAGCGCTTGTTTTGTTCGGCTCGTTAAAAGTATCGAAAATTCATCCCTTCTGTATTGTTTTATACTTTTTCGGACTTAAGGGATTAGATGACGAAAAAAGATTTTTGGAGTTTCCTTTACGTCCCTTTTCAGACTCTCTAAAATTGAAAAGGACCGAGTTATCTTTGTCGTTAAACTCGTTAAAACCTAATAGTGACAAACTTGTCCATGGCAGACAAGAACGAGTTTCACTATCGCTAGGCTCGTTAAAACATAGCGATGGGTTTGCCCGAAGGGAAAATTATAGAACAAGCATATGTTATCCTTCTCAAGCTTGACAAAAATAAAGAGGTACTGGTCAGCAATGACTGGGGAAAAATTGGGAAGAAAACTTGAAGAAATTTTGTTGGTAGCAAGTCGCTCTTGAACATGACACTTTCGCTCCGCATCCAAGTCGGGTTGGGTTGTTTCATTCACCGGTCACATCACCATGGTCACATCACACCATCCACATTTGGGGTTAATGTTACCAATCCATCATGTCAGTGTCACCGATATGTTCAAGAGAAGTCACTCAGAGAATTCACCTGTGTCTCACCCACTATAATACATCTTCGCTCCATTCTTTCATGACCGCCACCCTGAACCTTATATCACCAGATCGTTTTCACCTCCATTAAAATCATTTTCTCCATTCCGTGTCATTGATGTGGGATTCATTAAGGCCCTCCTATGACGGATCGCTTCTTGTCGACATCAGCTCATTATCCAAGAAGTCGATCTACGAACACCCCGTTCAGTACTTTGAAGCTTGCATGCCTCAATGGCAAGTTTCTCACTTCCGGCGACAGGTTTACATCAATGGCCTTCGACCAAAAGATTTTGCGTGGTGTTCGACGCCAAGTCCTTTATTCACACCATGTGAATTGTATTGTAGTACCTTGAGGGTCATCATCATTATCGGTGACTCCTCTCATGCCTGTTAACAACTTACATCATTGGCTGGTAATCAGGTGATGTCTTTCCATGTTCGACTCCAGAACATCTCTCACATGGATCTACTTGTACTTTGAGTGAAGATCGAATGAGATTGAAGACCCCGGATCTAGTTTCATCCATCCGGGCTGCGATATATATTCAAGAAAATAAAGACATCAAATGTACATCGTTGCTGCACATATAATCATCCAATCAAAGGGATGACGGCTCTACCAAAATCATCAGTCAACACTCAGACGATTGTCTGTCCTATGCACATGAACATGAATTTATAAATCTGAGCATGGGAATGCCCGCCTCAGCTAGATCATGAAAAAATTATGAAGATAATGTATTGTATTGTATCTTATTACAGGTCTCCTCCCAACTTGAAACAACTTTGGATCCTCATAATAAAGCATTTCACTCGACATCAAAAATATTAACGACCTCATGCTTTAGGGGGCAACTGTTATAGACATTTTTGGGCACTGCAACCCCAAGCATAAAATGTTCATAAACCAAGGGCTCCTAAGTCCCTAAAAGTGTTGTTCCAACCCCTAAAGGAACAAGGTCAACTGATTACAGCTTCTCCCAGAAGTTCTCCATGAAAAACCACTCAGAACTGGTCAAAACAGGATCATTTCACCTACTCCATAGGCAAAGTGTGTTGCATCTCACCTAAGTACACTCTGTGGGTGTGTTGCATTTCAAAAAGCCCTTCTATGGGGTGCAATGGGCGAGAAGTGACAAATGGCAGTGTCATTCCGCGAGGTGGAGAGGCATGGAATCTTCCAGAAACTTCTCCCGTGACACTTGCCTCTCTGAATTCGACCAAGGATGAGTAAGAGATCATCAATCTCCAAGTGGAAGCAAGAACTATCAGAGGGAAGACACTAATCAAATCACAAGCTGACTCATCTCCCTTACAGATATCTATATATGGATCCCTCATCCCAGAGGTTAGAGGCTGGAATTTTGCATCTTGTAAGGAATTGTTGTTGGTTTCTTGAGACAACATCATAGTGTTGGGTGATATAAGCTTTGTATGAGGTGAAGAAGGGATTACTTGCTGAGAGGATGATGCTGGATCAGAACAACTGGTTGTAACTCCCTTGGCTCTTTCTTGATTATCAATAAAAGCTATTCAAGTTTTCCTCCATACTCTTGTGTCATTTTTTTATGCATTTGTATGGTCAATTTACATCTGATCCTAGATTGTTAATGATTATAGATCCATGTTCTTGTATAGTGTTATGCTACTTTGATCCTACAAGTACTCTGTGAAGCTGGGCGTACAAGGGAGCAAGTAGCGAAGGACTATCAGGAGAGAGAGGAATCGAACTAGGAGATAAGCGCAAGACAGAGGTTGGTCTCCTTTGTTCTTCTCTCATCTATATTTCATAAAGGAAAAACGAAAGTAGCTTTACTTTGTTTGTTTCTAAGGTAGCTACCACACCTTAGTGGGATAAGCAGTTCTGTGTAGACACTTTTCCCTATAACAAAATGGCAACTCCACTGGGGAGCGACTAGGTTGTTTGTTTATCTACATTTGTTTATTTTATAAACTTACAGACGGAGCCTGAAGTTGAGCCAGGTAGCTTTCGAACTGCATTTGCTATGCAAATGCAAAGTAGATAAATGCCACTTTAGTCAATCTCCAGGATTTGTTTATGAATTAAACAACAGATTTACAAACTCTCTAATTGCCCTTGTGGTAGCTCTAGTAACCTCCTTAGATCTACCCCTGATTGTTGATTTACTGATTACCATTTGCTCGGCCAAAACCCCTGAACTGAACTGCAAACTGTGACTCGGAAAGTCTCGTCTTTGGCCCAGCGCAAGCTCTGTTCTGTGAATCTGAAATTCAACGCACTTCCCGAGTGTAGTAGGTGCGTTGCATTTCAAGTTCACTGTGTTACAGGTGCGCTGATCAGACTAGGCATTGTTCAGTTTTGGTTTCTGTGATTCATTCTTTTCAGTTCTATTCATGAATTTTGCTGCCTGTAATAAGTATATCTCTGTTTGAAACCCCTTTTCTTTGTTGTTATTCCGCCTCCATTGTGCAAAAGAACTGTAAATGTTTTTGTGTATTTGTTGAGTCATTTTCAGTTCTCCTTTGCAAAATGTAAAGTAATTTTACTGTCGTTTCTTGATTTGAAAGTGTCGCAAGTGTAGTTTTCAGTCATAGGAGAGAGTTTGGTTGCTCTTGATAGTCGATTATCCTGTTACTATTGTATTTGGTCTGAATTTGTAAGTTTTTCTAGTGTCGAAACCAAGTATTCATTTCCGAATCGTAAAGTGTTGTGATTATCTTCACTTTTTATTTTGAAAAGAAACTTGTTAGTAATTGTCGCTTGAAAAGTAATTCAGATTTGTGCATTAGCTTTCTTTTTATCATTCACATACTAAGAAAACCGAAAACAAATACATGCATGTGCATTTGCATTTATACTGTTTGATTGGTTTGATTTAGTACAGTGCATATAGTGTGTGCTCTTTGCTCTTTGTGAAAGAATACTGTCTCTCTTTCCTTAGTAGCTAGGATTTTCATTGCACAAAGAAGATAAAAGACTGTTTATCATCTTAGATTGCATTTTAGGAATTGTACATCTACATCACGCGGTGAACCTGAAAGGCAAATATATTAAGCAAGATCAACTATAAAATAAATTTAATGAATCTAACAACGCTTTGGAACCTAACGCACAACATCTAGAAGTTTAGGCTAGAGACGTATTCCGGCGTCGTAAAGCCTGGTAACTGTTGTTCTCACTGTTGGTTGGGTGATTCCTCCACTTTGAGACGATAAGTGCCAGTACGGACTTGTGCTCCCACATACCATCGAGTATATTTTGGGAGACCACAATAGGCTTAATCCTTTATCCATAGGAAGCCGTGTCTGCCGCCCTATCGATTTCAATGCACTGAACACAGCATTCGGGAAGATTGACTGCCGTACCGTAAAAAGTATTATGCAGTTTTGCGATTGGTTTGGTAATCCCTCTGCCTAGATTTCCAGAGTAGTCCCTTTCGTTCCTTTTCAGACTCCCTAACGGAAAAGGTCCATTTGAGCACTTGTCACTTCAGGCTCATTATAAATCGAAGGCGACTAGAGTCATCTTTTGTTTTTTCTCGACTCTTTAAAATTGAAAAAACAAGTTGTGCCAAAGCGTCTAAAATTTATTTTAAACGGAATAACATCACTATTCCCTCGTTGGTCTTAGAAGTTATTCTCCCTTCATCGCAAGTTCTTGTAGAATCGCTAGAAAATCTTTTGGATAGACTAGATATGTCTGAACAACCGTCGACATCCAGGACTGTGTCATCCGATGCAGCAGCGGCAGAGCCTCCTGCTGCTACTTCAACAATGTTCGATGGTATACCATCTGTCCCGGCAAGATATCAACAACAAGCTGGAGTCCAATTAGGGACTGCTTCGACGACATGGTCAGGTCCTATTTCTTCATCCGGATTATCATATGGTATTTCTTATGTTGAAACTCAACAAATTGATCCAATGTGTCTTCAAAGGCCAATCTACCCTTTAAGTACTGGATTGCCACCATATGGAGGGCAGTATGCTTTTTCATTGTTCCCTCCCGGAGAACAACCATATGGGAGTTTACAACAAAGTTCAGGTCAAACTGGAATTACATCCAGCGGTTGGGTACCAATACTGCCTCAGCAACCAAGGGTTGTATATTCAATGCAACCAGTCCACCTTGTGTCAAATATTCCCACTATACCTGCTATGGTGACTGCGTCGCAAGTACAAGCGCTACCTGTTGTATGTCAACCCCGAGTTTCTCAGGTTGCAATACAACAGCCTCTTGTCTCGACAACTCAATCACAACCTAAGGTTAGTGCCTCCTTATCTGGAGCGACTCAGGCTCAAACAACTACTATGACTCCTCATCTTGGTCAATCATCCAGTATTGGGCAACAACAAATGGTCCAACAACCACGGTTGGTTCAATATCAACAACCGCCATTCCAACAATCATATCAAGGACCTGAGCAACAAGTCTTTGTAAGTAATGGGCAACCACATTTCCAAAGCAGTTATCAACAACCATATTATAATGGTAATGCCCATCAACCTTGTCAAAGTTGCCAGCATCAAATACATTATGCTGGTATGCAAAGACCCACTACTCAAGCGATTCCATCTTATCCTGGATATGCTTCGCCTAACCTGAATCAACAGTTGCCCTTTGTAGCAACTCTAGAATTACCAGATCTAAACCGGATGACGAATGATCCAATTGCTTATGCCCCTTGGTGGCCGGCGATTCCGCATAAACTTCCGTCAGATATTCCTAAATTTAATGGAAATCCGGGTGAAGACCCATCGAATCATGTGATTACCTTTCATCTGTGGTGTTCATCTAACACTCTAAATGATGATTCAATTAGGCTTCGCCTTTTTCAGCGAACGTTAACTGGTCTGGCAGCAAAATGGTATATCGAATTGCCTAGAGCTTCATTCGATAACTTCAGCACCCTAGCCACAACCTTTTTAACCCATTTTCAGTTACCAATAAGGTACGAAACAGGAACAGAGCTTCTTACCAATTTCAAACAGACAACGGCCACTCACATATCCGATCATATTCATGAGTGGCGACGTCGTCGTAGAATGGTAAAAACGTATTTTCTTGATCAAATTTTAGCTGAATGGTTTATTAACTCATTATTACCTTCCATTACAGAAGATGTGGCAAAAGGAGGAGTCGTCACCGAAGAGCAAGTAATTGCTCGTGCACAATATTTAGACTTGATTTATACTCAGTCTGGCACGCTCTACGATAAAATCCCTGACACTCCCAGACCAGAATTTTCCGTACCTCCTCATCCTAAATCGAACAATGACTCTCATGCCGACGATGGCGTGATTGGTACGACAGACACGAAATCGACAAAGGCTACATCTAAGAAAGCCAGTAAGATTTCTGATCAAAATGCAAATGAAGAACTTCTCGCCTCGGAGGTAAATGCCGCGTCGACCGACAAGGGCAAACAACTAAAGCAACCAGGGGGCAAGAAGAAAAAGAAAGGGAGAAAAAAGAAGCAGGATGAGTCATCTCCTGAAAAACCTTCTGCAAACCCTTCTGGGCAAAGGAAACCCCCTGCGGGGTGTCATATATGCGATGAGGATCATCAGACGAGAGATTGTCCACATAAAGCTAAAGTTAAGAAACTCTTTAAGAGTTCAAAAACCTCAGCAGTATTGACTGATCCGTTTCCAAACCCGGGAACCAAACTGGTTGCTAATCAAAATGCTTCCCGATCCCAAGTGCTTATGTTGTCTATCTCAAAGCAGCAAAATGATGCTTTGACAAGGAATAAAGATTACTGGAATCCACAACTATCAAATAACAAGGCTAATGAACAAACTAATATTTCGACAACAACTTTGACCGAAGTTGTGCCACCCATCGTTCCTGAACCATTGATAAAGCCGCCAAAGGGAGTAGTACACAAATCGACATTTAAGCCTCGTGCTAAAGTAGCACAGAATTATAATGTAATAGAGGACCTGGCCCAATCGCCGTCCGCTATGTCGACACTTGAGGTACCGCAAAATTGTCCCTCCAAAAACCAGGCTCTATTATCAGTAATAGGTGGGATTGAGCCAACGGATTCTAATCTTGTATCCTTTAATCACGAAGGATATGACCCTAAGTTACCAGATCAACTAGCTTTCCTTATTCAAGTGAAAGCCCTCAACAAAACTGTTCATTGAACAATTATTGATGAGGGGGAATCTACATGTATTATGTCGATGAGTTGCTGGAAAAATTTAGGCTCACCACCCTTGTCGCGATCGTTAACAATGCTAAAAGCATTTGATGGACGATCATACACTCCATACGAGATTTTAAGTAACTTGCAAGTTGAACTAGGGGGCAAAACAGTAGAAATTGATGTTGAAGTAATTGATGGAAACCTCGATTACAACATCCTACTGGGAAGGCCCTGGATATATGCCATGGCCGCAGTTGTGTCGACCTATTTCAGGAAGATTGCATTTCCCTTCCAAGGAGGAATTACAATTGTCGACCAACAAACATTTCTCCCCAACAGTTCACAAGTTACAGGAAGCATTCCAATGATCCATGGAAGCAATCATTCGCTTCAAAATATTGGAGTAGGCCTCCTAAAAGACCCTGCCTTAATGTGTACTTTTGCCCTACCGCCTCCGAGTAATCTGGCAAAAATGGAAACCTGCAAAATGAAATCTTCTATATCTAATGGATTCGGGAGATTCCTAAACATTTTGTCAGCATGGATCATCGCCATTTAGAAATATTGTAGCAATCAATTTTCTTGGCCTGGGGGGCAAACCCAAATCAATGCTCATCGAGTGTTTGGATAGATAGGTCTAAGGAATATGGTACCCCTTCATATCCTTTGTCACATGTACATTCTACAGACAAAGGAATCATTCAGTCAATGATGTTAGCAGAGGCACCATGGGAATATTACCACCATCGTTCCCATCTCCCGAATTACAACGAAGATTATTCCAATGACCTTAATCATCCTTCAGTTTTTTATTTTCTATCAAATACTATAAATATGGTGGATTCCGAGGACAGTTCTTATCTCATGTCGACCTCGTTAAAAAATGAAACAAGGAGTTCCGAGGACAGTTCTTATCTCATGTCGACCTCGTTAAAAAATGAAACAAGGAGTTCCGAGGATGGTTCTTATCTTGTGTCAACCTCATTAAAAAATGAAACAAATCCCCTTCCAAATCTCAAAGGTAAACCTTCATTCCAACCACCGAATTGAATGCAATGAAGCTTGGGGGGCATGCACCTCGATTTGCATTATTATGCTGGGGGCATGCAAACTTATCACGAGCAGTGTTACTGCAGGGTTCAAGCTCGTTAAAAAATAAACCCGCCTCGAGCAGTTTTAGCACATAGTTCAAGCTCGTTAAAAAATAAACATAAGACATGAGAAAATGTTTCCCCCAGTGTTTAAGCTCAATAAAAAAAAATGAACCAATTTCCGGTAAATAACCATCGTGAATGTAGTACTTCAGCCTTTAAAGCCTTGGTCGTGTTCTCATCATCACCTCCACTCTGTATTGGTCGATCATTCACCTCCATTTGATTTTTTACCCCTTTTGAGGAACAACTGTGAAGAGTGATCCTGTTAGCCATCCTTGTGACACTGTCGTGATTGGAAAATTCCAAACCTTACTTGGAATCAGCTGCTACCCAAATTTATCACTCGTTCCTCAAAAAACGAGTCTCCTTTAAGCTCTTTTCAACTGACTCGTAAAATATGAAAAGATTGTCGAGCCATTGGCCTCTCCAGCTTGTTAAAGGGATCGGAAGTGCTATCCCTCCTTTAGATTTTAATCTTTTAGGACCCGAGGGATTATTACACAAAAAGATCGAGCGCTTGTTTTGTTCGGCTTGTTTAAAGTATTGAAAATTCATCCCTTCTGTATTGTTTTATACTTTTTTGGACTTAAGGGATTAGATGACGAAAAAGGTTTTTTGGAGTTTCCTTTACGTCCCTTTTCAGACTCTCTAAAATTGAAAAGGATCGAGTTATCTTTTTCGTTAAACTCGTTAAAACCTAATAGCGACAAACTTGTCCATGGCAGACAAGAACGAGTTTCACTATCGCTAGGCTCGTTAAAACATAGCGATGGGTTTGCCCGAAGGGCAAATTATAGAACAAGCATATGTTATCCTCCTCAAGCTTGACAAAAATAAAGAGGTACTGGTTAGCAATGACTGGGGAAAAATTGGGAAGAAAACTTGAAGAAACTTTGTTGGTAGCAAGTCGCTCTTGAACATGACACTTTCGCTCCGCATCCAAGTCGGGTTGGGTTGTTTCATTCACCGGTCACATCACCATGGTCACATCACACCATCCACATTTGGGCTTAATGCTACCAATCCATCATGTCAGTGTCGCCGATATGTTCAAGAGAAGTCACTCAGAGAATTCACCTGTGTCTCACCCACTATAATACATCTTCGCTCCATTCTTTCATGACTGCCACCCTGAACCTTATATCACCCGATCGTTTTCACCTCCATTAAAATCATTTTCTCCATTCCGTGTCATTGATGTGGGATTCATTAAGGCCCTCCTATGACAGATCGCTTCTTGTCGACATCAGCTCATTATCCAAGAAGTCGATCTAGGAACACCCCGTTCAGTACTTTGAAGCTTGCATGCCTCAATGGCAAGTTTCTCACTTCCGGCGACAGGTTTACATCAATGGCCTTCGACCAAAAGATTTTGCATGGTGTTCGACGCCAAGTCCTTTATTCACACCACGTGAATTCTACTGTAGTACCTTGAGGGTCATCATCATTATCGGTGACTCCTCTCGCGCCTGTTAACAGGCTACATCATTGGCTGGTAATCAGGCGATGTCTTTCCATGTTCGACTCCAGAACATCTCTCACATGGATCGACTTGTACTTTGAGTGAAGATCGAACGAGATTGAAGACCCCGGATCTAGTTTCATCCATCCGGGCTGCGATATATATTCAGGAAAATAAAGACATCAAATGTACATCGTTGCTACACAGATAATCATCCAATCAAAGGGATGACGACTCTACCAGAATCATCAGTCTACACTCAGACGATTGTCTGTCCTTTTTACATGAAAATGAATTTATAAAGCTGAGCATGGGAATGTCTGCCTCAGCTAGATCATGAAAAAATTATGAAGATAATGTATTGTATTGTATCTTATTACAGGTCTCCTCCCAGCTTGAAAGAACTTCGAATCCTCATAATAAAGCATTTCACTCGACATCAAAAATATTAACGACCTCATGCTTTAGGGGGCAACTCTTATAGACATTTTTGGGCACTGAAGCCCCAAGCATAAAATGTCCATAAACCAAGGGCTCCTAAGTCCCTAAAAGTGTTGTTCCAACCCCTAAAGGAACAAGGTCAACTGATTACAACTTCTCCCAGAAGTTCTCCATGAAAAACCACTCAGAACTGGTCAAAACAGGATCATTTCACCTGCTCCATAGGCAAAGTGTGTTGCATCTCACCTAAGTACACTCTGTGGGTGCGTTGCATTTCAAAAAGCCCTTCTATGGTGTGCGATGGGCGAGAAGTGACAAATGGCAGTGTCATTCCGCGAGGTGGAGAGGCATGGAATCTTCCAGAAACATCTCCTTTGCCACTTTCCTCTCTGAATTCGACCAAGGATGAGTAAGAGATCATCAATCTCCAAGTGGAAGCAAGAACTATAAGAGGGAAGACACTAAACAAATCACAAGCTGACTCATCTCCCTTACAGATATCTATATATGGATCCCTCATCCCCGAGGTTAGAGGCTGGAATTTTGCATCTTGTAAGGAATTGCTGTTGGTTTCTTGAGACAACATCATAGTGTTGGGTGATCTAAGATTTGTATGAGGTGAAGAAGGGCTTACTTGCTGAGAGGATGATGCTGGGTCAGAACGACTGGTTGTAACTCCCTTGGCTCTTTCTTGATTATCAATAAAAGCTATTCAAGTTTTCCTCCATACTCTTGTGTCATTTATGTTTTATGCATTTGTATGGTCAATTTACATCTGATCCTAGATTGTTTATGATTATAGATCCATGTTCTTGTATAGTGTTATGCTACTTTGATCCTACAGGTACTCTGTGAAGCTAGGCGTACAAGGGAGCAAGTAGCAAAGGACTATCAGGAGAGAGAGGAATCGAACTAGGAGATAAGCGCAAGACAGAGGTTGGTCTCCTTTGTTCTTCTCTCATCTATATTTCATAAAGGAAAAATGGAAGTAGCTTTACTTTGTTTGTTTCTAAGGTAGCTACCACACCTTAGTGGGATAAGCAGTTTTGTGTAGAAACTTTTCCCTGTAACAAAATGACGACTCCACTGGGGAGCGACTAGGTTGTTTGTTTATATACATTTGTTTATTTTATAAACTTACAGACGGAGCCTGAAGTTGAGCCAGGTAGCTTTCGAACTGCATTTGCTATGCAAATGCAAAGTAGATAAATGCCACTTCAGTCAATCTCTGGGATTTGTTTATGAATTAAACAACAGATTTACAAACTCTGTAATTGCCCTTGTGGTAGCTCTACTAACCTCCTTAGATCTACCCCTGATTGTTGATTTACTGATTACCATTTGCTCGGCCAAAACCCCTGAACTGAACTGCAAACTGTGACCCGGAACCCAAGCAAAGTCTCGTCTCTGGCCCAGCGCAAGCTCTGTTCTGTGAATCTGAAATTCAACGCACTTCCCGAGTGTAGTAGGTGCGCTGCATTTCAAGTTCATTGTGTTACAGGTGCGCTGATCAGACTAGGCATTGTTCAGTTTTGGTTTCTTTGATTCATTCTTTTCAGTTCTATTCATGAATTTTGCTTCCTGTAATCAGTATATCTCTATTTGAAACCCCTTTTCCTTGCTGTTATTCCGCCTCCATTGTGCAAAAGAACTGTAAATGTTTTTGTGTATTTGTTGAGTCATTTTCACTTCTCCTTTGCAAAAAGTAACGTAATTGTATTTGATTTGAAAGTGTCGCAAGTGTCGTTTTTAGTCATAGGAGAGAGTTTGGTTGCTCTTGATAGTCGATTATCCTGTTACTATTGTGTTTGGTCTGAATTTGTAAGTTTTTCTAGTGTCGAAACCAAGTATTCATTTCCGAATCGTAAAGTGTTGTGATTATCTTCACTTTTTATTTTGAAAAGAAACTTGTTAGTAATTGTCGCTTGAAAAGTAATTCAAATTTGTGCATTAGCTTTCTTTTTATCATTCACATACTAAAGCCGAAAACAAATACATGCATGTGCATTTGCATTTAGACTGTTTGATTGGTTTGATTTAGGACAATGCATATAGTGTGTGCTCTTTTCTCTTTGTGAAAGAATATTGTCTCTTTTTCCTTAGTAGCTAGGATTTTCATTGCACAAAGAAGATAAAGTATTGTTTATCATCTTAGATTGCATTTTAGGAATTGTACATCTACATCACGCGGTGAACCTGAAAGGCAAATTTCTTAAGCAAGATCAACTATAAAATAAATTTAATGAATCTAACAACGCTTTGGAACCTAACACACAACATCTAGAAGTCTAGGCTAGAGAGGTATTCCGGCGTCGTAAAGCCTGGTAACTATTGTTCTCACTGTTGGTTGGGTGATTCCTCCACTTTGAGACGATAAGTTCCAGTACGGACTTGTGCTCCCACGTACCATCGAGTATATTTTGGGAGACAACAATAGGCTTAATCCTCTATCCATAGGAAGCTGTGTCTGCCGCCCTATCGATTGCAATGCACTGAACACGGCATTCGGGAAGATTGACTGCCGTACCGTAAAAAGTATTCTGCTGTTTTGCGATTGGTTTGGTAATCCCTCTGCCTAGATTTCCAGAGTAGTCCCTTTCGTTCCTTTTCAGACTCCCTAATGGAAAAGTTCCATCTGAGCACTTGTCACTTCAGGCTCATTAAAAATCGAAGGCGACTAGAGTCATCTTTTGTTTTTTCTCGACTCTTTAAAATTGAAAAAACAAGTTGTGCCAAAGCGTCTAAAATTTATTTTAAACGGAATAACATCACTGTTCCCTCGTTGGTCTTAGAAGTTAGTCTCCCTTCATCGCAAGTTCTTGTAGAATCGCTATAAAATCTTTTGGATAGTCTAGATATGTTTGAACAACCGTCGACATCCAGGACTGTGTCATCTGATGCAGCAGCGGCAAAGCCTCCTGCTACTACTCCAACAATGTTCGATGGTATACCATCTGTCCCGGCAAGTTATCAACAACAAGCTGGAGTCCAATCAGGGACTGTTTCGACGACATGGTCAGTTCCTATTTCTTCATCCGGATTATCATATGGTATTTCTTATGTTGAAACTCAACAAATTGATCCAATGTGTCTTCAAAGGCCAATCTACCCTTTAAGTACTGGATTGCCACCATATGGAGGGCAGTATGCTTTTTCATTGTTCCCTCCTGGAGAACAACCATATTGGAGTTTACAACAAAGTTCAGGTCAAACTGGAATTACATCCAGCGGTTGGGTACCAATACTGCCTCAACAACCAAGGGTTGTATATTCAATGCAATCAGTCCACCTTGTGTCAAATATTCCCACTATACCTGCTATGGTGACTGCGTTGCAAGTACAAGCGCTACCTGTTGTATGTCAACCCTGAGTTTCTCAGGTTGCAATACAACAGCCTCTTGTCTCGACAACTCAATCACAACCTCAGGTTAGTGCCTCCTTATTTGGAGTGACTCAGGCTCAAACAAGTAGTATGACTCCTCATCTTAGTCAATCATCCAGTAATGGGCAACAACAAATGGTCCAACAACCATGGTTGGTTCAATCTCAACAACCGCCATTCCAGCAATCATATCAAGGACCTGAGCAACAAGTCTTTGTAAGTAATGGGCAACCGCATTTCCAAAGCGGTTATCAACAACCATATTATAACGGTTATGCCCATCAACCTTGTCAAAGTTGCCAGCATCAAATACATTATGTTGGTATGCAAAGACCCACTACTCAAGCGATTCCATCTTATCCTGGATATGCTTCGCCTAACCTGAATCAACAGTTGCCCTTTGTAGCAACTCTAGAATTACCACATCTAAACCGGTTGACGAATGATCCAATTGCTTATGCCCCTTGGTGGCCGGCGATTCCGCATAAACTTCCGTCAGATATTTCTAAATTTAATGGAAATCCGGGTGAAGACCCATCGAATCATGTGATTACCTTTCATCTGTGGTGTTCATCTAACACTCTAAATGATGATTCGATTAGGCTTCGCCTTTTTCAACGAACGTTAACTGGTCCGGCAGCAAAATGGTATATCGAATTGCCTTGAGCTTCATTCGATAACTTCAGCACCCTAGCCACAACCTTTTTAACCCATTTTCAGTTACTAATAAGGTACAAAACAGGAACAGAGCTTCTTACCAATTTCAAACAGACAACGACCACTCACATATCTGATCATATTCATGAGTGGCGACGTCGCCGTAGAGTGGCAAAAACGTATGTTCCTAATCAGCTTTTAACTGAATGGTTTATTAAGTCATTATTACCTTCCATTATAGAAGATGTGGCAAAAGGAGGAGTCGTCACCGAAGAGCAAGTAATTGCTCGTGCACAATATTTAGACTTGATTTATACTCAGTCTGGCATGCTCTACGATAAAATCCCTGACGCTCCCAGACCGGAATTTTCCATACTTCCTCATCCTAAATCGAACAATGACTCTCATGCCGACAATGGCGTGATTGGTACAACAAACACGAAATCGACAAAGGCTACATCTAAGAAAGCCCTTAAGATTTCTGATCAAAATGCAAATGAAGAACTTCTCGCCTCGGAGGTAAATGCCGCGTCGACCGACAAGGGCAAACGACTGAAGCAACCACGGGGCAAGAAGAAAAAGAAAGGGAGAAAAAAGAAGCAGGATGAGTCATCTCCTGAAAAACCTTCTGCAAACCCTTCTGGGCAAAGGAAACCCCTTGCGGGTTTTCATATATGCGATGAGGATCATCGAACGAGAGATTGTCCACATAAAGCTAAAGTTAAGAAACTCCTTAAGATTTCAAAAACCTCAACAGTATTGACTGATCCGTTTCCAAACCCGGGAACCAAACTGGTTGCTAATCAAAATGCTTCCCGATCCCAAGTGCTTATGTTGTCTATCTCAAAGAACCAAAATGATGCTTTGACAAGGAATAAATTTTACGGAAATCCACAACTATCGAATAACAAGGCTAATGAACAACCTAATAGTTCGACAACAACTTTCACCAAAGTTGTGCCACCCATCATTCTTGAAACAATGATAAAGCCGCCAAAGGGAGTAGTACACAAATCGACATTTAATCCTCGTGCTAAAGTAGCACTGAATTATAATGTAGTAGAGGACCTGGCCCAATCGCCGTCCGCTATGTCGACACTTGAGGTACCGCAAAATTGTCCCTCCCAAAACCAGGCTCTATTATCAGTAATAGGTGGGATTGAGCCAACGGATTCCAATCTTGTATCCTTTAATCACGAAGGATATGACCCTAAGTTACCAGCTCAACTAGCTTTCCTTATTCAAGTGAAAGCCCTCATCAAAACTGTTCATTGAACAATTATTGATGAGGGGGCATCTACATGTATTATGTCGATGAGTTGCTGGAAAAATTTAGGCTCACCACCCTTGTCGCGATCGTCAACAATGCTAAAAGCATTTGATGGACGATCATACACTCCATACGAGATTTTAAGTAACTTGCAAGTTGAACTAGGGGGCCAACAATAGAAATTGCTGTTGAAGTAATCGACGGAAACCTCAATTACAACATCCTACTGGGAAGGCCCTGGATATATGCCATGGCCGCAGTTGTGTCGACCTATTTCAGGAAGATTGCATTTCCCTTCCAAGGAGGAATTACAATCGTCGACCAACAAACATTTCTCCCCAACAGTTCACAAGTTACGAGAAGCATTCCAATGATCCATGGAAGCAATCATTCGCTTCAAAATATTGGAGTAGGCCTCCTAAAAGACCCTGCCTTAATGGGTACTTTTGCCCTATCGCCTCCGAGTAATCTGGCAAAAGTGGAAACCTGCAATATGAAATCTTCTATATCTAAAGGATTCGGGAGATTCCTAAACATTTTGTTAGCATGGATCATCGCCATTTTAGAAATATTGTAGCAATCAATTTTCATGGCCTGGTGGGCAAACCCAAATCAATGCTCATCGAGTGTTTGGATAGATATGTCTAAGGAATATGGTACCTCTTCAGATCCTTGGTCACATGTACATTCTGTTGGAAATACTGAGAGGGGGGGTGAATCAGTATTTCTTTTTCCCACTATTGTTTTACCAGTTAAAACATATATATTCAGAACACAATATGAACAACAAGAATAAATGCTTTTATTAATATAACTGTGCAGTAAAATAAATACAATATATAGATGGCACAATCAGTTGCCAAGCTCTAACTTGGACTTTGGTGAGGCTCCAACATCCAGAGCACCAACTCTATTTTCCCAAGACACCAATCTTGGACTTAAGAGCACCAACTCCCAAGGACTTCAATCCTTCCTTCTTTTCAGGCACTAACCCCAAGGATTCCAATCCAATCTCACTTCTGAGGCACCAGCCTCAAGGACTCCCATCCTTCTCACTTTTAAGGCTCCAACCCCAAGGATTCCAATCCTTCTGCTCTCAGAACTCTTCTCTGCTGAGTTCTGTCTATTTACAGCTTCACTGTAGTATCCAAACTACAGTATCAATGACAACCATGTCTTCTTATGGATGAGTCTTCACAACTCTGCACACTACCCATGCATAATCTCCAATAGCCTTTTTTGCTACTGCTGCCTCTATAACCTCCGCTGCTTCTGCAGCCTCTACAGCCTCCGCTGCTTTTACTACCTCACACTCTGGTTCTTCACCCCCACAACAGCTCCAACAGTGTTCAACAGCCGCAACAGTGTTCACTAGCAAATTCAAACAATGCTCCACCACCTCTGCTGCTTCTGCTACCTCATATTCTGGTTTGTTTTCAACAACCATCACCCCCATGCAGTCCTCTGTTTACTGTTTTATGCATACCTGTCTTTGTCCATTCGTTTCCTCTTTCTCGCTGGCTCTTCGGCTTCCTTCTCGCCTGCTTCAGCTTCCTCACTTGTTGGCTTGTTTTTCGCTGTAGCTTCCTCTGTCCATTCGTTTTCACAGGACACGTTAAATCAATGAGCAAGGATCGAGTCATCTGTAGAGAACACAAGTTCAAAAACTTGTAACAGCGCTGCTTTGCCAATGATTGTGGGCATACACAAGGATGGCATTTTTTAACGGACAACCACATCCTTATCATAATCATAATCGCCATGATTTGGTCTCCCGCACTAGCGGGACTGTTCCTCACAGTATTTTCGCCTCCACACTTAAGAATCAGAGCCACCCTTTTTATCACCGCTTTTATGTCTATCGGAAGCCACCGCCCAACCGTGTCCACACATACAATCAACACAAGCATTTCAATATATGTCTTAAGGCTTAAACCCTCAGCCACATATAATATATGGGAAACATTATAAAACCCCTTTATAAAGATTTCGGTCACATATACATTACTATACAGGAACCCATGTAATTTCGCTCAATATGAACATTCGCGGATTTCAAATCTTATCCGCCCACCTTTATAATTATCGGTAGGTCCGGATTTCGGTGATCCCAATTAATTCCTTAACTCTGACCTCCGACGCCCTTGCGGACCAAATATGCCGATTACATCCCTTCCTAAAATGACTTCGGGTCCGGGATGTCGGGGTTTTCGTGGCCTCTTGCGATGCGATAGTTCTGCGGACTCGACGACCCTCTATACTCTGCTTCTTAATGATTTCGGGTTTGGCTTTTCGGCAAGTTCACATCGACAGTTTTGTAATACAAAGGGTCTGCGGACCCGACGCACCTTTAGGCTCTGTTTTATAATATTTCGGCTCTAATTATCGGCGATGTCACATATCGCTTCCCCCAATCCTTCTGACGCGATCGCTCCGATATGTCGATTGCCGATTAGATCTCCGCCATCCTTTATTCCTTCAGATCGGACAGTCAGCGCTAAGTCGCATATCGCGTCCACTGCACTGTTGCTTCGATGCGATACAAGAGTTCTGCGGACCCGATATGATTTTACACTTCACTTGATAATGGACTCGGCTCTGAAAGTCGGAACTTTGCATCGCTGAAGGCCCTTTCTGGACCAGATCTACTTTATACTAGCTTCATAATATTTCGGCTCCGTTAATTCGGAGCTTTCACTTCGGCTGTTCTAAGGCCTCTCCTCCGATGCGATATTTGGTTTGCGGACCCGATATGGGTCTGGACCAAAATTAATATTCTTTCAACTCCGCCACTATCCCACCTAAGGGGAAATATTTTGAATTCTCTGTGTAATCAGAGATATTCGATATAGCACTTGTAAAATGATTTAAGGAGTCTGTATAAAAAGGAAATGACTCCCAAGGGACTTTCGCCGATGCGATAAGGATTCTCTGCTCCTCTGCGATTTCTTCAGAACCGTTGATCTAGCAGATCAAACGGCTACTATGTATTCTCCCGCTTTGATGAAAGTTTGGCTTTAAACATAACTATATATATATGAAGTATTGTCTTCGATATGGCTCCTCTGCTCTGACACTCCTTCGATATGGCATATATATATGCTCTGTTCCATTTGATCTGTTTGCTCCTGTAGCTCCGCTAACTCTGTCTGCTCCATTGCTCCTCTTCTTTGGCATATATGTATGGTCTATAAGTATGGCTCCGATAGCTCCTCCGATGGCTCTGTGTGCACCTCCTCTTTGGCATATACCAATGGCTCTATATATATTGCTCCTCTTGGCTCCTCTTGCTCCATCTACTCCTCTCGGTCCATTTGCTCCGATATGCCTGTTTTACAGGCAGCGTTCCTCTTGCTTTGACATGGCTCTCCGATGGCTTGGTGGCTCTGTCTTCTCCTCTCGTCTCCATCTACTCCTCTTGGCTTGGCAGTGTCTTTCAAAGACCACCTCCTTGCATATATGTCTGTTTCCGCATATATATATGATATATATATATATATATATATATGGCTCGGCTATCCTGATGGCCTTTGCTCCTGTCTCTTCATGAATCTGCTCTGCATCCCCTTGGCTTCATGTCATCCTCTAGTATCCAGAATATTGCCATATTGACATCAATGACAACCTAGTTCAACAATCTCCCCCTTTGTTATTGATGGCAATATTCTTCTTCTCTCCCCCTTTGACATCAATGGCAAAGGAGTGCTCTGGGACTCCCCCCATCAAACTGCTTCTGTTCTTCATGAATGGTAGATCTTCATGGGTCTGTGACTCCCCCTGTCATAGTGCTCTTCTTCTTCAAGATAGAATCATCTTCATGTCTCAGAACTGCTTTATCATGGCTTCAACAATGCTTCAGGATGCTCTACTTTAATGTTTTCTTTCAGATTGCAAATGGCCATACACAGGTGCCTAAGTCCAGGCTTTCATGCTCAATCCATATTGATGTCTCCATAGGCAGAATTGAGAGACCTTCAGAGTTCGAATCAAGATAGAAACTGCTCCTGAGATTGTCTTTCTTCAGATCCGAGTTTATTTGTGTCTTTGTGCTTCCCCTTAAGTTACTGCCATCTAGTATTCAATCATCATTGCATTTGGACAAAAAAAATGTGAGGGGTTGTGGCTTGTTGTTGCTATAATCCTTAAGTGATCTGTATAAGCTTCAGTTATGCTTGACTGCACAACATTATCCTTCCTGTGAGCCATCTTTTCCTTGCGTTCTTGTACATATCTCTGCAGATTCAAATATCCAATCTGTGATTACCTTTTAAATCTAATTGCTGATCTGCATCCTTTTACAATGCTTCAATTTGTTATATGCTGCTAGCTGCTCTTACTTCAACCTCCATTCCAGATGTATCTGTTTGTTTGAAGACTGCCTCTATTAGTGTCCAGAATTTATCTGTTCTCACATTAAATTCCTGAGTTAAGACATAAACCTCTGTGATAACAGCACCATGTATGTTTGCCCTATTTCTTTAACAACAGTCCAAAGAATGGTTACAGGATCATATGCTTCAATGGAGTGCTTCTGAAACATGATAGGCTCCCCCTAACTATATGCATCATCTCCTCTTGGCATAGTCTTCTTATAAAATGCTTAGATTGTCAGAATTTAGGCCAATGATACATGCTGTTGGCTGAAGAACTCAAGGGACTTTCGGATTGTATTTCCTTCCTTCTCCATACTTGTGTAACTTTCTTCTTTTGCATGGTTCTAGCTTGTGTAAGAGCCCATGTTAAGTTACAATCTCGTGCCATATGACCGATGTTATGACACTTGAGGCATTCTACATTGTACATGAATAAGAATTCATGGTTTCCTCTTGCAAAATTGTTTCTTGGAGGTTGTCGGAGGCTATAACATCTATCTCTATGAGATGGTTGGGGACCACAACATCTATCTTTATGATATACTTGACAGTCTTTTGCCATATGACCAAAGTTTAAACAGGAATAACAATAACCAAAAAATGAACTTTGGTACCTGGGAGATGGAGGTTTCTTTGGTGTACTTTTGAAGCCTTGCTTCCTTGAGTTCCTTTGATGATAACCATTGCCTCTCGCATCTTTGTCATCATCTATATTTCTTCTTGGAGCGGGTTTTCTTCTTGGAGAAGGATTTCTTCTTGGAGCAGGATTTGTTCTATTGTAGCCTTGATTTTTCTCCTTGCCTTTGCTGGAACTGGGAGCATCACTATTTCTTTCTAGCTTCTTCACATCTCTTTTGTTTGAAGCATTTTCATTCTTGTTTGAGGATTCACCTACATATCCGAGACTTGATTTATCAGATGGACATCTGTGATAGCTGAGCATGTCATCCAAGGCCTGAGAGCTCTTCATGATTTTGTTCATCCCTTCAACCTTTTTCCTGAGGAGGACAATCTCTTCTTCCAATCTTTCACACTCATTATTCTTCTTTGCAAGTTGTTCCTCAGTTTCTTCCTTGCTACGAGTAGCTTCAGCTGCTACTATTTTAAGGGAGATGATATCTGACTTCATTTTGAAGATTTCTTCATTATTTTCTTGACTGCTCTCCATTCTCTTCTCAGCTCCTTGTGCCTGTTTCCTGGCTTCTTGTAATTGAGACTTAAGGGAGGAGACCTCTACCTTGTACTGACCAATCTCTTCTTCAAGTTTGTTCACACTCTTGTGCCTTTGTTCAAGTTGACTTGACAAGATATCTTCCTGCTTCTTTGCTTTATGATATTCCTTCTTAAGCTTGGCAAGCTCTTCATCCCTTTCTTGTACTTGAAGCTTGATGAGATCAACTTTCTTCCTTCTTTGATCTTGGTCACCAACTGGAGCTATCTTCTTAAGTGCCTCATTTTCTTTTTTCAAATTATTATTCTCTTCCATGACAGTCATAAGTCGAGCAAGGAGTTCTTCTACGAAGTCTTTTTCATTCTCTTCATATTTTTGGTCTGCTACAGTCTTGATGTCATCATTCTTATTTTCAGCTTCTATGATGGGTTCTGGATTTCCTTCTAGATTTCCATTATCTTCTTGATTGATGTTCATGGTCAATGCTCCTTTTGAGTGAAGGTCATGAAGTTTGTCCCATATACCCTTTGCTAATGAACATTTTCCTAGATTGTTCTTTACAGAATCAGGTAGCCCATTCAAGATTGCCTTTACTGCTTTTGCATTGTACTCCTTGGATTTTTCATCCATACTGCTATCATCAATCACATATTTCCAGATTTCAAAGCCTTGAGTCTGTAAGAAATTCCTCATTCTTACTTCCCATATATTAAAGTTCCCATTGAGCCTTGGAGCCTCCTCAAATTCATTGTCTTCTATTTTAGTAGTAGAGGGAGACACATCCTTAGGAGGATTGGAGACTTTCTTCCTTGATCTCGCCATTTGTGTTCTGAGAGTCAACCTTCAAGCTGTTAAGCTTTGAATGAAGGAACCTGGCTCTGATACCAATTGTTGGAAATACTGAGAGGGGGGGTGAATCAATATTTCTTTTTCCCACTATTTTTTTACCAGTTAAAACATATATATTCAGAACACAATATGAACAACAAGAATAAATGCTTTTATTAATATAACTATGCATTAAAATAAATACAATAGATAGATGGTCACAATTGGTTGCCAAGCTCCAACTTGGACTTTGGTGAGGCTCCAACCTCCAGAGCACCAACTCTATTTTCCCAAGACACCAATCTTGGACTTAAGAGCACCAACTCCCAAGGACTTCAATCCTTCCTGCTTTTCAGGCACTAACCCCAAGGACTCCAATCCAATCTCACTTCTGAGGCACCAGCCTCAAGGAATCACATCCTTCTCACTTTTAAGGCTCCAACCCCAAGGACTCCAATCCTTCTCCTCTCAGAACTCTTCTCTGCTGAGTTCTGTCTATTTACAGCTTCACTGTAGTCTCCAAACTACAGTATCAATGACAACCATTTCTTCTTATGGATGAGTCTTCACAGCTCTGCACACTGCCCACGCATAGTCTCCAATAGCCTTTTCTATTGTTGCTGCCTCTATAACCTCCGCTGCTTCTGCAGCCTCTACAGCCTTCACTGCTTTTACTACCTCACACTCTGGTTCTTCACCCCCACAACAGCTCCAACAGTGTTCAACAGCCGCAGCAGTGTTCACTAGCAAGTTCAAACAATGCTCCACCACCTCTGCTGCTTCTGCTACCTCATATTCTGGTTTGTTTTCAACAACCATCACCCCCATGCAGTCCTCTGTTTACTGTTTTATGCATACCTGTCTTTGTCCATTCGTTTCCTCTTTCTCGCTGGCTCTTCGGCTTCCTTCTCGCCTGCTTCAACTTCCTCACTTGTTGGCTTTTTTGTCGCTGTAGCTTCCTCTGTCCATTCGTTTTCACAGGACACGTTGAATCAATGAGCAAGGATCGAGTCATCCGTAGAGAACACAAGTTCAAAAACTTGTAACAGCGCTGCTTTGCTAATGATTGTGGGCATACACAGGGATGGCATTTTTTTAACGGACATCCACGTCCTTATCATAATCATAATCGCCATGATTTGGTCTCCCGCACTATCGGGACTGTTCCTCACAGTATTTTCGCCTCCACACTTAAGAATCAAAGCCACACTTTTTATCGCCGCTTTTATGTCTATCGGAAGCCACCGCCCAACCGTGTCCACACATACAATCAACACAAGCATTTCAATATATGTCTTAAGGCTTAAACCCTCAGCCACATATAATATATGGGAAACATTATAAAAACCCTTTATAAAAATTTCGGTCAAATATACATTACTACACAGGAACCCATGTAATTTTGCTCAATATGAACATTCGCGGATTTCAAATCTTATCCGCCCACCTTTATAATTATCAGCAAGTCCGGATTTCGGCGATCCCAATTAATTCCTTAACTCCAACCTCCGACGCCCTTGCGGACCCGATATGCCGATTGCATCCCTTCCTAAAATGATTTCGGGTCCGGGATGTCGGGGTTTTCACGGCCTCTTGCGATGTGATAGTTCTGCGGACCCGACGACCCTCTATACTCTGCTTCTTAATGATTTTGGGTCCGGCTTTTCGGCAGGTTCGCATCGGCAGTTTTGTAATACAAAGGGTCTGCGGACCCGACGCACCTTTAGGCTCTGTTTTATAATATTTCGGCTCCAATTATCGACGATGTCACATATCACTTCCCTCGATCCTTCCGACGCAATCGCTCCGATATGCTGATTTACGATTAGATCTCCGCCGTCCATTATTCCTTCAGATCGGACGGTCAGCGCTAAGTCGCATATCGCGTCCACTGCACTGTTGCTCCGATGCGATACAAGAGTTCTGCGGACCCGATATGATTTTACACTTCACTTGATAATGGACTCGGCTCCGGAAGTCGGAACTTTGCACTGCTGAAGGCCCTTTCCGGACCCGATCTACTTTATACTGGCTTCATAATATTTCGGCTCCGTTAATTCGGAGATTTCACTTCGGCTGTTCTAAGGCCTCTCCTCCGATGCGATATTTGGTTTGCAGACCCGATATGGGTCTGGACCAAAATTAATATTCTTTCAACTCCGCCACTATCCCACTTAAGGGGAAATATTTTGAATTCTCTGTGTAATCAGAGATATTCGATATAGAACTTGTAAAATGATTTAAGGAGTCTGTATAAAAAGGAAATGACTCCCAAGGGACTTTCGCCGATGCGATAAGGATTCTCTGCTCCTCTGCGATTTCTTCTGAACCGTTGATCTAACAGATCAAACGGCTACTATGTATTCTCCCGCTTTGATGAAAGTTTGGCTTTAAACACAACTATATATATATATGAAGTATTGTCTTCGATATGGCTCCTCTGCTCTGACACTCCTTCGATATGGCATATATATATATGCTCTGTTCCATTTGCTCTGTTTGCTCCTGTAGCTCCGCTAACTCTCTCTGCTCCATTGCTCCTCTTCTTTGGCATATATGTATGGTCTATAAGTATGGCTCCGATAGCTCCTCCGATGGCTCTGTGTGCACCTCCTCTTTGGCATATACTGATGGCTCTATATATATTGCTCCTCTTGGCTCCTCTTGCTCCATCTGCTCCTCTCGGTCCATTTGCTCCATTTGCTCCGATATGCCTGTTTTACAGGCAATGTTCCTCTTGCTTTGACATGGCTCTCCGATGGCTTGGTGGCTCTGTCTGCTCCTCTCGTCTCCATCTACTCCTCTTGGCTTGGCAGTGTCTTTCAAAGACCACCTCCTTGCATATATGTCTGTTTCCGCATATATATATGATATATATATATATATATATATATATATATATATATATATATATATATATATGGCTCGGCTATCCTGATGGCCTTATGTCATCCTCTAGTATCCAGAATATTGCCATATTGACATCAATGACAACCTAGTTCAACACATTCTACAAACAAAGGAATCATTCAGTCAATGATGTTAGGAAAGGCACCATGGGAATATTACCACCATCGTTCCCATCTCCCGAATTACAACGAAGATTATTCCAATGACCTTAATCATCCTTCAGTTTTTGATTTTCTATCAAATACTGTAAATATGGTGGATTCTGAGGACAGTTCTTATCTCATGTCGACCTCGTTAAAAAATGAAACAAGGAGTTCCGAGGACGGTTCTTATCTTGTGTCAACCTCATTAAAAAATGAAACAAATCCCCTTCCAAATCTCAAAGGTAAACCTTCATTCCAACCACCGAATTGAATGCAATGAAGCTTGGGGGGCATGCACCTCGATTTGCGTTATTATGCTGGGGGCATGCAAATTTATCTCGAGCAGTGTTACTGCAGGGTTCAAGCTCGTTAAAAAATAAACCCGCATCGAGCAGTTTTAGCACATAGTTCAAGCTCGTTAAAAAATAAACATAAGACATGAGAAAATGTTTCCCCCAGTGTTTAAGCTCAATAAAAAAAATGAACCAATTTCCAGTAAATAACCATCGTGAATGTAGTACTTCAGCCTTTAAAGCCTTGGTCGTGTTCTCATCATCACCTCGACTCTGTATTGGCTGATCATTCACCTCCATTTGGTTGTTTACCCCTTTTGAGGAACAACTACGAAGAGTGATCTTGTTAGCCATCCTTGTGACATTGCCGTGATTGGAAAATTCCAAACCTTACTTGGAATCAACTACTACCCAAATTTATCACTCGTTCCTCAAAAAACGAGTCTCCTTTAAGCTCTTTTCAACTGACTCGTAAAATATGAAAAGATTGCCGAGCCATTGGCCTCTCCAGCTCGTTAAAGGGATCGGAAGTGCTATCCCTCCTTTAGATTTTAATCTTTTTGGACCCGAGGGATTATTACACAAAAAGATCAAGCGCTTGTTTTGTTCGGCTCGTTTAAAGTATCGAAAATTCATCCCTTCTGTATTGTTTTATACTTTTTTGGACTTAAGGGATTAGATGACGAAAAAGGATTTTTGGAGTTTCCTTTACGTCCCTTTTCAGACTCTCTAAAATTGAAAAGGACCAAGTTATCTTTGTCGTTAAACTCGTTAAAACCTAATAGCGACAAACTTGTCCATGGCGGACAAGAACGAGTTTCACTATCGCTAGGCTCGTTAAAACATAGCGATGGGTTTGCCCGAAGGGAAAATTATAGAACAAGCATATGTTATCCTCCTCAAGCTTGACAAAAATAAAGAGGTACTGGTTAGCAATGACTGGGGAAAAATTGGGAAGAAAACTTGAAGAAACTTTGTTGGTAGCAAGTCGCTCTTGAACATGACACTTTCGCTCCGCATCCAAGTCGGGTTGGGTTATTTCATTCACCGGTCACATCACCATGGTCACATCACACCATCCACATTTGGGCTTAATGCTACCAATCCATCATGTCAGGGTCACCGATATGTTCAAGAGAAGTCACTCAGAGAATTCACCTATGTCTCACCCACTATAATACATCTTCGCTCCATTCTTTCATGACCGCCACCCTGAACCTTATATCACCAGATCGTTTTCACCTCCATTAAAATCATTTGCTCCATTCCGTGTCATTGATGTGGGATTCATTAAGACCCTCCTATGACGGATCGCTTCTTGTCGACATCAGCTCATTATCCAAGAAGTCGATCTAGGAACACCCCATTCAGTACTTTGAAGCTTGCATGCCTCAATGGCAAGTTTCTCACTTCCGGCGACAGGTTTACATCAATGGCCTTCGACCAAAAGATTTTGCGTGGTGTTCGATGCCAAGTCCTTTATTCACACCACGTGAATTGTATTGTAGTACCTTGAGGGTCATCATCATTATTGGTGACTCCTCTCGCGCCTGTTAACAGCTTACATCATTGGCTGGTAATCAGGCGATGTCTTTCCATGTTCGACTCCAGAACATCTCTCACATGGATCGACTTGTACTTTGAGTGAAGATCGAACGAGATTGAAGACCCCGGATCTAGTTTCATCCATCCGGGCTGCGATATATATTTAGGAAAATAAAGACATCAAATGTACATCGTTGCTGCACAGATAATCATCCAATCAAAGGGATGACGGCTCTACCAGAATCATCAGTCTACACTCAGACGATTGTCTGTCCTATGTACATGAAAATGAATTTATAAAGCTGAGCATGGGAATGCCCGCCTCAGCTAGATCATGAAAAAATTATGAAGATAATGTATAGTATTGTATCTTATTACAGGTCTCCTCCCAGCTTGAAAGAACTTCGAATCCTCATAATAAAGCATTTCACTCGACATCAAAAATATTAACGACCTCACGCTTTAGGGGGAAACTGTTATAGACATTTTTGGGCACTGCAACCCCAAGCATAAAATGTCCATAAACCAAGGGCTCCTAAGTCCCTAAAAGTGTTGTTCCAACCCCTAAAGGAACAAGGTCAACTGATTACAGCTTCTCCCAGAAGTTCTCCATGAAAAACCACTCAGAACTGGTCAAACAGGATCATTTCACCTGCTCCATAGGCAAAGTGTGTTGCATCTCACCTAAGTACACTCTGTGGGTGCGTTGCATTTCAAAAAGCCCTTCTATGGGGTGCGATGGGTGAGAAGTGACAAATGGCAGTGTCATTCTGCGAGGTGGAGAGGCATGGAATCTTCCAGAAACTTCTCCTGTGACACTTGCCTGTCTGAATTCGACCAAGGATGAGTAAGAGATCATCAATCTCCAAGTGGAAGCAAGAACTATCAGAGGGAAGACACTAATCAAATCACAAGCTGACTCATCTCCCTTACAGATATCTATATATGGATCCCTCATCCCAGAGGTTAGAGGCTGAAATTTTTCATCTTGTAAGGAATTGCTGTTGGTTTCTTGAGACAACATCATTGTGTTGGGTGATCTAAGCTTTGTATGAGGTGAAGAAGGGCTTACTTGCTGAGAGGATGATGCTGGGTCAGAACAACTGGTTGTAACTCCCTTGGCTCTTTCT
Organism: Pinus tabuliformis; assembly: GCA_031772625.1. Classification (NCBI taxonomy): domain Eukaryota; kingdom Viridiplantae; phylum Streptophyta; class Pinopsida; order Pinales; family Pinaceae; genus Pinus; species Pinus tabuliformis. The sequence goes on from CM062819.1 coordinate 116,896,212, forward strand.
TGATTATCAATAAAAGCTATTCAAGTTTTCCTCCATACTCTTGTGTCATTTATGTTTTATGCATTTGTATGGTCAATTTACATATGATCCTAGATAATTTATGATTATAGATCCATGTTCTTGTATAGTGTTATGCTACTTTGATCCTACAGGTACTCTGTGAAGCTGGGCGTACAAGGGAGCAAGTAGCGAAGGACTATCAGGAGAGAGAGGAATCGAACTAGGAGATAAGTGCAAGACAGAGGTTGGTCTCCTTTGTTCTCCTCTCATCTATATTTCATAAAGGAAAAACGAAAGTAGCTTTACTTTGTTTGTTTCTAATGTAGCTACCACACCTTAGTGGGATAAGCAGTTTTGTGTAGACACTTTTCCCTGTAACAAAATGGTGACTCCACTGGGGAGCGACTAGGTTGTTTGTTTATCTACATTTGTTTATTTTATAAACTTACAGACGGAGCCTGAAGTTGAGCCAGGTAGCTTTCGAACTGCATTTGCTATGCAAATGCAAAGTAGATAAATGCCACTTCAGTCAATCTCTGGGATTTGTTTATGAATTAAACAACAGATTTACAAACTCTCTGATTGCCCTTGTGGTAGCTCTAGTAACCTCCTTAGATCTACCCCTGATTGTTGATTTACTGATTACCATTTGCTCGGCCAAAACCCCTGAACTGAACTGCAATATGTGACCCGGAAAGTCTCGTCTCTGGCCCAGCGCAAGCTCTGTTATGTGAATCTGAAATTCAGCGCAGTTCCCGAGTGTAGTAGGTGTGCTGCATTTCAAGTTCACTGTGTTACAGGTGTGCTGATCAGACTAGGCATTGTTCAGTTTTGGTTTTTGTGATTCATTCTTTTCAGTTCTATTCATGAATTTTGCTGCCTGTAATCAGTATATCTCTGTTTGAAACCCCTTTTCCTTGCTGTTATTCTGCCTCCATTGTGCAAAAGAACTGTAAATGTTTTTGTGTATTTGTTGTGTCATTTTCAGTTCTCCTTTGCAAAAAGTAACGTAATTGTACTGTCGTTTCTTGATTTGAAAGTGTCGCAAGTGTCGTTTTCAGTCATAGGAGAGAGTTTGGTTGCTCTTGATAGTCGATTATCCTGTTACTATTGTATTTGGTCTGAATTTGTAAGTTTTTCTAGTGTCGAAAGCAACTATTCATTTCCGAATCGTAAGGTGTTGCGATTATCTTCACTTTTTATTTTGAAAAGAAACTTGTTAGTAATTGTCGCTTGAAAAGTAATTCAGATTTGTGCATTAGCTTTCTTTTTATCATTCACATACTAAGAAAGCCGAAAACAAATACATGCATGTGCATTTGCATTTAGACTGTTTGATTGGTTTGATTTAGGACAGTGCATATAGTGTGTGCTCTTTGCTCTTTGTGAAAGAATACTGTCTCTCTTTCCTTAGTAGCTAGGATTTTCATTGCACAAAGAAGATAAAAGACTGTTTATCATCTTAGATTGCATTTTAGGAATTGTACATCTACATCACGTGGTGAACCTGAAAAGCAAATTTCTTAAGCAAGATCAACTATAAAATAAATTTAATGAATCTAACAACGCTTTGGAACCTAACGCACAACATCTAGAAGTCTAGGCTAGAGACGTATTCCGACGTCGTAAATCCTGGTAACTGTTGTTCTCACTGTTGGTTGGGTGATTCCTCCACTTTGAGACGATAAGTGCCAATACGGACTTGTGCTCCCACGTACCATCGAGTATATTTTGGGAGACAACAATAGGCTTAATCCTTTATCCATAGGAAGCCGTGTCTGCCGCCCTATCGATTGCAATGCATTGAACACAGCATTCGGGAAGATTGACTGCCGTACCGTAAAAAGTATTCTGCAGTTTTGTGATTGGTTTGGTAATCCCTTTGCCTAGATTTCCAGAGTAGTCCCTTTCGTTCATTTTCAGACTCCCTAACAGAAAAGGTCCATCTGAGCACTTGTCACTTCAGGCTCATTAAAAATCGAAGGCGACTAGAGTCATCTTTTGTTTTTTCTCGACTCTTTAAAATTGAAAAAACAAGTTGTGTCAAAGCGTCTAAAATTTATTTTAACTCCGTAAATTTTTACTTTTCATGCATGCTTCTATAGTGATTGAGACAGATGCCAATCTAATACATAGTTAGCTAATGAATCAGCAACCGCATTAAATTCTCTAGGAATGTGTTCATATGTGATTATTTCAAATTGACGTTCCAGGAGTCGTACCCTTAAATAATGACGTAACAAGGTTGGATTACGAATGTGATAACGATTTGTCAATTGCATAACAACTAGCTGGGAGTCTAACCTGACCACCAGATTGGAGATGTCCCTTGATGACACTTCTGTGAGAAGTGAAATTATGGACATGTACTCGGCAATATTGTTGGTGGCGGACTCCTCCGGAACAAAATAGTTCTGACTTAGGTGTGTAGATGACCCAAGCAGCTGATGCAATGTGTCGTGTGTGACGACTGGCACCATCTGCATATCCTACGTATGCTAAGGGTAACGAAGACATCTGCATTGCGAGAAGAATGTATGAGACAAGTACTCCAATAAATATCAAAACAATCCAATCACACCAAAAAGGGAAGCAAAACTTATGAATACATAAAATTACAAAGCACATGCCTAGTGCAATATTAGGCATAATACTTTTTTCAGATAGAGCCCATTTCTGGGCTCCACGAGCGGGACTCCTTCCCAATCCTGCAATTCATATACCCGTTTTGAGAGGAATTTCTTAACGACATAGGGACCTAGCCATAAGGGTTGAAGTGTTCCTGCCCCCAAGAGGTCATGTTTTTTTATCATAGAGCAAAACAAGATCTCCCTCTTGGTAAGAATGAGGCTTGACATTTTTGTCATATTGGGTTTTTACTTGGCGCTTGTGAGCCTCGAGTGCCAATTCGACATCTCGACGTGTTTCATCCAGTTGATTAAGATACAGTAAGCATTCTTCTTCAGCAGTAGTGTCGGGCAGGAGTTCAATGGCTATTTGCAGGGAAGGGATCTGACACTCGATGGGTAAAACTGCTTCCAGGCCGTAAGCAAGTTGGAAAGGTGTAAAGCCCGTGGTAGTTTTTACTGAATTTTGGTATGCCCATAGCGTCGAATATAAAATTCGGTGCCAATTTGTTTTATGATTTCCTACCAACCTACGGATCATGGTTTTTAAGACGCCTTTGACGGATTCTACTTGACCATTAGCTTGGGGGTAGTAGGAGGATGATTGATCTTGACGAAAACCAAGCAACGATGTTAAATCAGGCATCATATGGTTCTGGAAATGAGATCCATGGTTTGTAACGATCGTGCAGGGTACACCAAGACGACAGATAACCTGATTGAATAGGAATAGCATCGTGGTTTCTCCATCAGCTCTATAGGTGGGAAGGACTTCGACCCATTTCGTGAAATAGTCCACAACTACTATGATATAGTTGTGTCCAGCAGAGGAAATGGAATTGCAGTTTACGAAGTCTATCCCCCGTTTGGCAAAGGGGCCAACGAAGATCACCGGGTGCAGTAGGGCCGGAGGAGCGCGCATTTTCTTTGTGAACGCCTGACAAGGATGGCATTGTCGGATGGCCTTGACATAATCTTTGAATAAGGTCGGTCAGTAATAGCCTACGTGCAAGATTTTCTGTGCAATATGTATGCCAGAAAGATGACCGCCACATGCCCCAACATGGCAGTCATTTAAAACATGTTCTGCCTCTTCATGAGTGAGGCAACGTCGAAGAACTATATCCGCACCGTGATGATATAACGTATCGTTAATCACTAGATAATGTCATGCTTGGTGGCGAATGTGATGATGGTCGCTTGTCGATAGTTCGGGGCGAAATCGTTGTGCTTGGAGGTAGACAAGAATGTCACCGTACCAAGGATCAGTGGTGTCGATAAGATAGACAGCCTCATCCGGAAGAGGATCATGGGCTATCTCATTTGGAACGACAATGGGAAGGTTCGACAAAAGTTCGACGACGACTAAGGAGTTCTTCGCCTTGGCAGCTGTCAAAACCAGACCAAATTGTTGGAGGATCACTATCCATTTTGAATATTTTCCTCTAATTACTTGATGAGACAAAATATGTCTTATGGGATTCTCCAAGGCGATGACAATAGTCTGTCGCAGCAGGATGTAGTGTCAGAATCAGTTGACAGCAAAGACGACTGCCAATGACAGCTTTTCCACATGTGAATATCTGAATGGAATTCCTTCTTCATCTCCCTTCAAAGCATAACACACCCAATGTTTCTAGCCACAAACCAACAGCAATTCTTTGCAAATACCAAATTCCAGCCTCCCTTGACCTCATGGAGAGAGATCTATATATAGGAGTTTTGGAGAGAGGATGAGTCAGCTTGAGGCTGGTATGAAACTGACTAGTGTCCTCTCCCACTTCAGTTCTTGAGTCCACTTGGAGGTTCTTGCTTCCACTTGGAGATTTGGAACCTCTTACTCATCACCAGTCGAATTCCCTGATCCAAGTGTCATTTTGGAAGCTTCCTGGGCATTGACACCTTGAGAAATGAGCCTGCCACTTGTCCAGTTACGCTCAGCGTAGGTAGCCTTCTTTGCAGTTGACATTCAACGCAGGTAGACAGTGGAGCAGTTGACATTCAGCGCAGATGCTCAGTGGAGCAGTTGACATGATCCAGAATTGCCTTGTTTTTGAGTGTTTTCAGGTGGATAACTTCTGTGAATTGCTGTGGTTTGCTGGCCTTGTTCCTCTAGGGGTAGGAACAACATGTTTAGGGACTTTGGATCCCTTGATTATTGACATTTCACGCTTAGTGATACAAGGCACAAAAATGTCTATAACAGTTGCCCCCTAAAGTATGAGGCCGTTTATCGGGTGAAATGCTTTATCCAGGAGGGTCCGAAGTTCATCCATCTGCTGGGAGGAGACCTGTAATAAAATACAATACAATACATTATGATTCATACTGCTTTCATGATCTAGCTGAGGCGGGCATTCCCATGCTCAGCTTTATAAATTCATTTTTGTACATAGAACAGACGATCGTCTGATGGTAGACTGATAATTTTGGTGAAATTATCATCCTTTGAGTAGGATGATCATCTGCTGCAATGATGTACATGTCAAATGTCTTTATCTTTCCTGAATATATATCGCAGCCCGGATGGATGAAACTAGATCCGGGGTCTTCAAACTCGTTCGATCTTCACTCTAAGTACAAGTCGATCCATGTGAGAATTGCGCTGAAGTCAAACATGGAAAGACATCGCTTGATTACCGGTCAATGATGTAAACCGTTAACAAGCGCGAGAGGAATCACCGATAATGATAATGACCCTCAAGGTACTGCAGTACAATTCACGTGGTGTGAATAAAGGACTTGGCGTCGAACACCACGCAAAATCTTCTGGTTGAAGGTCATTGATGTATACCTGTCGTCGGAAGTGAGAAACTTGCCATTGAGGCATGCAAGTTTCAAAGTACTGAAAGGGGTTGTTCCTAGATCAACTCCTTGGATAATGAGTTGATGTCGACAAGGAGCGATCCGTCAAAGGAGGGCCTTAATGAATCCCACATCAGTGACATGGAACGAAGCTAATGATTTTAATGGAGGTGAAAACAATCTGTGATATATGATTCAGGGTGGCGGTCATGAATGGATGAAGGATAATGTATGGCAGTGGATGGGACCCGGTTGACTCTTTCTGAACGACTTCTCTTGAACATATGGCGACACTGATGCAATGGATCGGTAGCATTACCCCAAATATGGATGGTATGGCAAGACCATGGTGACGTGACCGGTGAATGAAACAACCCAACCCGAATGTGATACAGAGGAAAAGTGTTATGTTCAAGAGCGACCTGCTACCATCAAAGTTTTCTTGATTTTTCCCAATTTTTCCCCAGTCATTGCTGACCAGTACCTCTTTATTTTTGTCAAGCTTGAGGAGGATAACATATGCTTGTTCTATAACCTGCCCTTCGGGCAAGCCCATCGCTATGTTTTAACGAGCTTAGCGATAGTGAAACTCGTTCTCGTCTAAAGACAAGTTTGTCGCTATTTAATAATTTTAACGAGTCTAACGACAAGGATAACTCGGTCCTTTTCATTTTTAGAGAGTCTGAAAAGGTACATAAAGTTAACTCCAAAATTCCTTTTTCGTCATCTAATCCCTTAAGTCCGAAAAAGTATAAAACAATACAGAAGGGATGAGTTTTCGATATCTTTAACGAGCCGAACAAAACAAGCGCTCGATCTTTTTGTGCAATAATCCCTCAGGTCCAAAAAGATTAAAATCTGGAGGAGGGATAGCTCTTCGTGTCCTTTAATGAGCTGGAAGGCCAAAACTCGGCAATCTTTTCATATTTTACGAGTCAGTTGAAAAGAGCTTAAAGAAGACTCGTCTTTTGAGGAACGAGTGATGAACAGGGATAGCAACTGATTCCAGGTACAGGTTGGAATTTTCCAATCACGGCAGTGTCACAAGGATGGCTAGGTGAAATCACTCTTCGCAGCTGTTCCTCAAAATGGGTAAACAATCATATGGAGGTGAACGATCGGCCAAATGAAAAGTGGAGGTGGCAGGTGCAAACACAACCAAGGCTTTTATGGTTGATAAATTTACGATCACAGCGGTTATTTACCGGGATAGGTTCATTTTTTAGTTAAAAATGAGCTTAAACTCTGGAGGAAACATTGCTCACTGCTTATATTTATTTTTTAACGAGCATGAAGACCACGTTAAAACTGCTCGGATCTTGCGTTTATTTTTTAACGAGCATGAACTTTATGCTAAAACTGCTCGATTTACCCAGTCTTTTGATAAGAGTGTCTCATCAAGATTCTATTTTTTATGGAGCTTCATCTCACTAAGCTTTGCTCCTCATCCTTTCTTTATGCAAGTTCGGAAACGGCTAATCCTACGAGTTTAAAGGGTTAGACCTATAGGTTTAAAGGGAGGACCTAAAAATTTAAAAAATAAATAGTCGCCCCTTGCTTGCACTCCAAAAGGTTTGCATGCCCCCAGGAATAAAACAGAGTTTCAAGGTTACCTCTACTTACCCTCCGCCAAAACATTTGTTTTAATCGAGAGAGGCTTACCTCTTTCAGGTTACCCAAAGATTGTCTCGTTAATCTTTCAAACAAAACACTTCCTCGGCAGTGTCTACCGAAATAGACAAGGGTGAATGACTGGTGTCAAACACGTAACTTTGACAAAAGAATCCTATTCTAGAACAACCCCTCTTCCAACCACGGACGGGGTACGGACTAGTCATATTCTCCCGCGGAAACCTACCCTATACCCAAATTTTTCCTGCCGACGCAGACCAGGACGCATGCCCCCTGGGTTCCAGTCATATCCTCCCAGATTACTCGCGCTCATCAAGAGGACGGACCGTGGGTTGAGACACTTCTTGCATTAATAGACCATTTAGGGATGGCACATGACTATTTGCGATGTGTGATCCGGGAAACGAAAGTTGGTCTACGAGCTTGACCATTCTTCCTTCATGCGGAAAACACATTACTCTAAAGAGTGAGGAGACTACAGCTCCCATGCAATATATACAGTCTCGTCCAAGGAGTAGGTTATAATCCAAGGGTCCTTGAACGACCATCACGTTCATTTGAACGGTCTTCCCTTTCAATGTTATAGGCACATTGGGGAGGATCCCTAAAGGTCGACTGGTTCCTTTATCAAAACCTGATAGATTTCTCATCTCAGGTAAAAGTGCTGGCGAACCAAGCGCTTTCCAAGCAATAGAGGAAAGGATACTCACAGATGCCCCCTCATCAATGATAGTGCCAGCCATTACCATTCTGTATATTTGACAAATAATTCTGAATGGCACACTGGCTGGCAACCGGGGTCTGCCTAGTTGGTTCTAATCAAAGGACACAACCAGGTTGCTTGGTGGTGGGACCGAATATACGGCTGGATAGCGCTCTGATGAACTTCCTTCCTGCGACAAAGGAATGGTGGCATTGCCCCCTTGATCATCAGAGTCAGTGCTGATGAAGAGAACCTGGACGGTGTCGTCTGTATTCTCCTCTGTGATGGTGTCATTCGAAGATGGAGCCTCTGAAGGCAAAACCGGGTCAACTGCCATATCAACCTTTTGACTTTCGTCAGGCATGGATCCAGACGGTTCTTCTTCAATGACAGGTGCTTCGGCTGATCATCTAAGTGGCTCAGCCGGATTCTCAACTAGTGAGGGACTTGGCAGGAGTCTTTGATATCCAGGAGGAAGATTCGCTCGTAAAATCGGGCAATCTTCCAGAACTCTTTTTGCCTCATCTAAGAAGGGACAACGGTGGATGGCGTGATCACCTTCACACAGTTTGCAGGGAAATTTAACTCTCCCATTCTGTCCTGGAGCTTCACTCCCACTAGTTGACGGTGAGCAGTCGACATGGCTATCAGAGGTCGATGCTCCCGAATTGTGCAAGCGGGGGGACCAGTCTCTTAGTATCCGTGGGATACAAGGACAATCTCTATGGAAGTGGTCTCCCCTGTAGATGACGCATGGCGATTTAGGCCTTACGAGTGCGGTGTGTGGATTTTTGTTAGATGGCATTTGTTTGCCCCCAGTCGCCTTAGGCTCCTTCTTCTTCTTTTCTTTCTTCTTATTCTCCTTCTTCTCCTTAGGAACCCGATTTTTTAGTCGACCAGTTCCGTCAAGCGAAGAGGCAGGAGGTGAGGAAGATGAAGTTCAAGGCTGGGAGGCAACTCTTGTCTGATCTAACTGTTGACTCGACTGTTCAGGAGTGGTGGTATTCTGAATGACATTGGTCGAAAAGAGCCAAACTGGTAGACCAATTGTTAGTCCTGGAAGCGACAATGTGGCCATGTGGGGCGCACCAACATCTCCCCAAGAGGAGAAGGGACTAGGATTTCCACCCAAGGGAACTCCTTGGTTGGTGTGCTCCATCTTTTCAACCTAAAGATCAACGCAGGATTAAAGGGCGATTGTTCCGTTTAAAATAAATTGTTAACGACGCTTTAGACACAACTTGCTTTTTCACTTTTAAAGAGTCGAGAAAAAGCTAAAGATGACTCTAGTCTCCTTCGATGTTTTAACGAGCCCGAAGTGACAAATGCTCAGATGGACTTTTTCTGTTATAGAGTCTGAAAAAGGCCAAAAGAAACTGCTCTGGAGATCTAGGCAGAGGGTGTGCCAAACTTTTCGCAAAACCACAGAATACTTTTTACGGTACGGGTGGTCGATCTTCATGAATGCTGTGTTCACTGCATTGCGATCAGTAGGGTGGCCGACACGACTTCCTAAGGATAAAAGATATATGCCTATAGGGGTCTCCCAATATATACGCGACGGTACGTGGGAGCACAAATCCGTACTAGCGCTACCGTCTCTCAGGAGGAATCACCCACCTTCTTAGAGATCGACAGTCACTAGGCTTAACGACGCCGGAACACGTCTCTAGCCTAGACCTCTATGTTGTGCGTTATGTTACAAAGCGTTGTTAGGTTCATTCAGTTTATTTTAGGTTGATCTTTTTAAAGTTTGCCTTTCAAGGTTCACCACGAGATGTATGATACAAATTCCTAAATGCAGTCTAAGATGATAAGCAAGCTTTACAATCTTTCAACTTTGAAAATCCTAGCTACTAAGGGAAAAGAGAGCGACTATCTTTTCTCAAAGAGCAATCAGCACACTCTAATGCACTTTCCCTAAATCCAACATGCAAACTATCAAATGCAAAATGCACAATGCAGGTGTTTGTTTTCACTTTCTTAGTATAAATGCCTACAAAGAAAGCCTTTTGCACAACTTTGAATTTGCTTTCAAGATGATCAATACAAACAAGTTCACTTTCTTCGAAATCAACAAGGGTAGAAGAGATTACAATCACTTTGCTATTTTCGAAATAAAGACTTGTTTTGACACTTTGAAAGAGACAAATTCAAACCAATAAGCAAAAGTAAAACTATAATCAATCTGAACAAACAGCGAATGAACTCTCTTCTAAGATCACTCTCAATCAGATCTGAATCAAAGGCTACAGAAAGACTACTTTACTCATGCAAAGGAAGACTGTAAATGACGCCACAAACACATAAAAACATTCACAATCTTTTTGTACAAAAATGGGGCGGAATTCAAGCAAAGAAAAGGGTTATCAGACTAGCACCTATGCTAGTTAAAGGCTGCAAAAACAGAGATCAAAACAGGGCAAAAAGGACAAAGAACCCCAGCTGCACAAGGCCACACTGGTTCAGCGCAGGTCCAACACTGTCAGTTTGACATTCAGCGCAGGTAGCCCCTTCGAGACTTGCGTTGAAATGCAGACTGCCTTCACAGTGCCTGCGCTGAAGAGAGAAACTCTCGTTTCCCTTGGTTTCTGGGTCACAAAATGCTCAAAAATCAACTGTTTCAGGCCAAATCAGAAACACAAGCAAGGTATAAACAGAGGGATGCTTTGATAGGGTACTAAAGACTATCACAAGGATAAACAAATCATTTGTGGATCTAGTTTATATCATAGACAAGTCCAACAAACTGGATCAAAGCAGCAACTTTTACTTTGCATCCGGGAAAGATGCAGTTCAAGAGTTGCTGTCAAGTCTATGAAGTAAACAAATGACGGAAACACAAATGAAATGAATAAACAAGTTCTTCCCCAGTGGAGTTGTCAATTTGTTGTGGGGAAAAATGCCTATGCAGGACGATCCTATCCACCTAAGGTGTGACAGCGCCTTAGCAACAAACGAATACAGCTATTATGATTTCTTCCTTTATGAAATGTAAAAGAGGGGAGATCAGCAGACTTACCGTTGTCTTTCGGTTGTCCCTCGAACTAGATCCTCTTCTCTTTGTGTGTCCACAGCTACTTTCCTCCTCGCTTGCTCAAGAGAACAGCTACTTGAATCCCGCGAGATCACAAGAGAACAGCTACCTGTGACAAGAGAGTAGCTACTTGCGACAAGAGAAGAACACAATACAAAGGCAAATATACATATTCATAAATGATTCAGGATTAGAAGTAAATCAAATATACTAATGCAATCATACAAAATACACCAGCATATAGGAAAGAATCAAGATAGCTTTATTGAAAGTAACAGGATTCAGGAAGAGATACAACCCATAGGGCTCCAACCCAGCATCTCCTTCCCAGCAGAATGGAATTCCTTCTTCAGCTCCCTTCAAAGCATAACACACCCAATGTTTCTAGCCACAAACCAACAACAATTCTTTGCAAATACCAAATTCCAGCCTCCCTTGACCTCATGGAGAGAGATCTATATATAGGAGTTTTGGAGAGAGGATGAGTCAGCTTGAGGCTGGTATGAAACTGACTAGTGTCCTCTCCCACTTCAGTTCTTGAGTCCACTTGGAGGTTCTTGCTTCCACTTGGAGATTTGGAACCTCTTACTCATCACCAGTCGAATTCCCTGATCCAAGTGTCATTTTGGAAGCTTCCTGGGCATTGACACCTTGAGAAATGAGCCTGCCACTTGTCCAGTTATGCTCAGCGCAGGTAGCCTTCTTTGCAGTTGACATTCAACGCAGGTAGACAGTGGAGCAGTTGACATTCAGCGCAGATGCTCAGTGGAGCAGTTGACATGATCCAGAATTGCCTTGTTTTTGAGTGTTTTCAGGTGGAGAACTTCTGTGAATTGCTGTGGTTTGCTGGCCTTGTTCCTCTAGGGGTAGGAACAACATGTTTAGGGACTTTGGATCCCTTGATTATTGACATTTCATGCTTAGTGATACAAGGCACAAAAATGTGTATAACAGGCTGGAAGGTCATCCAAGTAAGCTTGAATGATATGCCTAATATCGTGAAATGAGTAGTCCATGGCTCTTTGAAAAGTTGCTCCAGCATTCTTTAAACCGAATGGGAGTTTTCGATAGGCAAAGATGCCCCATGGGCAGACGAAGGCGGTTTTGTGTTGGTCTTTGGGTTTTATAACAATCTGGTTGTAACCTGAGAATCCATCCATGAATGAAAATGATTCACAATCGGTGCAGTCGTCGATGATTTGATCGATGAACGGTGTCAGATAATTATCCTTGGGACACGCAGCGTTCAAGTCTCGATAGTCGACACATATGCAGATGGTTCCTTGTTTTTTATTGACAAGAACTAGACTGGAAACCCATTCCATTAAAAGAACAAGATAGATGAAACCAACATGTAACAATTTTTTTACTTCGTTTTTTATGGCTGTCGTTTTGCGGGGATGGACCAGTCGAAGCCTTTGATGAACAGGTTTAGCATTATCGTAAAGCTTGATCTCATGCTCGATAATAGACGGATCTATGCTGGGCATTTCCTCATAAGACCAGTCGAATACATCGCAGAATTCCTTAAAAAGGCATGTGAAGCTTGCAATTTCCTCAGGATTGCAATCTGCTCCAATCTGGATGTTTTCCACAATGTCTGTCTTGACGAAAATATCGATGAGAAATGTCTTTGAAATATTTCCCATGTTTCCTCCGCCTCCAAAGTTTGGATGGTCATATAGGGTGAGGAAACAATTTCTGGTATGTTTGGGGACAGGATTTGAAGAGGCATCGTGTCCGAATCAGATATCGAAACATGATGGTGTGAATCCTCCCAAGGTCGCTCTTCTAAACTCATGATTTCTCGAATAACTTCATCCGTAGGTAGGACTTGATTGAGTGGATCGAAAGAAGGAGCATTTATGGGAGGGGAAGTGGTACCGTTGGCCGTAACCAAAGTGACCGGAGATGCGGATGCAGATTGAATGGCTTGGTAGGCCAATTCAGCTGGTGATAGCGGCATTTTTTCTCTGTATGTGTCAATGTCTGAAGGAGCCAGTAGGATCCATGGATTGGTTTGTTCATGAGGAATAGATGAATGCCTATTGACTGTCTGGGAAACCTTGGGCGGCTGAAGAGGGAAATAACCCATGAGGGAAGAAGCCTTCAATAGACCGGTACTGATACTGACGTAAGATTCAAGTACACCACCTACCAGGGGTATAGAGCCGCTTGGTAACGGGGAGTAATCAGGGGTGCAGAAGGATAGCTGGTCTACTCTAACTACCTTTCAATCCAATGGAAATAGGATGATGTGAAAGACAGTAGATACGATGGTCATCATGGCATATGTCCAACTGCAACCCAGCAAGAGATTATAGTCAAGTTTTTTATCTATGACTTCTATGTCCACCGTTACCGTTTTCCCATACAAAGTGATGGGGTAGCTAGCTAGGTAACTTTTTGGGATGAAAGTGTGGCCGTCGAAAGCTTTAAGGGAATTTGACCGCAGGGATAGGGTTGGAGAACCCAGAGGTAGAAGCACCTTCGTCGATGATAGTACTGTGTATACCTTTACCTTTCGAAAAAATTTGCACTTGAAATGCAAGCTGGTGGGAAAGGGGAGGTTTACACTTTTCCATGTCGAAAATTGGAAGCATGGAATCCTGTGGGTCGATACCACCAATAGCCAAAAGCAAAGATTTCCTTTGTTCTGGGCATGTTTGTAATACTTCGAGCGCTGACATAGCCGACGACACTTGCGCCAAATCTTCTACAATGTGGTAGTTTTTGGTGGCACATGCAGATGTATTGTGTGTTGTGCGTCGAAGTGCCCCTTTGGGGGGGCGAATTACAAGGTCAGCAACCGGCCGTTCGATATGCAAATCGTTGGGTGGCAGTGGGTTTTGACTTGAGGAAGGTTCCTTTGCATGAGTGACATGAGCTCCATAGGATTTGGCTCTTGTTTGTAGATCTACCGTTTCAAAGGTGTAAACGGTAGAAGATCCTTCACTAGCTGAAGGATGTTGCGAACCACCGTTGCCCCCTTGCGGGGGTTGGGGTTGGTTTGCAATAAGGTTTTGCTGCTGCTGAGCGGGGAAAGGATTATTAAGGACAGTGGGGGTCCTACCAGTATCCTTTTTAGCAATGTATTATGTGCATTCCTGAAGACGCGGGCAACGATAGGTCATGTGGTCTTCAGCACAGATTTTGCAAGGGAATCTGGCGGGTTTATCCTTTCCATCATTAGGAGGCGCATCGACCTTCTGTTTTGGGTTTTGCTGCTTTGTTGACTACTTATGAGTAACGAAAGTTATGATTATTTTCCCCAGGTCGCGTGTTTATGATGTAATTCGGGAGTCTGCCAAAACCCTAACTTCCTCAGATCATATATTCTAAAATATAGCGAGACAAGATCTGAAATTTGGACTCAAGGTTCAGACCGATGTCTTCTCAAATGGGTTTTTGTTTTAACTTCTGAAACTTTCTAGCGAAAATGTTATAGCGGAAATTCCATGATGACTTGTTTTAGATGAAATTCTGGAGCTTGCAAAAACTATAACTTCCTCAGATCATATATCCGAAAATATAGTGAGAAAAGCACTGAAATTCAGACCCGAGGTTTAGTAAGATATCTTCTCAATTGGGTTTTCTTTTTAGCTTCTGAAACATCGCCAAAAAAAAAGAAGTTATAGCGAAAATGCTACGATGACCTGTTTGGAGCAGTGAAACCCTAGAATCCAAAGCTCTGATACCAAATGTTATGAAACCAACTCACAAAAAGATAGAAAAGATAGATCAACGCCTTAGAATTCAGCCTCTTCGAGGGGGAAACCTCCTTTACATTACACAAATGAAGAATTCTTGGATGAAACAAATGAAAAGACCTCCTTTCTATATATAGGAGGCTAAGGGGTCATAATATAATTAGAGCCGACATAACAATAATAATGTAAGGGCACAATAATAACAATAGTGGGCTTCTATGGGGCACAATAATAACAATATGGGGACTACATGGGCACAAAAATATAATAATGGGGTTGTAGTAATAACAATAAGAGGTTACACTAGTAGTATAGGGACCTAACAGCTCCTCAGAAGGAGCGGTCTTTTTCTTATTCTTCTTGTTCTTACCACCAGGTTTTTGCATAGACTGCACAGAGTCTATCGCAGTGGTAGGAAGATCAATCGATTTGGTAGAGGGGTCCACTGCCATCTGGGCAATGTGACCACTGAGTTGTTTTACAGCAACCCCAAAGTTTGTGCCGATAATCCCATCGGTGTGCGCTCCGGGGTGCTAAGTAGCGGAAACATTGGAGTTACGAGGGGCATTGGGGATTACGTCATAAAGAGTGCCAGACTGTGAATATATCATATCTAAGTGCTGGGCACGATGTATGGATTGGTCTTCTGTGACTGCACCACCTAAAGTGACATCTTTAGCGATTTGCGGGAGTAGGGACTTGCAGAACCAGTCTGCTAAGAGATAGTCTGGGAGGGGAGCTTTGACTAACCTCCACCTACGTCTCCATTCATGTATATGATCAGATATGTGGGTGGCAGTATCCTGACGTAATGAAGTGAGGAGCTCTGTCCTAGTCTCATAGCGGATGGGTAGCTGGAAGTTCTTTAAGAATTCCATCGCTAGAGCATCGAAGGTATTTACTGACGCACGTGGTAACTCAATGTACCACTTAGCTGCGTTGCCAGTGAGGGTGCGGGGGAAAAGATGTAACCAGACACTATCATCCACCATGGAGTTGGAAACACACCAAAGATGATAGGTGGTGATATGAGTGCACGGATCCTCCCCTTGTTTCCCTTCAAACTTGGGGATGTTTGTTGGTATTTTATGCGGGATCGGCGGCCAAAGTAAGTTATGATAGATGGGTTCATTTGGAAATTTGTACAAGTCGGGGATATCCAATGTTGCCAAGAAAGACAAAGTGTGTGGTGCCCCCGACTCGGACCAAGGCGATGACATATGACTTGAGGAACCTTGTGGTCCTCCCATCGTTTGAATCCCAATATTATACATAAGCTGCGTGATATAGTACTTGCCTTGAGGTATGGCGTTGTAGTGTGGATTTCCATGGGGAATTTGATGTTGGGGTATAGAATTGCCCCCAGGATAAGCAGTGCCCCCTTGACTCATTTGAATTTGTGAGTAGGGTGCCCCCATGGATTGGTTAGGACCTCCTTGAGGATTCCCTATTGGGTCCCTATAATACTAGTGATTACCCCATTACTATTGTAGTTATACCCCTTATTAATATTGTTGTGCCCCTATTGCCCCCATATTGTTATTATTGTGCCCCATAGAATCCCTCTATTGTTATTTTTGTGGCTTTATATTATTATTGTTAGGTCAGCTGGATTATATTGTGACTCTTTAGACTCCTATGTATAGAAAGGAGGGTTTGTCATTTGAATCATCCAAGAATTGTTCATTTATGTAATGTAAAGGAGGTTTCCCCCTCGAAGAGGCTGAATTCTAAGGCGTTGATCTATCTTTTCTTGAGATGGTTTCATAACATTTGGTATCAGAGCTTTGGATTCTAGGGTTTCGCTGCTCCAAACAGGTCATCGTGGCATTTTCACTATAACTTTTTTCTGTGACATTTCAGAAGTCGCAAAAAAAACCCATTTGAGAAGAAATCGCGCTGAACGTTGGGTCCGAATTTTAGAGCTTTTCGCGCGATATTTGCAGAGATATGATCTGAGGAAGTTGGTCTTTTTGCATACTCCTGAATTACATTCAAAACAGGTGACCTGGGGAAAATCGTCATAACTTTCTCTCTGGGGATCGGATTGAAATTTCATAAGAAGTTATAGAAAGAGGACGGACTGTAGTTTCTTGTATGCATGTTTCAGATCCAAAGGTTGAAACAGTGACTCGTGGCACGTCGTACAAGTTCGCTCTACTGAACTAGTCTATAAGCAAGTCACTGTGGGAGATTTCACATAACACTTCCTTGGAGAATCCAATTTGGGTCAGACTTGTGGCATTGGAAAGAGGACACAGAGGGCTACTACAGCTCACAAATTCAGAACTAGATGATTGGAAAGTACAGAGATACATCAGAGGCAATATCGAGATCCTACAAAGTGAAAAAAGGTGTGTAGATTTTCTTAAATTTTTGCTTAAGCTTGGTTTGAAAATATTTTTTGAAGGAATTCAAAGGGCATAGTAGAGCATTATTATCGGTAACTGATGCCCCGAGGAAAGAAAATGCAAACATCTAGTAAGGAACCTAAAAGCTCTAGCATGACTCATAAAGAAGAGGATATACTCCAGGAACAAAGCCTAGATGAAGAACAAATAAATCCGACCATATCTTGTAATGCATTGGCGGGAATTACCACTCCTCAAACTATCAAGATAGAAGGACAAATCAAGAAGAAAAAGGTAATAGTGTTGATTGATTCAGGAAGCACCCACAATTTTATTCATTGTAAGGTAGCAAAAGAATTGAATTGCTTCCTATATCCAGCACCAGAGTGCCAAGTGATGATTGCAAATGGAGGAACAATTAATTGCTCTGGAAAGTGCCATAATATCAAGCTATCCATGGGAGAATATGTATTGACTAGCCCAATGCTTTCCATTCCAATGGGAGGTGCTGATGTTGTACTCGGAGTCTAATGGCTACAATCCCTGGGTACAATAGCTTTTAATTTTCAAGAAATTTTCATCAAATTTTCTACGGAAGGAAAGGAAGTTGAATTAAGGGGTATTGCAGGGAAACCAGGAAAGATAATAAGCTCTAATAGTATGAAAAAGCTTCTAAAAAAGGAGCAAAGAGGTGTAATTGCACAATTATGCTCGCTAGATGTTTCCACATCGGAATCATCTATTTCTCCAGATCTCCAAAAAGTCCTGGACAATCATTCCAAGGTATTTGAGACTCCCAAAGGTCTCCCACCTATCCGTGATCATGATCATGCTATTCATCTGATTCTAGGAAGTGTTCCTCCAAACATCAGGCCATACAGATATCCCTATGTCCAAAAGAGTGAAATTGAACGTATGGTTGCAGAAATGCTAGAGGCTGGTATAATTCAACCGAGTCAAAGTTCTTTCTCTGCTCCAGTAGTATTGGTGCACAAGAAGGATGGATCATGGCGCATGTATCCGGATTATAGGGAGCTCAACAAGCTCACTATTAAAGATAAGTTCCCCATTCTTGTCATTGATGAATTACTGGATGAATTGCATGGATCAATTTACTTCACCAAGCTGGATCTTCGTTCAGGATATCATAAAATTAGAATGAAGACTGAAGGCATTCCAAAAACAACATTTAGAACTCATGAGGGTCATTATGAATTTTTGGTCATGCCTTTTGGCCTTACCAATGCACCTTCAACATTTCAAGGTTTGATGAATTCAATTTTCAAACCATTCCTTAGAAAATTTGTGTTAGTATTTTTTGATGATATACTAATCTACAACAAGTCTTGGAAGGATCATGTTGAACATGTTGACAAGGTGCTACAACTATTGAAGGAGAAACAATTATATGCAAAAAGATCCAAATGTTTCTTTGGAGTCCAGGAGGTGGAATATTTGGGTCATATTGTATCACATGAAGGAGTTAAGGTAGACCCTAGCAAAATTAAAGCCATTAAGAAATGGAAAATCCCCACATCCATAAAGCATCTGCGAGGATTTCTCGGGTTGACAGGGTATTATCGCAAGTTTGTTAAGAATTATGGGAGAATAATAGCACCTCTAACAACATTATTGAAGAAAGTTGCATTTTCATGGACTCCGGAAGCAACAAAGGCCTTTGAACATCTTAAAGAGGCAATGTGCCAAGCACCGGTCTTAGCTACACCGGACTTCACAAAATCTTTTATTGTGGAATGTGATGCTTCAGGAAATGGAATTGGTGCTGTTCTAATGCAAGATGAAAGACCCATTGCTTTTGAAATTCGTCCAATCAAAGGAAAGTTTTTAAGCAAATCTATTTATGAGAAGGAAATGTTGGCAATATTCCATGCACCTAAGAAATGGCGACCCTACCTAATGGGTAGACACTTCAAGGTTAAAACGGATCATGATAGCCTTAAATACTTTTTACAACAAAGATTATCCTCTGAAGAGCAACAAAAGCAGGTCACAAAGATGTTGGGTTATGACTTTGAAATCATCTACAAAAAAGGGAAGCAAAATGTGGTGGCAGATGCACTCTCAAGAAAGGATGAGGATGTGGAAGCATTGTTGTGTGCCATTTCTATTATCCAACTAGATTGGATAAACGAAGCAAGGGAGGAATGGAAGAATGACGAAGAAGTGTGGGCACTTATTCGAAAGTTACAACAAGATTCCAGTACGTCTGGTACATTTAGCTGGCAAAATGATTTGTTATGGTACAAAGATTGCTTATACCTCTATAAGAATTCCTAGCTAAAACAAAAGATTCTTATGGAATTGCACACTTCTCCCTTAGGAGGGCACTCAGGATTTTTAAAAACTTACCACAGGGTTAAGAAGGAATTTTTTGGGATGGCCTTAAATCAGATATTCAAAAGTTTGTGGCTGAATGTTTGGTTTGCCAACAAAATAAAGTTGAAACAATTAAGACACCGGGTCTATTACAACCTTTATCCATTCCAAGCCAACGATGGGAGGAGGTTTCAATGGATTTTATCATAGGTTTACCCAAGTCTGAGGGAAAGAGTGTCATCATGGTGGTAGTTGACAGACTTACCAAGTATGCACACTTTTGTGCATTATCACATCCATTTAAAGCCAGTACAGTTTCTACTGCATTTATGGAAACAATTCAAAAGCTACATGGAAACCCAAAGATTATTGTAAGTGACAGAGATCCCATTTTCACTGGAAATTTTTGGATAGAATTATTTTCTTGTCTTGGTAGTTAGTTAGCTCATAGCTCATCTTATCATCCTCAATCTGATGGGCAAACTTAGATAGTAAACAAATGTTTGGAAGGATATCTTCGTTGCTTTGTATCTAATAAACAGACACAATGGGTCAAATGGTTGCCTCTGGCTGAATGGTGGTATAACACTTCCTTCCATACAACAACAAAAATGACCCCATTTATGGCACACTATGGGTATCAACCACCATCCATCACATCATATTTAAGAGAAAATTCTAAGGTTTAGGCAGTGGAACATCACATTGAACATCGACAACAAGTCCTCCAACTCTTAAAGGATAACCTCGTGTTGGCACAGAATAGAATGAAACAACAGGCAGATCAACATCGCAGTGAAAGAAGTTTTGATGTAGGTGATTGGGTATTCCTACGGCTACAACCATATAAGCAAATGTCCCTCAAGCAAGCTAAGAAGGATAATAAATTATCACCAAAGTATTATGGTCCGTACAAGGTGTTGCAAAAGATTGGTACTATGGCATACAAATTGGAGCTTCTTGCAGCTTCTCGATTGCACCCAGTTTTCCATGTTTCATGTTTAAAGAAGGTTATAGGCGACAAGCTCCCAGTTCAAACAATATTTCCAGAACTTGACGAGGAAGGAAAAATTATATTGGAACCGGAAGCAGTCACAGAAACAAGAACTCGACAGCTACGAAATCGTTCAATTTCGGAGTATCTTATCAAGTGGAAGAACTTATCCGTTGAAGATTCCACATGGGAGGATGATAATTTTATGCAGAAGTATCTAGAACTACTCAAGCGTTGAGGACAACACTTTTTTGAAGGAGAGGGGCATGTTGGGTCCCTATAATAATAGTGATTACCCCATTACTATTGTAGTTATACCCCTTATTAATATTGTTGTGCCCCTATTGCCCCCATATTGTTATTACTGTGCCCCATAGAATCCCTCTATTGTTATTTTTGTGGCTTTATATTATTATTGTTAGGTCGGCTGGATTATATTGTGACTCCTTAGACTCCTATATATAGAAAGGAGGTTTTGTCATTTGAATCATCCAAGAATTGTTCATTTATGTAATGTAAAGGAGGTTTCCCCCTCGAAGAGGCTGAATTCTAAGGCGTTGATCTATCTTTTCTTGAGCTGGTTTCATAACATTCCCGCCCGCCACAGAACTAACCATATGTCCTTGATTGACATAAGGAACGCTCATGTCAATCAATGACTGACCATGCATGCCTAAGAATGGAGGGGGAACTGTTACGTTCCCGACCGATATGTGCATATTGGGAATGCCCCCAGATACTTGAATCTGGGGGTTTGAACTGTACAATGGCTGCCGACCATATTGTTGGTGGACGGGAACCGTGCTAATAGTGCTATATTGAGCGTTATAAGGAGCGCTGTATGTAGCACTTGTCGAAGGTATACAGTTTGACACTAAAGGGGTGGAACCTGGCATCGACTGGGTTCCACTTGTGGAGGGTGTCATGTGAGTGGTTGTACCTGGGACAAATGGGATAGCGGGGTTCACCATCAACAGTGTGGTGGTGACTGTCGACTGGGGAAGTGGTGGAGGACCAAAAGTGTCCACAAAGTTCCATGACCCGTTAGTCGTCAACGGGATGGATGGAAATGTTCCAACTAAAGAGACAGGGAGTACAGGTGACACGAGAACCAAGAGCAGGTCCAACAGATTCGTGAGTGGAGGATGAAAGGGAGGAAGAAATCCTTCGGTAAAAAAATCCTCCAACAAACTTGAATCGTCAGTTGTCCAAACAGATTCCGTGTGAGATCTAGGAGACTGATTCCCTGAAGATGGGGAATCCAGTTCACTGGAGCTCGGCAGATCTTCCACAATGAGTGGAGGAAGTCCTAACAATTGTCTAGATTGACGATGAGGTTCAGATGTAGCCATGGTGACCGTTAATTTTTATCAATATATTTTATCGTGATATTTGTTAAAGTCTCAATGATAGCACACGGGTACCTAAAAAAATATAAAAAATACACTAAGTTGATCAATCAGGAAATAGAGGGAAATGACCCTGTCTGATAAACACCGACCACTAGAGATGAAACCCAATATCACAATGAACAACAAAGAGGGATAACCAAATGTATAGTTACGGTTACTCTAGAGCTTCGCCCAAACCTCAGATTGAGGGGCCAAGTACTCTCGTGAAGACGAGCACCCTCCCAAAAACTGAAGACAGAGTAGGTCTGTCTGTGTTAGGTACTAGGGCAGCCTGCCCTAGCCACCTTATGTAAGTCCCTAAAAGCTTGGCCACTAAGGATACCTCAGATCACAGACACTATCGGGGGGGACATAGTCGCAAACAGTATGCTGTGTGGGTAGGATACCTGAGTCCCTGACTTAGCTCCAAAATCTTCAAAGGGATCCCAATACACAAAATACCCAAAGGAGTTACAAGCGAAGGCAGACTACCTTCACTTACAATGCGATGTTGTCTCGTATTTAGCTCGGCTTTGTTTGGAGTGGTCCCGATAGTATGAGTGCAGAAGGAATTTTCTCTCTTTTAATGACACTAGTTTTGGTTTCCGATCTTGGGTAGTTTACTCACACTGCCTATCCCAAGATCCTAGCCTGAACTAATGTTTGTTTGCTCAATAAAGAGTTATTGATTGATTTTAGGTAAATTTTATGTGTATTTTTTTAGTGTCTTCGGTAGGGGAGTTGACGTATGAAATGTGATGGGACTTTGACTCAAAAATCATGCACAAGACAATGCTTTAAAAAATATTTAATTCGATGAAAACAAGCTATATTCTACAGGTGAGAGTCTTTCACATATTCATATTTGTTCCATGCATCTTAGTCATAATAATGTTGGAAATAATACTGAGAGGGGGGGTTGAATCAGTATTAGCAAATCAATAATTTTTCATTTCCATAATCAGATTCATATACGCTACTTCAATTAAGGGAACTCGCGTGTACATGCAACTAGCATATATCCAACAAACTTATGATTTAGTTAATTCATCATATGTGGATCTTTAATTAGTGCATCAAAAATTCATTAACCATATAAACAGTAACCAGGTGCAGTGAAAACAGAATAGATCATCACACATGAACACCAAGATATAAGGTGGAAACCCAATGTGGGTGAAAACCACCTGCTACAATCGTCTTTGTCTTCTTTTAATAATAAGAATATTCTGTTTACAATTTTTGTACTGGTGCAGTCTTATACTAGTACGCAGGCTTCTACCTGTAGAAGGCTACAACCTTCTCTCATTCTCCAGCTTCTACTGGAAGGGAGCTACAACTCCCTAGCTCTTGTACTAGCTGATATGTTTACTAGTACGTAGGTGCCAGACTACAGAAGGCTACAACCTTCTCTTTTCTTTCAGGGACCACGTTTCATGAATTTTCATACTGGATCCATCAACAACATCATTCAATCATCAAATATATCTACATCAACCAATTTCCTTTTGAACCAACCACAACCGAATCAATCAATCACTCCATCAATCTGATCATTTAGAATGATGTCACCAGAATAGTAGCCAGAACCCAAGCAATAACCCAAAACATTGCAATAGCAAACAGAAGCAACTAAAACATATTTTATAAGGTATACGCTGCTTCCATGTTTCATCAAAGCGAACTAGCGTACAGATCTGCAAATCAAATTTAAGATGTATATGTTGTTTTGATATGCAGAACCAGTGTGTATATGCTTCTTTTCTAAAGTGAACCTGTGTATAGATATGTAAAAGATGATTTAAACATAACAACTATTCCAGACTTCAGTCATACCTAGATCATCATATTTACAGATTACAACATGTGCCAGTTAATCAGATACATGATCAAACCACATAAAAATAATTCACTTCAAGCCTTAAGATCCTGATACATCATTAGATCTTATCCTTCATCAAGCGTTAAGGTTCTTCCTCGGTTAAGATCAAGCACGACACCATAAGCCAATAACCTGCATATTAGATCGCACACTATATTAGATATTCAATACTTGCACACTTGGCCTAATGATCTTCTCCTCCTTTTATAGTTTTAGGCCTTTCTCAATACCATGGACCATAACCACTTAGGACCAATACCTTGGACCAAATACCTGGGGTCAATGTCTCGGACCCGATACCTTGGACCAATACCATGGACCAAACATTTAGTTTTACAAGGTATACCTGCTTTTCCTTTAGTGAAAGTGCGTGTGTACGAATACGCAACTTTGTAAACAGTGAACCCGCGTGTATACATGGCTTGGTCAATGGTGAACCTGCGTATACTTCTCTTTCTTCATTATGTGTAGTCTAATATGTAACTCTGTGCTGTTAACCTATAGTACTGTGATCTGTCATCTGAGCGAGTTGCTTTCTGAACTGATTCCTTGAAGTTGCCCTGCATTTCATGCATTCTGTCACTTCTGATATCTCTTCTGTAGATTCATCTAGTTACCATATACAAGTGAGTTGTTCTGTTACAAGTGGGTTTCCATCAAGTACAACACATACATCATAATTCCAACAAATAACACATGCATAACCAATATAAATCTTTCCAATGCTTTCCTAACAACTATTTGAAACCAAAATAAAGCAGCTTTTAACTCGCTAAACAAAAGAATGAATAAAAAATGTGGATCTTTCTTTCATAAAAAATGTTTTAAGAAAGAAAAAAAACTTATTTCCTACAAAAAAAATTCTTTCAGGACACCGATCTTGCTAACAAAATGCAGTTGCGGACCCTCTTTTAGTCCATGAGCAGGCTTCCTGTCCCCTTGAGTTTGCAGACACAACTATATATCAAGATTTAAGTGACTAAAACTTTGTAGCAGTGGCCATAGAGAGTTACTGGGTCCACTAATGCTCTGTGTATGCAGACATAGAGCTTTATAAAGCACTGTGTAGTTTGCTAACCTGCGTTAGTGTGGGAAAACAACTCAAATCAGGGCCTTTTAGATCAGATTCAAGGCTGAATATGTGAAGGTAGAATGCAGCAAGGTTTTGGTGGCTCAGAAAGGGAATGAAGAAGTATAGGGAGGTCTTAGAAGGAGGAGGAAACCAAGAACTGTTCGGGTAAATCGGGAACTAGATGTATAGTCCCCAGCGGAGTCACCAATTCTGCTATAGGATAAAATGCACAGTGTATGGAGAATGAAGATGCCCTCAAAGGTCTTCCTGGGACCTTTGGCAGATTGTAATATTATCTGCAACCGTCACAAAGTTACATGAATGTTCATAAACAATAACTAACTATCAAAGTAGGACAAATAGATTACCTCAAGCCTCCGTGTAGATTTGCTGGAGAGCGCAATGCAGCTAGGTGGAAGTCCCCTGAGCCGACTCTAGATCAAGTCCTGCACATAGAAGAGACAAGCATAATCATAGCATACAACCTTGATAACTAATACATGAATACATAAAAGAACATTTATTTACACACAATTAAGTTACTCATGCTAAAATGTATTGGACAAACAAGCTAATGAATGATAGTACCAACACCACGGAGTAGACAGTACAACTGCAGTTCTATATTAATGTCGGAAGAGTGATTACAACCATTTGTTGCATCATCCTTCCTTTACCCCTCCAGCTTCTCTCTCTCTCTCCCTTCTTACCAACTTCTTCTGATTTGAGACAATGCTCGACAATCAAGTACGCTATCCTTTCAAATGATCTGACCTCTATCACTATAGCCCTAGCTTTGCTTGTGTGTCAATTGAGTTAGGGTTGCCAAGTTCCTCCATGAGTTCCTTAGGGTAAAAGCAATGAAGTTGCCATGCTTTTCAGCTCTTTCCCATTTGCCTCCTTCACTAGGATTAGTAATCCCCCAAATAGGTTGAACTTGAGATGTTTCCTTGCTTTTCTCGAGTAGATTTAGGAGAAAATATCTAGATATTTATGAGTCAATTTGCTCCTTTGACCTTTAGAACTTCATTAGGATCCACTAACGTTGTTCCTGAACTAACAACTAGAGTTAGTAGGGTCACTAACGCACCCTTAGGCTTACAGAGAAGCTTTATAAAGCAGGTTGTCAGTGTATAGCCAGCGTTAGTGTGGAAACAAGACATGTGATATTGGTCTTTGCTTCAACTATCATGTCTTTCCCCTTTGAGCTGATGAGGGGGTCATTTTGTTGTATAACATTGAGCTAAAACTCTAAGAAATGGAATGGCAGTTGCCTTATATTTGGAGAAAAATCAAAATGCAAATACCATCTTTGAAAGTGCAAAAAAAGCATTCCTAAACTATAACTAGAATAGAAAATCCTTCAATCATGTTTTCCAGATAAAGTGAATTCTTAACCTCGATTTCCCTGATAGCCCTGATAATCGAATCGAATAACATTAGAAATTCTCTCCAAATCTATTATCAAAGAAGCAACAATAGCAAACTATGATAATATCACTTAGATCCAAGAAAGTAAAGTTTAAACATCCAACTAAGCAGGATTGTTCTAATGATTTACTTTATAACAACTATCTTGGATCTGACATAGGTCCTCCAGAAACGGTGAACACAAAACAAGGTTGGCGGAGTAGGTAGAGTCTTGGATATAAACACCTTTAGGCCATGACAAGAGATGAAATTATTGGTACGTTGATCTTCCTGGCCCAGTTGGGTTACCCAGAAGCTATATTGATCATGTTATTCATAATAACAAACTCCTCGATTAGTTAGTAGAGAAGCTTTCATCTTGCTCTTCTACAGCATGCGTCCCGTTTGGAAAGTATAAACCTTGTTATTCTTCTTAATCGAACTATATGCTGGCATCTTTTTTACTCCCCTACCCTTCATCATGTTTCCTAGCTTTTGTACACCATCCCACTTTCCAGTTGTCGCATATATATTTGAAAGCAACACATAATGTGTAACATTATTTGGATCTAATTCAAAGAGGTATTATGAAATAGGTTCTCCAAGTTCTACATTGTTATACGTTTTGCATGCACTGAGCAAAGAACTCCAAACAACCATGGTAGGTTCTACGGGCATCTTCCTTATAAAGTTTTCTGCCTCTTCCAGTTCCCTTGCATGACCAAGAAGGTCGAACATGCAACAATAGTACTCTTCTAAAGGTGTAATGCCATAATATCGACTCATTCGATCAAAGAATTGGTTGTCATCATCCAGTAAGCCTGAATGGCAGCAGGTAGATAGAACAACAACAGAAGTGGCCTGGTTTTCCTTTACACTAGAGAGTTGCATTTGTTCAAAGAGTTGGAGAGCCTCTTGGCCACACCCATTTATAGCATAAACCATAATCATCACATTCCATGAACTTGTGACTCGTTTAGACATTTTTTCAACAACTGTACATGCAACCTCGATATACCCACATTTTGCGTACATATCTATGAGGGTGTTTCTAACAATGGCATCAAAGTGTGATCCAGTTCTGATGGTGTCTTCATGGGCCTCCTTACCATGCTCTACAACTGTCAAGTTGGCACATGCAGGAAAAACACTGACAAATGTAACAGAGTTCGGTTTTACACCTGTCAGTTTCATTTGTTGAAAGAGCTTCAGGGCACAATCAGCATGCCCATTCTGTTGAAGTCCTGCAATCATCGTATTCCATGAGACCAGATTTCGTTGAGGCATTTTCTAGAAGAGTTTCAGGGCCACATCCACGTTACCATTCTTTGTATAACCTACAATCATTGTATTCCAGGAAATCACATTTTTCTCCGGCGTTTAGTGAAACAGTTTCTCATCATCTTCAATGCGCCCATTCTGCACGTATCTTGTAATCATTGAATTCCAGGAAACCACATTTTGCCAAGGCATCTTCTTGAAAAATTTGGCAGCCTCTTCCACATCCCCATTTTGTGCATGCACTACAATCATCAAATTCCATGACATTGTACTTCTTTAAGGCATTCTCTCGAATAATTTCATAGCTTCATCGATGCTACTATTCTCAACATATCCTAAGTTCATGGAATTCCAAGTCATCACATTTCATTGAGACATTTTATCAAACACATTGTGTGCATCCTTCAAACTCCCGCATTTTCCATACATTGCTATGAGAGCACTCACCACAAAAACATTGGACGTAAACCCTTTTCCAATTATGTCTTTGTAGAACTTCTTACCGTGTTATAGGGCTCCTATATTAGCACATGCAGGGAGAATGCTAGCAAAAGTGAATTGATTGGAGTGAGTCAGAACTCAGCTCCTACAAGCACGCTGATGGAGCCATGCGACCATGGCACTACATGGAAGAGGTCAGAATAATCATTGTCAGTGGTGGCCTTGACCAAAGACCCGTTGGTCAAGACGAGCTCGTAGGAAATGCAAGTACGAAGAAGTGGCCGAAGAGGTGGTTGTTTCCCTCGAAGCAACAAAAACAAATGGAAGATGAGAAGGAAATGGCCATATTCTACCCTTAATGCAAAAAGAAATACCTGCTGAAGGAATGTCCACTTAATATCGTCGAAACCTGTGCAATATGTGAGCAAATCCATTCCACTAGCACGTGTCCATCACTTCTTGGGCTGAAGGCAATCTTTCAAGGAGAAAATGAAGAAGTAGACCAGCTTTATTTCATGGGACCAAAGAAGCCATGGCAACCACGACCACAAAATATGAATCAAGGTATGACTCAAGACCCTTCTCAGTATTTTAATAATTGGAATTTTGGGTCTCAACCTGCACCATTTCCACCTTCATGGCCGCAATATTATCAGTATCCTACACCCTGGCAATCCTGGTCACCTCAACGTGGTCGAGTCCCTTCTCAGTATCAGAATTGGTGTGGACCTTCTCTTCCTACAAATTAACTTCCCCAGCCTGTGACACAACAATAGTTACAACTTCCACCCAATGCCTCCACTAGTAATCCTCCTCTTCGTCCTCAACTTCCTGTTCAACCCAACCCAAACCCGAATAATAGGGGAGCCCAACAGGTTGAGACACTCAACCTTCCTGCATATAGTATTGCCAATTTGGAATGCAATGAATTGAATCTTCGATTTGGACGAGTGGTGAATACGAAGACTTCACCAATAATTGTTGAACAAACTGTTCATGAAGTCTCAGAACCAGAACTTCAACACTCCTCTGGGAGACTAGGGGTAGGCCGACACAAAATTATGAGGAACAATAGCCCCCCACCAAAAAAATTGTCACTTAAGGGAGTCACACAGTCCCACCTTATCCTGAGAGGTTGTCCTTAAGAAAACAGATTCCCCAACTTGAATTTGATCTTTTGGGAGAATTACAGAATCTATTTGTTAATATTCCATTACTCCAAGCTATGAAGGATGTGCCAATCTATGCTAATACCATTAAGTAATTGTGTTCCAAGAAGCCTATGAGGAAGCCAAAAGACTTATCCACTATCCATGCCATGGGAAATTTGTCAGACATAATGTTGGGAAAAATTATGCTCGTCAAATATGGTGATCCAGGAAACCCGATCCTCACAGTACAAATCAATGGGGTTGATATTTCAAATGTTCTGGTAGACCTTGGGGCTGCAATTAACATTATAACATCAACCATTGTACTTACCCTAGGCTTACTTAACCTTAAACCAACCCCGACGTTTTAGAACTTGCAGATCGATCTACTGTGAGGCCTGTAGGAAAATTGGAAGATGTAACTATCTCCGTGGACTCTTGGGAATACCCTGTTGATCTCTTAGTACTACACACTCAATCTCTAGTTGGGGGGCATCCCCTGACCTTAGGTAGACCATGGATTTCCATGGTTGATGCCTACATTGGGTGCCAGTTAGGAAACATGGTAATATAAAATGGAGAAATTACAAAGAACCTTGTGTTATACCCTCCTGAAGAACCAAGTTCATCGGTTAAACCAGGATTTGCTATAACACAAAAAACTTCTCGCAGGGATGAGTCTAAACCTGACAACGAAAACATTAGACCAATTCTCACTATTGGGGAAGCTCTTTGTTTCAAAGAGGAAACGAAAGATGATGCTATTAATACATTTATTAGTAACTCTAATTTTGTTTCTTTCTCGACTGGCAATTATTAGAGTCCGTTATGAGTCGTACTGCCCAGGAAACCATTGAACTAGAAACAAAAACTAAAAACATTCCCATTATAACAATCCATAATAGTATTCTAGTAGAGATCGTTCCAGGGAAAACATTGAACAACAATCCCAATCTATTGCCCTCCCAAACTGAACAATTTATAAAAATTCTTCAGAATGAGAAAGATGCCTTTGCTTGGGAATATCTATATATATATATATATATATATGAGAGGAATGTCGACATGTTCGCCAACCACAAAGAAGAATGAACCTTGCTTTGAAAAACATTGTGAAG
This sequence comes from Pinus tabuliformis, assembly GCA_031772625.1. NCBI lineage: Eukaryota > Viridiplantae > Streptophyta > Pinopsida > Pinales > Pinaceae > Pinus > Pinus tabuliformis. The sequence continues at coordinate 116,926,154 of CM062819.1, forward strand.
GAAGAACTCCAAAAGCTATTGGATGTTGGATTTATTTATCCAATCTCTGATAGTGAATGGGTATCCCCATTAGTCATTTTTCCAAAGAAGAACATCAGGTGGAGGATCTATGTCGATTATAGGGAACTAAATAAAGAAACCCAAAAAGATCACTTTCCCTTACCTTTCATCGACCAGGTTCTTGATACACTAGCTGGGAAGAAATTCTTTTCTTTTCTGGATAGATTTAGTGGGTATAACCAGATCCAAATAGCTCCTAAGGATCAGGATAAGACCACTTTTACCTTCCCTTGGGGAACTTTTTCATACCGGGTCCTCCCGTTTGGACTCTGTAATGCACCTTCTACTTTCCAAAGGGCGATATTGGGAATCTTTTCTGATTTGATTAATGATAGTGTTGAAATCTATATGGATGATTTTACTCCATATGGTGATTCTTTTGAAAATGGTTTGGAAAATTTAGAAAAAGTACTTAAACGTTGTAAACAGACTCATGTTTCTCTTAGCATAGAAAAATTTCATATGACGATGGAAGAAGGGATCGTACTAGGGAATTTACTTTTAGCTATGTTAGTGTCAGTGTCTTCACACTGCCATCAGTGATCAAAATTGCTCTTTTTGCATGCATGTTAGGTGTCTCATTCAATCAGCTGCATTCCATTAGGTCATGGATCATTTGATGGTAGAGGTTTCATTTCAGTTTCCCTCATGTCATAGACGTGCTAGCTTGTTCAAACATCTTTTCAGTTGTTCATAATCAGTTCCATTTCATTTTTAACCAGTTTTAGGGTTTAGTCTCATTAGGTCTTAGGGTTTTTCATCATGGTCATTCAGAATGAATAAAATGGTCAGCAGACACATGAGGAGGGTAAAAAGTTCAAAAAGTCATCATCTTCCTTTTTGTGAACTCAATAAAGCTCTTTAATCTCAAAACTCTGTTTTGAGGAAAAACAAAGCACTTAGACCTGAAGGGTTTCATTCATGTAAATTTATGTAATTTTATTGTTCCTATATGTAATAAGTATCTACAAGCTGCTCCTGGTCACCTGGTGATATTGCCAAGCACCTGCCGCTACAAAAATCAAGTCATCTTGAGCACTAATCCGCTTGTAAAAGCAAAAGAGAACAAACCCTAATTTCCTCTCCCATTGAGCTAGCGTTGGCTATGGGATCAGAGATATATACATAGAGGAGGCATAAGGGATATCAGAAGGTATGAGGCCATTTCATATCATCGAACATCAGATCTCCATCATTTGTCGAGAAGTCATTCCAAGGAACAAGCCATTCATCACACATAAGGGACGATTTTTCTTCAAATTGTGTTTCTGAGAAAGAAAAGATGAATTTGGAAAAAGTGAGAGATATTTTTGTCCCTCAGTGACCCAAGAAGAAAAGCCTCTTTCAGTTTTTACACAGCTATCATGGTTTTAGAGAAATGTCAAAAATAAAGTTGCCTCAGGAGGGTTGCTGCACCTCTGGAGTGGCCTTGGGAAAATCAAGATTTCTCCTAGCCTGGTTGACCAAATGACTTTCTTGATGATTTAAATGATATCTAGACAGAGAGAGATTTCCAATGAGCTATCATGAGCTCAATTTGGAGTTGAGGAAGACCTTCAAAAGTTGACTGCAACAACACTCTGCATTTAGGCAGCCTCATTTTGCACATTTTGACTAGTCTTGGGAGATTGGACCTTTGACAGGGAAAATTACCTCCAAATTGGACAATTCAAGATGCTTTGGAAATTAGACTCGACAAGCTTTCCAACAAGCTATCCCGTGCTCAATTTGGACACCGGGAAGGCCTCCAAAAGTGGTCTGCAAAAATTGCTCCGCATAGGATCAGTGGCGCTGTGCATAGGATGAATTTTGCCAGTTTTGCCTGATTTTCCAGATTTCGCCTAGTTTTCTCTACAATTGACTTTTTCTTGCTCTCTTGGTGAAATTAGCATGGTAAATGATGTAGCTTGATGTAATTATGGATGTAAAACACTTAATAGGGTAGATACATCAAGTCAAAGGTGGTTTTGAACTGAATGAATTGGTTTCCTTGGTTTTAGAGGAAAGCTGTTCCACTGCCTATATTCCTGTTCTTAGTTTATATATGGTTGAAACCACCCCTTTTCTCAGGGTTTCAACCCTGATAGCTAGCTTGAGTAGTTTCCTTGCCTATATCATGTACTTTTTGATTCATTTGTAAAGGTTGGACTTTGGTAGAAGTAGTGGACTCATTGTGTTAGTTTGACAAAGAATTAGTAACTTTAGGTAAATGTAAATAGACAGTTGTATACCGAATAATTAGTTATGTAACTAGTTGGTGATATAAAACTATCGAATGCCCATGAAATAAAAACACGGAGAATCATTGTTAAATAATAAAGTCCAATCCAAATTTAGTTCAGTTTTCTTGGTCATTCTGTTGTGCTTTCTTCTCCTATTTTTCCTGCTATTATTTCTACAAGTGGTATCAGAGGCCTACATCAATTAAAAATGCCCAAAAGCTTTCGTGGGGCAGGCGGTTGGAGCAGTTGAGCATTTCAACTTGCGTGGAGAGCTCTGCCTGTGGAGTTTTTTGTTTTCTGGCATGAGGAGCGTAATGGTGGCTGCATGTTTGCGTGAGGGGCAGAGATCTAAAGTCTTCGCGAACTGTTCAGTCAAACCCCTGCGTGTGAAGACCAGAATGTGTTCTTTCAGCCTGCGTATTTTCCAGAGCGTGAATCTACCTGCGGTTGAAGCTGCGTGTTTCTCTGTGTGAGAAGAAGATCTGAAGCCTGTGTGAGAGGGAAGATCTGAAGTATTCTTTCAGCCTGCGTATTTGCCAGAGCATGAATTTACCTGTGGTTGAAGCTGCGTGTTTTTCTGTGTGAGATGAAGATCTGAAGCCTGCGTGAGAGGGAAGATCTGAAGTCGCTGTTGCGTGCTTCCAGAGAGCCACTGCCCAGGAGACCGCTGCCTAGTCTAGCAGGAGCAGAATACGAGCTGTTGTCCAGCGGAAGAGGAAAAACCTATGTTCTGTGTGTTGGCTGCCAGAACTTGTTCGGCAAATATTTTGCAAATCCGGGTATTTTTTTTAAGAAATTTTGTTTCAGAAATTTTTTGAATAAAGGGGAGAATGTGAGAAATTGAAGAAAAAGAAGACAATTTTTTTTAAGGAAAGGAGAAAAGAAGTTTTTTTTAAAAGGGGTTTTTCTTTGAATCGAAGAAAAAATAAACAAAGGTTTTTCCCTGAAAAATATTCAACAATTTTTTTTTAAAGATTGACGTAGGGAGAGTTAAAACTTGGAAATCCTTTGTTGGCATTGGAAATTTTTTTTTTTTTTGGAAGAAGAAAATTGAAATATTTTTTTCAAAAACCCTAGACTGAAGATTGAAAGTCTTAGAAAATGGCCAAGATGTCAAATGCAAAATTTGAGGTGGAGAAATTCACCGGAAAGAGCAATTTTGCTCTTTGGAAACTGAAGGTTAAGGATCTGCTTGTGCAACAAGGGTTGCACAAGGCATTGGATGGGGCAACTAAGAAACCTGCAACCATGACTACTTCAGACTAGGAGGACTTGGATGCCCGAGCTCTTAGTACCATCCGGTTATGCCTAGCGGATGAAGTTCTCTTCAACATTGTTGAAGAGACTACGGCGTCAGGATTGTGGGAAAAACTTGAAAACCTCTATATGACAAAATCATTAACCAACAGAATTTATCTGAAACGACAGTTATACAGTCTTCGAATGAAAGAAGGTTCAAGCGTTGCAGACCATTTGAATGTTTTTAATACACTAATTTGTCAATTAACAGATATGGAAGTCAAAATACAGGAAGAAGATAAAGCCATAACCTTGCTTTGTTCTCTGCCTGAATCATGGGATCACTTCGTAACTTCAATCAGCTTCAGCTCTGCTGATTCTTTGAAGTTTGAATCAGTCGTGGGAGCTCTTCTGTCTGAAGAAGTACGAAGGAAATCCATCACTGAAACAGTTGCATCAGAAGCCATGGTCGCTAGAGGACGCTCAAAGGAAAGAGGAGAAAAACCAAGGGGGTCTTCCAAGTCGAAATCGAAGGGCAAGAAGTGTAAGGCAAAATGTTGGAACTGCGGTAAAGTTGGACACTTGATGAAGGACTGTTGGAAACGGAAGGAATCCGAAAACCCGAAGAACGAAGCGAATCGGGTCGATTCAGGTATGATAGACAAAGTTTTATTTGCTGAAGAATTATGTATGATAGATGAAACTTCACCTGAATGTAATGTCTCTCAGAGTTTTGATAGTTGGCTGTTAGACTATGGTGCTTCGCATCACATGTGCCCACATAGAAATTGGTTTACCTCGTATGAAAATGTAAATGGTAGTTCTGTGTTTATGGGTAACAATGTGTCATGTCAGACTGTTGGGATGGGAGATATCCGGATTAAGATGTATGATAACACAGTTAGGACATTAACCAGTGTTAGACATGTACCTGATTTGAAGAAAAATTTAATTTCTTTGGGGGTGTTGGATTCAGATGGTTATAAGTTTACAGGTCAGTGTTACACTAAAAAATGTCACCATGGCTATTTACAGTTAGTATGGCTCTATCAACAGTCATGCTATCCTCCTGGGCAAGTCTTATGCCTCTGCTCTCCATGTCAAACTCCAAAAAGAGAGAAAGTCTTTATAAATGTATTTATCTCTGGGTACGCAGGTTCTCTCAACCTTACATGCGGATACGCACCTAATGTTCACAAAAGCTGCGTACTTGTACGCTCTGTATGTAAAGGGGCAGGTGCATACCCCTGTAAAGGTCAAAATGCGCAAGTTTCATCTTTAAAAAGTTACTTGTGGTCATTTCTAGAGGCTTCTAGAAGTATGTTTGACGTGTATGAAGCGCCTCCAGATGGTTCATGTACCCCTACCAAAGAGGAACTTATCCCATCAATAAGGGAGCTATCCCATCCAAAGAGGGGATTATCCCATTGATGGTGGACCTGATTAACTTCCTCTTGAGCACTATAAATACAGGCATTGGGCCAGAAGGAGGGGAGGTTGGAAGCTAAACATTTCTAAGGGTAGATGCTGCTGGAATTAGGACTCCCATTTAGAAGCTTGTGAGGAGAGATTGCAATCTTTGCTTGTTCTATTTGGAAGTAGGTGAGCTTTGTCAAAGTAAAGGAGAACTCTTGATGGACCCTGGGAGGGACTTGCACAACACCAAGGCTCAGGTTGTAATTGTTCCTTTTGTTTCCTATTAATGCAAATGAGTCCATTCTTCTCAATAACTTGTTATTTATGAGTTGTTTCATGTACTCCTTGGTCTATGTGTTAAACATGTTTTATTTTATGAGATTATCAAGTGCTATTTAATCGTTTGATTGTTAGTGAATGCAGGTTTCGAAGTGAAGGAGGAGCTCATCCGGATCAGCGAGGCTGGACTACTACAACAGCGTTGAATTACAGGTAGGATCTAAACACTTGATTTCTTATATGGTAAATGCATGTTTAGAGAAGGATTGCTCTTGTTTGTCACTAGAGAGTCTTAGGCTCCTAGGGAGGTTGGTTGTGTCCACACTATCGACTCTTTCCGCCTGACAAAATGGCGACTCCGCTGGGGAATCCATTGATGTGAAAGTCTTTTCCTTTGTATGCAACTTTGATATGAGAAAAGTCATTTATTTTCTGGTTTTTGGCTCTGTGACTTTGTATTTGGGTGGGTTAGCTTAGGTTTAGATTGAATTTAGTTTTTCTTGGTTTTTTCAGTAGTACGCACCCTCTGAGTATTGCACGGTGCGTACTTGTATGCACTGTTGCTGTGTGCACAGAGCGGGCCCGCACCTGGCTTAACAGGTTGCCTGCGTACCCTGCTAAAAATTAAGAAATTTCCATTTTTTACATTTTTCCTCTTAGATTTTTCTTTTTCTTAGTTTTTACTGCCCAGATCCATTAGTCTCTTGTCAAAGATCTTCACATGAACTTATTTCAATAGCATTGAGTGTTTTAGTGGATTTCATAGAAGTTTAAGCCCTAGGGTTTGATTTTTGAGTAGGTCCTGTAGTGACTTTGGCGGTAGAAGTTGTCAAGCCTTAGATCTCTCTGGTTTTGAGAGCAACTTACCTTTGAGTTGTCTCTTTGGCAAATTTCGAAGTGCTTGTTGATTAAGTATTGAATTCCATTTTACAAAAAGAACAAAAAGATTTGAGTTTTGTTTTGACTGGTCTTTTGATTCTGCATTAGCTGGTCCTTGGCTTGATTGTGGTCAAGTAAAACAACCTAGAATCATCCTTGTAGGCTTTTGCCTCGTTAGGTTTGCTTAGAGTAAATTTCTTTTTGATTTGCTTGTGAGTCAATTTTTCATAGATTTTATAGCTTTTGAGATTGATTTTCGTTAAAATAGATTTATATGCTTTATTAAATAAGAGAAAATACAAAAACATCTCCTTTGAAAAGTTTTGTTTTAAGTAGCTTTGAGGGATTTTGAAAGAAAAAGAATTTTTCGTGCACGTAAGGAGTGGTCATGTTTGTATGCTTGGAAAGATAAAGAGAATTGTTTCTTTGATTGTCTTTACTAAGAAAGTTGTTTTCTATAAAATTTGCATTTTCCAACTCTCTTAGTTAGGAATTTCATTGAAAGAGAAAAGTAGCGTAAATCATCTTAGGTGCATTGTTGTAGTGGTTTGAGTCGAGTCTACACACCATTGCTTTCATTTCCGCTACCTTTTGTCTTTAAGAAAAACCATAAATTAACGCTTAAAGTAAAATCAACTTAGTAACTTTTATTTACTAGGGCTCTGAAACACCAGTTTAGATCAGGCTAGTGTCTTGGAGTAGGAGAGTAATTAACTCTCCAAGACAACAAAACCAAACAAGTATCTTACCTTGTGATAGAATAAATCCAATTGTCTCATTTGTACTCTGGGAAAGCTCCTCTTAAAGGAGAAGCACGAGCTCGTGTCCGAACCAGTGAGGGGATCAATCCTCCCTCGTTGGGAACGACGCCAGACACGCACGTATTACAAACGGTAAACCTCGGATTAACCATTGTCGAGGAGCCAGGGGTCACTTGTCGGTAAACCTTGGATTATTGTCAAGGAACCGGCAAGGGGATTGAGCTTGATACTCTGCCCTTGCGTGCTGTCGGAGTGTAGACTGTTCCCCCAGGTGCATTTGTTGCGGTTGGTAACCTTAGTGACCATTATCTTTAGGATTCTACCGAGGTGACGGTGGAGGGAAGATCCCACTGTACCTGGAGCAGACGTCGGCTAGACTCACTTGGATTTTCCGGGGGGTTCACTTCACTCGAGATGGTTAAAGTGGAGGAACTTGTGCCGGTCTATTCATTAAGCAGGTTGCCGGGGTAACTGTTCCACCCGCCACTTCTGTACTGAATCTGGCGATGTTGGGTTTCATCTCCAACTAGCGTTTTCGGTCTGGAAGGCTACTGTTTGTGCTTGGTTTGACGCCCTAGATTCTTTAGGCGTGTGCTTCAAATTTGTTTGGTTCTTTAGAGACTTTAGGTGGTTTGATTTGAGATTTTACTTTGTTTTCGTGTGTAGTAGTTAAAAGTTTTTAGCTGTGGTGGAATTACCGAGACAGTCCCGCAGACTTCGGGGCCAGTCTCCTGAAGTTGTTTCTGTGGCCGAATTGTTGAGGAGATCCCGTAGACTTCGGGGTGAGCCTCCTCGAGACGACCCGAGTAATCTAGAAGGTTTGAAGGTCCTTGTAACTCCTCCTAGTGGCAGTAGAGTAGGTTCACCTGAAGAAGGAGAATCTTCCTTGGTAGTCCATCCAGATTACCAAAGTCTAGAGACAGGTTATGATCCCGAAGCTGTTACAGTTTCTGAGCTTGCTGGTAGTTTTCGTCTACTAGTGATACAGGCGAAGAACCTGAAATATCTGAACCTGTTACTCCAACTTCTAGTGTTCCAGATTCACCAAGAGTAGAACGAGTTATCACCGAAAATCTTCTTACTGGTCTGATTGCTATTGAAGAACTTGCTCCAGAGGAAGAAATAGGTGTCTCTAACCTTGAAGATCAGCTTACTATTGAGCTCAGAGAGCGTGAATCAATATTTTACAGTCCTCCTAGAAGTACTACTTGGTACCTTTCGTTAACCAATTATTTAGACAACTCAGGGGTAGGTTTTTCTACACCTCGTACTCCTTTTCCACCTGGAGGTATTTATACTCCTGTAAATATGTCTGGTCAGTCGTCCGTGTTTACTCAAACTCCTGAATCTTTCTTACATGGCGGTCCTTCTGTTCCCACCGGGTATCAATCACTTTCTAGTATCTTTGCGGGGGCATCTCCTCAACCCATTGATCATGGGTTATTAGCTGGAAACAATGGTAATATACCATTGGGTGTAGGAGACATTTACATGATGTCAGGTTCAGTTCCTGTTTCTCAACCTCAAGGTGGCCAATTAACACCTGGGGGGCAGCCTCAATTAACCCCTGGGGGGCAACCTCAAGGTACACAAATTGTGTCTGGGGGACAACCTCAAGGTCAGTATGTACCTATGGTGCAATACATGCCTCAAGGTCAACCCCAGCCTCAATATGTACCCCAGGGTCAACCTCAGTATCAATATTCACCTCAAGGGTATCAACCCCAAGGTATCAACCTCAAGGGTATCAACCTCAAGGTCAAGGTCAACCCCAGTATCCGTATTTACCTCAAGGTTATCAACCTCAAGGTCAATACTCGAGTCAAGGTTATCAACCACCTCAAGGTCAGTCATATGTTCAAGGTATGGGAACTGTACCTTTCAATTATCAATCCTATCCTCAATCCGGTTATGGATCTCAGTATCCTCAACCTGTTACGGGTCAATACCCCGGAATGATAGTGTGGGATCCATCACAGGGTCAATAGGTGTTGCAGCCAAGTATACAGTTGGTACCTCAAGCTGGACAACCCGTAGTTTCTGGTCCACCCCAGCAACCGCAACCTGTCCAGTCAAATGTTCAAACTTCTGTAACTTCGGTAGTTACTCAGCCGCCAATTGCACCTAGTACTCCATCTCAAACGGTTGCTGCAACTACCGCTACATCTGTCGCACTTACTTCTGGAGTATCGACAGCTCCGGTTTCTACTGTCTCTGCAACCACTCCTTAGACATCTTTACCGTTGTCTGGATCTACGATTCAAACCACGGTCCAGATGCCTATAGGTCAGCCTGGTATAAGTACGGTTGTCACTACTCAACCACAATTTGTTCATCAACCGTACCAGGGACAGTACCAACATGGGCAAGCTGTCCAACAGCCGGTTTACCAGTATCAACCGTATCCTGGGTACACTTATCAACAACCTCAGCAACCCCAGTACGGTCCTGTTAATCCTGGTTTTCCAGGAGGATATAATATCCCTAATGCGATTCCTGTTCCTAGTTATCCTGGATATCCTCCTCCTGGGACTGGTCTTGTGACCCAGAGTTTTAGAGATCCTAACCAGCAATTACCGTTTATCGCAACTTTGGATTTACCAGACTTGACGCGCCTAACGAACGATCCAATTCAATATCTTCCGTTCTGGCCGCCAATGCCAAATAAGTTGCCCAGTGATATACCCAAGTTCGAAGGTAAGTCTGGAGAGGATCCGTCCAATCATGTGATGACTTACCACCTCTGGTGTGCTTCAAATTCTATCTCGGATGATTCGATCCGCTTACGTCTTTTCTAGCGTACACTCATTGGTCTCGCGGCCAAGTGGTACATTGAGTTACCACGGGCCTCTTTTTACAATTTCAGCCAGTTAGCTACCTCGTTCTTAACTCACTTTCAGTTGCCGGTCAGATACGATAATGGCACGAAGTTATTAACTTCACTAAAACAATCGACGTCCACGTATATTTCTGATCACATTCATGAGTGGAGACGTCGAAGAAGGTTAGTGAAAGTTTTTATTCCGGACCAAATCTTAGCTGAATGGTTTGTTAAATCATTATTACCAAAGATTACTGAAGATGTAGCTAAGGCCGGAGTAGTTACTGAGGAGAAAGTCATTGCTCAGGCGCAGTACCTTGACTTAGTTTATACTCAGTCAGGTACGTTACACGAGAAGATTCCAGATCTCCCAAAATCGAATCAAATCGCTGCTGCTCCATCGGGATCTCATGCCGCTGATGGTATGATTGGCATCGTGAACACAAAGAGCAAGAATAAATCTTCCAAGACTTCTACTACTCCTATAATCACCTTGCCTGATTCCTCGACAGGAGAGTCTTCTCATGAACTTTCCGCCGATATTCACGTTGTAGAGTCATCTACGGCCAAATCAAAAAACGGTGGAAAGAAGAAAGGAAAAAAGAAGGCTAAAGCAGACAAGGCTCCGAAGGAGAAAATGGAAAAGTCGGAAACCAATGACGAAAAGCGCAAACCTCGATATCCTTGTCTTATTTGTGAAGAGGATCATTTTACAAGAGATTGCCCTCATCGGGCCGAGGTTGTGAAAATAGTCAAAGGTTCTCCCACTCCTGCTGTGTTAACAAATCCATTTCCAAAGCAGGAGAGTAAGATGATAGGTTCTTCCTCGACTACCAGTGAAGAACCCATTTTGATGATGTCTCATGTGAGGATTGCGACTCGGTCGCAAGATTATGGTAGTAAGAATCCTGTTGATGGTAAGGAAGCAGAATCTTCTCATTCTAATCCATCAACCTCAGCTCCTGGTTCCGATCCACTACAGATCGAAAAACCTAACCCGGACTTAGTAATCAAACCGCCCGCCAAGGGTGTACTTCGAAGGTCTGCTTTCAATCCACATGCGAGAGCAGCCCAGAACTACAACATTGTTGAGGACTTAGCTGTTTCACCCTCAGCAATGTCGGTTTTAGAAGTGCTGCAATCATGCCCAGCACAACGAAAATTACTTTTGTCGGCTATCGGAGCTGTTGATGTTTAGGACCCGAATCTGATAATCTTCGATCTAGAAAATAGTACACCGCGTCTACCCCATCAAATGGCTTTCCAAATTCCAGTGATAGTCAAAAACAGACCTATTCATCGGACTGTGATTGATGAGGGAGCTTCTAAATGTATTATGTCGATTCAATGTTGGAGATCGCTTGGTTCTCCTTCGCTGAACCAATCCCCGACCATCTTTAAGGCCTTTGATGGCCGTGGGTTCCATCCGTTTGGTATTCTACAGGAATTGCCTATAGGGGTAGAAGGTAAAACCGTTAGTCTGGATGTGGAAGTGGTTGATGCCCCTCTAGACTACAACCTTCTTCTGGGTCGAAGTTGGTCATATGCTATGACAGCGGTCGTTTCATCGGTCTTCAGAGTAATAAAGTTTCCACATAACGGTAAGATCGTGACAATTGATCAGCTGACATAATTTTCATCCGACCCAGCCTCTTCAGAGAGTATCCAGCATGTCGGTAAGACGACAATCCCTTATAGGGACGTTGGCGTAGGTTTAGTTAAAGATTCCGGTTTACTGGGAACTTTTCCTTTCCCTCCAATCAACGTAGACCCTTCATTTGCATCAATTCATATGATTACATCAGTCAACATTATTTATGATGATCCTTGGATTGTCCCATCTGAATCTAAGATAGACTCATTCGGTGATGCTATGCCTTTGAGTCCATATGAAATTGCTTATGAAGCCGTCATGTCTTTTACCGACTCGCGTTCAACCCAAATCGACCAAATGAATGTGGTCAGTGAAGAATCACTTTTCACATCAACCTTAGAACGGATAGTGTTTCCCGAAGTCGTGTCATCTGACAAGCAACTTCGTGAAATCCTAAGTGTAGACGATCTACCATGGGAAGATCTCCATCACAGATCTTCGTTTTTACCTAAGGATGATGCTTTTGAAAATGATTTTTCATCTATCTTTACCGCTGAATATGTCAAAGACGCTCAGAATCCAACGAAACATTCTGATTCAGAGCTGAATTTAGGGAATATTTCTCGCACTATTCCCATTGACATTTCAGTGAAGCCCGGAATTGAGGAAAACATTCATATAGGTGCCTCATGTACAACAGATGAAATTCGAACTTACAAGGCCCTATTCCAAGAATTCCGCGATGTGTTTGCCTGGTCTTACGAGGAAATGCCAGGAATCGACCCTGCCATTGTTGTTCATGAAATAAAGACCTACCCGGACGCTAAACCCGTCCGGCAACGGTTTCGTCAGATTCACCCTCGGAAAGCGGCTGCGATTAAAGCAGAAGTCGAGAAGCTGTTGAAAGCAAGTTTCATTTATCCAATCCCGTTAACGGATTGGGTATCGAATATTGTTCCGGTTAACAAGAAACAAGGAACAATAAGAATCTGTATCGATTATAGGGATATAAATCGAGCTTGTCCAAAAGACAACTATCCTACGCCTTATATCGATCAAATTATTGATGATTGTGCCAGAAGTGAAATGTTTTCCTTTATGGATGGTTTTTCAGGCTATAATCAAATCAATATTCTACCTGCCGATCAACCAAAAACGACATTCATTTGTCCATGGGGGACATTTGCTTATTGCAAATTACCTTTTGGGCTTAAGAATGTCGGAGCCACTTTTCAACGGGCGATGTCTTACGCATTTCATGACATCAAGCACATTGTGCAACCGTACCTCGATGATTTGCCTGCTCATTCTTTACATCGAGCTGATCACCTTGTCCACTTACGAGCAATCTTTATGAGGTGTAGGCATTATCGAATTCGGTTGAATCCCCACAAGTGTGTATTCTGTATAAAGACGGGTCGATTGCTGGGATTTGTTGTTTCAAAAGCCGGCATTCGCGTCGATCCCTCGAAGGTCGAAGCTATCATCAAATTGCCTCCTCCTTCGAGTTTGCGCCAACTCCAAAGTTTGCAAGGGAAAGCAAACTTTTTACACCGATTCATTCCAAACTACGCCGAGGTCACTAAAGGTTTTACACGGTTGTTGAAACATAACGCTCAATTCTTTTGGGATGAGATTGCCCAACAATCTTTTGATGCACTTAAGCACGCGTTGACCCATGCATCGTTGTTGCATCCTCCCAACTACAACCAGGACTACTTCTTATACCTCGTAGCTTCGCATTCCACCATTGGAATGGTGTTAGTTCAAGAAGATGAATTCGGAGCGGAACATGTGATATATTATCTTAGTAGGACATTAAACCCCACCGAGCTAAAATATTCACATGTGGAGAAATTGGCCCTGGAAGCCGTTCAAGCTGTCCAGCGTTTTCGTCACTACATTCTTCTCCGTAAAACTACAGTTATTTCGGATTGCAACCCTATGATTTATATTTTGACAAAACAACTGCTAGGGGGAAAGTACTCTAAATGGATCGTTATCCTGCAAGAGTTCGACTTGGAGTTTGAGAAGTCCAAGTCTAAGAAATCCTTAGTTTTTGCGGAATTGATGTGTGATTTCCCGCGTGCTGACACAGAAACTGTGGCAGAGGAGTCCATTGCGGACGAATCTTTGTTTCTTATCAGTACTTTAGATCCGTGGTACGGAGATATAATCATCTATCTCCAAACCCAAACCTTTCGGCCTGAAGCTTCCAAGACGGAACGTCGAAAAATTCGGTTTCAATCCCAGCAATACAAGATTATTGGAGATACACTTTATAGCCGGGGGGCAGACTTAGTTTTTCGACGTTGTTTAACTCACGAAGAGGCAGAGAGGGTTTTGAATGATTGTCACTATGCCACAGCGCAGAAGGTGTTGCGCACTGGCTATTTTTGGCCGTCCATGTTTAAATATTGTATCATTGCGGTCCGGAAGTGCCACAACTGTCAAGTGTTTGATCGCAAGATGCGCGCACCACCTGCTCCTCTCCATCCTATAATTGCCGTTGGTCCTTTCGCCAAATGGGGTATCGATTTTATTACTTGTAACCCTCACTCGGCCGGGGGGCATGCGTATATCATCCTCGCGGTTGATTATTTTACTAAATGGGCCGAGGCGATGCCTACATTCGACGCAAGCGGCAAAACAGCTGCAGTTTTCGTATTCAATCACATTATAACTAGGTTTGGTGTCCCACAAGCAATCATCACTGACCATGGGAGCCATTTTCGAAACATCATGATGACTGAGCTTACAAGCCAGCTTGGTTTGCGCCACGATAGCTCTACTCCTTATTATCCGCAAGCCAACGGTTTGGTTGAGTCTATCAACAAAGTTCTGGTTATCATGATCCGACGAATCATTGGTATTCATCGATCGAATTGGCACAACATGTTATTTTTAGCGCTATGGGCATACCGAACTTCAGTGAAAACTTCAACAGGGTTCACCCCTTTCCAGCTAGTTTATGGCTTGGAAGCTGTGTTACCCATTGAATGCGAAATCCCATCACTTCAAATGGCTGTCGAATTACTCCCAGCCACTTCCGAAGAGGAAAAACGTTTATTATAATTAGCCAAATTAGATGAGACTCGACGTGACGCTGCATTGGCAATCGAGACTCACGCGAAGCGAATGAAAGCTCAGTATGATAGAAATGTGACCCCTTGGAGTTTTTCGGAGGGAGACCTAGTGCTGTTATATGATCAAGCTAAACTAGGTGCTGGAAAATTCATTCCTATGTGGCATGGACCCTACATTGTAAAGCGTAAGCTAGCAAAAGGGGCCTATGAGCTGGTAGATTTTGATGGGGACTCTTTGGGTAAACCCAGAAATGGACTTTACCTAAAGAGGTATTATGCTTAAATGGTGGGTGTGGAGATTTTTAGTTAGGTTAGTTTTTCTTTCTAGCTAGTATGTTTGTTAGTTTAGATAGTGTGCTTAGCTTAGAAAGTGTGTTTTTCGTCGTTATTCTGGCTTATCTTGGTTTTACTCTTGATATTGCAGATGTCGATGCCTCTCCAAACGTACATTGGATTTGCCGATGGTGCTTGTCGTAGTACATGGAATATCTCTTCCGCAGCTTGGGTTATCTATTCGCCCTCTGACGAGTTAGTTTCTATGCATGGGGTGAGCCTCGGTCAAACGACGAACAACATTGCAGAATACAGTGCAGTGGTTGAATTATTGTCTGAATCTATTTCATTTGGAATTCGACATTTGATAGTGAGGTTAGATTCTGAACTCGTTGTATTACAGCTTAATAGAGTATATGCCATTAGAAATCCTGTGTTATTAAGGTTGTTTTTGAGAGTGCGTCTCTTGGAACGTGAATTTGATTACATTGAATATCAGCATATTCCAAGGTCTTTAAATACATTAGCAGATGCAATTGCTTCTCGAATGTTGGACAGACATTTGCGATAATCATACAAGTAAATTTAAAAACATTTCATCACATATGTTAAACAAGATAAGCCGGTAATAATGACATATATATATAGATAGGAGTGTGTCAAAAATATACATCGTCTTCGATCATAGGTTGAAAAACACCTTATGATCGGCAAAAATGATAAGTACAAAAAACCAAAAATGTCATATGTGTCTACAAAAGTGACTAGGCAATCACTGGTGGTGCTCTCTATACGAGATCACTGCCCGCGCTACCCTACACAAGAACCTCCTAAAAGGTCCTGGGATTGCGACCACATAGCGCTGAAGTCGAATGGGAATATCATCTATGGTGGTTGTTGAGAAGGTAAATCCCCTCTACGGATAGAGGCGATCCCTACTAGCCCAATAGGGGTCTAGCAACAATCACACAATGCTGCCACGCATGTTCCTAGTTACAATTAAACAAGAAGTAAAGAGCACCTACTTGGATTCCTGCGCTGTCGTGTGACGAAGAGATGTTTTCTTCGCTCCTTCGCTTCAGCTGGTCACAGTCCTCTGCGATCCCCGCGAACGGACACCTGCACACACGAAGAGAAGGCAAACGCAAGCGTGAAATCTAGTAAAAGTAACTATATGCCAGTCAGAAAAGACATAATTCACATTTATCCATTGCATAAACAAACGAGAATGGAACAATAATAGCAGTCATCTATTATTAATCAGAATAGAGAAGAGTACAACCAAATGTTCTGACGTCGGTAAACTCCTCAGGAGGGATCAGTCAGCATGTATCTCAAGCATTCACCTTTGAGGATGGTTCTCCCAAGACAAACAACTCTCTCTCTCTCACACAAATATCACGAACAAACTTCCCAAAGCAATCAATCACTTCCACTCCTAACACACCACACCTATAGCACCAATCTGAGCACTACAGGCTCTGTACAATCCAAGCTAAGTCTAGCTAGTTCCACTAGTTTTCTAACTAGCTGCTCATGGTAATGGTGGAAGTTTATATAGGAGAATGAGTCTCCTAAAAAGGTGGAAGGATGAGCTTATCTTCAAGGGGAGTAGTTGCAAAGGGTCGAACAGACATGCCACAGAAGGGAGTCGATATTCACAAAGCTAACAACCAAGCCTGGAGAGATCTGGAAGGCTGGTTGTTTGAACAAATTCGCCCAAACTGGATCAGCGCGGATTATATGGAGACTGTCGCGCTGTCAGCACATAACAATAACTGAACAAGTCATGTCAGCGCGGAAGGACACGCGAAAGCCGCGCTGTGCGTCATCGCGGAAAAGTGAGGTTCTTCCGCGATGGCAGCGCACGAAATACACTGTGGGGCGCTGGTCATCGCGGTTATTTTATGAACAGACGCGCTGATACACAAAACTTTGGGAAAATGGGTTTTAAGCCAGTTCAGGGATCAAACACTTAGTGATTGTGACTTCTGGACACAGCAGGGTGACTGACAGGAAGGCAGTGATAAATTACTGTGTAACAGATGCCCCCTAAAGCATGAAGACCGAGAGAGTGGGAGGGGTGAAATGCTTTACAACACACGCCGAACTGGAACACCACCAGGAAGTACCGAAAAATCTCTGACAATCATATACATGCAGTCTAGGCATGGGCGCAGCCATCCAAAAGACATGCGAGACTGGTCTATGGTATGGACGCAGCCACCCAGCTAAAGAGACCATAATAATGACAAGGTATGGTCGCAGCCATCCATGAAGACTCAGGTATGGGCGCAGCCATCCATCAATGAGTCATGTAATGATTATCCACAAAATCGCAACCTGGACCACAATGAGCAAGGATCCAGGGTCTTGCGCTCCATCTCGACCCGAACAGAGTACAAGTCCACACATGTGAATACAGGGGTTGGAGTCGAACATGCATGAACATCGTCTGATTACCGGCCAATGATGAGAACCGTTAACAGACGCGAGAGGTACCACCAATAATGACAATGGCCCTCAAGGTACTATAGGTACAATCCGTAGCGTGTGAATCAATGAGCTGGTGTCGAACACCCACGGAATCATTCGATCGTAGGTCAATGATGTAAACCTTGCGTCGAACACGAGGAACCTGCCATTGAGGCATGCAGGCTCCAAGGCACCTGGAAAGAGTCTCTAAGTCACTTTCTCGGATAATGAGTTGAAGTCGACGAGAAGTGGCCTTGATCGAAGGTGGGCCATGATGATTCCCACATCATCGATACGAGACAGAGGTATAATGATTTGCGACGAGATAGCGAACGAGGTTGCATTGGGGCAGAGGACAACTTCTCTTGAACATATAACGGCACTATAACGGATTTGGCAGTACTTGACATCAAATGAGCAGCGGATAAGATGATGACGGCAATGAACAGATGAGAGGTCAAATAGAATATCCCAAACCCATGGAGGCTAGTGAAAACGAGATGAGATGACCCCACCCAGACACGAAACAGCGGAGTGCCATGTTCAAGAGTGACGTACTGCCGAGACGACTGTAATCAAAGTTCCATTTTCCCCACCTTTGCAGGCAGGTACCCCGATTATTTTTGGATGACAAGCTTGACGGGGATAACATATGCTTGGTGTGTGTCATGTTGACAATATCCGATGTCATTGAGTGTTTAACGAGCCTGACAAAGGAAAAACTCGGCTTCTTTTCTTGTTTCGAGAGTCTGAAATGAATGCGGAAAAGGAGACTCCAGGGGGGTCCTTTTTCGTACAGTTGTGTCTCTCGAGCCCGAAAAAGTATAAAACTGTGCTCGAAAGAACCGCCCGGTCATTACAACCGAGGAGTACTTTTCATAAATAGTGTCGCCGACCGGAAAAAGTAAAAAAGTGGTCGAAGACACGTCGTTTTAGAGCCAATATCGAGTGCGAAACGACAAACACCCGACGATCTTTTTGGTTTAACGGTCGGGAAAAGAGCTTAAAAACGACCGCCTTTCGTTCCCTTTAACGAGCTGAAAGGGAGCTCGGCCATCTTCTCTTGTTTAACGTCGGAAAAGAGCTTAGAGACGACACTTTGGGAATCATATGAATCGTGAATTGTCATGACCAAGCTGCGATACCTGTACCTGCACAAGGGCATTACCCGCATAAATCCATTCGATATACGTAAAAAACATATGGAAACATGCTTGAAAACAGAACCAAGGCTAGTTTTATGGCTAAAAATGGTAAAAAACCCAAAAAAATATGATAGTTTAGGAGTTTTTACTATAAATAGGGGGAGGTAATAAGTCATTTTTACCATTTTACTATTTGGAGTGCGAAGAACGTGGAGAAACCAAAAAGTTGACGGAGCGATTTCCAGCCCATCCGGAGACCATTTTCAGATCTGCTTCTTCCAGGTAGGTTCCCATTCCTTTGCCCTGCATTCTGGTTCATTTTAGGAGTTTTTTAACGGTTGAATAGGCCCAATTGGGCATTTTTTATTTGCATGGGTGCGCCCTCGGTCAGCGCGGAAATTGCCCACGGGGTCGCGCTGATCGAAAAATAGCCAATGTAACCATCTTCGGGTCAGCGCGGAAAAGGCGTGTTCTTCCGCGCTGACCTCGCATTTTTTACAAAGAGCTGCCATTGTCAGCGCGGCTGTTTCTAAAACAGCCGCGCTGGCGCGGAAAAATTTTGTTTTTGAAAATGAACGTGAATTTTTTACATGGAAGCACTTCTGATTGGTTTTTATTGTTCATGCAGGACACCATGGCCTTTCAATGGCAAGAGAGAGTCCACGATGTAGAGGATGTGGCTGCTTGGGGAGACGTAAATTGCTGCAACGCCATGCGGGCGTGTGGATTCATGAAATTCTTCCTTACGCCGCGTCTGAGGGCCCAACATGATCTGCTGGAGCTGCTGATCAGGGCATGGAACCCGGTGGACCAAAAGTTCACCATCCGTGGTCACGACATTGAGTTTGACCATATGGATATCTTTTTCTTGACTGGGTTGTCGCGCCGAGGTGCGAGGCCCATCTTAGAGGGGCAGCGACCTAGCGGTGGTACCCTGGATGACTTGATGGCTGAGGTTTGCCCGGGGGCGGTGAAAACGCGGAGTGGGAAATGCTCGATCCCCACAGTGAGAGACATAGTGCTGCGCACCATCCTGTTCATGGTGACCCGGGCAGCGGGCAGCATGGCGAACCATGAGGCATCCAAGACCCATCTCCTACTAGCCCTCGAGTGCCTCGAGCCTACCGTGTTTGACTGGTGCACTGCAGTGTGCAACAACATGAAGAGGCAATTGAGCAACTGCCGTCGCGGAGAGACGAAGCAGTTCGGGTATGGATCGATCCTGGTCCCGCTCATCCTGGAGCGAGTACCAGCCATGCGACTGCAGTCTATGGCTGTGGATGCCCCCAGAGATCCTCGAGAGACGAGGGCCTCACGATGGGCTCGGATTATGCCACGTGGGGGTGGCGGCCGACCACATAGCTGGGGGGTATATTTCAGAGACTGGTTGGACCAACAGGAGATCTTCGTACAGGATTGGCCATATGCGGGGATGGATTTCCGCAATGATCCTGACTTGGTGCTGCCTCCGGGTGAACAGTGGGATGATGCAGGTATGACACTTTTTGTCTTTTGAGTTTTGTATTTTTTTTTATGTACATGTCCTAATAAATGTCTTGTCATGCAGATGTGGGGCCTACTAGACCGATTGGCCTGGCTGCCACGGCACGGAGAGAGGGCCCGGGAGCCGGAGCTTTGGCCTTAGCCCCTCCAGGGGCCAACACACCAGAGATTGTGGCTCGCAACCTTGAGGGGTTGCTGGAGGGGGTGCCGGACTTCCAGGGGGTTGAGGAGGTTCCTGTGGAGCATCAGATCCACACAGTGGGTGTGGAACCCAGAGTGCACCGCCTTCTGAGGCGGGTGGCACGAGCGGCTGTGTACTACAGAGAGCACCATCCAGCCGATTAGTCACCTAGGTTTTATTTCCACTGTTTATTTTGAGACATTATGACTCAGATGTATGAGATTTTGGGACATGTATTTCTATTTTTGAGCGCCTCAGTGCGCCACACGATATATATATATATACATACCGGTTTTTGGATGAGTCGTTGTTACATGTGATGATGTGTTATCTTGTGTTATGCGTTTGTTCAGTACATTTTGTGATCTTATGTATGAATTTGCACGACACTCGACTCATGGATTTTATATGTTTAATGCAAGCTTAAAAACACACGTGCAAACTATGCTTGGAATGATTTATTTACATATGCTTATGGTCTTACTATGCTGTTCTTTCCTTCCTTGTATGATGTTTATCTGTTTCGCAAATGTCTATCTAATACACGATTTGCCAATGCATCAGTCAACGTATTTAATCGTCTCGGAATATGCTGATAAGTAATGTAATCGAAATTCCGTTCTAACAATCTCACACGTAGGTATAACCTCAATATGCGCTGGTCTCTGACGGAATATCGCCTGTTTAGTTGATGGACAACCAGCTGGGAGTCCAGGTTCACCACTAGCTCTCGGATGCCGAGGTCAACTGTTTCGGCAAGTAATTCTATTACAGCACTGTACTCGGCAACGTTGTTAGTGGTACGACCTAGGCACACACCCTGCAGGTTTATCAACTCCCCGTGAGGATCGTAGATCACCCACGCTGCCGAAGACAAATTACAAGTACTACGGCAGGCACCATCAGCGAAACCAACATAAGGAGTACGAGACATCTGCGCAGGAAAGAGAAAGCATAATAAGGGGCAAAAAACACGTCTTCATACCAAAGCAAAAGAAACTCATGCAGTAAAAACTCAAAAACACACGTATATACAAAGTGACTGTGAGCAGCTATGCATAGTACTTCTTCAGATACAGCCCATTTCGGGGCTTGTCAAGAGGATTTCCTTCATAATCAATCAACTCATATGCGCCCTTTTGTAAAACACGTTTCACGATGTAGGGACCTAACCACATGGATTCGAGTTTTCCTGCCCCCAGCTTATCCTTAGCTTGATCGTAGAGCAGTACTAAATCTCCTTCAACAAAGGAACGAGGATGAATATTGTGATCGAAGTGAGCTTTGACTCTCTTCTTCTGCGCTTCGATAGCCAGAGAGGCCAAACGACGAGTCTCGTCTAACCGTTCTAGGTAAAGAAGCCGTTCCTCCACCGGAGTGGTGTTGGGAAGCAACTCGACAGCTAATTTTAATGAAGGAATTTCACATTCGACGGGAAGGGTAGCCTCCAGTCCATAGACCAGTTGAAACGGGGTGAAACCGGTGGCATCCTTCACAGAAGTCTGGTAGGCCCACAAGGCTGGGAAAAGCATTAGATGCCAGTTCGATTTGTGTGTATTGACGGTGCGTTGAAGCATGGTGATCAAAACTTTGTTCACAGCTTCAACTTGACCGTTAGATTGAGGATAGTACGGTGACGAACTATCTTGACGCAAGCCTAACTGGCTCGTTAACTCTGTCATCATATGATTTCGGAAATGCTTTCCATGATCTGTAACAATAGCCTGAGGGACTCCGAAGCGAGTGATGATATGATTGAATAAAAACTGCGCCGCTGTGTGACCGTCTTCGTTTAATGTAGGCATCGCTTCGGCCCACTTGGTGAAATAATCCACGGCAACGATAATGTACCCATGCCCCCCGGCCGAACGAGGGTTACAGGACGTATAATCGATGCCCCATTTGGCAAATGGACCTACGGTTACGACAGGGTGCAGTGGTGCAACAGGTGCACGCATCTTCCGGTGGTAAACCTGGCATTCATGGCATGCGCGTACAGCAAGGATGCAATCCTTGAATATAGAAGGCCAGAAATAACCAGCGCGGAGGATCTTTTGAGCGGTAGCGTATCCGGACATGTGGCCGCCACAAGCGCCGGAGTGGCAGTCATTCATGACTCGCTCAGCTTCCTCGAGAGTTAAGCATCGGCGAAGAATAGAATCGACGCCGAGGCGGTACAGGGTGTCGCCTAAAATGCGATACGGTTGAGCCTGATGACGTATCCGTCGTCGGGCTTCCTTTGATGTATTGGGACGAAACGAAGACGTTTGTAAATATACAATGATGTCCCCGTACCATGGGTCGAGAGTGCTGATGAGAAAGAGCGTTTCATCCGGAATTTGCTCCTCTGAATGAGATGGTGTAGATTGAGATGGTAAGGAACAGAGCAGTTCAGCAAAGACCAGTGATTTCTTGGACTTGGCGGCAGTAAATTCCAAGTCGAACTCTTGGAGGATTACGATCCACTTCGAGTATTTGCCCCCCAGTGGAGTTGCCAAATTGTTGAGAAGGTAAATCCCCTCTACGGATAGAGGCGATCCCTACTAGCCCAATAGGGGTCTAGCAACAATCACACAATGCTGCCACGCATGTTCCTAGTTACAATTAAACAAGAAGTAAAGAGCACCTACTTGGATTCCTGCGCTGTCGTGTGACGAAGAGATGTTTCCTTCGCTCCTTCGCTTCAGCTGGTCACAGTCCTCTGCGATCCCCGCGAACGGACACCTGCACACACGAAGAGAAGGCAAACGCAAGCGTGAAATCTAGTAAAAGTAACTATATGCCAGTCAGAAAAGACATAATTCACATTTATCCATTGCATAAACAAACGAGAATGGAACAATAATAGCAGTCATCTATTATTAATCAGAATAGAGAAGAGTACAACCAAATGTTCTGACGTCGGTAAACTCCTCAGGAGGGATCAGTCAGCATGTATCTCAAGCATTCACCTTTGAGGATGGTTCTCCCAAGACAAACAACTCTCTCTCTCTCACACAAATATCACGAACAAACTTCCCAAAGCAATCAATCACTTCCACTCCTAACACACCACACCTATAGCAGCAATCTGAGCACTACAGGCTCTGTACAATCCAAGCTAAGTCTAGCTAGTTCCACTAGTTTTCTAACTAGCTGCTCATGGTAATGGTGGAAGTTTATATAGGAGAATGAGTCTCCTAAAAAGGTGGAAGGACGAGCTTATCTTCAAGGGGAGTAGTTGCAAAGGGTCGAACAGACATGCCACAGAAGGGAGTCGATATTCACAAAGCTAACAACCAAGCCTGGAGAGATCTAGAAGGCTGGTTGTTTGAACAAATTCGCCCAAACTGGATCAGCGCGGATTATATGGAGACTGCCGCGCTGTCAGCACATAACAATAACTGAACAAGTCATGTCAGCGCGGAAGGACACGCGAAAGCCGCGCTGTGCGTCATCGCGGAAAAGTGAGGTTCTTCCGCGATGGCAGCGCACGAAATACACTGTGGGGCGCTGGTCATCGCGGTTATTTTATGAACAGACGCGCTGATACACAAAACTTTGGGAAAATGGGTTTTAAGCCAGTTCAGGGATCAAACACTTAGTGATTGTGACTTCTGGACACAGCAGGGTGACTGACAGGAAGGCAGTGATAAATTACTGTGTAACAGTGGTCTCTGGTATATCCGCCGTCAGACGCTCTAGATCCTGTTCCAGCTCAGCTAAGGTCTCTGCGGCCGCATCCTGTGGGGCTGGTGCTGGTACAGCTGGTACTCTCCTCTCAAAAGCCCGGAGGTTGGCTGGACGCCGTGGACCTACATTTGCATTTTGAAAATTTGTGCTGTCAGTTTTGAGGCGATATATAAAAACAAAAAAAATACATAATTTGAAAACTCGTGAGAAATGAAATACCTCTGTCGTCCTACTGTTCTCCCTGTGGAAGAACCATGTCCGGATCATTCCGAAAATCCATTCCGGCATAAGGAAAGTCCTGAATAGCAAAGACCTGGCTCTCTAGCTAGTGAAAGTAACCATCAGGAAATCGAACAACTGCTGCGCCCTCATCAGGATGCCGGGCCATTACCGCAACCCATCTCGTCAACTTAGGCTCCCGAGGCGCCCCAACTGGAACTGTAAGATGCTGGGGGACCAGCATTGGAACTCTCTCTAGGGCAAAGCTCACGACTAAAGGCCCATATCCAAAGGTCTTCAGTTGTCCTCTCTTTGCCCTGGTTAGTTGGCCCTTCAAATTAGCCAACACAGCATCGCACCAGTTGAAAATGGTGCTGTGGAAGCAGTCTATAGCCATCCGCATTTGGGACCCGGTGGCTTGGTGCAAAGCGGCCGCGTTGCAAAGTCTGGTAATAGTAAAGGCTATCACCATAAGTTCAGGTCGGGATATGTACTTGATTTCTATCCCCTTCTCATGGTTTTGGTTGTTGCACCACTCTAGCTGGAGACTAGCAAGGGATTGGCCACCCGGCCTAGTCCCGAATAGAGAAAGTTGCTCGCCCCTGTTAGGCAAGCCAGTGAGAAAATATATGTCGGAGGGCTCTATCTCGAGCTGGTGCTCTCCGATGTAGAAACATTGCTCCTGAATGTTCCACCTTTCAACCAGCCACTCAAGAAATGGCACCTGGCCCCTCATGCCAGGTATGGCCCAGTATTTGTACAGTCCGCATGCTTTTAATGCATCAATGGAAGGTTTATGACCTATCGCGGCCAAATCAACATCCTCGTGCTCTCTTTCACGCCAATCAAGCATGGTGTGCTCCCTGCACATCATAAAACATCAGTTAGGATCCATAAAATTTAAAAATTTTGGTCTATTTTGGAGGTATGAGGGTTTCAATTTGTGTTTTGCGGGGTACGCACCCCGGCCTTTAGGGACAGAGCGTCCGGACGTAGCTTCCCTTAAGGTTGGGTGCGTACACCTCGTAATTTTCCCATTGGGAAAATATCGGGGTACGCAGGTCAGCAGTGCATGACCTGCTTACCCCGAAGTGCGCATCTTGAAACCCCAAGACCCCCAAAAAATCAAATAAAAGCTTAAAAATGAATTCTAAACGGATGGAAAACAAGAGAGGGGTGTTGTAGAATACCTGGTGAAATGGCGTTCGATTCTGACGGTCGGATTCTCCGCAATCTCCACGGGAAGTTTCTTGTCAAAAGCCCTTTTCTCAACCTCAACAGTAAAATGGTAAAATGACATGGTAAAAAGTCTTTTTATAGGTTTTTTGGATGAATGAATGCTAAGTTTGTTTATTTTTCACCATGAAAGGACATTTTTCAATATATTTTTACCCATCTTAAACAGGTATGAGTAATGTGTCATTTTTGTGCAGGACAAAAGGACTTTAGAGTAAAAGCATCATTTTTCATGAACCAAAACATCAGAGTCATCTTTTAAGCTCTTTTCTGACTCCTAAAACATGAAAAGATCTCCGAGCGTTTCTTTTACACTCGTTAAAACGGAATTAAAAGACGGTCCCCTTATAGCTCTTTTCTGACCGTAAAAACAGGAAAAGATCGCCGGGTTTTTGTCGTTTCAAACTCGATATGGAAATAAAACGACGTGTCCTTGATCACTTTTTACTTTTCAGGTCAGAGACACTAATCATGAAAGTACTCCTTGGTCGCAAGATCAAGCGGTTCTCCCAAGTATTATTTTATACTTTTTCGGGCTTGGGGGACACAAATTTACGAAAAAGTTCAACCTGGAGTCTTCTTAAGTTTTTCAGACTCTCTAAAATTGAAAAACGCCGAGTTTCTCCTATACTGGGCTCGTTAAAATTTCACAGTAAAGGACCTGTTCAATTACAAACAGGAATGAACCACTCCTTCCTAGGGTTCGAATCAAAACTAGGTTGGACTCATCCGAAGGATGAGCTTATAATCAAGCATATGTTATCCTCCTCAAGCTTGTTAAAAATAAAGAGGTACTTGCCAGAAATGGTGGGGGAAAAGAGAGAAGAATAAGCCTATTTGTTATCTTTTGTCTCAGAAGAAACTTTATTACCACTCTTGGACACGACACTTTTCATTCACCTGGGTTGGGAAATCCTTTACCTCACAGTTGATCAAACCACATTGAAAGTCTTCAGCTGGGTTCCGGGGATTAACTTTGAGTCATTCATCACCAAGCCATCTGTCGTGTCGTTATGTGTTCAAGAGGTCTGCAAGCAAAACTTTCATCTGCAAAATACTTGTCATCCATTTGACCATCCCCGAGTCAGTCCTTACAGCAACATTTCTTCAACTTGAACAATGATTTCGTGTTGTAGGCTTGCCTGCAACGGGTCGCTTTCTATCGACATCAACACATTATCTAGAGAAATGACTTAGAAATCATCAGTACCTTGAAGTCTGCATGCATCAATGGCAGGTTTCTCGCCTTTGACGTCAGTTTACATCATTGACTTTCGATCGAAGGATTCCGTGAAATGTTCGACATCAACTCATTCATTCACATCTCATGGATTGTACTGGGTACTTTGAGAACCATTGACATTACTGGTGGTCTCTCTCACACTTGTTAACAATTTACATCATCGACTGGTAATCAAGTGGTTTCTACCATGTTCGACATCAACCCATTTATTCGCATGGCTAGAATCGTACCAATTCGGGAAGTAGAAATGAAGACCCTGGATCTAGTTTCCACCATCCAGGCTGCGAGGAGTTTTGAATTCATTATCTAAGTAGACTAATCATAAACAGATGGCTGCGCCCATACTGTGTCTACAAAAGTCTATGATTATGATGTACTGCAAGATCATTCCTGTATCAGAGTAGTTAGTCTGTTAGTTAAAGTTTTGATCTGAGTATGGGAATGCCTACCTCAGCGATGATATAATCTTATACATGTATTTTGTGTTGAAAATTGCAGGTTCTGACCAGGCTCTCCACGAGATAATCCTTGAAATGATAAAGCGCTTCACCCTTCCTAGATAATACAAAACCCTAATCTACTACAGGCTTCGCACTTTAGGGGGCAATCTGTTACACTAAAAAATGTCACCATGGCTATTTACAGTTAGTATGGCTCTATCAACAGTCATGCTATCCTCCTGGGGAAGTCTTATGCCTCTGCTCTCCATGTCAAACTCCAAAAAGAGAGAAAGTCTTTATAAATGTATTTATCTCTGGGTACGCAGGTTCTCTCAACCTTACCTGCGGATACGCACCTAATGTTCACAAAAGCTGCGTACTTGTACGCTTTGTATGTAAAGGGGCAGGTGCGTACCCCTGTAAAGGTCAAAATGCGCAAGTTTCATCTTTAAAAAGTTACTTGTGGTCATTTCTAGAGGCTTCTAGAAGTATGTTTGACGTGTATGAAGCGCCTCCAGATGGTTCATGTACCCCTACCAAAGAGGAACTTATCCCATCAATAAGGGAGCTATCCCATCCAAAGAGGGGATTATCCCATTGATGGTGGACCTGATTAACTTCCTCTTGAGCACTATAAATACAGGCATTGGGCCATAAGGAGGGGAGGTTGGAAGCTAAATATTTCTAAGGGTAGATGCTGCTGGAATTAGGACTCCCATTTAGAAGCTTGTGAGGAGAGATTGCCATCTTTGCTTGTTCTATTTGGAAGTAGGTGAGCTTTTTCAAAGTAAAGGAGAACTCTTGATGGACCCTGGGAGGGACTTGCACAACACCAAGGCTTAGGTTGTAATTGTTCCTTTTGTTTCCTATTAATGCAAATGAGTCCATTCTTCTCAATAACTTGTTATTTATGAGTTGTTTCATGTACTCCTTGGTCTATGTGTTAAACATGTTTTATTTTATGAGATTATCAAGTGCTATTTAATCGTTTGATTGTTAGTGAATGCAGGTTTCGAAGTGAAGGAGGAGCTCATTCGGATCAGCGAGGCTGGACTACTACAACAGCGTTGGATTACAGGTAGGATCTAAACACTTGATTTCTTATATGGTAAATGCATGTTTAGAGAAGGATTGCTCTTGTTTGTCTTGTTTGTCACTAGATAGTCTTAGGCTCCTAGGGAGGTTGGTTGTGTCCGCACTATCGACTCTTTCCGCCTGACAGTCAGGATGGCGTCTTGAAATTTTTTAAAGGAGCCCTTGTGGTTATGAAGGCAGAAAAGGTCGGAAATCTTTACAGGTTGAAAGGAAGTACTCAGGTCAGTGAAGCAGCGGTTGCATCAAAAAAGGAAGAAGCAGGTACTCGTCTGTGGCATCAGCGATTGGGTCATATGAGCGAGAAAGGTCTTCATATACTGATGAAACGTAAATCTCTTCCCGGTCTGAAATCCTTGAATTTAGATTTCTGTAAACATTGTGTGTATGGCAAATAGTGTAAACAGAGATTTAAAGTTGGAATTCATAATAGTAAAGATGTTTTAGACTACATTCATTCTGATCTGTGGGGGCTTCCCCTGTTGTGTCATATGTAGGTGCATTGTATTTTTTAACGTTCATTGATGATTACTCCCGTAAAGTTTGGATCTATATGATAAAAAGGAAAGCTGATGTATTAAATGTCTTTAAACAATTTAAAGTAATGGTAGAGAAAAGAACAGGCAAATCTATTAAATGTCTAAGAACTGACAATGGTGGTGAGTTCACTTCTGTTGAATTTGAACAATACTGTAAGGATGAGGGCATTGTTAAACACAAAACCGCTGTTTATACTCCTCAGCAAAATGGTGTTGCTGAGCGTATGAATCAGACTCTTATGGAAAGAGCCAGAAGCATGATCAGCAATGCTAACTTGCAAAAAGAGTTGTGGGCAGAAGCAGTATCTACTGCTTGTTGTTTAGTTAACAGGTCACCTTCAGTAGCAATTGATTGTAAAATTCCTGAAGAAGTTTGGACAGGTCAGTCTTGTGACTATTCACATTTGAGGATATTTGGCTGTGATGCTTATTCTCTTATTCCGAAAAATCAGCGTTCAAAATTAGATCCAAAGTCGAAATGTTATGTTTTTGTTGGGTATGACTATGCAGTGAAAGGATATAGGTTGTGGGATCCTACATTGCGAAAGATAGTCATTAGTAGAGATGTAACATTTGATGAATCCTCTTTGTTAAAATCAAATGTTGAAAGAATTGAATAGGAACAGGTATCGCCGAGTCAACGAGTTCAGTTGGAGGCTAGACCTTTCGGTGACAGTCGAAAGGAAGGAGAGACTTCTGGAGAAAAAGGTGTTGAAGACACAAAGGAAGCCGTTGAAGCTTCTGAACCAGTGCAAGTTTCTGAACTAGTTCAGCAACCAGTCGCTCTGAGAAGGTCTACAATGGAAAGGAAAACTCCCAAAAGGTATGAAGATTCTGCTTCATCTTTTGCTTTGATTACTGAAGATGGGGAACCTTCTTGTTATCAGGAAGCAGTAGATGATACAGATAGCGAGAAATGGAAAATGGCTATGGAAGAAGAAATGGACTCAGACAAGAACAATACCTGGGATCTTGTAGAGCTTCCTGAAGGGAGAAGTGTTGTTGCATGTAAATGGGTCTTCAAGCTGAAACAGAAAGTTGATGGTAGTATTGAAAGGTATAAGGCGCGACTGGTAGTGAAAGGGTATTCTCAGGTTGAAGGTATAAACTTTCATGAGATTTTTTCTCCAGTTGTAAAACTTGTTTCTATACGTACTGTGTTGGCACTAACTGCGTTGCTTAATCTTGAGTTAGAACAGTTAGATGTTAAAACAACTTTTCTACATGGTGATTTGAACGAAGAGATATATATGGAACAACTAGAAGGTTTTGTACGAGGTCGCAGCAGAAGATTAGTTTGCAAGCTTAGGAAATCATTGTATGGTCTGAGGCAGTCTCCCAGACAATGGTACAAGAAGTTTGATTCCTTCATGGTGAGCCAAAACTTTATAAGAAGTGAGTATGATCATTGTGTGTACTTCAAAAGTTTCAATGACATATTCATTATCTTAGCTTTGTATGTTGACGATATGGTTATTGCAAGCAAAAGCATGGAAGAGATCAACAGGTTAAAGGCTCAACTCTCTAGGACGTTTGATATGAAGGATCTTGGAGCAGCAAAACATATCTTGGGCATGGAGATACATAGAGACAGGAAAAATGGTAAGCTTTGGTTGTCACAGCAGAAGTATGTGGAGAATGTACTTGAAAAGTTCTCTATGAATAATGTGAAACCTGTTAATGTTCCTTTAGCTTCCCATTTTAAGCTTTCTTCGGTTTTGAGTCCTAGAGCTAATGAAGAAAAGCAGTATATGTCTCATGTACCATATGCAAATGCTGTAGGCAACTTAATGAATGCGATGGTATCTACAAGACCTGACATTTCACATGCAGTTGGAGTTGTCAGCAGGTTCATGGCAAATCCAGGTAAAGAACATTGGCAAGCAGTGAAATGGGTGCTTCCATATCTAAGAGGCACAAGTGACCATTGCATCGTCTTTAATGGTAGTGAAGGATTAGTCTGCGGATATGTAGATGCTGACTATGCAGGTGATTTGGACAAGAGAAGATCTACTACAGGTTATGTCTTTACTCTTGTAGGTGGAGCAATTAGTTGGATGTCAAAGCTTCAAGAAACAGTTGCATTGTCCACTACCGAAGCCGAATATATTGCTGCTTCAGATGCTAGTAAAGAAGCAATTTGGTTAAAGGGTCTGCTCGATGAAATTGGAAGAACGCAGGAGAAAGTGAATGTACTTTGTGACAGTCAAAGTGCTATTCACTTGGCTACAAACCCTGCCTATCACAGCAGAACCAAGCACATTGATGTAAGGTATCATTTTCTGAGACATGTGATCGATGGCGGAAAGGTAGCTCTTAAAAAGGGCCATACACGAGAAAATTGTGCAAACATATTCACAAAGCCGGTTACAGTAGAGAAGCTGCGGTGGTGTTTAGCTTCTCTTGGCTTGCAGGAAAGATGATGAATGGGAAAATTGTTGTCAAGGTGGAGTTTGTTAGTTTGACAACGAATTAGTAACTTTAGGTAAATGTAAATAGACAGTTGTATATTGAATAATTAGCTATGTAATGATAGTTGGTGATATAAAACTATCGAATGCCCATGAAATAAAAACATGGAGAATCATTGTTAAATAATAAAGTCCAATCCAAATTCAGTTCAGTTTTCTTGGTCATTCTGTTGTGCTTTCTTCTCCTATTTTTCCTGCTATTCTTTCTACACATTGAACATTTGTATCAGCAGTTTGGCAAGGAATAAAACCAGGTTTCACAGCTATTTTTGTGGGATTCTTGTGACAATGAGTTTATGTATTGTTTCTTCTTTGTAATGAGTTTTTTCTGGTGTTTTATACGTATCCACCTCTCTCTCTCTCTTCTAAACTAAATGAATCAAGGTGAATAGACAAAATACACTAGATTTACAGTGCTTTGTCTTGGGAATGCATTTAGTTTTCAATGTTTTCACTGTTTGAAGAGGATTCATAGTTTCTTGTGCCCTCCTCAACTCCTCAGCTGTCTTACTCTACCATCTCAATCCATTGCTAGTACATAAACGCTTGTCTACCTCACCCCACAAAACATGACTGTATCCCTGAGTTGATTTCCCAGACCCAAGCTGCCTTCTCCAATTGATCTAGCAACCAAAACCTAAAATCAAACCAAAAACCCTAATCTATTATACCTAGCCTAAAATCAGCATTCATTTCAGTCATCTCAAGCCCTAGTTTCCATATTCTAATTGAGATTGACAAGGAGAGAGCCCTCTCTCGACCTGGTAGGGATAGCTACCAGGTTAAGCGTGATTTGATGTTACTCTAGACCTGCCTTCCTTCAGCCTGAGGTAGATTTAGGAACTAACAAGCTGCAGGAATATGGGTCAATCCCGCCAAGATCAAGGTAATCTTAAATTTTCCCACTCCAAAGACACAAACAATGTTACGTAGCTTTATTGGTTATGCTCGGTATTATTGATGCTTCATAGATTTTTTTTTTCCTAAAGTAGAATTTCCACTCTTCCAACTACTGTCTAAGGATGCATAATTTGTATGCACTGATTCTTGTGAAGCATCTTTTTCAGGGATCAAGAAATTACTCTGTGAGGCTCCAATATTGTGTGGTCCTGATTGGAAACTCCCATTCCATATTTCTACGGATGCCTCCCATACAATAGTTGGAGCAATTTTGGGACAACATGAAGACAATAAATCGTATGCAATCTACTATGTCAATAAGAATTTAGCTCCTACTAAACTTAATTGTACAGTAACGGAGAAGGAATTTTTTGCTATCATTTACGTTGGTAACAAATTTCAGCATTATATTACAGGGTACCCCACCTTTTGTGCACACAGATCATTCAACCATCAGGTATCTGATGAACAAACCGATAACTCCTGGATGAATTACAAGATGGTTATTATTGTTACAAGAATTTGATATCACTATTGTAGACAAACTAGGAAAGGATAATGTGGTAGAAAATTTCCTATCTAGGCTGAATATTAATGATGAAGATACACCTATAGAAGATAGTTTTCTTGATGAACATCTTTTTTCAATTTATACTTACACTCCTTGGTATGCAGATGTTGTTAACTATCTTGCTGCAGGAAAGGTACCTCATCATTTGTCACACAGGGAATGATGGAGGATTATCCAGCAAAGTGCTCGCTATACATGGATAGAAGGGTACCTCTTCTACACCAGACCAAATCAACAGATTTGACGTTGTATAAGCGAGGATGAGATCTATGATATTCTAAAATCTACCCACGACGAACCTTGCGGAGGGCACTTTGTTGATAAATGAATCAGTCATAAAGTGTTGCAGATGGGATACTACTGGCCCTCTATATTCCAAGATGCTAGAAAATATGTTTAGGGGTGTGACAACTGCCAACGAATGGGTCATCCTATTCGATAAGATCAAATGCCACTACAACCTCAACTAGTCCTTGAACCCTTTGAGAAATGGGCTATTGATTTTTTTGGGCCATTTAATCCTCCTTCTCATCAGAAGTTCATATTCTTGTCTGTACAGACTACGTGACGAAATGGGTGGAAGCTAGAGCCATTGTAAAAGCCACTAAACAAACTGTCTCAGACTTTTTTTTGAATAGATTTTTGCTCAGTATGGGCCCCCCATGGAAATAGTTTTAAATGGAGGGGTACAATTTACATCACATTCAATAACAGTGATTATGAAAAAATATGGAATCAAACATCGGGTAACATCTCCATATCACCCTTAAGCGAATGGTCAGGTCGAGAGCACAAATAAAGTATTGGAAAATATTCTTACGAAGATTGTGG
The DNA here is from genome assembly GCA_031772625.1 of Pinus tabuliformis. Classification (NCBI taxonomy): domain Eukaryota; kingdom Viridiplantae; phylum Streptophyta; class Pinopsida; order Pinales; family Pinaceae; genus Pinus; species Pinus tabuliformis. Next base: position 116,959,302 of record CM062819.1, read on the forward strand.
CTAACCATCGCCGAAATTGGGCTGAAAAAATTCCTAAAGCACTTTGGGCGTACAAAACTACATGGTGGAATACAACAAGGTTTTCACCATATGAGCTTGTATATGGAAAATCCCCTTTATTTCCAGTGGAATTCGAGGCCAAAACACTCAAAACAACTCTGGAAGTAGGTCAGGATCTTACTACAACCTAGGAACATCGACTGAATCAACTTAATGAGTTAGATGAAATCTGTTTGGTAGCTGTAGAGAACACTGCCACAATCTAGCAGTAGCGAACTAAGTGGAATGATAAATTTATTAAGAAAAAGGTGTTTCAAAAAGGTGATTGGGCATTGATCTATGATTCCTCAATCAAGGAATTTAAAGGAAAGCTCTGCTCAAGATGGATGGGTCCATGTGAGGCTGACACAATGTTAGACAATGGAACTATCAAGCTCATAACAATATATGATGTACATACTCCTTTACTTGCAAACGAACATTGCCTTAGGTTGTATCACCGCCCAACCTCTAGGAACTCTTTTGTTAGACAAATTTATTATGATTCTGGTTTTAAAATCATTTGTGCAGAAAATTATTCCTATGCACCTCCTAATTCTCATTAGCTCTCTCTCTCTCTCTCTCTAGTTATTGGGCATCTTAAATGCCTTCCACGTAATATAAGAGCTCCAGTGAAATTGCCTCAAAGTATCAATATTAATCGCCTTAGCCTCGATGTGAAAATCAGTTATCACTCAACAGAGATTTAACAATCTCGATCTTCTTGTTGAAGTCTCAATTGGTTGAACAATACAAGAAAGTGCCCCTTAGGCACATAATATATAAAGTCAAGCTCTGCACCATTTGTATGAGCACTAGCCTTTCCATCAAGTAGCACTAATTCACCATCAATCCACGGTGGATTATGAAACCCTATCCGCAGACAGTCAATCCACAAAATAAGTTGTTTTTGACCATATTTTCACTTTTTCTATGTTCCGGTGAAGGCCATAGCCATGAACCAACATATTTTATTGCAAAATAACGGTCCTTAGCTCTCAGTTTATAAATATTCAAGAAAATATTTCTCGCCCTAAATTTTGTCTCAGAATACAAGATCTGGCAGCTCCCCAAAGCTGATTCAAATAGGCTCCATGATTACGACATATGAATGCACTCTAAAAACCGCCATAACTTTAGACAGGAGTCGAAAATGCTTCATCATTCTTAAAAGACTGTGATCTCCCTCAATGCATTTCATCTATAGTGTAGTCAATTTCATGTGGCTAGATTGACTTCTCCCAACAAACATTATCATGTCGGATGCGACCTCAGGGAAGGCACTTTTTCTAGGAAGCTGCAAGTGACCGAGGGTGAATTTGAAGATGTGAAAGGAACTTCTTGGCCTGCATTTCCTTTTATGAACTCAACCATATCCATGAATTGGATGATGTGTCCCCTTTACACTAACATTACATTACATACCTTCACGCATTGGACATCTTTCAACGATAAGCTCTGATACCACATGAAGGGAATTCATTCAACTAATAAAACATTTAATAAAATAAATAGCAGAAATATACAAATCAGACATGGCGGAAAAGGCCTGAGAGCCTCACTGTATTATATTCCTCACACTCACAATGTAATGTACAAAGAATGATATTAGTACAAATAAATACATGAGGAAGTTTGTCTCAAGATAGTACATCTATCTTGGACACTATGGTTGAGAAAATATCTCAACAACACACTAATGTAGGAGCCTAACTAGTTGGAGAGAATATCTCAACCAACTAGGCCTAAAATGACTCCTACCCATGAGGAACAAACTCAATCTAGAAAGGTAGGATTAAATCCTAACTTTCATGATTTTAATTAATTTAATTATTTGGATTTAGAATTGTTTTAACATATGAGAGTGAGGCTAACATACTCAAATTTCAAGCGGGAACACTCTTTGGATGTAAAATTTGATTCCTCATCCAAGGAGTACCAATGTCGCATACTTTCGATGGACCCTACTACACGAAAAATGAGAAATACATGAAAAACATGATTGCAATCATGTTTTTTCAAGTATTTCTCATTTTTCGTGTAGCAAGGTCCATCGAAAGTATGCAACATGGGTACTCCTTGGATGAGGAATTAATTTTGCATCAAATGAGTACTCGCGCTCAAAATTTGAGTAAAATCTTAGGGAGATAAGTTGAAAATACGAGTTGAAAAAGTAATTTTATTTTTTTGTTATTTTTAATCTTTTTACTTTATTACTCCAAAAATGGTGAATCGTCCCCCATGGTTGACATCATCAATTTGAATCCTATTGGTTCTTATAAAGTTTATTTTGGTTGTACATTTTTCTTAGGAGGCCCATTTTAGACCTCAAAATTCCCCTAATGTCACCGACATTGATACTCCATTGGTGATGTTACTCCATCGATGTTGATACTCCATTGGCACTGATACTCCACTAATGTTGATACTCCATTGGTGTTGTTATTCCACTGATGTTGATACTCCTCTGGTGTTGTTACTTCAACACTGACACTCCACTAAGGTAAGTCATTAGGTATGTCCTCGAACGACTTCGTGAATTTAATTGAGGTTTCATTATGACGTGACCAATTATGCCCGAGGACGACCATACCTTAGTTGGGGGGAGATTATCGTATTAAATAATAATGATACCATTTATCATTATTATCATACTGCATTTAAACCACTTAATCACACCATTAATATGGCACCATTACCCACTCATACTATATCTTCACTTGTACCCTTGACATATATCCATGTTCATTGGAAATTGCATTATGTACGAAATACACATGCCAAATGCGGCCATTTCCAATGTATTGGAATAATTACTATAATCATCACCATATTTACTATTGATCTTACCATAACTCACTCTTGTTACTGCAAATTTTATTGGCTAACTGTCCCCTTGACCACTTGTTGCGACTTCGAGTGCTACTATAGAGTAACTAACAAGAAAATGGGTGGCCAAAACATTAGACATGAACTGGAAATCACAAAACAAGTTAGGTGCCAACCAGAAGTATGGAAGATCTTCCAAAATGCGAGGTGGAAGACTCACTTCAAAAGGTTACAGGGGTTTGATGAAGGGGTGACAATTGAGTTTGCGTTGAATCTGGAAGGGAATTGCTCTAGGGTCTGTGGACTAGAAATTCAGGTAACTAAGGAGGTTATTTTCACTGTCAGCGCATTGCCACAAGATGGACATAAATGGTTTACCAAAAGATTTCCCATTCCAAAATTTCCAGAGCTATTCCTACAGGCGGGGAGAACATGATGCAGAAAGGGAAGGGTTATGACTAGAAATCGCTGCCACAACCTTGGGCATAGGTTGCATACTTCTTAATGAGATATATCACCTGTGAAGGTCGGTTCTCTACCCTCTTTAAATATCATTTTAAACTCTTAGCCTGTCTCTGATTTCACCAGGTGCATTCCATAAATGTTCCGTTCTTCCTTTTGAATAACCTGCAATTGATGCCCCAGTCTAAGCGCCATTTGCGCTAGGCATTGGTCGTCCTTACAAATCATGGGCTCGTCAGGTTAGCGGTAATTCATGCCTTGTTACAAACTCCTATGAATTGATAGCAATTGGTCGAGTTATCAAAAGAAGAAGTTGCAACCATAATGCCTATAAGGTTGGAAGAAGAATTGCCATAAGAGGAAGTAATGGAGCAAACTCTAGGGGAGGTAGAGGAAAAAGGAGATGAAGAAATGGTGGATCAACAGGATGATTTAGGGAATAATAGAGGAAATTGGGAAACTTAAACAAAGGATGTTAGTAGAATGGAAACTGAAGTTGTTACTCCTCGTTCTCCACTTATGGCCTCCCTGCTGAGAGGAGCAAGGAAATTCTGTTCTCCTACTCATGCATTGAGAGAAAGAATCTTTCCTCCGAAATTGAAGTTTGTAGGAGTGATTGTAGAAGGAGAGGGAGATGCTATTGATACTACATCACAGGAACCTGTATCAACGTCAGAACAAGTGGAAGAAGGGGTTTTTGTCGATGTTGTTCCACAAGAACCAATATCAACGGTGGAGCAAATGGAGGAAGGAGTTGTCACTGATACTACCCCACAAGAACCAGTTTCAACCCCTAAACAATTAGGATAAGAGACTATTGTCAATGTTGTTCCACAAGAACCAATATCGATGCCAGAGCAAATGAAGGAAGGAGTTGTGGGTAATACTGCCCCACAAGAACCAGTGTTAGCCCTTGAAAAATTAGGAGAAGAGATTGTTGTCGATGTTGTTCCACAAGAACTAGTATCAACACCGGAGAAAATGGAGGAAGGAATTGTGGTTGATACTGCCCCACAAGAACCAGTGTCAACCCCTAAATAATTGCAAGAAGAGATTGCTATGGATGTTATTCCATAAGAACTAGTATTGATGCCGGAGAAAATGGAGGAAGGAGTTGTAGCTGATATTGTTCCACAAGAACTAGTGTCATCCTTTGAACAATTGGAAGAAAGGGTTGATGATGATACTGCTCCAAAAGAACCAGTATCAACTTTGGAAAAAATAAAAGAATTCACCATTGATACTACTCCATAAGACCCAATATAAACTCCTGATTAGATGGAAGAGGAGGTCGCCATTGATACTGCTCCATAAGAACTAATATCAGCCTCAGAGCAGATGGAAGGAGAGGTGGCCATTCATACTGATCCATAAGGACTAGTATCAATTCCTGAGCAAATAGGAGAAGAGGTTATGGTTGACACTACTCCAAAAAAACCAATATCGAATTCAGAACAAGTGGAGGAAGAAATTGTTGTCAATACTGCTCCACAAGAACCAGTATCGACCTCAGAATGATTTAAGGAAGAAAGTGTTGCCAGTACTGCTCCACAAGAACTAGTACAGACTTCTAAGCAAATAGAAGGAAATTCAACAGTACCAGAGTCTGCAGAAGGATGTGTCGATGCCTCTCAGCGAGTATCAACATCCAAAAAAATGGAGGAAGTCGTGGTAAAACATGAACTGTTTGATGAGTTTGTTGATGTTGCTACACAAGGACCAATATCGAACCTGAGACAGATGGAGGAAGTCGTGGTGAAATAAGAATTTTTCGAGGAACTTGTAAAAATAAAAGCGCCCATTCAAAATCAGTATCTACTGTTATCAAAGAAAACATTCAATTAAAGATGGAAATTACTAAACTAAGGAAACAGGTGATGCGGTTGCTAAAATGAGAAAGGAAAAGGCGAAAGATTAATCTTGACCGAGTAACCGCAATCCCTGGACCCAATGGGATAGTTTCAATGGTAGTTCAGATAGAGGATAAGGAGATGACCTCAACATCTACACAAACCGAGATGCTCCTCTATCTTGAAGAAGATTTGGAGTTTCTTTTGGCAACAAAGGTCCAGAAATGGAAGGCCACTACTTTCAATTTCCAGCGTGGATCAATTCCCACAGAGGCCCATCAGAAGGAAGTAAAGGAGATTTGGGAGAAAGTAGCAAGGGTGGATGTCGATTATACTACTCAGATTGAAAAGGCTAAATGAAAACAAGAAAATCTCCAAAAGGAGGACAAAGAGTTGCAGGGACAGGTCCAATTACTAAACTGATAAATACGATATGTCCACCTTAACGCAACACATAATGGCATGTAGGCCCCCTGCTAAATGTTATGCCATTTTCCTTCATGAACAATATCTATTTTTTTGTCTGGAAAGTACTACCATGGGATAAGTCACAATATAGACGATCCCATGTAGTTGCTGCGTATTTTGAGAATTCACAATCATATTAACCAACATTTACTATGTGAATTGTACTTGCATGATTATATCCTAGGAAATGATCAGTCATTCAATCTAGTACCATTTTTAGGAGATATTCAGTTGAGAGATTTTACATATTTTGTGATTAATCAAGTCAAATGAAAAAGGCCCTCAATATGTTCGAGGAAAACCAGGAAAATTGTCCATTAATGGTTAGAATGGAGCATTTCTAATCTAGGGATATTTTTACTAAACATCATCGGTTTCTTAAACTAGAGGGACGAAAAGACTGGATGCTTAGGACACAACGATGGTGTGTCGACATGTGCACAAGATAGATCTGCACTTTTTAAGAAGAAGCTAAGGATGCTTGTTAGAAGTGTTGGATGCTTTCATCATCAACAGTACGAGTAAAAGAACCCTTTGGGGCACCCAACTTTGTCAGAGCATTCGGGAGAATTCCACACTACATTGCTTGTATACAACATTGTGGAGTTCGTTGGTTGGGGTTAAGGTTCCAATTTCCTATTATTTGGCTGCCTTCTTATCAGTATGGACCAACTTATGTTGTGGATGAAGACTGGTGGAAGGATATCATTCACTTAGATGGGTTTAAGCTCCTTGGGATTGATATGGCAAAACAATACAATCTCACTAAGCTTCATGCTAGTCACAATGAATCTAACCTTGATCTGTGCAGGAAATGGTTTGCATGAGGACATGCAAACAAGATAATTGGGGGGAGATGTTGGTCGATAAAATTACCCATTTTCACTCACCTTTACCTATCCCCTTTTACCCATTTCATAGATTTTAAGAGGCCGATTTATATCTCAAAACAATGAAGGTATATTACATTGGCATGTCTTCTTGAAATATAGATTAATGAAGCGTAGTCCTAGGGGAACATTACTTAAATGGTTTCCTGACTGAGTTTTTTTGTAGAATCAAAATGAATGATGCTCAGTGAGATATGAGTCAGCGTGTTGTTGTTAATGAGCTAGCAATGCTATTCAAGGATGGGATTGTTAGAACTGTTCAATTATCGAGAAGCTGATGATCAACCTTTACTGTTGTTGAGGCAAATTTTTGACTTATAATTTGACAAACATAAATTATCAACCAGGGGTAATCGTAACCTTGTGAGGTGCAATGCAAAATATATGCAGGTTGACACTTTCAATGTATAAAATCCACACACAATCCTAAATCCTTCTTCTCTCTCTCAGCACTTAGTAGCAAAGGCTATGGAGTAGATAATTCATCTCTCTACAACACTTAAGATTGTTGATGCAGATCGAGAAAAGATTGAAGATAAAATAACAACAATTAAATCACACCCATTCCCAACCATTCAATCTCAATTTCATAATGTAAATCTGAGAACAAGATGCATACCTAGATATATTCTTTAATCAAATTGAAATCATTCATGCAATAAAGTCAACCATTAACCATTAAAGGCATGCGCTGTTGTAAAAATGAGGAATAGGAATGGAACTGTGTACAAATCTATTTCTAATACATAAAAGGCAAAGAAATTAACAAACACTAGCTATTGGAGTTGTGAGTAAAGGGGGCCCTCCTTCACTCACAACCCCTTGATTAATAAAGAACTTTACAACAAGATCAACAGAACATTACTTGTATTAATCTGAAAATAAAAATTACACAGCAATACAGAAGTCTGATATATGTCCCCATATAAATCGAATACATTGTTTTTATACAAGTCGTAGGTCAATGCCTTTTCCTAATTAAGCAAACATTACAATTGTTGCTAAAAGTAAGGTAATACATCATATGGTGATAGTTGGTTTGATCCATGACTGGAAGCATGGATCAAAACCAACTCTGTTGATTGTGAACCACTTTCCCCAATTTAGCTGAAATGATTGAAACAAAACCTGGGCAGTTAGGAAAACCAAATTTGGAACAACTGGTAGGATAGAATCCATGTGGATGGGTTTTCAAACAAAACCCATGTTCCCATTTCTCCTGAGGATGATCGGAACATCTCTAACCTTCACGGCTTCTGCAGGAAAACTGCTCGCTATAAGGAAGTTGTTGCAGGAAATCGACATTCTATAGGAAATCGGTGTTGCTGTAGGAAATCCCTGGCCTTCTGTAGGAAATCATGGATATGCTCAAAGATAGTTGATCTGCGGGAAATTCGATTAGTACCTTTCAAAGTCGTAGATTAGTTAATTAGGTAGCATTAAACATCAAATTGCTTAAGAATAAAGAAAAATGACATGTTTGAGTTATTTGCATACCTTAGAGTCCAAACCACCCTTTTTGGTCAAAATGAGGCACTGGATAACAAAAACGATGTGACTAGAAAGGCAAAAAGAGTCTTAAAGGGGAACAAAACCTTTGAAACACTACCAAAAAGTAGTCAAAACCTAGGCCCAATAACTGTTATCTTTACATTATGTTTCTACCTGAACAATTATTGTATATTTTTGGGCATGCATGATTGCCACCATCTTTGAGTTTGTTAAATCCTATTCATGAAGTGATGAATTGTATAAGTAAGGCTCAGTGTAACAGAATGATATATTTTTATGGGAGATGTGTAACAACATAATTCAACTGTATTTTCTTTTTTATTAATGCAAATTCTAGTATTTTGTAGTCTTATGTGATCTTTACTCTTCACCATAGCCTAGATCGAAGAGTTGGGCCCACTCTCCTGATCAGGTGTTGTTAGAGTTAGTCGTGTGAATTGGTATGTGTTGATTATGTTGTTAATGTTTTGTTGTTTCTACTTTACTATTTTATAATCTTGTTATAATTTCGAATTGTCGTTACTGTTCTTTGATTTTTTGTTAGTCTAGATTGCTATTATTGTTCTTTACTTTGTTGTTATTCGATTTAAGAATTTGTTGGGCCTTGTATTTTGTGAATGCTCAATAATGGGTAGGGAACCTGTGGCCTGCATAGACTTTGCATGATACCTTGAAATAATTAACGACCCCGGATTGACAATTAAATGTCGTAAGGATTGAATCTATAACTCATATCTTAACACCAACAATGATGAAGATGTATGTGATGCATCAACCAAGAAAGTGGGAAGACTACCTTCCACTGGTAGAATTTGCATACAACAATGGCTATCAAGAATCATTGGGAATGAGTCCCTTTGAGGCACTTTATGGCAGGAAATGCAACACCCCTATCAGTTGGGATGATCCAGTAAATAGAGTAATTGTTGGGCCATATCTACTAAAATAAATGGAATAGGGTATGATAAAGACTAGACAAAATTTAAAGGTAGCCTAGGATAGGTAGAAAAGTTATGTAGATAAGTAGAGACTACATAAAGAGTTTCAAGTAGGAGAGCATGTTTATCTCTGTATTAAGCCAAAGAAAATCTCATTAAAAATGGGCTCATGTGCCAAGTTGGCACCCAAATATAATGGACCATTCCAGATCTTGGAAAGGGTGGGGCCAGTGGCCTACGGATTGGGCTTGCCACTCACGTTGAAAGTACACAATGTTTTTCATGTTTCATTGTTTAAGAAATATGTTCATGGCACTAATCATGTTGTTGACTAGTCTATGATACAAGTGGAACCAGAGGGATAGTTCCAACTAGAACCACTATGCATCATGGATCAGGGAAAAATCACATTCTGGAATAGGATGATAGAGTAGGTCAAGGTGCAATAAAAGCACTTTGAACTTGATGAAGCCACTTGTGATATGGTTGAGAAAAAAAAGACATGGTACCTATCTTTTGATTGTTGAATAAGGATATGTACGAGCTGCGTGTAAAGCTTAGTTTTTTTGTTTTTTGTGCTAATAAGAACATCAAGGACAATGTTCCCTTTAAGGGCGTGGGGTTTGTGACACCCCTGGCATGCTCCCCCCCTGATTTTTGTAATGCAATGGTACTTGACATTATAAAAGAGTATATTTCATGTAATGGACTAAAGATTGGAACTACAGATTGATGATCTGAGAGGGAAGAGTAAAGATAAACCCAAGTCGGGTTAGCTGGCATATTTAATTAATTTTATGGTGCAAATAATAAGAAAAAGAAGAGGAAGAGTCCAAGAGGAACATAGAGAGACACCTTGAGGAAACGTAAAAATGAAATTGCACAACATTATAGGGGTTGGAACTCCTCTTGGTGAAGCTCATGAGTAAAGATGAAAAGAGATATGCGCTGAGGGAGTGGGATTTCCTAAAAGAGGAAATTGTAACAAAAATTACAAGAGGATTAAATGGAAATGGGGACAAGTACTTGCCAAGGACTGGCTGAGAAACCACTCAGGGTGCTAGCTAGTACTGATAAACCACATGCAGAAGGGTGTTTGCAGAGAGAGAGTTGATAAAACACCCAGGGTTCTTATTGTGGGGTGATAAACCACTCTTAGAGTCCTTGACACAACTAATAAACCACCCTTTTTGGTTAATTATTTTGTGCTTGACTAGATGATAAACCACATAATGTCATATCTATTTCCTATCCTTTGTGTGCTAAAGATGGGTTCCTGCTAAGTCTGCTGAAAAGAAATTCCCCTTATATCGTGGATCTGGCTCGGGTGTGATTGTTGTAAGTGATTTTGGCTACAATATGTCTATAGCTGGGTGGAAAACTAAAGTCCCACCTTTAGTTTGACCCTTTTTCTATATTGTAAATGAGATAGATTGAGATGATAACTATGAAATTAAATAAATTCTATGTGGAAATTAATGTGTAGCTATGAATGATGTTGAATTGTTGTGTGATGTTGGTGCATGATTATATTGGTTGAAATCCTTGAATGCTTATGGTTTGTTTTATGAATTTTTGTCATGCATCTATGAGCTAAATGTTTGAATTTTTCTATTTACTGGTTACAGAGCGCATTCTGGGTTGAATGGCCCCAAAGCATAGCGTGGAATGCCCTCTTTCTTGTGTAGAAATGAGAGGTTATTTTGCTGAGGAATGGATCATTCCCGTGTTCAATCTGAGCTTACAAATTTACCTATATACCCATGTATAGACATAAAGATAATCCTTGATAAAAATAAATGAATTCCTATGTTAAATCAATTTGGCCTTTAGACCGTATTCTGTAAAATTACAATCTCAAGAAGGATAACATTGCTATTTTTACCTTATATTATTAAACTTACAGATATAATGTTGCATGCTGCAGGCCGAGAAAGGTCGAGGAAGTGTAAAAGATCAGGAGGGATAAGCGTATGGCACATATATATAAATATATACACACAAATGCTCAGGTGTAAACCCTTCTTCATACTGATGGAAGGTCGGGTTGAGTTCTATCTAAATCTCAGAAGGGATAACTCAACATGGCTGCACACATACGCACATGTGATATGGCTTTGGAGACCCTAGGAAAAGGCCTTGGTATACATGCATGCGAAAGCTTTGATTTTGATAAGAGTAGGAGTTGAAACCCTAGACCCCAAAGGAAATTAGACCTTCAGACTCATACACCCATGTGGTCAGGCACATGACCAAAGGAAAGAATGAGGCATTATTAGGGTCATTGAGATCCTCATTGAATTTGTGGCATTTTATGTCCCCGAAGGTATGGTACCCCGGAGGTATCAAAGGGAGTCTCTACTTGGAAATTTCAAGATTTTATTCTTAGGACAACACTATGTGTGAACCCAATCAATTATGAACCTGTGCAATAAAATGAAGGCCTTGATGCATATGAACCACCATGTCACGTTGGTGCATAGAAGCTATAACGTCACCCCAATGATTTCCACCCCGACGAATCCCTGTAGAGATTGGTGCATTTCCTCCGAGATTTTACTATCGGGATTACATGGATCTCGTGGAGCCATTGGAATGGAGATCGAAGTCAAAATGCATATGCAATACATGTGACAACCAATGGGTAAAATCTTACATGTATGCACTCCCACGTCACCCCAGTGATTTCCAATGAAGGCACTCCAACAATTTTGAAAATGAACTCGAAGGGAAACTTTCGAGATTTAGCTCCCGGTATGACATAGTGTTATGGGTTTGTTCATTGTGACCCATGCGAATGGTTGAGCACTCCTAATAGGTTGATGTGGTGGCACAGCTAGGTGGAACCTCCACATAGCTCCGAAGGATTCTTCCATGGTGGTTCCAATGAGGAACTCCAAAGGAAATCCTTGAGACTTTATTTCCAGGATGAGGTGGAATAGGGGGTTTCCACCCTCACACACACACACATCCACATACACCCACATACACCCACATACACACACACATACATACATATATATACATATACATACATACATACATACATACATATATTTATGTGTGTATTTCCCGTGAGTATGGAAAAAGGGGCTTTAACGAGTTGGCAATGAATAAATTTATCACTTGGAGGGCCATGCGGGCTCCATGTCAGGACCACATGGGAGCCATGTGGCCAACCTTGATGACATGGCACATGGCTATTGGCTAAGCTTTGAAGGCTCCTATATTTTGATCTGGATGTCGAATTGAGATAAATTTTACACTGTTGGAAAGGCCTCAATGAGACAATTGCAATAATTTTTTTTGTTTTAAGTTTTGAAGAGTTTGGAAAATATCGAAAATTTAGACCCCATTTCCATAACTAGAATTTTTGAGGTTGGGTCAGCTCAATAATTTCCCTCTTTCTACCTTAGTAGGGGCTAGGGATAGTAGGGGGTATGTTACACATTCTCTTTCTCATTCTTGGATGGTCTAGGCTCTAGCTTGTTCTTTCTATTGTCCCCTTTGAGTGCTTATTTAATTTGCTCCATAGGTACTAGTTGACCCACTTATGTGAGCTTCAACTAGGCCTAGTCTAGTCATTCTGCAATCTCACTTTCCATTTAATAATTGACAATTTCACTTTCCCTGGTTGGAGATTCAAAGATGCTACACATTTGGCTCCATGGTATATCGAGTTGGTGTCATTGTTTCCCTTTCCAATGTAAATTGTAGTACATGCATCAGTTACTAAAGAAGATATTTTGAGAAGTGTCATGGTGAACCATTTTGAGCATAAAAAATCCTTGGCATCCGTCAAATTCATCTCTAGTTTGTAATCCCTCCATGGTATTATTTCCTTTTTTCATGTGTGTTTATTTTTAGACTTTCCTTTTACTTTCCTTGCAGTTAAATGTCCCCTTTGAAATTCCCTTTCAGTAGTGGTCTCGAATGTCTTTCTTGACTCACCTATGACAATATTTCACGTCCTCCAATCTACCCATTTGGTCACCCTTAGCCTTTCCCACCGCTCTATATCTCTCCCTCTCTGTAGTCTTTTGTCATCTCCTTCCTCCCTAAATCCATGGATGTATATAGTCTCTTGCTATTTGTTCCTCACCCCTCCATATGTGGCCTCTCTCACTTTGTCACCCACCTTCTCCCCCTCTGCCTCCAACCTTCTGGTTTTGTCCTCACATTATGGCTTACCCCATGTGCCATCAATGGGCACGTGTCCACCGTGAGGGGAAGGTGGTTAGGATTTCTAGGGCATAAAATAATTAGAGAAGGATGATGTTAGCCATCCTAGGGTAAGTTTAACCATGAAAAAGGTTCGATTTTGGGTTAAAAGGACCACACAAGCTAAAATGGAGTTTTATTACCTCCAACATGTTGAAAATGTAACTAGTTTTGATCTTCATAATTGTTGTTGTACTCATTTCAATATTTATCCTATGTAACAAACAAAAGAAGAAAATAAAAATTTATTATTTTTAAAGTATGGGTTTCATGCTCATTATTGATGGTCTTCTAGGTAAAAGCATGTTCTTCATGCTTCTAGGGTCTGTTAGGTCTTAGGATTTATTGTCACGAGTCAAAGGAGTCAAAATCATGTTTATAAGACCCTTTCGGGAAAAAATGTAATTGGAAAAAGGATTTATTTTGAGTTTAGAAAGTCCTGGAAACTCCAAAATACAAGTCGACCCTGGTAGCTTCAAGTCAGCCTAAAGGAGGGAATTTGACCCCTTGGAAAGGCTATATAAAGGATCATTTTGACCTCATTTCTAAATCACTCACTAAGAAGTTTGACCAAAAGAAGGAAGTTCGATTTGTAGCTGGGAAGTCAAAGAAGAAGAGAGCCAAGCTCTAAAAGAAGAAAGGAGGTATGAAAATGTTGTTTTCGGGCTCAATATCTCTCACACGTGCGAAGTATTAGGGTTTTTGCAGCTTCCAAGAAGGGTAAAAATTGTTGGATTGAATTACAATAAGATGAAGTGCAAAATCTTGTCGGAAGGAAGGAAGAAAAATCTATCTTGACCTCGTTGACATTGGGAGGAGTTGTCCTCTAATGTTACTATTTTTTTATTCTTGATATTTGTTTGATGAAAATATATAACTAAAGAATAGAAGAATATCAACTAAGTTCACAAGAAAATATTAAAGTTAAGGAAAATTGGAATTAATAGATGCCACTTTGAATTTTCCAACATGGTATCAAAGATAAGGTGAACAAGAAGGAAACTCGAAGGATCATCTTGTGGACACAAAGAAGGGTTTTATTTTCAAGAGAAATGTTTTGTGGAAGAAAAGAAGCACAACACTTATTAATCAAGAAGGAGGGTTTCTACATTGAAGAAGACCAAGGTTACATCAACCTCTCATCAAAGGAAGGCTCGAGAAGGAAAAATTCAAGGAAGGTTCTCTTGAAAGAAGGAGATATATATAAAGGCTCATTGAAAGGCATATTTAAAGGAAGCATCAAAAGGGATCTTGGTATCATCTTTAAATAAAGTTGTGATTGGAAGAACACCAAGAGGCATCCTTCAAGGACATTATTGAAGTTTCTTCAAAGATCTTGAGGGAATCAAGAAAGGTTGAAGACATCATTAAGGAAGAGGATAGTATTAGTTATCGAGTAAGTATCATATATTTACTCTATCTATGAATCTACTGGTCATATGGGTTCTTTCTGCAAGGAGAGTAATAAGCTCATTGGAGCATCAAATTACATGCATGGAAGAAAAGGATTGACCTAACACTAATAGAATGGAATATGTAACCGGGGAAATCAATTAACTTAGAAAATACCAAACTCAATAAGGGCTCAAAGGATCACAGTTGAATCCATCAAGGTTCCTCTTATTCCATTTGTTGCAAATTTGAAAATTTCCAAGGCAATGTATGACAAGATAGTGAATTTGTACTCTGTAAGTACATCCAGAAAAAATATGAATTTGCGGGATAAACTATAAAAAATGAATAAATCAAAGGATAAGGGCATGACATCCTTTTTTATGAATATATCTCAATTAAGATATCACTTGCAGGGGCTTGGAGGGACAACTTCTGACTCATAAATGACCATATGTGTACTAAATGCATTCCCACTTGAATGAAGCAGCTTTCCAACAAGCATCTACTCGAAGAAAGATTCAACTATTTTTGATGAGTTTTGGTCACAATGCATTTTGGAATAGTCAAGGATCAAGGTAAAATATGACATTGGATCAAATGAGCAATCTCAAGCCTTTCTAGCTCGATTCAAGAAGCTGAAGAATGGAAAGTCCAGGAAGTACAAGAAGAAATATATGTCCAAGGTTCAATGCTTTAAGTGCAATGAATATAGACACTATAAGAGGGGTTGTCCAGGTCAACAAAAGGAAAAGAGAAAGGAAATAAACAAGGCTGACATAGCTTAGGAAACAAGAGAACCTAAGAAAAATCCAAAGAAAGAAGAATTGAAATATCTTTACTCTTAAAGAAGGAATCTTGTTTGTCACGTTCCTGATAAAATTAGTCTTTCCTTTAGGATAACAATAATTATTGTTTACTTTAGAAAAGCCTTGATTTTGCATAACATCATAGAGAGAAGCATATGATAGTAGTATATGTAGAGTCTACTAGGTTAAGTTTCTTTGTAGAAATCATATAGTCTTTAAAGAGAGGCATATAGAACATTTTTCATATTGTTCATCTTGGCATTATCTAACAATATGTTAGAGGAAATCATCTTGCTTAGGTGGATCACCATGATCCTGTAAGAACCATCATTTTGGAAGATTCTTGGAAGAAGCATTATGAAAAGGTTAGTATACATTCTGTATAGTATGGAAACAATATTGTTAAAGAGATGAAGGAATGCAATGGGTCAATCATATAACTAGATGATGGAATAATAAGCATAGAAATTCACATTGAAAGTGACCCTTGGATAAGATTCATGTGAATATAATCTTGTAACATGCTTTAGATGATTGTATGATGTTTAAAATGGAAAATTTGACTTACTTAAGGATGTATAAAAGATTAATACTTTCTCTAGATATGTAAAATACTGATTAACATCCAGTATAATCTTTGGAAGAAAAGATTGCAACTTGGTAATCAAGTTCAATCCTTGGGAACTTTGATGCATGAAGGAAGATTCGAGTGGAGATGGAACATGAGGATTTTGATGCTTGGATGAGAAAATTCATCATGATGAGGTTAGTCTAATTTTAATTATTGTTGGTTATCTGGTTAACATATTATTTTTCTCCCTAGAAGGATGTTGTATGAATACATGATGAAATTGAGGCAAGCTGAAATGTATGAAGAATGTCGAGGGAAGCTCAATATGTGTCCATTTTGGGATTAAAAGGTAGCAGTGCGAGAAGATAACCTGAACGTCAAAGGAAATCAATTTCATGAGGAAGATATGATCATCTTGAAGTTTGGAAAGTCTCTTTCCAACATTGCTCTTGCTCATCATCACTTTCATCTCTGAAGTTTGGAGGAGGACTTGGTTTAGGGTTTGGGTTTTTGTTGTTTCCTTGGAAGTAAATTCTATAAGAAGAAAAATGTTTTCTAGGTTTCCCCTTGGAGGGGTTTTTCCCTGGATGAGAGCCTAATTTTTGTGTCCTCTGTTGTTACTAATTTTCATTCATGATATTTGTTTGATGAAAAGATCTAACTAAAGAACAAAAGAAGATTAACTAAGTTCACAAGAAAATATTAAAGTTAAGGAAAATCTGAATTAATAGCTGCCATTTTGAATTTTCCAACACAACATACATCCACAAGAGCCTTAGGTGTATTCAATCCTACTTAATTTACCTAGCAATTTTCCTTAATAGAATTCAAAAATAAAAGAAAGGAAAAAAATTAAGGTTCTTAAAGTTTTTTATAAACACTAGGGCTTTTAGTGCTAAGTCCTACTTGAATGATGGAGTCTTTAGGTTTACTTTAAGAGATAATGGAAAAAATCTTGGGTTAAGGTGGGAAACCTCTTATTTTCACTTATATAAACCCTATAGTTTTTATGAGAGGATAAATTAAGTAAGGGAAGCTCACTAGGAGGTCTCTTACGAATTTCAAGGAAGAAACATTTAACATGCAACAATTATCCAATATTTTCCATAAACGATTTGCATTTAGGCATGGAACAAAGAAAAACCTTAGAAATAATTAATTACACGCAAAACAATAAAAAATCTACAATAAACTTATAATTCTTCTTTGAAAAGACCTTATTTTAATCCCAAAAAGACGTTTCCAAGACATAAGCCAATCTCCAATAGTAAGAGCACCATACAAATTACATCTCCACAAGTAGCGAGTTTTGTTTGGTGAATTTAATGTTCTTAAATTGCAAGCATAAGTTATTGACCGAAGTTGGTAAACTTATGAAGTGAAGGTGCACTATATATGCTAGAAGCCTATTCTTTCGTTTAGTAAGATGATGGTTATGTTTGTTTTGAGATTTTCATTGTTATCTAGATTTCTAGTAGAGTTAGATTTCTACAAATTAATACATGGAAGTTAAGCTACTGTTAGAATAATTGGGAGTTGAGCTACTGTTAGATTAATCTACCAAATCATATCTAATTAAGTATCATTCTAAAATGCCTTAAGTTATTCATTATGAATCTATATAAACACCTTGCTATTGTGAAACAGAGTATTGGAATTCAAACAAAAGCTTGGCTACGAAATCTATATATACAAATTCTGATCTTAAAGAGCATGAAATAAATCTCTAATTACAAACTGCAGAGTGATACAAATTCTAATTCTAAAAAGCATGAAAAGACTAACTGTAATGAAGCGAAAAGCGTTGAAGGACTAACTATTAAATGACTGTAAGCATAAACGAAATACGAAATGGTAAATGAGATAACTGAGTTATACAAAATAATGAAAATAACGAAGTAACTAAACTAGAATGCAGTGATAACAAAAAGAAATTGAATGAAAACAATCATAAAGAAACGAAATGAAAATAAACTAAAAACCTTGACTGTTTGTAGGGGCTCCCCACATCCAGTAGGTGTAATTCACACTCACATATGCATCGAATCACAGAAAGGTAACTTCAAATTAAGATAAGAACGAAGGTTTGTTTCACAATTATTCAACAATTAACTATTATGTCCTCTTTGTTATCGTTTACAGAGGGTACACATTTATATAAAATGCATGCTCACCAGTTTGAGAATTCTACACTTACAAGTCTGTTGTTCAATCCTTATTCAAATTTAAAACTAAATAAAAAAGTGTAATTTCGTCGATTTTCTATTTGGAAAGCAATTCGAGGAAACGTGATGCACTCAGACTTTTGTTGCTACGTGTTTGACTATTGGCTTGTTGGGGCTTGACCCAGGTTCAGAGTTAATTAGCCAAATAAATCCCTGTACTACTGGCCCTTTCGGAAACAGTCCGCAGAGCGCGGACTGAGGTCTCACCCAAAGTAGTATGGGGGGGTGCTGGAACCAGGTTTCCACACCCTTGAGATGTTTGAGGGGTTGATTTGGTCCAACTGAGAGTCCCTTCGTGTAGGTTACTTCACACACTTCCCTGGCCTTCGCGCCCTGATATATTCACCTTCGTGCAGCCCTAACTAGGGGCTGTGGGGATTTTGCGCTGCTGGAGCAGCGATCTGCACTATTTCCCTAAGTCACACCCGAGATCTTACTTATCTTCTTATAACAGTTAGTTATCTTCGCGTAAACAGATGCCTTATATTATATTTACTTATTCAGCACATTCATATGAGTTCGCGCAGTAAATAAACAGTAAACTTGCAATTCATACCCAATAATACATAAAATAGGAAAAGATACACAGAAATATGGTAAAACTTCTCTTTTATTAATTCTTCCCACGGTTACAGACTCGACCTGCCCTGCACACTCAGCTGTAGGGGTCCGCGCACTCAACTGCAGACTACTAGGCCTCTATGCACTCAGCTGCAGAGCCTTCTCCTACTCTACGACCCAAAGACATGACTTACACTTTGACTCAATGCTTCATTAATTCCTTAGATCCATCCATCCTTAGCTTCGATTCTATTTCTTGTACACTTAAAGCCTCGCTCTATTTATACAATCCCATGGTCTGCGGACCATGGGTAGATCTTTCAAACTGACATTACATTACAAAAACAAGGGTGGACAACCCTATGACTATATTACGACTTCGCGCTCCGCGCCCACAATTCGCAGAGTCTTTACAATGGAATTAGTAAAAAATTGGGCTTTAAGCCCCAAAACATGCCTTGGGGGGATTCCAAGCCCAACATGCCCCTAACACAAACATCGTGACTCGCCCTCGAGTCACTCTGTCGGTGCGGAGATCTTTGCGCGGAGACCCTCCAACTTTGCTCGGACGGCTGCAAGGTTGGCAGCGCAATGATGACTGCCTGCTGAATCTCCTGTACTCATTGTTCCGAGACCGCGGTGTCAGAACTACTCCCTTGCATCTGTTCCTGCGTCCCTTGCATTTGTGCGAGCTTGCCTTCAATTGTTGCTGTAATGACAAAGGCCTTGTCAATCTAAGGCTGAATGCGCACCTTCAAAACTGCCTCTCTGTGTTGTGCTACGTCTACTTGTTCTTTAAGTGCTTTGGCCTGTTGCATTCGCGCGAGCCTCTGAGTGAGGGCCACCATCTGCATGGTCCCTTTGACACTATCATACTGCTACTGGAGCTCACGCGCCTCTGTCTCTAAGCACTGGATGTTAGGGTCCTCCTGTAGATTGGTGAGGACCTTGAATGACTCTTCCAACATTTTGGTGTAGTCCCTTACTGCACTGCTGATCTCCTCCATCCCCGATGTAATAGAGTTGGCGTGATGTTCCCTTACTTCTAGAGGAGTGGACGGCTGTGCCTTTAACTGCAGCTCTGTTATCTAAAGGTTCAACTACAATTGATGATCCATAATCTTTTGCTTATAGATGTATTAAAAGAATCACATGTGAAAATTGCAGCTTAACCACAGAAATATAATGTGCCCATGAGAAGAGAAGAGGAAACACATAAAATCATGCAAGAAGAAGACAACAAGACTTGATAACGGAGTTCATCCAACTTGGACTATGTCTCCGGGCCCTGCTCGATCAACGGGGAGGCCTTCATTCATTAAATGGCATCAGAAAGAGAAATACAATCATCAGTCACAAAAGGGAGTTTTATAATTCTGCCTCCATCAAGCTCTACGGCTCTGCGGCTTTGCAACGCTCTGGTGTTCAAGCTCTTTGGCTTTTATGCTTCTCTGGAGAACTTCTTGGCTTTGTCTGGCCCCAACCATCCCCCTGAGGCTCTGCCTATATCGTGTTTTTATAACACGTTTTTTTTTTGTTACGAGTGCGCTTAAATCGGGGTCGGTTTGTTCATAATAGAAGCCGTTCCAATGGAAGGATCAGCGGGCGCAACAAAACCCTGAAAATAAGCCTTTTTCTGTTAAAAGCAATAATACACAGAAACATTGAAAATTCCGACCAAAAGGCTTAAAAGCCGAACTTCAAATTTTACCAAATCAGGTTTATAAACCCATCAGGTCCAGCCCTTTATCGCAAATTGTTATCGCAACAGTCCTGGGGGTCTTCCCTTTGGTTATGCCGACTGCCAATATGCCGATCCACTGATCGCTGATCCACCGATCGCCGATCCGCTGATCACTAATATCATCGATATCAGCGTATTACTATCGACATATCGCATCGCTATGGCCCAGGGGTCCTGGTCTTATACCTTGGGCGGTGCCGACCCGATCACCGATGTCGATTGCCGATACTGATCCCCAATGCTGAAATCGCATGTCGTTGATCAGGGGTTCCTTCTACCTGGCCTTAAGTCCGCCTTTTGGACTCCTTCAATTGTGATTTGCCTTTTAAAGGCTTAAAACCCATTTTTTTGAAGAAATGCCTCCTTTTTCAAAGGGACAAAGGCAGAGTCTTTCTGCGATAACTTCATCATTCGAACTTGGATTGGAGTGCCGTTCACACCATTGGAATCAGGGCGATGAGCACTTCGATCTGATGTCAAGATACTTGCCTTTCTACCACTTTAAATTTTGAGTTTTTCCATGCCATTGTGTCTGAAGATCCACCTGGATCAATCCTCCCCACTAAAAAGCTTTTGGACCCCAAAAGCATTTACACTTAGCATGCTGTCTCAATCCACACTTTCAATCACCTGCACACGAAACTGGTACATTCTTGCAATCATGCACACCACACATGACTCAACAACCCCTCCTTGCCAAGAGTTCATAGCACACACTCATTGGCCAAGGATTACATAAAAGTAATTACTGCCTCAAATACTAATAAGGAAAGGGCAAAATATCATCGTTGCATCTTTGAAGTGATGGGAAACACACCATCATTTTTTTTTCATTTACTTGCAATGTATGATTTACAATGGTGGCCATAACAAGCTACTACCCATGAAAAAACCATCTTAATAAAGCAGACCACCGTGAATGGGGTGGATTAATCTATTGAACATGTTCACCTTTCGACTCCTTTAGTGATGTTTCCAGAACATGGAGCATCGGGCACATGGTTTGTTGGTGTCCCTCTTTGTTGCAATGGCTACAACGATTCTTTCTCCTCCAAACTTTCGGGGCTGCCTTGGGGCACTTTCCCCTGGTGTTCCTTCAATGAGTGTTCCTGGAGCCTTTGCTATCACTGGACTGTGAGGAAGGAATTTCGTCTTCTATCGCTGGTTGGTTACTGGCTATATTGGAGCTTTCCCCCAACTCCTTTCTGGTGTATCCGAGTCCTGCATGGCGCGGCAATTCCTAGACTTTGATGGGGTTCATGATTCCTTGGCCTTTGATGCCGAGGCTCTTTCCTTGATATCCCATTTCCTTCATTAGTTTGGATCCAATCCCTGTAGTATGTTTTTCAAAGGCAATAAACTCATCATCATGAAAATCATATGAAATTGGAGAATCGCTTTTTACCTCCAGATGGCTATGTTGCAGCTTTTCCAAGGCCGCGTCCTTGGCTTGCAACTGGCGTAATAATCTTTGGTTTTCTTCCCTTGCCTCCTATAGAAGCCTCCTTAGCTCAGCATTCTCTACTTGGGTGTGGTGGTTGATCTCCTCGGGTTCTTGGCGTCTTGTTGTGGGGAGTGTTATGTCGGTGGAAATCCTTGATTCATTGCCGGAATTAGACCCCAACTCTATGGGTCCTCCTGCCGCGATCCCAAAGACTGCAAACTTCGTCTCGTCACTAGAGTCAGACCCCAAGTCAATGGGCCTACCCCGTGCATATCCTGTAGCTGTGACCTTCTCATCTTCCTCTGACTCGAAATCTTGGCTTTGCTGCACGGTGGCGATGGCCTTATGCTTCCCCTTTTTGTCATTCCTCTCAGGTGTTAGCTCAAGGTGCAGCTTCCAACAATTCTCTTTGTCATGCCCCTCTTTCCCACAACGTGTACAAGAGGGCTTTGCTCCCCTTCTCTTGGCTGCCGCGGCTCTTTTTGAGTGGTCATCTTGTCCATGTGTTCCCTTGTTTTCCAGATGAATGGCCTTTACACTGGCCGAGTCAATGGTAGTAGGTTCAAACAATAATAATGAATGCTTGATGTAACTATGTAGCGATCCAATGTACTTAGTTACTACTTCAGGTCTATCAAGTGAAATACCCAAATTAAGTGCTTGCTTTCTAAATTCCTCTGTAAAACTCTGAACATCCTTGCCCTTGCCTTGCCTTAAATACTACCAATTCATTAAAGCTTTTTGCTTGTATCCCAAGGGATAGAACTGTTCCTTTAATGCATAAATAAAGTTAGGCCATGAGGAAAAGAGGTTACCCACATTCTTACTGCTCTGCAATTTTCTCTCCCACCAAACGAGAGCAGTGCTACTCAACCGTAGAGAGGCGATCTGAATCTTTGCCTCATCCTTCACGATCTGTTGAATCCTACAATAGACCTCAATCTGCCTAATCCAATTATTTAGCTTCTTTGCGTTACTTTCACCATTAAACATCAGAAGATCAAATTTAAAATCTAATTTAAAGAAGGGTTTCTTAGATGCATCCCTGGGATTTCTGTGATTATGGTGATGGGAGGAAAAAGAACTTTCACCCGTGGAAGGAGAAGGAGGTGGATCTCCTCAATCATCTCTGTGTATCGAACCTTGTCCTTTTGGAGTTCTTTTCTCTGCACTTTCAAGTTTTTCAAGTCTTGAGAACAACTTCTCAATACGATATGCCATTATATAGAAGGTCTTGCAGAAGTTTACTTCCTCTTCAAGGTGAGCCTTGTCTTCTGCCATGTCTCTCTTTCGATGTGCACGCCCTACTTCGGGATCGAAAGGCTTTAGTTCCCCTTCGCCTCTTCGGAGCCTGTTTCTTGTTAGTATACAAACATGCAATTCACATCTAAAAAGGCCTGCTCTGATACCACTTGATCCAAAATCTTTTGCTTATAGATGTATTAAAAGAATCACATGTGAAAATTGTAGCTTAACCACAGAGATCTAATGTGCCCATGAGAAGAGAAGAGGAAACACATAAAAGCATGCAAGAAGAAGATAATAAGATTTGATAATGGAGTTCATCCAACTTCAACTACATCTCCGAGCCCTGCTCGATCAACGGGGAGGCCTTCATTCATTAAATGGAATCAGAAAGAGAAATACAATCATTAGTCAGAAAAGAGAGTTTTATAATTCTACCTCCATCAAGCTCTGTGGCTTTGCAGCGCTCTGGCATTCAAACTCTCTGGCTTTTACGCTTCTCTGGAGAACTTCTTAGCTCTGTCTGGCCCCAGCCATCCCCCTTGTGGCTCTACATATATCGTGTTTTTATAACACGGTTTTTTTTGTTACCAGCACGCTTAAATCAAGGTCGGTTTATTCATAATAGAAGCCGTTCCAATGGAAGGATCGGCGGGCACAACAAAACCCTGAAAATAGGCCTTTTTGTATTAAAAGTGATAATACATAGAAACATTGAAAATTCCAACCACAAGGCTTAAAAGCCGGACTTCAAACTTTACCAAATCAGGTCTATAAACCCATCGGGTCTGGCCCTTTATCGCAAATCGCTATCGCAACGGCCCCGGGGGTCTTCCCTTTGGTTATTCCGACCACCGATACGCCGATCGCCAATATTTCGATCCACCGATCGCCTATCCGCCGATCGTAGATACACCAATCTGTCGATTGCCGATATCGCTGATATCGACGTATCACTATCGGCATATTGCATTGCTACGGCCCAGGGGTCATGGTCTTATACCTTAGGCGGTGCCAACCCGATGCACTGATCCGATTTCCAATGCCGATTGCCGATGCCGATTGCCAACGCCGAAATCGCAGTCGCTGATCGGGGGTTCCTTCCGCCCAGCCTTAAGTCTGCCTTTTGGACTCCTCCGATTGTGATTTTCCTTTTAAAGGCTTAAAACCCATTTTTTGGAAGAAATGCCTCCTTTTTCAAAGGGACAAAGGCAAAGTCTTTCTGCGGTAACTTCGTCATCCGGACTCGGATTGGAGTTCTGTTTGCACTGTTGGAATCAGGGCGACGAGCACTTCGATATGATGTCAAGATACTTGCATTTCTACCACTTTATATTTTGAGTTGTTCCATGCCATTATATCTAAAGATCCACCTGCATCAGCTGAACCTTGGCCATTTCTTCTCGCGCCTCGCGCATCCCTGCTGCTAATTTATGGATGCACGCCTCTGCTGGTTCTTTTGCTAGCTCAGGGACCATCTGGTAGGATTCTTCCAGTACCTGTACCATCTGCCTGTTCTGTGACACAACCTCGTCACGCTGTAAGCTCAACTGCTCCATGTTGATCTTCTGCTCGCTCAGCACTTGCAATGCGCGGCTCTCCCTAGCCCGCAGTTCTATAGTAATCCCATCCCGCAGAACATAGAGTGTCTCTCGTGGGAGTGAAACCATGTTGATCCCTCTCCCTTTTAATGCACTAATCGTAGGCCGGTCGGCCTCATTTGCTGTAACCAGTGCCCCTTCTGGCAACACTATTGTGTTGGTTGTGCGAGCGCGTAGCATTTCCTCGGCTGTAGTTGTCCCTACTGCAAGGTTTGTTGAAAGAGTACCATCCTGAGGAGTGCGTACCTTCAACTCATGAATATGCACTCAGAGGGTCCCCAACGCAATCTGATTCTCCTCCGCAAATTTTTGGAAGGCCTTTGTGGTGATGTCACGCACCGTCTCTCCTATGTCGTGCAGATCCCCCTCAGTAAGGGTGATCAGGTTGATAGATAGCTTAGATGATTTTACCTTCTTCCACGGCCCCGTCCGCTCGCTCGGGTGCTGGTGCTTTAGTTATGTTGACATTGTTTGCAGGTTCATGCTGCCCTCTTCTTCCTCTGTTTCCATCTCTTTCTCCTGCTTAGGCGAAGGCGACTTCTGGCCCTCGCTTGCCTTCTCTGCTGCCTTCTGTGTTGCTGCTGCTGCGGCCTTTTTTTGTTCTGCTACTGTCTGCACAACGTCCCGTGCCTCTTGCGCTTTTGCTACCATTGCTTCTTGCCTTCTCTTTTCTGCCAACTATGCCATGCGCAGTTTGGCCTCCTCCTCCTTCTTCTGTGCAACAGACTTTTCCACCGCGGTGATGTCTAGGGAGCACCATTCCGGCGGCCACATCTCTAGTACATCAAAAATCACATCATCGGTGGCTATGAAGGGTAAGTCACTCCACTTATTGGCAGGGTCCTTGTGCGCCCTGAGGCTTATGTGATGAAAGTCCGCCTTAAATTCTGCAAAACTTTGCAGGCTATTGTAGACAGTGGGTGATAACTGCGGCTTGCAGTTAATCTCCATTCTGATGTTCATCTCCATGAACACCCACAATATCTTGTTGTCGCAGATACGGTTGGCGTCCTTAGTGGCCTAGAGCGAAGCATACTTTGCGGCCTCCGGGAGATCCCTTGCAATCATGGGGAACTGGCTGTCCTCCGGCAATTCCCCCGCCACCAACACTATGGACAGTAGAAGCCATGCATAGTGGAACGTTTTTCCTTGTTCCTGTGCCTCGCGACAATTCTCCAGGAACTCTTTGCATAAGAATTTAGACCAGTTAAACTGGACCCCTTCTGTGCATTGTTCAGCAAGTGCCACCACCGGTGCAAGTACCTTGTCCGCGCGACACTTCCGCATAACCTTATCCGCCAATATCTGAGTCACCACCTTGACTGCTTTGTTGTTGATACTGGAGATCACGTAGCCCCTCTTCTTCTTTTCCAGCTTGTATTTCTTCTTCATGGCCTCCGTGATGGCCAAATCACTGCTCTTCCCCTCCGAGATGTCTGCGTGGTCCTCTCCTTTACATGGGAGCCGGGTAATGCGATGGATTAAGTGGTCCATAATGGGGATGGGCTCCTCCAAACACAAACACCAACCATGCACCAGACAGAGGAGATTCCTGATGACGAAGATCGTTACTGGGGCACGGTGGTAATGTGACACCTAGAGAAGGTATAATAACCCTGACTTTTCAACTCTGCGTAACCACTTTCATGGCTCCAATTCTATAACCCCCATCGCAGTGTTCTACTTAGGCTTCATCAGCTGCGTGGTCTCTAGGTGAGGGAATTTCTCATGGTTAGCAAGATCCCAATCTTCAAACTTCAAGTTCGGCACCCATCCTAGGTGTGTGCCCTCAAAGATGATGTCGTCTAGGAGGAGCAGAGTCTGGAGAGAGCTCTTGCTCTTGTTGAGGTCCTTGGGCACTTTTGCCTTCCCTTTCTTCGGGGGGACATATGCGGGCAACTTTGTTGGAGGGTGCACAACCTCGGTTGCTTCCTCCATGCCCTCGTCCTCGTCTTCTTCAATTATTAGGTCCTCTAGATCGTCTTCCTCCTCATCGGTTTCCAAGTTAACTGCTTTCCATTTTTCCTCCATCGTTAATCTGGTGTGCAGCGGGTTTCGAGGGGACACACGCACCAGAATCATTGGCTGTTTGTCTTTCTTCGGTCTTGGCGTGCGTGGTGATTTAGGGATTTCCACAACAATGTCGGTGCCTTCAGGGGCATCTTCTACGGCCAGGGCCTACGTGGCCTCTTCAACAGTCATCTCTACAATTTCCCTAGCTTCCTCAGACACTGCCATCTTGCTCATCCAAAAATATCTCAATCGCTCAATTAGGGCTCAATCAACGCTCTGCACAGGGCAACCAGGTCTCAGCTCAGAATACGCGGGGCATATGACAACTCAATTCGCAAATGACCAAGTGTTGTTTGCTGGGTAGCCCTTTGTAATTTATAGCGCCTTTTGAATTTGAATTCGACCATTTCCCCCAAATCTGGTCCATTAATGCTCCCTTGGCAGCATATTTTCCCAAAATCTTGCCCATAAAGTGCATCTTAAATGCCTGTCGCCCACTTCATTTGGTCTCAAGTCAAGCATCACATCATGAATAGTGGCTACAACGGTCACTTTCCATCCAACCCGCGCAACAACGGACCATGTGACACTTTGCTCTTGCGCGCATCCTTGACATCGTGCAGCTCCTGGACAGAGTAATTTATAGTCTCGTGCCTGCTTTTAGCTGCCTGGAGCGCTAAGACTGTACTTCCTAGTCAAGTGGCCGCACCACCTATATAGGGTTTCAACCGGTCATCCATCACTTTTCCTAGAAAACATCCACCTTCGATTGTTACTGGCTGCGTCGCGCACTTTATCATCTACATTGCACCACCATGGGTGATCCCTTTAGTAATATGTGGTCCAATCCAAGGCATTAGGCTAATCAATTCTCGGTGGTAGTCCCCAAATTCGTCAATGTAATTGTGTGCACCTTGTTTTATCACCCTAGTTTTCTTATCGAGAAAATCCTTCTTTATTTTTTCCTCCCACTTCTTGACTTCTGCTTCCACCAGAGTGCTATTCTCCCTTAATCGCACCCTTTCTTTCATAAGTTCTTGGAGCCTAAGATAACCTTGTCAGATTTCTTCCTCAGGTCCCAAGCGTTCTGCTTCGTTTAGCTGCACGATCCCTTCTTTCAAGACTTCGCAAACCGTCATATCTACTAGTGCTGCTATGTGCAAACTAGGCTTACTGAGCGCTATTGGAACTACAGTGTTTGCTCCATAGGCCAATGTAGAAGGCGTTTGCCCTGTCAGTTTCTTGCATGTTGTCCTATAAGCCCATAAAACTGCTGGTACGCACAGGTCCCAATCACTCCGCTACGCATTATATACCCTGTTCAGTGCTTCACACACTCCGTTAAAGGCTTCTGCGTGGGTAACCTTCTGTACGTGTGTTCTTTCCAAACTTCATCGTCCCAATTAGAGGGATCGTTCACACAATTGCGTTGCTAACACCTGTTTATTGACCATTTTTTTGAACATGAAGTCCATGTGCGTCCGCGTAGGTTGTTTACCATATGCCTGTACCCACCTGGATAGATGCGTGCACGGATCATCCCGTTCGTCATACTTGTCTCTTAGATGCATTTGAGGCTTCCCAAAATGCATGCGTATCATTCTCCTATATTCACCCCAGTCCTCAAAACTTCCTTGGTGCATACCCCACCACCTCGCGAGCATAGCGTGTTGTACCCATTTCAAAGCCTCGAAACTTTGTTGTTTCAACACCTCTCTTTCAAATCTGTTCAAGAAGTCATATACCTCGCTTAACCCATCATACGTAGGCAGATCCCTTACTTCTGCTGATACGTAACGCAGTGACCTTGTCATCATGTTGCAGTTTAGCGTGGTTAACTCGTGTAACCAGTTTTTCCATCACTCTATCTCTTCATCCGAATCCGACGTACAGGATCTTTCACACTCCCATGAGATATGCCCATCTGTGGTGGGATTTACCCAGTCTTGCTCTCGCGCGGTTATCTTGTAGATGTAATCTAAGTCGTCGTCGCTTTCATAATCGTGCACTGGCTCCGTGTAGTGCGATCCTTCTACAAGGTCCAAAGGTACAACTACGCGCAGAGATTTTTTTCTCAAAAATCATCTTGCACTTCTTTAGATTTATCACCCCGTTCATGTCAGTGGCCCAATTGATTCCTAATAGCGTAGGGTAGGGATTACTATCATCAACAATCTCTATCACTTCAAATTTTTCTAGCGCACTTGCCCCTTCGATATTTACAGTGATTCCCTGCAATCTCCCCATAGGTATTATCTTTTGTTGGTTCACCATTTGCAGCTGGATAGGAGACCATTGTAGCGTAGGCCTCCCCATGCGCTCCCATGTCTGCTTCGATAGAACGTTCGCGTTAGATCCTAGGTCCAAAATTACTTGGTCCATCTCATATTCTCCAATCTATGCGGTCAATCTCATTTCTCTTCTCATCCTCATCACATCCTTTCCAATATTTCGGATTACATGCGGTTCTCTTGGCGTGGTCCCAGCACATCTATTTATGAGTTCCTGCAGTCCCTTTACAGCCTTGCTGTCGTGCAACAACTTCATGCATGTTTCCAGGAACGCCGTGAGCATCGAGGGGTCCATTTCCAGCTCCGATCTGTCTTTGCTTCCTGAAGTGGAGGCATCAGCGAAGCTCTTCCTAGCTTCCATGAAGGTTTCCTTAGCGCGCTCCAAATAAAACTCTGGTTCTTTCGTTGGAGCCTTGAGAACCCAAGTACTATATTTAGGCTGCTTGCCTTTATCATCCCCTGTTGTAATTCCACTTTGGAGCACAATGTTTATGTTGGGGTCTTCCTCGCGCGGCTCAGACCTCATCATTTGCAGGTTCTGAGTTGGGGGAGGTTGGAGCACTCCCTTGTTGCGCAACCTCGCTATCAGTGTAGGACAATCCTCTGTCTCATGATCAAACAATGTACAATACAAGCATGATGGACATGTCAGATTCGTACAATCACGGGCATAATGTCATGGCCCTCCGCAATTGTAACATATCAGCTGTCCGTGACCTCTTCCAGGTCCTCCTCCACCTCGACCTTGTCCACGCCCCTGAAATCTAGTTCGCGCCATCCCTGCGTTCTGGTCAAGGGGCTGCGTTTCAGCCTGAACTCTATAGGTGGGAGTCCTATCCATCATCAGTTCATAACTTCTACAGGTGCGCTCATCATGTCCTACTGATCTACAAAATTACAGAGCAACTATTGTGAATTCTGCGTGTACTTATGCAACAAATGGTAGTTGTCCGTAACATGCTTTCCTCCTATTTGACAAATCGTACACCACAATGCAAGTGCTGCGCTAGGTCCTGCTTGGGCCTCCGGTCTTAATGGCATTGGTCCTCCTCTCGCGAGGTAATTCACGAACACTGGGCAGTGGTCCTTGTCATGACCCTGACCCTTACATTTAACACACCATACCTCATCGCGCACTTCTAGGCGAGCTATCCTGTCCTGTTTCAGACTCTGCATCTCAAGGCACAAGTTTTTCAACTGCGCATGGATCTGCTGAACTCCCAGGTTAGGATCCTATATCGGGGTTTCATGCAGCCTCATCGCGATCTCCAAGGCCTCGGCTTGAGTTGTTAGCCTCTGTTGTGATAGCGCATTCCTTAAATGTGGCGTTAGCGACGCTATAAACCATTCACGATGCTGTCCATCCGTTAAAGTCATATTAGCTTCGCAAATTGTGCACTTGAGTCTCTGATCCAACTCCCAAGGAGTCTCGCCTGGTAGCATCGTGATCTCCTTGAACCCAATGATCGACTGCACCTCTGACTTCGGTCTGCTAAATTCTTTGTTCAATGCAGTTTGGATGTCTGTGATCCCCGCATTCAGATTATCATTAGAATGCTTAATATACCAGGTCAGCACGCGATCCTGCAGAGCGCTGACCAATGTCACTTTCTTTATATTGTCATCTGTAACTCCCTGTGCTTCCCATACAACTTTTATCACGAACCAAAACTAGTATGGATCTTCATTTCCTACTCCCTTGAACACCAACAACTTTATCACGCTTGCCATATTGACTCGCAATGGTGGCGAAGGTGGTATGGGCGAAGATGGGGGCGAAGGCGGTGAAGTTGGTGGTGGTGGGGTGGGGGTGGTATGCACGGAATCCTCTGCCTTATCAAATTGATCGCACTTCTTGGTGAGACCTTCGTGAGCTCTTCCTCGTTCCCTCACGAAAGTGAAATCAAGGGGCTAGTTTCTAGTTCTGCACTACCTTCGTTTCTGTAAATTCTCCCACTTTGCATAGCCCCGAACATCAATGTATTCGCATAACCCACTTTTCACATAGTAGCATTTTAATCCAAGTGTTCAAATACTTAATGTACTTACCTCATTGTCCTTTGAGGAAGCGTCGCTCTGCCTCGCTATAGGTGACTAAAGTATCTACCGCGAACTCAGTGATGAATCCTCCTATAATTTGATCGAGCCAGTGATCAACAGTGCGCGTGATCTTATCCTCCGATGCTTCCAATCTGCGCACCAACTCTAGGGTCCACACAATAGGACTGTCGAGATTGCACCTTCCTTGGCTATTTTCTAGCTTCGCGATCCACTCGTACAACTTAGTAGGGAAAGATGCGAAGAAAATTTCATAGATCTATATGTATAAGTAGTAGTCTAACCACTCTTCTTTTGATAGTCGCAGATTCCTGTTCTCTTGTGCCGCGAACTCGTGAATTCTTCTGTCCAACCAACCTTCAATTTCTTTCTTAGTTGGATTCCAATGATACGACATCAGACATCTCTATGCAGATTCCGATCCCGACAACATAACCATTTGTTGGCTTGTTGGGGCCTAACCTAGGTTCAGAGTTAATTAGCCAAACAAATCCTTGTACTATTGGCCCTTTCGACAACAGTCTGCAGAGCACAGACTGAGATCTCACCCAGTATGGGGGGGTGCTAGAACCAGGTTTCCGCACCCTTGAGATGTCTGAGGGGTTGATTTGGTCCAACTGAGAGTCCCTTCGTGCAGGTTACTTCACACACTTCCCTGGCCTTCGCGCCCTGATATATTCGCCTTCACGTAGCCCTAACCAGGGGCTATGGGGCTTTCGCGCTGCTGGAGCAGCGATCTGCACTATTTCCCTAAGTCACACCCAAGATCTTACTTATCTTCTTATAACAGTTAGTTATCTTCACGTAAATAGATGCCTTATATTATATTTACTTATTCAGCACATTCATATGAGTTCGTGCAGTAAATAAATAGTAAACTTGCAATTCATACCCAATAATACATAAACTAGGAAAAGATACACATAAATATGATAAAACTTCTCTTGTATTAATTCTTCCCACAGTTACAGACTCGACCTACACTGCGCACTCAGCTGCAAGGGTCCACGCACTCAGCTAAGGACTACTAGGCCTTTGCACACTCAGTTGCAGAGCCTTCTCCTACTCTACAACCCAACGACACGACTTACACTTTGACTCAATGCTTCATCAATTCCTTAGATCCATCCATCCTTAGCTTCGATTCTATTTCTTCTACACTTAGAGCCTCGCTCTATTTATACAATCCCATGGTCCGCGGACCATGGGTAGATCTTTCAAACCGACATTACATTAAAAAAACGAGAGTGGACAACCCTATCACTCTATTACGACTTCGTGCTCCGCACCCACAATTCGCAGGGCCTTTACAATGGACTTAGTCAAAACTTGGGCTTTAAGCCCCAAAACATGCCTTGGGGGCAAATTCCATGCCCAAAATTGACCTGTGTCTTTGACTGTGCCATGGTGTGATTCCTTCGGTGAATTAGATTGAGTGAATGGGAGGAGTGTTGTTGGGAAAAGTATCCAATACGGAATGACCCTATCCCACTCTAAGGGTGATAGTACCTCAGCAACAATCGAAGCAAAGCTATCTAAGATTTCTTCTTTATGAAAGTAAAATAGGGGAGAAAGAGATCCACTAACCGATGTCTTTCGCTAATGGTTGATCCAATCTTCTCTCCTTGCTGCTTGCTCCCAGCTCCTTGCTCTTTCACTGGCCCAGCTACACCAAGATCCTGCAAAATGGCAAGAGAGGGAAACTACAAGAAGCATACATTCATAATTGATTCAAGGATTAGAATAAATCAAATACACAAGCATAACAATACATCATTGAGACACATGCATATAGAAGAACCTCAAATGCTTTATTAATGGAAGAAGTAAAGTTCAGGAAGTGATACAACCATAAAAGGCCCAATCCAGCATCACCTCCCAGCAGAAAGAAATCTCCTCTTCACCTCCTTCAAAGCAAATCACCCAATAGTTCTAAACTCAAACCAACAACACTTCCTTACATTCACAAGATTCCAGCCTCCCTAGACCTCATGAGAGAGCTCTATATATAGGAGTTTTGGAGAAAGGATGAGTCAGCTTGAAGCTGGCATGAAGCTGACTAGTGTCCTCTCCCACTTCAGTTATTCTTCAGTTCTTGAGTCCACTTGGAGGTTCTTGCTTCCACTTGGAGATCTAGACCCTCTTACTCATCACCAGTCGAATTCCTTGATCCAAGTGTCATTTTGGAAGCTTCCTGGGCATTGACACCTTGAGGAATGACTGTGCCACATGTCCCAACTCGCCCAGCGCAGGTAGCCTTCTTTGCAGTTGACATTCAGCGCAGGTAGACAGTGGAGCAGTTGACATTCAGTGCAGATGCTCAGTGGAGCAGTTGACATGATCCAGAATTAGCTTGTTTTTGAGTGTTTTCAGGTGGAGAACTGATATTCAGTGCTATGGTTTGCTGACCTTGTTCCTCTAGGGGCAGGAACAACATGTTTAGGGACTTAGGATCCCTCAGATTATGGACATTTCATGCCTCATGTTGTAAGGCACAAAAATGTCTATAACAGTTGCCCCCTAAAGTATGAGGTCGTTTATCGGGTGAAATGCTTTATCAGGAGGATCCGAAGTTCATTCAATCGTTGAGAGGTGACCTGTAATAAAATACAATACAATACATTATGATTCATTCTGCTTTCATGATCTAGCTGAGGCGGGCATTCCCATGCTCAGCTTTATAAATTCATTTTGGTACATATAACAGATGATCGTCTGATGGTAGACTGATAATTCTCTGCTGAAATTATCATCCTTTGAGTAGGATGATCATCTGCTGCAATGATGTACATGTCAAATGTCTTTATATTTCCTGAATATATATCGCAGCCCGGATGGATGAAACTAGATCCGGGGTCTTCAGACTCGTTCGATCTTCACTCTAAGTACAAGTCTATCCATGTGAGAATTGCGCTGAAGTCGAACATGGAAAGACATCGCTTGATTACTGGTCAATGATGTAAACCGTTAACAAGCGCGAGAGGAATCACCGATAATGATAATGACCCTCAAGGTACTGCAGTACAATTCACGTGGTGTGAATAAAGGACTTGGCGTCGAACACCACGTAAAATCTTTCGGTTGAAGGTCATTGATGTATACCTGTCGCCGGAAGTGAGAAACTTGCCATTGAGGCATGCAAGCTTCAAAGTACTGAAGGGGTTGTTCCTAGATCAACTTCTTGGATAATGAGTTGAAGTCGACAAGAAGCGATCTGTCAAAGGAGGGCCTTAATGAATCCCACATCAGTGACACGGAACGGAGCTAATGATTTTAGTGGAGGTGAAAACAATCTGTGACATATGATTCAGGGTGGCGGTCATGGATGGATGAAGGATAATGTATGGCAGTGGATGGGACACGGTTGACTCTTTCTGAACAACATCTCTTGAACATATAACGGCACTAATGTGATGGATCGGTAGCATTACCCCAAATGTGGATGGTTTGGCGAGACCATGGTGATGAGACCAGTGAATGAAACAACCCAACCCGATGTGGTACGGAAGAAAAGTGTCATGTTCAAGAGCGACTTGCTACCATTAAAGCTTTGAGGTTCTCCCAATTTTTCCCCAGTCATTTCTGACCTGTACCTCTTTATTTTTGTCAAGCTTGAGGAGGATAACATATGCTTGTTCTATAACCTGCCCTTCGGGTAAGCCCATCGCTATGTTTTAACGAGCCTAGCGATAGGGAAACTCGTTCTCGTCTAAAGACAAGTTTGTCGCTATTTAATCATTTTAACGAGTCTAACGACAAGGAAAACTCGGTCCTTTTCATTTTTAGAGAGTCTGAAAAGGTACAGAAAGTTAACTCCAAAATTCCTTTTTCGTCATCTAATCCCTTAAGTCCGAAAAAGTATAAAACAATACAGAACGGATGAGTTTTCGATAACTTTAACGAGCCGAATAAAACAAGCGCTCGACCTTTTTGTGCAATAATCCCTCAGGTCCAAAAAGATTAAAATCTAGAGGAGGGATAGCTCTTCCGGTCACTTTAACGAGCTGGAAGGCCAAAACTCAGCAAACTTTTCATATTTTACGAGTCAGTTGAAAAGAGCTCAAAGAAGACTCGTCTTTTGAGGAGCGAGTGATAAACAGGGATAGCAGCAGATTCCAGGTACAGGTTGGAATTTTCCAATCACGGCAGTGTCACAAGGATGGCTAGGTGAAATCACTCTTCGCAGTTGTTCCTCAAAATGGGTAAACAATCATATGGAGGTGAACGATCGGCCAAATGACGGTGGAGGTGGCAGGTGCAAACACGACCAAGGCTTTTTATGGCTGATAAATTTACGATCACAGAGGTTATTTACCGGAATAGGTTCATTTTTTATTTAAAAATGAGCTTAAACTCTGGAGGAAACATTGCTCACTGCTTTTATTTATTTTTTAACGAGCATGAAGACCGCGTTAAAACTGCTCGGATCTTGTGTTTATTTTTTAACGAGCATGAACTTTATGCTAAAACTGCTCGAAATACCAGTCATAAGATAAGAAATGTCTCCTGTGAGATCTCTATTTTTTATGAAGCTTCATCTCACTGAGCTTTGCTCCGCTCCTTTCTTTATGCAAGTTTGGAAACGACTAATCCAAAAAAACAGATAAATAACCGCTCTTTGCTTGCACTCCAAAAGGGTTGCATGCCCCCAGGTATAAAATACAATTTCAAGGCTGCCCCTCCTCCTTCCCACCTCTGATTTTCTTTGGGTGTTCACAGCTACTTGTCGTCTTGCCAGTCTAATGTTAACGATACTTGTCTTCTCGTTATTTTTAACGGGTCTTACGCGATACTTGTCTTCTCGTCAGCCCAACTTTTAACAGATCTTTCGCAAGATCGCAAGAGAACAGCTACTTGCGACAAGAGAAGAACACTACTCAAAGACAAAACATTGGTGTTATTGAGGGAGGCTTGCCTCTTTCTGGTTACCCAAAGATGGTCCTGTTATTTTTCAACAAAACACTTCTTCGGCAATGTCTACCGAAATAGACAAGGGTGAATGACCTTTGCCAAACACGTAACTTTGACAAAAGAATCCTGTTCCAGAACAACCCCTCTTCCTCTATGGACAGGGTACGAACTAGTCATATTCTCTCGCGGAAATTCTATCTTATACCCAAGGTTTTCTCTGCCCAAAGCAGACCAGGATGCATGCCCCCTGGGTTCCAGTCCCATCTTTCCGAATCACTCGCACTCATCGGGAAGAAGGACTGGGGGTGGAGACATTTCTTGATTGAATAGACCATTCAAGGTTGGTATGTGACTATTTGCGATGCGTGATCCCGGAAATGAAAGTTGGTCTACGAGCTTGACCATTCTTCCTTCGTGTGGAAAACACATTACTCTAAAGAGTGAGGAGACTATTGCTCCCATGCAATATATATAGTCTCGTCCAAGGAGTAGGTTATAATCCAAGGGTCCTTGAACGACCATCATGTTCATTTGAACGGTCTTCCCTTTCAATGTAACAGGCACATTGGGGAGGATCCCTAATGGTCGATTGGTTCCTTTATCGAAACCCGAGAGATTTCTTATCTTAGGCAAAAGCGCCGGGGAACCCAGTGCTTTCCAAGCAATAGAGGAAAGGATACTCACAGATGCCCCTTCATCAATGATAGTTCCGGCCATTACCATTCTATATATTTGGACTATGATTCTGAATGGTATACTGGCTGGCAACCGGGGTCTGCCTAGTTGATTCCAATCAAAGGATACAACCAGGTTGCTTGGTGGTGGGACCGAATATACGGCTGGATATGACCCTGACGATGTTCCTTCCTGCGATAAAGGAATGGGCGCATTGCCCTGATGCTCATCAGAGTTTGTGTTGATGAAAAGAATCTGGATGGTGTCATCCTTATTCTCTTCGGTGAGGGTGTCATTTGAAGATGAATCTTCAGTGACGGTGTCATTTGATGATGAAACTTCTGAAGGAAGAACCGGGTCAACTGCCGTTTCGACCTTTGGACTTTCGTCCGGTCTGGATTCAATAGGTTCATTTTCAATGACTGACGCTTCAGCTAACCACTTTAGTGGGTCAGCTGTATTCTCGACCAACGAAGGACTTGGCACGAGTTTTTTTGTATCCAGGAGGAAGTCTCAACGGTGAAACCGGACGATCTTCCAAAACTCTCTTCGCTTCGTCTAAGAAGGGACAACGGTGGATGGCGTGATCGCCTTCACACAGTCTGCAGGGGGATCTTGCTCCCCCTCTTTGTCTTGAACCTTCACTTTCGCTGGTTGACGGTAAGCATTCAACATGGCTATCAGAGGTTGATGCTCCCAAATTGTGCAAACGAGGGGACCAGTCCCTTAGTATCCGGGGAATACAGGGACGATCTCTATGGAAATGGTCTCCTCTACATATGACACATGGCGATTTAGGCCCGGTCTGTAGTGTGTGTGGATTTTTGTCAGATGTCTTTTGCTTGCCCCCAGTTGCCTTAGGCTCCTTCTTCTTCTTCTCTCTCTTCTTCTTCTCCTTCTTCTCCATGGGAGCTTGGCTTTTGCCGGCTCTACCTCGCGAAGATGAAGGATTGAAGGAAGAGTTATAGGAAGTAGAAGGCTAGTGGGCAGCTCTAGACTCATCTAACTGTTGACTCGACTGTTCAGGAATCATGGTGTTCTGAACTACATTGGTTGAGAATAGCCATATTGGCAGGCCAATTGTCAGTCCTGGAAGCGACAATGTGGCCATGTGGGGCGCACCAACTTCTCCCCAAGAGGAGAAAGGACTAGGATTTCCATCATGTGGAATTCCTTGGTTGGGGCGTTCCATGTTCTCAACCTATAGATCAACGCAGGAATAGGAGGTGATTATGTTCCGTTTAAAATAAATTTTATAACGACGCTTTAGACACAACTTGCTTTTTCACTTTTTAAGAGTCGAGAAAAAGCTAAAGATGACTCTAGTCTCCTTCGATGTTTTAACGAGCCCGAAGTGACAAATGCTCGGATGGACTTTTTCAGTTATAGAGTTTGAAAAAGGCCAAAAGAAACTGCTCTGGAGATCTAGGCAGAGGGTGTGCCAAACTTTTCGCAAAACCACATAATACGTTTTACGGTACGGGTGGTCGATCTTCGTGAATGCTGTGTTCACTGCATTGCGATCAGTAGGGCGGCCGACACGGTTTCCTATTGGATAAAGGCTTTATTCCTATAGGGGTCTCCCAATATATACACGACGGTACGTGGGAGCACAAGTCCGTATTGATACTTATCGCTTCACCGTGGAGGAATCACCCAACCACTCAACGCTAAGATATCACGTTTAACGACGCCGGAACACGTCTCTAGCTTAGACCTCTATGTGTTTGCGTTATGTTTCAATGCGTTGTTATGTGAATTCAATTCATTTTAAGTTGATCTTGTTTAGCAGTTTGCCTTTATGGATCACCATGAGATGTATAATACAACTTCCTAAATGCAGTCTAAGATGATAAGCAAGCTTTTCAATCTTTCAACTTTGAAAATCTTAACTACTGAGGGAAAAGAAAGACATCATCTTTCCACACAGATCATAGAGCACACACTAATGCACTTTTTCCCTAAATCAACATGCAAGCTGTCAAAATGCACATGCACAATGCAGGTATTTCTTTTCTCTTTCTTAATGTTGATGTAATACAAAAAGAAAGCTGTTGTATAATTTTGAATTCAATTTCAAGTGAAAGCAAACAAGCTTTGTCCAAAATCAAAAGACACCTTAAGATTTACTTGTTTCGACACTAGAAATACATAAATTCAAACCATATGATGAAAGCAAAAGCTCAATCAGCTATGAACAGCAAACAAAATAACTCTTAAGATCAAAACGACACTTATCACAGGTCTAGATCTAAGAGGCCACAGCAAGACTAGTTCACTTTCGTTATGGGAAACTGCAAATGATATAAGAAATACACAAAGAACAAATATAGTTTCTTTATACAACCGAGGCGGAATAGTGGTAAGGAAAGGAGGTTTCAGATAGGTACATTGACTGATAACAGGCTGCAAAAACAAGGATGAAAACAGGGCAATAAACAGCAGGGAACCCCAGTTGCACAAGGCAAAACTGGTTCAGCACAGGTAGTACACTGTCAGTTTGACATTCAGCGCAGGTAGCCCCTTCGGGACCTGCGATGAAATGCAGACTGCCTTCACAGTGCCTGCAATGAAGAGATAAACTTTCGTTTTTCTCAGTTTCCGGGTCACAGATTGCTCAAAAATTCACAGTTTTTGGCCAAATCAAAGGCTATCAGTCAAGTACACACTAAAGGGTAATTAGGAGAATGAAAAGCTATCACTAAGAGCTATTCAGAGTCCTTGTGGATCAGCTGTTCAAATCATAAACTTGCCCAGAAACTGAGCTAGAGTAGCTGCCCTCTACTTTGCATTTGAAAGATTCAAATGCAGTTCGATTCGGTACTCCCTTTGTTTAGGAAATGAATAGCAAAAACACAAACAACCAACAAGATACGATCCCCAGCGGAGTCGCCAATTTGTTGTTGGGAAAAGTATCCAATACGGAATGACCCTATCCCACTCTAAGGGTGATAGTACCTCAGCAACAATCGAAGCAAAGCTATCTAAGATTTCTTCTTTATGAAAGTAAAATAGGGGAGAAAGAGATCCACTAACCGATGTCTTTCGCTAATGGTTGATCCAATCTTCTCTCCTTGCTGCTTGCTCCCAGCTCCTTGCTCTTTCACTGGCCCAACTACACCAAGATCCTGCAAAATGGCAAGAGAGGGAAACTACAAGAAGCATACATTCATAATTGATTCAAGGATTAGAATAAATCAAATACACAAGCATAACAATACATCATTGAGACACATGCATATAGAAGAACCTCAAATGCTTTATTAATGGAAGAAGTAAAGTTCAGGAAGTGATACAACCATAAAAGGCCCAATCCAGCATCACCTCCCAGCAGAAAGAAATCTCCTCTTCACCTCCTTCAAAGCAAATCACCCAATAGTTCTAAACTCAAACCAATAGCACTTCCTTACATTCACAAGATTCCAGCCTCCCTAGACCTCATGAGAGAGCTCTATATATAGGAGTTTTGGAGAAAGGATGAGTCAGCTTGAAGCTGGCATGAAGCTGACTAGTGTCCTCTCCCACTTCAGTTATTCTTCAGTTCTTGAGTCCACTTGGAGGTTCTTGCTTCCACTTGGAGATCTAGACCCTCTTACTCATCACCAGTCGAATTCCTTGATCCAAGTGTCATTTTGGAAGCTTCCTGGGCATTGACACCTCGAGGAATGACTGTGCCACATGTCCCAACTCGCCCAGCGCAGGTAGCCTTCTTTGCAGTTGACATTCAGCGCAGGTAGACAGTGGAGCAGTTGACATTCAGCGCAGATGCTCAGTGGAGCAGTTGACATGATCCAGAATTAGCTTGTTTTTGAGTGTTTTCAGGTGGAGAACTGATATTCAGTGCTGTGGTTTGCTGACCTTGTTCCTCTAGGGGCAGGAACAACATGTTTAGGGACTTAGGATCCCTCAGATTATGGACATTTCATGCTTCATGCTGTAAGGCACAAAAATGTCTATAACAAGGAGATCCATGAGGGGATCAATCCCCAACTACTCATGTGCTTAGTTGCTTCATTGGTGCACTAGAACCCTGTGAACCATGGAGGTAGATGCAAATTTGTGAAATAGATGCAACATAGCAATAAGGAACATTAATGAATATGAAAAATAAGACATGTAAGAGTTGTTACCTTATCAAAATTTATGATTTACTGCCTTTATTGAGTTGACAGTGATGATGAAAAAGAGGAAAATGGTGGAAAAAGGGTGTAAAAAAAAAACAGTTGTGGAACTCTACATTCCCCCACACTGAAGATTTTGTATGTACTCATACAAACCATAAAATTGCTATCTTGAATTACTGCATTTGCTTGCACACTTATGCCAGTACATCTAACTTCATCTTTTTCACTTTCTTTCCAGTAATTTCCATCTTTGGTTTCCTCATGAGGATCTTGTATTTCAAGTTTATAACCTGTTTCTGTAAAGCCTTGTTTTTCTTCTCCAGTTTCTTGTTATTATTAAACCATAGACTTAGATGTAAGAAGAGGTTGTCACTCTTATCTATTTGAATTTCATTCTGTGCTTTCAAGGCTTGATTTTCATTTTTAATGTACTTGTTTAATGTCTCCAGTTCGAATATTTCCTATTTCAATATATTGAATACTGGAGGTTCTTGTGGCTCATTAAACTAACTTTCTTCTTCCTCTTGAATTGGAATTGATGTTCTTGCCGCATCCTTTTTTCGCTAGGGATTCAATATAATCATAGATCTCTTGCTGCACCAGATCAATCTCTGGCATTCTTCATCTTGGACTCTAAGGAGGCAATGTGACAGTTGGTGATGAAACCCTCGGTGGTGAAACCCTTGGTGATGAAACCCTCAGTGGTGAAACCCTTGGTGATGAAACCCTTGGAGATGAAACCCTTGGAGCAGTTCTTGGATTTTCTTCTTCTGCTTCTGAGTTTTCTTCTATTTCTATATTGACATGCTTTGTGCTCTTTGAGGGTAGTCCTTTTGCTGAGTTGAGTTTGGTACTCCTTATTAGACCTATGATAGGGGTATTTTGAGTTTTCTTCCTTTCCGTTTTAGGCTTCTTTTCTTGTGGTGAAATCTCTGTTTCTTTTCTGGCTTTCTTTCTTCTAACATTTCTTTTATTTATTTTCTCTAAAAATTCTACAAGAGGGATGTCATCTTCTGATAGTTTCTGTGGCTATTGTGGTTCTTGTTCTTGTGCCTTATCAATTTTTCTTTTCCTTCCCCTCTTAGGTCTGCTGCTATTTGGCTGCCCATGAGTTTCTTCCTGAAAGTGAATTCTTACTAAAAATATCTCACAATTATCACCCATGTTTTGGAGATGAGATTCAACAAGTATTTTGACTAGATCATGGTGATACATTGTATTATCTATAAACTGAATTCTCCTCTGAACATTTCCTGACATTTTTCTAAGACTATTCAACAAGAAATACATAAGGTTTATCTCATTTTCTTCAAGAAAATTCATTAATAGCTGAATATGGTAGAAAAACATACATCCAAACCTTCCTTCACAGGTAACAAATTTTCGGATTATTAGAAGTAGCTTCCTCCACTTACTTTTCAATGTCGTACTTGGGTTTCCCTTTTTGAAAATGGTAGTGTCCATGCTTGGTTTCTTTAGGAAAACCTTCTAGTCTTTTGTTTCAATACCTCTGTTCTTGAACCATTTCTCTCCAATCCATGGCAGTCCAGTGGATTTGGCTATAAATGACTTTGTCACTCTGAATTTTATGTCCCCTATCTCCACTTCGACTGCATCAAAGGCCCTGGCGAAGGATTTAATCACTTCTCTATGGAAGCCATCAAATTTCTCTACAAATTCTAGGCGCTACGCTTTCTGCAATAATTCTTGTTTGTGTATACCCCTCCAAAAATTTCTTCCCTGTTGGCTCTGTTCTGACTATCACACCCATGGCCGAGAAGCTTTGTTCTAAAACTGTTTTGTTTGACAGGGTAGGATGGCTTGGTAGGGTTTTTAGAGCGGAGAGGCCGAGAGTGTGAGTGATGGAACAATGAGAGCGTAGGTAGTGAGGGTATAAGGGAATGAGGTAGAATTTAACCGTTAAGATCATTCATGTGTATGTTTTGGGTGGCTGATTCAATGGATCAGAATATGAGTTATGATGACTCGGAGTGAATGGCGGATTATGCAAGATTTGACATGACACGACCAAATCTTTGCAATAATGATTTTGAATTTTCGGTAGTACTGTCTTACAATTCATATATGTAATGTTTTTATCCCTATTATTAAATTAAATAAGTGCATACCTTTGATTTATTTTCTTGATAACCTTTGGTTTCATTTTATGTTGTCTTCAGGTACTTTACAGTGGAGGGAGTCAATCATTCCTTCAATTGTATGATCAGAGGTGTCTGTTAAATTGGCTGCAGAAAGTCATCATAGCTGTAGAAAATCAATAATTCTGTAGCTATATATTCTTTTTGAAAAGAAAGGGATAAAAGAAGATGGAATTCTTGAAAATCAGATACAAAGAAAATTTAAGATGCCAAGAATTCTTGGTTTTCATCTTGAATTTTCCGCATAAACATGCCAACAATTGTTGTTTTCATGTTTATATATATATATATATATTGTTAGGATGGGGTCCCCAGGGGTAGAGTTGAATTAAGTTAGTCATTTTTTGTAAATAATTTTTTAAAGGATGTAAAGTCTCCGCTAAATATGGATGCGGAGTGCATAGATAGATAAGAGTCAAAGGGGTCTTAGCCCCTTGTTTTGGTTGGTTTTAAGACTCACCCATGAGCCAGGGGCTATGGTATTGTATTAGAAAAGCTATAAATAGTTGAGTCATAGTGAGTCTTAGAGATAACTTTTGATAGAGAAGAATAGAGAGATGAATGAATGAATGATGTTGTAAGGGTTTTATAGATAGGAAGGTTTGTTCCTGTCAGTAGCGAAGGAAAGGCTCTGTAGCTGAGTGGGCGGAGGCCTAGAAGAGTCCACAGAAGAGTGTGTGGACCCCTACAGCTGAGTGCACATGGTAGTTTAGGTTTATACTGAACCAATTCTGATTAATAAACACTGATTTTGGATTGGAAATACTTGCATCTGTGATTTATCTATTTAGCTTGCTTTGAATATTGTGTTCTTGAAGTAATGTGTCTTACTTGCACGAATTGGGTTAATTGAATATCATTATGCTTAATAATATTATTGAATGATGTACGCGAAGTTCTAGATCTAAACTGAGTTAGTCTATGATAAAGAAGATAGGTTTGTGCGACAGCAGTTCTAGATCCCAGAAACCCTAGAAGACCTGTCTATGCGCGTGAAAGTAGCAGTTCTATGCTCTAAGGGTCCGAATAAGGCAATTGATTGGAGTAAAAAAGGATTAAAGGTACTTAGGCTGAATTCAGGGTTTAAGCTCTGTCGAAAGGTTAGATCTGCGCGGAAGCAGATCTAAGGCACTGAAAGACATCACATTAGTCTCTAGATACAGAAACTTGGTTCTTGTATCCCCCAATACTGCTTCGGGTGAGACTGCAACCTGCGATATGCAAGTTGTTTCCGAAAGGGCCAACCGTGTAGGGTTTTGTTGGTTGGTGCAACTAACTCTGAACCTGGGTCAGGACCCCTTAAGCCAACAAATGGTTATGTTGTCAGGACCAAAATATGCTTAAAGAGATGTGTGATGTCGCATCATTGGAATCCAACTAAGAAAGATACTGAAAAGTGGTTAGATCGGAATATTCATGAGTTTGCGGCTCAAGAAAACAAGAATCCATGCCTGTCGAAGGAGGATTGGTAGAATAGATATCTATATACAGAGATACACGAAAATTTCTTTTGTGCTTTTCCATGTGAATTCTATGAGTGGTTAGCAAAATTGGGAGACGATCAAGGGAGGTTGAATCTCAATAGTCCTATAGTGTGGACTCCAAAATTGTTGTGACAACTAGAGGCATCTGAAAACAAGATCGTCCGAGCTGTAGATCATTGGCTTGATCGAATTTTGGGAGGGTTTGTTATTGAATTTGCAGTTGATACCTCAGTTAGCTATAGCGAAGATTCTTCAAGGGAGCGCGAGGTAAGTACTTGAGGTCATTGAATACTTTGATTAAAATGCTATTGTGTGAAAAGTGGGTAATGCCATTACCTTAATGTTCAGAGCTACGCAAAGTGGTAGATTCTTTAGAAGTAACAGATCAGGTCTAAAGTATAGTCCATTAATTGAACCTCCTTCAAGCAACAACGAGGGGGTGATGCT
This sequence comes from Pinus tabuliformis, assembly GCA_031772625.1. NCBI lineage: Eukaryota > Viridiplantae > Streptophyta > Pinopsida > Pinales > Pinaceae > Pinus > Pinus tabuliformis. Next base: position 117,004,265 of record CM062819.1, read on the forward strand.
GACTACACCGAAAAGTGCTGTTCAGTTAATAACTCAGGGTATCTCGAGGATATCTCATCCATCCACTCCACCTCCACCTCCATTGCATACACCTTCACCTACACCTTCGCCTCCACCATTCATCATGGCAAACACAATGAAGATGCCAATCTTCAAGGGAATAGGAAGTGAAGATCTAGAGAAATTTTGGTTCGTTGTGAACGCTGTATGGACAATGCAACAAATCACTGATGATAATATAATGAAGGCATAGTTGGTTACTGCTTTGCAAGATCGCGTGCTAACTTGGTACATTAAGTATTGCACTGATAATCCTTAGGCATCGTTAGCAGAAACTCAGGCATCTTTGAACAAAGAATTTAGTAAGCCTAAATCTGAGGCACAATCGGTAATTGAATTTAAGGAGATCCAAATGAGAGTCGATGAGACACCTTGGGACTTTGATAAGAGATTGAAGTGCCAGATTAGGCATGCTAACATGAAAATATCTGATATCGAGCATTGCGACTAGTTTATAGTGTCACTTTTGCTACACTTAAGAATAGCTCTATCATAATAGAAGATAGAAACACAAGAAGATGCCTTAGAGATCGAAATGAGGCTGCACACATCACCTATTCAAGATACAAACTTGGGGGTACAATAGATCCACTCGTAGTTAGAGAGCCTGCACCTAGAATTAGAAAGTTTAAAGAAAGAGAAGGAGACTAAGCCAAAAGTGCACGCAGAGGTCTGGTGCTTGAAGTGCAAGGGCCACGGGAACGATAAAGATCATTTTCCAGTATACGCAAATTATCTTATAGGGCGGGGGGGGGGGGGGGGGGGGGGGCAGCCCCCCTGAAGCCAGAAGCCCTAGTCGGGCCGAGCACTCGAGATGCGCTATGGTGCGCCATTTGTCAAGTTACTGGGAAAGATGCGACATATAATTGCCACTTACTTCAGAAGTTCATTCAGACACCCCAATAGCTGTTTTACAATTTATGTAAATCTGTGGGCCATGATGAGTGCCATTGTCGAATTTATGAGCTGATGATGGAAAGAACCCCTACTTACCGTATGCAAGCTGAAACTCGACCTCCAGATAAAGGCACAGGAGGAGCGTGCGGGGGGTTTTTAAGGCCGAGGAAGAGGACGAGATGAGGACCTGGTAGAGGTCATGGTCAGAATATCTGCTACACTGCGGATAACTGTGGGCACTTTGCGCGAGATTGCCCGAATCCTACACACCCTTTGTGTCAATACTGTAGACAATTCGACCATGCCATAGAAGACAATCCAGTGCTAATATCCAAAATGCAAGAGAAGAAAACGTAGCCTCAGCAGTCTATGCAAAATTTACAATTGATGAGGGTTGATCCCCGCGAGGAGGATCAAAGCATTGATATTGTACTAAGAAGTGGTATGACGATTGGCATAGATAAAGGTAAGCAGCCTGAGGAAGACGGATGGGTCTGCAAAGTTCCTGAGAAAGAAGACGCGTTTAACCTTAATTGCGCTAAGGAAACATTCATGGAAGCAAAGAAGAGCTTCGCTGAGGCCTCCACCTTAGGAAGCCAGGAAAAGACACTAGAGACCAGTGCGATACAAGAGGTTGATACGTTTGCACTCACTACTTTTTTGGAGACCTACATGCCAGACTATGGAAGGATTGCAAGACTTAATAGAAAAGTGCGACAATAAGGAAAGGACTCTTACGAAGCAGCGCATAGTTAGAAAGAGTGGGAGAGTTTGTTCAAGCACCCCAGGCTAGTTCATTATTCTGATACGTTGCAATGAGTTTCTTTGGAGAAGAGATTTGAGCCTATGAGTTCTGAGGAAGCGGTGTCTGAGGCCCCAACTTCGGGTGTAGAAGCTACACTAGTAGTACCTACGGTGCCAAGGTCACCTAGGCCAAAACAATCTACTTCTAAGGCAAAGAAAAAGAAGGTGATCGTTGAACCAGTGAGCCACTCACCCCGAAAACATCCGTAGGAGGTGTGACAGAAGGGAAAAATGGATAAGCAGAAGAAACCTTTTGTGCCCCTAGATCTAGAAGAAGAGGAACTCCGATAGGGGATTGAGGAGTTCGATGTCGAGGACATAGAACCAATCACTATTCTTTTGGCATATGTGCCTCCGCGAAGAGGACATAAGAAGGTCACCAAAGACCCTTATTCCAACAAATTTTCAATTGCTATGTCACTACTCCCATCTGAAGTTCCATTTGAGGGTACACTCTTGACGCACATTCCAAAGTTAAATATGGAAGACTGGGACCTTGCCGACGAAGAGGAATTCTGAAATTTAGCAAAAAATTAGTATATGACTTGCATATATTATGAAGATACTGTAGGAATTTACAGGGTAAGTTCCTCAGACAGAACACCAAAAGGACACCGCTCACAACCAGATCGCAGATCAATACACCAGTATTTTGACGTGGTTAAAACCCTCAAAGAGGGAAACAGTCCACGGCCTGAGCCAACGCGGCCACTTCAGGAAATTTATTAATAAAAGAATGAAAATTTACATATGTTTCTCTCATGCACGGATTACCCTACAAATGACCGTCCATGCGCTTTAAATAGAATTCATGGACCAATTGGGTGTCAAGCCACGGATCAAGTGTCGGTAATACCGAGGAGAGAATGAACCGTCGGATCACTACATATCATGACCGTCGGATTGTAAGTTACAAAATGTACAATGGTAAAGAAGCACACTTTACCTAACTCTATACCTAACTCTACACTAGACCAAGTTGTACTTAACTATTTCCTATGTGTCGGAATATCCTAACATCCCCCCTTAAGAACAACTTGGGATAGGATTGAAGGATTTACAAATATGACACAATAAGAGAAGGAAGGAGGCACTAGAGCCTATCCCCCCTTAGTGACAACTTCCTGAACTCCAACCATAAATCGAAGTTTAGTGAACTTCGCCTCTGTGAGAGCCTTTGTGAAGATGTCTACAACTTGATCATCTGTTGAAAAATATTACACTTCAAGAACATGATCGTGAATGAGCTTTCTGATGAAGTGCATGTGCAGTTCAATGTGTTTGCTGCGCTGATGTTGGACTGAATCTTTGCATAGCTGAATGGAACTTTGATTATCACACCAAAGTGTAGTCAGATGCTGCTGCTGAAAGCCAAACTCTGACAGGATTTGACGAAGCCACAAGGCTTCCTTACTAGCTTCTATGGCACCACGATACTCTACTTCTGCTGATGAAAGAGAAATGGCAGCTTGTTTCTTACAAGCCCATGTAATAGGTCTTGAACCAAGAGTGAACACATAACCGACAGTAGACTTCCGATCATCAGGGTCACCAACCCAATCGGAATCAGTGAAACCAACCAATAGAGGAGATGCTTCAGCACTGTAATGAATCCCAAACTGAACTGTACCTCGAACATAACGAAGTATTCTTTTAGCTTCTTTCCAATGACTTTCACGGGGGTTTTGCATGAACCGAGCAACAAGGCGAACAACAAAGGAAAGGTCAGGACGAGTATGAGTTAGATACAAGAGTTTTCCTACAAGTTGACGGTATAATGTAGCATCAACTTCAGGAGAAGTACAAGTGACTGAAAGTTTGACTCCAGACTGAAAGGGAGAAGGGGCTGGCTTACAGTCTTCCATGTGAAAATGACGTAGAATATCACAAACATACTTGGACTGGGAAAGGGAAATACCCTCCTTGGATTGCAAGACTTGAAGACTGAGAAAATAGTGTAAGTGTCCTAAGTCTGTCATTTCAAATTTCCTTTTAAGGCTAGACTTCACATGGTTTATAAGGTTGGGATCACTACCAGTAAGGATAAGATCATCAACATAAAGAACAAGGATGATAAGAGAGTTGCCCACTTTCTTGGTGTAGACAGTATTGTCAGAATGACACCTAGAAAAGCCAGATTCTAAAAGAAAGCTATCCATTTTGGCATACCAAGCCCGAGGAGCTTGCTTGAGACCATAAAGGGATTTCTTAAGTCAACATACAAGGCTGGAGTCTGTTTGTATGAAGCCAATGGGTTGTTCCATATAGATTTCTTCATGCAAGTCCCCATGCAAGAAGGCAGATTTAACATCCATCTGATGGACTTCCCATTTGAAAGAGGCAGCAAGGGAAAGAACAAGGCAGATAGAGTTCATTTTGGCAACAGGGGAGAAGGTTTCGGTGTAGTCAATGCCTTCAACTTGTGAAAAACCTTTAGCAACAAGACGAGCTTTATGTTTATCAACTTTCCCATCTAGTCCATACTTGGTTATGTAAACCCATTTGCATCTAACAAGTTTTCGTCCCTTTGGTAGAGGAACAAGATCCCATGTATCATTTGCCAATAATGAATGATATTCTTCATTCATAGCTGCTTCCCAATCTGGATGGCCTGAAGCCTTTGCAAAGGTGTCAGGATCATAATTTACTGGAGCTTGAGCCAGTAAAGAAGAGGCTCTCTTGAACTGAGAACGTGTACGTCGCTGATCTGTAGGATCACCGACAAGATCACCTGCTGCATCTCGAGAAGCACGAACCCATTTTGGAAGCTCAGGAGCTGAAGGAGGATCCTGAGATGGTGGGGGAGGATTGTCACCCTCACTTTCATCATCTGAAGAAGAAATGTTTTCAAAAGTAGAAGAGATAGGGAGAGGTGGCACAACCGCCAGACTAGGCTCGCAGGCCGATATATTTTCATCAAATTTTACATCTCTTCTAATGATAACATTTTTGGACTTAAATGGAATAAGTCTATAGCCTTTGACATTTTCAGAATATCCAACAAAAGTACATTTTTCACTCTTAGGTTCTAAAGCTTTATGCTTTTCATCTGGAATATGGGCCCACGCTTCACTTCCAAAAACACGAAAGTGACTTACATCTGGTTTGATTGAGCTCCATGCTTCTTTTGGAGTGATATTCTTTAAAGCCTTAGTAGGAGTGCGATTTATTATGTAATTGGCACAGTTAATTGCTTCTGCCCAAAAACTAAAACCAAGTCCTTTAGATTGTAGCATACAATTAGCCATTTCCTTTAAGGTGCGATTCTTCCTTTCAGCTACACCATTTTGTTGTGGAGTATATGGAACAGTATGTTGCATTTGAATTCCATTCTCAGTGCAATAGTTGATGAATGTGTTTTTAACATATTCTTCGCCATTATCAGATCTTAACTTAAGAATTTGATGTCCAGATTGTTTTTCAACAAAGGCCTTGAAGGCCAAAAAAGTGTTAAATACTTCACTCTTGAGTTTTAAGAAGTATACCCAAGTGCGTCTGGAGAAATCATCAATGAAAGTTAAGAAATACTTGCAGCCAGAGAATGACACAACTGGAAGTGGACCACATAAATCACTATGCACAAGCTGTAAAGGGGCTGAGGCGTGCCAAGAGGCACGTTTTTCAAAACTGTCCCGATGATGTTTTCCGAGTACACATCCGGAACAAACACCATCTCTGCAAGATACCATAGGAAGACCTGTCACCATATTTTCTTTACATAGATGCTAAAGGGAGCGATAGTTTAAGTGACCAAATCGCTCATGCCAAAGTTTGCTCACTTCATCGTTATGAGCAACAAATACTGAGGGAAGATTTGATGACCCAAAGTTGTGAAACTTATACAACCTTGTGGAATCATCAGCAATGCCAGTAGCCAAAATCTGTTTAGGATCTCTTAAGTCCTTGATTACAACATCATGAGGTGAAAATTCAACGATTTTACCTTCACCTGAATGAGTTATCTGATATACAGATAGAAGGTTGCAGGATAAGGTTGGAACACATAATACATCATTAAACTGACCATTGTCTAGATGAACAGTTCCAGTCCCTACAACATTAAGAGATCTATCATCACCAACATATATATTTTTGGTGTTACAATAATTTAAAGAAGAAAACATGGCTTTGTTTTTGGCCATGTGATAAGAAGCTCCAGAATCAATGAGCCACTCATGAGAATGAGAAGAAGAAGATACATTTAATGCATAGCCAGACCGAGATGCTTGACAACCACATGTAGAAAGTGCCATTCCTGAAGATGAAGTTGAAGTTGAAGATTGTCCCAAATGGATGTTATGCTTCTTCATTGCTGCTTCCAAGGCTTCCATCTTCTTAAAGCATTTTGATTCTAAGTGGCCATCTCGATTACAAAAATTGCAATGTCTATCAGTCTTCTTCCCTTTGTTTTTATTTGTCTTATCATTTTGTTGAAATGATTTTTCATTTTGGGGCTGAAATTGCTTAGGACCCTTGTTTGGTTTAGGACCATTCTTTTTAGGATATGAATTCTTGGGATTCTTTGAATTTGGTTGCTGCTGGGCGGCTAACGCTTTCTTGGAAGAGTTTCCAAGATTAAGAAGACTAAGGTGTAAGAGTTTTTCTTGTTCTCTTATTAAAGAATCACAAAAAGAGTCAAAGGAAGGGGAATTGTAGTATGTTCCTTGAGAAATGAAGGCTTCTCTTGTAGAATGGAAGGTGGAAATAAACATAGAGTAGGCTGGTCCCAACTTGGTAAGAATGGAGTAGATAAGATTACTATCTTCTTTCTTAACTTTAACACCTTCCAAAAGATATCTAAGGGTCTTGAACTTGGACAAGAAATCTTCAATGCAAGAAAAACTATTAGGGTCCAATGTAAGCAACTCATTTTCAAGTTGATGGGCTCTAATTTCATTTTTAATGCCAAAAACTTTATTGATTTGTTTCATTGCTTCATCAGGAGAATCAATTTCTGCAATATGGAATCTAAGATCTGGAGAAATAGACATCCCTATCAGTCCACGTGCTTGATATTGCCTATTTTCCCATTTAGCAGCCTTATCTTCATCCTTCGGTTTCTTTTCTTGGCCTGAGGCTATTCTGAAGAGACCTTTACCTCTAAGTAAATCCTCAATGTAAGCCAACCATTGGAAGTAGTTGGTGCTGTCAAGGGTAACTTGGTATTGTATTTCTATTTCAATGGAAACTGAAGCTAAAGATGCTGAAAATAAGTGTTCCAATGGATAGATCTCGAAAAATTAGGCTGGTTTAAAAAAAACGGCTCTGAAAACGGCTTCTGGATGAAGAAGTTATGGCTTTTTGAAAAAACGTTGTTGAAGTTGCCGATGAAGTGCGGGAATGTGCGGAAATGAAAAAGTCCGCCCCCACAAAATGGAGACTTGAACCCAAGACCTCTACTCTCTTAAAATAGCTTTGAACCAATTGATCTATACAAAAAATTTGAGAGAGAGAGAGAGAGAGAGGGGGGGGGGTGCTTTGGGTTGCGTGCTTGCCTTGAGAAAGCTCTTTTTCCCTACAAAACACAAAACACAAAACCCAACACGGACATGCAAAGAAAACGAACCTTATGGCTCGAAGTTAGCTTTAGCCAAAAAACTAAATATTTTCAAAAACGAACCTTGCGGCTCAAAGTTAGCTTTGGCCGGAAACTAAATATTTTTCTCAATGTTTCTGATTTTCCGAGATCACCCTAAGGCGCAGGGAAAAGAGCATACACATGAGAAAAATCCTTCCTTTTTGTTTCTGATTTGCCCAGATCGCACAGAGTCGCAGGGCAAAGAGCATACACATAAATGAAAGGTATAGATCCGGTAATAAAAAGGCTAAATAAACCAAAACCGAAATAAACAGAGAGAAAATAACAGTAAACTGCAAATAAACACTGTATACCTCCAGATCTTAAAAATGACGCAGCTAGGGCTACCAGAAACCTTTTCGCGTGAAATGAAAGGGGTTCCTCACTGGAAAAGATGCTCCGAACACAACAGAGCAGTCCTCTCGGCCCGAAAGCAGTCAAAAACAGCAGATCTAGGAAATAGCAGTCAGATGCAGTTCTACCGGCTTCAGATTTGGATCACCAACGGACGCGGCCCTCAAATAGCTCTGATACCATGTGGACGTTTGCCGTTACACCAAAACCCGCAGGTGTTGGTAAACATTACAAGCCAGTAACTAGGATCCCCAGGGTGGAAATTATCGATTCTATAGAGGTGCGGTGATTCTTCCAACACCCCCCCTCAAACGCAACTTCGGGGAATCGAACCTGGGTCCAAGCTCTGATACCATGTAGGAATTTACAGGGTAAGTTCCTCAGACAGAACACCAAAAGGACACCGCTCACAACCAGATCGCAGATCAATACACTAGTATTTTGACGTGGTTAAAACCCTCAAAGAGGGAAACAGTCCACGGCCTGAGCCAACGCGGCCACTTCAGGCAATTTATTAATAAAAGAATGAAAATTTACATATGTTTCTCTCATGCACGGATTACCCTACAAATGACCCTCCATGCGCTTTAAATAGAATTCATGGACCAATCGGGTGTCAAGCCATGGATCAAGTGTCGGTAATACCGAGGAGAGAATGAACCGTCGGATCACTACATATCGTGACCGTCGGATTGTAAGTTACAAAATGTACAACGGTAAAGAAGCACACTTTACCTAACTCTATACCTAACTCTACACTAGACCAAGTTGTACTTAACTATTTCATATGTGTCGGAATATCCTAACAGATACAGGGGTCATGAAGTTGGACCCAATGAAATGGGTTCGCGGAGTTCAGCTGGTTGGGATTTTACACATGTTATTCATACCTCATTTTCACCTCTCTAATATCAATACAGTGTTTGTGCACCAATTGTTAACTTTAGTGCATGATGGGTGTTTATGGCTAGATGAGCCTATCCCCATCACGGATATGTTAATCCATAGGATTAATAAGCTACCATAAAAAGGAGAGGACCCGACAAAGGAGTTTGTGGGAAAATCCCTAGAAAAACAACTTGCAGACTACATAAAGACTGAGTACGGGGTGGTAAAGGGAAAGAGCGAATATTCTATCCGCTCCATAACAGACCAGGCGGTACATTTTTCCGCGTAGATCCTCGCAGGCAAGATAATGCGGAAGTTCTGCGCAGATGAAGTGCTTGTGTGGTAATTTCGTTAGCCGTGCAGTGTGCGAATGGGGTCCAGTATAATTGGGCCTAGTATCTCTGTAGAGAATTTTTGGCTAAATATAACGAGGCGCAAGAGAAGAGTTAGCCGTTCCACTATGCTTGGCTCTTATTACTAATAGTTTTGGTGGCATGGAGGCTTTCGGAAGACAGTTAGTTCCCTCCGTTGAATGAGACCCTCCCAAAGGAATTGAAGTTCGCTTCATTGTGGTGGACAAAAAATGCGGCACGAAGTACATAATCCAAGGTTTTTTGGGTTTTCATGGAGATGGACATCTGCATGGATGTAAACCAGAGGCCAAGGTTATCTCCCACCTTATTCGAGCAGCTGAGGGCCTTCGCAGAATTTAAGGAAGACTTTCACAATGTCTGGATCTGCACAAGGAAAGACCCTCAAGAGGTATGGCACAAGCTGCCTTACTTGGTGGCCGACACGGATGTACAAGAGGTTGTGGGTGGATGGCCAACAGAGTGGTGCGAGCCTACCGAGTTGGATGTTGGGACAAACAAAGCAGGAGAAAGCTCCTCCGCACATAACTCTGTTGCGAAAAAGAAGAAAGAACAAGAATAGGAAATCATGCGGGAGAAGGATGCCCAATAAAAGAAAAAAGAAGTTGCTGCTAAGGCAGTTACGGAGGAAGTGAGGGCTGCGAAGGAGCACGCTGAGAAGGAAAAACAAGATACCTAAGCAAGCAACAAATCAGTGTCGTCGTGCACCGATGAACAAGAGATATCTGCATAGGGCAATGATGGGGGTGAGGAGGTGTCCACCCCCTTTAAATTCCAGAAGTGCACCAAAGAGACAACAACAGGCCCATGAAAGAAGTAGAAGTCAGATAAATAATCGTAGGTGGAACCTCTTGTGGTCACAGAGGACGATTTAGATGAGATCGGCGACAAGGTTCACGATACCACATCCGAGCTATGGTCACACTTTGAGCATAAGTATATGCAGACACTAGGGAGTGTCCAAAAGGATCTGCGCGAGCTACAGATCCAGACTGGTTGGATCCAGGTGAGTGTTGGGTACGTGAGCGTAGTGAAAGAGAGCCTGACTCAATCAAGTGTGAGTGTTTCAGAATTGGAATGGACAATGGACCTAAGGATCATTCTTCTACTAGAAGGATCATTGCAAACAAATAACCAGGAAGACCGCAACACATTAGAAAAGATCAAGGCTATTGGGATCAATGTGGCTACGCTGCCACTCCAAGCCATCCATGCATTACATCAGGGGGTCTCAAATGAGTTGTAGATCATGGAGCAACGCGCCCTTGTGCCCTTCAATGAATGTAAAGTAAATAATGCACAAATGTATGAGGAGAAGACACAAGCGCTAAAGGAGAAAGAGGAAATACAAGCGCAAAGCACAAACCTCGAGTTAGTAATTAAACAAGCCTGTTAACCAATTCCAAAATTGCATATCTCGGACGATGCACAGGCCGCGACGAAAGTCAGGAAGTTAACTGCTGCGATGTGCGACGCCAAAGATGAGGTTGGGGGAGTCACTTTTGAGTTCCAGATGAAGATAGCCAAACTCTAGCTCAATCTTTAACCAACTACACTACTAGAAGTTCAGAAACAAAGAGGTGCAATTATAGAAGAATCAATGGGTCAACTAGATGTCGCAGTTCACAATTACGAACAACTATTCAATCAGGTAATGGGACTATGGGATACATTGCAGGAGGACCCCAAGATGTAACAATTCGGAACATAGGAATTAGGGAAGCACAGTAACAATATGATGAAAGCAATACGACTGCACGGATGTTGGTTCCCATCCAGTGCTTTGTGTGCCTACAGGAAGGCAAGGTAATTTAGACGCAGATCCAGGAGTTACAGAAAAAGTAGTCCCTGCTAAGAGACCAAATTCAGCCTTGGACAAAGGAAGCCAATCAACTTTCAAAAAATATTCATGAGAATCTAAAGGCCATGCAGCAGACCCATAGGACTACGCAACTTGCAGTGGAGGGGTAAACCACAGAGAAACTGGTCTAGGAGGTACAACAAGTAGCGGAACAGAGTACCGTGGAGCTTTAGGCATTGACCAAGGCATTGAGCGAACTCCACCAAAAAGTGGAATGACCAATTGAGTGACTCGAGGGCAAGTCACGATATTTGTGTTGGGGGCCTGTTGGGATGGGATCTCGAGGGGTAGAGTTGAATTAAGTTAGTCATTTTTTGTAAAGAATTTTGTAAAGGATGTAAAGTCTCTGTGAAATATGGATGCAGAGTGCACATATAGATAAGAGTCAAAGGGGTCTTAGCCCCTTGTTTTGGTCGGTTTTAAGACTCACCCATGAGCCGGGGGCCATGGTATTGTATTAGAAAAGCTATAAATAGTTGAGTCATAGTGAGTCTTAGAGATAAATTTTGATAGAGAAGAATAGAGAGATGAATGAATGAATGATGTTGTAAGGGTTTGATAGACAGGAAGGTCTGTTCCTGTTAGTAGCGAAGGAAAGGCTCCGCAGTTGAGTGCACGGAGGCCTAGAAGAGTCCACAACTGAGTGCATGGACCCCTACAGATGAGTGCGTAGGGTAGTTGAAGTTTGTACTGAACCGATTCTGATTAATAAACACTGATTTTGGGTTGGAAATACTTGCATCTGTGATTTATCTGTTTATCTATTTATCTCGCTTTGAATACTTTTTTCTTGAAGTAATGTGTCTTACCTACTGTGACACAGGTAAGTTCCCTCTGCGGACAGAGGCAACCACTCTAGCCCTAGAGTGGGTCTAGTCATTGCAAAGACAATACCAAAGAAAATTTCCTTCGAAATTTGGTGTTATGAAGGCCTACGTTCAGTTCGACGTTCGATGAATTCCTCGTCGTGTTGCTCCAGCTCTTGTTCTTCTAGTCATTTATACCTAAAAACAACATGTAGAGAAACACCACAAACACAATAGAAAACGACCAAGCAATCTACTTGAAGAGTCAAGGAACCTCAAGCTATCGACATACAATTTAACACACGATATAGGAAACAAGCTATTGATTTGTATTAATATAAATCAAAGTAAAACTTACAACCGAGCCTTGATGTCGTAAGCCTCCTCGAAGGGTCCTGTCATTATGTCTCTGTAAGCATTTACTTGTGAACTGTCTCCTAAGGGAACATATGAATCTCTCTTTCGTCCAAAAGGATTGATGCTAGAAAGTTCTCAAGCCAACTCTACTCAAACTTCTCTCAAACCAAAATACATATGGGGCTACTGCCACACTCCAATAACACTCTCTACCTCTACTCCTCTCTTAGAAACCTAAAACTATCAAATTACATCTAGCTATCATCCAGTTACATCTGAGCTAGCTGATCTCATTCATGGAGGAGATATTTATAGGAGGGAGAGGTCCCATAAGAGAAGGAAGGAAGAGCTTATCTATTAGAGAGGTTGCAAAAAAGGTGGAACAACTATCCCAGAGGAGAGAGGTGAGCTCAACTGACCCAACAACCAGCCCTAGGACTGCCCATGAAGCAATTTCATCTCGAAGTTTCAATGAGTTGTTGAAAAACTTGCCAAATTTGGCTTGTCGCGGGTGCAACATAGGGACAGAGCGAAGACTTCGCTAGGGCTAGTGTTAACTTGACCATCTTCACGAGAGGGATAACTTTTGACCTACGATGACCCAGAAACTTAGGTAAAAAGGGGTCTTCTTCAGGGATAATGAATTGAGACATTCTTCCTGAGATTGCAAGGAAGGTAGTGACACATAATTAGCAACATGACACAACACAGATGTCAGTAACATGGACCGACAGTGTCTAGGATTAGGGAATGCAGGGTCGGTGACAAATAGCAGTGTAATAGATGCCCCCTAAAGCATGAAGGCTGAGAGAGTGGGGGGGGTGAAATTCTTTACAAATCCATAACCGAAACAGAATGTCCTCGCGAAGAACCTGTAGACACAAGTACAACTGATATCTCTGATACATGAGTACATAGTGAAAGGAAATAGATGTTCATAAGGCATGGACGCAGCCATCCAAAAGATAAACATAAATGGTTTGTGGTAGGGACGCAACCACCCAATCAAAAAGACCACAAAAGAGACTTAGGTATGGTCGCAACCATCTAATCAAAAGAGTCATGTATAAATCAATCCACACAACCTGGACTTGTGTAATCTGAGCCCAGGGTCTTAAATCCCAACCTGATCATGGTACAATTCCTAATTTGTGAATAGATGTATTGAAGTCGAGCATACTAGAAAATCACTTGATTAATGGCCAATGATGTAAAGCGTTAACAAGAGCGAGAGAGACCACCAGTAATGTCAATGGTTCTCAAGGTACTGCTAGTACAATCCACAAAGTGTGAAGAATCATCTGAAGTCGAACACTTGTGAAATCACTCGATTGAAGACCAATGATGCAAGCCTGTCATCGAATGCAGAGAACTTGCCATTGAGGCATGCAAGCCCTAAGGTACCAGAAAGGAGTCTTTAGATCAACTTCCCAGATAATGAGCTGAAGTTGACAGGAAGCGACCGGTCGAAGGAGGGCCATAATGTTTCCCACATCATCAACGCGAGACAAAGGAACAAGATGATTGTGAATGAGACAGAGAATCTGAGGATGGTGTGTAAGGCTACAAATTGCAGAAGGATTAAGCTCTTGAACACATCGGCGACACGACTCCGAAATTTGGCAGCATTTTGGGACCAAGAGATCAAAGGTCATGGCGATGCAGCAAGGATCATATGGAAAGAGGCAAAATGAATAACCCAAAACCCAGAAGGCCAATGATAAAATGAGGATATCCCAACTTGACACGAAGCAAAAAGAGTGTCGATGTCCAAGAGCGACAAGCTGCCGTAATAACTAATACAATCAACAGAATGTTTCCAAATTTTCCCCCACCATTTCTGGCGAGTACCCCAATTATTTTTTAAACACAAGCTTGAAGGGGATAACATATGCTTGTAATGTAAGTTCATCCTTCGGACGAATCCGACCTAGTGATTTTTAACGAGCCCTAGGAAGGAGAAGCTCGGTCTCGTCATGGTGATGAGTCCAATGTCGTTAGGGTTTAACGAGTTTGACATAGGTAAAGCTCAAAGTCTTTTTCATGTTTAGAGAGTTTGAAAAAGACACGTAAAATAAAACTCCAAAGGTCCCTTTTCGTAAATTTGTCCCTCGAATCCGAAAAGGTAGAAAACAATATCCAAGGGAACTTATTGACCGTGACCTTTTTCGTAAACAATCTATCTCAGCCCGGAAAAGGGGTAAATGTATACTGGGTAGATGACGCTTTGTAGCCCTTAACGAGTTCAAAGCGACAAGAGCTTGGTGATCTTTTCATGTTTCGAGAGTCAGAAAAGGACTTAAAGATGACTCCAAAAGGGACTTTTTCGTGTTTTTACCGAGTCCAAAAAGTATAAAATGTAACTCGCAAGTCAGTCACCAGAGTTCGTGAAACCTATTTCTGCACAAAAACAAGTGTAAGATCCATCTTTGATATAAAAATACGTGAAATATTCAAAAATAGACAAAACCCTAATTTACAAACCCTAATTTGACCAAAAAGGCTTATAAAAGAGTCATTTGGTAAAAATCAAATTACTTTTCATTGTTTTACCTCAGAGTGAAAAATTTACCCTTGCGCATTCGAAATTGCAACGGTCGACTGGAGGAAGATCAACACCTTGTCAGCAAATTCGTCTGGTCCAGGTAGGCACTAGTCGATTTCCTGCACATTTAGATAGATAATATTTCGTTTTTAATGGTATGAGCCGCCACTTAGGAAGGATTTAGGGCCGGCATATTCGCGGTGGTCATTGCGAGTCGCCAGCTCGGGACCGCGACGACCCAAAATTTTCCATGGGGAGAAAATGGGGTCTTCGCGACTATACATGGAAAAGTCGCGAAGATCCCAATTTTCCCGAATGGTAGATTTTGGCTCGGCACACCTGTTAGAAAAATAGGCACGCCGAGCGTCGATTCTTGATATATCTCAAAACTTAAGCAATTTTCTTGGATTTTAAGCACAAGTGGAGTACTTACAATCATTTATGTGTGTGTATAGGAAGAAAACATGGTGATTGAGTGGAAGGAACGAGAGCATAGTGGCGATGATGAATTAGCCATGGGGGACCAAAACTGCTTAGACGTGCTCCGGAACTGTGGTCTATTGAAATTTTTCATGGTGCCCTGTCTGAGGGCACAACCAGACCTACTCCAATATCTAGTTGGAGCATGGGATCCGAATGAGGGCAAGTTCAATATCCGAGGGCAAGAGCTGGAGATTGAGGCAATAAACATTTACTTCCTGACGGGGTTGTCACGGAGGGGGGAAAGGCCCCGCATGACAGGGACCCGGATCACTGGAGAAACCATGGACATGATGATGGGAAGACTGTGTCCAGAGGCAGAGAAGTCAGATAAGGGTGGAAAGCTCAAGATTGCGACTATTAGAGATTTGTCTCTTTGAGTCCTCCTCTCTACCATCACTAGAGCGACTGGCTCACAGGCCCCACATGAGGCCACCAAAACCCAACTCCAGCTGGCAGTCGACTATATGGATCCCACCTTCTTCAACTGGACTAAGGCCGTGGCTATAACTTAAAATGGAAATTAACAAAGTGTTAGCGGGGGGACATCAAATAGTTCAGGTATGGGTCCATTCTTGTATCATTCAACCTTGAGCGTCTTCCTATCTTCCAGAGATAGGAAACAGTTGCAGCATGGCTGATGCTGCGGGAGCCATGGATGACTCGGTGGGTGACGCTGATGCCTTGAGGAGGCGGGGGTCAACATATGTCATGGAGATCCGAGTTTTTCCAATGGTTAGATTGCCAACTTGTTGTTGTCGAGGAATGGCCATATGCTGGGATAGGTTGCAGGGGTGATCCAAATTTAGTACTCCCCCCTGGGGAGCACTGGGACAACAGAGGTAACAAATTTTGATTTTTAAAGACTTTGTAATTTTTTTTTATCATTTTTTACATATGTTTTGATCAGTATGTTTCAATCTTGCAGATGTTGGGCCGGAAAGGCCGGTAGGTTTGTCTCCGATTGCTTGGAGAGTTGAGTGGGAGTTTGAGATTCCTCCTCCCAGTGGAGATGTAGAGGACGAGTTCGCTCGTGACCTAGAGGGGTTGATGGAGGGGATTCCTGACTACACAAGATTCGAGGATGTCCCTTGATAGTACCAATGACACACAACAGGGGTGTCGGGCAGGATTCATCGACTACTCAGACGTGTGGTCCGAGAAGTCGTGTGCTATAGAGAGAACCAACGCAGATTAGACTCCTATGTTTAATTTCTGCAATTTTTGAAAGACATGTTGTCTTGCGATGTAACCCGAACATATATTTTTTGAGCACTACGATGTGCAACACTTGTTATAGATATATATATACCTATGTTTTTCTATATTGACTTATTATGTCTTTAATGATTTACTTTTGATAAATGTCGCAAATGTCTATCTAATACATGATTTGCCAATGCATTAGTTAATGTATTTAGTCTTCTAGGAATGTGTCGATATGTAATATAATCAAAATTCATTTCCAGTAAACGAACACGTAAATACAACCTTAAAATTTGAGGGTTTATGACGGAATAATGCCCGTTGAGTTGAAGAACAACAAGATGTGAATCCAGATTCACGATCAATGCACGAATATCGGGGGCAACAACCTCAATCAATAATTCAATGACTGCACTATATTCAGTGACATTGTTCATAGTACATCCTAGAAAAACACCTTGAATATCTACCAAATCACTGTGAGGATCGTAGATAACCCATGCTGCGGAGGAAATATTTCGGGTACTGCGACATGCACCATCAACGAAACTGACATAAGGTGCGACAGACATCTGCATAAGAAGCAAAAAGGACATAATAAGCGGCAAATGCTTACACACCAAGCCAAACATGTACAAAATGAAAAACACACTTATGTACACAACACTGCATGAAAGACTCATGCATAATATTTCTTGAGATAAAGCCCATTCCGGGGCTTATCTAAAGGGTTGCCTTCGTAATCAATTAGCTCATAAGCCCCTTTTTGCAAAACATGTTTGACAATATAGGGCCCATGCCACATGGGTTCAAATTTTCCTACTCCTAGCTTGTCATTAGCTGATCATATAGTAGGACTAAATCCCCCTCCGTGAAAGAACGTGGATTGACTGTCTGATCGAAGTGAGTTTTCACTCTCTTCTTTTTTGCTTTAATGACTAAAGAGGCAAGTCAACGAGTCTTGTCAAGCTGTTCTAGATAAAGAAGGCGTTCTTCCACTAGAGTAGTATTCGGGAGAAATTCGATCGCTAATTTGAGAGAAGGGATTTTGCATTCAATCAGAAGGGTAGCTTCCAGACCATAAACGGAATGTCGTGAATTTGGTTGCATCCTTAACTGAGGTACAGTAGGCCCATAGAGTGGAAAACAACATCAAATGCCAGTTGGACTTGTGCATTCCAATGGTACGCTGAAGCATAGTAACCAACACTTTGTTTACTACCTCGACTTGGCCATTGGCCTGAGGGTAGTAAGGCGTCGAACTATCGTGATGCAAGCCTAACTGAGTTGTCAACTCAGTCATCATATAACCACGGAAATGGGAACCATGATCAATGACTATAGCCCGAGGGACTTTGAACTAGGTAATTACATGATTGAACTGGAATTGCACAACTGTCTTACCATCGTTAGACAATGTAGGCATCACTTCGGCCCATTTCGTAAAATAATTGGCGGTAATGATGATATATCCATGCCCCATGGCCGAGTGAGGGTTACAGGTCATAAAATCAGTGCCCCATTTAGCAAAAGGGCTGACGGTAATGATACGATGCAAAATGGAAGGTGGCTCATGCATCTTCCTCTGGTAAATTTGACACGCATGACAGGAGTAGATAGATAGAACGCAATACTTGAAAATGGAGGGCCAAAAGTAACCAACACAAAGAATCTTTTAGGCAGTAGCATAATCAGACATATGACACCACAGGCGCCAGAGTGACAGTCATTTAAGACTTTTTCAGCTTCCTCGAAAGTCAGACAATGACGGAGAATTGAATCAATGCCAAGACAGTATAAAGTGTCTCTAACAATACAATAGGGCCGAGAATGGTGGCGAATGCGTCACCAAGCATCCTTAGACAAATCAGGGCAGAATGAAGATGTCTGGAGGTAAACAATAATGTCACCGTACCAGGGATCGAGAGTACTGGTCAAGAAAAGCGTGTCGTTTGGAATGCGATCCTCTATCCGAGAGGGAGCGGAAGCAAACGGTAATGAACAAATCAACTCAGTGAAGGTCAGTGACTTCTTAGACTTGACAGTGGTAAACTCCAAATCAAACTCTTGAAGGATAACAATCCATTTGGAGTATTTGTCCCCCAGCAATTGACATGATAGAATGTATGTCATCGGGTTGCAATCTGAAATCATGGTCATAGTGCGCAACAAAATATAATGATGAAAACGTTGGACAACTTGGACAGCTGCCAAGGCTAGCTTCTCGACATAAGCATAGCGAGTCTCGATGTCAAGAAGGTTGCGGCTAAGATAATATATGACATGCTCAGAACCATCGTCGTCGTCTTGAACCAAAACCATACCAATGGTACTATCAATGACAGCTAGATAAAGCGAATAATCACGATGATAGTTGGGTGGACGCAACAAGGGAGCAGAAACAAGAAGTGTCTTGAGCTGCTCGAATGACCTTTGGGTGATGTCATCCCAAATAAATGGAGTGTCACGCTTAAGGAGACACGTGTAACCTTTAGCAATCTCGGCATAGTTAGGGATAAAATGATGTAGGAAATTAGCCTTCCCCTGCAAACTCTACAACTGATGCAAAGAAGTAGGAGGCAGGAGATTCAGAATAGCTTCAAACTTGAGTGGATTGAGACGAATACCTCTTTAGAAACGACAAACCTAAGGAGTCTGTCGGATTCGACGCAGAAGACACACTTATGCGGATTGAGACGAATACGGTAATGTCTACAACGAAGAAAAATTTGGCGGAGGTGGTTCGAATGGTTGGTGCGTTTAGCTGAATGAGCTGGAAGAGCATCCAGATAAGGCTGAACAATGTGTCTGATGTCATGAAAAGCATAGGAAATTGCTCGCTAGAAAGTTGCACCGGCATTCTTCAGGTCAAAAGGGAGCTTTTTTTAAGCAAAAGTACCCCATGGATAGATAAAGGCAGTTTTGTGCTGATCGACAGGCAAAATATTGATCTGGTTGTAACCAAAAAAGCCATCCATAAAAGAGAATATCTCACTCCCAGCACAGTCATCGATAAGCTGGTCAATAAAGGGAGTAGGATAGTTATTTTTCAGACATGCACGATTGATGTCACGATAATCAACACAAACCCTAATAGTGCCCTTCTTTTTGGTCATAGGGACAATGTTAGATACCCAGTCTGTCAGTGGAATGGGGTAAATAAACCCTGCCTTGAGAAGTTTTTCAACCTCTCCCTTAATGGTAGCGGCCTTTCTCGGGTGCACAAGACATAAACATTGACGAATTGGCTTTGCAACAAGATACGTAGGTATCTCGTGTACCACAATACTTGGATAAATATCGAGCATTTCTTCATACGACCAGGCAAACACATCGTGAAACTCTCGAAAAAGGTCGGCGTAAAGCTAGATCTCCTCAGGAGAACAAGTCACTCAAATGTGAATATTTTCAACAATCCATGGTTTAACAGAGATTTCAATGGGCATGGTTTACGTAATATTTCCCATATTCCCCTCAGAAAAAACCTCTTGAGTTAATATGGGCATCTGAAGTGGCTGAGAAGGAACATAGGAGGCAAACTTATCCAGATAGGCAGTCATGGCCCCATGGCCTCAGAGAAACGAGGAACAATGATGATTATCGAGCCAAGGAGGATCCTCAAAAGACATAGTCTCATGAATCACATCATTATAAGGAAATGTCTCTTGTAACGGATCGGGAGAAGCAATATCTCCAAGCCAGGGGGGATTGCACATACATGTGGAGAGATATACTTGAAGGAGTAGAGTCAGAAGATGAAACCAAAGCCAAAACGATTTCAACATAGTTGAGCTCTTCAGGGCTCAACGACATAAATTCACCCCATGAATCCACTTGATCGAGGGGGGGAATTACCCAGGGATTAGGATTGATAGAGATAATATTAATAGAGGTGACATTAGGAGGTGGGAGTGAAAAAACACCCATAAGGGCGGGATCTTTAAAGAGTCCAGCACCCACACTCTCATAGGGAATATTGGTATGCTCCACACATGGAACATTGTCATCTGAGGAAGAGGAAGCGAAGAAGGACAATTGATCAACCGTAACAATTTTCCCTTGATGAGGAAAATGGAATACACGAAATAATGATGAAGCCATAGCACGCATAGTGTATGTCCAACTTCGACCCAACAAAAGGTTGCAAGTCAGATTAGCTTCAACAACTTCGACTTCGACGTCAACCGTCTTCCCTTCCAAGGTGATAGGCAAGCACGAGAGAATACCAAATGGATGAGAATCTCTTCCATCAAATGCTTCGAAGGTATTAGGATATTGACTCAAAGGGGGAGAACCGATGGCCTTACAACAAGCAACAAACATGATGCAAGTTGAGGCGCCTTCATCAATAACAATACGATGAATATTCTTCAAGTTAATGATGACTTGAATGAGAGAAGCAATTTGATGAGGCAAACACGACACATGGTTTTCAAGATCGAATGTAATTAACTCAGAATCGACCGGATCAATGCCACCAATGGCAGATAACAGAGACTTCCATTGGGGGGGACAACTCTGGAGAACTTCCAACGCAGACATAGTCGAAGGAGCTTGGGCTAAGTCTTCAACAATACTATAGTGCTGTGCAGTACGAGAATTGGGGTTATAGGAAGATTTCCAGAGAACTCCCTTAATAGGAGGTCTAATGATAGACTCGGTGCTGGGATGTTCAATATTAAGAGGGCTAGAACTGGATGAAGGAACGTTAGAAGGTACTTCAGGTTCCTTCCCGGTGTATGGAGCGTAATCTTTCGATCGAGTACTCACATGAATAGGGGTAGTCTCAGCCATAAAAACCTGGGAGCCAAAAGTGGAAGAGGATTGAGGTTGGTCTACCACCATTTGAGTTTGCTGGGAGGGAAAAGGCTCTTTAAGTACAATAGGAGTCCCCGAAGTCCCCTTAAGCAAATGACTAACCTCAGACTATCTAGGATAGTCTTTAGTGTAGTGATCCTCATCACAGATAAGACAAGGATACTTAGGTTTGTGTTTAGAACCATCATTGGTATGAGTCTTAGGAGGTTTTTGCTTTGGTGCATTGGCCTTATTTTTACCTTTCCCTTTCTTCTTACCTTTCGAAGTTTTCTCTACCGCGGTAGACTGAATGACATTAACTTCTAAGGTTTTCCCAGTATTAGATGTATACTAAGAAGCATTTTCAACATGAGCAGTAGGTTTTTTCTTCGCAGGAGTCGTGGAAGACTTTCAAGAAGACTAAGCAACAAAACCAATAACACCATCGATAGAAGGCGTCGACGGGGCTTTAGAAGTTCCAGGTCGCGGAGTGTTAGGTAAGACATCATAAAGCATGCCAGATTGGGAATAAACCAAATCAAGATACTGAGCACGCGCGATGGCTTGCTCTTCAGTAACACATGCCCCCATAATATCTTGGGCTATCGAACTGACAAAAGAGGTAGTAAACGAGTCAGTCAGAAGCTGATTAGGGATCCAAAACTTAATCAAATGGCGCCACCTTCTCCATTCATGAATATAATCAGAGATGTGGGTAGCCGTGTCCTGTTTCAGAGAAGTAAGGAGATGTGTTCCCATTTCATAGCGAATCGGTAACTGAAAATGAATAAGAAATGCCATCACAAGAGAGTTAAAGTCTTGGAAAGTTCCACGAGTGAGTTCAATATACCATTTCACAGCGGAACTAGTAAGAGTCCATTGAAAAATATGGAGATGGAAAGAATCGTCAAGCCATGAATTAGATGAAGACCAAAGATGATAAGTCATAACATGCACTTGGGGATCCTCTCTAGATTTGCTGTCAAATTTAGGACAATCACCGAGAATCTTGGTTGGAATTCGTGGCCAATATGGATTATGAAGTATAGGGTCATTCGTTAGCTTGGACACATCGGGCGGTTCCAAAGTCGCAAGAAAAGGTAATTGAGGGTTAAAAGACATCACGAGACTTTGATAAGTGCCAGTGTTAGGGTTCCAACCAAAGCCTTGCTGCCCCCATGGATTTTGTCCATAAGGGTTATAGTTGGGCGGATTAATGCCATAACCTGGTTTTTGACCCAGATTTTGACCGCCAGCAAACCACTGGTTACCAGCTTGACCAACAGGGGAAACATATGCCTGCTAAAAATTCTGATAAGAATTAACTTGAGGTTGCTGATAGTTCTGATACGGAGCACCCTGAGGTTGCCCTTGGGGTTGATGAGGTACTTGGAGACCGTGTTGTGGCTGAGGTTCAAACTGTGCCTGGGGCCCAGGTTGCATTTGATAAATAGGTTGAGCTTGGAATCCAACCTGAGTTTGGGGGCCGGTTTGAGTTTGGAGTCCAGCCTAAGTCTGGAGACTGGGTTGAGCTTGGGAACCAGCTTGCGTCTGAGTGCCCGGTTGACTAAGAGTTGGATTGACTTGACTAGACTGATGTCCTTGTTGGAACTGGGCTGACCCAACTGACCAGAAGGTTGGCCTTGTTGGAACTGAGGTTGACCTATCTGACCAGAAGGTTGGCCTTGCTGGGCGATAGGTTGGCCTTGCTGAAACTGAGGCTGTCCTACTTGACCAGAGGGTTTTCCTTGCTGGACAACAGGTTGGCCTTGCTGAAACTGAGGTTGACCTAGCTGACCAAAAGGTTGCCCTTACTGGGCAACAAGTTGGCCTTGCTAGAATTGAGGCTGACCTGGTTGGCCAGAAGGTTGCCCTGAATAAACAAAGGAGGAACCTATGGAGGCCAAAGGTTGTCCCTAAAAGGGTTGTCCTTGTAAGCTCGAAGGTTTTCCTTGAAAAGGTTTCCCTTGCAAACCCAAAGGTTGTCCTTGCGGGCCGTGGTAAGTAGTGTGATTCTAGGCAACCAAAAGCGGAATGTAATTCTCAACTGGGACCCTCAGAGGAAGAGACCCAGTGTAATAAATATGAGCTCCATGATGATCATAGTAGTGCGGAGGGTTATGCGGAACATACAGCGGTTGAGAACCTAAAGGGTTATGGATCAGATTTTGAAGAGCAAACAGGTATTGCTCATATGAAAATCCCGCTAGAATGGAATTCGAAGAGATCGGTACAGTACCCGTAGGTTGTCTGACTCCAGAAACCAAAGGTGAAGGACTGTTGCCATCGGGTCTGAAAGATAACCCAGTAACAATAGTAACTTCCGAAGATGCGGTAACCACACTGATAGAAGGGGCTTTAGATGCCACACAAACGGCGGGAATTAATGGAATGGACGTAATTGATGTAACCTGTGTCTGAGGTATGGAAGTCAAGGCCGAATGAGCAGACATGAAAGGTCTTGAAGTCAGAATTGTAGTATGAGACCACATAGAGCTCTGATGCAGAGATGTAGAGACAAGTATGTCAGCCATAGTGCGATAGCAAAGTGGCAATGACACATTTGGAGCGGTGTGGAAAGGAAAACCTTCCGGGGGAAACTGATGTTCCTCGGTCGACATAAGGCTCTCTTGACTACTAATGGGACTTGACTCATCCATGTCGGAAGTGGCCATCAGAATTAAAGCACTAGGAGGAGTAGATGGGAGGTCCTCGTCTAAAAATTCCCAAACGTTGGGAGGATTCCAATTGATATCAAAAGGTTCCTCACCTAGAGCTCGAGAGGCAAGAGACTAAACACTCGGGACAATAGGAAGAATGCTAGTAATAGACGATACCTCAGAAGAGACAGGAGAAAGGGGTTCTCCGTCACCTGGTAAGGACGACGGATTCGGTGAGTCCACCAGGATGGCCTAACTCAAAAGTCTGGGAGAGATGATATAATTAATAGGGTTGCAAAAAATCTTCCAAGATATTATCACAATGTAGCCAAGATTAATAGGTAAAATGTTATCGCAGACAAATAAGCTTTATGACACTGGAACAAAATATTGCCTTTTCATGTTTAGAAATTCGAGAAAAAGGACAAAAGATGACTCTAGTCACCTTCGAAGTTTAATGAGCCTGAAAGGACAAGTGCTCAGATGATCCTTTTACTTTTAAGGAGTTGAAAAGGAATGAAAGTGACTGCTCTGGAATTCTAGGCAAAAGGTTTACCAGACAAATTGTAAAACTCCATATACACCTTGGTAATAAAATGAAAGAGAAATGACCAAGGACTTCCCGTACAGTAGTTAATCTTCCCGAATGCTGTGTTAGGTGCGTTATGACTCATAAGGCAGTAGACTCGGCTTCCTATGGGTAATAGGATGATAACCTAGTGGGGTCTCCCAACGTATACACGACAATATAGGGAGCACAAATCCGTACTAGTATCTATTGAATCACAAAAGGAGGAATCACCCAACCTTAGTGAAAACAATAGCAACTAGGTTTAACGACGCCGGAACGCATCTCTAGCCTAGACCTCTAGATATGTGAGCATTAGGTTCCAATGCATTTTTAAGTTCATTCAATAAATTTTAAGAATTAATCTTGAATTAAGTCTCGGTTTTAAGGCCATATCGAATGTATCTTTAACACTCCTATAATGCAACTAAATGAGAAAAAAGACCATTCTCGTTGGATGAACAACTAGCTAAGGAAGAGTGAGAGGTTCAATGCATAACACCTGAATGGCAAACAAGCAAACCAATCAAATAAAAAGGAATACTTCTACCATTTACTCAAACTTGCAAGCAATCTGAACAAGAAAAAATGAGAAACACACTTTTTGCTTTTCAATGTCTTAATCTCAAGAATTTACTAATGCAAAAATCGTCTTTCAAACCTTAATACAAGATGAATGAAATTTTTGATTTTTTTTCAAATAAATGATAAGCAACTACATGCAAAAATGAATCAAAGACTTAAAACTAAGGAAATAATCCTTTTACAAAACTGGAAAATTTTTTCATTGACTGGGAAGCAAAGTGATTTATACCAAGCGAAGGAAGGAGACTGAACAAACAAGACAAGGAAGTTTGGTGACCAAATGCCACACACCAATCAAGAGGATGAAAAACAACAAAAAGGAAGAAGCCTCAAACAACATGAGAGATTATACCAAGCAGAGCCTAAAGATCTCAATGGATGAGTGACCGAAGCAAATCAAGCATTCGAGAAACCCTAAGGTATTTAGGTCACATGGTTCAGGAGGGAGGATTTGAAAAGACTTGAA
This sequence comes from Pinus tabuliformis, assembly GCA_031772625.1. NCBI lineage: Eukaryota > Viridiplantae > Streptophyta > Pinopsida > Pinales > Pinaceae > Pinus > Pinus tabuliformis. Next base: position 117,029,548 of record CM062819.1, read on the forward strand.
AACCAAAATTGAAAATCTTAACAATAAACACTTTTGACACAATAAAGAGGAGAAAAACAAGCTCAGAGGACAGAACACACTAGCCGATCAACCAAACAAACTTCAAAATTTGAAACTTACAGGAATCGTTGCAAGTAAAAAACTAGCAACATGCGCTGACAACAAATCGTTGCACCTCCCTAACTAAGCACTTTGTGACGTCATCACAAAAGTACATCAGTTAGCTGTGCCGAGCTGATTTCAGGACTCGTCACGACTGTTAGACAATTTAATCGCTCCGTACGGTAAAAGGCGCAACCCAGAAGACAACACAGATGCAACTACTTCACGACTATTAGAAAATAAGCAGCGACGACCTTAGATCAAAGGCAAAAAATCAAAGTTGGACTGGAGCAAGGCCAGATCTGTCACTCAGAAGGGTGGGAAGGCTACAGGAGTAATCTGACAACTTCCAGAATAGAGGATGCTACCCAAACAATAAAGAAGACAATAAACAATCAAAACCAATCAACACAAAAGACAAAAGACAAGTCCCCAGTATGGTCGCCAACTTGTGACATAGGTAAGTTCCCTCTACAGACAGAGGCAAGCCCTGTAGCCCTAGAGTGGGTCTAGTCACTGCAAAAACAATACCGAAGAAAATTTCCTTAGAAAGTTGGTGTTATGAAGGTCTACGTTCAGTTCGATGTTCGATGAAGTCCTCGTGGTGTTGCTCCAACTCTTGTTCTTCTAGTCACTTATACCAAAAAAAAACATGTAGAGAAACACCACAAATGCAATAGAAAATTACCAAGCAATCTACTTGAAGAGTCAAGGCACCTCAAGCTATCGACATACAATTTAACACACGATATAGGAAACAAGCTATTGATTTGTATTAATATAAATCAAAGTAAAACTTACAATCAAGTCTTGATGTCGTAAGCCTCCTCAAAGGGTCCTGTTGGCATGTCTCCGTAAGCATTTACTTGTGAACCGTCTCCCAAGGGAACATATGACTCTCTCTTTTGTCCAAAAGGATTGATGCTAGAAAGTTCTCAAGCCAACTCTACTCAAACATCTCTCAAACCAAAATACATATGAGGCTACTTCCACACTCCAATAACACTCTCTACCTCTACTCCTCTCTTAGAAACCTGAAACTATCAAATTACATCTAGCTATCATCCAGTTACATCCAAGCTAGCTGATCTCATTCATGGAGGAGATATTTATAGGAGGGAGAGGTCCCATAAGAGAAGGAAGGAAGAGCTTATCTCTTAGGGAGGTTGCACAAAAGGTGGAACAACTATCCTAGAGGAGAGAGGCGAGCTCAACTGACCCAACAACCAGCCCTAGGACTGCCCATGAAGCAATTTCATCTCGAAGTTTCGACGAGTTGTTGAAAAACTTGCCAAATCTGGCTCGTCGCGGGTGCAACATAGGGATAAAGTGAAGACTTCGCTAGGGCTAGTGTTAACTTGACCATCTTCGCAGGAGGGATAACTTCTGACCTGCGATGACCCAAAAACTTAGGTAAAAATGGGTCTTCTTTAGGGATAATGAATTGAGACATTCTTCCTGAGATTGCAAGGAAGGCAGTGACACATAATTAGCAACATGAAACAACACATATGCCAGTAACATGGACTGGCAGTGTTCGGGATTAGGGAATGCAGAGTCGGTGACAAATTACTGTGTAACACCTGTGCGAATTGGGTTAATTGAATATGTTTATGCTTAATAATATGATTGAATGATGTATGCGAAGTTCTAGGTCTAAACTGAGTTAGTTTCGGATAAAGAATATAGGTCTATGCGACAATAGATCTAGATCCCCAAAACCCTAGAAGACATGTCTATGCGTGTGAAAGTAGCGGTTCTATGCTCTTAGGGTTTGAATAAGGCAATTGATTGGAGTCGTGAAGGATTAAAGTTACTTAGGCTGAATTTAGGGTTTAAGCTCTGTCAGAAGGTTAGATCTATGCTGAAGCAGATCTAAGGCACTGAAAGACATCACATTAGTCTCTGGATGCAGAAAATTGGTTCTTGCATCCCCCAATACTGCTTCCGGTGAGACTGCAACCTGCACTACGCAGGTTGTTACCGAAAGGACCAACAGTGTAGGGTTTTTTTGGTTGGCACAACTAACTCCGAACCCGGGATAGGACCAACTTCAAATCAGAGTTGTCGTGGAAAATCTTTACAAATTCCTCCTTTGTCATTGTTTTGAGATAGATCCTAAGTCGATGTCTATTCACTGAGAGAGGAAATTTTTCTTCATCAATAGTCCTAATTCTGACTGCTCCATTATCAAAAACATTTTCAATCTCATAAGGCCCAATCTAGTGAGTTTGAAATTTTCCTTGGAAATTTTTCAACTTTGAATCAAAGAGTAATCCCCAGTCTCCGGGTTGGAATTTTCTTTCTTTGATGTATGTATCATGCCATCTGGATCTCTGTTTCTCAACTAAACTAGTCTTATGTATAGCATCTTTCCTTATTTCATCAAGCTCATTGAGTTGTCCCATTCTTTTCTTTTGTGCTTATGATAATTCAAGTCCCAACTTGACTGCTGTCTTGTAGGTCTGAAACAGGAACTCAATTGGAAATAGGACTTGTGATCCAGGTGGATATTGGTGGCCACCTGCCAAGTCCACTTGGACCCCCACCATTGTTCCTCTCAACATTTTCAGTTTCCTTATTTATAGCGCAGTTTACTAATTTTAGCAGTTTTTCGGGTCCTAAACTTCCGGAGCCGTTTTGAGGCCCTAAACGACGTTTTTTGGGAAATCTTGCTCTACAAATTTTTAGGTAAAAATTTGTCTTTTTCGTTGTAGTCCTCATAGAGATCTTTCCAACGAGCTATCATGCTCGTAAAACGGAGATCGTATGCCAAAGTTACGACCCCGGGAAGTTGATCTACCAACTTACCCAAAAACGGGGCCCACAATTTGGCGTTTCATCTTCTAGGGTTAGGTTTTGGAATGTGAAGGGTTTTCCATTGTTTCTCAACAATAAATAGGCCCTCAAGCCTCATTGTAATACAGTTCGAAATAGTTCAGAGGCATGTAGCCGACACATCTCTTCTCAGAGATAAGCTACCATCGCCCTAGCTGGGTTATTTCTATTTGTAAGCATATTTCAGTATTCTCCATTAATGAAATGAAGTATTATTTCCGCTGCATCTCTGTTTTTATGGTTATCGCATCTCTGTATTTATGGTTATCTCTGTAATCTATTGCGTTCCTGCTTAAATCCGGATCAGTGGTATCAGAGCGGTCTGCTTTTTCTCTGTTTTTCTTTGCATGTCCCCAACGAGGTCGGGATATAAGGAGTTAGGGCTTGAATTGGTCGAACCTTTGCAAGACCAGCCTCGCAAATCTCGACGACCTCCCATGGCAGATGAGAAGAAAGACGAGGGGGCAGGAGATCCTATCAGAATCTTGCTCGAAGAAGCCCTCGAGCGGCAAAGGAACGTGATGATGGATAGCTTTGCGCAGATCCTTCAGCGGCTACCCAGAGGCGACGCATCGGCTTCCAACATCTACTTTGGAAACGCCACACCATTTAAGGTACAAGTTAATTTCGAAATCCCCATCTTCGAGGGTCAAATAGACGCAGATGCCGTAGATAAATGGTTAAATCTGCTAGATGGGTATTTTTCTGTTCATGAATTTTCAAGTCGGGAAAAGATTGTTTTCACTCTTCTCAAAGTAGCCCCCCACGTCAAGGACTGGTGGGAAACATACTGCGAGCAGAAGGATGAAAGTACAGGCTCACTATTTTCAGCCGCACCCACTTGGAATGACTTCCGGGATGCCATCAAGGAGCAGTACTACCCTGTCAAAAGCTATGAGGACAAATACATCAAATGGACCACACTGCGGCAGGGACGAGACCAAGATGTACCAGAGTTCACAAATATTTTTCATACCCTTCGTACACAGTTGGGTATCAAAGATTCTGAGCTGCATCTGGTACTCAAATACCGCGACTGCCTACACAGATACATCCAGGAAGAGATGGAGTTCTTGAACATCTCCTCACTCGGCACAGCATACCGATACGCTGTCAAAATCGAGCAAAAGTTCAAACAGAAGAAGAGAGACTTTGGATCTGCAAATCCGAAGCCCAAAGGACAAAGCCAAGGCGGGGTGACCCAAGACAACCCCTCTAAGTTGCAAGAAAAGAACAACACCATGAAGCCGAAGAAGGACACAGGAAAGTGGTGTGAGTTCCACAAGAGTCCCACTCATAACACAAGTGAGTGTCGGACCAAGCAGTCGCTAGTGGCCGAGTTGAAGGCTTCCGAATCAGATGCATGTTCCGACTCTGAGTCAGAACCCGACAAGGGGAATGACAAAGGGAAGCAGATCATTGATGCGGATCCCAGCGCCACTGTTGCTACTGCCAAGATCCAGAAAAATGAGCCCGAAGATCCAAAGGAGGGGGAATGTCTTTTCCACTCACAGATGTGGGTGAAGGGTTTGCCACTGCAATTCATTGTCGACAGTGGCAGCCAAAAGAACCTCATTTCAGTAGAGGTCATGAAGCGGTTGGGCCTACCAACTACACCACACCCACAGCCGTACAGTATCGGTTTGCTTCACGAAGGACGAGATCTCAAAGTTCGCTAGCAGTGCTGCCTTCCCTACAGCATCAAGCCCTTCACAGACGAGGTATTGTGTGATGTTACACCTCTGGATGTTTGTGATGTACTATTAGGCCAGCCATACTTGTGGAGGCGACATGATGTGTATGAGTCAAGGCCTCGCGCCGTCATCATTTCTTTGGAAAATTCATTATACAGGATACCGGAGGTAGCCCCACCTACCGCCACCTCTTTGATCATTGCTAAGAAAGGCAGCAAGCTCATCTCACAGACTAGGAAATTTATTTTCTGCCTGGTTTGCTCCCAAAGTAAGGGGAAGATCGTTGTTACATCCATAACCCCCGCGAAGGGTTCCTCCACACAACAGTAGCAACAGAGGGATACAGTCGTGACAGAACACAGGAACAACTTCTCCTTACTCGGAGGGGTACCACACAAGTTTCAGGTGGGCGACAAAGTTTGGTTACATTTGCAGAGGGAGTGCCTTACCAGAACCCATCAGAAACTCAGACCACTTCGACATGGTCCTTACACCAGTAACAAGGCTACGGGAAACAATGCTTTGAAGCACAGCATTCCGCCATTCCTTTGCTTGCACCGAGTGTTCAATGTGGACCATCTCCGACAATGCTCCCCACCATTTCTGGACACATTAGAGATTGCAGAACAACTCACCAGAGACCCAGCTTAGCAGAAGCTTCCTCATCTCAGGGAGGAACTCAACGCAATGGGGACCATTGCTTCCTAAGGGGGGAGGAATGATCCAGGTGGATATTGGTGGCCACCTGCCAAGTCCACCTGGACCCCCACCATTGTTCCTCTCAACATTTTCATTTTCCTTAATTATAGCGCAGTTTACTATTTTTAGCAGTTTTTCGGGTCCTAAACTTCCGGAGCTGTTTTGAGGCCCTAAACAACGTTTTTTGGGAAATCTTTCTCTGCTTTTTTTTTGGGTAAAAAATCTTCTTTCCCGTTGTAGTCCTCATAGAGATCTTTCCAACGGGCTATCATGCGCGTAAAACAGAGATCGTATGCCAAAGTTACGACCCCGGGAAGTTGATGTACCAACTTACCCAAAAACGGGGCCCACAATTTGGCGTTTCATTTTCTAGGGTTAGGTTTTGGAATGTGAAGGGTTTTCCATTGTTTCTCAACAATAAATAGGCCCTCGAGCCTCATTGTAATACAGTTCGAAATAGTTCAGAGGCATGTAGCCGACACATCTCTTCTCAGAGATAAGCTACCATCGCCCTAGCTGGGTTATTTCTATTTATAAGCATATTTCAGTATTCTCCATTAATGAAATGAAGTATTATTTCCGCTGCATCTCTGTTTTTATGGTTATCGCATCTCTGTATTTATGGTTATCTCTGTAATCTATTGCGTTCCTGCTTAAATCTGGATCAACTTGCTTCCCATAAACAAGTTCATAGTGATTATGTCCTATAGTGTTTCTCCATGTGGTATGGTAGGCCCATAAAGCTTTTGGAAGCTTTTCTGCCCAGTCCCTTTTGTGCAAGTGAACTGTCTTGGTGAGGATTGCTTCAATCACTTTGTTGGTAGACTCTACTTGTCCATTTTCTTGTGGATGGTATGGAGTAGACTTTTGATGCTTGATTTTATATTCTTCCACTATCTTTTGCACTACTCTGGATGTAAATTGCTTTCCTTGATCTGTTACAATTTCTCTTGGGACACCAAAATGAGTAAAAATATCCTCAAAAAGAAATGAAACTACAACATTTTCAGTAGCAAAAGAAAGTGCTTTAGCTTCTACCCATTTAGTAACATAATCAGTGCATACAAGAATATATTGTTTTGTTTTGTTTTGAATATGGATTAATTGGTCCAACAAAATCCAAAGCCCATTTTTCAAAGGGTTCGATCAGTACCTGAGGCTGTAGTGGAATTTCGGCTGAAGGAACAGGTTTCGCCATTCTTTGACACCTATCACACCTCTTAATATATTCCTTGGCATCCTTAAAAGGGGAAGGCCAATAATATCCTAAGTGGAGGAATTTATAAGCAGTTCTTTTGTCAGCAAAATGATCCCCACATGGTTCATCATGGCATGCTTTAAGTATTTCATCTTCTCTTACACACCTTCAGATGATGAGATCTGGTCCTGCCTTGTATAATTATTCATTTATCCATGAATAAGATGCACTTGTTTGGATTATTCTTCTCTTTTCTCTAGGAAACAAATAGGAGGGTAACTTTCTTGAAACTAAATAATTGGCAATATTTGAAAACCAAGGTGATTTAGTAGACACTGGAAAAATATATTCATTAGGAAACTTATCCTCTACAGGTGTATCATTATTATCATTTTGAATTCTAGATAAAAAGTCAACAATTGTGCTTTGTTTTTCAGGTCGGTCGAGAATGGTGATATTGAATTCTTGTAACATTAATAGCCATCTTGTTACTCTACCATTAGTAATTGGTTTATTCATTAAATATCTAACATCAGAATGGTCTGTATGAACGAAAGTTTCATAGCTAGTAATGTAATGTCTAAATTTATTAATGGCATGAATGGCAACTAAAAGGGTTAGGGCTTCTTTGGATAACCTTGGACGCTCAACCCTCTCAGCTCACCTAAATTTAGCTAGCACCATCAGCGAGAATCTCTGGTCTGTTATTGATGCAAGGGCTGCTCTGAAAGCCACCAATGAAGGACAAATTACCGAAAAGCGACAGAACAAGAAATTGTCCAATTTACTACACAAATCCCATTATAAAAGTGAGAAACTGGACATTTCAATTGAAGAATCAAAGAACTTATCGAGTTGTTTAGAAGGCTTGGACAGATACACGCAAAACACAGGTACCCTAGGCATTGATGTCATCATTGAACCTGCGCAGATTCATAACCTGTTGTACAAGCTCCTAGAACTATTAGGCAAGGTATGAGATCTGTCAAGGATAACATTGATAGACATCAACTTAAAGGGGTCTATAAAATTGATTTCTCATGTGGAAGAAGCTACATTGGTGAAACAGGTCGCTCCCTGCAGACCAGACTCAAAGAAAATGGAGCTGATATTAAGAATGAAAGGTCTCGTACCTCCGCCCTTGCAGAGCACTCCTCAAAGACTAAGCACCATGTCTGCTTGGAGAGCGCCTCGATTATCGCCAGGGAAGAACAACACCATAGACGAAAGATCAGAGAAACCCTTGAGATTATCAAGCACCCGCTCAACAGAGACAATGGTATGGAGATTAGTGGAAGCTAGCTTCCCCTAATTAGAAAAATCTAACTCGTTTTAATAATTGTAATAATAATAATAATAATATTATTATTATTATTATTATTATTATTATTATAATAATAAGATTATTACAAAAATAATATTATAATAATAATAATAATAATATTATTATTACTAATAAGATTAATAATAATAATAATAATAATAATATAATAATTATTATTAATATTATTTCTAATTATTATTAATAATAATAAATAATGATAATAATAATAATAATTACAATTAATATTAATAATAAATAATAATAAATATTAATGATCAAACATTTATTATAAAAATTAAATATTAATACAATATTCTAAGATTAATATTTTTAATATCATTAATACTAATTATTATTAAATTATAATTATAATTATTATTATAATTTATTACATTAATAATAATAATTAATAATATAAGTAATATTATTAATAACTATCATATTGTAATTAATATTAATAATGATAATACTATAATATTAATAATGCTATGATATTAGTAATAACTATCATATTATAAGTAATATTTATAATATAAGTAATATTATTAATAACTATAATAATAATATTAATAATAATAATAATAATAATAATAATAAATATAATAATAATAGTAATATAATAATAATTATTATTAATATTTATTAATAATAATAATAATATTATTAATTAAATATAATAATAATAAAAAAAATTATAATGATAATAATATAATAATAATAATAATATTATAATAATAATAATAATATTATTATTATAATAATAATAATAAGAATATTATTATTATTATTATTATTAATATTAATAATAATAATAATAACAATAATAATATAATAATAATTATTATTAATATTAATTCTAATTATCAGTAATAATAATAATTAATGATAATAATATTAATAATTACAATAATAAATAATATTAAGTACAATTAATTTTAGTAATAAATAATAATAAATATTAATGATAAAAAAAAGAAAAAATAAAATTTAAATATTAATACAATATCCTAAAGATTAATATTTTTAACACTAACTATGATTATTATAATATCATTAATACTAATTATTATTAAATTATAATTATAATTTTTATTATTTATCATATTAATAATAATAATGAATAATATAAGTATTATTAAAAAAATAAAAATTAATTAATTAATTAATTAAAATAATCTGTAACAGCCGACTCTCATCAATGAGATATTAAGAGCCGGCTTTCATCTCATTTTACTCTCCTCATTACTATTTAATCGCTCAGCGAAGCTCTTCTTCTATCAAGCATTCAAGTTGTCCTGATGATGGATCCCAGTTGGGATTTGAAACGTTGGCAGGAAATGGTTCTTACTGTGGATTCTCCGGTAACTAAGTCTAAAATCTCCTTCTCTGTTATAGTATAATTTAGCTCTACAGGAGTACCGTATAATAAATGGCATAAGGAGTGAGGTCTTTTCGTCCTAACACAACTCCTAGAGTTGTATCTGAAGCGTCTGTTGATATATGAAAAGGAAATTTCCAATTAGGTCATTTTAAGAATGGGTGCTTCAGAGATCTTCTTTTTCAAAGTTTCAAAATCCTTTTAACAATCAGAGTTCCAACTAAATTCACAATCTTTGGTGAGTAATTTGAAGAGTGGAGATGCAATATTTGTGAAGTTTTCTATGAATCTTCTATAATATCTAGTAAAACCAAGAAAATTCCTAACATCTCTTTGACAACTTGGCATTGATAATTTGGAAATAACTTCAACCTTATATGGGTCTACCTTAATTCTATTTCCTAAAATATGGTGACCTAAAACAATTCCTTCATTAAACATAATAAAACATTTTTTGTGACTTAATGAAAGATTTGCTTCTTTGCATCTTTCAAGTGCTTCTTCAAAAGAATTTCCATAGATTGTAAAATCACCCATGTACACTTCCACACAATCATGAATAAGATCAGAGAAAATTCCTAGTACTGCTCTTTGGAATGTTGCTAGATCATTGCATAATCCAAAAGGAAGTACTCGGTAAGCATAGGTCCCCCATGGACATGTGAATGTGGTTTTGTATTGATCTTCAGGTGCTACTTGAATCTGATTATACCCACTAAAATCATCCAAAAATGAGAAATAATTTTTTTCTACTAATGTATCTAAAACTTGATCTATGAAAGGAAGTGGAAAGTGATCTTTCAAAATTGCTTTATTCAATTCCCTGTAATCAATGCATACTCTCCATTTTCCATTTTTCTTTGGAACGATTGCTAGGGGTAAAACCCGTTGATTGCCTAATATTGGATAGATGAAATTTACAATTAACAATTTCTGCAATTCTTCTTTACCAATTTCTTTTAAGTTTGGATTCATTCTTATTTGTGGTTGTCGAACTGGTCTAACATTTTCTTCAATGTAGATATGATGCATACAGGTTTTAGGATCAATTCCCTTCATATCAGTGTATTCCCATGCATATGCAGAAGAGCGTTTTTGCAATATTTCTACTAGTTTCTTTTTCTGTAATTCTTCCAGGTTTTCATTGATGTTCAAGATTTTTCCTGGAAAAATTTCTATTGAAGAATTTCCAAAATTTTCCATAGAATGTAAAGACATTTGTCTAGATGATAGATATTCAATATTACATTGTTCTTGAAAATTTTGACTATCGTCACAATATAAAGAGGGCTCATTATTTTCTATTGGATTTAAAATTTGATCCTCTTCATTTATTTGTGCAATAGTGAAAATTGATTGTATATCATTATCTTCATATATACATTATTCATTTTCTAATTCTATCATTGTTTTTGCAGGTGGGTACAATGTAAATTTCTTTGTTGAGCTTCCATCTGAGAGAAACATGTCTCCTGATCTACAACTGATAAAGCCATCAACTTTAGCTAACGATGGCCTTTCTAAAATTAATGGATGTCCTCCTAAATTATTCTTGGGTGTTAGAATCATGAAATCAACAGGATATTCCCAAAAATCTAAGGATACATATATATCTTCTAACACACCATCAAGTTTAATTACATACATGTCTCCTATTTGTAACAATGTTGGTGTGTATTGAAGATTAGGAAGCTTCAATTTATCCATAGTTTGTTTGCTCATTATGTTTATGGTTTCTCCTAGATCAATTATAGTGTTTGGTATTTTAGTTCCATTGATATGTGTTTTTACAATGGGGATCCCTAGATCTAAATATTTCTGAATTGTTGTCTTCCCCATCTTAATATCTGCAATTTTCCCAACTAGTTGAATTATTTTTATTTCTTTTCTTTTTCTTCCTGATCCTTTAGTACTCAATTCCTTAATTGTTTTTGCAAAAATTGATATTTATATTATTGCTTGTAATACAAGAATTTTTATATAGACATTTTTCAATTCATCTAACATATCATAATCAGGCAATATGATTTGTTTTTATACTCTATCGATTTTCAACCTTTCAGGAAAAGGTGGTCTTGAGATAGATACAGAAGGTTGTTCTATAATAGGAGTATTATTAGAATGTGTGGAAATTTTTTTTTTTCTGTTTCAATATTTTCTTTCCGAGGAAGAGAAATTTCTTCTTCAGAGTTATTGTTATCTTTTTGAGAATTATTTTATGTTTCCTGAATAACAACAGATGGTTTCTTCCTTTCTAATACTCTACTAGACCTTAATTGAACATTATTAAGATCTAATGGAGTTATCATATAAGTTTGAGGATTTTGTCCTTCTAAGTTGTAAACAGGTTGTGAAGTTTTATTGTTTGGATTTGGGAGTGGTTGAACGGGTAATTGATTTGGTCTTTGTGAAAATGGCAAAGAAAGTTGTGGATTTGCATTTTGAGTTTGAGCTTGAGGTAACTAGTTGGTTTGAGGGAAGTATTGTGGTGGAAAATTTGGATAAGGTGGCAGATATTGTTGATATTGAGAATATATTCCATAAGGATTTTTCCATCCTTGATTCCAAGATTGTGCAAATTGTTGAGGATTAAAACATTGAGTTTGATTTGTTTGAGGATTTTTCCATGGTCTTTTGGCAATAAAGTAAAGAGGGTCTACCTGATTTGGCATTCCTTCTTCACTAAACACAACCTTAAGACCTGGTATAGAGGGACATTCTTTTGTATCGTGATTTTCTGCACATATAACATAGGTTTGTTTGCTTTTTAAATCTAAAGGACATTCTCTCAGAGCATGATTCTTTCCACACCTAGGACAAAAGATGGATAATGCAACATTTTCGGCTTTGTGCTTGTTTTGTATTTTAAGGGTCTCAATTTGTTCACTGAGACTCCCTAAAATATCTGTTTTAAAGTTATCAAGCAAACTACCTATTTCTACCCTACTTACTGTCCCGGCTGCAGATTTATTTACTCTTGATAAAAGAGGATCCCTTGAACTGTTTCCTGTTCTTGCTTTACCTCTTGAAATATGTACACATAGATCACAAATATATGCCAATTATAACTGAGAAATATCTCATTTTCCCTTTAGATTGAGAAGATCACTCCACTCATCTTTAATGGATTTGAGTAAGAGAGCTTTCAAAGTTTCCTCATCCAGATTATTCATTTTTTTCCCTTTTGATATTGTAGACAAATCTTTCGACAAAGTCTTCAAGATTCTCATCTTATTTTTGTACCATTTTGAAGACTACATCTTTGATGCTATGAGGCATACAATAATCCTTATATTTTTCTAAGAATTTGTGCCCATGTCCTTATAGAATTTGTTTCTAAAATCATAAACCATTTTAATGATGCATCCTTTAAGGTGGCAGGGAACAATTTTAGTTTTTTAGCATCATGAAGGTAATCATATGATCTACATAATACTTTAAATTCAGAGAGAAACGCCTTTGGGTCTTCACTTCTTATTCCATGAAAATTGGGGATAATAGAGGGCGAGATGTTTTTCATTGTTAATGTTGTATTTTCATCAAGGACAGGGAACCCAAAAGGTGATGGATCTCCTCTTCCTCTACCTCTACCACCCCCTCTTCCACCTCCTATGTTTCCTCCTCCTCCTCTAATCCTATGTTGTTCACCATTGACATTGTGTACTTATCCTTCTCCTTCTTCAGCCATGATGGATTCCTCAGAATAGATATCTGATTCTACAACATGATTATCTAGTTTTTCTTCTAGTTCTTCGGGTTCCTCTATCAATGGTTTGAAGTAAGTATCTTCCTCTTTTTCTTTATAAGGAACTTCGAACTCTTGAGCTAGAAGTTTTTCTCCAGTTGAAGATAGAAAAATTATTCCAGTTGTTGGACATGTAGGATCTACTTCTATCACATCCTCTGTTGATGAATTTGGTGAACCTTTAGATTGGATTTCGGATCTTAAGACTTCAGGAAGTCTATATTTGCATGCTATGGATGGAATTTGAGTTTGTGTGGGTGGCGTGGCACTACGATGTCATGGTGGAGTGATTTATGATGTAGGAATTAAACTTATTCCTCGACCTACAAACCTACCTCTAGAGTCTCTTTCCCTATGCATGTCATGTTTGTTTGTTTGTTTTTTTATTTTATTTTATTCTAAGGCTTCTATTTACACTTCCCCGACAATGACGACAAATTGTTTGGTCAATTTAATGTTCTTAAATTTCAAGCATAAATTATCGACCGGAGTTGGTAAACTTATGAAGTGCATCTGCACTATATATGCTAGAAGCCTATTCTTTCGTTTAGTAAGATGATGGTTATGTTTGTTTTGAGATTTTTATTGTTATCTAGATTTCTAGTAGAGTTAGATTTCCACAAATTAATACATGGAAGTTAAGCTACTGTTAAAATAAATGGGAGTTAAGCTACCGTTAGATTAATCTATCAAATCATATCTAATTGAGTATCATTCTAAAATGTATTAAGTTATTCATTATGAATTTATATAAACACCTTACTGCCATGAAATAGAGTATTGGAATTCAAACAAAATCTTGGATACATATATATATATATATATATATATATATATATATATATATATATATATATATAATTACAAACTGCGGAGTGATACAAATTCTAATTCTAAAAATCCTGAAAAGAATAACTGTAATGAAGCGAAAAACTTTGAAGGACTAACTATTAAATGAATGTAAGCATAAAAAAAATACAAAATGGTAAACGAGATAACTAAGTTATACAAAATAATGAAAATAATGAAGTAACTAAACTAGAATGCATTGATAACAAAAAGAAATTGAATGAAAACAATCATAAATCAACGCAATGAAAATAAACTAAAAACCTTGACTGTCTATAGGGGCCCTCTGCATCCAATAGGTGTAATTCATACTCACATATGCATCGAATCACAGAAAGGTAACTTCAAATTAAGATAAGAATGAAGGTCTGTTTCACAATTCTTCAACAATTAACTATTACATCCTCTCTGCTATCGTTTACAGGGGATACATATTGTTATCACCTAGATTGAACCCCAGGCTGAAGGAAGGCAATGCTAGGGTAACCACAAACCACGCTTAGCCAAGTAGCTAGCCCTACTAGGCCGGGAGAGGGCTCTCTCCATAAGGATCTCAGCCAAGATGAATGGATCAGGAAAAGGATATTAGGCTAGGTATAGTAGCACAAAGTTTGACTGGATTTTGAAGGGGTTTTACTAGATCACGAGGAGCTAGATAGTTTACGGCTAGGGAATTAGGTCAAAATTGCAGTGTGTTCAATGGGGTAAGGTAGGCATAAGTTTTAGCACTCTAGGGCTTGATGGGTGAGGTATTTAAGACTGGTGAGAGCCTAAGAAGAGCATGTGATTACCATGGATCCTTCCCAAACTATAGAAAACATATAATGGTGAATATTTTCCCAAAGCAGAGCACTGATGTAATGAATTCTGCCTATCAACTTGAAAACATTCACTTAGAAGCAATGAAATGATTAACGGAATACACAAAAAATACTAACATATTATCACAAGAGGAAAAACTGTACTAAAACTCCATACCACATGGATCCCATAAAAATAGCTACAATTCTTATTAGTCTCCTGCTAGACTGCTACAAAATGATGTACAATCAAGGTCTGAGCATCCAGCTGAGTCCAACCCTTTACAATGAGATAGAAGAAGAAGATATAGGCATTGTTTCAACCTCCTCCCATCCTCAGGGGTCAAATACCTAAGACGAGGAGCTAATCTAACCAACATTGAACAAGAAACATGAATATACGCATCTTAACAACTTGCCTCTAAAAGTGAAAAACTGATTCATTTGAGCTCAAATTGACTTTGAATGCAATGAATCTACCCTATACTACTAATTATCGATCATATTTACATGCCAAGTCATCATTTACAATGGTAAAACATCCTCCATGAGATAAAATCCATGAACACAGTAAAAAAATGGAAAAATAGCCATCCTGTGCAAAATTTGCCCTACGCGCAGTGCCACTGACCCAACGCGCAGCGCCACTTTCAAGTCCCTTTTGGAGGCCTTCCCGGCATCCAAATTGAGCTCACGATAGCTCATTGGAAAGGTCTTCAAGTATAATTTCCAAAAAACCTAGAATTTCTTAATTTGAAGCCTATTTGACCCCTCAAAACTTGATTCTCCCAAGACTTTTCTGTGTGTCCAAAAAGTGGCAGAAAGGTCATTTTTAGGGTGTTTTTTTGACCTTTTGGTGAACCAGTTCTGCCCCAAAAACTTAGAAAATCCATAGGGTGCATGTACTCATCACTCTAAACCCAAAAATGCAAGCCATTTGTCCATTGGATGCTCCTAGGAAAAGCGCAGCGCGCGTTGAGCTTGATTTTCTGTGTTTAAAATTTCAAAATTTGCAAATGACAAAAACTCTTCCAAAATTGAACAAAATTGGTGAGAAGCACCATCATTAAGTATCATGATGAGCCAAGGAAGCTTAAGCAAGAAACCTAAGCCTATCCTCCTCCTTTTTTCCTTTTAGAGCCCGCCTCAGCCTAGCTTTCATCTTTTTGACCCTCATGTTGCAAATTTTGTTTCGAGTCCTGTAACAGTAGGCCATGTGTCTGATCATCTGATTATCCCTATTGGCCTTCTGCAACAGCTTCTCTAGGTTCAAATTGACCCTCTCAAGTGAAACCTCTCTATCATCTTCAATTTCCTTCTCAATATGAGTCAAAGTGATTTGTGCCTCTTTGTCACTTTGTCGTTTTACCTTGAGAAGTTCCAGCTCCATGAGGACCTACTTGTCACTCACCTGCTTGTTCTCTTGTTCCAAATATATGATGACATACTTAGCTCTCTCCAAATTGTCCATCAAAGCTTGGACTTGAGCCTCCTTTTCCTATATGATGTTGTCCTTTATTGTTTCTTCATCCTGAGCCTCAAAGTCAATTATTTCCACACCATGATGAGTATAACACTGCTACGGCTCCTCATGTTCTGTCAAATAAAAGTATCTTTCCTCCTCATCATCAAAACTTTCCTCTGACATCTTTTCCTTCCCTTTGTGCCGTTTCTACACTTGTACCTGCTGTGTTGATGAAGAAGGCAAAGCCCCTTCCACATCCTGTGGAAGTAGCATTTGCCTATGGGTTGATGAAGAAGGCAAGGTCCCTTCCACATCCCGTGGAGCAAACACTTGCCTATCAGCTGGAAACAATATCCTTGTGCCCCTCTGATATGTCATGTAAGTCCCAAGCACCTCAGTAGCTCTAGTCTCTTTGGCCTCCTCATCTGTTTTCACTTGAGCACTGCTATAAGGTCCCCTACTTCTTGAGACACTGGTGGATGAATTTGAGGATCCCTGAAGATGTCATGAGCAATAAATGTCTGCCAAGAGATGTTGAGGAGGCTGAGATGATGAAGCACAATCATCTTGATCAGGGAATAATGATAGAGACTTCTCATCTGCTGAGGGTATGGATTTTTCTAGACAAAATGAGACATCTTCTCAATATTCCTGAACAAGAAATAAGGGAGGTTTAACATCCTCACCATGGTAAAATACATGAGAAGCCTGATGTGATAGGTGTACAACATGGAAAATCTGCCCTCACAAGTGAAATATTTCATGATGATTTTCATCATGGGAGCATACTTGTCCTCAAGGAATCTGAAAGGAAGAAGTCTTTTTGCCTCTTTTCTGTACCTGGGTTTGACATAAGGCTCATAATAATGTTCATCTAGGTCTTGTGCCTTGTACCACTTCTCCCATATATTTGGAATCTTGGTTGCATCTGTAATGATGGAAGGTGAAACTGTAAATGTCACCCCATCAAGAGTCATCTTGTTGTCCTGAAGATGGGCTACAAAAATTCTGGTGAGCTCAGGGTGGTGCTGAACTCTCTACCTGCTCACTGAACTCATAGCACTCAAGATGTTTGAAATAGGTGACAGCCAACTGAGAGGCCTGCAATTCTCTGAGGTTCCCTGATAATTCTACCTCCTTTGTGTAGTTTTCTATGATGCCTAGGTCTATTTGCTGAACTGTCACTGCTGGTGTTTTCCTCCTCTGCATAGTCTCGGTCCTCTCTGTCCATGTTTGCAAGGCTTGAGGTTTTATGAAGGGAATGAGTGAGAGTGATTTAGGAGTGAGGGGATGGGAGATGACCTTATGGGTTAGAAAATGAATGAGGGAGTAGGAATCATAAAAATGAGAGGGAGGGCTTGGTTTGTTTGAGATATTGCTTTTTGGGAAGAGGGATAAAGGGATGTGGATGTTATGGAATGTAATAGGGAAAGAGTTTAGAGTTTTAGTGATAGGTGATAGGAGGAATAATTGGGGTTTAGGGTTTAGGCATAACCAAGGGAGAATTTAGGGTTTGAAATTTACCATGGGGAATTATGTTTAAAAGTTTGAATGCAAACCAACAATGTAGTATGGGAGGACAACTTACTTGTATGAAGGGAAGAGAGGGAAATCTTGAAGTTTTTATGAAGTTTGAGGCCTTTCTGGCCCTTCTTCTCAATGCGCAGCGCCAACCCACAGACACGCAGCACCACCTCTAGAAGCACAACGCAGTGTAAATTTACACTGTGGAAATCTCCAAACGTGCAGCGCCAACCTCTCAATGTGCAACGCCGACGCTCTTGCCTGAAACACGCAGCGCCAGACTGTAGAAGCGTAGCACCACTTCACCACTTCTCTGAACGCGCATCGCCACTTCTCCTTTGCCCAAAACTCACTCAACCTTTCCTTTTTTCCTCACTTTTTGACTCCTTGCTTGCCAAATGAGAATGATGAACTTGAAAATGAAATGTGAGACCTTATATAGGAGTAAATTTTGTTTTTTCACTTGAAAAACCCACTTTCTAATGTTTCTTGACCTTCTTCAAAACTCTGTTTTTAATGCCTTTTCTTCTTTGTTTCTTTTTAGGTGGATAATGCTCAACTTGAACTGATTTTTGCAGTGTTTCTTTGTCTTGCAGCAAGGAGAGATGCTTTGGTGCAACCGAGATCATTTATTACATAAAGTGACTTAAAATTACATAAGAAATACAAATTAACTCAAAATACTTTGTTTTCACCTCAAAAACATGTTTTTGAGGTGAAAATTACATTAGTTTAAAAGATAATTATATAGTGACTATGACCTACAAGCCATCATGCTTGACTTATTTATCATCCTCATACCCTTGCTGCCCTTTATTTACACTTTTAAATCATGCTCTTGACCTTGGAAATGAAACCCTAAGACCTAATGAAAACATGCCCTATGACCTAAGGAAAGCATGATTGCAAATTGACCATGTAACCATAACTGAAGAAAACTTGAAGAAAGGTTAGCAAGTATACTCTATGAGGAAGAAATTAGATTTTCTGAAGAGAAGATAACCATTAGTGGATCAGTTTGACATGACCTAATGAAATGATGTAAAAATTTCAGTATGGGACCCCTAAAATGAAAATGCAAAGAGCAAATTTTGATCCCTGATGGAAGTACGCAGATACTGACACTAACATTGGCCTTATTGGGGATGGCAACTCCTTGGAGCTGTCAAGAACACCATAGACCAAGTGACTTATCCATTGGGAAATACTATCAAACAAACAAAAGGGTGAAAAAATGACTCAATACAAATTGAAAACTGACTCACGATCGATTGTAAACTTGACTATAAACCAAATCAACCAAACTTGACACAAATCATTCAAACTTTATAGCCTTCACTTCAGGCCCCGCGCTCAGATGACAGTGTACTTGAAACCTTTCATGGAAAAGCAAACTGGTGTATACAATGAAGGTGAAGTAACTTCATGGAACAACCTCAAAAGTTGTAGTGCTTCAGGAGCCTACCATTCACTGGCCCTCCTGAACATTCTTGACCATCCATTTCCTTTAACAAAAATGCATTCTATCCTCGATAAGCTGAGATTTTATACGATCCTTTCCATAAATTGTCAAACTTACCATGCTTTCCCTTTTCCTCATTCCGTGCATCCCACCGCAGCACTACATCTTCCAGCTGAAACTTTTCTGCTTTGGTTTTGCGGTCATAAATTTTCTTTATCTTCTCTTGCAACCGGAAAGTGTTTTGGGAAACCTCTTCCCTTGTTTGCTAAAGGTGAATCATTTGATTAATTCTATGCTAAATATCATCCTCTTCGCTGCCAGCTTCCTGTAATAATCTCATGACCGGGACTGCAAGTGATGTAGGAAATACTGTATCAGTACCATAAACCAACTCAAAAGGTGACATACCTATTGATTTCTTGCTCCTCACTCTATTGGCCCATAAGGCAATTAACAAGCTTTCGATGCCAATTCTTCTTGTTTGCCTCCAACATTTTCTTGATAATATTCACCAAGGATTTATTTGATGACTCAGTGTTATCAGGAAAACTAGTGTCTATGCAAAGCTGCTAGTCCCACTAAGGCTGGTAGCTACCTTAGAAACAAACAAACTAAAACTACTTTCAGTTTTCTTTATGAGAAATAGATAAGAGGGGAATAAAGGAGACCAACCTCTGTCTTGCGCTTGGTTCCTTATTTGATTCCTCTCCCTTCTAATAGATCTTTGCCACTCGCTTCCTCGTATACTCAGCTTCAAAGAGCACCTGTAGAATCTAAGCAGCATAACGCTATCCAAGAACAGAGATCTACTATCATAAACAATATAGGACCAGATATATATTGACCACACAAATGCATAAATCATCAATCATACAAGAATGTGGAGGAAAACTTGAATAACTTTATTGATAATCAAGAAAGAGCAAAGAGGATTACAACCAATTGTTCTAACCCAGCATCATCCTCTCAGCAAGAAAGCCCTTCTTCACCTCATGAAAAGCTTAGATCGCCCAACACTATGATGTTGCACCAAGAAACCAACAACACTTCCTTACAAGATACAAAATTCCAGCCCCTGGATCTCTGGGATGAGGGATCCATATATAGATGTTTGCAAGGGGGGTGAGTCAGCTTATGAGATTTAATTAATGTCCTCTCTCTGATAGTTCTTGATTCCAATTGGAGATTGATGATCTCTTACTCATCCCTGGGCGAATGTAGAGAGGCAAGTGTCACAGGAGAAGTTTTTGGAAGATTCCATGATCCTCCACCTTGCGGATTGACCCTGCCATTTGTCCACTCTTGCCCATCGCACCCCATAGAAGGGATTTTCAACATGCATCACACCCACTGTGTGTATTTAGGTGGGATGCAACGCACTTTGACCAAGGAGCAGGTGAAATGGTCCAGTTTTGACCAGTTATGAGTAGTTTTTCATGGAGAACTTCTGGGAGATGCTGTAATCAGTTGACCTTGTTCTTTTAGGGGTTGGGACAACACTTTTAGGGACTTAGGAGCTCTTAGTTTATGGACATTTATGATTGGGGTTGCAGTGCCCAAAAATGTCTATAACAGTTGCCCCCTAAAGCATGAGGTCGTTAATCTTTTGATGTCGGGTGAAATGCTTTATCATGAGGATCCGAAGTTTTTTCAAACTGGAAGGCGACCTGTAATAAGATACAATACAATACATTATCTTCATAATATTTTCATGATCTAGTTGAGGCGGGCATTCCTAGCTTTATAAATTCATTTTCATGTACATAAGACAGACAATCGTCTGAGTGTAGACTGATGATTTTGGTAGAGACATCATCCCTTAGATTGGATGATTATCTATGCAGCAATGATGTACATTTGATGTCTTTATTTTCTTGAATATATATCGCAGCCCGGATGGATGAAACTAGATCCAGGGTCTTCAATCATGTTCGATCTTCACTCAAAGTACAAGTCGATCCATGTGAGAGATGTTCTGGAGTTGAACATGGAAAGACATCGCCTGATTACCAACCAATGATGTAAGCTGTTAACAGGCGCCAGAGGAATCACCGATAATGATGATAACCCTCAAGGTACTACAGTACAATTCACGTGGTGTGAATAAGGGACTTGGCGTCGAACACCACGCAAAATCTTTCGGTCGAAGGCCATTGATGTAAACCTGTCGCCGGAAGTGAGAAACTTTCCATTGAGGCATGCAAGCTTCAAAGTACTGAAAGGGTTGTTCCTAGATCGACTTCTTGGATAATGAGCTGACGTCGACAAGAAGCGATCCGTCATAGCAGGGCCTTAGTGAATCCCACATCAATGACACGGAACGGAGCAAATGATTTTAATGGAGGTGAAAACAATCTGATGACATAGGGTTCAGGGTGGCGGTCATGAAAGAATGGAGCGTGAATGTATTGTAGCGGATGAGACACAGGTGAATTCTCTGAGCGACTTCTCTTGAACATATCGGCCACACTGACATGATGGATCGGTATCATTAACCCCAAATATGGATAGTGTGATGGAACCATGGTGATGTGACCAGTGAATGGAACAACCCAACCCGACTCGGATGCGGAGTGAAAGTGTCACGTTCAAGAGCGACTTGCTAGCAATAAAGTTTCTTCAAGTTTTCTTTCCAATTTTTCCCCAGTCATTGCTGACCAGTACCTCTTTATTTTTGTCAAGCTTGAGGAGGATAACATATGCTTGTTCTATAATTTTCCCTTCGGGCAAACCCATCGCTATGTTTTAACGAGCCTAGCGATAGTGAAACTCGTTCTTGTCTATTATGGACAAGTTTGTCGCTATTTGGTTTTAACGAGTTTAACGACAAAGATAACTCAGTCCTTTTCAATTTTAGAGAGTCTGAAAAGGGACGTAAAGAAGACTCTAATAATCCTTTTTCATCATATAATCCCTTAAGTCCGACAAAGTATAAAATAATACAAAAGGGATAAATTTTCGGTAATTTTAACGAGCCGAACAAAACAAGCACTCGATCTTTTTGTGTAATAATTCCTCAGGTCCAAAAAGATTAAAATCTAAAGGAGGGATAGCACTTTCGGTCGCTTTAACGAGCTGGAGAGGCCAATTGCTCGGCAATCTTTTCATATTTTACGAGTCAGTTGAAAAGAGCTTAAAGGAGACTAGTTTTTTGAGGAACGAGTGATAAATTTGGGTAGCAGCTAATTCTAGGTAAGGTTTGGAATTTTCCAATCACGGCAGTGTCACAAGGATGGCTAACAGGATCACTCGTTGCAGCTGTTCCTCAAAAAGGGAAAACAATCAAATGGAGGTGAATGATTGGCCAATATAGAGTGGAGGTGATGATGAGAACACGACCAAGGCTTTACAGGCTGATGATAATACATTCACGATGGTTATTTATCGGAAATTGGTTCATTTTTTAATGAGCTTAAACTCTGGAGGAACATTTGCTCATTGCTTATGTTTATTTTTTAACGAGCTTGAATTCCGCGTTAAAACTGCTCGATAATCCAGTCGTATAATAAGGATGTCTCATATATAAACGACATCTTTTCAAAGCTTTGCCCCGCATCCTTTCTTTATGCAAGTTAGGAAACGACCAATCCTACGAGTTTAAAGGGTTAGAGGACCTATAAATTTAAAAAAATAAATGGTCACTCTTCGCTTGGACGCAAAAAGGTTTGCATGCCCCAAGGTATAGCGAAGTAGAGTTTCCAGGTTACCCCTCAATTTGCAGACAAAACATTTATTTTATCGGGAAAGGCCTACCTTTTCGAGGTTACCCCTCAATTTGCAGACAAAACATTTGTTTTATCAGGAAAGGCCTACCTTAACAGAGGTATCTTATTCCAGTCTAATCTCATTTTCCAAAATGGACGGGTGTGTCAGCCAGTCATATATCCTCTGCGGAAACCTACCCTATACCCAAGGTTTTCCTATCGAAACAGGCCAGGGTGCATGCCCCCTGGGTTTCAGTCATATCCTCCGAATCACTTGTGCCCATCAGGAGGACGGAGTGGGGATTGATGAGACATTCCTTGCGTGAAAAGACCATTTAGGGTTGGTATATGACTATTTGCTATGTGTGAACTGGGAAATGAAAGCTGGTCTACGAGCTTGACCACTCTTCCTTCATGCGGAAAACACATTACTCTAAAGAGTGAGGAGACAATGGCTCCCATGCAATAAATATAGTCTCGTCCAAGGAGTAGATTATAATCCAGGGGTCCTTGGACTACCATTATGTTCATGTGAATGGTTTTCCCTCTCAATGTTATCGACACATTGGGAAGGATCCCTAACGGTCGACTGGTTCCTTTGTCAAAGCCTGTTAGATTTCTCATCTCAGGCAAAAGCGATGGCGAACCAAGCGCTTTCCAAGCAATTGAGGAAATTATACTCACAGAAGCCCCTTCATCTATGATGGTACCAACCATGACCATTCTATATATTTGAGCAATGATTCGAAATGGTACACTGGCTGGTAAACGGGGTCTGCCTAGTAGATTCTAGTCGAAGGAAACAACCAAGTTGCTTGGAGGTGGGACCGAATAGACGGCTGGATATGACTCTGACGAACTTCCTTCCTGCGGTAAAGGAACGGGTAGACTGCCCCCACGTTCATCGGAGTCTGTGCTTACGAAGAGAATTTGGACGGTGTCATCCTTGTTCTCTTCGGTGACTGTATCATCTGAAGACGGATCCTCTAAAGGCAAGACCGGGTCAACTGCCGCCTCGACCTTTTGAATTTCGTATGGTATGGATTCAGATGGTTTATATTCAATGATAGACGTTTCGGCCGACCACAAGGGCGTGTCAGTTGGATTTTCAACTAGTGACGGACTCGGCAAGAGTTTCTTATATCCAGGAGGAAGCCATAACGGTGAAACCGGACGGTCGTCCAAAACTCTTTTAGCTTCATCTAAGAAGGAACAACGGTGGATGGCGTGATTGCCTTCACACAATTTACAAGGAAATTTATATTTTCCTCTTTGTCCAGGGGCTTCACTTTCACTAGTTGATGGTGTATGCTCAACATGATCGTCAGAGGTTGATGACACCAGATTGTGCAAACGAGGAGACTAGTCCCTTAAGATCTGAGGGATGCAAGGAAAATCTCGATGATAGTGGTCTCCTTTGCAAATAACACATGGCGATTTAGGCCTGGATGGTGCAGTGTGTGGATTTTCGCTAGACGATGCCTAGTCACCCCTTTTCGCCTTTGGCTCCTTCTTCTTCTTCTCTTTCTTCTTCTTCTCCTTCTTCTTCTCGGTTACTTGATTTTTGGCTTTACCAACTTCATCAAGCGAAGATGAAGGAGGAGAGGAAGAACTGGATGAAGTAGAGGGTTGGGGGGTAACTCTGGTATCGTTTAGTTGCTGACTTGATTGTTTAGGAATCATGGTGTTCTGAACGACAAAAGTTGAGAAGAGCCATACGGGCAAGCCGATTGTCAATCCTGGAAGAGACAATGTGGCCATATGGGGTGCACCAACATCTCCCCAAGAGGAGAAGGGACTAGGATTTCCTCCAAGGGGAACTCCTTGGTTGGTGGACTCCGTTTTTCTCAACCTAAGACCAATGTAGGAAAGGTGATGTTTTTTCTGATTAAAATAAATTTTAGACACTTTGACACAACTTTTTTTTTTCAATTTTTAAGAGTCGAGAAAAAACAAAAGATGACTCTAGTCGCCTTCGATTTTTAATGAGCTTGAAGTGACAAGTGCTTAGATGGACATTTTCTTTAAAGGAGTCTGAAAAGGAACGAAAGAGACTGCTCTGGAAATCTAGACAGAGGGATTACCAAACCAATCACAAACTGCAGAATAATTTTTACGGTATGGCAGTCAATCTTCCCGAATGCTGTGTTCAGTGCATTGCGATCGATAGGGCGGCAGACACAGCTTCCTATGGATAAAGGATAAAGCCTATTGTGGTCTCCTAATATATACTCGACGGTCTGTGGGAGCACAAGTCTGTACTGGCACTTATCGTCTCAAAGTGGAGGAATCACCCAACCATCAATGAAAACAACAGTTACCAGGCTTTACGACGCCGGAATACGTCTCTAGCCTAGACTTCTAAATGTTGTGCGTTAGGTTCCAAAGAGTTTTTAGATTCATTAAATTTATTTTATAGTTGATCTTGCTTAAGAAATTTGCCTTTCAGGTTCACCACGTGATGTAGATGTACAATTCCTAAAATGCAATCTAAGATGATAAACAGTCGTTTAATCTTCTTTTTGCAATGAAAATCCTAGCTACTAAGGAAAGAGAGATGGCGTTCTTTCAACATGGAGCAGAGAGCACACACTATATTCACTGTCCTAAATCAAACCAACAAACAGTTTAAATGCAAATGCACATGCATGTATTTGTTTTCAGCCTTCTTAATGTGTGAATGATAAAAAGAAAGCTAAGCGCAAATCTGAATTAATTTTCAAAGCGACAATTACTAACAAGTTTCTTTTCAAAACAAAAATGAAGACAATGACGAAACTTTGTTATTTGGAATTGAAAACTTGCTTTCAACACTTGAAAAACTACTAATTCAAATCAAATACAAGAGTAACAGTGTAATCGACTATCAAGAACAATCAAATTCTCTTCTATGACTGAAAACGACACTTGCGACACTTCCAAATCAAGAAACGACAGTTCAATTATGCTACTTCTTTGTAAAAGAGAACTAAAAATGGCTCAAAATGCATAAAAACATTTACAGTTCTTTGCACAATGGAGGCGGAATAATGGCAAGGAAGGGGGTTTCCAATAGAGGTATACTGACTACAGATAGAAAAACTCATGAATAGAGCTGAAAAGAGTGAAAAAACCAAAGTCTAGAGGCAAAATTAGCCCTTTTTGATCAGCGCACCTATTACACAGGGAAAGTGAAATGCAACACACCTACTACACTCGGGAAGTGCGATGCATTCAGGTTCCAAAGAAGAGACAGTGCGATGGACCAGGGACGAGACTTTAACTGGGTTCCGGGTCATAGTTTGCAGCTCAGTTCAGGGATTTAGGCCGGGCAAGTGGTAATCAGTAAATTAATCACAGGGGTAGATCTAAGGAGGTTACTAGAGCCACCACAAGGGAAATTAGAGAGCTTGTAAATCAATTGTTTAATTCATAAAAAAAACCCAGAGATAGACTAAAGCAACATTGATCTACTTTGCACTTGCATAGCAAATGCAGTTCGAAGGCTAGCTGGCTTGACTTCAGGCTCCGTCTGTAAGTTTATAAAGTAAACAAATATAGACAAACAAAAAATCTATTCGCTCCCCAGCGGAGTCACCATTTTTTTATCAGGAAAACTAGTGTCTATGCAGAGCTGCTAGTCCCACTAAGGCTGGTAGCTACCTTTGAAACAAACAAACTAAAACTACTTTTGTTTTCCTTTATGAGAAATAGATAAGAGGGGAATAAAGGAGACCAACCTCTGTCTTGCGCTTGGTCCTTATTTGATTCCTCTCCCTTCTAATAGATCTTTTCCACTCGCTTCCTCGTATACTCAGCTTCAAAGAGCACCTGTAGAATCTAAGCAGCATAACGCTATCCAGAACAGAGATCTACTATCATAAACAATATAGGACTAGATATATATTGACCACACAAATGCATAAATCATCAATCATACAAGAATGTGGAGGAAAACTTGAATAGCTTTATTGATAATCAAGAAAGAGCAAAGAGGATTACAACCAATTGTTCTGACCCAACATCATCCTCTCAGCAAGAAAGCCCTTCTTCACCTCATGAAAAGCTTAGATCACCCAACACTATGATGTTGCACCAAGAAACCAACAGCACTTCCTTACAAGATACAAAATTCCAGCCCCTGGATCTCTGGGATGAGGGATCCATATATAGATGTTTGCAAGGGGGGTGAGTCAGCTTGTGAGATTTGATTAGTGTCCTCTCTCTGATAGTTCTTGATTCCACTTGGAGATTGATGATCTCTTACTCATCCCTGGGCGAATGTAGAGAGGCAAGTGTCACAGGAGAAGTTTCTGGAAGATTACATGATCCTCCACCTTGCGGATTGACCCTGCCATTTGTCCACTCTCGCCCATCGCACCCCATAGAAGGGATTTTCAACATGCATCACACCTACTGTGTGTATTTAGGTGGGATGCAACACAATTTGACCATGGAGCAGGTGAAATGGTCCAGTTTTGACCAGTTCTGAGTAGTTTTTCATGGAGAACTTCTGGGAGATGTTGTAATCAGTTGACCTTGTTCTTTTAGTGGTTGGGACAACACTTTTAGGGACTTAAGAGCCCTTGGTTCATGGACATTTATGATTGGGGTTGTAGTGCCCAAAAATGTCTATAACACTTAGCCAATCCATTGCCCTGTGGGTAGTATGTCGTGGAATGATCCAATATAATATTGTACTTGTTGCAAAACTCAACCATCTTCTTGGACTTAAATGCTGCTGCATTGTCTGTTATAAACTTGTTAGGGCAACCAAAATGAGACAAGATATTAGATTCTAAAAATTGGATAATTACTGTGTCCGTGGTTTACCTTGTCAGAATGGCCTCAATCCACTTGGTGAAGTAACCGGTAGCTGTCAAAATCCATCTGTGTAGTGCTGATGATGTAGGATGGATTTCTCCTATCAAATCAAGTCCCCATTGCTGCAAAGGTGCATTTATTTCAACTGGATTCAAAGGAAGAGGAAGAAACTTCCTTTTTCCTTGAAAAACTTGGCATTCATGGCAGCCCATAACTGTCTTATATAAATCTAAAAACAAAGTTGGCCAATAATATCCTGCTCTCAACACTTTGTTAGCTGTTGTTTTCCAAAAGAAATGACCGCCACAATCACCTCTATGAAAATCATTCATTACCTGCTGAGCTTCATCTTCAACCAAACAATTAAGAAAAATTCCTCCCGGATCTTTCCAATAGAGAGCACTATTTAAAATGCAGAATTTTGCAGACTTTAGTTTTATTGATCTACCTTTACTTCTTGACATTCCAGGAGGTGGAAAAAGATGCTGAAGAACATAAACTATATCAGAATACCAAGGTGATTTGAGAAACATTTCTGATACTTGAATGAGGGAGCCACCATCTTCGTCATCTGATATTGCTGCAATGAGATTTATGTCTAGAGCATGCAAATTTGATTCAGCCATCAATTTTTCCAACCCTTGTCCTTTGATTAGTTTGGTAGGTTTAATCTCAAGATCATACTCCAACGTTGCTGCTATCCACTTACCTCTTCTTCCCTCTGGATCAGTTTGCATGAGAACATCCTTAACGGCTGCGTTAGGAACATATGCTATAGTATGTGAATGCAGAATGTATACTCTGAAATCCTTCAATGCTTTTATAAGAGCCAACACTTGTTTTTCAATGATATTGTAATGCAAGGTAGCATCTCGAATAGTCCTACTGAAAAAAGAAATGGGTTTCTCCACCTGATCCCTCTTTTGCATCAACACCACAACCATGGTGTGCTTAGACGCAAATGAAAAATATAATAAAATCATGAGTATAATCAGGACTGATCAATACTAGGGCTATGGTCAAAGCAAACGTTACCAAGTTGAACGATTTCATGGCATCCTTGGTCCATTTCACAGTACTGTCCTTTTTCAACATATTAGTTGTTTCACGTAAATGCTCAGCCAAATTTGGTATAAATCTACTTAAGAAATTCATCTTACCATTGAAAGCCTGAATCTCCTTTTTCTTGCACGGAAAGTCTATATGCTGGATTGCCTCCACCCTTGAAGGATCAATGTGAATACCATCTTTAGAAATTATATGACCAAGGAGTTTACCCTCATCCATGGAAAAAAGACTTTTTTTTTTAGGTTTAGAGAAATCTCGAACTTCCTACATTTATGAAAGACAATCCTTAAGTGGTGCAAATGCTCATCATCAGAAACAGAAAATACCGTCAGATCATATAAATAAACTACCAAGAAAACATCCTTCTCATTAGCAAAAGCTATGTCCATCTCCCGCTGAAAAGTGGCTCTGGAATTTTTTAAGCCAAATGGCATTTTGGCATACTGAAAAGTTCCCCATGGTGTTGTGAAGGCAATTTTGTCTTAGTCTCTTTCATGCACCAAGATATGATTATAGCATGAGTAGCCATCTAGTAGTGACATCCGTGATGCTCCAACTATTCTTTGTAGAATATGGTGCATCTTAGGAAGAGGGTAATTATCCTTTAAGGACACTTTGTTGAGGTTCTGAAAATCTATACACAAACTTATTTCTCCGGTCTTCTTTCGTACCAGGACCAAATTTGAAATCCAATCAGAAAATCTAATTGGAACAATGATGCCAACTTTAAACAATCTATTTACCTCTTTCTCGATAGATGGAAGCAGCTTTGGATTGATTCTTCTCAACTTTTGTCTAAAAGGTTTTTGATCCGACTTAATAGGAATAATATGCTGAATGATATCCTTGTCATACACTTTCAAATCTGAATAATCCCATGCAAAAACATCAGAAAATTCAGAAAGTAATATAACATAATTAGCCTTTACTTCGGGAGACAATGCTTCTGATAACTTTACAAGTTTGGGATGGTCAGCTGTTCCAAGATTTAAATCTTCAACTCCTTTGTCCGTAGGAATCAAGGTCGATTTTCTTGCCACATCATCCTGATAAAAAATCTCCTCTAAAGGTATGAGACCTCTAGGAATAATACTATCCTTCAACCGTAAAACCTCCATCTAATTCACCTAAATCTCTTGTTCATCGAAATCACAAACATCATCAATGGAAGCATTCTTAAACTTTCCTTCATTCTGTAAAAAAGAATTAATTTCATTGTCATCCCAAAAAACTTGCCAATACCTCAAATTATTAGGAACAACAGGCCTATGTTTGACATGAATTTCAAATTTGTTGCTAGAATTCATTGGAATCTTCAAATTGCTGGCGGCAGTGGCGAGTGAAGCTGCAATGATGTTTTGAGTCCGGGGTACTGCTGTCAAGGTATATTATGGAAACATCCTCAAAATATCCAAAACTGCAATTTTGTAGGCTCTCATCTGCGGATTTTTTGCTTGATATTCTCCTTTTACTTGTTTAATCACTAGCTCTAAATCACCATAAACAAAAATCCTTTTCGCATCTAGTTTCTTAAAAATTTTAAGACCTATAATCAAAGCCTCATACTCCGCTTCATTATTAGAGCAATCAAAAGCTAACTTGTAGGAACATACTCTAACATTACTTGGGACTTTGGCAGGCTGGAAAGCAGGGCTTCGAATCCAAATTCCAATACCAGCACCGTCCTTACCCACAGTGCCATCGAAGTCCATGCTCCAAAGGCCAGCTTCATCTTCTAGATGCTGGAATTCTGTTTCTTTCTCAACCTTACCTTTGCTGATTACTTCATTTTTCTGCTCTTCACTGACCTTTTTCTGCTTTGTAGGTTGCTTAGAAGAAATTGCTATTTTTTCATTGTCTTGATTAAGAACTGCTCTAAAATTCTCGGAAATTTCTGGTACATCATCTACTTCTACAAGTTGTATATCTACATCATTCAATCCACTATTAAAGTACAAAACAAAGGACTCTAAATCAGTATGTACAACATTTATCGGATGATTCACAGGCTTCTCTTTACTAGTGATCATATACCTCATTTTCTGTTCCCGGTGCAACTTCGTCAATTGACCAAAAACAGGGATGGTAGCATAAGAGAAGTCAAGTTGTAAAGTGCCTTTGAGTTTAGCACCCCATGATCTAGATAAAATCATACCAAATCGAGGCGGTATATCAGCAACTACCACATCCATCAAGACATTTTTGGTTGCGATTTGATCTAAAGAAACTACCAAATCCTTGATGAGACCAATGCAACAAACTATACCAGAGTCAAAGGAGTACAAATCATGAGATTTCCTGGTGATATCTAGGCCCAAATTTTCCATAATGGCTTTGGGCATCAAATTGTGGGAAGCTCCGGAATCTAACATAGCATTATGGAGAATATAATCATGTAGTCTAAGACTCAGATAAAAGGGAGGGACTTCACTATCTTCAGGCTTACCTTCTATGGCTGGACCAAAAATGAGTTCAGGATGATCATCCTCGACATTCACCATGTCTGACAAAGGATCTATTTGAAATATTCTAGATACATGGTGTTTATAATTGTTATTCTTAACAAGCTCATTCAAAGGAATGGGCACTTTTAATTTAGCAATTTCACTTTCTAAATTAAAGGATGAAACTTTTTCTACCTCTTTGACACCAATGTCCTTCTTATTTGCTTGCTCTTTCATTACACCATATTTTTTCTGATTGTTCTTCTCATTTGCAGTGATACTTGTTGATGGTACCTTGCTAGAATTCGGATCAGCAAGCTCTTTCCCTTTCTTTTGAGTGTTTGAGGAATCATTCTTTGATTGCACATCTTTTATTTTCTGAATGGGATTGACTGGTACATCTCTGCTCCTTAAAGAGTACTGCCTCTATTGTGCAGTCAAAGAATTCATATAACCACGCTGATAATCATCAGATTCAGCCTCCAAAACCACATCATTTGCTAAGATGTAATCCTCATCCCTTTGAATGTCTGGAACTTCTGCGTATTCTTCATCTTTGGTCAAAAATATAGGCATACCGTCAGCAGTGAAAAAGTGATTTGTTTCAATTACCAGATCTTCCTCATCTTCTTCTTCCATTCCTTGAACATAATTCTGCTGTATGGGAGTTCTAATCTGCTGTTGTTGCGCTGGTTCAGGGAAAATTTTAAGAACCCCCCCTAAATTTATGAATATAATAAATGGGCGAATCTCCATGGTATATAGGAAAAATGGAAGGCGATTTTATCAATAATATAATATGTATATATAATTTTTTGGCGAATATCTCACCAGGCATGGCGAATATTTTACTCAATTATAAAATCTTGTCTTGGCGAGTCTTTCACTAAATAATAAAACTTTGTAAAGTCCTAGTGAATCTTAGCATAGGCTACATGCTAGTTTAATTCCCCCATTTAAATAGGCTACATTCCAGGTGAATACCATGGGTCAATACCATGTGCCATTTTTATTTTTATTAATTCTAATATTAGGGTTAATAATAGTTTTTTGCATGGTATTAATAACAATCTAGTCCATGGTATTTGTCCCATAGTATTTTGGCCATAGGTTTCACCTAAATATAACCCATTTTTTGAGTGTTCGTAAATATAAGGTGACTTATGGAGTAAATATAAAAAAATGTTTTATTTGTTTACCATACCTCTCGTTTATTTATATTTTTATTAATTTACCATACCTCTTTTACAAATATGGTATTTGGCCCATAGGATTCACTTAGATAAAACCTCTTTCTTGAGCCTTCATAAATAGAACGAGGGTTATGGACTAAATATAAAAAGAGGTTTTATTTATTCACGATACGTCTAGTTTATTTTTATTTTTATTTATTTACCATACCGTTTGAGTAAGTATAAAAAGACATTTTATTTCTTTACCATACCTCCACTTTACTTATATTTTTATTTGTTTACACCGTTACATGTATATAAGGTGACTTATGGAGTAAATATAAAAAATGTTTTATTTATTTACCATACCTCTCATTTATTTATATTTTTAGTAATTTACCATACCTCTTTTATAAATATGGTATTTGGCCCATAGGATTCACTTAAATAAAACCTATTCTTGAAAATGGGCGAATGGATTCACTTAAATAAAACCTATTCTTGAAAATGGGCGAATGGAAGGTTGTAAGTCCTAATTTCAAGGGCTAAATTTACCTTTTTTACCCTTTCCCTTAAAATAAGGTGGGCTATTTGAGGTGATTTGTAAAAATGTACTATGATACAAATTATTCGCCCACTAAAAATTTAAAACCCCTTAATTTCGCCAAAGGGCGAACATTCGCCCCTAAAATTATCCTTGCACTGGTTGCTCTAGTGCCTTTTGTTCTCTCTGCTTGATTCAGAATTTTGCTGCTGTCCTCTAAAATTTGGATTCTGGATTGGTGGTTCATGTCTATCTGTGATGGATAACCGGTTAACCATCCTCTCCACTGTTTGAATCAATGTATCCATCTTTACATCTGAAGTAGTTGCTTCTTCTTTCATGGTCACTCTTTTCTCAGATCTCATTCTTGCTCTTTTGGCCATCAAGTTTGCTTCTACACTCACATCATTCTTTTGCATGTCTTCTAGTGTGGTAGGATCACGTTCCCGTAACTGATATGCCATATCAGCATCAAAACTGTTTGGAAACTTGAGCAAAGCCAATCCCTCAGGTGGTTTAATGTTGGTAGGAATAACTTTATATACTGCATTAAACCTCACACAATAGTCTTGCACACTCTCACTGACATTCCTTTTGATGTTCTCATACTCGGAAAAATTCTAAAGTGGATTCTTTTTCACCTCCCATCGAATAGGAACTGCGTATGGAGGATTGGTAAAGCGGTGATAGAAGCTGCTGGTAAAGCTCTGAACCATTTTCAAACTTCACCTCCAAAGCTTTGTACAAACAATCTCATCGTCATATCTTCAATCTCTACTTCATGGAGGTCAAATAAATCATTCATTTTATTTACATGTTGCTGAGCTGTAATGGTTTGAGTGGCATCAAAGAAAGATATTTTGGTTTGATAATCAGTGGGCATGGCACCAAGGTTCTGAGGTAAAACAAGGGGTGCATACTGGGCAACCATAACTCGAGGTGGATTTAAAGCAAGGATTGGGCTACTAGGAGTTGATGCAGTAGTTGATGGAGAACTAGGTGTAATAGGTGATTAATGGGGAATGATAGGTTGATAGGGAAGTGAAGGTATAAATGGAGGTGGGGAATGGACTTCAAAGGTTGAAGGGAATAATGGTGAACTAAGGGTAGTGGACACTGGTTCAAAAAACTCAGGGATCTTAACAGTAGTAAGGGATGATTGAGGGGAATTTAGAATATACTCATCAATTGACCGGTTTTCCCTCTAGACTTCAAGATCTGCAATAAACTATGGATCTAGAACTATGTCATCAAGTGCACTTTCAGACCTGGTTCTAAATAGGGAAAGGTCGAATGACAAATCAAAGGGAAGGTCTTCTAAAAACAACAACTCATCAGGGCAAGAATCCGCTTTTATTGAAGGTGTTGGACTGACTAAAATTTCTTGTCTTTTGGGTCTTCTCAAAATTAGATTGGGATTATCCACTGCTGGGGCAGGGTTTGGATCTAGATTGGCCCTAGTGTACTTTCTTGAAGCCAGTGTGCTCAAATTTTGAATTTTTATATATTGCTTTACAACTTTCCAATTCAGCCTAGTAAATTCTAAAACTCATCATCCATAAGCTTAAGAATTCAAATGAAAGATACTACCGGGGTGATTAGTCTTTCATTCCCTAGTATGGTTTCCACTATGTTATCACCTAGATTGAACCTTAGGCTGAAGGAAGGCAATGCCCAGGTAACCACAAACCACGCTTAGCCAAGTAGCTAGCCCTACTAGGCCGGGAGAGGGCTCTCTCCGTAAGGATCTAAGCCAAGATGACTAGATCTGGAAAAGGATATTAGGCTAGGTATAGTAGCACAAAGTTTGATTGGATTTTGAAGGGGTTTTTTTGGATCAGGAGGAGGTGGACAGTTTAGGGCTAGGGAATTGGGTCAAAATTGCAGGGTGTTCAATGGGGCAAGGTAGGCATAAGTTTTAGCACTCTAGGGCTTGATGGGTGATGTTATCACTAAACAAATTTCAAAGGAAAAGGGTAAGGTAAGAAAGATTTGTTCTTGGTTATTGTCATGCTCCTTTCATGCATAAGAAGCACTTGGCAAACTCAGGGTCAGCATACATAAAATTTCTTTGAAGGTTCAAGCAAGGCAAGCAAGTTTCAAGGTAGATGAGAAGGACATTTCAAGATAAAGAAGCTCAAGACAGTCAAATTTTGGTTCAAAGCTGTGTTTTTGTAATTACATAGCAGTTTCGTAGCGCGCTATGAAACTGCTGTAGGAGCATATTATGAATTGGTGGACCAATTTTGAGAGACAAAGGGAAATATTTTCAAAGGGGAATCTCTGCAAAAGATCAATTACAAAGTGTCAAAATTCAGCAAGGGCAAAACAAGTAGAAGGAGGACATTTTTGTTGAATTCTAAGCTACATGTTATAAAAGTGGAAATTGTTTCATAGCTAGATGATGCTTTAGGTAGCATTAAAGGAGCTATTCGTCTTAATTCAAGTGTGGGATCAGATTTCATGGTTGATTTAATGCATTTCATATGATTAAAGAGACAGCATGGTCAGCAGAAGGATTCGAAGAGGAGCATAAGAATGAAACTCTAAAAAGGAGGAGTTTTGTTTCCCTGTTTTTACTAGTCAACTTCTAGAAGCGTTTCTGAGCATTTGAAAGCTTATCTCTAAAATGTGAAAGAGGTTTTCATTCATAAGATACTGAAATAAAAAAACCTCTTCCACTTTCTTCAAATCCATTATGATTTGAGAGAAATGAATGATCAAACTTGCGCTACGAAACTGCTGTAGGTGCAAGTTTTCCACAGGCATATTTCTCTGTTTGACACCTGTTTTTCAAAGAAATATTCTGGACGGTAGGAAAGGTGTTTCAAAAAACCAAGAGAGGTTTTTGTTAAGCATGGATTGGTTCACAAAAGCCTCCTTCAGGTTTTCCAAATACATTGTTTATGAGAAGTTATGAGCTCTGTCCCAAGACCTATTTTTCAGCCAGAACAGAGCAAGGGACAGTTTCCTAGTTTCTAGGAACAACAAAAGGATGAGTCATCAAGGGCCAGCTGGAAGGTTATGGGCTTCATCAAATTCGACTTCTTGGAGTTTTATGTGTCAAAAGGAGTGTTTAATGCTTAGATAAGGTTTTTGTAATCATGATAAGGAGTTACACTCCTAGTTGTATTAGGTCTCTAGGACTGCTAGTTAGGTGTCATTTGAATTTAATAGTTAGTTTTGAGTGTCATTAGGTGTCAGGTCAGGTAGAATTCGAATTTTCCTCTTCCTAGAAGAGGAATATAAGCATGTAAAGAGCTCTATATATAGCAGAACATCTGATGTACAAAGGGTTGGAAAATTTTATGGAAAAGCTTGTATTTGGCCTATGTAAGACTCATTTTCAGTAATACATGCTTGACTTTACTTCTCAGGATTCATGAAGGATTTTTTATGTTCAGAATATGTGATGTTGTCCTTTTCTTAATTCTTACAGTGGTATGGATGTATAATCACTCAGAATTCACTGAATGTGCTCTGACTTCCTGTATACATTTATAAACTGTGTGGTCCCATATGAGTTTATGTTCTGAATGTTTAAATGCTGAATGCCCTGACTTCCATGTAGGGTTGAGTTCATTGTTATATTGAGGTGTTGTTGACTCCATAAGCCCAATGGATAGTTTTGTTTAATGTGTTTCCACCATTCATATTTTTCACAGTTGTTCTATAAGAGTTAGCCATCTTATCTTTAATCAAAATCATTAATCCATCAAGAGAGAGCCCTCTCAGGTTGAGGAGGCTAAGCCTCAGCCTAAAGTAGGTTGAAATAGTTACTTAGAGTCAACCTGACCAACAGCCTATCAGGATCTGATTTTGAGATAACAGGTGAGATGTTTAAGACTGGTGATAGGCTAGGAAGAGCATGTGATTACCATGGATCCTTCCCAAACTATAGAAAACATATAATGGTGAATATTTTCCCAAAGCAGAACACTGATGTAATGAATTCTGCCTATCAACTTCAAAGTATTCACTTAGAATCAATGAAATGATTAACGAAATAAAAAAACATACTAACATATGATCACAAGAGGAAAAAGTGTATTAAAACTCCATACAACATGGATCCCATAAAAATAGCTGCAATTCTTATTAATCTCCCGCTAAACTGCTACAAAATTATGTACAATCAAGGTCTGAGCATCCAGCTGAGTCCAACCCTTTACAATGAGATAGAAGAAGAAGATATAGGCATTGTTTCAACCTCCTCCCATCCTCAAGGGTCGAATCCCTAATATGAGGAGCCAATGGAACCAACACTGAACAAGAAACAGGAATATAGGCATCTTAACAACTTGCCTCTAAAAGTGAAAAACTGATTCATTTGAGCTCAAATTGACTTTTAATGCAATGAATCCACCCTCTACTATTAATTATCCATCATATTTACATGCCAAGTCATCATTTACAATGGTAAAACATCCTCCATGAGAGAAAATCCATGAACATAGTAAAAAATGGAAAAATAGACATCCTATGCAAAATTTGTCGTATGCGCAGCGCCACTGGCTCAACATGCAACGCCACTTTTAGGTCCCTTTTGGAGGCCTTCCCGGCATCCAAATTGAGCTTATGATAGCTCATTTGAAAGGTATTCAAGTCTACTTTCTAAAAAATCTAGTATTTTTTAATTTGAAGCTCATTTGACCCCTCAAAACTTTATTATCCCAAGACTTCTTCTGTGTGTCCAAAAAGTGGCAGAAAGGTCATTTTTAGGGT
Organism: Pinus tabuliformis; assembly: GCA_031772625.1. NCBI lineage: Eukaryota > Viridiplantae > Streptophyta > Pinopsida > Pinales > Pinaceae > Pinus > Pinus tabuliformis. The sequence continues at coordinate 117,067,086 of CM062819.1, forward strand.
GTTTTTTGACCTTTTGGTGGACCAGTTCTGCCCCAAAAACTTAGAAAATCTATAGGGTGCATGTAATCATTGCTTTGAATCCAAAAATTCAATCCATTTTTCCATTGGATGCCCCTAGGAAATGCGCAGCGCCCATGGCACTGCGCGTTGAGGCAGATTTTCTGTGTTTAAAATTTCAAAAATTGGAAATGACAAAAACTCTTCCAAACTTGACCAAAATTGGTGAGAAGCACCATCATCAAGTATCCTGATGAGCCAAGGAAACTTTATCAAGCAACGTAAGCCTATCCTCCTCCTTTTTTCCTTTTAGAGCTCGCCTTAGCCTAGCTTTCATCTTTTTGACCCTCATGTTGCAAATTTTGTTTTGAGTCTTGTAATGGTATGCCATGTGTCTGATCATTTGATTATCCCTATTGGCCTTCTGCAACAATTTCTCTAGGTGAAAATTGACCCTCTCAAGCCAAGCCTCTCTATCATCTTCAATTTCCTTCTCAATAGGAGTCAAAGTTACCTGTGCCTCTTTGTCACTTTGTCGTTTTACCTTGAGAAGTTCGAGCTCCATGAGGACTTGCTTGTCACTCAACTGCTTGTTCTCTTGTTCCAAATATGTGATGACATACTTGGCTCTCTCCAACTTGTCCATCAGAGCTTGGACTCGAGCCTCCTTTTCCTGTATGATGATGTCCTTTATTGTTTCTTCATTCTGAGCCTCTAAGTCAATTATTTCCAAACCATGATGAGTATAATGCTGTTCCAACTCATCATGCTCTGTCAAATCAAAGTATCTTTCCTCCTCATCATCAAAACTTTCCTCTAGCATCTTTTCCTTCCCTTTGTGCAGCTGCTACACCTGTACCTGCTATGTTGATGAAGAAGGCAAAGCCCCTTCCACATCCTGTGGAGCTAGCATTTGCCTATGGGTTGATGAAGAAGGAAAGGTCCCTTCCACATCCCATGGAGCAAACACTTGCCTATCAGCTGCAAACAATCTCCTTGTGCCCCTCTAATATGTCATGTAAGTCCCGGGCACCTTAGTAGCTCTAGTCTCTTTGGCCTCCTCATCTATTTTCACTTGAGCACTGCTAGAAGGTCCCCCTACTTCTTGAGACACTGGTGGAGGAATTTGAGGATCCCTGAAGATTTCATGAGCAATAAATGTCTCCCAAGAGATGTTGAGGAGGCTGAGATGATGAAGCACAATCATCTTGATCAGGGAATAATGATAAAGACTGCTCATCTGCTGAGGGTATGGATTTTTCTGGACAAAATGAGCCATCTTCTCAATATTCCTGAACAAGAAATAAGGGAGGTTTAACATACTTACCCTGGTAAAATGCATGAGAAACCTGGTGTGATAGGTGTACAACATGGAGAATCTTCCCTCACAAGTGAAATATTTCATGGTGATTTTCATCATGGGAGCATACTTGTCCTCAAGGAATCTAAAAGGAAAAAGTCTTTTCGCCTCGTTTCTGTACCTGGGTTTGATATAAGGCTCATAATAATGTTCATCCAGGTCCTGTGCCTTGTACCACTTCTCCCCTATATTTGAAATCCTGGTTGCATATGCAATGATGGAAGGTGAAACTATAAATGTCACCCAAACAAGAGTCACCTTGTTGTCCTGAAGATGGGCTACAAAAAGTCTGGTGAGCTCAGGGTGGTGTTGAACTCTCTCTACCTGCTCATAGAACTCATAGCACCCAAGATGTCTGAAACAGGTGATAGCCAACTGAGAGGCCTGCAATTCTCTGAGGTTTGATGGATCTTACTTGATAATTCTACCTCCCTTGTGTGGTTTTCTCTGATGCCTAGGTCTATCTGCTGAACTGTCACTACTGGTGTTTTCCTCCTCCTCATAGTCTTGGTCCTCTCTATCCATGTTTGCAAGGCTTGAGGTTGTATGAAGGGAATGAGTGAGAGTAATTTAGGAGTGAGGGGATGGGAGATGACCTTATGGGCTAGAAAATGAATGAGGGAGTAGGAATCATAAAAATTAGAGGGAGGGCTTAGTTTGTTTGAGATATTGCTTTTTGGGAAGAGGGATAAAGGGATGTGGATGTTATGGAATGTAATAGGGAAAGAGTTTAGAGTTTTAGTGATAGGTGATAGGAAGAATAATTGGGGTTTAGGGTTTAGGCATAACCAAGGGAGAATTTAGGGTTTGACATTTACCATGGGGAATTATGTTTAAAAGTTTGAATGCAAACCAAAAATGTAGTATGGGAGGACAACTTACTTGTATGAAGGGAAGAGAGGGAAATCTTGAAGTTTGTATGAAGTTTGAGGCCTTTTTGGCCCTTCTGCTCAACGCGCAGTGCCAACCCACAGATGCGCAGCGCCACCTCTAGAAGCTCAGCGGGGTGTAAATTTACACTGTGGAAATCTCCAGATGCACAACGCCGGGCCCAGATGCGTAGCGCAAACCTCTCAACGCACAGTGCCAACCATCCTACCTGAAACGCGCAATGCCACTTCACCACTGCTCCAAACGCGTAGCTCCACCCTCTAGAAGTGTAGCGCCACTTCTCCTTTGCCCAAAACTCGCTCAACCTTTCCTCTTTTCCTCACTTTTTGACTCCTTGCTTGCTAAATGAGAATGATGAACTTGAAAATGAAATGTGAGACCTTATATAGGAGTAAATTTTGATTTTTTACTTGAAAAACCCACTTTCTAATGTTTCTTGACCTTCTTCAAAACACTATTTTTAATGCCTTTTCTTCTTTGTTTCTTTTTAGGTGGATAATGCTCAACTTGAACTAATTTTTGCAGTGTTTCTTTGTCTTGCAACAAGGAGAGATGCTTTGGTGTAGTCGGGATCATTTATTACATAAAGTGACTTAAAATTACATAGGAAATACAAACTAACTCAAAATACTCTGTTTTCACCTCAAAAACATGTTTTTGAGGTGAAAATTACATTAGTTTAAAAGATAATTATATAGTGACTATGACCTACAAGCCATCAGCTTGACTTATTTATCATCCTCATACCCTTGCTGCCCTTTATTTACACTTTTAAATCATGCTCTTGACCTTGGAAATGAAACCCTAAGACCTAATGAAAACATGCCCTATGACCTAATGAAAGCATGATTGCAAATTGACCATGTAACCATAACTGAAGACAACCTGAAGAAAGGTCAGAAAGTATACTATATGAGGGATAAATTAGATTTTTTGAAGAGAAGACAACCGTCAGTGGATTAGTTTGACATGACCTAATGAAATGGTGTAAAAATTTCAGTATGGGACCCCTAAAATGAAAATGCAAAGAGCAAATTTTGATCCCTGATGGAAGTATGTAGATACTGACACTAACACATATTTATATAAAATACGTGCTCAATAGTTTGAGACTTCTACACCTACAGGTCTGTTGTTAAATCCTTATTCAAATTTAAAACTAAATAGAAAAGTGTAATTTCGTCAATTTTCTATTTGGAAAGCAAATCGAAGAAACGTGATGCACTGAGACTTTTGTTGCTACGTGTTTGACCTGTGTCTTTGACCACGCCACTGTGTGATTCCTTCAGTGAATTGGCTCGAGTGAATAGGAGGAGATCCATGGGGAGATCAATCCCCAACTACCCATGTGCTTAGTTGCTTCACTGGTGCACCAGAACCCCGCGAACCATGGAGGTAGTAGCAGAATTATGAAATAACTGCAGTATCATGTTAATTCCATAGCTAATGAAATCTTTAGCATAAAAATAAGGAACATTAACGAATATGAAAAATAAGACATGTAAGAATTGTTACCTTATCAAAATCTATGATTTACTGCCTTTATTGAGTTGATAGTGATGATGAAAAAGAGGAAAATGTTGGAAAAAGGGTGTCAAAACAAAACAGTTATGGAACTCTACAAGTTCAACAAAGGCTAAGTTGAGATCTCAAGGAGAGGTTGGGATTGTATTCATATGTACATCTATTTACTGAAATTCATTCATTCTTATTCATTCAATTTATGGCTTTGTCCAACAGTGGTATCAAAGCAAATCTCGCTCAAAAACCCATAAGATCTACCACTCTAATCTTTTGAGTAGTTATGAGCATCTCTCTTGCCATTTTTTGTAGTATGAAACCCTTGCATGCATTTTTTGAGCTAGAAACCATCAATCCTGCTACTCTATCACTCAACTTTGCAACTCAGATTGATGGTCCTCCCCATACATACCATGCATTAAATTTGGTCTTCATTTCTTAATGTTGGCAATTGATCATTATTCTTGGCTTCTTTATATGTTGGATATTAGGATTTTGAATTTCCCCAAATCTCCTAGATGCTCGATTAAGCTTTAGATTCACACAATATCTGTAATTTCTCCATGTGCTATTATTTTGTGTTCCCATTTATGTGGTTAGAAATGAGGATAGGAATGTTGGAGGTGGCTCATATTTTCCCTAATTGTGGATTTTTCCTCATGCTATTTTATCTAAGACATACAATTGACAATGATATTTATGCAAGAAAATGGGTCTAGAGCGAGCTTACATGATCTTATCCACCTCCCAATCGCACCATTAAAAAACATAATATTCATGAGGAGTCTCTCCTCCCTATGTGTTCATTATGTTTTAGCTCCACTCGTGGGTGTGGATGGAAGAGACTTATATTTTTCGCTCAATGAGATTACAATCCAAGACTTGGGGGTTGTCATCATTCGTGAGGGTTGCAAACTTGAGAGGCCTTTGTGTGTCTTTTAGTATTCAATGTTGGTGAGACAAGCATGTATATTGGTGATCTCAGTTTTGAACATAACATGACCTTTGATTAGATGGTAACAGGGCCGATGATTAGCCCTAATTCGCTAGCATGATGATACCACATCAAAACATATACAATGTAGATTGTATATGATTGTCAGATTCAAATCCTCTTGAGATATTTATTTGTGGGATTTTGACTTATAACAATTGGCTTGGGAAGAAACAATAGAATAATGTGAATGATAGTAAGTCTTCTAGTTTTGAAGCCCTATCAGTCAAGATTATATAATCTAGGTCGATCCACATCCAAAACCAGAGCCTTGACCCTGAGCCAGGGTTAGAGTTCTAACTAGAGTTAAAGCCACGAGCTTGATTCGATCATCCTCAAATCACCATTTGTGAGCACTTCTAGTTAGAAAAAACATCAACTTCCAACTGAATCAATAAATGTTCCAGAACCGCTGAGCCATAGAGCTAATTTCCAAAAATTTGTAGTCATCTTCAAATCACCATTTGTTAGCACTTCTAATCAACAAATGACACTAACTTTGTTGAGCCTCCATTTTGTCTAGGTTTTCATGATTTTACCGAATAATTTTATGCTTGTACTAAGTGTCTATAATCATTATTATTCTTTTTACACATTATTAAGTTATTATTTAGAGGCATTTAGAGCTAACAATTATTGATTTATGAATTCTCCTTGTTTTGTTAAATTGAAAAGTATTTAATGTGAGAATGTCATTAATGTTAGGCTCTTTTGTGGCAGGTGCTAACAGTTCCTGTACTAGCAGTTCTTGCACCATGGATCAAATTCCTGCACCAATTCAGATTTACAACATTCCTGCACTAATTCAGATTTTACAGCATGCCTGCACCAATTCAGTTCTACAACAACATTCTCGCACCAATTTGGGGCTTTCATACATTGACACATTTCTAGGAAAATATGAAAGAGGTTTTTATTCAAAATGTTGTTTGAACACTTCCACATGAGTCAAGATACACCTAGGTTGTAAGGACTTATATTTATGGCATAATTAATGCTTCAACCTTGAATTCGCAGCAGTTTCCAGAATGCCAACTTTCGCCTCGATTTCTGTGCATGTGAAGGCGAATAAAGAAATTGTGGAACATAGGTTTTGGTCCTAGTATAGAAAATTGACTAAGCCTCAAGTAAATTTCTAAAATTCGTAATGGTCTAAAAGTTACATAAGGGTCTTTGAGGCAGTTTTATAAAAAAACTGTTTTTCCAAAATTTTAGGATCTTAGATTTCACAAGTATCCAAACAGTTAGTTCAGGCACGATTTCTGAGGCAATGGAGTTGAACTAGAAAATTCTGAGAAAGTTTATTGTTTTAAACATAACAAAATAGGTTTCCTCCAAACAAATTTCCCAGATTCTTAATGGTTAAGAAGATACGAAGTATTCTTTGGAGGCAGTTTGTTAAAAATACCAATTTTTCCAAATTCTAGAAAACACCCAGATTTGGAAAATTCATATCAAATCTTCATTCTTTCAATAGGGAAACAATTGTACTAATATTCTATTGATGAGAATCGGTTGGGATTCAATCCCCATGCTGTTTTCTAAGGAAATGATCATGTAAAAATATTATAACAGGAAGGAGTATGTAGGTGTGAGAGGATGGCAGATTGTAGATTGTAAATCACATTCTTTGCAGTGTGGAGGATCGATTTTGATTGTGCAGGGAAGGAGTAGCTGCATGCCCAGTGGGATGATCCCTGGAGGGGACCGTTGGAGCCAGTGTTGCATCATTCCATCACTATGTAACAAGACTTCAAAATTGATATATTATGGCATTTGATTTATATTTTCAGTTTTCTTTCTGAATTTGCTAGCATTGTGATTTAATTACTGCAAGGGAAATGAGCTGGGTGGTTGGGCCCACCAGCTAGTCCATTGCCCCAAACCTCTTAGAATTCTTTTGCTGCATTTTATTTTGCATGGTGTTAGTGTGATTAAATATATTTATGCAATTTCATTTCACATTTCTTCTTCTTGCTTTGGTCATTCGATTTCTGATTTCATTCCATAATTTATTTTCCATTATTCTGGTCATTTGAGTTTAATGATGTAGCTATTCTTTTGGAATGTAATTTTATGAAGGCTGAGTTGAAGTAGTAGAGGATAGATAGTGAATGTTTTATTACTACATCTCTCATTTTTATTGTGAATTTAGTGTGATACTTGTCCTAATCCCATTGCTGCATAATAAGGTTTACTTTCAGGATACTATGGTGAAGGAAACAATTCCTGAGTAAGAGTTCTGGTTAATTCAACTTAACATGTATCATTAAGCATTCATGATTGCCTTCAAACCATTATTTTAGATGTGAAACTCATTCGTGCACTTTGAAGAGTGATCCAGGTGGATCTTCAGATACAAAGGCATGTAAAAAGTCAGATATCAAAGTGAGCAAAATGAAGTCAACTCAGGACCAAATCAGAGATCTCATCTTCCTGATTCCAATGGCGCAAATGGTACTTCAATCTAAGTCTGGATGATGAAGTTATCACACAAAGAAGGATTCTTAGATCCTTAAGAAATTGAGGATTTTCCTTTGGAAATGGGTCTTAAGCCTTTAAGGCCAAATCGCAATCGGAGGTTGCATAGTGGTAGACTTAAGCGAGGAGCAGTGGGACCCCTGATCGCCGATCTCCGATCAGATCGGATCGGTGAATTAGAGGCCACTGGATCAGAGGTCTTACATATATGTATATCAGCGGTGGCAAGGTGCGATCGACGATTAATCGGATCGGCGGAACCATTATCGAACACTCGGGGTGATATATGTGTAGGATGCCGACGCAATTGGCCGACGCCGATATCAGCGATCGATGATTGGCGGTCAGTCATTCTCGATAACGAGGACAGGGACACCCCCGATATGCTGATTTGTGACCTCAGCGCGGACCTGATATGGAAAATAAGCCCGATTTTATGTTTTTTGAAGTCCGGGTATATGGTTTTTGGGCTGATTTTTAGTGTTTTTCGGGATTTTTGAAGTTTTATCGTTTCAACGATAGAAGGCCATTTAGAGGAGTGGTTGCTCCCACCGATAATTCCACTCTACCAACCTTTGTTATGAGCTAGAAAAGCCCTGATTTGGATGGGATTCTGGCCAAAGAATCCCTTATAAAGCCACGACATGGAAAGAGCACGGGGGAGGCTTTTTTGGTGGCAGCACGTTGTTTTGCAGGAGGCCGAGAGCACATATTGGTCTGTTTTGGACAGTTTACATACTATAGCCCCTTTTATTGCTGTGAAAAGCTCTGGTGCTGCATACCTCTCCATCTCAGGCATCCATTTCACAACCCATCTTGTAGATTGGAGGTATAAGCCTCTTGTGGACAATTTGATGAATGTAATTCTCTTTTATTTCATGCCATTTAATAAGAAAGAACTCCCCATTGTTGAGCTGGGCCCGGAGACGTAGTCTGAATTGGATGAACTCTGTTATCAAGCCTTGGTGTCTTCTTTTGTGCCTTTTATGTGTTTACTTCTTCCTTTCTTATTTACACATTTTTGTGTTAAGCTGTAATTTTACATGTAATTCTTTTCTATACATCTATAATAGAAAACATCCTAGATCAAGTGGTATCAGAGCTAGGTTTTTTTAGATGTGAATTGCATGTTTGTATGCTAACAAGAGGCAAGCTTCAAAGAGGCAAAGGGAATCTAGAACCTTTTGATCTAGAGGCAGGGCTTGCACCTCGGAGAAGAAACATGGCTGAAGAGGAAGTTCGTATTGAAGAGGAGCACAATTTCAGAAAGACTTTCTATTCAATGGCAGAGAACATCAGTCAACTGGTTATAAGACTGGAAAAAGTAGAGGAGAGAAATCCAGAAGGACAAGGTTCAGCACATGGGAATGGTGGAGAAGACCCCCCTCCTTCTCCTTCTGGTGGTGAAGGTTCTTCTTCCCCTCACCACCATAATCAGAGAAATCCAAAGGATGCATCTAAGAAACCTTTTTTAAAATTAGATGTTAAATTTGATCTTCCTATGTTTAATGGTGAAAGTAACGCATAAAAGCTTAATAATTGGATCAGGAAGATTGAGGTTTACTGCAGGATTCAACAAATCGTAGAAGATGAGGCAAAAATCCAGCTAGCCTCTCTATGGCTGGGCAGCACAGCTCTCATTTGGTGGGAGATCAAATTGCAGAGTAGCAAAAATGTGGGTAAGCTCTTTTCCTCATGGTCTGCTTTCACTTTTGTGTTGAAGGAACAGTTTTATCCCTTAGGATACAAACATAAAACTTTGATGAATTGGAAATACTTAAGGCAAGGAAAAGGGCAGGATGTTCAGAGTTTTACATAAGAATTTAGGAAGCAAGCACTGAATTTGGGTATTGCACTTGATACACTTGAAGTTGTAACTAAGTATATTGGCTCACTGCATAGTTATATTCAGCATTCATTATTGTCGTTTGAACCTACCACTATTGATGTAGCGAGTGTGAAAGCAATTCATATTGAGAACAGGGGCAAGAATGAAAGAGAGGATTAGTCCAGAAAGCCACCGTTCAAACCTCCCAATGGAAAATCCAAAGCGGAATGGAAAGGGAAGGAGAAAAAAATAGCAGTAGCCAAAGAGGGAGAGCGGCCTTATTGCAATCACTCCAAGAAAGAAGGCCACGATGATGATCACTGTTGGAAGCAGCACCTAGAAAATCGTCCAAAGAAGTATGGAGGAAAAGGGAAGCATAAAACCGTGGAAGCGGCACAACAAGACCTTGGATCAGATTCAAGAGATGAAGTGCTGATCACAGTAGCGGGAACAAAAGGTACCCTTACACCTCCTGTTGAGTCTAAATCGCATGAAAACACCAGTTCTGTAGGTGAGTCCCTTTCGAGTGATAGAAAAAGAATTGAATTATTTCATATCAGAGTTGTAGTAAATCACACCAAAGTAGAAACTCTGTTTGATACTAGGTCCCAAGCAAATTTAATTGCAGAATTCCTGGTAAAGAAGCTTGGCTTAGAGACAAAACCACACCCAAAGCCTTACCCGCTGGGATGGATACATGATAAAGCTAAATTGAATGTAACCCAACAGTGCAAGGTAAAATTTATGATTGTGTCTAAGCTGGTAGACGAAGTAGAGATGGATGTTAAACCACTGGATATCTATGGCATGGTATTAGGGATCCCCTATCTGTATGACAGAAAAGCAATCTTTTTCCGCCATGAGAATAAATACCACATCACCAAGGATGGGGTAGAATACATAGTGTGGGTTCATCAAAATAAGATTAATGCCAGCCTCGTAAGCGCTGGGTAGATGAAGTGGCTGGTGAATCCAGTAAAACATGCATGCTTATGGTTGTAAGGGAGAAAGAGGCTGAATTTGCTGACGCGTTCCAGGGTCGCGATGGGAAGCATAAACAAGAATTAATGGACTTAATTTTTGATTATAATGAATTGTTTCAGGAGCCACGGAGACTACCTCCGAAGAGGGAAATCCAACACGAAATCCACCTATTGCATGACGCCCCTCTGCCAAATATCGACATGTACAGGATGTCAACAGTCGAAATGGAGGAGATCAAGCGGCAAGTGTAGGAATTGCTTGACCAAGGAATAATCAGGCCGAGCTCCTCTCCATGTGGTTCGCGGATCGTTCTAGTGCCAAGGAAAGATGACAGTTGGAGGATGTGCGTGGACTACCGCGTGCTCAACAAAATATCGGTGAAGAATCTATATCCCCTCCTACGCATAGATAATTTATTGGATCAATTAAAAAGTGTTGTATATTTCACAAAGTTGGATTTACGCAGTGGTTATCACCAGGTCAAAATTGCGGAGCAGGACGTGTGGAAAACTGCTTTCAAAACCAAGCAGGGGTTGTTCGAATGGATGGTGATGCCATTTGGGCTTTGCAACGCTCTAGCCACCTTTATGCGGGTTATGAATAATATATTTCAGCCTTTCATTGATGAGTTTGTTCTCGTATATTTAGATGATATACTAGTTTTTAGCAAGAGTTGGTTTGAACATATGATCCATGTAAAGAAAGTGCTTGATGTGCTGAAGAAAGAAAAACTCTTTGTAAAATTGTCAAAGTGTGAGTTCGGGAAAACCTCTTTGGGTTACCTAGGTCATATTGTTGGTCATGGTCAGTTAAAAATTGATCCCTCTAAAGTTGAAGCAATTGTAAATTGGCTTAAGCCTACTAGTGTAACTGAGGTCCGTAGCTTTCTTGGTACAGTCTAGTATTGGAGGAGATTTATTGCTAATTTCTCTGTTATTGCAGCACCTTTGCACACATTGACAAGTGTGAAACATGTCTTCCAATGGGGAGGAAGACAACAAAAGTCCTTCGAAACATTGAAGGAAAAAATTAGCACCGCACCAGTCTTAGCCTTACTCGATCTCCAGTAGCCATTTGAGATCGAAACTGATGCTAGCGGTTATGCCATGGTAGCTGTACTGATGCAGCAAAAGAAGCCAATTTGTTACCATTTTGAGAAGTTTTCTCAAGCCGTTTTAAACTATCCCACCTATGACAAGGAGCTTTATGCCTTGGTGCAGAGTGTGAAAAAGTGGAAACACTACCTGATCGGCAAGGAGACCATCATCCATACAGATCATCAACCCTTGCAGTACCTTCAGTCACAAACCAAGTTGTAGCAAACTCGTCATTTCAAGTGGATGGGCTTTCTTCAACAGTTTCATATGGTAATAAAGTATAAGAAGGATACTAGCAATAAATTGGTTGATATGCTATCTCGCCCTCCTATTTCTGCTTCTGTTATTTTGCATAATGCTTCGTTATATTTTGAAATTTATGTTGAACAATATGCTAACGATGGTGACTTTAAGGAGGCTTATGCAAAACCAACCCATGGTTCACAGGTGGACAACTATCACTTACAGGGGAAATTGTTGTATCACCTTGGTAAATTGTGTATTCCCACAGGAGAAAGAGTGAATGTAATTTGAGAGGCCCACACCTCTCTTATGTCTGGACACTTTGGTTTCGAGAAGACTTTATGTCATGTACAAATATTTTGTTTTTGGTCTCATATGAAAAACATTGTGACTCGCTATGTAAAGGGTTGTGTGATGTGTTTTGTTTCAAAGCCCTCTAATAGAAAACTTGGGCTCTACACACCACTCCCTATTTCGAGTCGTCCATGGGAAAGTGTGTCAATGGACTTTGTAGGAGGTTTACCTTTGTCTAGGAAGGGTCACGACTATTTGTATGTCATCGTTGACTGTTTTAGCAAAATGTGTATTCTTATACCTTGTAAAAATCAGATTACTGCAGAGCAGACTGCTTCTCTTTTCTTTCAGCATGTTTGGGTCCACTTTGGATTACCCACATCAATTGTCTCGGATCGAGACTCTCGCTTCCTTTGGGAGTTCTGGACCACCTTGTGGAGGATGATGGACACCAAACTGAAAAGAAGCATGGCATTTCACCCGTAGACCGACGGACAGACAAAACCTTGGTACACTTATTACGAGGCTATTGTGGGAAACATCCCAAGTTGTGGGATGAACATCTCCCCTATGTACAACATTCCTACAACCGAGCAGTATATTCATCGATGCAACGTTCACCATTCAAACATGTTTTGGTTACCTTCCAAAGGACCCTTTTGATATGGTCCTTGGAAGGGAGGATGGCTCCAGTGGACGTAATGATAGGGACAAAGCTTAGCAGTTCATTCAGCGAATCCAATTGATTCACCAAGCAGTGCAAGAGCAGCTGGAAAAAATTCAAGCCCGTTATAAGGCTCGACATGATAAACACTAAATCGACCATCAATTCCAAGTGGGCGACAAGGTGTGGTTCCACATCAACAAAGACAGGATGAAGGGAGAAGGAAAGAAGTTGCAGCCAATCCGGTATGGACCATTCACCATATTGGAGAAGATTGGGAACAATGCCTTTCGTCTTGACTTGCCGGTATATATGAAGATGTACTCAATAGTGAATGTGGAAAACCTGAAGCTGTATGAACCACCTTTGATCATGGACACTGATGAGGTGGGAACAGTTCCTACCGTCGATGATTTTGCACCAGAATATCTCGATGAGTTGCCCGAAGACATCATCCTCGATAGAAGAACCAAGACTTCACGACGAGGAGATGTAGAATACCTTCAAGTTGGATTCAAGGGAATGCATCCCAACAAGGCCAGATGGCTGGAGAAAGAGAAAGTGAGGGAACAATTCCCTCACTTTCTAATTGAATAATGAAAATCTTTTGGCAGTCCAAAAGCTCCTCAATGGGGAGGATTGATCCAGGTGGATCTTCAGATACAAAGTCATGTAAAAAATCAGAAATCAAAGTGAGAAAAATGAAGTCAACTTAAGACCAGAGTGGAGATCTCATCTTCCTGATTCCAATGGTGCAAACGGTACTTCAATCCGAGTCCGGATGATGAAGTTATCACACAAAGAAGGATTCTTAGATCCTTAAGAAAATGAGGATTTTCCTTTGAAAATGGGTCTTAAGCCTTTAAGGCCAAATCGCAATCGGAGGTTGCATAGAGGTGGACTTAAGTGAGGAGTAGTGGAACCCCCGATCACCGATCTCTGATCAGATTGGATCGGCGAATTGGAGGCAACCAGATCGGAGGTCTTACATATATGTATATTGACGGTGGCAGGGTGTGATCGGTGATTAATCGAATTGGCGGAACCATTATCGAACACTTGGGGTGATATATGTGTAGGATGTCGATGCGATCGATCGACTCCAATATCGGCGATCAGTCATTCCCGATAACCAGGACAGGAACACCCCCGATATGCCGATTTGTGACCTCAGTGTGGACCCGATATGGAAAATAAGCCTGATTTTATGTTTTTTGAAGTCCAGGTATATGGTTTTTGGGCGGATTTTTAGTGTTTTTGGGGATTTTTGAAGTTTTATCGTTTCAATGATAGAAGGCAATTTAGAGGAGCGGTTGCACCCACTGATCATTCCACTCTATTAGCCTCTATTATGAGCCAGACAAGCCCCGATTTGGATGGGATTCTGTACAAAGAATCCCTTATAAAGCCACGACATGGAAAGAGCACGGGGGAGGCATTTTTGGTGGCAGCACACTGTTTTGCAGGAGGCTGAGAGCACATATTTGTCTGTTTTGGATAGTTTACATACTCCAGCCCCTTTTATTTCTACGGGAAGCTTTGGTGCTGCATACCTCTCCATATCAGGCATCCATTTCACAGGCCATCTTGTAGATTGGAGGTATAAGCCTCTTGTGGATAGTTTGATGAATGTAATTCTCTTTTCTTTCATGCCATTTAATAAGAAAGGCCTCCCCATTGTTGAGCTGGGCCCAGAGATGTAGTCCGAATTGAACGAACTCCATTATCAAGCCTTGGTGTCTTGTTTTGTGCCTTTTATGTGTTTACTTCTTCCTTTCTTATGTGCACATTTTTGTGTTAAGCTGCAATTTTACATGTAATTCTTTTCTATACATCTATAAGCAAAAACATCCTGGATCAAAGAGAAACATTCATTCTTGAAATTTTAATAATTAAATTCGAGGATCAACATAAGGAAAAATTATCATATTGTTTTATTGAAAAGTGAATTGTTCACAAGAATTCTTGGAATGTTTTAAGGTTAAAATGTTATATCCCTTCAAAATAATTGACTGCTTCTTTAGGCCGATATACTCAGTGCGGGAATAGGACATACTTCTGGTGCATGAACATTGTTTCAGTACAGGAACATCGTTCCAATGCATGCAACTGTTGCGGTGCAGGAACGATGATTTAGGACAGGAAGGAGAACTTGTAACAATGACAAATGCACACTTTCCTTAAACTTGAATATTGAATCATTTCTAGAGAAGTAGTATAATGTAGATCTGTTTTAAAAGCTTTCAATGGTTTCATTAGAATAGTTGGAATGAAGTTGCCTTATGTTTTATTTCATGCTTTTCGTCTTTGCAACATATCAGTAATATTTTAAGAGGTTTTTTTGTATTCTTTATTTCTTGAATCACTTTCTTTTGAATGGGTCCTGCATCCCCTTGTCCCCTGGACAATTGATGAAGACTTACTGCAGGAGTCAACTCAACCGAGAAGAGGAGCCAAAAGTAGATTCCCGGAGTGCGTTTACTTTGCTTTGAAGAGTCTTGTTCCTTTTTCCTGAATGACACCTTTTTGAATTTCTTGCAAGAGCTTGGTTTTTATTTGACAGATCCCTGAGGTTGTATTCTGGCATATATTGTGCTACGCCTCTAAGTTTACTTACCCGGATTGAAAAATTAAATGTTGGTGTAAATCTTGCACTTATACTGCCCGACATTTTGGCGTCGTTGCTGGGGAGGCGTTGTATGATAAGGCCTCAACGATTTGTGATGCTTTTCCCTTTCCTCCACAATTGAATTTATAGATTAACAAGATTCCCCTTTGCTTGCTGAAGCATATTGGACGACATTCCTAGAGAGATCACAAGCCAGGTTTTCCTTTCTGCAAATGAGTGATTTCCTTTACTGCAAAGTGTAATGCCTGATTTGTTTCTTTTACTGTAATTTAGTTTTTATGAGTAATTTTTCTTTCTGCAAAGTGTGATGCTTGATTTACTGTAATTAAGTTTTTTATGAGCGATTTCTTTTACTGCAAAATGTATTACTTTTTTTTTACTGCAATAGAGTTTATTTAATTTCCGCAAGTGTGATTTCCTTATTTTACAATCTTGATTTGTTATTTTTAATGCAATTGATATTTTGAGTTTTCCAGGTGCTAAAATAACCCCTCACTCTCAATCGAGGTGCTGACAAGACTTTCCAGCTAACAGGAACATGCCAGGAAGTGTGATGCTATTAAAAGAACTATCTCAAATTCTGACAGAAGCTGGGGTCTCTACTTCACAGAAAGAACATATCTTGGCATCAATTAGAAATCAGTCTACTCCTCTGGAAGAAGAGAATCATGAAAAACCAAAAGATCTTCGTAAGGAGACCGAGAAGCTATGGATCATGCTTGATGAGGAGAAGCCATCAGAAGTAGAGATTGAAGAACACTAGCCTGATCTAGCCTGCACTTTAGAGGATGAAAAAAGAAAATTGGAGGATTTGCATGATGCACCAGATGTTGCCCATGAATCAAATGACCAAGAGTATATGGATCCCATATAATCTTGGTTTCAGATGACTATCAGTATTCATCCCTCCCTTATCATTCAACAATTTGTAGCATCACATTAATTAATGCAGCTGGTACCTCATGTTATGGTATTTTCTTGCATATAGTTTATAAATTTGAACATGAATATGATTATCCTCTTGTTGCGAACTTGGTTGCACTGGAAGTCCTCCTATACTTAGGGTAGAGTAGGGTAGAAGGATAAAGAAATGCCATGAATACTGGGAGTCTTCCGCTTCTTAGGGTAGAGTAGGGTAGAAGGATAAAGAAATGCCATGAATAAAGCTGTTACAACAATGCAATTGGGGTTTTGAATTTCAAAGCATAGCCATTGAAACTGTTTTTGATCCGCATCAGTTGTTAACACACACATCCGTGAAAAATCTTGTTGAGTATGACTCACTCTAATACCTCATGATTTTGCAAAAGTAACCATGATTAACCACTCTACTGAAGTTGTCATCTGAGATATATATTTTCAGTTTCCCTTAGAAGGTACTATCAGGAGAGCCCCCTATGGTGGACCACTCTTGTAAAGATCATAATAAGCTATTCATGAGAACACTAGCATTATTAACTTAAAGAATCTTTCAACCATTATCTGGGATAATTTTAATAAGTATTTAGGGTGGAGGAACTAGCCAGTAATGATTAGTAATTAAAAACTTTTCACGACATCCCATACCCTTAAGGAGTAGACCTGCCTCCCCACTTATTAAGTAACCTTCAAAGTTAATTACAATCATAATTTTCAAAAGATTTAGGGGAGGATAGGAGGTCTCGTGATGAGCCGACCTACCATGCATGACATTACTATGCTAGTCACCAAGCCAGAGTAATGGCTTTTATCCAAAAATCTCTAAGACATGAGGTCTCATCATGAGCCGACCTGTTCATCCATGTTACTTCTTGCGAGTGGCACTGTCATCAGTTGGTTACCAAGCTAGGACAATGGCCCTCATCTATTTTTTAAATTAAATAAGATAACTCTGAATCTATATCTAATAAGTGGGACACAGGCATTTCGCTGGGTTAAAAGACATCCCTGCCAAGGTTATAGACACCTGCAGGCAACAGGGCCATGTCTCTGGTATTAAAGTAAATTTCATACTATTACTTACTTGGTTATCTTTCTCTTTCCTTAAAACTCATGATTTTATTTCTTGGACAATGGTTTTAAGATGATTTGAGCATAATGCTCCAAGTTCTATCTTTCAAACATTAGGAATCTTTAATGATGTGGTACCCTTAGTGAAGGTAATTCTTTGTACTAAATTAAGAAGAAACTTACTTTTGCATCTGGATGACAACAAAATGTAGAGTGTTTGTTGATTGGTTGAGGAAGGTGTCATATTGTTCTACTTTTATTTCCCTTTTCTGGTATCATAACTCCAATTCTTTATGGTATTTAGAGTGATGAATTTCTCAACGAGGATTACTCACCAGGTGTTGATAAACAACAATGTGCATTGATTGTGGTTGCCTCTAAATAAGCATTACATGACCTAGGTACATGATTGTTATACTAGGTGCAAGAATCTTGTGGTAGGCTTCTTGAATTGCACCTTTTCAACAAACATTTGATTTTTTGATCATGAATGTTAATAAGACTCTGGGTAGAAATAAGAGCTCCGAAATCCATGACAAGCAGGGAGTTGATTTGAAACAAGACAACAAGTATGTGATGTCTATCATAAAGGTGCAGTACTCTTTTTCCATAATGTATGGTACAAAGCATTGCCTTCTCGTATGTTAGCACCTTAATCTGCCCTAGGCTGAAGGAAGGCAAAATTCAGGGTAACCACAAACCACACTCAGTCTGGTAGCTAGCCCTACCAGAACAGGAGACGGCTCTCTCCGAGTCACGCTCAATGAATAGATAAGCAAAAAACGATCTGAGATGACTTACAGTGAAGTATTAATCTTAGGCTAGTAAGTGAATAGGGATACAAGAAACAATTTTTATGAATTGACTGAGCTTCTGGGATGGTATGGGACCAACGGTCAGCAAAGAACAAAGAATTTAATACGAAGGCACAGATTACTTCGTGAGGCAAGGCAGGCGGAAAGTATAGCAATTTAGTTTGAAATAACGCGGAATGGAGAGATTGTTTAGGAGAGTGAAAAGGGCATAGGAACATGAACCCTTTTCAACAGAAGAAGAACACTGAACATGAAATTTTCCCTCAGGCAGAGCAATAAAATTGTTTTCTACCTTATCTAACTCAGAAAATTTCACTGGAAATGAACATGAATTGAATTATGAAACATAACGAAATACATATGAAAACATAAGAGACACATTTGCTACACTCACAACCACATGAATCTCATGAAACAGAGCCGCTGCCTTTCATTAATTCTCTGTCAAAATATACAGTGAAGAAACAGGGTTTCTTTCCCACAGTCTCCCAGAAGTTACGAGCCAACCAACCCTTTGCAAATGGTTTGCATACAATATATAGAATGTGCCATGAAGAGATAGAACACCCAAGGGTTGGGGAGTTACTTGAATCATTACAAAATGGAGATGAAGAGCCAACCATCAGCTACAGGTGCATCGTTACAAACATGACAAATGGCTTGGGTGACCGTTTGCCTTCTTTCGCCACTTGGATAGAAGCCAATCTGGAGAGAAAATACTTTAAATGCTTCCTTAGGTGCCAAAAAAGTGAAATGTAGATGAGCGGGCCCACTTGGAGAAGTCGCGAATCGAAATTTCGCGAAACGGGCGCGATTTTGGCCCTTTTCTCTATATGCGCCATGCCACTTTGGAGGTTGTTTTGAGGTACCTACAGGAGTCCAAATTGTGCCCAAGTGTTCTTGTTGGAAATCTTGGCCTATCTACTTTCCAACCCAAGTGGAATTTCTGAATTTGGTGCTCATTTTCCCACCAAATCTTCATTCTCCCAAGACTGCTTCCTGTGTGTCAAAATAGGGGCAGAGAGGTCATTTTTTGAGTGGTTTTGACCTCCTGGAGACTCAAATCATGCCCAAATTTCTTGTCCAAGCACCAGTAGTCATGATTTTGTATGCTGAATCAAAAAATGCAAACCATTTGTCATTTGGAGCTCCCAATTTTTAGTCCCGCGCCACAGGGAGAAAAAACCTGTGTTTTGCCCAAAAATTTGTCATGTGACCAAAATTTCCCCAAATTCCTTGAAATTTGGGCTGGAGGTTCTCTATGGGGTGCTATGCTATGCCAAAGAAGCCTCAGCCAAGATTCGAAGCTGATCTTTCTCTTTTGCCTCTTTTGCCTCTTTTGTTGCTTTGCTCAATTTTGCCTTCAAACTCCTTATTCGGGCCTTTGCACTCATATTTCGTGTCTTGTAATGATAAGCCATGTGTCTCAGCAAGGCATGGTCCTTGTCAGATTTTTCCAGCAGCCTCTCTAAGTGCATGTTAACGCTCTCGAGATGGGCCTCCCGGTCCTCATTGATCTCTTGCTCCAATGATGTGAGCTCAACTCTTCTTCTTTGTGCAACTTGGCGATGCTCTTGAATGTTTTGTAGCTCCAAGATCGCCCGCTGATCCTCCAACTATTTGTTCCTCTACTCCAGGTATTTCATGTTCCACTTAGCCCTCTCCAAGTCAAGGTATAAGGCCTCAATCACCGATTGCTGCTCTTGGATGATCTCTCTAAGCTCTACATTTGTCGGTTATGTATCTGTCTCATCCTCACGAAGGAGAATGAATTCTGTCTCTCGTTCACCTGAGGCTCACCTGAAGGCCCCTCATCAGGCATTGGCTCCTTACCCCTGTCCTGTTCCTGTGTCGTCGATGTAGGAAGCGAGGCCCCTTCCACCCCGGGTGGAGATAACACTCGCTTTGTTGCTGCAAACAAATGTCTACTGCCTCTCTAATAGGTGATGAATACTGGCATAGTAGTGGCCTCATGGCGCTCATACTGATGTGAAGGACAACCTATCCCATGCTCTGCCTCTGATACTACCTATGGAGTGCTGAATAAGTCACGGGAGATGAAGTCCTCCCAAGCAATGCCCTGCAATCCCAACTGATGATCCACCAAAATCCGGATAAGAGCAAAGTGATAAACACTGTTGAGCTGCTGCTGAGGGGTCTTATGCTGCATGAAATTTTTCATCCTCTCTATGTTCCCACAAATGAAAAATGAGAGGTTCATCATCCACACCCTGGTAAAGTGCATGAGCAACTTGATGTGATAGGCATATAGGCGAGAAAACCTCCCCTCGCAATTGAAGTACTTCATGATCAATTTCATGAGCGGAGCATACTCATCTTTCAAAAATCTGAATGGGAAGACTCTTGTGAGATGCCTCAAACAACTGGCCTTAATGTAAGGCTCATAATGATGCCTATCCACCTTCTTTTTATTATGCCATTGTTCTCAACATTTGGTATGCCTGTTGCCACTGAGATAGTTTCGGGTGTCAATGTGAAGGTGACCCCGGCCAAGATAGACTGACCTCCATGTAGGTGAAGCACAAGCAGACAGGCCAACTCATGATGAACTTTGACATTTGCCACCCTTTGACAAAATTCAAAACATGCTAGGTGCTGGAAACATGACATAGCAAGAGGGCATGCCTGCAACTCAGTGAGGGTGTTTGGCTCATCCCTAACATGTTTGCCACTCCTATGATGTCTCCGGGGAGCCTGTTCTCCTGAAGCTGTATCACTGTGGGTCTCCACCTCATACTCTGATGAACCCTCAGATGCCATGACTGCTGTTTATAAACTGTATTTAGGCTGCCCCTTTGATGATGGTGAAGCTGGGTGTTGTTTGTGATATCTGCCACCAAGGGGAACAATGAAACAAAGGGAGTATTAGGAGGGGAGTAATGTAATGGGAATAGGGGTTATAGGGAGAATTTTGTTTAGGGATATGTAGGGGTTTTGGGTATTTTGATAGGTTAGGGTTTGGGGTTTTAATAAGGTAGGGTTTGGGGTTTTTATTGACCAATAGGAGGAGGGGGAAGGGAATATGATTTTGGTAGTGTTAGGGTAGTGATAATAGGAAAAATGGCATAGGGGAATAACGAAAAATGGTAAGGAAGGGAAAATGGGACCTTGGCATCAACAACACAATTACACACCCCTAGCAAAAATGGCCCTTTGTGTTTTCTTGTGGTTGCTTTATGAGTTTTGTTGCATTTCAATCATAGGCATAAAACCACCATATCATCTATAAAATTTGAGGAGCAAGTGATGTTATAGAGCCTACCTTGCAATTTGATGGGCTTCACAAAAGATTTGAGGGAGTTTGGCACTGTTTCTGGCCCTTTGTCTGTGTGCGCCGCGCGCAAAACCCAGTGCGCCGCGCTCTAGGTGTGCGCCGCGCTAGTTATGAATTTGCACTACGGGCCGGCTCTGTGTGCGCCGCGCCCTTGTCTATATGCGCCATGCCCTGTAAACCACCTCCAACTTTGCTCCAAACACCGTGATGCACACTCAAACCTTTTGCAATGTCTCCCTACACACTTGATTTGCACAATGACTTCAATTTTGGTGGAAAATTGTTTATAAAGACTTGGAAGTGATGGGTTAGATTTTTGCTTCTCCAAAACCCATTTTTCTAATGTTATGTTTTGACACTTTTTCACTGATTAATAGCAACGCTGATTTTCACTTTCCCTTTGAAATTGTAGCTCAAATGATGAAATTTTCGGCACTCTTTGCAGGGATTGCTTGACAGGACATTTGGCCACGGAAACCATGACTACACTTGAAGAAATCAACTGAAGACCTTTTTGAAAATTTTGTCACCAATAACCCTGTTTGACTTTTCTTCAAAACAGAGTTTTGAAGAACAGTCAAAGTTTATCCATATGAAGATGAAACTCTCTGAATCATTACTTTGTAAGGGCCTCACTCTGGCCTGCATGGCTTTACTAGACATATTTAAAGACCAAATTGATTAATCCCTAGACCTAGTGACCGAAAATGACTTTCGTCCATTAAAGGACCAGACCTTGACTGTCATGGACTTTGGTGATCATTGACAAAAGACATAAGCGAGCATGAGCCAGACATGAGGGGAAATGACTAACATGACCTTCTCCGTCAGATCATGGCATGCCCCTAGCGGAATGTAGCTGAATGAATGGAGCGGGACACCTAAAAATGAAATGCATAAAGAGTTTTGGTCTCTGACGGAGGGCTGACCAGACCAACTCTAACATTGGCTCCAATGGGGAATGGTAGCTCCTTGGAGGTGCTAAGAACAACAGATCTCTGGAAGAGCTAGACAGTGCCTTCATCCATTGGGCTATGGAGTCATTGTTCGAAGAACAACACAGGACTCTGAATCATTTGTGAAACTAAAATGACCAAAATTTTTCTCAAACTTGAAATTGAAATGACTCAAAAACTAACTTGACAAACTCAAACCAAACTGAAATAAAAATGGTATTTACAATGACAGTGGAAGCAACGTTAATAACTCAGAAATGGTACTGCTTGAGTAGCCAACTATTGATCGGCCCTCATGGACAATATTCCCTGTTCATTTCCTTCAGAAGAAAGGCATTTTGACCCCTATATGCTGCAATCTTGAAAGGACCTTTCTAAATATTCTCGAACTTACCGTGCTTACCTTTCTCCTCATTCCTTGCATCCCACTTCAGCACCACATCATCTAACTGAAATTTATCTGCCTTTGCTTTTCTGTCATAAATTTTCTTTATTTTCTCTTGCAATTTGGATGTGTTCTTGAAAACTTCTTCTCTTGTCTGCTACAAGTGGATCATTTGTTTCAACCTTCTCTGCATGGGATCTTCTTCACTGCCAGCCTCCTGAAGAAGTTTGACTACCGGGGCAGCGAGAGAGGTGGGAAATACTGTGTCAACTCCATAAACAAGCTCAAACGGTGACATACCAATGGATTTTTTCTGACTGATCCGATCTGCCCAAAGCGCGTGGACCAACCTCTTATTCCAGCTCTTTTTATTTATTTCCAGCAGCTTCTTGATGATGTTGATCAATGATTTATTCGAAGACTCTGCCAATCCATTGCCTTGCAGATGATAGGTAGTTGAATGTCCCAAAATGATGTGATATATATGACAAAATCATCCTTTTTGATTTGAAAGCTGCTGCATTGTCGGTGATTAACTTATTCGGACAACCAAAGCGAGACAAGATGTTATTTTCAAGAAATGAAATGATTACCGCATCTATAGCTTGTCTGGTGGGAGTTGCCTCAATCCATTTTGTGAAATAATCTGTCGCTGTGAGGATCCATCTATGCTGACCGGAAGAAGCGGGATGAATTTCACCAATGAAATCCAACCCCCACTGCTGGAAAGGAGCGCTCACCTCAATAGGCTTAAGTGGAAAAGGCCGTAACTTCTGTTTTCCTTCGAAAATCTGACATTTATGACAGTGCTTGACCATCTTATATACATCAGCAAACAATGTCGGCCAATAGTACCCTGCTCTCAGAATTTTATTTGCTGTTGACTTCCAAAAAAGGTGACCACCACACTCTCCTCCGTGGAAATATTCCATGGCTTTCTTTGCCTCTTCTTCCACCAAAAAATTTAACAAAATGCCACCGGGATCTTTCCAATACAGTGCAGAATTTAAAATGCAAAATTTGGCAGCCTTCAACTTGAGTGTCCTCGCTTTGTTTCTAGTTATGCCGGGTGGTGGTGACAAATTTTTAAGCACATATATGATATCTAAATACCATGGAGAAAGAGTAAACATTTCAGATACTTGAATCAAAGATCCTTCCTCATTCTCATCAGACATAGCAGCGATCAGATTTATGTTCAAGGCGTGCAAGTTTGATTCGGCCATTAACCTCGCCAATCCCTGTCCTCTAACTAGCTTTGTAGGCTTTATTTCCACATCATATTCTAGCAAGGCTGCAATCCATTTGCCTCGTCTTCCTTCCGGATTGGTCTACACTAAAACATCTTTTACAACAACGTTAAGAACATAGGCCAAAATATGAGAATGTAGAATATATACCCGGAAATCTTTCAATGCCTTCACAAGTGTCAGGGCTTGCTTCTCAATGATGTTGTACTTTAAGGCTGCATCTCTTATAGATCTACTGAAGAATGCAATGGGTCTTTCATGATCATCTCTTTTCTGCAATAATACTGCTGCCATAGTGTGCTTCGAAGCAAATGAAAACAATATGAAATCCTGATTGCAGTCCAGGCTGACTAGAACTGGAGCTGAAGAAAGAGCCAATTTGACCAAATTGAAAGATTTTATAGCCTCCTCCGTCCACTTCGCTTGGCTGTCCTTCTTAAGCATGTTTGTCATTTCTCTTAAGTGTTAAGCAAGATTAGGTACAAAGCGACATAGAAAATTCATCTTACCATTGAACGATTGTATCTCTTTTTTATTCCGGGGCAGGGCGATTCGCTGAATTGCTTGCACACGTGTGTCGAGCGATAAAAATGTGTCTTTTTAACTCCTAATTACCTTCACATTAATTATCAACCCAGGGACGACTTTTTATCTCAAGAGTGTACTCAGTCTGAGGCGGCTATTTACTCAAGAGTAATGTTTTGCAGTATAGTGCTTAAAATCCAAAAGTAAATGAATGTTTGAAAAAGAAATCTAACAATAACATAAACTCAAATGCTCCGAAATCCAACTATTCACTCAGCAAACATCAATTGAGGATACAGTAGCAATAACTCATTCCTCTAGAGATTGATGCAATTGAAATCAAACTAGAACAAGACAATCAATCTGGGAACAAGGAAGCAATAACCAATGTTCTCTATAGTTGACAGTCCTGCTTTAAAGCAATTAAAAGGAAATAGAAATTGAACTAAAGCTGCCATTGAAAGTAAACTAGGAAAACTCTTTAAAAGCAAACTATTGCAATTAATCAACAGAAATGAACAACAAAGTAAATGGGCAACAAACTGTAATTAAAGGAATCTGAACAACAAACTCTAATTAATGGAAATGAACAACAACAAAGCCAAATTAATAGCAATCTTTACTTTAAGAATAAATCGGACAGCACACGGAAATAGAACAACATTGATTAATGATGGAATATGAAACAACGCTGGAAAGTCAAATATAAATACACAATAACTTAACACACGACACACCTTAATAGTAATCTGATCTTGGTAATCCGATTATCAGTCTTAGTTATAAATAATACGATTGTATTTTAGAATGGAACAAAAACGTTCATAAATTCAACAATTGCAAGAACATATAATCTCTAAGATGAATTCGATAATACCAATGGATAAGTATTACAACACAGACACGCTATAATTGAACAGCAACGGTATCCTGTAAAAACCATTTATATCAGCACTTAAAGAAACAACAATGCGTTGCAAAGTCAATATGATATTTCTGTCTCAGAAAATGAGATTACGTAATAGAGCTGTGATGTAAAATAATAGAACAGACCAGATTACCAAATAAAGCTGATAAGGAAAGCCACGCATAAACCAAAGAGATAATATACAGTAGCAGCACAATCCACCAGAGGCTGGGCCCTTAGCCACCAGCGGATGCTGCTGGGTTACTTCAGGATCAAAGATGGAATGTCAACCAGATTTATATTAAAATATCAAAGCAGAGTTACAGTGGATTACAACAAGAAATCTCTCCATCTCTCAGCCATTATCCATTCTCTCTGCCATCCTCAATTCTGAATCTCTAATTCATCCTCAGTTCCATCATTCAAATCCATCCCCCTCTCTGATCTCTGTTTTCATTTAAATAGAGAGAGATTAGAGAGAAGTTACAACATGATTTCTATTACAAAATTAAATTGTTTCCAACCAATTGATCAACAAGAAGATATATTTCCATCCATCTTTCAACAAGAGCAAGGCGAATTTGGCTTTGCAGCTGAGATTTGGAAAACGGCCACACAATGAATCTGAGAAAATCGTGCTCAAAGAACCCTGTGTTTCTCTCAATACAAGCTGAATTTGGGCAAACCGTTCTTTAGAAAAGTTAATTTGGTCAGTTCTGGACAAAACCCATGTTCTAGATTTTCCAGATTCATCTTAATTTGGTCAGAATCTCAACCGCAAAACTATCACTTCTTATTCCAACGCATTTCTAAGTTGGCACTTTTAATGATTAAATCTTCAATCTGGAAATTACCTTGGAGGCTAAAAATGGTGAATAATGTTATAACCAATTTATTAAACTTTCATTGATAAAATCATGCATAATCATCAATTTATTAGAAATAAAGGAGAATAAATAATATTTTTACATAAGAGCATAAATCATTGTAAAATAGAATTATATGATAAATTATGATAAATGACGTGATGAAGAATGGTAGAAATGGGTGGACAGAAATTTGGACAGAAATTTGGTTATATCCGGAATAGCCATCAAGTAGTGACATGCGAGATGCTCCCACTACTCGCTGAAGTATATGGTCCATTTTGGGCAGTGGATAATTGTCCTTCAATGAAACTTTATTTAGATTTTTGAAATCAATGCATAAGCGGATCTCACCTGTCTTCTTTCGTACAGGCACCAAGTTAGAGATCCAATCCAAAAATCTGATGGGCACAATGATACCTGACTTGTACAACCTGTTTACCTCCTTTTCAATAGATGGCAGCAACTTTGGATTTATCCTTCTCAACTTTTGTCTGAATGGTTTTTGATTGGGCTTGATGGGTATCGTGTGCTGAATTATATTGGTATCATAGGTCTTTAAATCAGAATAGTCCCAAGCAAACACATCTGCAAATGAAGCCAGCAAACTGATGTATTTGTCCTTGATCTTTGGCGGCAATGCTTTGGACAATTTTACCAACTTAGGATTAGCAGCTATTCTGATGTTGACCTCTTCTACACCCTTCTCTGTTGGCTGCAATGTTGGCTTGCGGGCTACATCATCTTGATCAAAAAGTTCTTCTAAAGGTATCAAGCCTTTAGGAATAACGTTATTCTTCAGCTGCAACACGTCCATTTCATTGATCTGTACTTCATCTGTACCATTCCCTTTACCATCATCATTTTCTACATCTATTGAGGTTTCTTTGAACTTGCCTTTGTTTTGCAGAAAATCATTAATCTCCTCATCATCTTGAAACACTTGCCAATATCTCTGATTGTCTGGAATGGTTGGACGATGCTTGACATGGATTTCGAATTTATTGCTGGAATTCATTGGGATCTTCAAACTACTTGCTGCCTTGGCAAGAGCATCAACAATACTATTTTGTATACGAGGCACACATGTCAAGGTGTATTCTGAAAATAATTTTAGGATGTCTAGAACTGCATTACGGTAGGCCCGCATCCTAGGATGCTTTTCTTGATACTCACCTCTGACCTGCTTTATTACCAATTCGGAGTCGCCATATACCGAAATCCTCTTAGCATTCATCTTTCTTAAAATCTTCAGGCCAGCAATCAGAGCTTCATACTTAGCTTCATTGTTTGAACACTCAAAATCCAACTTGTAAGAGAAAACCCTCACGTTACTAGGCACTTTGTTTGGGGTGGAGAAAGGACTGCGTACCCAAATTCCAATTCCAGCGCCATCATTTCCCACTACTCCATCAAAATCCATGGTCCACAAACCTTCTTCCTCCTCTTGCAAGTGCTGGAAATCTGTTTTCTGTGCCTTGTCTACTTGCTGTCCATTACTTTCAGCTGATTGCCCAACATTGTTCTGCTGTTCTTGTCCTCCTTTCTTTAAAATTTCTCTGAAATTTTCTGTTATTTCCGAAATATCATCTGCTTCAACTAACTGACTATCTATATCATTTAAACTATTTGAATACAACACAAAAGACTCTAAATCTGTATGTACATAGTTAATTGGATGATTTATGGGTTTCTCCTTGCTTGTGATCATATATTTCATTTTTTGTTCCCGATATAATTTCCTCATTTGTCCAAACACCGGAATCGTTGCATAAGAGAAATCTAGCTGTAGTGTCCCTTTCAATTTCGCTACCCAAGACCTGGAAAGAAGCATGCCAAACCTTGGAGGAATATCTGCTACCACAACATCCATCAAAACATTTTTCATGGGAAGCTGATCCAAACTCACAACCAAGTCTTTGATGATTCCTATACATCTCACTCTGCTGGAATCAAATGAATAGAGATCATGGTATTGCTGGGTGATGTCCAGACCGAGCTTATCCATGATAACCTTGGGCATGAGATTGTGAGAAGCTCTAGAATCGAACATGGCATTATGTAACACAAAATCATGCAATCTTAAACTAATGTAAAAGGGTGGCACATCACTATCAGGAGACTCACCATTCGATGCTTGTCCAAAAATCATTTCGGGCTGATCGTCTTCAACATTCACCATGTCGGACATTGGGTCCAAACTCAACATTTTAGATATTTGTCCTCTATAACTGCTATTATTCATTATTTCAGTCAAGGGGATGGATACCTTTAACTTAGAAATCTCATTCTCTAAGTTAAAAGTGGGAATATTTTCTACCTCTTTGACTGGGATTTATTTCTTTTCCTTTTCTTTTGATTTAGCTTGCTGATGTGATTGTTCTGCTGATGGTGATTTGCTGCTCTCTGGACCAACCGCCTCTTTCCCTTTCCTTTGTGTAGCTGATGAATCATTCTTTAATGCCTCAACATCCTTCCTTTTTCTAAATTGGTTTGGCTAGCACATCTCTGTTTCTAAGTGAATATCGTTGCTGCTTTGCAGACAGAGCATTCATATATACCCTTTGATACTCCTCTGATTCTTCTTGTAAAACAGTGTCACTTGCTAGAATGAAATCTGCATCTTTACATGTAGCTGAGCTCACCGCACACTCCTCTTCTTCGGTAATGTAAGTAGGCATCTCATCTAGAGTAAAGAGGTGGTTTTCTTCACCTATTACATTTCCATCCTCATCTGACTCCGGTCCATGCATAAAATTTTGCTGCAAAGGTGTCTGTACTATCTGTTGTGCTGTTTGCTCTTGGGTTCGCTGATCTCTCTGTCTTATTCTATATTGTGGCTGCTGCTGCTGGCCACGGAAGTTAGGATTTCTAAATTGTGGCTCAAGTTTGTTGAGCTTCACCCTTTCAAGTATTTGCTCTACCTTTTTGAGTAATTGATCCATCGAAGAAGATTCTTCCTTAACCGTGACTTTCTTTTCTGTTTTCGCTCTAGCTCTCTTGGACAACAGATTCACTTCAACATTGACAGTGATTTTCTGCATGTCTTCCATTGTGGCCGGTTCTCTCTCTCTTAATTGGTAGGCCATATCAGCGTCAAAACCATCTGGAAATTTCATCATAGCCAGTCCCATAGGTGGCTTTAGATGATCTGGAATTTCGTTATAGACTGTATTGAATCTAACACAATAATCTTGGACCAACTCACTAGTGTTTCGTTTAATTTGCTCATATTCAGCCAGAATTTGAAGAGGATTATTTTTCACTTCCCATCGGTTTAAAAATTGTCTTTGTAGGTCGGCCAAGGTAGAGATACTTGTTGCCGGAAAACCTTTGAACCATTTCCTCACATCACTTGCAAATGTCTGTACAAAGAGTCTCATTGCCACATTCTCCACTTCGATCTCATGAAGTTCATAGAAATCTACCATTTTGTCCACATGTTGCTGAGCAGTAATGTTGTTAGGAGTGCCATCAAAAAATGGGATTTTGCTTTGATAATATGCGGGCATATCATCTAGAATTTGAGGCAGAACAAGGGGTGCAAAACGGGCAGCCATCACTCTTGGTGGATTTGGCCTTGGAGGTGTTGGAGGAGTTTGCACAGTTTGTAAGGGGCTAGCAATTGGAGTTTGAGGCTGTGTCACAATATAATTATCAATTAACTGATTAGCTCTTTCGGTTTCTAAGTCTACAAGAAATTGCGGATTGGGGACAATATAGTCAACAACCCTTTCAGATTTAGACTCAAACAATGATATTTCAAACCGCTCGTCAAACTCAAGATCTTCAAGATACTCAAAAATGTCAGGACATGAATGGGATTTGAACATGGGAGTTATGGTGCTCTCTTAACGAAGGAGTCTCGGAATCAAATTTGGGTTTTCGTAAATATGAGGAGGATCCGGGTCTGGATTGGCTCTGGTATATCGTCTCGAAGCCAGCGTGCTATTGAGAAAAATCACAGGACACAACCAACTTACTCAGCCTATCCAATCCTAAAATCATCATCCGGAAGCTTAGAATTATTAAGAAGTAAGGGGATTTGATTTCAGTTGTTTCCCCAGCGGAGTCACCACTATGTTAGCACCTAAATCTGCCCTAGGCTGAAGGAAGGAAAAATTCAGGGTAACCACAAACCACGCTCATTCTGGTAGCTAGCCCTACCAGAACAGGAGACGGCTCTCTCCGAGTCACGCTCAGTGAATAGATAAGCAAAAAACGGTATGAGATGACTTACAATGAAGTATTAATCTTAGGCTAGTAAGTGAATATGGATACAAGAAACAACTTTTATGAATGACTGAGCTTCTGGGATGGTATGAGACCAACGGTCAGCAAAGAACATAGAATTTAATACGAAGGCACAAATTACTTCGTGAGGCAAGGCAGGCAGAAAGTGTAGCATTTTAGTTTGAAATAACGCAGAATGGAGAGATTGTTTAGGAGAGTGAAAAGGGCATAGGAACATGAACCCTTTTCAACAGAAGAAGAACACTGAACATGAAATTTTCCCTCAGGCAGAGCAATAAAATTGAATTATACCTTATCTAACTCAGAAAATTTCACTGGAAATGAACATGAATTGAATTATGAAACATAACAAAATACATATGAAAACAGAAGAGACACATTTGCTACACTCACAACCACATGAATCTCATGAAACAGAGCCGCTACCTTTCATTAATTCTCTGTCAAAATATACAGTGAAGAAACAGAGTTTCTTTCCCACAGTCTCCCAGAAGTTACGAGCCAACCAACCCTTTGCAAATGTTTTGCATACAATATATAAAATGTTACATGAAGAGATAGAACGCCCAAGGGTTGGGGAGTTACTCGAATCATTACAAAATGGAGATGAAGAGCCAACCATCAGCTACAGGTGCAGCGTTACAAACATGACAAATGGTTTGGGTGACCGTTTGCCTTCTTTCACCACTTGGATAGAAGCCAATCTGGAGAGAAAATACTTTAAATGCCACCTTAGGTGCCAAAAAAGTGAAATGTAAATGAGCGGGCCCACTTGGAGAAGTCGCGAATCGAAATTTCGTGAAACGGGCGCGATTTTGGCCTTTTTCTCTATATGCACTGCGCCACTTTGGAGGCTGTTTTGAGGTACCTGCAGGAGTCCAAATTGTCCCCAAGTGTGCTTTTTGGAAAGCCTAGCCTATCTACTTTCCAACCCAAGTGGAATTTCTGAATTTGGTGCTCATTTTCCCCTCCAAATCTTCATTCTCCCAAGACTGCTTCCTGTGTGTCAAAATAGGGGCAGAGAGGTCATTTTTAAAGTGTTTTTGACCTCCTGGAGACTCAAATCATGCCCAAATTTCTTGTCCAAGCACCAGTAATCGTGATTTTGCATGATGAATCCAAAAATGCAAACCATTTGTCATTTGGAGCTCCCAATTTTTAGCGCCGCGCCACAGAGGGAGAAAAAACTTGTGTTTTGCCCAAAAAACTGTCAGGTGACCAAAATTTCCCCAAATTCCTTGAAATATGGGCTGGAGGTTCTCTATGGGGTGCTATGATGTGCCAAAGAAGCCTCAACCAAGATCTGAAGCTGATCTTTCTCTTTTGCCTCTTTTGCCTCTTTTGTTGCCTTGCTCAATTTTGCCTTCAAACTCCTTATCTGGGCCTTTGCACTCATATTTCGTGTCTTGTAATGATAAGCCATGTGTCTTAGCAAGGCATGGTCCTTGTCAGCTTTTTCCAGTAGCCTCTCCAAGTGCATGTTAATGCTCTTGAGATGAGCCTCGCGGTCCTCATTGATCTCTTGCTCCAATGATGAGCTCAACTCTTCTTCTTTGTGCAGCTTGGTGATGCTCTTGAATGTTTTGTAGCTCCAAGATCGCCTGTTGATCCTCCCGCTATTTGTTCCTCTGCTCCAGGTATTTCATGTTCCACTTAGCCCTCTCCAAGTCAAGGGATAAGGCCTCAATCACTGATTGCTGCTCCTGGATGATCTCTCTAAGCTCTGCATTTGTCGGTTCTGTATCTGTCTCATCATCACGAAGGAGAACGAATTTTGTCTCTCGTTCACCTGATGGCTCACCTGAAGGTCCCTCATCATGTATTGGCTCCTTACCCCTGTCCTATTCCTGTGTCGTCGATATAGGAAGCGAGGCCCCTTCCACCCTAGGTGGAGATAACACTCGCTTTGCCGCTGCAAACAAATGTCTACTGCCTCTCTGATAGGTGATGAATACTGGCATAGTAGCGGCCTCATGGCACTCATACTGATGTGAAGGACTACCTATCTCATGCTCTGCCTCTAATACTACATGTGGAGTGCTGAACAAGTCACGGGAGATGAAGTCCTCCCAAGCGATGCCCTGCAATCCCAACTGATGATCCACCAAAATCCGAATAAGAGAAAAGTGATAAACATTGTTGAGCTGCTGCTGAGGGGTCTTATGCTGCATGAAAATTTTCATCCTCTCTATGTTTCCGCAAATGAAAAATGAGAGGTTCATCATCCGCACCCTGGTAAAGTGCATGAGCAACCTGATGTGATAGGCATATATGCGAGAAAACCTCCCCTCACAACTGAAGTACTTCATGATCAATTTCATGAGTGGAGCATACTCATCTTTCAAAAATCTGAATGGGAAGACGCTTGTGAGATGCCTCAAACAACTAGCCTTAATGTAAGGCTCATAATGATGCCTATCCACCTTCTTTTTCTTATGCCACTGTTCTCCAACATTTGGTATGCCTGTTTCCACTGAGATAGTTTCGGGTGTCAATGTGAAGGTGACCCCAGCCAAGATAGACTGAACTCCATGTAGGTGAAGCACAAACAGATGGGCCAACTCATGATGAACTTTGACATTTGCCACCCTTTGACAAAATTCAAAACATGCTAGGTGCTGGAAACATGACATAGTAAGAGGGCATGCCTAAAACTCAGTGAGGGTGTTTGGCTCATCCCTAACATGTTTGCCACTCCTATGATGTCTCCGGGGAGCCCGTTCTCCTGCAGCTGTATCACTGTGGGTCTCCACCTCATACTCTGATGAACCCTCAGATGCCATGACTGCTATTTATAAATTGTATTTAGGCTGCCCCTTTGATGATGGTGAAGCTAGGTGTTGTTTGTGATATCTGCCACCAAGGGGAACAATGAAACAAACGGAGTATTAGGAGGGGAGTAATGTAATGGGAATAGGGGTTATAGGGAGAATTTTGTTTGGGGATATGTAGGGGTTTTGGGTATTTTGATAGGTTAGGGTTTGGGGTTTTAATAAGGTAGGGTTTGGGGTTTTTATTGACCAATAGGAGGAGGGGAAAGGGAATATGAGTTTGGTAGTGTTAGGGTAGTGATAATAGGAAAAATGGCATAGGGGAATAAGGAAAAATGGTAAGGAAGGGAAAATGGGACCTTGGCATCAACAACACAATTACACACCCCTTGCAAAAATGGCCCCTTGTGTTTTCTTGTGGTTGCTTTATGATTTTTGTTGCATTTCAATCATAGGCATAAAATCACCATATCATCTATAAAATTTGAGGAGCAAGTGATGTTATAGAGCCTACCTTGCAATTTGATGGGCTTCACAAAAGATTTGAGGGAGTTTGGCACTGTTTCTGGCCCTTTGTCTGTGTGCGCCGCGCGCAAAACCCAGTGCGTCGTGCTCTGGGTGTGCGCCGTGCTAGTTATGAATTTTCACTGCGAGCTGGCTCTGTGTGTGCCGCGCCCTCTGTGTGCGCCGCACCCCTGTCTATATGCGCCCTGCCCTGTAAACCGCCTCCAAATTTTCTCCAAACACCGCGATGCACACTCAAACCTTTTTCAATGTCTCCCTACGCACTTGATTTGCACAATGACTTCAATTTTGGTGGAAAATTGTTTATAAAGACTTGGAAGTGATGGGTTAGATTTTTGCTTCTCCAAAACCCATTTTTCTAATGTTATGTTTTGACACTTTTTCACTGATTAATAGCAATGCTGATTTTCACTTTCCCTTTGAAATTGTAGCTCAAATGATGAAATTTTCGACACTCTTTGCAAGGATTGCTTGACAGGACATTTTGCCATGGAAACCATGACTGCACTTGAAGAAATCAACTGAAGACCTTTTTGAAAATTTTGTCACCAATAACCCTGTTTGACTTTTCTTCAAAACAGAGTTTTGAAGAACATTCGAAGTTTATCCATATGACGATGAAACTCTCTGAGTCATTACTTTGTAAGGGCCTCACTCTAGCCTGCATGGCTTTACTGGACATATTTAAAGACCAAATTGATTAATCCCTAGACCTAGTGACCGAAAATGACTTTTGTCCATTAAAGGACCAGACCTTGACTGTCACGGACTTTGGTGATCATTGACAAAAGACCTGCGAGCAGGAGCCAGACATGAGGGGAAATGACAAACATGATCTTCTCCGTCAGATCATGGCATGCCCCTAGCGGAATGCAGCTGAATGAATGGAGCGGGACACCTAAAAATGAAATGCATAAAGAGTTTTGATCTCTGACGGAGGGCTGACCGGACCGACTCTAACACCGTATCTGATAATGTACATTGCAATTTTATCATTCCTGCACTCGATACTTTCATAAGTGCTGTAACATGGTTTTAGTTGGCACTATAATAGTGATGTTGCAAACTTGATGAATGCTTTAAAAATGATGACATACCATCATATCTTAATTATTCCTTGCTAATATTTTTACTGACACTTTTATTGGGGAGCATAGTTTGATCTTTAAATGTTTCCCCTGCCTTCTTCCATGGTTTTACAATCTTATCGTTTGGATTGCATGAGGACATGCAAGAAGGTCAGCGTGGGGGAGTGTTGAACCTCCGTTTTTTCCAGATTTTCATGATTTTACTGAATAATTTTAGGCCTATGCTAAGTGTCTATAATCATTGTAATTCTTTTTACACATTATTAAGTTATTATTTAGAGGCATTTAGAGCTAACAATTATTGATTTATAAATTCTCCTTGTTTAGTTAAATTGAAAAGTATTTAATGTGAGAATGTCATTAATGTTAGGCTCTTTTGTGGCAGGTGCTAATAGTTCCTGTACTAGCAGTTCCTGCACCATGCATCGAATTCCTGCATCAATTCATATTTTACAACATTCCTGCACTAATTCAGATTTTACAACATGCATGCACCAATTCAGTTCTACAACAACATTCCCGCGCCAATTTGGGGCTTTCATACAATGACACATTTCTAGGAAAATATGAAAGAGGTTTTTATTCAAAATGTTGTTTGAACACTCCCACATGAGTCAAGATACACCCAAGTTGTACATACTTATATTTAGGGAATAATTCATGCTTCAGCTTGAATTCGCATCACTTTACAGGCTGCCAACTTTCGCCTCGATTTCCATGCAGGTGAAGGCGAATAGAGAAATTATGGAACATGGGTTTTGGTACCAGTATAGAAAATTGACTAAGACTCAAATAGATTTCTAAAATTCGTAATGGTCTAAAAGTTACATAAGGGTATTTGAGGCAATTTTATAAAAGCACTATTTTTTTCCAGAATTTAGGTTCTCAGATTTCACAAGTATCCAAACAGTAAGTTTTGGGCACGATTTCAGAGGCAATGGATCTAAACCAGAAAATTATGAGAAAGGTTATTGTTGTAAACATAGCAAGCTAGGTTTCCTCCAAACAACTTTCCCATATTTGTAATGGTTAAGAAGTTACGAAGTGTTCTTTGGAGGCAATTTGTTAAAAATACTAATTTTTCCAGAATTCTAGAAAACGCCCAGATTTGGAAAATTCGTATCAAATCTTCATTCTTTCAATAGGGAAATGGTTGTACTGATATAATATTGATGAGAATCAGTTGGGATTCAATCCCCATGTTGTTTTCTAAGGAAATGATCATGTAAAAACATTATAAAAGGAAGGAGTACGTAGGTGTGAGAGGATGGCAGATTGTAGATTGTAAATCACATTGTTTGTAGCGTGGAGGATCGATCTTGATTGTGCAAGGATGGAGGAGCTACGTGCCTAGTGGGATGATCCTTGGAGGGGACCATTGGAGCCAGAGCCGCATCATTCCATCACTATGTAACAAGACTTTAAAATTGATATATTATGGCATTCGATTTATATTTTCAATTTCCTTTCTGAATCTGCTAGCGTTGGGATTTAATTGCTGCAAGGGAAATGAGCTGGGTGGTTGGGACCACCATCTATTCTATTTCCCCAAACCTCTTAGAATTCTTTTGCTGCATTTTATTTTTCATGGTTTGAGTGTGATTAAATATATTTATGCAATTTCATTTCACATTTCTTCTTCTTGCTCTGGTTATTTGATTTATGATTTCATTCCATAATTTATTTTCCATTATTCTGGTCATTTGAGTTTAATGATGTAGCTGTTCTTTTGGAATGTATTTTTATGAAGGCTGAGCTGAAGTAGCAGAGGATAGATAGTGAATGTTTTATTACTACATCTCTCATTTTTATTATGAATTTAGTGTGATACTTGTCCTGATCTCATTGCTGCATAATAAGGTTTACTTTCAGGATACTATGGTGAAGGAAACAATTGCTAAGTAAGAGTTCTGGTTAATTTAACTTAACATGTATCATTGAGCATTCATGACTGCCTTAAAACCATTATTTTAGATGTGAAACTAATTCCTGCACTTTGAAGAGAAACATTCATTCTTGAAATTTTAATAATTAAATTCCAGGATCAACATAAGGAAAAATTATCATATTGTTTTATTGGCAAGTGAATTTCTCACAAGAATTCTTGGAATGTTTTAAGGTTAAAAAGTTATATCCCTTCATCATAATTGACTGTTGCTTCAGGCCGATATACTCAGTGTAGGAACAAGACATACTTTTGGTGCAGGAACATTGTTTCAGTACAGGAACAATGTTCCAGTGCAGGAATGTTGTTGTGGTGTAGGAACGATGATTCAGGCCAGGAAGGAGAACTTGTAACAAAGAAAAATGCACACTTTCCTTAAACTTGAATATTGAATCATTTCCAGAGAAGCAATATAATGTAGATCTCTTTTAAAAGATTTCAATGGTTTCATTAGAATAGTTGGAATGAAGTTGCCTTATGTTTTATTTCATGCTTTTCATCTTTGCAACGTAGAAGTAATCTTTTAAGAGGTTTTTTTGCACTCTTTATTTCTCAAATCACTTTATTTTGAATGGGGCTTACATTACCTTGTCCCATGGACAACTGAGGAAGACTTACTGCAGGAGTCAACTCAACCCAGAAGAGGAGCCAGAAGTAGATTCATGGTATGTGTTTACTTTGTTTTGAAGAGTTTTGTTCCTTTTTCCTAAATGACACCTTTTTGAATTTCTTGCAAGAGCTTGGTTTTTATTTGAAAGATCCCCGAGGTCATATTCTGACATATATTGTGCTACGTCTCTAAGTTTACTTACCCGGATTGACAAATCAAATGTTGGTGTAAATCTTGCACTTATACTACCCGACAAACTTCTAGTCAAATTTGGAAATGTTCCAAGAACTAATGAGTATTAGAGCTAAGTTCCAAAGCTTGTGGTTGGCCTTAAACCAACTTTCAATGGAAGACTTTTACTTCCATTACCCATTTGGTTTATGGTCTTTCTTAAATCACCATATTTAGAGAGCACATTTAGCCATTGGCAGATGTACTAATCTTTCTTCTTAGACTCACATACACCCCTTTAGATAAGGGGAAAAATGTTAGAATTTTTGAACCCAACACCTAGTATTCGGTTCCCAACAATTATTAATTCGAATACATGACTAAGTTCCTAACCAAAAAAATATTTAGCAAAATGAAAAATTATTCAAACTGTATCACATACACATAAACATATTTATGCCATATCAACAATTCTTCATTAAAAAATTAATCACGAAACTTACTTGTTCTTTCATCCTAGGATAATGGCCCAACTAAGAAAATAAAAAAAACTTATCAACAACCTCACTGCACTCTCTTGGACCCAACACATACTCACTAAGAGGCCTATCTCAATATTGTGTTGTTGTTGTGTGTTAGCCTCAACACTTAGGCTCAATTTATAACTTTCATAAGCTAAGATTGACAACCAAAATTAGCTCATCAAGTTAATTGAATATAAGTGATTTTACTTTAGTTAACTATTCTATCTTTAGATTTCTCTACTTTAACTCAATTACAAGTCATAAATTTAGCTTGCTTTACATTCATATCTCATGCATATCACATGCAACACATTATCATGCAAGAAACTCAGTTTCACACTCTACATGTCATATGCAAGATCCTAAAGAGGAAAATCAAGGTCCTTCCAGTCAAGACACAAGACTAGAAATACCATCTAAGCTACAAAACTCAACAAGTTAGACACCTAATCCACAAGGATTATGGTGTGGAATATGAACACTCACAAGGATTCCAAGGGAACTTGGAATATCAATATTATGGTCACAAAAAATTGTAGTTATACATACATCTATTTGATGAAATGAATTCACGCTTATTCATTTAATTTCTTGCTCAATCCAACACTTTAAATGTTGATAAAGAAAAATTTCTTATTACAAAATGTTTTAGAAATTAAGTATTAACTATGATAAAACATTTACACTTATTAGGAATATTCATACCACTCAAATTATACTATCAATATTGCTATAAACTCTTCACTTGTTAAGGTATTTAAATATCTATTAGCCCCTATTTATAATCCCTCGTCAAGGGGGAGTCTAATTATACCACCTGAAATCTCAATTGTGGCTGGAAGATTCAATTTTGTATGATTTGAGAGGATATTTTTAAGATATATTAGTCGGTCTCACAAGTACCCAAAGTTCTTTTTTGTTTCGATGGAAATCTTGTTAGAGTAAAACATTATGAAATGACAGGATCTCAAAGATTATATATATATATATATATATATATATATATATATATATATATATATATATATATATATATATATATATATATATATATATATATATATATATATATATATATATATATATATATATAATGTGATGGACGCGATAGAGTTGGGAGCTAGGGTTGTTGAAGAACTAGAGTTTCTCAGGATTGTTGGCAACCATAGTTTAAGGGGCAATGGGGTAGAAATGACATCTGGAGGTGATGCGATGCCTACATGGTAAACTGTAGTGGCTTGATGCTCCAAGTTTTGAGAGGCTACAACTACAGGAAGACAAATTCTGATCTCAAAGGATGAAAATCTCGCTAAGACCATGTGGGGGCTGGAAATTTTGCATGGAACACCCAAATTCCATTTTTGGTGAGGAGGAAGGACGTATCCTTCACTCGAAGGATCATATACTCCATAGAGTTCAAAATATCCATAAGTAGCATGTCCATCCACAAGGTTATTTCTGAGATTGCATTCCTTGATGTGCAGACGAGATTGCAAGTTTTTCTCCTCAACTCCATCAAAGTTGCGAAGGAGTCATTGACCATCATTTTGCATGGCCTAGATCTACAAGGAGAATCCCCTGGTTTTCATTGATTTGGCTGGGATGGAGTAACAAGAGAGAAGGAACAGGAAACCTTCCAGATCTTCATTAAGAAACTAAATGGGAAGTCTTCCCCATTATGTATTGTAGATTTAGACTTAGTTATAAACTTGAAGTTGTTAGGATATTCCGACACATAGGAAATAGTTAAGTATAACTTGGTCTAGTATAGAGTTAGGTAAAGTGTGTTTCTTTACAGTGTACTTTTGTAACTTACAATCCAACGATCATGATATGTAGTGATCTGATGGTTCATTCTCTCCTCGGTATTACCGACACTTGATCCGTGGCTTAACACCCAATTGGTCCATGATCTATATTTAAAGAGCATGGAGGGTCATTTGTAGGGTAACTGTTCATGAGAGAATCTTATGTAAATTTTCATTCTTTTATTAGTAAATTGCCTGAAGTGGCTGTGTTGGCTCAGGTCGTGGATTGTTTCCCTCTTTGAGGGTTTTAACCACGTCGACAATACTGGTGTATTGATCTGTGATCTATTTGTGAGTGGTGTCCTTTGGTTTTCTGTCTGAAGAAATTACCCTATAAATTCCTACATGGTATCAGAGCTATTTGAGGGCCACATCTGTTGGTGATCCAAATCTGAAGCTGGTAGAACTACATCCAACTGTCGTTTCCTAGATCTACTATTACTGACTGCTTTCGGGCCGAGAGGACTGCTCTATTGTGTTAGGAGCATCTGTTCCAGTGAGGAACCCCTTTCGTTTGACGCGAAAAGGTTTCTGGTAGCCCTAGCTACGTCATTTTTAAGATCTGGAGGCATACAGTGTTTATTTGCAGTTTTTAGTTATTTTATCTCTGTTTATTTCGGTTTATTTAGCTCTTTGTTTTTTTTATTACTGGATCTATACCTTTCATTTATGCGTATGCTCTTTGCCCCTCGACTATTTGCGATCTGGGCAAATCAGAAATAGAAAGGAAGGATTTTTCTCATGCGTATGCTCTTTTCCGCTGTGCCTTAGTGTGATCTCGGAAAATAAAAAACATTGAGGAAAATATTTAGTTTCTGGGTAAAGCTAACTTCAAGCCGTAAGGTTTGTTTTTTTTTTGTATGTGCGTGTTGGGTTTTGTGTTTTTTGTTTTGTAGGCAAAAAAGAGCTTTCTTAAGTAAGCACACACCCCAAAGCTTTAGTGACTAAAAAAAAAAAAAAATCCCTTCCTCTTTTCCAAAAATTACTAACCTTTTAATCTAGCTCACTTGGTCCAAAGCTACTTTATGAGAATAGAGGTCTTGAGTTCAAGTATTTCTTTTTGTTGAGCTAATTAGATTAAGTTTGGAAAGTGGGTGGATTTTTTTTAAATATAACATTATCATTCATTTCCACACATTCCCGCACTTCGTCGGCATCTTCAACAACTTTTCTTCAAAAAGCCATAACTTTTTCATCCGGAAGCCATTTTCAGAGCCGTTTTTTTTAGAATCAACCTAATTTTTCGAGATATTTACATTGGAACACTTAGTTTCAGCATCTATAGCTTCAGTTTCTATTAAAAGGGAAAGTCCATGCCAAGTTATTCTCGACAACACCAACTACTTCCAATGGTGGTCCTACATTGTGGATTTACTTAGAAGTAAAGGTCTTTACAGAATAGCTTCAGGCCAGGAAACCAAACCAAAAGATGAAGATAAGGCAGACAAATGGGAAAATAGGCAAGATCAAGCACGTGGGTTGATAGGGATGTCTATTTCTCCAGACCTTAGATTCCATATCGCAGAAATTGATACTCCTAATGAAGCAATGAAACAGATCACTAAAGTTTTTTGAATTAAAAATGAACTTAGAGCCCATCAACTTGAAAATGAGTTGCT
Organism: Pinus tabuliformis; assembly: GCA_031772625.1. Lineage (NCBI taxonomy): Eukaryota > Viridiplantae > Streptophyta > Pinopsida > Pinales > Pinaceae > Pinus > Pinus tabuliformis. The sequence continues at coordinate 117,108,372 of CM062819.1, forward strand.
TACATTGGACCCCAATAATTTTTCTTCCATTGAAGATTTTGTGTCCAAGTTCAAGACCCTTAGACTTCTCTTGGAAGGTGTTAAGGTTAAGAAAGAAGATGGTAACCTTATCTATTCCATTCTTACTAAGTTGGGACCAACCTACTCTGTGTTTGTTTGCACCTTCCATTCTATAAGAGAAGCCTTCATTTCTCAAGGACAAGACTACAAGTCCCCTTCCTTTGATTCCTTTTGTGATTCTTTAATAAGATAACAAGAAAAACTCTTACATCTTGGTCTTATTAATCTTGGAAACTCTTCTAAGAAAGCCTTAGCCGCCCAGCAACAACCAAATTCAAAGAATCCTAAGAAGGTGTATTCTAAAAAGAATGGTCCTAAACCAAACAAGGGTCCTAAGCAATTTCAGTCTTAAAATGAAAAATCATTTCAACAAAATGATAATGCAAATAAAAACAAAGGGAAGAATACTGATAGACATTGCCACTTTTTTAATCGAGATGGCCACTTAGAATCCAAATGATTTAAGAAGATGGAAGCCTTGGAAGCAGCAATGAACAAGCATAACATCCATTTAGAGCACTCTCCAACTTCAACTTCATCTTTAGGAATAACACTTTTTGCATGTGGCTATCAAGCATCTTGGTTTGGATATGCACTAAATGTATCTTCTTCTTCTCATTGTCATGAGTGGCTCATTAATTCTGGAGCTTCTTATCACATGGACAAAAACAAAGCGATGTTTTCTTCTTTAAATGATTGTAACACCACATATATATATATATATGTTGGTGATGATAGATCTCTTAGTGTTGTAGGGATTGGAATTGTTCATATAGACAATGGTCAATTTAATGATGTATTATGTGTTCCAACCTTATCCTGCAATCTTCTATCTGTATATCAGATAACTCATTCAGGTGAAGGAAAAATCGTTGAATTTTCACCTCATGATGTCGTAATTAAGGACCTAAGAGATCCTAGAAAGATTTTAGCTACTGGAATTGCTGATGCTTCTATAAGGTTGTATAATTTTAACAACTTTGGGTCATCAAATCTTCCCTCGGTATTTGTTGCTCCTAATGATGAAGTGAGAAAACTTTGACATGATCGATTTGGTCACTTAAACTCGTTCCCTTCAAAATCTATGTAAAGAAAATAGGGTGACAGGTCTTCCAATGGTATCTTGCAGAGATGGTGTTTGTTCCAGATGTGTACTCAGAAAACATCATTGGGATAGTTTTGAAAAACGTGCCTCTTGGCACGCCTCAGCCCCTTTACAGCTTGTGCATAGTGATTTATGTGGTCCACTTCCAGTTGTTTCATTCTCTGGCTACAAGTATTTCTTAACTTTCATTGATGATTTCTCTAGACGCACTTGTGTATACTTCCTAAAACTCAAGAGTGAAGTACTTAACATGTTCTTAGCCTTTAAGGCCTTTGTTGAAAAATAATCTGGACATCAAATTCTTAAGCTAATATCTGATAATGGCGGAGAATATGTTAACAAAAAATTCATCAACTTTTGCACTAAGAATGGAATTCAAATGCAACATACTGTTCCATATACTCCACAACAAAATGGTGTAGCTGAAACAAAGAATTTCACCTTAAAGGAAATGGCTAATTGTATGCTTCAATCTAAAGGACTTAGTCTTAATTTTTGGGCAGAAGAAATTAACTGTGCAAATTACATAGTAAATCACACTCCTAGTAAGGTTTTAAAGAATATCACTCCAGAAGAGGCATGGAGCTAAATTAAACCATATGTAAGTCACTTTCATGTTTTTGGAAGTGAAGCATGGGCCCATATTCCAGATGAGAAACATAAAGCCTTAGAACCTAAGAGTGAAAAATGCATTTTTGTTTTATATTCTGAAGATGTCAAAGGATATAGACTTATTCCACTTAAGTCCAAAAATGTTATCAATAGAAGATATGTAAAGTTTGCTGAAAATATATTGACCTACGAGCCTAGTTCGGCGGATGTGCCACCTCTCTCTATCCCTTCTACTTTTGAAAATATTTCTCCTTCAGATGATGACAATGAGGATGACAATCCTCCCCCACCTTCTCAGGATCCTCTTTCAGCTCCTTAGCGTCCAAAATGGGTTCGTGCTACTCGGGATGTAGTAGGTGCTCTTGCCGGTGATCCTACAAATCAGTGACATACACGTTATTAGTTCGATAGAGCCTCTTCTTTACTAGCTCAAGCTTCAACGAATTATGATCCTGACACCTTTGCAGAAGCTTCAGGCCATCCAGATTGGGACATAGCAATGAATGAAGAATATCATTCATTATTGGCAAATGATACATGGGATCTTGTTCCTCTTCCAAAGGGACAAAAACTTGTTAGATGCAAATGGGTTTACAGAACCAAGTATGGACCAGATGGAAAAGTTGATAAACATAAAGCTCGTTTTGTTGCTAAGGGTTTTTCACAAGTTGAAGGCATTTACTATACTGAAACCTTCTCCCTATTGCCAAAATGAACTCTATCTGTATTTTTCTTTCCCTTGCTGCCTCTTTCAAATGGGAAGTCCATAAGATGGATGTTAAATATGCCTTCTTGCATGGGAAGTTGCATGAAGAAATCTATATGGAACAACCTACCGACTTTATACAAACAGACTCCAACCTTGTATGTCGACTTAAGAAATCCCTTTATGGTCTCAAGCAAACCCCTTGGGCTTGGTATGCCAAAATGGATAACTTTCTTTTAGAAACTGGCTTTTCTAGGTGTCATTTTGACAATACTGTCTAAACCAAGAAGGTGGGCAAGTCTCTTATCATTCTTGTTCTTTGTGTTGATGATCTTGTCCTTACTGGTAGTGATCCCAACCTTATAAACCATGTGAAGTCTAGTCTTAAAAAGAAGTTTGAAATGACAGACTTAGGACACTTGCATTATTTTCTTGGTCTTCAAGTCTTGTAATCCAAGGAAGGTATTTCCCTTTCCCAGTCCAAGTATACCTGTGATCTTCTACACCATTTTCACATGGAAGACTATAAGCTAGCCCCTTCTCCCTTTCAGTCTTGAGCCAAACTTTCAGTCACTTGTACTTCCCCTGAAGTTGATGCTACCTTATACCGTAAACTTGTAGGAAAACTTTTGTATCTAACCCATACTCGTCCTGACCTTTCCTTTGCTGTTGGCCTTATTGCTCGGTTTATGCAAAGCCCACATGAAAGTCATTGGAAAGTAGCTAAAATAATACTTCATTATGTTTGAGGTACAGTTTAGTTTGGGATTCATTATAGTGCAGAAGCATCTCCTCTATTGGTTGGTTTCACTGATTCCAATTGGGCTGGTGACCCTGATGATCAGAAGTCTACTGCAGGTTATGTGTTCACTCTTGGTTCAGGACCTATTACATGGGCTTGCGAGAAACAAAGTGCCATTTCTCTTTCTTCAGCAAAAGCAGAGTATCGTGGTGCCATAGAAGCTAGTAAGGAAGCCTTGTGGCTTCGTCAGATCCTATCAGAGTTTGGATTTCAGCAACAACATCCGACTACACTTTGTTGTGATAATCAAAGTGCCATTCAACTATGCAAAGATCCAGTCCAACATCAGCGCAACAAACACATTGGACTGCACATGCACTTATCAGAAAGCTCATTCATGACCATGTTCTTGAAGTGCAATATTGTTCAACAGATAACCAAGTTGCAGACATCTTTAAAAAGGCTCTCATAAAGGCGAAGTTTACTAAACTTTGATTTATGGTTGGAGTTCAGGAAGTTGTCACTAAGGGGGGATAGGCTCTAATGCCTCCTTCCTTCTCCTATTGTGTCATATTTGTACATCCTTCAATCCTATCCCAAGTTGTTCTTACGGGGGGATGTTAGGATATTCCGACACATAGGAAATAGTTAAGTATAGCTTGGTCTAGTATAGAGTTAGGTAAAGTGTGTTTCTTTACTATGTACTTTTGTAACTTACAATCCGACGGTCACGATATGTAGTGATCTGACGGTTCATTCTCTCCTCGGTATTACCGACACTTGATCCGTGGCTTAACACCCGGTTGGTCCATGATCTCTATTTAAAGAGCATGGAGGCTCATTTGTAGGGTAACCGTTCATGAGAGAATCTTATGTAATTTTTCATTCTTTTATTAATAAATTGCATGAAGTGGTCGCGTTGGCTCAGGTCGTGGACTGTTTCCCTCTTTGATGGTTTTAACCACGTCAACAATACTAGTGTATTGATCTATGATCTGTTTGTGAGTGGTGTTCTTTGGTGTTCTGTCTGAGGAACTTACCCTGTAAATTCCTACAGAAGTAATGTATAGAATATGGGTTGGGCATTCTGTTGATGCCTCGAAATTCAATGCACCAACGTAGGGGAAAACCACCTGGTCCAGACCTTAAAGCAACTCCTTTTCCATTTGGGGTAGTGGCTCCGACTGGTTAAATTAGGTCCAATTATCTTTTCTTAATCACTATCAGCTTTAAATATGTCTTTAATTGCTAATAGCTAGGGACATCGTATCAATTCTTCTAGTTGATCAGGCAAGAAGAATGACCCTTAAGTTAGTTTTGTGGAACAACCAAACCAATCTAAAGCTTTGCCTCGAGGAGAGAACTTCTAAGATAACACATGCATGATTTAACTAGTATGAAATTAATCTATCCTATCTTGATTTAAAGAAAGAAAAATACTTCTCCCAATCAAGAACTGATTTACTAAAAGAAAATATTAAGGAATTGAAGTAAAAATGAAGGAATTAGAACAGGGAGATATCTCCCAAGATTTGACTCCTTGTTAATCTAAATACTAACAATCAAGCACTTAGTAAATAGTTACATAAGTATTTGATAGAAGTATATTCAATCCCTAAGGCATATGCATATAAAAACTATTTATTTCCCTGGTTTACTTGTTATTTGAATGTGATCTAAAATGGTTGTCTTTAGTACATGGTAATAAAAAATAATCATATAATAAAAGAAATGAAAGCTTTTAAGTTAATTCTTTTAATTAATTAATTAATTAAAAGAAATGTTAAAGCATATATCACCATCCAAATAAAATAACAATTTGCTGCTAGATGTATTAAAAAATTATAGCACTGGCATATTCAGAAAAAAGATGATGTTGAACTGTGTTAATAATCTACATATAACAGACAAATTGAAACATGGAATGACTGCAAATTATACAAAACCGAACATTAAAACATTCATAACAATACCCAATGTATCACACTCCTTTTGTAAAATACACAATCCTCATCCTTTTCCTTTATTCCAAAAGCCTCCTAAATGTACAAAAATGAGACCCTTTAAAGCCTCTTTAAACAACAAGTAAGAACCTCGATCCAATCATTTTATTAAGATGAGCTTCTGAAAATACAAAAATGTATCTCCACTCAGCTTTCTTCATAAAATTCAGGACATGGCCTAGTTTATTAGGACAGATTTGGAGATACACAAATGAAAGCCTCCAAGACTTTCTTACTCAGATTCTAGACATATGAATCAATCCATCATGTCTGCTTAAAAAATAATACAAATGGTTTAAAAATAGCAGGTTTGTGAATAGCGATGAAAAATTAAATGAAGTTCCTTGAATCATGAGAAATAAAAACAATTTTCTATTTCTGGCTTATTATCCTTAACTTTCGATCTGAATATCCTCGCTTTCTGCAGATTCTAAGGAACAAATTTGCATTTCCTCTCTATAGCTATCTCCTCCTCGCTGTTGAGCTCTGTGTATACCTGGAAGGATAAGCCATGGATAAGTAAATCATGAATTGAGACTGTATTTTCATATAAAATGAATAAAAACAGGCGATTCGTTTTGATTAAATCACAATCTTTTTGCAAATGGGAAGTTATAATCAATCAATACTAAATTGCAATCGCATGAAAATTAGGGGAAAAACCTAGAATAATTGCAATCGATTTTAGACCGAGAGTACTCCAAACAAAATCCAAAGGGGGCCTTCTCAAATCATATTGCAATTTCTTTGCAAAGGGCAGAGGAGGAATATGGTACATGGCCCTTGAATCTTGCGATTGCAATATCGCTATCGCAACAATGGAAAGGCAGATGGTTATCGGTTCCGAAAGATTTGCGGTTTGCGATCTGCAGGATGATGTAATGGTGAAGTGATATGACGTGGTGGATGATGTGGATTTGACGTCACTGCTGACGTGGCGAATGACATGGCAGATGACGTCATGGGTGACATGGCAGAAGGACTGGGTCTCGTCAGGGCTTCCTTTGTTTAAAATCACTTTCATTTAATATTTATTTTCATAAAAAATGCATTTCGTATCAGGAGATCGGATTTGGAGTGGAGCGGCATGTTTTTTAGAATTTGTGATAGCCGCAGAAGCGGGGTTTTTATGAATTATGGTTGATGAACCCGTCGGGTTTGGGAAATATCGTAAATTGCAATCGCAAAGGTAGAGGGGTAGAGGATCAAGCCCGCGATATTGTGATGCGATGGACGCAACGACTAATAAAATTGTGTTAACACCACCATTGGGGTCGTTCTTAAAATTGCAATCGCAATGGAGTTAACAGAGTGGGAATTAAGCTTGTGGTTCTTGAGATTGTGTGGACGCGGGATTTTAATGAAGTGGAGTGTATGATCCCGTTAGGTCCAACTTATCAAATCACAATCGCAATTGGTCAGGGGGCATCAACCATGGCCTATTTATTATGTTAATTTGTGATGCGAGGAGCGGGATTTTGGATAAGTCAGAGTTTTAAATCATAACTCATATTTTAATTGAACTCCGATTTGTTATTTTTATTTTGATAACCCAATGTTTAATACTTAAGGCTTTTAAAGCCTAAGTATGAGTTTTGGTCTCGGGGGCTATTTGGATTTTATTTTTTATTTTTATGAAATAAAATCAAATGGTTTTAAAACTAAAAAAATGTTTTATTATTTTTTATAAAAATGTTTTATTCAAAACAATACATATATATATATATATATATATATATATATATATATATATATATAGATATCTTTTGTGTTTTTTGTGTTTTTAAAACTTAAAAAGGGTCCCCTATTTTTAAATAATTAATTTCATAGGAAATTATTATATAAAAATTGGGGGTTGTTGAACAATACAACAATTGGTGATTCACTAGAACCAATTATCTTTGATCAATAATAGCGAAATTATCCAAATAATTCAGTAAAAATAATTTAGGAAGTGGAAACTACTTTTTGAAACATTTAGATAAATAAAATTGCTCTTGCTATAAAACTCATTAAATTGCAAATTCTTTAAAAACTTTTCGTGAATGAAAAACACCTATTTACTTGTATCAGTTATTAATTAGTTATAGAAATAAAGTAGGGGGCCTTTTACGAATTAGCTTCTAATGTACTCGTTTGTCACAGGTAGAGCCACCACTACTAGCAAGCTTTCATATATTCGACAAGGGTTACCTTTTAACCAACAATAATCTAATATCCTATCCATTTAATAGTGCAATAATTAGAGGTAAGTTTTTTATTTTTTCTTTTCTGTTTTAACTGATGCCTAAAAGTCATTGTCCTGGTTTGGTGGCCAAATAGCGACAATTCCATTCACTGGTAATAATAAAACTGAACAAGTTGGCTCGTGATGAGACCCCTTGTCTTATAATTCGTTGGGCATGGAATCCCCCCATAGCATGTTTTGGGGGCTCAAAGCCCAAGTTTTGGTCAAACGTATTGTAAGACTCTGCGAATTGCAGGCGCGGAGCGCGAAGTATAGGTTGAGTCATAGGGCTGTCCACTCTAAAGTATTGTAATGTAATGTAAAGTCATGTCGACCTACCGGTGGTCTGTGGACCATGGGATTGTATAAATAGAGTGAGGCTCTAAGTTGTAGGAAGAAGGAAGGGGAGAGATGAATATGAATGGTTCAAGCATAGAGTAAGAGTCTAAGTGTTTTGGGTCGTAGTAGTAGGAAGAGGCTATGCAACTGAGTGCGCAGAGGCCTAGTAGAGTCCGTAGCTAAGTGCGTGGACCCCTGCAGCTGAGTGCGTAGGGTAGGGTCGAGTCTATAATCTTGAACAAAGAATAATAAAGAGAAGCTGATTCCAGTTTCTGTGCATTTGCTTGTGTATTGCATTCTTTACATTTATGTTGTTTTATTTATTGCGCACACTTATAGGATTACTGGATATACTATTAATTATCATTAATATTACACTGATCAGTTAATTAATTGACTAATAACAGATTAAATAGAAAGGAACTTGAGTATAATACGGATCGCGCCCTAGGTATGGCTGCGCAAAGGTGGCCTCACAGGTTGTGAAGGAATAATAGGTGCGCGTAGTGACGTGCGTGCAGGGTCAAACCGCAGACCACCAGAAGCTCATTAGACATCCCCAGGGTGCAGAAACCTAGTTCTATCACCCTCCCATAATACTTCGGGTGAGACCTCAGTTCACGCTCTACGTACTGTTGCCGAAAGGGCCAGTAGTACTAGGATTTGTTTAGTTAAATCACCTCTGAACCTGGGTCAGGCCCATACAAGCCAAAAAATGGTTCCGTTGCCGGGATTGGGATCTGCATAAGAGATGCCTGATGTCATGCTACTGGAATCCAACAAAGAAAGAAATTGAAGAGTGGCTGGACAAGAATATTCACGAGTTTGCGGCGCAGAAAAACAGAAATCCGCGAGTATATAAGGAATAATGGTTGGAGCGCTACTTGTATACGGAAATCCACAAACTTTTCTTTGCATCCTTTCCTTCCGAGCTGTATGAGTGGATTACAAAGTTAGCAGACAACCAAGGAAGGTGTAGGCTCGACAAACCAATAGTGTGGACTCCGGAATTAGTGCGTAGACTAGAAGTGTCAGGAGATAAGATCGCACGAGCTGCGGACCATTGGCTTGGCCGAATAATAGGAGGATTTATCACTGAGTTCGCGTAGACACGACCGTCAGCTACAGTGAGGCGGAGCGAAATTTCCTCAAGGGAACGCGAGGTCAGTATATTAAATCTTTGAACACTTGGATTAACATGATATTGTGTGAAAAGAGGGTTATGCGAATAAATTAATGTTTGGAGCTACGCGAAGTGGGAAGATCTACAGAAGCGGAGGTAGCAAAGCACTAGAAACCAGTCCCTTAATTTCACCCTCATGGGAAAGTGAGGAAGAGCTTGCGAAATTTTCTCCAAGAAGCGCAGTCAGTTTGATAAGGCAACGAATTCCGCGTTTACCACCTCCACCCACACTTTCACCTGTCTCACCCTACTCACCTCCATCTCCACCCACCCCACCTTTGCCACCACCACAGTTTAGTATGGTGATTGCGATCAAACTACCTGTATTTAGAGGAGTGGGGAATGAAGATCCGAACCAATTCTGGTTCGTGGTAAGAGCAGTATGGGAAGCACAAGGCGTCATGGATGACAATATTAGGAAGGCTACGTTGGTGAGCGTGCTGCAGGATCGTGCATTAACATGGTACATCAAGCATTCTAATGACCATCCAAACGCAGGAATCACAAAAATCCAGGTCGCGTTGAACAGGGAATTTAGTAGGTCAAAGTCAGAAACACAATCAATCATCGGGTTTAAGGAGATCGCGATGCTCCCAGGCGAGACTCCCTGGAATTTGGACCAAAGGATGAAGAGTATGATTCACGAAGCCAATATGACTTTGACGGATGGACAACACCGCATATGGTTGTAGCGTCACTTACGCCGCACTTAAGGACAATGCTGTCACAACAAAAACTTTCCACCCAGGTTGAAGCTTTGGAGATGGAAATGAGATTACATGAGACTCCTATACAAGACCTTGGGTTGGGAGTCCAACAAATCCACGCGTAACTGCAGAATCTATGTTTGGAAATGCAGAGTTTGAAACAGGACAGGACACCTTGGCCAGAGGCGCACGAGGAGGTATGGTGCATAAAATGCAAAGGCCAAGGGCATGACAAGGACCACTGTCTGGTATTCACGAATTACTTAGAGGGAGGAGGGATGATGCTGTTAAAACCCGAGGCATAGGCAGGACCAAGAACTACACCTGCATTATGGTGCACGATCTGTCATATAGGAGGAAAACACACTACAGATAATTCTCACCTATTGCAGAATTATACGCAGACGTCCCAGCAATTGTTTTGTAATTTCTGCAGGTTGGTAGGACATGATGCGCGCACCTGCAGAAGCTACGAACTAATGATGGATTGGATTCCTACCTACAGGGTGTAGGAGGAAACATGAGCCCTCAACCCAAATACAGGGATGGCGCGCGCGAGTTTTCATGGGTGCGAACAAGGTCAAGGTGGAATGGGACCAGGAAGAGGTCGAGGACAACTAATTTGTTACAATTGCGGAGGGCTAGGACACTATGTCCGCGATTGTACAAACCCAACAAGGTCATCATGTTTGTACTGTACTCAGTTCGATCATGAGGTATAACACTGCCCTTTGCTGATAGCGAGGATGCATGAAAAAGGGGTACTCCAGCCCCCTCTGACTCAGAATTTGCAGATGATGAGGTCTGAGCCGCGTGAAGAAGACCCAAATGTAAACATGATGCTTAGGAGCGGTATGACCACGGGCGATGATAAAGGGAAGAAGCCAAAAGAAAGTGCGTGGGTTCGAAAGGCTCCTACAAAGGAACCCGAATTTGATTTAGAATGCACGAAGGAGACATTCATGGAAGCTAAGAAGAGCTTCACAGAGGCATCCACTTCAGGTAGTAAGGATCAACTAGAACTAGGGATGGATCCTTCAATGCTCACTACCTTTCTGGAGATATGCATGAAACTGTTGCATGACAAAAAGGCAGTCAAAGGACTACAGGAACATATCACTAGGTGCGCGGGGTCAGGAGAACCATGCGTGGTCTAGAAACTTGGAAAGCATGCATTGCGCACAGGAAGGGAAATGAGGTTGACTGCACAAATTGGCGAGTATGAAATGGATTAGGTAATCTTGGATCTCGGATTGGATGCGAATGTACTACGAAAACAAACATGGGAATGCATGGGCAGACCCGCATTACAGTGGTCTCCTATCCAGTTACGAATGGCGAACCAACAAAAGATTTTTCCCATGGGAAGATTTCAAGGGGTAACAATAGATATTGAAGGTGCAAGCATGCAGGTGGGTTTTGAAGTGATAGATATTTTCGATGATAGTAATCCCTATCCCGCACTACTAGGAATAGACTGGGCCACCGATATGAATGGAGTCATAAATCTAAAGAAGCGCAAGATGATATTTGAGAAAAAGTCACTACGTGTAGTAGTACCGTCAGATCCAACTAAAGGAGCACGATACACTGAACCGGTGTGCGACGATGATAGTGATGACGATCTCGATTGTATTTACAAGATAACTGTGTGAGAACAAGATTGGGTGAATCCGACTGTAGATGGAAGAATTTAGTGGGAGCGCGAAATCTCCTGCACTTCAGATTCAAACGAAGAAGTAGAGCGATGGCAGAATCGACTGCACAAAGTGTTGGCTTATTGTGGCTTGACCTAGGTTTAGAAGTGATTTAGCCAAACAAATCCTGAAACTACCGGCCCTTTCGACAATAGTCCGCGGTGCGCGGACTGAGGTCTCACCCGAGGTAGTATGGGAGGGTGCTGGAACCAGGTTTCCGCACCCTAGGGATGTCTTGATGAAGTATAGGAAGTTCGCGAACTGAGCCTACGTGCTTGCGCTATTTTGCGCAGCCGTCTGCCCTTCGCAACTTGTGCAACTACTTCTGCACAGCTCTGTAAAGAGCGTGAAGAAGGGCTATCTAGATCCTGTATCCTTACTATGCTATTATTATAGATCTTACTTAATTGTGTGGGTCCAATATTCTCATTAATCATTCAACATTCATAACAAATGTGCACAATCATAAAACTGTAAAGAGATGCATAAATATAACATAAGCATAGACACACGATATTTCAGAATCAACTTATCTTTCATTAATTCTCTGTCCAAGTACAATCCCAACTCCACCCTGCGCACTCAGCTGCAGGGATCCACACACACAACTGCGGACTCTACCAGGCCTCTGCGCACTTAGCTGCAGAGCCTCTTACTACTACTACAACCCAAGACTCAGACTTACAGACTCAGAGCTAATTCATCATCCAAAACCCATATGACTCCCTTTACACTTAGAGCCTTGCTCTATTTATACAATCCCATGGTCCGCGGACCATGGGTAGGCCGACATACCATATATTAAATTACATTATTTTAAGCCGGACAACCCTAGACTCTCATGCTCCGCACCTACATTTTGCGGGTTTTTACATTACCCTTGACCAAAATTCGGGCTTCAAGCCCAAAAACATACTATGGGGGGATCCACTTCCCAACAGCCCCCCAACACAATCATCGTGACTCGTCCCGAGTCACTCTGCTAGCATGACGATCTTGGCGCGAAGTCCATCAGGAGGTAGCGCGCAGCTTGGGTATCCGCAACACATTGTTCGGCTGTCTGCTGTATCTACTGCATCCGTAGCTCTGAACGTTTGTGAACAGAGCCACCTTCCTATCCAACCGCAGAAAGTGCCTACATCTGTGCCAGCTTCCCTTCAATGGTAGCGGTGATTGTGAATGCTTCATCGATCCATGGTTGGATGCGTTCCTTGATCAGGGCTTCGATTTGGCGCACGACGTCTAATTGGTCCTTTAGTGCCCTTTCTTGTTGTAGCCTAGCTAGTCGTTGAGTAAGGGAAACTGTTTGCACGGTGCCTCAGAAATTTTCATACTCCTGCTGCAGCTCGCACGACTTGGTCTCTAGGTGCTACAGATTTGGGTCCTCTTGCAGGTGCGTAAGCATGGTTAGTGCTTGCTCCAACAGCCCGGTGCACTCCTGTGTTGCTTGGCCAATTCACTCCAATCCCATCTGGATAGCGCGGGCACACTGCTCTCTGACTTCTGGGGGTGTGGAGGGCTGCGCCTCCAACTGCAGCTCGGTGATTTGCAGGTTCATCTCCAACTAAACCCTTGCCATTTCCTCTCGGGCCTCGTAGACTCCTGCCGCCAATATATGGACCCACTCTGCTGCTGGTAGCTCTGCCAGCATGACCAACTTTGGAATGCTCCTACATGCATCCTCCACGGCCTGCTCTAATCCGGTAGCTTGCGCAACCAAATCATCCCTCTGGATGCTGAGCTGGTCCATGTTGATTTTCTGATCATGCACGACCTGGATTGCTCGGTCTTCCCAGGCTCGGAGCTCTGCGATGAGCCCATCTTGCAGCTGGTACAAAATGTCTCACAGTAGGGTGGCCAAGTTCAAGCCAACTCCTTTCATGCTGCTCATCACAGCCTGGTCATCCTTGCTCGCTGCTGCTAGCGCACCTTCGGGCAAGACGAAGGTGTTACCCATACGGGCTTGCAGCATCTGTTCGGCTTCAGCAGTTCCTACTGTGTCATACAGGGCCATTATGCTTGTTTGGGGGTGCTGTACCTGTAGTCCTTGGAGCTGCATGCTGAATGCCCCCAACACAGTGTTCTACTCCATCCGTAACCCCTGGAGTGCGTCCTGGGCGACCTCATGAAGTGTTTTGCTGATATCCAATAGATCACCTTCTATGAGCGTGATTGGGTTGCCAGACGTCTTTGTGGGTTTTCCCTTCTTCCAGGGAGTTGTTTTCTCAGGGTCACGCGACTTCTTGAGTTGTGTTGATGTCGTACTGGAGTTCGCGCGGTCCTCCTTGTGATGTAGGAAAGTGTTCCCTCTGCGGACAGAGGCAACCCCTCTAGCCCTAGAGTGGGTCTAGTCACGAACAAGGACAAATCAACAACAATTTTCCTTAAATAGTTCAAGTTGGAGGCCTACCTCAACCGGTTGTTGATGGAGTTTCGTTGCGCTACTCTAGCTTCCATTTTCTTCTCCAATAAGTAATCAACCTGAAACAAAGCAAGGAAGTACAACAAAAGAAGGAGACCCTTGGTCACTTGGAACGAGAGATGGGATCGGTGATTCCACCAGGATGAAAACTTCAAAAGATCCTAGGCAAACTAACGAGCAAGGACCCTACTCAAGCTAACGCAAACAAGATCTAACCGAGTAAATGTGAATCGTGGCCGAATAAATTTTAAGACACAGGAACAAAACTAGACCTTTTCATTTTTAAAGACTCAAGAAAAGGACAAAAGATGACTCTAGTCACCTTCGAATGTTTAATGAGCTTGAAGTGACAAGTGCTCAGATGGACCTTTTCTTTTAGGGAGTCCGAAACAGAACGAAAGTGACTACTCTGGAGAACTAGGCAAAAAGGTTTACCAAACAAATCCGTAAAACTGCATATACACCTTGGCAGTCATATGAAAACCAAGGACTTTTCGTACGGCAGTCAATCTTCCCGAATGCTGTGTTCGGTGCGTTACGGCTTGTAAGGCGGCAGACACGGCTTCCTATGGATAAAGGATGATAACCTAGTGGGGTCTCCCCATATACTTGACGATACGTGGGAGCACAAATTCGTGCTAGACCACTATTGAGTCACAGAAGGAGGAATCACCCAACCTTGAGTGGAAACAAAAGTGACTAGGTTTAACGACGCCGGAGCACGTCTCTAGCCTAGAACTCTAAATGTGTGCGTTATGTTCCAACGCGTTGTTAGATTTATTCAGTTCATTTTAAAGTTGATCTTGGATTAGGTTTCAGTTTTCAGGCCTTACTGTATGTATATATTAAAGCCTAGGATGCAGCTAAAATGAATGAAATATTCTTTTTCTTCGATGAAAACCTACCTATAGGAGGGTAGAGAGATCATTCCCAAACCAACAAAACCAAGGCAACAAAACAATCACTCAATGCAAGCAGACATCAATTCTTAAAATGCACGGATACTACTAATGAGAGATCTAGTCATTTGCTTTTCAATATGCAACTTGAAATGCAAATTTACTTTCACTTTCGCATGCCAAATGAAATGCAATCTTTTTGATTTTGATGCCTTTAATCTAAAGAAACCAAGAAGTAGCCAACAAATGTGAAAAAACGGTTGATCCAAACAATTGTAATCTATGTCCAGGTAGTGAAGAAAAATCGAAACAATGCCAATATTGGTTCAATAACAATCACTAAACCATCAACCAAAAGTAAGCAAAGGGGAAGGCTCAATCAAACCAACAGCAAGCAGCAAACGAATCTTTGCAGACAAGCAACCAAGCAAAACTGATCCAAATTACTTGAAACAATAAAACTAGGTCACAAAGCAAAAAGGTAAGATTCATCCAATAAAGCTCACAAGAGAGTGCCTCAACCTCTAGACAGTGAAAAACAAGTTATTAACCAAGTGAGAACAACAAGGACTATCAAGATTGACGGATTCAAGAGGCAGAATTGAAAAAATTCAATTCTACAGCAATCAACGCGGGCAATACACAACAACAAAGTGCTGATAAATAACTACACGCAGCAACAAAGCGATGTCAGGGCGGAAGTACACACCTTTTTCGCGATGGTCTGATTTACAGAACCGTCGCGACTATTAGGTGTAATAACGTGATGGACAGGAAATTATAAAGAGGGTGACGCGATGACAGCATGACTATTAAATTAAAAAGCGTGATGATGTTCAAAAACAGCCATAGGCGAGCCAAAAACTCCCAAACCAAAACAGTCAATCTTTAAACAAAAAAGGACATTTCCCAGCTCAGGCTAGGAAACCCAGAAAACAGATAACCAGTCCCCAAAAACTCAAAAGAGACCAAACAAAAACTCAAGGCAAGAGTGAACAAAAAAAGAACAAAGGCCAACGTCCCCAGCGGAGTCGCCAATTTGTGATGCAGGAAAGTGTTCCCTCTGTGGACAGAGGCAACCCCTCTAGCCCTAGAGTGGGTCTAGTCACGAACAAGGACAAATCAACAACAATTTTCCTTAAATAGTTCAAGTTGGAGGCCTACCTCAACTGGTGGTCGATGGAGTTCCGTTGCGCTGCTCCAGCTTCCGTTTTCTTCTCCCAATAAGTAATCAACCTAAAACAAAGCAAGGAAGTACAACAAAGCACGTAACCGGATACAACAAAGAACTATTTACTCATAAAGTCAAGAAATCATGAGCTATCTAGTACATTGCATACAAGACATAGGAAAACATCATTGATTGCATTAAATATGAAATAGAGTAAGATTACAACCCAAGTCTTGATGTCACAAGCCTCCTCAGAATGGTCCAGCCAGCATGTTCTTCAAGCATTCACTCTTAGAGATGGATCTCCCAAATTACAAGTCTCTCTCACACACAAGTTTCACACAAGATCAAAGGCACAACCTTCCTCAAGCTCTTAAACAATCCCACACTTGTCACACCAGCTATCTAACAAGCTCACAATACTATCAGCAACACTCCAGAGACTAAGAATTCCAAAACTAGCAGCTCATAGCAATGGTGAGAGCTTAAATAGGAGAAGGAGTCTCCATGAATGGTGGGAGGATGAGCTTATCTCCAAGGAGGGTAGCACAAATGACAGATCAACCACGCCAGAGAAAGGAGGGTGACATAAACAATGCTAACAACCAGGTCTGGAGTCATTTAGAAGGCCGACTGTTGGAACAAACTCGTCCAAACTGGATCATCGCGGGCACATAATTGGTCTGCCATGCTGACATTGCTATTACATGACAGAGCTAGTCATGTCATCGCGGGAAAATACAAACAACAGTTGCGCTGTCACTTGAAATTCGACCATCGTGGGAATTACGTGTCGTTCCGCGATGGCAACGCGTATTGACTATTTTGGAGCACCCATCAACGCGTTTATTTGGACAACAGACGCGATGAAGCAAAAAATTTGGCAAAGTGGGTCATTTGGCAACATCAGAGAGCATGAGCATGAATGATTTTGGACTCATGGCACAGTAGGAAGACTGGGGTGAAGACAGTGACAAATTACTATGTAACACTCCTCCCTGTCCACTTCCCCGGTCTGCTGCTCTGAGGACATCTCCTGGCCTCCCTCGACTTCTCTGGTTGGTGCAGTTGTGGTTTCCACCGTCTGTGCTGCTACTGCTGCCTCGGCTGCCTTCTGCTGTGTGGCTGCTTCTTCTTCCTAGCACTTCCTCTCGGCCAGCTGCGTGAGGCGCAGCTTGGTGTCCTTCTTTCATTGCTGCGCTCCGATCTTCTCCATTTTTGCCAAGTCCGGGGCATGCCACTCTAGGGGCCATGACTCCATCACTACGAAGATTGCATCATCTGTTGCAATGAACGGAAGCTTCACCCATGTTTGGGCTGGATCCTTGCGTGCTTAGATATACAGGTTATGCATATCCGCCTTGAATTTTGCCGTGCTTTGCAAGATGTTGTGTACTGTAGGGGACAAGCGTGGCCTACGGTTGATCCATGTTCATATGCTCACCTCAATGAACACCTAGAACACCTTGATCTCGTGAATCTTCGTCACGTCTTTCATTTCCCAGAGCGAGGTGTACCTCACGGCTTCAGGTAGGTCATCCTCAACAGTGGGAAACTAGCTGTCCTCCGGAAGCTCCCCTACAACCAATAAGATGGATAAGAGCAACCACGCATAGTGGAAGGTATTACCCTACTCCTGGGCTTCCCTGCAGTTCATAAAAAATTCGTCACATAGGAACTGCACCCAGTTGAACTGGACCCCCTTTTTGCATTGCTCCGCTAACGCAATCACAGACGTTGGTACTTTGTCGGCACATCATTTCCTCATTATCTTGCTGGCTAGCAACTGGGCGGCTACGTGCACCCCTTGATCTTTAATACTTGCTATTGCGTACCCCCGCTTTCTCTTTTCTAGCTTATACTTGGCCTTCATAGCTTCTGCGAGGGCCAAGTTGCTGCTTTTCCCTACTATTGCCACGGGGTCGTTTCCTTTGACTAGAAATCGTGAAATTCAGTGAATTAGATCGGCTGTGATGGGGATCGGCTCCTCCAGCCAGAGATACCCATCATGCACCAGGAACAACAGCTTCCTGATGACAAAAATGGTGATGGGGGCGTGGTAGTGGGGTATCCAATGCAGATGGAGTAACCTAGCCTTCTCCACACCGCGCAACCATTTATGCTTTATTAACTTCTCCATGGCCAACTATGGGAACTTCTCACTATCTGTGAGGTCCCAATCCTCGAATTTCATAGCTGGTACTCGTCCCAATGAAAAACCTTCAAACCTTATATCATCAGGGAGGAGCGGGGTCTGGAGCGCACTCTTCATGGCCTCCAAGTCTTTGGTACCTTGGCTTTCCCCTTCCATGGGGGATGTAAGGAGGTAAATTTATCGCGGAATGCTTTTGGGAGACATCCTCCGCCTCATCATCTTGTGCCTCAATTTGGGCGATCAGGGCCTGCAAGTCTTCCTCCTCCTCTGCTGTTTCAATGGTGACGAATTTTCCCTTCTCTGCCATTGACAATTTTCCAACCCATGGGTGTCTTGGGGATACACGGACTGGCCCCATCATTTGTTTATATTTTTGTGGCTGCGGCGTGCATGATGATTTTGGAACTTCAGGCGTAGCTGCCGCCTCTCCCGGCTCCTCATGGGTCATACGGGGCTCCGTGATAACTTCGGCGAATCGCACTCTTGTTCTAGCAGCCGACATTATGTCTACACTTGAGGATGGTAAGAGTATGCGGTGCTCAATGCTTTGTACTTGCTCAGTTCTAAAATAGCCAAGTGTTTCCTTGGAGCTAGCCTTGGGTTTTTTATAGCGCCCTTTGAATTTGAATCCGACCCTTCCCCCCACTTCTGTATCATTAATGCCTTCTTGGCGGCAGATCGTCCCAAATCTCGTTCTTAATTCGTGCCTTAATTGCCTGCCGCCTGCTCCTTTTTGTCTTAATTTGGACCTCTTGTCATGAATAGTGACGACAACAGTCACTTCCCAGCCTATTCGTGCAGCAGTGCAGCCCCTTATGTGCGGCTGTGACTCCTGTGACATCCTGACCCTACGCACAACCTCCGTCTCACGCATCTCCCATACAAACTCATTTATAGTCCCGTGCTCTCTTCCAACTGCTTGGAGCGCTGAGACTGTGCTTCCTACAGATAGTCAGGTGGTCGCACCACTGGTATGAGGCTTCAAGTTACCTGCGAGCCCTTTCCACATGCACCCCTCACCCTCATGTTCGTCAGTGTGTCACGTTCTTCCTTATATAGTGCGCTACCCTATTTACTTTGTCTAGTAAGGTGCGGTCGTGGCCATGGTACCAGAGCCATAAATTCTCAGCGGCAATCTTCTAGTGCAGTGGTATGGCTGCCCATATGTTGTCCTGTCCTTCTGTCGACGCGTATTGCTTGCGTGTTTTCAGTTTCCAGTTTTCTGATTTCCGTGTCCATTATCATGCTTCTCTACTTTAGTCGTACTTGATCTTTTTCAATTTCGGGAAGCTCAAGGTTCCCTCATCGAATTGTTTATTGAATCTGCATATGTTCATCCTCACGCGGCTACATAATCTCTTCGCTCTGGTCCTCACGTGCTGTCCCAATTATGGGAGTTATTGCGTGAGGATTCTTTTTCATAGCTACAGCCTCGACTCTGCTCGTCGTCTTCAGAATCATCCCTGCGCTTAGGTTCTTGTGCATGGCCCTATAGGCCCATCGAACCGCTGGTATGCGCAGGTCCCATTCAGTTCGTTCCGCCTGGTAAACTTTATTCATGATTCCACATAGTCTTTTGAATGCTTCGATGTGGAATACTTGTGGTGTGCATCACTTTTCCTGCGGTCGCGTCTAGTTCTGATTTTCAATCCCTAGTCTGGGATATGATTGCACAACACTCGTCTGCACCCATCGACATAGGTGCACACAAAAGCTGCTTCATCCTGGCTGCCCGAATTTTGTTAGACATTGGCGGCTTCCAAATCACAAGCGCATCCACCTTCTACATTAGCGCCAATTCCCAATGGTCTTTTGATGTGTACCCCACCATTGTGCGGGGGTTGCGTGCAGCGCCCATTCCATTGCACCGTACTGTTGTTGTTCCCGTACTGCGCTTTCAAATTTTTCTAGGAATTCATCCACTGCTATCACCCCATCATAGGTTGGCAGTTCCCTTGCCTCTATTGTCACGCAACGCAGTGATCTAATCATCATGTTGCATTTTAGTGTTGTCACTTCGTGTAGCCGGTTTTGCCAGCGTTCTACTTCTTCGTCTGAATCCAAAGTACAGGAACTATCGCACTCCCAAGAAATTCTCCCATCTGCAGTCGGGTTCACCCACTCTTGGTCATCGTGCACTGGTTCAGTGTAGCGCGCTCCTTCGGCAGGATCTAGCGGAACGACTACGCGTAGGGACTTTTTCTCGAATATCATCTTCCTCTTCTTAAGGTTAATGACTCCATTCATATCCATGGCCTAGTCTATTCCTAGCAATGTGGTATAAGGATTGCTGTCATCGACAATCTCTATTACTTCAAAGTCCGTCTGTGTGCTCACGCCTTCGATATCAACTGTTACCCCTTGCAACCTCCCCATGGGCAAAATCTTCTGTTGATTTGCCATTCGTAATTGAATAGGGGACCATTGCAACGCAGGCCTACCCATGTGTTCCCATGTCTGCTTTGGAAATACATTCATGTCTGAACCCAGGTCTAGGATTACCTGATCCATTTCGTATTCGCCAATCTGCGCCGTCAATCTCATTTCCCTCCTGGTGTGCAATGTATTCTTCCCCAATTTCTGGACTACACGCGATTCTTCTAACCTTGTGCATCAAGTGATTAGCTCCTGTAGTCCCTTCACTGCCTTGTTTTCATGCAACAGTTTCATGACTGTCTCTAGAAAGGTAGTAAGCATAGAAGGATCCATCCCCAGCTCTGGTTGATCCTTACTACCTGAAGTGGAGGCTTCCACGAAGCTCTTCTTAGCTTCCATGAATTATCCTTTGCACGTTCTAAGTCGAACTCAAGTTCCTTTGTAGGAGCCTTGCGAACCCATGTATCTTCCTCGGGCTACTTCCCCTTATCCTCCCCTGTGGTCGCATCGCTTCTGAGCACCATGTTCACATTTGGGTCTTCTTTGCATGGTTAGACCTCATCATTTGAATATTTTGAGTTGGAGGAGGCTGGAGTACCCCTTTCTCGCACACCTGTGCGATCAGCATCGGGCAATCTACCATTTCATGATCAAACTGAGCATAGTATGAACATGATACTCTCATCGGGTTGGTACAGTCACGGGCGTAGTGCCCTGGTCTTCTGCAATTTTAACCGATTAACTGTCCACGGCCCCTTCTTAGTCCCATTCCTCCTTGTCCTTGGCCTTGCCCTTGAAATCCAGTGCATGCCATCCCTACTGTTGGGTCGAGGGCTTGCATCTCTATCTGCATCTGATAAGCTGGGGTCCGATCCATCATTAACTCTTAGCTACAACAAGTACGCTTGTCGTGGCCCACCGACCTACAAAAATTACAAAATAGTTGCTGGGGTGCCGGTGTATACTTCTGCAGCAAATGACAATTATTTGTCGTGTGCTTTCCTCCTATCTGATAGATCACGCACCATAATGTGGGTGTCGCACTTGGCCCTGCCTATGCCTCTGGTCTCAATGCATTGGCCCCCCTCCTACCAAGTATTTCACGAATACTGGACAGTGATCCTTGTCATGGCCCTGGCCCTTGAATTTTATGCACCATACTTCCTCGCATGCCTATGGATGTGGCGCCCTATCCTGCTTCAAGCTCTGCATTTCGAGGCAGAGATTCTGTAGTTGTGCGTGGATTTGTTGAAATCCTAGCCCTGGATCCTGTATTGGTCTCTCATGTAACCTCATCACGATCTTCATTGCTTCAGCCTCGGTAGACAGTTTTTGTTGCGACAGTGCCGTCCTCAAGTGCGGTGTCAGAGATGCCACAAACCAGGCGTGATGCTGCGCATCCGTGAGCTTCATATTGGCCTCGCAGACTGCACTCTTCAGTTGTTGATCCAGATCCTAGGGGGTCTCGCCTAGAAGCATCGCGATCTCTTTAAACCCGATGATTGACTGTGTCTCTGATTTTGGCCGGCTAAACTCTCTGTTCAGCGCATTCTAGATCTTTTCTATTCCTACATTTGGGTGATCATTGGAGTGCTTGATATACCATGTCAACGTGCTATCCTGCAGTGTGCTCACCAATGTAGCCTTCTTAATGTTGTCATCCATGACCCCTTGCGCTTCTCACACTATTCTTACCATGAACCAAAACTGGTTTAGATCCGCGTTCCCTACTCCTCTGAATACGGGTAGCTTGATCATGCTCACCATGCTGAACTGCGGGATTGGTGGAGGTGAAGTGGGTGGAGATGGAGATAAGGGAGGTGAAGTGGGTGGTGGCATGGGTGGGGTTGGTAACTGTGGAATGCGTTGCCTTATCAAACTGACCGCACTTCTCGGAGAGACCCAAGCGAGATCTTCTTCGCTCTCTCGTGAAGGTGAAATTAAGGGACTGTTTCCTAATCCCTCACTACCATTGTAGATCCTTCCACTCCGCATCGTTCCAAACATTAATGAATTCACATAACCCGCTTTTCACATAACAACATCTTAATCCAAGTATTCAGAGATTTAATGTACTTACCTCGCGGTCCCTGGAGAAAACGTCATTCTGCTTCATTGTAGCTCACAGTTGTGTCTATCGCGAACTCAATGATAAGTCCCCCCATTATCTGGTCGAGCCAATGGTCCACAGCTCGCACGATCTTATCTTCTAATGCCTATAGTCTGCGCACTAATTCCGGAGTCCACACTATCGGTTGGTCAAGCTTACACCTTGCCTGACTGTCGGCTAACCTTGTGATCCACTCATATAGTTCAAAAGGAAAAGATGCAAAGAAGATCTCGTGGATTTTCGTATACACGTAGCGATCCAACCACCTTTTCTTGGATACCTACGGAGTTCTGTTTTCCTGTGTCATGAACTCGTGAATCTTCTTGTCCAACCACTCTTCAATTTCCTTCTTTGTTGGGTTCCAATGGCATGACAACAAACATCCCTTAGGCAGTTCCCGGTCTTGGCAACGGAACCATTTGTTGGCTTGTTGGGCCCTGACACAGGTTCAGAAGTGATTTAGCCAAACCAATCCTGAAACTACCAGCCCTTTCAGCAACAGTCCGTGGTGCGCAGACTGAGGTCTCACCTGAGGTAGTATGGGAGGGTGCTGGAACCAGGTTTTCGCACCCTAGGGATGTCCTGATGAAGTCTGGGAAGTTCGTGAACCGATCCTACGCACTTACGCTGTTCTACGCAGTCGTCTGCCCTTCGCAACTTGTGCAACTACTTCCGCGCAACTCTGTAAAGGGTGTGAAGAAGGGCTGTCTAGATCCTGTATCCTTACTGTGCTATTATTATAGATATTACTTAATTGTTGTGGAGTACTAAAGAAGGTATGTTTTTGGTAATTATTTCAGCATCTTTTCATTAGAACTTACAAACCTTTTGCATCATGAACTAGGAAAATGATAAGGAATTGTAATGAAACCTGTGAGATTAATGTCCAAAGCAGAAACACTGACAATTGTCCTTTTCTTATGCAGAAAGAAGGGAAAACAAAAGACTACCGTGCTGAAGGAAAGGACAAGGCCGGGTTAACTGCTATCCCTTTGACGGGGAACCGTATGCAAACAAGGTAAAACAGATCAAAGCGAATCAACCCTGGAAAGGAAGTGGAAATGTCGGCTTGGCGCAAGAAGGAAAAGAGATAACTGAGAACTAACGGTTC
Organism: Pinus tabuliformis; assembly: GCA_031772625.1. Classification (NCBI taxonomy): domain Eukaryota; kingdom Viridiplantae; phylum Streptophyta; class Pinopsida; order Pinales; family Pinaceae; genus Pinus; species Pinus tabuliformis. The sequence goes on from CM062819.1 coordinate 117,131,997, forward strand.
GACAAATCCCTCAGGATCCTTTGATCCTGAGGGATCGCTACTTTAACTATTTTTGCACCTAGACATCTCCGCCTTCATCATTATAAAAGGGGCAGCACTGTTAGCTCGAGGGGGGAATCCTTATGTTTTATGTAATTTCTCTAAAGATTGAAACTTTGATCATCGAGTCTCGTTGAGAACTGATCTACTGTAATTCCATTTGATGCATTAATACAAACTCGGTTGCTATTTCATCCCTGAGTCTGGAATAATTTCAAGTGGTGTACCCCTGGAGGCTAAGGGCTCGGCCTTGGAGGACACTTGCTCCTGTACTATTATGTTTGGTTTATGCATGGTTTTCTTATCAGCATTATTTGGTAATCTGATGTGCTTTGTTAGTTTATATCACATGCTCTGTTATGTTTACTTTACTGAGACATAACTATTGCATTGACTATGCAACATATCACTATTCTTCTAAGTGTTGATATAATACTGTCAGTCTTTACAGAATATTGTTGCTGTTCAATTACAGAGCCTCTGTGCTGTGCACTTATTATGGAATTTATCTTAGCAATTATGTTCTTTACGATTGTTGGATCTATAGACATTGCTGTTCCATTTTGAAACACAATCGTAATATTTTATAACTAAGAGTGATAACTGGTTTACCGAGATCAGGTTACTATTAAGGTGTGCCGTGTGCATATATGGTTTGGAAGTGCTATTCTATAATTCATCATTAATCGGTGCTATTCCATTTCGGTTTGTTGTTAAATTCGTCCTTAAGAGTGAAGGATTGCCATTTGATTCCTGTAGATCACGATTCATGCATTTGATCTTGTAGACTAAGGTGTTACTGCTTGCTAGACTTAGCTGCTATTACAATTTCCGGTTTGCTGTTCTATTTCAGATTTGCTGTTCTATTTCAGGTTTGCTGTTCCATTTCAGATTTGCTGTTCTATTTCTTATTTCGCTATTCCATTTCTTATCTTCCGTTCCATTTCCTGTCCTTTGTTATTTTGGTGTGAATAATGATCCAAGGCTGTAGTGAGCACTGATCCAAGGTTGTAGTGAGCACTGACATTTACTGTCTGGCTCCCAGATCCACGATCTGTTCTCTGATTTACCTTAGTCCCATCAGTTTACAAAGGGATGAGTTACTGCTACTGAACCCTTGACTGATAACTTGCTTAGTTTTCTGAATGTGTAGTTTAATATTTTGAAGTAGTTTGCTGTAAACAAGCATCCGTTTACTCTTGTATTTCTGAACACTATACTACTAGCATTACTCTGGAAAATGATAGCCTCAGACTGAGACACTCTTTGAAATAACAAAACGTTCCAGGATTGACAACTAATGTGAGGTAATTAGAGGTGAAAGAGACCCTTTTTATAGCTCCACATTTTGGCGCCGTTGCCGGGGAAAGAGTGTAGCCATTTGTTTTTTTTTTTTTTTTTTTCAGAGTAGTGTAAGAACATGTTAGGGAAGAATTGGGTTTTAAAAACGGAAGGTAAGAACCTGCGTGTGGAGCATGTAACATCCCTGCTCCCCTGCCCACTTTCCTATAGATTTGCTACTGTTTTGTTTGGGTAGAATCTAGCAGTTGATTTGTGTGCATGACTAAGCAGAAAAAGCCAGAAAATAATTCCAAACCTCTACCCAAGCCAGAAAAAGCTAAGGGGCCGGTGACCCTTGGCCGATCAACCTTCATAGACGAAATGTTCAAGAAAGCAGAATCTCAGCCTTCAGTAGGACCCAAAAAATTTATTTCTAGATAGCCTACTAGTTCCCTTCAGGCCACATGATCACCATCTGTAGCCTTTGCTGAGGTGCATAGTCAAACTGAAGAGCATGACTTTTAAGAAATTGAAAATTCTACTCCAGAACTATTGCAAGAAGGGAATTTCAGCAATCTTTGTGAAGGAGGAGGAGAAACAGGGGAAACTGAGGAACCAAGGTCTCCTCTTGGGACAACTCAGCCATTAAACAGCCCAGACAAGGGAAGTGCTGCAAAAATCATTGTTGAAGAAACTCAATCTCCTCAGACATTAGGCACTCTCATTATCCCAGACAGAGGAAGTGCTATTAAAACCATTCGTGTTAAAGCCATTCGTTCTCAACCTAGGAATACCCTCCTAGATATCCCAGAAGGTTATTGGCATATATTCAACCAAATGGCTCAAAACCATCCAAACAAAAAAACCTCTACATTGCAATACCCCATAGTGGATACTGCAGCAAATGCGCCCATGAAAGCAATACCTCTTCAACATATCCCTACATTCCACGGTCTTACATCAGAAGATCTGGGCGCATTTCTATTTGAATTTGATGTGCTGTGTAGGGGATATGATTACACCACTGACCCCCAGAAACTAGAATTATTTCCCTCTACGTTAAACGGGGCTGCCTTAAGATGGTTTATGGGATTAGGTGGCGGGGTTATAAATAACTGGGATCAAATGAAAGAATCTTTTCTAAATAAATATCAGGACTATTGCAGGTCTAGAGAACTAAAGGATGAAATATTCCAAATGGTAGTTAGACCAAATGAAACATTAGAGGAGTATGTGGAACGTTTTCAGTATAATCTTCAAAGATCTCCTTATGCATCAATACCTTTACCTGATAATGTGTTAAAAACAACATTAATTAGGGGCATGAAGGAACAATGGATTGAAACATTAAATATTATGGGAAAAGGAGATATTTATCAGGAAAATTTTGTTGACATTATTGACTTATGTATCAGGAGTTTGAGAGGAAACATAAGATTGAAACTAGCAGAACATGATCGGTTTGTAAGAGATAATAAAATTTTGACAGAAGGAGTAACACATGCGGAAATTGGAAATCTATTGGAAAATTTTAAAACTGATATACTAGGGACGCTAAATACACAACTTGATGTTATGCAGACCAAGCAGAAGCAAATGGAGGCAGAATAGAATTTGGAAATCTTCTGTCCTCGATGCAAGAAGAAACATAGCCATAAGGAGTGTCCACTAGATGCAGTCCAAACATGCGCCATCTGCACAAAAGATCACCTTACGGAAAGCTATCCCTCACTTCCTGGATTAAAAGAAGTATATAAGGAAGCAGAAGAAGAGCCAGAATCGGTATATTTGCTCAACCAGCGCCGTTAGTGGTAGTCGTGACAATCTGGTATGTTTTCGGACTCGACCTATTTTTTTCAATCCCCGTAGTATAATTCTCAGCAATATAATATGTGGCAAAGTCAATCCCAACTCCCGCCCCCAAAATGGTCACCTCAGTCGTTTCCTTCATCAACGTCATGGCTGAATCAGGCAAGCCCATCTGGTTGGACGAATTTTCCCTATACTCCACCATATTGGCAAAGTAGCGCATACCCACCACAATGGACTCCGCCTACTTCACAAAGTTTAGCCTGGCAGACAAGCTGGCAAAGATCGATGCATCAGCCAGTAGGAACCATGCCGCTCCCTCAACCTACACTGCCAGCCTTACAACAAAATCCCCAGTCTAATATGAGACCGCAACTCCCAGCCCAACCCAACCCCAATCCAAATAACAGACCGGTCCAATCTGTCCAAATAATAGAAACATCAGAAATAGGAGCTGATCTGAGGGAGTGTAATGATCTTCAGTTAAGATCTGGGCGTATTATTGAAACTGAGGGAGAAAAGACAACCCATGTTGAAAATCAGTTACCCAGAGAACATTTGTCACAAGAAGAGGATGTGAAAAAACAACAAACTCATAACCAAACAACCACATCCTCTCCCCTATTCCCAGAACGATTAATCATACCTCGACCTACACAATATCTTGATTTTGACATTCTGGGAGAATTACAAAATTTGTACATAAAAATTCCATTCCTCCAAGCCATTCAAGACATTCCGATATATGCAAAGTGTAGAAATTTTGAATAATTTAACACATATTCAACAGAGATTATCCTGATCATGTACTATTGCAGAATACATACACAATACATAAGCTCCTCTATGTTGATCATCAATATAGCAGCATCAATAACAATAAAACATCAAGAGCATTCACACATTAACACAGTATGTAACCCGGGGAAAGCATCTCGCTAAAAACCCCACACTATCTGTATATTAATGATTGAGACCATGTAACATTACAAAGTACAATGCTTATCACAAGCAATCCAGTACCAACTCCACCTGTTACACACAATACAGCTAAGATCTGATCTCCAAATCTATTCCACTGCTTGCCTACCTCCACTGCTCAATACCTGCTCAAGAATGAATAAAAATGGTCTACCAAACTCGTATTTCACCTCCAAAGAATCACTCAAAATGTGTAAGACGTGAGCAGAAGCTACAAACTAGGCAAATACATGAGCAAACTCATTAGCATACTCAATCCCTTGATTGTGCAAGATCTGATGCACAACTATAGTCACAACTGATAGCAATCTGATTCTTTAACACTTGTCCCTGCTGAAATGAACATGCACTAACATGCAACTGAGTTAACTGATGTATTCTATAGTTGTATTATGAGTTAATAATTAGTTTAACAACTCATCATTAGTCTATTTGCAGTTAGACTAACTACAACTAGTTTTACCAAGTCAAACTGAACACAACTCCATCAACTCCACAATCAACTCCACCAAACTCAACTGATTGAGTTCTAACTGAAGTCACGCATGCAACAACTCAACTGATTCATAAGAAAAGCATACTTCCTTCTGACAGCTGCATGGGCCACATCTGTAGCTCAAACTGAAGTGCTCTAAGAGAATAAGATCAAGTTTATAGTCCAAATATTATTATGAGACAATATTATTTGACTTTTCTATTTTTGACAGCCAGTCTAAAAATAGACTTTTATCACCCACACTGTGGTCACCCACACTTTGGTCACCCACATTGTGATCACTCACACTGTGATCATCCACACTGTGATCATCCACACTATGATTAAAAAATAGAACTTTCGCCATAATTTGCCTGCGGGCCCACTTAGTGAAGGCAACTCTTTTCACTAAGCTCCATCATCTTGTTGCAATCTCAACACAAAGACTATCAAAGAATTGTGTGTAAAGAAACCAAGGAGGAATGCAGCAAACAATCCAAGAGTCCAAGTAGTTGGCACTCTATCTGACTTATTATCAGGAAAAAAAACGCCCATTAAATACGAAGACCCAGGAAATCCAATAGTCACCATGCAAATTTATGGTCAAACCTTCCCTAATGCCTTAGTTGATCTAGGAGATGCAATCAACATCTTAAAAACTACTACTTTCCAAAAGCTAGGCATTACATCTGTAGAACTCACCTCTACCTTGTTAGAGCTAGCTGACCAATCTGTGGTTAGGCCAGAGGGCACGCTACATGATGTCATGGTATCTATTGACTCTTGGGAATATCCGACTGATTTTCTAGTAATAAACCCTAAAAGCCGACTTGATGGACACCCATTTATTTTAGGTAGACCTTGGCTTGTAACTGGTGATGCCTATATTGGCTGCGGACAAGACAATATGACCATAACGAGGGGAGAAAATATCAAGAACTTAGCCTTATATCCTCCAGCACAACCAAGTGTCATAATGTTCAAAACTAATAAGCACCCTGTATCATACCTTACTGACAACATTAGATCTCCATTAACTATACAAGAGGCACTTGATTTTAAAGATCAGACAGAGGACGATGCCATTAATAAGTTTATTAGTCAAACTGAATCCAGATCCCGCACACAGTGTCACATGATAGAGGCAACATTCGATAAAAAATTAGAAGAAGATCCTCTTAAAGATACACATGATCAAACGATACATGTTACCTCTGTTGCAAATAGTAAAATTGTGGAAATCGAACTGGGAAAAACCTTAAACATTAATGCCAACCTCACCTTCGAACAAGAAATGAATCTCATCCATCTGTTGAGGAAATATAAAGAAGCATTTGCATGGGACTATCCTGATATGAAAGGAATTGACCCTCAATTATGTACCCACCACATTTACATAGAAAAAGATGCGAGACCTGTTCGCCAGCCTCAGAGGAGACTTAATCCTCATCTAAAAGATGTGGTAAAAGCTGAACTTCAAAAACTTTTAGATGTCAACTTCATCTATCTTATCTCCGATAGTAAATGGGTCTCTCCGCTTGTGGTGGTACCAAAAAAGAATGGGAAATGGAGAATTTGTGTGGACTACAGAGAACTAAATAAATCAACACAAAAAGACCACTTCCCTCTCCCATTCATCGATCAAGTATTAGACACTTTGGCAGGAAATAAATTCTTTTCTTTCCTGGATGGCTTCAGTGGATACAATCAGATCCAAATTGCCCCTGAAGACCAAGACAAAACCACTTTTACTTGTCCTTGGGGAACATTTTCCTATAGAGTTCTACCTTTTGGCTTATGCAATGCTCCTACCACATTCCAAAGGGTTATCCTTAGCATTTTTGCAGACTTAATAAATGAAGGACTTGAATTATACATGGATGACTTTACACCATATGGAGACAATTTCGATTCAGCATTGGATACACTGGAAAAATTCCTACAACGCTGCATTGCTACCAGGCTTTGTTAGCCATGAAAAATGCTATATGATGATGATTGAAGGACTTATTCTCGGACACTATATTTCAGCAGCTGGCATGCAGGTAGACCCAGCCAAAATCCAAATAATTTTGCTTATTCCCACTCCTACCACTCAAACAGACGTACGCAGTTTTCTTGGATTTTCTGGTTATTATAGGAGGTTTATAGAACATTTTTCGCATATTGCTGCACCTCTGTATGCACTAACTGGTAACATTGATTTTCTTTGGACAGAAAAATGTGAACGTGCTTTCCAGGATCTAAAGAAGCTTGTGTCCATAGCCCCAGTCCTTCAAGGACTAAATTGGGTTTTTCCATTTCAGATATCATCTGATGCCTCAGATACAGCCATTGGAGCAATCCTTGGGCAGGAAGAGGATAAAAAACCATATGCAATTTATTATATTAGCAAAAATTTATCCCCTGCTGAATTAAATTAAACTGTTACTGAGAATTTTTTTTTAGCTATAATACATGATGTCAATAAGTTTAGACATTACATTACTAGATACCCTGTTATCTTGTATACAAATCATTCTACCATCAAATATTTAGCAAACAAGCCTATCATAAATGGCAGAATAACTAGATGGCTGATTTTATTGCAGGAATTTGATATTACAATCAAGGATCGACCTGGAAAAGAAAATCCTGTAGCCGATTTTCTCTCAAGAATGCCAAAGCCAATCGATGCAGCAGCAGTTGAAGATCAATTTCCGGATGAGCATCTGTTTGCTGTTTCTGTTCAAACACCCTGGTATGCTGATGTTGCCAATTACCTAGCAGTAGGTAAACTACCGAAACATCTAACCCCTAATGAGCGGAAACAGATTGTTCAGAAGAGTGCTCGATTCTCGTGGGTTGGAGGCTACCTGTTCCACACAGGGGCAGACATGCATATCAGAAGATGCGTTCGAGAGGATGAAATCTTTGACATTTTAAAAGCCTGCCATGACGGACCATGTGGCGGACATTTCATCGATCGTAGAACTGGACATAAGGTCCTGCAAATAGGGTATTATTGGCCTACAATTTTCAAAGATGCAAAGAAATTCGTCCAAGCTTGTGACAGTTGCCAGAGAGCAGGACGCCCTGGTTAGTCCGATGAGATGCCCTTGAATCCACAGTTAGTCATTGAACCATTCGAACGATGGGCCCTTGATTTCGTTGGACCAATTAACCCACCCTCAAACCAGAAAAAATATATTTTGGTGGCAACAGAATATGTCACCAAATGGGTTGAGGCAGAGGCGTTGCCGAGAGCTACAAAATATTCTGTCATATAGTTCTTGTTCCATATATTTGTGCGTTATGGCCTTTTAAGAGATATAAATACAGATGGTGGACCACAGTTTGCTGGGAAAAAAATAGCTGCAACACTAAAAAACTATCATGTCCAGCACAAAATCACTACTCCATACCACCCACAGGCAAATGGTCAGGTAGAAAGCAACAATAAAATAATAGAAGTAATCATAACAAAAAAAATTGCGTCACATAGACGTGATTGGGATGCCAGACTACCAGAGGCACTGTGGGCTTACAGAACAACATGGAGAAGTACCACTGGTTACTCACCGTATCAATTAGTGTTTGGCAAGCAACCCATTTTTCCTGTAGAGTTCGAAATCCAAACACTGCGAACATCACAGGAAGTTGGTTTATATTTAACGGAGGCACAGATTAATCGATTGCAGTAGATCAATGAGCTTGATGAAATCAGGCTCTCTGCACTCCAAAATACTGCACTTATCCAACAGCAGCGAGCTAAATGGCACGATGCTCTCATTAAAAATAAAGTCTTCCACGAAGGAGACTGGGCACTTTTGTACGATTCCAGGTTTCAGGACTTTCTCGGGAAACTCCAGACTCATTAGTTGGGACCATGCGAAATCCAGAAGGTACATGACAATGGTACTCTTACTCTAATCACTATTGATGGTTCTAGATATGCCTTCAAGGCAAATGGCCACCGAGTTCACCTTTATCGCAAACCACTCACCCAGGAGTCCTTCTGCCAGCAGCTACGTCAAGACTCTGATATGGAAATTTTGGGAGAGGGAGACAAGTCTTCCTCACCTGTGATTCATTAAGTAATTTATCTATTTTCACAGTTTGTACATAATTTCTTTTGTTTTTGTACATATTTTTGAATCAAATGCTTTGCCGTTACTTTTTGAACCAGCAGCAATGTTATTTTTTTTGCTGTTCCTTTTCTCAAAGGGACAACATTTTTCAACTGTCATTCTGCTTTAATTTTGTTCTTTTTCTTTATTTTTGCTTTCTGCTATTCTTTTTCCAAAGGAACAACACTTTTTCTTTCTGCTGTTCCTTTTCCAAAGGAACAACACTTTTTCTTTTTGTTGTTCCTTTTCCCAAGGAATGACATTTGTGTGCCTTGTTGTTCCTTTTCGAAAGGAACAACATTTTCGACTTTTGCTGTTCCTTTTCGAAAGGAACGACACTTGGATTTCTTGCTGTTCCTTTTCCAAAGGAACGACACTTGGATTTCTTGCTATTCCTTTTCCAAAGGAACAACATTTTAGATTTTTGTTGTTCATTTTCTGAAGAAACGAAATTTGTGTGTCTTGCTGTTCCTTTTTCAAAGGAACATCCTTTTTCATTTTTTGTTGTTCCTTTTCTGAAGGAACGAAATTTGTGTGTCTTGTTGTTCCTTTTCCAAAGGAACATCATTTTCAATTTTTGATGTTCCTTTTCCAAAGGAACGACACTTGCGTGTCTTGCTGTTCCTTTTTCAAAGGAACAACATTGTCGATATTTGCTGTTCCTTTTCCAAAGGAACGACATTTGTGTGTTTTGCTGTTCCTTTTCCAAAGGAACAACGTTTCTGATCTTTGCTGTTCCTTTTTCTAAAAGGAACACCACTTGTATTCTTTTGCTCTTCCTCTTTGAAGCAGCAACATCCTCGTATTCCTTTTACTTATGCTTGTTCCCATTGTTGTTTTAAATTAAGGATGCTTACTGTTCCTGTTCTTTCAAGTCTTTTGGAATAAAACTATGCACTTATGCAATGGATACAAAATCACAACATACTGAAATTAGGTGAATTATAAAATCATTATTTTTATAAGAAATTGCTCTGAATTGGTAAAAGGAGAGAGGGAAGGACACATTTACCTATTATCTTTTACTGTCATTGCTTCACTAACTCTGCTCTGATTGGTTATCTTTATCATGTTGGTTCCTTTTAAATCCTCTTTGATTATTATTCAGGAATAAGAGCAAAGGGTTTATATCTTCTTATTGATATGTTAAGAATTCTTCCACCATTCCCACTCTTAAGGAGTGTTGAACCACCCTTTGTGTATAAATGGGATAGTACTTTATGAAAAAGAAAAAAAAAAAGAGAAAAAAAGAGCAAACTTACTTGTTTATATAAAGTTGTCAAATGCAGGATAGGGGGTCTCACCAAAAGCCAACCTACCATGATCAGGAGGAAGAAAGTGAAGTGGCATTCCCACTATGGCCACCACACCAGGGATATGGTCCAAAAGGTATATCAAATAAAGAACCCTTGGAACAGGAGGTCTCATCACGAGTCGGCCTGCCCACCTTTCGCTCCTTCCTCGTGAATGACATTATGGCTAACTGGTCACCAAGCCAGCATAATGGCCTACATTTTGAAATCACACAACACTTCCTAAGAATACACAAAGGATCATGGTTCCATGGGTGAAATAAACAACTCTGCCAAGGTTATGGACACCTGTCGGCAGTAGAGCACTGTTAATGGTATTGAAGTCACATTATTTACACCAATAGGTAGTTATTAGCACCCTTCTGTTTCTTATACCTTAGTAATCAATCACATAATATGAATGCATATTGTTTTCCGAACCATACAACGCATGTAAATTTATTATCACCAATCATGACAGAGCAGTTAACAATGACTGCATGAGACTCGTTATGTACGGCAGATGTCCTATCCTCCCAGCCTCGCATCATATCACAGCAGTCTCTTACGTATTAAGCGATCCAACTTGACACCTCAATTTCGGTAATCTGCTACCTTTGTAAACATGGCATATTGCCATACGCTGTTCCTTTATGACTCTGCTTCAGAACAGATCGGCACCTCGCTCTCTTATTTGACGGCCAGGACGGCATATCACATTGCGGGGGGGGGGGGAGGTTAACCTCATCATTCCTTGGATGACGTGTCAGACCGCTATTCGGGAAACTGCGTACTTGGGAATAGCACGGCTCAATGGTATACTATTTTTTATTTTTTTGCATGACTTGCTGTTCCTAAGCCATTTCCATTGTATATTCCACAACATTAGATTTTGAGCGTTGCTCGCGTCTGTCAACTTCTCCGTGTTTCTAACAGCGTGAACAGCTGCCGTTCCATTGCCAAAATTTTGAGATTTCACAACATAAACATAAACATGGGAGGGAGATTGATTCAGAGAGAACCGCTGGTGTTAACAGTCTCTGATGCTGCACGGGAAATCCTGGCAAGAGCCGGGTGGCTAACTTATCTCAATCACTTATAGGAATCCAACGAGACTGTAGCAATTGAATTCTTGCAGAACTTGCAAGAGGATCACTCCACAGTGAGGGGGAGACACATAACAGTCACCGATGACATAATCGCAGAGGTCTCAGGACTGCCAGCCACTGGGCCTGTATGGACACTAAAGAAGGAGAGATTGTAGAAGATTATAGAAACCTTCCAGGAGGAAGGCCATAGCCTGACAATTAGAGGAAAGGGGGTTCTGCCAGCAGCATTAGGAGAACCATGGGCGGAATTGGAAAGGACCATTCAAAGCTACATCAACTGTGAAGGAAGAAAAGACGTGGTAAGACCACAACACCTTAAACTTTTAGTTGTGTTAAAACAAAAATGCTCTATAAATTTACCTGCATTCTTGAATTCATTACTGCATGATGTTGCACGGAGCATGAAAAAGGCACAACATGTATTATCAGTTGTTAGTCATCATGGGTTGATATGATTAATAGTCAGCCATAGCCTTACCCAGCAGCATAGCAGCTGGGAAGAGCTAATTGCCATAATAGATGGAAGATTGACCACACCATCCCCGAAACGTAAACATGCCACCAGTACACCTGAGCGTCCAGAAAAACGAAGGAAATCGGCCTGACTAGCACGGCTACGAGGGAGGCTGGAGAAGCCCCAAGGAAATACCAACCAACCGGTAGAGATAGAAGATACAGGGGATGAGCAACCCCCACGATTAGAAGGAGAAAACAATGAGAAAGAAATGCAGGAAAACGAGGAAGGAGAAAATGAGGGAGAAATCAAGCAATCTGAACAGGAGGAGGAAACGGGACAGCAGGAAGGCAACCCAGTGCAGGATCCATTGAGAGAAGATGAATTGGCCAAAGTTTTGGCCAATATGGGCGAATATGGCCAATCTTCCAGCCCATCAGACCTCCATGCTGAAGAAGAACCAAAATAACACTCTGCTCAGGAGGGAAATGCACATGAAGAATCACATGCAGAGGAAGTAGAAGAGGAGAGTCAGCTTGCTCATGATGAAAACATGACAGGAGATGCAGAACAGGAACAATCTGTTCCTAGCCAGACGACACCAGAAGAAACTCCAAAGGTGGGGGGGCAGAAAAGGAAGTCACCCAAGAAATAACAGAACCAGCTAGGGTTCTTGCCCCGGAGCAGCCAGAGCAGAGAAACAAAGAAGCACCCCAGAAACAAAATCAAGGAATTGATCATAGTCCAGGCTGCAATGAACAGTCTGCTATTCCTTCTAAGGAAATTGAGGAAATTAAGAAATTACAGAAAGAACAGCAGCGACTACTCAATGTGATAGTTCAACTTCGACATCAAATCAGGATTTTGAAAGAAAGGAAAAGGGTAAAAAGGACTCCGGGGAGAAAACATGCAATCGATCCAGCAAAACCCCTCAAGACAAAGGATCAGAGGACCAGAGTCCACCCTGCTGTTCAAAACCCTATCAAAAAACGGGATGCTGTTCCAAATGTTGTTGAGAAGCAGCCTGCTGTTCAAATTAAAAAGGAACAGCATTTGACTGATATCCATGTTAAGATAGAAATGGATGATAGATTGACCTGCGATAAGGAAATTCAGACAGAGGCACCACCCTCGGGAGTGATAAGGGTCATGAACGCAAAACAACGCAATAGGAAAATTCAAGTAAAACTCTCGGTCTCCACCGCCGCATGGGAAAGAGATCCGAGAACGAAAACCCTACGGAAGGGTTGACCCAAGCTTGGCAAGCAACAGAAAAGCTCAAAGAGCAAACGGTCCCTCGAGAAAGGTATGAAGAGCTATAGCAACAACTTAGGAACGTCAAACTATCCAAAAGCCAGACCTTTGAAGGGTGGCGAAGGGAAGAAGAAAAAGTCGCGAAGGTAACTCCTAGGTTAGATATAGTTATCAAGCAGATGGATACCTTATGTTCTTTGTAAAATGACATCCTAGCATGTAGAGCCCCTGCTAAGAATTATGCCTTGTTTTTAATGGAATGATATTTGCAATTGAAAATAAATGTTGTTAAAGCAGGTGCTCCCATACAAATTAACACCCTCGATGATTTCATAAACTGCTGTAAGCACTATGGGGTAAAAGTTCAAAGACTACTGTGTGAGTTTTATTTACATAACCTTATATTAGACCAGGAGACCGAGCTGAACCTTGGGCCTTTTGTTGGGGATATCCAATTGCAAGCATTTATTTCATTTGGGGTTAATCAAATTAAATGGCTTAAAGCCTATAATGCTTTCCAAAGGCAAGAAAACGGATTAGATTTGTGGGTAAGAGCTGAGCATAGGAATCCAGTACAGTTGTGGAGAGAACATAGGAACCTCATGAAGACTCCAGGAGTAATTGAAGAATTAGGACCCATTCACACAGCAATCAATCAGTAAGGAATAGAATAATTTTTCACTATTAAAGACCTTTGCCATTGATGCGGCTAAATTTCGATATCAGATCTCTAATCCAAATATACAACTCAGGGAACCATTTAAGTATGAAAATTTTAAGTTAGCCGCCGACCACTTGCACCTCTATGGCGAAGTCATTTTGAGGGCAGGGCCATCCTGGTTAGGATATAGGTTCCAGAGTCCAATTATTTGGCATCCTACACCTGGGTACCAAGCCCTGTATGAGATGCCTGAGGGTTAGACAAGCCATTTCTTTGAACACCTAGTTATGCATCATGGCTGTAGATCTCCACATGAGATTCCATCTCCAGCCTACTCTCTTACTACCTTACATGTCAACTACAATGTTTTCATGAGGGCATGAAAAAGGGTAAGCATGGGGGTGTGTGGAGTACTAAAGAAGGTATGTTTTTGGTAATTATTTCAACATCTTTTCATTAGAACTTACAAACCTTTTGCATCATGAACTAGGAAAATGATAAGTTATTGTAATGAAACCTGTGAGATTAATGTGCAAAGAGGAAACACTGACAATTGTCCTTTTCTTATGCAGAAAGAAGGGAAAACAAAAGACTGCCGTGCTGAAGGAAAGAACAAGGCCGGGTTAACCGCTGTCCCTTTGACGGGGAACCGTATGCAAACAAGGCAAAAGAGATCAAAGCGACTCAACCCTGGAAAGGAAGTGGAGATGTTGGCTCGACGCAAGAAGGAAAAGAGATAACTGAGAACTAACGGTTCGACGAATCCCTCAGGATCCTTTGATCTTGAGGGATCGCTGCTTTAACTATTTTTGCACCTAGACATCTCCACCTTCATCATTATAAAAGGGGAAGCACTGTTAGCTCGAGGGGGGAATCCTTATGTTTTATGTAATTTCTCTGAAGATTGAAACTTTGATCATCGAGTCTCGTTGAGAACTGATCTACTGTAATTCCATTTTATGCATTAATACAAACTCGGTTGCTATTTCATCCCTGAGTCTGGAATAATTTCAAGCGGTGTACCCCTAGAGGCTAAGGGCCCAGCCCTGGAGGACACTTGCTCCTGTACTATTACGTTTGGTTTATGCGTGGTTTGCTTATCAGCGTTATTTGGTAATCTGATGTGCTTTGTTAGTTTATATCACATGCTCTGTTATGTTTACTTTACTGAGACATAACTATTGCATTGACTCTAGAACGTATCATTGTTCTTCTAAGTGTTGATATAATACTGTCAGTCTTTACAGAATATTATTGCTGTTCAATTACAGAGCCTCTGTGCTGTGCACTTATTACAGAATTCATCTTAGCGATTATGTTCTTTACGATTGTTGGATCTATAGACATTGCTGTTCCATTTTGAAACATAGCTGTAATCTTTTATAACTAAGAGTGATAACTGGGTTACCGAGATCGGGTTACTATTAAGGTGTGCCGTGTGCATATATGGTTTTGAAGTGCTGTTCTATAATTCATCATTAATCGGTGCTATTCCATTTCGGTGTGTTGTTCAATTCGTCCTTAAGAGTGAAGGATTTCCATTTGATTCCTGTAGATCACGATTCATGCATTTGATCTTGTAGACTAAGGTGTTACTGCTTGCTAGACTTAGTTACTGTTACAATTTCCGGTTTGCTGTTCTATTTCAGATTTGTTATTCTATTTCAGGTTTGCTGTTCCATTTCAGATTTGCTGTTCTATTTCTTATTTCGCTGTTCTATTTGAGGGGTTAGAATATGAGTTGATGTAATTTGATTTTAGTTTACTTTGCTTGCAATTTTTGGATTTCTTTGAGTTTAGTTTCTTTTTTATTTATACAGCAGCAAGGACACTAGGTTTCATGGTCAATAGCTCACTGTTTATTTAATTAGAATAGTGGCACATTTTCATTCTCTTTTAGGAATTAATTTTATCATTGCATGTTTTAAAACCTTTTTGAAAATTTTGAAGTTTGGAAATCATTTTAAAGGACACTATTGCCTTGAACACTTATATCCATACTTGTCTTTTAGGATTGCCATCTTACATTAGGGAATCAACGAAGATAAACCCAAAAACAAACTAAAAATAAAAAACGACAAAAAGTAAGGAATCGGTTATCTTGCATATATAATGCACCTCACTTTAGAATTTTACGACTCCCGGATTGACAATCAATATAGCAACACTCTAAATTGACCAAACATTTTGGCGCCGTTGCCGGGGAAGTGAAACTAGGTAGCCAATTTCTTAAAAAAAAACAAGAAAATTTCAAGAAAGGTAAAAATTGATAACTTCTCAAAGTATGCTCTCCTCTTGCACCTAGTGTGATCTGGAGGATCAGAAAAGAGAGTTATTGGTCCAATAATTTCTTGAGTATGCTCTCTTCTTTCACCTAGAGTGATCTGGAAGATCAGAAAGAGAATTATTAGCCCGACTTGAAGAAAAATAAAAAATGACATGCATAGAGCAAGAGATTCTAGGGGAATGTTTATAACTAGGGCCAAGAGTTCGATTTTTACAACTCCATCTACTTCAAGGCATAGACAAGATACACCTCCATCATCTCCAACTCACACTCCTAGCCTTAGGATTCTTGGAATTCAAGGGGCAGCAACTGAATTAGGAGACTCTCCCACACTATCCACCGAATTTGACTTAGGAAAAGAACCTTTCTTTACTTCTACAGGAGAACAAATTGTAATCAAGGAAGTAGAATCACCTGAAGAAGAAGAGGGAGAAATTCCTCCTCGTTTGCCATTAGTAGAAGAACCAGAGGACTCTGAAATCTCTGAGGAAACTATCATGACAGAGGAAGTAGTCAACGGATTTGGAGGAGGAGGTAGAGGTAGAGGTAGAGGGGGAGGAAACAATGGAGGAGGTAGAGGTAACAATGGGGGAAATAGGGATGGAGATAACTCATTTGGATTTCCTATAGTTGATGAGGAATCTCGTACAACAATGAAAAACATCTCACCATCTGTCCTCCCAAACTTTTATGGGTTGCGAAGTGAGGATCCTGAAACATTTCTATTTGAGTTTGAAGTCGTGTGCCGAACTTATGATTATATGGAAGACTCTCAAAAACTCAAATTGTTTCCTTCAACATTGAAGGGAGCTGCTTTGAAATGGTTCATGGGATTAGTCACTCAATCTATTAGGACTTGGAATGATATGAAACAAACATTTTTGGATAGATACCTGGACTATTGCATGCCCACCAATCATAAGGATGAGGTATTCAAAATGGTGCAAAAAGAAGATGAAAACTTGGAGGATTTACTTGAAAGATTTCAATACAACCTGAAAAGAGAAAAAATGAGTAACTTAGATGAGGAGACCTTGAAATCCCTTCTATTAAAAGCCATTAGAGATGAATGGATAGATATTTTAAACATGATGGGAAAGGGAGATATTTCTCAACTTCCACTTCATGATATAGCAGAACTATGTGTCCATCTCTCAAGGGGAAAATCTAAAACCGGAAAAGGGCCTAGAGATCCTTCTCTCATTAGAGCAAACAAATCTGCAACTGGATCAGTAAGTAGGTCTGATATTGGCAACATGCTTGATGAGTTCAAAACTGATATTTTAGGGAGCCTTATTGAACAACTAGACACCCTTAAAATACAAAACAAGCAGGAAGCAGAAGCTAAAGCTTTGGCCATCTTTTGTCCAAAATGTAGGAAGAAACATGCTCTAAGGGAATGCCCCTTGGATGAAAAAGTTGTAGAAACATGTATGATTTGTTCAGAAAACCACGAGACCAAAGATTGTCCTTCAATTCCTGGGCTCAAAGCTGTCTTTCAAGAAGATCCAAATTCAATTGAGTCTCTCTGCTTTGTTTCAAGGAGACCTTGGCAGGGGCAACAAAATCAAGGGTTTAACAACACCATGAACTTTCAACCCCCACCAAATTGGAATCCTTGGCAACAACCTTGGTCCCAACCTCAAAATCCATTTCAATCATGGGTACAAGGTATGCAAAATCCTTATGGGAGATTTGCTCAATTTTATCAATATCCTCCATCTTTTAAAAATCAACAAGCTCCACAACTTCAAAATCAAAATCCATAACTTTCATTGCCATTTCCACAACAACAACAACAATCTTCTCAACAAAATCCAAATTCTCAACTCTTGCTTCCATTCCAACAGAAGACAAATCAACTACATTCCCAGCCATTGCCAAATCCCAATAATAAAAATCCTCAAAATTCTTACATGGTAGAAGGACAACAATTTCCTACCTATATGATTGTTCCTCTTAATGATGTACAACTCAGAGCTGGTAGAGTTTTAGAAAAGCCTTATATATATGCTCAAAAGCAAAGTATTTCTGAGGAAGATTCTCTTGAAGCCAATAAAGGCTCTGAAGCATCTCTTCAAAACCCAATCACTCAAAAAGAAAAAGAAAAAGAGTCAACCCCCACAACTCCTATAGTTGAGAAACCTGCATCTTCATCCACCTCCTTTTCCTGAAAGATTATAAATTGACAAAGGAGTGGAAAAACAAATCTTGTTGCCTGACTATGATTTCTTAGATGAAATAAAGAATGTCTGTATCAAGATTCCCTTGCTACAAGCCATTAGAGAGATTCCTATTCTAGCAGAAACAATAAAGGAGTTGAGTCTCAAAAGACCAGGAAGGAAACCAAGAGATACAAGAAGAATCCACCTGGTAGGAAAAATTGCAGATATCATGATGGGAAAAATTAGCATGCAGAAGTATGTAGATCCCGATAGTCCAATTGTCAAGACACATATCAATGGGGTAGAAATTCCAAATACTTTGATTGACTTAGGGGCTGCTATCAACATTATGAGTAGACAGACTATGGAACAACTAAAACTTCCTAATCTTCTTTTTACACCTACTCTACTGCAACTTGCATACCGATCGATTATCAAACCAGATGGTGTATTAGAAGATATTTCAGTCTCCTTAGATTCTTGGGAATATCCAATAGATTTCATGATTTTGACTCCCAAGAGTAATCTAGGAGGGCACCCACTCATCTTAGGAAGACCTTGGCTAGCCACAGCTGATGCTTTCATCAGTTGTAGACATGGGGATATGTACATTTCTGATGGTAATTCGACAAAGAAATTCAATTTGTATCCTCCAGCAAAAGCAATTACAGAAGTAGGAGATAATGAATGGGTCGATGATGAGGACACTATACAACCTGTCTTTACCATTTCTAAAATCAGTGAAGATAGTCAAATTCTGAACACATTAGAAAATTTTGAAACAACTTTAGAATATGACCACACACAATTTCAGTTAGATTCTGACATTGAGTATCTATCATCTAGACAAATGTCTCTTTACTCTATGGAAGAGTTTGGTAGTTCCGCCATTGAGATTTTTCCAGATAAAACATTGAATATCAGCAAAAACTTGGAAAAATCACAACAGGGAGAGCTAACCAAAATCTTGCAAAAACATTCTACTGCATTTGTATGGGAGTATACTGATATGAAAGGTATTGACCCTAAGACTTGCATTCATCACATCTACATCGAGGAAAACAGTAGACCAATCAGACAACCTCAGAGAAGTATGAATCCAAACCTTAGGGATATAGTGAAAGAAGAGCTCCAAAAACTACTCAATGTAAACTTCATTTATCCAATTTCAGATAGCCGATGGGTTTCTCCTTTGGTTATAGTACCTAAAAAGAATGGTAAATGGAGAATATGCATTGATTACAGGGAATTGAATAAAGTAATTTTGAAGGATCACTTTCCTTTGCCCTTTATCGATCAGGTATTAGATACGCTAGCAGGCAAAAAGTACTTTTCATTTTTGGATGGTTTTAGTGGCTATAATCAAATTCAAGTAGCACCTGAAGATCAATATAAGACCACATTTACTTGTCCATGGGAAATTTTGCTTACCGAGTGCTTCCTTTTGGATTATGTAATGCACCCGCAACATTCCAAAGAGTAGTACTAGGAATCTTTTCTGATCTAATCCGTGATTGTGTAGAGGTCTATATGGATGATTTTACAGTCTATGGTAATTCATTTGAAGAGGCATTAGAGAATTTGGAAAAGGTCCTTATAAGATGTAAAGAAACAAACCTTTCATTGAGTCATGAAAAATGATTTATGATGTTTACTGAAGGTATTGTTTTGGGACATCACATTTCAAGGGATGGGATTAAAGTTGATAGATCAAAATTTGAAGTCATCTCCAAGTTGCCTATTCCAAATTTGTCAAAAAGATGTTAGAAGTTTTCTGGGATTTACTGGGTACTATAGAAGATTTATAGAGAACTTCACCAAAATAGCATCTCCACTCTTCAAATTGTTTACAAAAGACTGTGAATTCAAATGGGATCCTGATTGTCAATCAACATTTGAAACTTTGAAAACAAGAATATCTGAAGCACCCATCTTGAGAGGGCCAAATTGGAAACTTCCTTTCCATATTTCTACAGATTCTTCAGATACAGCTTTAAGAGCTGTGTTGGGTCAAAAGTATTTAGTTCCTTATGCCATTTACTATACCAGTAAAAATTTGACTCCTACTGAGTTGAACTATACTGTGACTGAAAAAGAATTCTTAGATGTTGTTCATGCAATCAATAAGTTTAGACATTATATAACAGGCTATGAAACTTTTTTCCATACTGATCATTCTGCGATTAGATATCTAATGAACAAAACTATTACTAATGGCAGAGTTACAAGATGGCTCTTACTTTTACAGGAATTCAATATTACTGTGTTGGATAGACCAGGGAAACAAAATATAGTAGCTGATTTCTTGTCTAGGATCCAAAATACTAAAGAAGATTCTCCTGTAGAGGATAAGTTTCCAGATGAATATTTATTTGCAGTAACTACTAAGACTCCTTAGTATGAAGATATTGCTAACTATTTGGTTACAGGGAAACTACCTCCACATTTATTTCCTAGTGAAAGAAGAAAGATTATTCAGGAGAGTTCAAAATATTCATGGATTTCTAACGAATTGTTTAAAACAGGGCCAGATTTTGTGATCAGAAGATGTGTTAGGGAAGATGAAATGCCTGACATCCTCAAGGCATGTCATGATGAACCATGCGGCGGACACTTTTCTGACAAAAGGACGGCCTATAAAATCCTTTCTTTAGGATATCATTGGCCTTCTCTCTTCAAAGATACAAAAGAATATGTCAAAAGGTGTGACAACTGCCAAAGGGTAGGGAAACCGACTCTTTCAAATGAAATGCCATTACAACCACAGGTACTCATCGAACAGGCTCTTCAAGAGAAATTTCTGGTCCTGCAGAAACATTACATTCATCCAAATTTTCTTTAGCAATAACATTCTCATGAGTCAAAGATGGAAGAACCATAAACTGATTTAGAATGGGAACCCCACCTTCAGTGTGCGAAACAACATTATCAGATGCAAATAGAACTTCTTAGATGCAAATTTCTCCAAATGAGCCAGTTGCTTATCAATAGTGGAATTACTTTTATCTGATTCAAGGAAAATAACATCTCTGGAAAGAATGAACTTCTTATTCTCCTCATCATACAATCTATAAGCTTTGGAAGTAGCAGAATATCCCAAGAAAATACATTTGCAACTCCTAGCACCCAACTTGTTGTGCTGATGTTTAGGAATTAATGCATAGCATAGAGAACCAAAGACTCTAAAATGTTGAACAACAGGAAGACGATTATACCACATTTCATAAGGAGATTTATTATTGATGACAGAAGAAGGACAACGATTGCGAATATAAGTTGCACAAAGCACTGCTTCTCCCCAAAACATCAACTTAACATTCTTAAAGAACATCATAGATCTAACCATATTAAGCAAAGTTATATTCATACATTTTGTGACCCCATTCTGTTGTGAATTATAAGGTATGGTAGTCTGATGTTTGATTCCATTGTCCTTCAAGTATTGTTCAAAAACATGAGAAGTGTACTTGCCACCATTATAAGTTCTGAGAATGCCTATATTTTATTAAGTTTCATTTTTAATCATCAAATGAAATTTTTTAAAAACATCAAACACTTGTGACTTATTCTTCAACAAATACACCCAACACATTCTCGAGTAATCATCAATAAATATCAACACATATTTATTCCAGTTGCAGTTGCAACAAGCATAGGTCCACATAAAATCTGAATGTATGAGACCTAATTTTCGTAAAGATCTGAAAGAAGAACTATGAAAAGGTTGTTTACAATGCTTTTCTATAATACAAGTATCACAAGGTATAATATTTCTTGGAACTATCGAAAGACCTTTAATACCTTGCTTTTTCATAATTTTGATGTTTCCATAATTGATGTGACCAAATCGAGCATGCCACAACAAGCTGGGAGACAAGATATCACTTTGTTGCGCCAAAAGAACATAATTTTCACGACAATTAGTAGATGAAGTACCATTTAATTTTAAAAGTGTACCTTCTTCCACATCGGTCATAACAACTACATGATCAGATGCTCTTCTTATCTCGATAATGCCATCAAATATATGAATAGAATGCCCCTGTTGTCGAATATGGATAAGAGACATCAAATTTCGCTGAAACTGTGGAATATAAAGTACATCATGTAGAACATAATCTGCAAAATTCAGTATCTTCAAACGAATAGACCCAATGTCAGATGGTTTAATTTGAGACTTGTTAGCAAAGTAAATAACACCATCAATATCGTCACTGAATGTTTCAAAAAAATCTCGCCTAAATGTCATATGACAAGTGGCTCCTGAATCCAAAATCCAACTATCTCGCCATGAAGAAAATGTAGTGTTGAAAATATCATTAATATTAAAATTACAGTGAGCAACAATGTAATGTGCAGACTCTAATGATTTTCCCTTATCTGGTGGTGGTTGATCTTTCTTTTCATTCAACTATTCTCTCCTTTCACTAACTTTCTCCCAAGGGATTTTACAATTAGTAGTAGTATGACCAATTTTACCACATCTAAAACATTTGATAGTTGGTCTATCATTAAAATTCCTTTGTTGTCTATCATTTTGTTGTGTATCTCCTTGATTAGTTTTATCACCTCTAGAAGTTTCAGCATGAGACTTTTGATCCTTTTGTGCAAGGCACAAAGTTTCTACATTAGAGTTAGGTGGAGCTTCTTTCTTCCCAGAGGCTTTTTCTCTCTCAGCTATTTTGATTACTAGTTTATCAAATGTAATGTCTTTTAGCTGCCCACTAGCTTGGAGAGATTCCAAATAGTTTGAATAGACAAGGTGAAGGACTTTTATAAAAGTTGGAAGTTGTAAATATATTTTAATTCTAGTGGTTTCTATATCATGAAAAATGGCTTTTATTTTAGAGGCACTTTTCAAAGGATCATTATCCTTCATCTCCAAATTAAACAACTTTAACAATAACTGAATAATTTCGAATTCGGAGTGTGAATCATACAATTCTTTCGACTTCTTTAGTGCTTTGAATGTAGTAACACAAGAAACGATATATCTTCTTACCTCTTTTGTCATCGATGCATTGATTAATGCATATGCCTTGTTGTCTTTTGTCTCCCAAATTGCATGTTGCTTCTCATTATCAGGTGGCTCTGGTGCAATTTCTTTTCCATCACTATCATTCTTGCCTTGGCAAACTTCCCACAAACTGTTAAAAACAATGGCACTTTTAAGCTTTCTAAACCACTCTTGATAATTTTCCTTTCCATTAAGAACAACTCCAACTATGAAAACTATTGAAGTCATAATTGTTATGTAGCCAAATATTCTTCAAAACCTTTCAAATTCAAAATATATGCAATACTTCTGAAAAGATATAAACTTGTTTCTCCTCTTGTTTTAACAAGGTTGGCTTTGTAGTTTAGTGGTAAGTTTCAAAAATATTATAGCAAAGAGTTAGGTTCAAATCTTATTAGCCTTTAAAAATAAATTTTATTTTACCATTGACCTCTTTAAAAAAATATGTATTTCAAATCACTAGAAAATTGACCACTCTTTAATTAAAAATTTAATTCAAACCACTAAAAATATACATCATTGCCAAAAAATTGACCACTCTTCAATTAAAATTTCAGCCACCAAAATATATATATTGTAGCATTCAAACTTTGTATCCTTCAGACATCTCCCATTTGCAGTAAATGTATCTTATTATCCTTCATAAATTTTACTGTCATTAAACTCATGTTTAATGTGGACAAGGTAAATACTGTGATTAAACTCTTGTTTGCTACAATAAATGTAATTACTAAAAAGAATTATGCCACTCAATTTCTCCAATCGTCTTTCATTATCACTGAAAAATATGAAACTTACAGAGAATCAATAGTTTGGGCATCCCATTGCATTGCTCCACTGAATTAGCCTTTTGTTGCACTCTATCTTCACAGTCTTCAAGCTCCACGCCTCCTTTACCATATACTTCAAATACATGGAGTTTAGGAACAACTCAACCATGGCTCTATCAGTCACTCTATCTTCACAGTCTTCAAGCTTCACATCTCCTTCACCATAGACTTCAAATACATGGAGTTTAGGAACACCTCAACTAGGGCTCTAATACCACTGTACGAGTCCAAATAAACTCCACAATGAAAGAACACAATGAAAAACGTCATATTAATGATAAAATTACTTATTTATACATGTGAAATCTAAATATAAGACACTTGTGTCTCGATAACTTATTAACGATAAACATAAAATGTAAAACTAATTACATATTCTATAATATACAATAACAATCCCAAAAAATTAATTAACAATTAAATGTAAAATAATAAAATTAACAAATTAAAAATCTATAATATTAAATTCAACAAAATGCACAATGATATTTGTAATAATAAGATATTCATATTTGCCTATACGAGTTATGAATCAAATTAAATCCAACCAATTCCACATTCAATAAAATAAATTAATTATAAATTTGAATTATTAATAATAATAAATAAATCAAACAGAATAATATTAAATAAATATAATAATAATAAATAAATTAACGACAACGCCGTTGGAATAAATCAAACCATCTCACGATCTGGATTATATCAACCGCCAAATCATCCATAATAAATCAAATGATGGAACCATCACGATTAAAGCAACCAGGACATCGGGAACCAATCAAACGAATGCAAATTGCGAACCTTCGTTTTCTATATTACAGAAAAGTCTCCGACAAATATTATAAGATTTGATATAAATTAAATGGGTGTCTTGTCTCTAATAAATATCTAACAAATATTATTAGTATAGTGATATACAATTAAATAGTTGTTTTTGACGAATATTATTATGATTTTAATATAAATTAAATAATTGGTAATGGTATATAAGTATTATTTTAAAGTGTTATTTTTTTTTAATTATAATTCTATTTTAATAAATTATTATTATTATTAAAAGTAAAAGAAATTAATATATAAATTTAAAAACATCTAACAAGATTTTTATTTATGGAGATTTATCTCCATTTTATTATGGTGATTCCTAATTTGTAAATAGGCTTTGTTACAATGCTATGGGTCACTACCATGGTTTATCAATATCAAATGCTATGGGCCACTACCATGGTTTATCAATATCACATGCGCAAAAAAACCATAACTCATTTGGCATGACACTTTTTCATGTAATATTGTTATTTAAATAAAAGTGTAAAATGGGTATAACTACTTTGTAGATAAATCTCAACCTTTGATTCGTGAATACTACTAGTAATATGCTAGAATATTCCATGGAGGTGAAATCCCTACCATGCACCTATTAATTATTGATAATTAAATTAAAATTCAAGAAGCCTTATTCCAAAATAGACATACATATTCGCATAATAATAATATAATAATAAACATATAAAATAAAATAATAAAGCAAATCAGATGATAAATTTAGAATTTGTATGTCAAGAAATGACCAAACTAGTTTAAATTAGAAACCTAGATCCAACTAACAAAATAACACTAAATCAATATAGAAAAACACATGAATTTGGGTAAGACAAGTGGCATGCAGTGAATGAGTAATATAACATTAAGGTCCCATTGACAAAACCTCGATCTAGTTGTGAATAACATTATGAGGCAGATGAAGGAGAGAAAAACGAGGAATTTTTGGCTTCACGTTGGACTTTTGTAATTTGGAGAATGTGTAGATATATCGAGGTCAAGTAGTCTCCAAAAGGGGCTTTTGAAGGAGTTCCATGACTCATCTTGGGTTGGCCACCCAAGATAGCTTAGGAAATGAGCATCGTTGGAGAGAGGTTAGTACTAGGAGATGTGGAGTAGACATAAAGGATTATGTCCATACTTGTATTGGTTTCCAATAAGACAAGGGTAACGTCAGATTGCAGGTATATTGCAACCTTTTCGAATTCCAAAGAGATTGTGGGCAAGCATCTTGATGGACTTTATCTCACATTCTTATGATGCAAGAGTACAATGAGATTATAGTTGTGATCGATCATTTTTCCAAGTACACTATCTTCATGTCAATGACAATGCCTTGCAAAGAGGAAGTTGTGGTTTGGATGTTTTTCAAAAGCATTGTGAAGTATTGAGGTCATTCATCAAGCATTATATCAAACAAGGATACAAGGTTCACCAGGAAGTTTTGGACATCATTATTTACGCTTGCTGGTATGAATTTGTTGTGGATTTCCAATTATTATTCGTAAATAGAAGGAAAAACAGAGCACATCCATAAACTATTAGAGGAATATTTAATACATTATTTGAGGTTAGACAAGATGAACTAACCGAACTTGTTGGATGAAACACAACTTTATTTTAACTTTTAGAAGAGTTCAGTGATGGGCTATAGTCCATTTGAGTTGGTGAATGGACAACAAACCCTTATGCCAAACTTGATCATGCAGGGTTATTATGGGAGGAGTCCCTTAGCCTTGAGATTCATGATAAATTAGCAAGATAAGCTAGAGATGGCTTATATGGATTTGACTAAAGGAATTGAGAGGATGACGCATTAGGTTGATCAAGGGATACATGATGTGAAGTCCAACTTAAAGGATGAGGTCTTCATCAAGCTAGACAGAAATCAATTCACAACATTGTTTTGAATGGCTACATCCTTGATATAGATGTTTGAGGGTCCATTCAAAGTACTTGATAGGATTAGTGATGTTAGCTATTCGTTGGAGCTACCATTTCATTTGAAGGCTCATCATCTTGTCTTCCACATTAGCTAGTTGAGACTACGTTGTATAGACAAGGATAACCAAAGTAGAGTCGATCCTACTTGTGCCCATGCGAAGGTTGTTAGTAGAACTTAGTTTGAGGTTGAGAAGATTTTGGTGCACATGATCCTCAAAGTTGGCAAGTTTTATCGGCATGAGTAATTTTTCCATTGGAAAGAGAAACAAAATGAGGAGGACTATTGGGAGAGATAAAGGAAGTGTTATGGTGATGGGGATAGGTGTCATGGAGCACTGGCACCGAGATTGTTGAGGATGGTAATGACTTTGGGTGTGGGAGGATGTAAGACCTCTCGCTCTAAATCCAAATGTGCAACTGAAGAGGGAAGTTGCACAACAACAAGGGAGAGTTAGTTGCATGGTCCAAGCACTCTTACCTCATATTAGGCATGATTTTGGACAAGTTAAGCACCTTGGTTGCATGATCATGCCATGGGTTTGCCTTGAAGTTGGACATAGAGGAATGAAGGGTGAGCATGAGGAGGTGGGCACTAAATGCTAACTGAACACCACCAAACAATATATCATGTCACCCAATGAGTGGAGGTGAAATGACCATCTGTTGCGTAACATCCCTCACTTTTCCCTATTCTTGTAATATTAAATTGTGACTATGGAAGCCAGTATGGGAGCCATGGCTGACTAAGACAATATGTATTAACATATACTATAAATTAATTAAAATTTATGGCTAACTAAAGGAGAGGAATTTCTTACAGATCCATTGATTGAAGGTAGAGTTTGTGTGCCTTGAGGGGCCATGAACCTAGCTTGGATTCGATTGCTGACAATTGGAGATGAGATAATCATGAGGGGGGTGCATGCAAAGAATAACCATGGTCAACTACATTGAAGTCATGGAAGCCATGTTGAGCAATTCACTAACCGCATTAACAAAATATTGAAGAGATGGGATTATGTGGTGTGGGCATAGGATTGGGCCCATCCCATTTATATCGCAGATCGAGGTAGGGTACAACTTCCTTGGGAAGAAGAAGAGGAGGACTGTTATTTCCAATCATTGGTGATAGAATAAGAGAATGAAGATGAGGAGATTAGAGGAAGAGCATTTGGGAGTAGCGAAAAACATTGTCCATTTGAAAGACAACATGAGGGAGGAGAAGAGAAGTGGGCATCCTCTCTTAGAAGAGAAGAAAAATTTGACACAAATTGAGGAGAAAAAGAGAAATGCTAGAGTTGTGACTAAGCTCTAGGCTCAAATATTTCAGTTGTTATTCTTTATATGGTTGTGTTTGAGGCCACTGGACTATGTCCAAGCCTGAGTGGTGAGTGGGAGGCTTAGTGGATGACCAACTCATTGTGGTGCTTGCTATATAGTTTTCAAACCGCTTGGACAGGGCAATATGAGCCACTCTGGTGCTTGTTGGAGAGTTGTTAAACCACCTATATAGTGGGCTGTATACCCCTATAGTGATTTATATAAAAATACAGTTTTGAAACCACCTAAATAATGGATTCAATCTCCTAGAACTGAGCAATAGCCCATCAGGACATTGGAAGAAGCCTTGCGATTGAACTTAGAAGAGTAAGTGAGGCATTATGGTGCTTACTACCAGAGAGTAATTGTTAAACCACCAAGATAGTGAACTCTGTCTTCTGAGTTTCTACCAAGCTTTGGTGTGAATTTTTCCTAAGTAAGCAACCCATCAAACTTTGGATCTGGCTCAGGGGTTATAAACTATAAGAAAGTTACAATGCAGTTGGCCTATAGTTGGGTGGAGAGTTAAAGTTCTTCTTTTGTTTCCAATCATCTTTACTTAAACAGATAAGTCAAATGCAATGAGATATTGAGTTATGAACTATGATGTTTTATGAATTGTATATGTTTGGTATGAGCTCTTATATTTTCTCGAATTTTAGTGAATGCCTAAATGGTGAATATCGTCATGAGTTGCATGATATATTGGAAGATATGAATTTAATGGATGTATGGGTTATGTTGTTCATTACTTTGTTCATGATTGATGTGAAAAACTATGTGTCTATTCTCATTTATTAAATTTCCATGAATGAGAGTTTAATAGCTCAGTGTCTTAGTGGACTGACATAACTTACCAGAGGGTTTGGAATTCTTATTGTAATGTTCTTGAGACTTGTATGCTTACACCCATATTAATTATAATAAATACTTGCCTCGAAGCATGTATAAACAGTCTATGATAAGTTGTAAAATTGGAGTGACTGTGATGCGGGAGCATGTGACTCAGAGGGGAAAAATCTTCCAACTTATTCCAAAAATCCAAAAAAAATCTACATGCAAGGGAGTGGGGTCCTTTAGCCTGCAATTTCAATGTTTTTTTAGTTAAAAATAGGATAAAGTAGAGAATAAAACATGCTATTTATGTCA
Organism: Pinus tabuliformis; assembly: GCA_031772625.1. NCBI lineage: Eukaryota > Viridiplantae > Streptophyta > Pinopsida > Pinales > Pinaceae > Pinus > Pinus tabuliformis. The sequence goes on from CM062819.1 coordinate 117,160,998, forward strand.
CAGATAGATAAGCTGTAATAAAGCTTTTTACGCTTTAAATCATTATGTAAAGCATGCTTTTGTATCGGATAAGGACCGAGAAGGCCTATCCTTAATTATAAATAAAGAGGCAAGCGAGACTCTCAGCAGAGAAGAGAGGAGCGAGTGCCAAAGCATTATTATTTGAAACTTTTCTCTCGGCGTTTCTAATTCAATGGTTTCTGATAATATGCATGTATAGCTTATTATCCTATGCATTGATAGTGTTGAATCATTTTACTGTTTCTCGCATGACGCCTATACTATGTAATTAAACATTTGAGTCGTCTTCCCTTTCATTTATGTATCCACAGGCCTTTAATCATATTTTATAAGTTTTGCGCACACTTCTGTTTACATTAAGAATTCATGCAATTTTCCATTGAGCGAGCACTGTAGCGGACGTGAGATATTATCAATATTGGTTCTTACCCTTATCGGGTCCGAACCAATATCGCATCGCATCGGAGAGGGCTTATTAACAGTGGAATACATGAACTCCGATAATTCGGAGCCGAATTATTATAGAGGGGCTGTATATAAGAGAATCGGGTCCGCGAAAGCTTTAGAACTGGGCGCTCCGATATTCGGAGCCGAAGTGTTATAGACCACAACATATAGAGGCGTCGGGTCCGAAGGGAAGTCTTTGGCATTACTCCGGCTTACGGAGCCGAAATTTTATGCACAGCAGTTGAAGGGGGTCATCGGGTCCGCAGAGGCCTTGTATCACTTCGAAGCAGCGATTAACGAAATCGCCGAAAAGATCCGGACCCGAAATCCTTATAGGACGGTTCGGAAAGGGGCCATCGGGTCCGTTGTTTCGGAGGAGGGGAGGCTATTGTTTGTGGCGACCGCCGATAATCGGACCCGCCGAAATTATAAAGGCGGCATATAAAATTTGAGGTCCGCATGTGTTAATTGGGGCAGGAATTATATGGTTTCCCCGTATATTGATATATATGTGGCCGCGGGGTTTATAGTGTGGCTGTGTATTTGTATATATGTGGCGCGGGTTTTAAAGCCCAAGGATATTAACAAGTAATGCGTATTGGGTATATAATCCCTCCTATAGTATTTTGGCGTAATTCTTTTAGAATTACCGCCCAAAGAAATAAAGCCACTGTTTCTATAATTAAGCAAGATTTGTGGGTTTAAAGAAATAACTGAAGCTATCAGTTAATGACTGATACGCATAGAGAACCAGAAAGAGAAGCTGACCCGGACATTGAAGAAATTGTTGCCAGATTAGGGAGGTTATCCCTAACGCCTGCACCCACGCCATCATTAGTGGTATCAGAGCCATCAACTGACATTGAATTGAATCTCAGGAGCGGGAGAAGGATGGCTTTTAGAGTTGGAAGAGGACGAGGACGTGGTGGAAGAGGACGGCCTGTTGCAAATGCTGAATTAATGGAAACAGTAGAAGAGCTGCGAACTAGATTGGATGCGTTAACTTCAGATAGAAACATAGATGATGGAGATGTCAGTGAACCCGAAGTTGAAGCTACAAAAGAGGAGGAAGCTGTACAGGTTACTCTTGAGATGAGGTTCTTTCAGTCAGTGTTGAAATCCACAGCCAGGCCATGGAACCAATTAGTACCGGTATACCAAGGAGGACTGAATCCAGAAGAATTGATCGACTGGATTAATAGCATGGAGAAATTCTTCGATTATGAAGAAACAGAAGCTGAGAAGAAAGTAAAGTTTGCTGTTACCAAGTTAAAAGGCCATATAGCACTCTGGTGGGATGGTGTGCAGGCAGAAAGGAAGAGACTTGGCAAGCAGCCAATCAAGAATTGGAGCAGAATGGTAGCAAAGTTAAGAGGTAAGTTTTTGCCAAGTAATTATCAGCAAACATTGTTTAGACAAATGCAAAATCTTAGACAGAGAGCTTTAATAGTAAAAGAATATACAAAAGAATTCTATAAAGTGAGCATAAGAGCTGGAGAAGGCCAAGATACAGATGAGAAGGTGGCCAGATATATGAATGGCCTCAGGATGGACATTCAGGATGAGATAAGTCTGCTGTCTCCTAAAACAGTAGAGGAAGCTTATCAGATAACACTGAAAGCTGAGGAAAAACTCATGAGGAAGCAGTCTGCCAGAGGGAGAGGGACTTTCAGAGGAAAAGGAAGTCAAGGTGGTAGAGGAGGTCTACAACACCTAAAGATGGAGCTAGCAGTAGCTCAACCCAACATGCACACACAGGAGGTGATGCAAGAGGCAGAGGGAGTTTTTATAGAGGAAGAGGAGGCAGAGGAAGAGGCAGAGAAATAAGATGTTACAGATGTAACAAGCTAGGACACAGAGCTTTTGAGTGCCCAGAGAATGCAGAAAAAAAGCAGAGGAATGCAATTGTTGCTCCAGTTGAGGGAGAAGTACAATTGGCAGCAATAGTAGAAGAAGAAAACACACCAGAACGAGGAGAATCTCTGGTGGTTAATGTTATCACTCCAGGAAACTCTCTGAGGTTGTAAATCAGAGATGCCTGGTAACATATAATCTTCAATATTGTTCTCTGAACTATTGGAATGAAAGATGGTTTGGATCAAGTCGGATAACCATTCCAGCTCTATTCACACTCAAGACATGCATGAACACCCCCAACAACACAAAGCTTTAGACTGCTAATGCTCAATAGTTTTTAGATTAATGGATAGATGGAGAACACTGACTATGCCGGTAGATAGAATACATGGACCTATATGAATGGCTAGCTACAGGCAGTAAAAGAACTCACTGACTATACTGGCAGATGCACATATAATCACACATATAAATGGCTAGCCATAGGCAGCAAAGAAGCTTGCAAATCTAGTATATCAAAGCAGAGATAAGATGATAGTTATCTGGCCTTAAACACACAGAAAACCTGAACAAACTGTTCAAGTGCAAGCATAGAACAGAAGAGAAATGGACATTAAACATGTAGCAGCAAAAGAAGCTTGTATTACTAAAGACTGCAGATGAGAAGCTTGAGAAAACAGGGGAGGAATAATCTCCAAAAGTTGAACCCTTGTTACATTTAGTTTTCTACCCTTTATAGGCCCTTTACAATGCTCCTGAGCTCTCTAGAAGGCTCGGAGTCTTAGACTTGTCTGATCTGTCCCATAACCATTTGATTCCCTTAATAGGCGGGCATGGCTCAGAGGTTTTCCTTTTCTGACAGAGGAATAACCATATTCAGATGCTTAGGGCGGCCTGTTGTGATGCTTAGGAACTCCCTCGTGCCAAAGATACCCCATTATGTTTGTTAGGATGACCGCTGCACTGGCAGGGCCGTTAACGCTCCATGATTTCATTCGGTTTGGGTTGAGGCGTGTAGTGGCCCTTCTCCTTCCCTTTCCAGGCTTTGTTTGCCGGCTGCCGCTTCTCCGTCGAATCCTTCTTCTGGTGTGTATCATGGCTGCAAGACTCAGCTATGGATGGCTTGGCGCCTGAACCTGCAATGGAGTGGCTGTCGTTCTTATGAAATCCCTGCATCGGTCCTTTTCAGACAATAGCTGTGAATGTTTCTTTTCTATTATTGTGTCTGTTTGGGTCATAAACGGCGAAAATGCTGCAACACTGCTAAATCCCGCCCATTTCTGCTTCATTTGGACTTTAAAAGTCCTCAAGCCTGGTTCAATCATCTATCGGGTCCAGGATTCATCGGAATCGGCACTTGCCTAGGTTTCCTTCATATTTTCTTTATACAAAGAGAATACATAAAAACAATGAAAATGCGACGGGCGCGGATTTGAAATATTATAGAATGGAGCATTGTATGGCTGTCGGGTCCAGCCCATCGGCAATCACAAAACATAAAAGCCCCGATCTTTGGTGAAGCGCTGATATTGCTGCGGACCCAAAATAATATAAAATGGAGTGTTGTATGGCCATCGGGTCCAGCCCATCGCATCGGCACATAACTTATGTTAAAGCCCGCCCCTTGTAATTGCCAATAGCGAAATTCCGACGTGATCTTGGCCGTTGATCGGCCAAATCCAACGGCTGAGATTAATTCGGTCCTTTATGCCTGCAACTTGGATTTTTACATGGTTTTTGGGGTATTTCCACCTCCGATAGTGTATTTCTGCCTTCCCAAGGGCTTTCCTCTTGTGATGGTTTTGATCGGTGGAAGGCCTTTAACCCAAACTTAGAGATTTCAACAACATAAATGGATCCTTTTTTATCCCCTCGTATACCAGTGCTAACACTCCCTATGAACTTGTTTATGGGAAAGAAGTCCTGCTCCCCATTGAGTTTCAAGTCAAGACTTTATGGCAGTTCAGTTGGGGATGGATCTATCAGAAGCCCAAAAGCACAGAATGGAGCAGTTGAATGAGTTGGATGAGATCAGGCAAGAAGCAATCCTAAGAACTGATCTAGTTCAGTATCAAAGAGCTAAGTGGCATGAAAAATACATCAAAGAGAAAAAGTTTCAAGAGGGAGATTGGGCATTCCTATTTGATTCCAAGTTTAAAGACTTCAAAGGTAAATTTCAAACTCATTGGCCCGGGCCATATGAGATTGACAAAGTCTTTAGCAATGGAGCGGTAAGAATCAAGACCATTGATGAATTTCAAACTCCTCTTATTGTGAATGGCCACAGATTAAAGATCTATCATAAGCCACTCTCAAAAGAAGAATTTGTCAAAGTGTTTTAGGAGAATTCTGCAATAAGGTTGGTGAAGAAGAAGCCTTCTTCTCCACCAGCCTAGCCTTTGTTCCTTTCTGTCAAAAAATAAAAATAAAAAAAAAATTGTATAAGCCTGAAAACCAATCACTGATTGGCAGTCTTATACAGAAAATATAGAGTGAAAATCAGGAACACCTGACACCCTATATTTTCCAAAAAAAAATCTCTCTTTCTTTCCCATTTTCATTTCACTTCACTTCATTTTCATTCCACTCCATTTCATTCCACTCAACTCCATTTCATCCATTTCATTTCATTTCATCAATGAAAGTCTCTTTCATGACCATTTTCATTCAGTTAGTTATTATCTATCCATCTTCATTCAGCCAAGTGGTTGCTATGTCAGTTTCCGTAGCTGGAATCAGTTTCCGCAGCCAGAAGCAGTTTCCGCAGCCACCACTCTGTTTTTCAAATTGACAGTCAAGATGTTAGTTCAATAATCATGAAATAAAATGTAGGTATGACCGAGGACATATTATGAAGACATGGAGCATCTAAAAGCATCAATAAGGAGCGGTTGATTAAAGGCTAATGGACAACAAATGGCAAAGATTCCAAGGTATGAGTAAAAATTTCTTTCAAATAGCAATCAAAAGCACAATTTTGCATAGTTATTAAACCATAAGCTCCACTACATGCAATGATTGCTATGATAGCTCCATAACCATTCCACGATATTCCTCCACAAACCATGCATTTGTTTTCCAAACGGTCTCATGATTAATTCTCGGGTTTAACTCGTATTTAACTGCACTTTCACACTCCACCTGTAATCATGGGACGTGACCGATTTAATTACAGCTCCTCTCCACTGCATAATTTCCGCATCCATTTCATAAACATGTTAACATCTCCTCCGTAGCCGTTTAGTTTAAAAATTCTGCCGGGTTCACTTCACTCCCCTTCCATTTTATTGAAGCCACGACTCATTACCACCTCGTTCACATACGTCTCCACTCCATTTCGTGAACTCACCTCGGTTGCCTATCCTCTGTTTTCTGCTTACAGTCCCTGAATACTTCCACTACCTGTTCTCCAGTTTCCATTTTCAGCGACTGTGTTCTTCTCTATAAACCCCATAACCTAGCCATCTTACCTCTGCTAGACGAATTTCAAACAGAAGAAAGGATGGGTCGGTTATTGAGGGCAGAACCGGAAGGGCCCAAGTTTTTAGAAGGATACCCTCAAGTAAAAGACTTACTGAAGAAGGCAAAATGGCTACGTTTCATTCAAAAATTTAAGGGCCACAATAAGGAAATTACAAAAGCTTTCGCAAGGTCTTTTAACAGCCATGTGGTGGAAATTGGGGACCTTAAGCTTACAATCACCGAGGCATCCATAGGAGCTGCTACAGACCTGCCCCAGGAAGGTGAACGTTGGTTCAAGAACAAGAGCTTGGATGAGCAGGCTTGGAGAGTCATGCTACGTAACCCAGGTATGGACGTAACCATATTCAAAAGAGGAATTCTTGTTCATGCTTTAAAAGAAGAGTGGGCCAGCTTACTGTTAATCATTCAAAAGTTCATTACTTGTGAAGGCCGTTTTGGGACAATGTACATGTATCATAATCGGTTATTGATGAACTTTTTAGAGAACCAAACCCTCAATCTGCCCTACTTTTTATTGTTGAGCTTGAAAAAGATGTGCACAACAGTCCAAAAGAACATAGAAGACATAGAACCTCATTTGTATCATCATGGGCTTGTGAGAATTCTAATTGAGGACCAATTGAAGAAAAATAGGGATACCTGGGAACGGTTTTTGGTAAGAAACTACTTTCAAGAGCCATCTGAGGCACCTGAAAGTAGTACACCAAGAAGGAGTAGGAGAAAGGAGAAAAGTGAAATAATTCAAGACCCTCCTATTAGTAAAACCAAAGAAGTTGATCGAAAAGAGAGGGAGGAAAGAACTAAGGATAGAAAACAAAGAAAATTGAAAGGGAAAAGAAACATAGAGGATGTCTACCAATCACTAGAACCTTCTTTAGAAGAAGACCATCAAGTATTGTCTGAGAGACTAGTGCATCTTCGAAAACAAGCGGCTACAGCCAAGAAGAAAGAAAAAGGAAAATAGAGTATGGAAGAAGAGAGTACTAGTCCACAGCCTTTAAGAAGAAGCAACAGGCTTAGAGGAAAGTGGAGGAAAGCACAAATAAAAGGACCCCACTTTATTGACTTGGGTGGGGAAACACCGGAGAAACCTCCAGCTGGCCGTAGCCCACCTCATCTTCAGCCAAATATTGAAACCAGTCCTCCAGATGTTGACATGAGTCCTTCTCGGCCAGAGTTAGAAATCAGTCCTCCTCAACAGGACTTTGGGGTCAGCCCAAGGAAAACACCCGAAATAGACCCAAATCAGCAAGAGGTGTATGATTATCTAGAATCCTTAGAGAAGACAGCTGTAGGTCCGGGCACGTCATCCACGTTTCCTCAAACAGCACAAGAAGCACAAGTCCAATCATTGAAACAAGAATTGTTTGAATTGGAGGTCTTAAACAGACACATTAAACAAGAAAATGAAGCATTAAAGGAGCAAAAAAAATTGGACAAGATCATTCATGACAACACTATGTTACATCTGGGACTGTGGCAGAAAAAGAACAGGAAATTAAAGAAAAAGTGCAGGAAGTCGGGTAGAGAATTGATCAGTCTCAAATTTAGATGTTTGATGAGGAAGCCCAGGATGGTAGTAGTACCAAGGAAGAGGAGAAGAGGACTGGATGTACTGGCAGAAGCTTCAGAGCACATGGACTAAAGGGAGGATGATCAAAATTTTGGTTGCATGAGGACATGCAAGACCTTCACGGTGGGGGTATGTTGAGCCCCAAACTTGCATCTTCCATATACACCTTTCTAGCCTTTTTTTCCATTTACCTGGACCTCCTAAGCTGTCAAATCATTTCATATTAGTTTAAAAAGAGCATATAAAGTGGTTTCCTAACTATGTTTTGTGTCTGCTGTTTGAATTATATTTTTTCTCATTCAGCTGCGGAATCTTGTCACTTTCCGCAACCAGTTCAACTTTCCGCAGCCTTTTTGTTAAAGTCTATGTTACAGGTGTCTTCAGGCAAATCCAGCCACATGGGCAAGTTGCAAATGATGAGGACATGGACCGAGTCCTATTGGCTCAGTCGAATTCACCAAAGAAGGCCGTGGTCAAAGGTAGTCAAGCGGTGGTCAACCTAAGAGTCCTACGGTGATAAAACTCTGTTTTTCACCACGTGAAGACTTGCGTGGCCGTTCCTAGATTTCTGGGGACATATCAACACCTGTGGACTACTCCATGAACCAAATCCAACAGCCACCCTCCATGGATTTAATCTTCACGGTTGCCATAACGCTAGATTCCTGGACGTGGTCGTTCACGTGTCTTTTATTAGTGCATATTTTAGGAAAGTAGTTATGTCATCCTCTGTTATAAATAAAGCGTTCTCATACGCATAGTAGCTAGCTTTTGTAATGTAATTTTGACTGTTAACGAGCCCACTGTGCCGTAACTTTATTTCTGTGTTATGACTGCATTTTAATACATGAGAAGACTCTGTTTATAAGCTCAATTAGTGGTTGATTGCTGACTGCCCGAGGTTGTGCAGAGGGCCCCTGTACACACTGAGGTTTTGTTTATCACTGTATAGTTTCATGCTTTATTTCTTTACGTTCCTTATGCCATAAATCATTCACGTGTACATATTGCATTGCTTATGGTATTCACGTTTTACTTCTGTCCATAGTTTGTATACTTTATAATGCTGTTAACTGATCAGTGTCTTTATTTCAGGTTACAGTAGGCAACTCGGGCATTTTCACATAGTTTTATAATGACTAATGACATGGAATTATTCTTTTCCTTTTGCTGATTCATTTTTCTTAGTTCTTAGTTCCAACACGGTTTTATTTATTTCATTTTTTCTCATTTACTCTTCTGCAAGATAGATATTAAATTACTCATGTCATTTTAAATTACCTCCGAAAACCAGAGCGAGACGAATGGTGAGGGATTGAAGTATGAGTGCGTAGTTTGATATTAGTTTATTTTCTGCAAGTTAGTTATTGAATTGCTCTCGTCATTTTTCAGTTACCTCCGAAAGCCAGAGCGAGACGAATGGTGAGGGATTGAAGTATGAGTGTGTAGTTTAATATTAGTTTTATTTTCTACAAATTAGATATCAGATTGCTCAAGTTGTTTATGATTACCTTCGAAAGCCAGAGCGAGACGAATGGTGAGGGGTCAGAATATGAGTTGATGTAATTTGATTTTAGTTTACTTTGCTTGCAATTTTTGGATTTCTTTGAGTTTAGTTTCTTTTATATTTATACAGCAGCAAGGATACTGGGTTTCATGGTCAATAGCTCACTGTTTATTTAATTAGAATAGTGGCACATTTTCATTCTCTTTTAGGAATTAATTTTATCATTGCATGTTTTAAAACCTTTTTGAAAATTTTGAAGTTTGGAAATCATTTTAAAGGACACTATTGCCTTGAACACTTATATCCATACTTGTCTTTTAGGATTGCCATCTTACATTAGGGAATCAACGAAGATAAACCCAAAAACAAACTAAAAATCAAAAACGACAAAAAGTAAGAAATCGGTTATCTTGCATATATAGTGCGCCTCACTTCAGCAGTTTATGACTCCCAGATTGACAATCAATATAGAAATTTAGTACACTCTAAATTGACCAAACAGTATCAGAGCAGTTTTGGCTTCAAGGGACGCCTTTGTTGCTGAGGGGTTTCGCTCGGGCCTGTGGTAGACCCTGTTCAGTGGGAGATCTACGAGATCGATTCTGGTGGTGAAAGAAGATGGTGAGTAGTGGAAAGATAGAGATTGAGAAATTTAATGGTCAGAGTTTTGCGTTTTGGAAACTCAAGATGGAGGATCTGTTAGTGGATAAAGATCAGTGGATCCCGATAGATCCGGGTACTAAACCAACGGGAGTGTCTGATGAAGAATGGAAGAAGTTGGATGGGAAGGCAAAGAGCACAATACGATTGTGTGTCTCAGATTCAGTATTGTTGAATGTATCAGGGGAAGCTACTGTTAAGGCTTTGTGGGACAAGTTAGGGACTTTGTACCAATCTAAGTCTCTAGTGAATAATTTGTTCCTGCGGAAAAAGTTGTATAACCTGAGGATGAAAGATGGAGACTCGGTGACAGAGCATCTGAACGCATTTAACACTATGGTAAGTTAGTTAGCATCTGATGATATTAAAATTTCAAATGAAGATAAGTGCATCAGTTTTATTTTGTTCTCTACCAGATTCATGGGATAGTCTGGTTATTGCAATAGGTAGCAATGCAACTACCTTGCAGTTTGATGAAATAGTATCATCCTTGCTGACGGAGGAGATGAGACAGAAAAATATGGAGAGCCAGAATGGTGATGCCTTGTCTGTACGAGGACGGTCCCAGAACAGAAACAAAAATAAGTCATCGAGTGGGAGATTTAAATCTAGAGGGAGATCTAAATCTCCAGGAAAACCTGTAAAGGTGGTGTGATGGAAATGCGAAAAGGAAGGGAACTTCAAAAGGGACTGTAAATCTAAAGCTCCTGATAAAGGAAAGGGATCTGATGATGCTCCTTCTGTAGAGGTGAAAACCATCTCAGATGAAGGTGGGGATGTGTACTTGGATTCTTCAAGTACACATGTAGATCATGAGGCATGGTTGATTGACTCAGGTGCATCCTTTCACTTCACTCCCCATAGAGAGTGGTTTTGCGAGTATGAGAAATACGATGGTGGTGATGTCTTCTTGGGGGATGACAGGAAGGCTAGAATCATTGGTCGCAGAAAAGTAAAGTTGAAGTTGCAAGGTGGAAGGGTTAGAACAATTCCGAGTGTTCTTCATATTCCTGCATTGGCCAGAAATTTGATTTCTTTAAGCAAGTTGGATGATGCAAGTGTAAAAATAGTGTTCGAGAAGGATACCTGCAATATGGTTCGAGGAGCACTGGTATTGATGCGGGCAGTTCAGACTAGAACTTTGTACACGCTGCAAGGTAGCACTGTTGTTGATGGGTGCACAGTTCTGTGGTTCTTGAAAGTGGAGCAAAAAATCTAGTGGTCTCTGGAGAGAAGACCATGTTGTGGCATCAAAGGCTTGGACATATTGGAGAGAAGGGCCTTCGAATACTTCATGGTAAAGGTATGGTAGAAGGTATGAGTAATAGCTCTCTGGATTTTGATTTTTGAGAAAATTAGAGCTTGTGCACAGTGATGTGTTTGGACCTGTGAAGGTTCCATCACTGGGTAAGTCTATGTACTATGTATCATTTATAGATGACTTCTCAAGGAATACATGGATATATTTCCTTAAGAAGAAATCTGAAGTCTTTGACAGGTTTAAATACTTTAAGGCTCTGGTGGAAAACCAGATAGAGAAGAAGATAAAGGTGTTGAGGACAGAATATGGTGGAGAGTTTTGCAGTAAGGAATTTGAATAGTTCTGTAAGAAGTGTGGTATATCACGGCAGAAGACTACTCCATATACACCTCAGAAAAATGGAGTTGCAGAAAGAATGAACAAGACGTTGATGGAAAGGGAAAGAAGCATGCTCAGTGTTGCTGGGTTAGGACAGGAATTCTGGGTAGAGGCGATGGAGACAACATGTTACCTGGTCAACATATCACCTTCATTAGCTTTGGAGGATAAGACTCCACAAGAGGTATGGACTGGTAAGAAGCCCTCTCTTTCACATTTGAGGGTATTTGGATGTGATGCATATGTACATGTTCCAAAGGAGAAATGAACCAAGTTGGATAGTAAATCTGAAAAGATCATACTTATTGGGTATAAGGATGGTTTAAAGGGTTATAAGCTTTGGAACCCAACAACAAGGAAGGTTGTGTACAGTCGAGATGTGGTGTTCAGAGAGGTGAAAGATGTTCTTAAACATGAAGTCCAACCAAAGGAACTTGAGAAGATAGAGTTTGAGCTAAAGGAGGAAGAATCAGACTCTACAACAGAGGAGGAATCAGAAGATGAAGAGCCACAAACTCCAGGTGTGAGAAGATTAGTTCAAGAAATAAGGCAGCCAGAAAGGTATAGTCCATTTGCTTTCTGTTCAAATTTTTCTTTATCTATTACTGATGATGATCCCAGAACTATGAAGGAAGCAGTAGATTCAGAGGATGGAAAACTTTGGAAAGAGGCCATGGTTAATGAAATGGCATATTTGCACAAAAATGAGGCTTGGGATCTGGTGGAGTTGCCAGCTGGAAGGAAACCCATTGGCAGCAAAAGGGTAAATAAGAAGAAGACAAATGCAGAAGGAAAGGTGGAGAAATACAAAGCTCGGCTGGTAGCAAAAGGTTATTCCCAGGTGCCGCGAATTGATTTTGGTGATATTTTTTCTCCTATTGCCAAGGTAACTTCTATTAGATTACTTTTATCTGTTGCTGCTGCTTTTCATTTTGAGGTAGAACAGACGGATGTGAAGACAACATTTCTTCCCGGGGATCTGGAAGAGGAGATCTACATGAAGCAACTTGAAAGCTTTGTGGTGAAGGGTAAGAAAGAACTGGTATGCAAGTTAAAGAAGTCTCTGTATGAGTTAAAACAATCACCAAGGATGTGGTATCAGAAATTTGATACATTTATACGGGGAATTGGCTTCACCAGAAGCAAAGCAGATCACTCTGTGTATTTTAAATTAATTGGTGACCATGTTATTTATCTGGTCTTGTATGTGGATGATATGTTGCTGGTTGGAAATGACAAAGAAATTATCCAGGATTTGAAGACCCAATTGTCCTCCAAATTCGACATGAAAAACCTTGTTGCTGCAAACTATATTTTGGGCATCGAAATTAAAAGAGATCGGGCAAAGAGGAAGCTTTGGTTAAACCAGAGGAAGTATGTCGAGACAATACTGCAGAGGTTCAATATGAAGGATAGTAAACTGGTGAAGGTTCCTATTCATGTAGGTGTAAATTTATCAGCTGAACAGTGTCCCAAGACACAAGAAGAGGAAGAGGATATGTCCCGTGTTCCATATGCAAGTGTAGTCGGTAGCTTGATGTATGCAATGGTATGTACTAGACCAGACATTGCACATGTAGTGGGAGTATTGAGCAGGTTTATGTCAAAACCAGGGAAGGAGCACTGGACAACAGTGAAGTGGGTTTTTAGGTATTTGCATGGCACTAGTGATTATGGTTTGTGATACCAAGGAAGACCAGGATTGGACAGAGTGTTGGATATTCATGGCTTTGTTGATGCAGACTGGGCTGGAGATCTGGATTAGAGAAGATCTACAAGTGGGTATGTGTTTAACCTATTTGGAGGTCCAGTCATTTGGATGAGTAAGAAACAATCTGTAGTGGCACTATCAACTACAGAGGCAGAATACATGGCAGCCACTCATGCAAGCAAGGAAGCAGTTTGGTTGCAGAGATTGTGTTCAAGTATGGGGTTAATACATGGAGCTATAAGGATAGACTGTGACAGCCAAAGTGCAATTTTCTTGGCAAAGAACCCTGCTTACCATTCAAAGAAAAAGCACATTGATCACTTTGTGAGGGATATGATAGAAGACAAAAAGGTGTTGCTGGTAGAGATGGACACTTTGAAGAATACTGCAGATGCATTGAAAAAATTTGTGAGCTCTGAGAAGTTCTCTTGGTGTAGAGAAACAATGGGAATTTAAGGGCTGGAAAAATTACTAAGCTCTCCTATGCCCCCTTGCAGAAAGAAAACAACAAGTGGGAGAATGTTGGATTGTGTTATATTCTTTCCATGACTAACCTACATAGTGAACCGGGGGGTTAGAGGGGGGGAAGAGTCCCCCCTTTGTTGCGCTGATTGCGCAGCGGGGGGGGGTCACGGGGGGTTTGAGGGGGGTGGGTAGCCCCCCTCTACGAGGTCCAGGGCAGCACCCCGGGGAAATTTTTTTTGGACCCTATATTAGGTTGGGTGAACCTACCTATGGTTTTTGGTCCATGGTTTTAGATGTGATGGTTTTCGGTCCATAGTATTGGATGCTTCGGCATGTATATATATGTATTGTAACATTGAAAGGAATATAATGAAAAATCAAGCTAGTAGTCCTGATTTTGGGATCCAGGGGAAAATCTCTGTGTGTATGTGTTTTATGTGTTATGCTCTCGCATTGTTTATTTTCTGTGTTTAAGAATTCGCATGCAGGTAATTTCTGTACGGGGTTAAAACCTACACAATCCCAACTCTGCCCTGCGCACTCAGCTGCAGGGATCTGCGCACACAACTGCAGACTCTACCAGGCCTCTGTGCATTCAGCTGCAGAGCCTCTCACTACTACAATAACCTAAGACTCTGACTTATAGACTCAGAGCTAACTCATCATCCAAAACCCACATGACTCCCTTTACACTTAGAGCCTTGCTCTATTTATACAATCCCATGGTCCGTAGACCATGGGTAGGCTGACATACCATACATTAAATTACATTATTTTAGGGTGGACAACCCTAGATTCTCGTGCTCCACGCCCGCATTTCACGGGGTTTTTACATTACCCTTGACCAAAATTCGGGCTTCAAGCCCCAAGAACATACTATGGGGGGATCTGCTACCCAACATGAAGTAACAACGCTTAATTGCAACATGATGGTTAGATCACTGCATTGCGTGACAACAGAGGCAAGGGAGCTGCCGACATATGATGGATTAACAACAGTGGATGAATTTCTGAGCAAATTTGAAAGTGCAGTACCAGAATAGCAGCGATTCGATGCTCTGAAATGGGCGCTGCACGCAACGCCCACACGATGGTGGGGTACACATCAAGAAAGTTTTGAGGACTGGCGCGGATGTAGAAGGATGATGCGCCTATGCTTTGGGAAGCCCTAGCCCAGAACGCGAGCCAGTCAACTAGGGTGGAACAACTTGCGTGCCCACCTTTTCCGATGGGTACAGACATATGCTATATAGACCACACAAGTGCACACCACTCCCAGAATAGAGAATCAGAACAAACCACAGCTGCAAGAAAGGCGACGTGCGTTACCAATCATCCATGGAGAGGCATTCGATAGGGTGTGTGAAGTACTGAACAAGGTTCACCAGGCGAGACGAATTGATTGGGACCTGTGTGTGCCAATGGTTCGATGGGCCTATAGGACCATGTGCAAACCCCTGAGCGTGGAAACGATTCCAAAGGTGAGGAACATAGTAGAGATCGTAATTCCTGAAGAGAATATAAAAATGAATCTGCATGTAATGGCTCCCGCAGTTGTGACAGTGCACGGAGACCAGGATGAAGAAATCACACAACTACGCGAGGACGAACATATAAGGATTCAGGAAGCCGTTCGGCGAGGGAACCGTAGACTTCACGAACTCAAAAAGAATAGGGTACATTGAGGAAGAAAATCATTTTTATGGACACTGAGATCAAGAGGCTGGAAAACAAGATCACGCAAGCATGTCTCGTCGATAAACCAAGGATGGCACGGTAAGATACAAATGATCATACCACGACATTAGAAGATTGTCGCTGAGAAGTTATGACTCTGTTGCCCTGGCTATGACTGCACCTCACCAAACACAGTAACTAGGGGAGCACACTACATACGGTAGAACGCGCGGCGCTGATTGTCAGAAGGGAAATTGAGGAGTTTCCACGGACTATATTAGAAGGCAAATTGAAGTCTCCCACAGGTGGTGAGACCACCTAACTAGCCGTAGGGTGCACAGTCTCAGCGCTCCAGGCAATTGAGAGAGAGGGCGAGACTATAAAAGAGTTTGTTTGGGAGCTGTGCGATAAGGGAGATGCGCGCAAAATCAACATGTCACAAGGTTCGCACCTGCACACCAGGGGCTGCGCTGCTGCGCGGGTAGGCTGGGAAGTGACCATTGGTGTCACTGTTCATGACGGGATGTCTGATTTAAGGCAAAACGGAGCGGGTGGCAGGCATTTAAGACACAAATTAAGGGCAAGATTTGGGAAAACCTGCCGCCAAGAAAGCATTAATGGCCCAAAATAGGTGGGAATGATTGAATTTGAATTCATCAGGCACTATAAAACTCTAGGGGCTAGCCACAAGAAAACACTTGTTCACTTGTTATTTGAGCAGTTGATTAGAGCCCAGAGTGTCTAGTGTCGAGCGATATTCAAGCCCCAAAGTTTGCGAATGACCACATACCGTTCAAACAAGATGGCGACTACCAGGAGAGGTGTGGGTTTTGTAGAAAGAACTGCTGACAAAGCCGCACAGAACCCCACGGTGCAGGATGTTCCCGGAGATTCTAGGGACACGCTAGAAATCCCGAAATCACCTTCGACATCGAGGCCTAAAAAAGATAAGCAGGCAGTGGAACCAGTTCGCATGTCCCAGCGAAATCCACGATTCGGTAAGCTCTCAATGGAAGAAAAGGGCAAGGCTGTCACCATTGAGACAGATGATGAGGAGGAGGACCTACAGGCTCTTGTGGATGAGATAGAGAAACCAAAGGACATCCAGCCGGTGCGATCTGCAATAAAATTTCCCGAGTACGTCCCTCTGTGAAAAGGGAAAACAAAGATACCAAAGGATCTAGATGCCACCAAGAGCGCACTCCAGACCCCGCTCCTCCCTAATGGAATTGTGTTTGAGGGCTTGCACCTGGGCCGTGTTCCCACAATGAAGTTTGAAGATTGGGACCTCGCAGACAGCGAGAAGTTCCCACACTTAGAGATAGAGAGCCTCATGAAGTAGAGCATGGAGGGGCTAGTCACAACATTACATCCACGAAAATGGCTGCGTGATGTGGAGAAGGCCAGATTGCTTTATCTACTGTGGATTCCACACTTTCACCATGCGCCCATCACTATTTTCATCATCACGCATCTGTTGTGCCTAGTGCATGATGGGTGGCTATGGCTGGAGGAGCCTATTGCCATCACGGTGGATCTCATCCATTGAATTTCTCAGCTTCCCTGTAAGGGAAAGGACCCCACAATGATAACAGGAAAAGTGGCGATTTGGCTCTCATGGAAGCCATGAAGAAGAAATACAAGCTCGATAAGAAAAAGAGGGGTTACACAATCAACAACATTATAGATAAGGGGGTGCGCTTAGCCACCCAACTCCTGGCTAGGCAAGTAATGAGAAAATGTCGCGATGATGAAGTACCAGCGCTGGTAGTTGTGTTGGCTGAACAATGCGCCGAAGGGGTCCAATTCAACTGGGCCAAGTTCCTCTGCAAGGAATTCTTGACCAACTGTAAAGAAGCCCAGGAGAAAGGTAAGACATTCCACTACATGTGGTTTCTCTTGTCCATTCTACTGGTAGTGGGAGAACTGCCAGAGGAAAGTTAGTTCCCGAGCATCGAATAGGACTTACTAGAGGCTGCAAAATATGCATCGCTCTAGGCTACCAAGGACGTGAAGCAGATTCGTGAGACAAAGATCTTCTGGGTGCTCATGGAAGCGAGCGTCCGGATGTGGATTAATAGGAGGCCGTGCTTGTCCCCCACAATTTACAACAGTCTATGGAGCTTTGCAGACTTCAAGGTGGACATGCACAACATCTACATCAAGGCGCAAAAGGATCTAGTGCAGTAGTGGACCAAGCTCCCCTTCATCGTCATTAATGATGCGATTTTTTTAGTGTTAGAATCATGGCCTCCTGAGTGGGGCACCTTGGATTTGGCGAAGCTGAATAGGACAACAACTTAGAGGAGAAAGGATGAGGTTAAAAAGAGGCGCAATGAAAAAGTGGTAGCAGAGGTAAGGGCAATCTGCGAGGCAGCAAAGGCAGCCACAGAGTAGGCAAAGGCCGCCGAAGTTGCAGCAGCAGCGCAGACAACAAGGGCCACAACAACACATCAAGAGGAAGGCCAGGACTTGTCTACAGGACAGGAGGTAGAGGAAACAAACCTTGCAGAAGAAGGCGCGGACCTCAGCACAACTTCTACCCAATTGAAAAGGCTGCGCATCACAGAGAGATCAATTTCATAGAAAAAGGTCAAGGCCTCCAAATTGACCTTCGACCCGATCACGTTAACAAAAGGCGACCTCTACGACATCGACGACATGGTTTGCGAGGTCACCAGGGAAGCGCTCCAAGAAGCCATGTCAGAGCAGCAGACTGTGTTGGGTGCCATAAGGGCGCAACTGTAGGAATTACATGTGTGGCCCCCACAGTAAGGAATCGTAGCCACCTACGGCGTAGCAGGCACATCAGCAGAAGAGTAGCTACTACACACAAAGATGGCCAACACCATAGTGCTCCCAGAAGGGAAGCTAGCAGCAGAGACTGAGATCGACAGAGACGTGGTTGGAAGGATCAAGGGACTTGGTATTAACTTGGCTGCTCTTCCACGCGACATACTATAACAGCTGCAGGATGGCATAGCAGTAGTGCTTCGCACCAGGGAGGGCCCCGCGATTCAGGTGATGAATGAGCAAAAGATAAACATCAAACAACTCAGCCTGCAGCGTGACGAATTTGTGTCACAGAACCAGAAGATAGTGCAGATAGTTGATGAAGCCTGCCGACGGGTCCCAAAGTTGTTAATCGTTGCAAACTTACCAACAGAAATGAGGATCCACTGTTTGGTAAGTGGAGTTCGAACCACGCGCAAGGAAACAATTCGAGTGCAGCTGGAGCTAAATCTCCAGATTACTGAGCTGCGGCTGAAGGCGCAACCTTCCACTCCTTCGGAAGTTAGAGAGCAGTGTGTTAGCGCTATTCAAACACGAAAGGAAGAAATTGGATAGGCAGTGCAAGACTGTACCGGTATGTTGGACCAAACCTTTGGAGTCGTCACATCCTTGTAGGAGGATCCCAACATACAGTGCCTGGAAACAGAGGCGTGCAAGCTTTAGGAGCAGTATGACAATGTAAGGGGAACGTCATAGATAGTCGTCCTCACTCAATGGCTTGCGAAGATGCAGCAAGCAAGGGCACTGAAAGAGCAGGTGGATGCCGCCAGACGGAAAGAGGCACTCCTCAAAGCGCGCATCTAGCCATGGATTAATGAGGCCTTCACCATTACGACTGATATCGAGGGAAAGCTCGCACAGATGTAGGGGCTTTACGCACTAAGACAAGGATTTGATCCCCACAAAGAAGCATTGGAAGAACGCGTGCAACAGGTCCAGCAAACCGCCGAACAGTGTGCTGCAGACCTCTGAGCAGTTCGGGACCAATTGGAGGGACTCCGCGCCAAGATTGCCGCAACCGACTGAGTGACTTGGGGACGAGTCATGATGATTGTGTTGGGTGCTTGTTGTGCATGGAATCCCCCCACAACATGTTTTGGGGGCTAAAAGCCCAAGTTTTGGTCAAGTGTATTGTAAGACTCCGCAAATTGCAGGCAAGGAGCGCGAAGGATAGGTTGAGTCATAGGGCTGTCTGCCCTAAAGTATTGTAATGTAATATAAAGTCATGTCGGCCTACCCATGGTCTGCGGACCATGTGATTGTATAAATAGAGCGAGGCTCTAAGTTGTAGGAAGAAGGAAGGGGAGAGATGAATACGAATGGTTCGAGCATAGGGTAAGAGTCTAAGTGTATCTACAGTTGAGTGTGCAGGGCGGGGTTGAGTCTGTAATCTTGAACAAAGAATAATAAAGAGAAGCTTATTCCAGTTTTTATGCATTTACTTGTGTATTATATTCTTTACATTTATGCTGTTTTATTTATCGCGCACACTTATAGGATTACTGGATATACTGTTAATTATCATTAATCTTACATCAATCAATTAAGTAATTGAGTAATAACAGATTAAATAGAAAGGAACTTGAGTATAATATGGATCGCGCCTCGGGTAGGGCTGCGCGAAGGCGGCTTCACAGGTTGCTAGGGACTAATAGGTGCGTGTAGTGACGTGCGCGCAAGGTCAAACCGCGGACCGCCAGAAGCTCATCAGACATCCCCAGGGTGCAGAAACCTGGTTCCAACACCCTCCCATACTACTTCGGGTGAGACCTCAGTCTGCGCTCTGCGGACTGTTTCCGAAAGGGCTAATAGTACTGGGATTTGTTTGGCTAAATCGCCTCTGAACTTGGGTCAGGCCCATACAAGCCAACATAATTGAAACAATCATAAGACATTACTCTAAATTGGTGTTCAGTATTGGTAATGTCAGTTTAATTGGTTACCTATGATCATGGTAAGAAGGCTTGTGATGATACCTCTTATCTTTTAGATTTATTATATTTTAGAATTACACTCTAAAAATTCTCTTTTCAATGGATGGGGATAATCATTGACTCCTTACGAGTTTTGGATGACAAATATGAGTTGAAAGTGCTTAGTTGTAAGACAGTCTTTACTTTTTAAAATATAACCTTTTTCACTGAAACTAGAGTAAACAGATATAATTTTTGAGGTTCTTTAAAGATTTCAAAACTTAATGGAAAAAATTACAGAGTTATATAATTTTTATCTAATTTTTCAATTTTCGTAACCACTTCCTTAAAAATTTCTACTTTCAAATTGAAAAAATCATAAAATGGTTTCAAGAGATGTTTGTGAAAAGCCAAAGGTATGCTATTAACATTATTATCTAAAAGAAAAATGTAAATGTGATATGATAACAAAATTTTCTCAAGATACGACTATTCACAAGTATGTTGGTAAAATCACCAAAACCAAATCTAAAAGGAAAACTCCACAAGATTGTTTATATAAATTTATTAACAAAATAAAAAAGAAGGCAATAAAGTAAACATTCTTTCTTATATTAAAATTTAGATAAATTTTAACTTGTAAAGTTATAAGCATTTAGTAACAATAAAGTTCAATTGAAATGAGGAAATTTCTGTTTGCTATGGATTTTCTTTTTCAAAAGCAAAACTTGAAAAAAAAAACTTTTAACCATTTTTAAAATCAAAGTAATGCTTTAAAGAAAAATATTAAGGTTTAGAAATCCCCCATTTTGGCTGATTTGATGAAACTCGTTACTGCTTCCTTTAAAAACTTAAAGCAAATCAAGAAAATGAGCTCAAAGTTTGATCTGGTGGAGGTGTAAAAATGCTTGTGAAGAGCTGCAAAAGAGAGTTATATATCGACAAAAACTAAAAACAAAACTAAATCTAAAAAGTAAAGAGATGAATGAAAGTGAGTATGTGTTACTTACCATTGAAGTAGTTCATTTAATCTTACCTGAGAGATATGACTTTCTCGAATGCAAGGTAACTAACTCAAAATCTTTATTTATTAAATCTAAAATGCTATGTAATGAATTTTAGGATTACATTCACCTAGATTTCACATAGGATGACAATAGTAGTGACTATAAGCTTCTTAGAAGTACTTGTAAATGAAATATTGCCAAAACATAGCATTTCTCCACACTTGTTTTCTAAAAGCGCTATTGTCAGTGTGATGGACTTTTACAAAATAAAGACAATCATGCTATTTAAAAGTCTCTGATATGTTTTAAATCACTTTATCATAAAATGAAAAATATATGTTGAAAATATTAAATTCATTACTTGCTTATTGAAATCTACAATGAAAACAGAAAATAATCTAATCTAAATTAATCAACTCCTAATTACTAACTGAATGGAGGGAACATGACTAGGTATAGTCATACTTCCAATGTAACCATTCTCTCATTTTGTTACCTACCTGTATATACAAGTCAAACATTAGTAAGAATATGATGAAAACAATCAAAATGAAACAAAATTTATTATTTACATTTAGTGTAAAATTATGTACAAAAATAAATTTATTTAAAATTAACTTGTTAGTAAACCATCTCTTTTTAAAAGCATTTTATAAGCAAATATCTTTGGGATCATCAAAGAATGGATGAATATTTGTTAGAGAGTGAAAACTTTCCAAAGGAGATGATGGAAAGACATGTTGTGAAGGAACACTCTCAAGATTTAGATTAGACTGATGCTGAAATGATTGGAATGAATTTCTGAATATCAAATTAAATTGGAAACAAAAAGATATATATATATATATATATATATATATATATATATATATATATATATATATATATATATATATATATATATATTTTTTTTTTTTTTTATATTCAAGATTATGAGTAACCATTTCATGATTTTCATTTAATAAATACTGAGGATATTCAATATGGAAAGATTGAACATGCCTACAAAGGGAAAAGAAAAAAAATAGAAGGATGGAAAAACAAATAAATTGTTATGAAAACTAAAATTACAAAATAATTTTACAAGGAAATTTTGGAACTTATCTTGGATTTCAGTCAATGAATTGCCACTAAAAGGACATTCCCTAAAAAAATTATAAATGCAAGTTTCTAAAAGAGAATCAGAATGAAATACGTTAGAAACTCGCAACATTAACTCATCAAAATTCTCAAAATTAAGTTTGTGTTCAGTAAGAGGAGACAAAATTAAAGTGTGTGAATCTTTACAAGATAGATCAATTTTCGAAATTGGTGCACTTTGTACAAGATGTGATTCTTTATCCTCATTGTCATGATAATCATCATAAATTATCTTCTCCTTATGAAAATTAAATGGCTGATATGAACAAATAGAATTAGAAAATAAAAAAGAAGAGGATTTTGCAATTAAAGAATTATCATCCAAATGAGTAATAGATGCAGAATTTTAGAACAAAGATTAGGAAGATTATTAGTTGAAAGATTAAGGTGATCATCATTGACTATATTCTGATTTGAAAACACATTAGGATAAAGAAAATAATGCATGCCAGTATATAATGACGACTGAAATGATTCATCTATATAACTAGCCGTATTATAATCTAGGTTTAAGGAAGTTCTTTCAATTAGAGAAACATGTTCTAAATTTTCCTTGAAATAAGATATATTGATATGTTCATTATCCAAGCCTTGTTGTAGATTAGATTTTACTGGAACTATTGATCGATCACACATATCATTAAAAATTGTTTCAATTACATCTTCAGATTCTGTATTTATATTGGAAATATTTGTTTCAGGAATGAGAAAATGAGAATTGAAATTTTCTAAAGAAGAATGATGTGATTTAATTACAATTTCAGGTTCTATTTCCATAAAATCGTTTGGTGATTCAAGACTAGTTAATGAGTTAAATGTGTCTTGTTCTTCATTAATTGATTCATTATCTTCAGAATGGGAAGAAACAAGAGAAGTGAAACGTTCAATTAAATCTTCAGTTGAAGGAAAATCATCTAAATGAAATCTATAACAAAATGACCAAAATCTATTATAAAAATCATCTAAAGATTCATTATCATACATGTAAAGATTATCTAATTCTAAACACAAACTATTGTAATTGTAATTTTGATGTGCTTTGATAAATACCTAGCAAAAATATTTCCATGAATGAATCGACTTCGCGGGAAGCACCAAGAACCATTTCCGGATTCGTCCTTTGAATGTGAGAGTGAAAAGCCTGCAAATCCAATTATCAATGATTATATTAAAAGAATTACATCTATTAACAAAATCAGAAACATGATTAACGCAAAAATATTACTCTCACTGTCAAACTTTAACTTTGACAAGGACTCAATCTACTTCTTGGGCATGCATCGTGTAGGCTTGGGTGAACTAAATGCATGACCAAGTGTAGGAATTCATATGGGAGGCATGATTAGTTAAAAAATTGATATAATAAAATTTAAAAAAATAACTAATTCAAGGCCCTCCTTCTAGCGCCAAAATGTTGATGCCTCGAAATTCACTACACCAACATGGGGGAAAACCACCCAGTCTAGACCTTAAAGCAAATCCTTTTCTATTTGGGGTAGTGGCTCTGACTGGTTAAATTAGGTCCAATTACCTTTTCCCAATCACTATCAGCTTTAAATATGTCTTTAATTGCTAATAGCTAGGGACATCAGATCAATTCTTCTAGCTGATCAGGCAAGAAGAATGACCCTTAAGTTGTTTTTGTGGAACAACCAAACCAATCTAAAGCTTTGCCTCGAAGAGAGGACTTCTAAGATAACACATGCATGATTTAACTAGTATGCAATTAATCTATCCTATCTTGATTGAAGGAAAGAAAAATCCTTCTCCCAATCAAGAGCTAATTTATTAAAATAAAATATTAAGGAATTGAAGTAA
Source organism: Pinus tabuliformis (assembly GCA_031772625.1). Taxonomy (NCBI): domain Eukaryota; kingdom Viridiplantae; phylum Streptophyta; class Pinopsida; order Pinales; family Pinaceae; genus Pinus; species Pinus tabuliformis. The sequence goes on from CM062819.1 coordinate 117,184,709, forward strand.
AAATGAAGGAATTAGATCAAGGAGATAGCTCTCAAGATCTGACTCCTTGTTAATCTAAATACTAACAATCAAGAACTTAGTAAATAGTTACATAAGTATTTGATAGAAGTATATTCAATCCCTAAGGTATATGCATATAAAAACTATTTATTTCCCGGGTTTACTTATTATTTGAATGCGATCTAAAATGGTTGTCTTTAGTACATGGTAATAAAAATTAATCATATACTAAAAGAAATGAAAACTTTTAAGTTAATTCTTTTAATTAAATAATTAATTAAAATAATTGTTAAAGCATATATCGCCATCCAAATAAAATAACAATTTGCTGCTAGATGTATTAAAAAATTACAACATTGGGATATTTAGCAATGGGATGATGTTGAACTGTGTTAATAATATACATATAACAGACAAATTGAAAGATGGAATGACTGTAAATTATACAAAATAGAACATTAAAACATTGATAAAAATACCTGATGTATCGTGTTCCTTTTGTAAAATACACAATCCTGATCCTTTTCCTTTATTCCAAAAGCCTCCTAAAAGTACAGAAATGTGACTCTTTGAAGCCTCTTGTTATAGCTCCAAATCTCACTCTCATGGTTTGTGATACTGTATTCATGGCCTAGGGCAACCCCTCCTTCCAGACCTGGTCCTAAAATTTAAAAAACAGTGTTTTATCCCTTATACACGACATTGCCCTGAGTTAAACGCGTGTATACGTGGGTATGTGTATATCCAACCCGCGTGTATGTATTAAAACACTTAAAAAAATATAACACTCCTTATTTTCGGGCGGAGATCGCGGGTTTTACCTACTGATCACCTGTTAGTGCTCGTGGCCCAACTATTCCCAACCAACTCCTAACTAAAAAACTACTTTGAAGATGGTATAAAAAGACCTCAAAGGGAAGGCCTAAGGGAGGGGAGAAGAGAGAGAGAAAGGTTATGCTGAGATTTTTCCCTTGACCAGGTCTGAAGTCCCTTGTGCCTTTGCACTTCCCCCAATTTGTACAAGAAACCTTTGTTTCCTTGTGTGTTGATGTTCATCCACCATTTATGACATCATGGAGAGAGTCATGGAAGGAGTTTGTTAGAGGCTTGAGGCTGGAACGGATCCGGAAGGAAGCTTTGCTTGGAGCCTGCTGAAGGTGACTCGGGTGAAAATATTCCTTTTTATGTACTTTATTTGTCTATAATAAAAGAAACACATGTCTTGGTTCCCGAAATGAATCTTCTTTATGTTGATGATATTCATGTTTAGAATTCATATATAAAAGGTTGTTTGGATTTCATAACTAACTACCTTTCTTTGTAACATGAAGATGGTTTCTTTATATGTTTTTGTCCATAAACTACTGTGTTCTTTGAATTGGTTGTTTTGCAGGACAAAAGAGAAGAAGGGAACTCCAAGAAGGGTTTGGACCCTAAAGGCCTTCTCAAACGTAGGACCAAAGGTATGTACCCTTATCATAGAATTTGCTTATGATAGCATAATGGGTGTATGAATGCATGTTTCTTTGAATAGATAACTTTCAGTCTGCTAGGGTTTCAACCCAAAAAGCCCTAGGGGAGTAATTCCCTCTATCAGAATTGGCGACTCCACTGGGGACAACACTCTTGTTGTTCCTAGTTTGGGTGTTTTTCAAGCCAATCAGGGCTCAGCTGCCTTGTCTGCTTGCTGTTACTGTCTGGTCTGTTCTGGAACTTTAAGCTTTGCCAGTTTTTTTATTTATTTATTTTTATTTTTCTTGAAGCTTTTCATATACGCTGTTTTTCTTAGATACATAGGCGTATATACGCTTGTTTCTTTGAGTAAACCCGCATATACGCAGGTTTCCTCAAACACAGTTGCGTATACACGAAATCTGTACTTAAATACAGTCGCGTATACATTGCAATTTTCAAGATTTATAAATACTTTTAGTCTCTGAAGGTTTGTCTGGTGGTTTGAGTAAGTCTGAAACAACCATTTTCCAGTATCAGTTATTTGTTTAACAACGATCATCTCGTTCTGAATTCTCTCTGATTATAAGGAGTATTGGTCTTGTTTTTGTTGATTGCAAGCGTCATCGTTTTGGGCTAAAGCACGCAAGATTTCTTGCTAGGAATCTTGGCTGCTCTATTTCATCAGGGTAGGGAGATTGAATTCAATCTTTGTGTTAATCTTGCTTTTGGTGACTTTTTCTTTGCTTGACAAAACCGCTTTTTGTGACCATCCACTTCTTTGTTTCATGAAAGTTGTTGATTGACACTTTCTTGGAATTTGTCTTTTTGGATCTTTTGGTTTTCATTGCCAAAGCTTTCATTACGACTTTTGATTGTTAAGAGCGATTTTAAGCACATTTATTTTTGTTGAGTTTTCATCCATTGAGTGGTGTTGATTCGAAAAAGTGTTTAAATTGCCTATTCTTCAATCACAAGTTTAAGTGTTATTGAGAGCATTTTTGAAAAGACTTTTTTGCTGGTTGCTTTGAAGAAAATCTTTTGAAAATCCTAGTTTTTCTTTCTTGAACTTGCTTTTCATTTGGTTTCCTTTTAGTGAAGTGAAAGTGCTTTATGTTTGTCTTAGAACTTGTTTTTAGTGTTTAGACGAAATGAGTGGTAGCATCTCATATTCCATCTAGACATTGTAAGTGCAAGATAAAGATTGATAAGCAAGCAACTTTCATTTTTGTTTTTAGAGTAGTTTTAAATCTTGCATCCACATATAGTTGTTGCATTAGGATAGATTTGCATCCCCTTTTTAGGCATATATAGCTTTGTTAGCTTTTGTGAGTGTGAAGTATGAATTAACGAAAAGAAAAGAAAAATTTGTTTTATTAGAAGTACCTCTGAACCCTATAGAAATTGCTCTTCATCGAAAAATGAAAAAGTGCATGTGCATGTAGTTAAGTTTTTATTAATTTCTTTTGCATCAGAAAACACCACTAGTTTCACTTCCGTTACCTTGTGACTTAAAGAACAACCTAATAAAATCAAGCGCTAACTAAAATTCACTAGAACTTTTTGTTTTAGTCAGTTACACCAACAAGGTTAGGATTTTAGGGCCTTGGATTAGGCGAGTGGAGAGTTAACTCTCCAAGGCCATATAAACGTCAAACGTAGGAGTCTGAATAACGAGAGAAAATCCAATAGCGTTAGGAAGACTAGGAAAGCTCCGGATCTGGGAGTTAAGCACGAGGGTCTGTGAAGACAGGGAAGAGAGATACCCCCTCTCCTACTTGTCCGAACTTACCTCATGACTGTTCTGCCTGGCTTCTGCAACGAGTTGGTATCCATAGTTGCTACTCCTAGGGAACTAGACAGGTGGCTATGGAGGGGAATCCCATGTCACCTGAGGTTGACGTTGCATCACTCTCGACAGTACTACTGGAGGGCACCCTTGCGAAGCTTGGGGGCTTGCACCGGCGCAGGCTGTTGTTAGGAGGTCAGCATAACTTCCTCTGATACCTTCGCTGATAGGACTGGGCCCTCATCATCCCAGACTATCTTCGGAAGGCCCCTTAATTCACTTCCTCGTATTTTGGTGTCCGATCTTAATCACCCGGAGCGGAAATACTTGGAAGTTGTTTGACTGGCTGTATCTTTAGGGATTTTATAGTGTGTTCTCTATGCTCCTAGTTGGCCTAGATTTCAATTTTTTGAGTCTTTAATTAGATCATAACAAAAAATTCAAAGTGGCTGACCGATCTCCAAGACGGTCTCGAAGACTTCGTGGTCTTTCGCCACCAAGTTTAGAGCCTTCTCCTAGAAGGCGTAGAGGCAATACTACCGGTGGGTTCCATCCCACGCCGGTTGACGCATCGGGGATTGATCCTCCTCTCGGGGGCATTAGCGGCCAAGCAAGGCCTGGCACTTCTGAACAAGAGAGGGAAACTCCAGTCTTTTCTCGAGTTCTCTTTCAAGCGGAGAATAACATAGAGGTAGAAGAACTTTCAGAGTCGTTAGCGGCTCCAAATTCTCCACTACCATCTAGTCATCCAGACGTACTGCAATACGTTGGGACTTCGACGCATAGACCATCAAGTCCAGGTTATGCTACACGCTTACCATCGATGACCACTATTGGAAGCATGGCTTCTACAAGTGCTACGACTATGCAAACCCCAACATCGGTGCAAGGGGGAGGAACCATTTCCATCTCCTCTGCTTCCTTGTTTGGATCTTTTGCTAGCACATCTTTAGTTGGGTCTACCTCCATTCCGTCCACGAGTGGAAATGCCCAAACCAATGCTTCTGGCACTAGATTCTTCCCATTTGGCACCCACTCACAGGGTATTCCATCGGTTCCGTTTAGTGCCGCTACGTCCATGATGGGAGGATCGGATTCATTCCAAGGTTTTCCTTTTGGAAGTGGTCATATACCACATTCCAACCCGACGGTAGGATCCATGCCTTTTTCTTTTGTAGGACAAAGCATCAATCCTTTCCAAGGTTGGAATAACCCTGGGGTTAGTAGCGCGAGAACTGGGAATCCGTTTATCAGCCAATAAGGGAATAGGCCGTACTCCATGGTTAGCTCGTTTCAAACTATTCCTCCTCTAGCTTTGGCTTGGAATCCGTATCAGGGGTTATCAACTCCTTACAATCCTTTAGGAGGAAACTTTGCTAGTTATGGAGGTTATACGGCTGGAGTTGGTCAAACTCCAAATTTTGCTGGACCACAAGGCTTTCCTTTTGGTTCAGCCGGTTCTACTGGTTACTTCAGGCAGCCTGGTGCCTCCCAAATTCCAGGACAATATTTTCAGAGGTTTGGAAGTTCTGCCCAGTCCGGGTGGAATCCCCAAGGTCCTCCTAGGCTTCCATTTCTGGCAACGTTGAACTTGCCAGATCTCACTAAGTTAACAAATGACCCAATCAAGTACAATCCAGCCTGGCCTCCGGTCCCAACCAAACTCCCTTCGGACATTCCAAAATTCGAAGGGAAGAGTGGTGAAGACCCAGGCGACCATGTAACCACATTCCATTTGTGGTGCTCATCTAACTCCCTTATTGATGACTCGATTAGGTTGAGAATCTTTCAGCGCACCTTGACTGGTAATGCGGCCAAACGGTATATAGAGTTGCCAGGGGGCAGCTTTACTTCATTCGCTGACTTAGCCAATATCTTCTTAAATCATTTTCAGTTGCCTGTCTGCTATGATGCCGGAATTGAACTTCTGACCACCTTTCGTCAGGATAAGGCAACCCACATTTCTGACCATATTCAGGAATGGAGACAGAGAAAGAGGCTCATTAAAGCTGAAATCCCTCCGGAGTACTGTCTCGAGTGGTTTTTGAAGTCTTTACAACCCGAGATCTCCAAGGATGTCTCCATGTCTGGAGTCTATTCTGAGGAGCAAGCCATTTTTAGGGCCTAGCAATTAGAATTGATCTACGCTCAGTCTGGGATCCTACAGAAATACTTGCCAGATGCTCCTGGATCTATGGTTGACGTAGCTAAGTCGAAGCCAGGTCCGCACGTGGATGGTATCATTGGGTCGGTAGACACAACTACAGTGAACTTGTTGAATCAATTGCAGCAATTGTCCTTGCAAGCTACTTCTAACAACCAAGTCACCTCGTCTAATCCCCCCGCTTCCCAAAATTCTTCAATAAATGCCATCCAATATGATAACCACAAAGGAAATCAAAATTCCAATGGGAAAAAGAAAGGATGAGGTAAGAAAAAGAACCAGGATGGGAAGCCTAATGCAAATAAATCCGACAACAACGCTGGTGGTGGTAGAAATGAGTCAAGAAAGAAAGTTAAGTTTCCATGCAAATTGTGCAGTGGAGACCATCTAACTCATCTCTGCCCTCAGATTGAAGACACTCAGCGCTTGTTAGGACAGCAAGGGACTTCTAGTTCTCAAGCTGTGTTAACCAACCCGTTTCCCCAAGGGCAGCAACTTCTTGCTGGCCCGAGTTCAAACCCTGGAACCTCCGCTGGGGGCAACCAGGAAGGGGAAAAATCGTCAAATGTTTTCATGATGGGTTCTAATGTCCATGTGGCTACTCGATCACGTGATTATGGTGAAGCCAAAAATTCCAAGGACAAGACTGTTCCCGGAAGTACTGACCTTCATATTGAGCGACCCCCTGTCGAGACTATACCACGTATACCGAAAGGTTCCGCTAAACACGCGACGATTAATCCTAATGCTAGGGCCGCCCAGAATTACTCCATTGTGGAGGATCTGGCTCAAAGTCCGTGCGCTATGTCCGCTTTAGAGGTTCTCCAGTTGTGTCTAACTCAGAGAAGTGCTTTACTCTCCGCAATTGGAGCAGTCGATCCAGCTAACTCTTTAGTGCTCACTTTTGACATGTTAAATGTCAAAAAGTGACTCCCTCATCATATGGCTTTCCAAATAAAGTCTACATACCGAAAAATCAATATTTTTCGCACCGTGATAGATGAAGGAGCTTCCACATGCGTTATGTCGATGTCATGCTGGAAGGCTATTGGATCACCCTCGGCTGTTCCTTCACCCACCATTTTGACTGCATTTGATGGTCATTCTCATAAGCCGCATGGGATTATCCCGGCCTTTCCTATATGTGTTGGGGGAAAGGTCATCAATATTGAAGTAGAGGTCGTAGATGCTAACCTAGACTATAATCTCCTACTAGGAAGGAACTGGGTATACGAGATGGATGCCATTGTTTTGACTCTGTTTCGTGTCATTTGCTTTCCTCATGAGGTGAAAATCGTTAAGGTTGATCAATTGGACTATTGTCCAGTCGATCCTCAAGCAAGCTCGGACTCTACTGTCCCTTTAGTGGATAAACCTCGCTCGCCAACTGAGAATTTAGGAGTAGGGATGTATTCCTCATTGATGGGTACATTTGATCTTCCCTCTCCTTTCGCTAAAATCAATGCTATTTCATCATCAAAGGAGTCTCCTCGAGAAGAGTTCTTTCGAACTCGTTATTTTTCAGACCCTTGGACCTTGCCTTCACCTACGACCACATCAGTTGAAGGACAAGTAAATGGAATGGAATTCCCTATATCTGCAGCTGAGCTTAGATATCAGTCTGTCGTAGACTCTACAGACAACCATTCTACTCCTTTTTCCGAAGAGGAGTTAGATGGTCATGTGGCCCCGGCTTGGAGCCTTGATTCTACCTCTGCCTTGGACTGCTTAGATTCAGTTTTACCTTCTGAAGAAGCAATCCTCGAAGTAATGATGGGTATATATCGACCTTGGGAAGACTTACACCATCGTTCATACTTTCTTCCTCCATTGTAGGAAGTAGAATCTAGATTCTCCGAGCTCATCACTAGTGATGTTTGTACGGTGTCAAACCCTTTGGCTCCAAAACACATTCGTGCCGAAGGTAATATGTCGGTAAAACGATACCTATAAAAATCTCTAGGAACCCTAACGTTATCAAGAATATCTTCATCGGAATTGAGTGTTCCCTTGAAGAAATTCAAATTTACACCGACCTATTTAAGGAATTTCGTGATGTATTTGCTTGGTCTTATGAAGAAATTCCTGGCATTGATCCTTCTATAGTTCAACATGAGATCAAGACATATGAAAACGCGAAACCAGTTCGTCAGAGGCTTCGGCCGGTTAACCCTAGGAAAGCTGCAACTATCAAAGCTGAGGTTGAGAAGCTGCTAAAGGCGAGTTTTATATACCCTGTTCCTCTTACTGATTGGGTTTCTAATGCAGTCCCGGTGGACAAAAAGCAAGGAGCAATCCGAGTATGCATCGATTTTAGGGACCTAAACAAGGCTTGTTCGAAAGATAATTACCCCACGCCATTCATTGATCAGATTATCGACGAGTGTGCGGGTAATGAAATTTTTTCCTTCATGGATGGTTTTTTAGGTTATAATCAAATCTCTATCCGTCCTGAAGATCAACATAAGACAGCTTTTATATGTCCCTGGGGTACCTTTGCATATAGAAAGATGCCTTTTGGTCTTAAAAATGCTGGAGCCACTTTTCAGCGAGCCATGTCATATGCTTTCCACGACATCAAACAAGTCATCGAGGCATACTTGGATGATCTCGCTGCTCGTTCTCGAAAGAGAACCGATCATCCTAGTCATATTCGATTGGTTTTTGAACGATGTCGTTTTTATAAAATCCGGTTGAATCCCAACAAGTGCATTTTCATGGTTACGTTCGGTCGGTTGTTAGGGTTCATTGTGTCTAATGAAGGGATTCGGGTTGATCCCTTCAAGGTTGAGGCAATAGTTCAGTTACCTCCCCCGTCCTCAATTCGACAACTTCAAAGTCTTCAAGGGAAGGCTAATTTCTTAAGACGGTTTATAGCAAACTATGCCGAGATCACTAAAGGGTTCATGTGTTTGCTACGAAAAGGAGTTCCATTTGTGTGGGACGAATTTGCACAGCGGTCGTTTGATGCTTTGAAAAAGGCATTAGTCTCTGCCCTGCTTTTGAGTCCACCGGATTATGGTAGAGACTTCCTTTTATATCTCGCCGCAACAGAATCAACCATTGGTATGGTTCTAGTTCAGGAGGACGATGCTCTCACCGAGCACGTGATTTATTATTTGAGTCGAGGCTTAATAGGTCCTGAACTTCACTATTCTCCGGTTGAGAAGTTGGCCTTGGCAGCTGTCCATTGTCTAGAGGCTCAGTCATTATATCTTGCTACGCAAAACTTTTGTCTTAGTGGCGGTCAATCCATTTCAATTTGTCCTTAGTAGGCGAGTGATTGGGGGCAAATATAATAGATGGATAGTCATTTTGCAAGAATTTGATCTCGAGTTCTTGTCTGCCAAGTCTAAGAAATCCATGGTTTTCTTGGAGCTAATTTCTGAGCTTCCTTGTGGAGAGGATACTGTTTATGAGGAAAGTTTTCCCGACGAACATTTATTCCTCATCTCTTCACTCGACCCTTGGTATGGAGATATCATTGTCTATCTCTAGACTTCGAAGTTTCCCTCTACTTTCTCCAAGGATGAACGTCGAAAATTACGTCACCTGGCTAAAAACTATGTTATCATTGGTGACACATTATACCGTCGAGGGGTTGATTCCATCCTTCGGCGCTGTTTAACCTTAGAGGAAGCAGAGTCTATGCTCAATGATTGCCACAGTGGAGCTTGTGGTGGTCATTTATCAGGGCTTGCTACAGGCCAGCGCATCTTACGTGTCGGCTATTTTTGGCCTTCACTCTTTAAAGACTGTGTGGAAGCGGTCAAACGCTGTCACCCGTGTCAAATTTTTACTCGGAAGATGTGCGCGCATCCAGCTCCCCTGTTTCCTGTTGTCACCATCGGTCCCTTTACCAAGTGGGGTATTGATTTTACAACTTGTAATCCGCCTTCAGCGGTGAATCACAAGTACATTATCGTGGCTGTAGACTACTTTACGAAGTGGGCTGAGGCCATGCCTACTTATAAGAATGATAGTGACATGACAACTTTGTTTCTTTTCAATCAGGTTATCTCAAGATTCGGTATCCCAAGAGAGATTGTCACTGACCACCGCAGTCATTTCCAGAATCAACTGATGTCCGAATTGGCTCTTAAATTAGGTTTCCGCCAAGAGCATTCATCCCCTTATTATCCTCAGGCCAATGGACAGATCGAGGTAGTCAATAAAACTCTTAAGACGATACTCCAACGGATAATTGATAAAAATCGGTCCAATGGGCACATTATGTTGTATTCGGCTCTTTGGGCATACCGAACCTCCGCCAAAAAGACTGCTGGTTTTACTCCTTTTTAGTTGGTTTATGGGATGGAATCTATCTTTCCAGTTGAATGTGAAATTCCATCTCTTAAGTTGGCTGTTGAGCTTCTTCCGGAGACTTCGAGTCTCGAGGAGCGCCTAGTTCACTTGGAACATCTCGATGAGCAGCGTCGAGATGCCGCCACAATGAATGAGGCCCATAAGAAAATGGTTAAAACACAGTATGATAAGTCTATCCGTCCTCGAGTCTTTTCTGGCGACCTTGTCCTGGTCTATGACCAAGATAAGGACGCCTTGGGGGCAGGCAAATTTAAGCCTATCTGGTACGGTCCTTTCATTATTAAACGAGTTTTAGAAAAAGGATCGTATGAGTTAATTGATTTCGAAGGAAACAAGCTGGTGGAGCCCCACAACGGGCTCTACCTAAAGAAGTACTTTGCTTAGTTTTGACCAGGCAATGGCTTCTTTGTATTTTATGTATATTTGTACATATATCATTGAGAGTTTTCTGATATCAACACTTTTTGGTCTGCTGTGGCAGGTGTTGATGGATGATTTGGTCTATTTTGGGTTCGCCGATGGTGCTAGTCGGCACACTCGGAATCTTGCTTCCGCAGCTTGGGTACTCTATTATCCAACTGGTCAATTGATGGCATCAAGAGGCGTGTGCATCGGTCCTGCTTCAAACAATATGGCCAAGTATACTGCTGTTATTAATTTATTATCCGAGGCAATCTCACATGGGATCGACTCGTTGGTAGTATATCTTGATTCTCAATTGATAGTATCTCAATTAAATAACATTTATCGGGTACGGGATCCATCTTAATATCACCAGTATTTAAGTGTGAGGTTGTTGTAAAGATCATTTACTTGTATTAATTATTTGCATATTCCAAGATCTCATAATTGGTTAGATGATTCTATCGCTAATCAAGCATTAGACTGGCATATCAATCATTCGTCACAATAAAAGCAAGTATCAAAAAGTCAAACTGTATATATATATATATATATATATATATATATATATATATATATATATATATATATATATATATATATATATTGTAAAACATCTCGAGTGTACATATGTGTGTCCAAAAAATATACAAAATTGGGACTCAAATGCCCATAATCATGTCCGACATATCTAATGCCTCGGCTCAGGATGAGCGTCTAAGTATGTCACTATAGCATTGGCCACATGCCGTGTTATCACTTAGAACTATTTAAAAAAAAAATAAAAAAAATTTGATGCATATATTCCTCTGTCCTAAGTCCGATGACAAGGGTCTGTGTTAAGTTGATTTCATTTTGTTTTTTGTCACTTAGGATTTGGAGTTTTAAAGTTTTAAACTCAAACCATACTCGACTCTTATTGGTTCTCCTCCACCCATCATTGTTCCATAGCCATGTCTTGTCTCATCCAAGTCACTGTGTCTTTTAGTGATTTTGCAGCGTAATCCCATTGGCCAGTTTCGTAGTGCAATTATGGTTAAGCAATTTCGCAGCGCATCATGATTAGGCCGTTTCGCAGCGCATCATTATAATTTAAAACTAACAGCGCTGCGAAATCGTGAATTCGTGCATTTCACAGCGAATCTTTCCCGAAATGTCAAGTCCGTAGGTGAGTCACCAATTGTGTCCACTCATGACAGTTTATGTACCCCTCGTTTCACGTTTGAACGCTCATTTGCCACTACCCCACCAATAGATATGTTAATATGCACAGAAATATCATTCCCAAGAGATTTTGCCGTGCATAGACCTTAATGATGGTCGTAAGTGCTGCATGAGTGAAAAGTCTGCCTGATTATGTATTGAAGTGTTTCAATGAAACAATTTGAATTTCAAGCGAGGCTGATTTCAAGCGAGCCTGATTACAAGCGAGGCTGATTTAAAAAAAAAAAAAAAGAGCTGAAACACCATTTCATCCAGAGCTGTTAGACTTTGTGTGTGAAGATTTCAAAGGGAAAAATGGAGAGGAAAGAACACAGATCCGGTAAATGCCAGAGGACTGAACCTGAGGGCCTGGATATAGCGTTGAGGGATGAAGGCGTGAAGAAAGCGTTCAAAGATGCCGGGTGCTGGAACTTTTGCAAAAAGCTTCAAGGAGGACATGCGCAGGTAACTAAAGAATTTGCGCTAAACTTCACTGGTTTAAATTCAAAGATAGCTATGCTAGAAGTCCAAGTTTCTCCAGAAGCCATAGCTGCTGTGACAGAGATCCCAAGAGGACGGGAAGAATGGTTTAAAAATTTTAAGTTTGATATGAACCCTTGTAAAGAGTTTTTAAAGGAGGCATATGTAAACGAAGACTTAACAAAAGCAGTGCCCAGAAATTATGTCAAGGAACATTACGCTCTTCTTCTTACCTGCATACAGAAATATTTGACCTGTGAGGGAAGGTACAATAAGGTTTATTCTTATCATTTCAAACTGCTTTTGCATTTCACTGGGAAAGTCTCCATAGACATTCCTTTTTATTTGTTTCATAGTTTGAGTAAGATGTGTGACAAGGTGCAGTTAAGGAAAGAGGACTGTGAAACATCCTTGTTTCATCATGGTTTGATCAAGTTGTTAGTTTTGGATGGCCTTCAAAAGATAGGCAGAGACTGGAATTCGTTTATTTTCATGGCTGGATTCCAAAGCAAGACTGGCCTTACTCCACAACCAGCCAGAGAACTCACAATAGCTGAGCTTCAAAAAGAAGCAAGAGCTAAAAAGCAAACCAAATCACAGCTAAAAAAACCAGTGAAGCCACTGATCATTCAAGAACAACCTCAGAAATCAACAAAGGAAAAAACTCAGGATAAGAAGACTGTACCTGAAACAAGCAGATCCGAAGCAGTCTCAAGGGTAAGGACAAGAGGCCAAATAAATAAGGAAAAAGGTAAAGCCATAGCTGTTGAAGAGAGCCCAGTGTCTAAGGCAAGTTTGAAAGATCTATTACAGGCCATTGAATTCGAGCAATTTGAACCAGTCCATATTGATTTGACACAGTCATCACCAGAAAGTGCCAAGAAGTCTAAAGCCTCAAAAAGGCTTAAATTTGATGAGCTAGGTGAAGAATTTATTTTTAAACCCAGAAGACCTATTACAAGGAAGCAAGTAAAGGAAGCGCTGCCTAGAACAGAGGAAACCGAGAAAGTTAGGCAAAAGGATACAAGCAGAACAGTCATCACATCTCAAGGAGACAATATAGCAACCATAAAGAGCCAATTAGAAGTAGCTAAATATGAGATTGCCAAATTGAAGCAAGCAGTTAGAAAACATGCAGATGTGTATACAAATTATCGTAAAGCTCTGTGGAAAGGAACTGAAACCTTTCAAAACCAGTTGAATTCAGTAGTTGATGGCCATGCACAATTTCACACATGGACAGTACCAGCCATCAAAGAGGCCCAGTTCATTAGAAAAATAAATATGCAATTAAGAGCTGAGAATAAAGCTCTGAAGAAGAAGATTGAAGACCTGAAGGTACAGCTAGGCCAGTTAGCTGCCAAATGAATTTTCTTTTCAAAGAAAGGTTTTGTTCCAAGTTTTTGTCAAATTTGCTTAGTCTTATTGTTTTTGAAGACATGTAAATCCCTGCTATTATATGAAAAGTCGAAGGGAGTTTTTGGCAATCAAATGTTTCGGTGATAAAGGTCTCGGGTTAAAGGCAAGCTGTTTTAAATAATTCAGCAGTTTCGTAGCGCGCTACGAAACTGCTGTAGGTGATGATTTTAACACAGACAGGAAGTTTGGGATTATGAGCGAGAATTTTGAAAAGGAGACACCTAAAGGATATGCAAGATATCAGATGGAGCTACCATAGCCATTCAGATCAAGACAGGTGTACGTTTAAAAAGGTAGAATATTTTAACCCAAGTTCAAATTTCTGTTGCAAAGCCCCTTTATCACCGTTCAAAGGGTATTAAATGATTTGCATACAAGGAACTTTTGCCTGCACACCTGCTCATCGATGCAGCCTACAACACATCAAAAACGTGGCAGTGTTCCATATTTTGGGTCATTAAAGGCTAGAAGACATGTTGCTGTACATTCGAGCAATTTGAGGAAAAATGGAATCGAGAAGCAAGGGACATCTCCTAACACTACTGAGCAGTTAAAGATTCAGCGTTCAAAGTCGATATGGAGTATTAAACATCCAGCTCAGCCAAATCGAAGGAGGACCAGGTGTCAAAGAACAAGGAGAGGCCATTATGCATGGAACATGGAGTTAGAGTCATAGTTAATTTAGAACTCTTTAAAAACTCCAGTCATCACTTTAGTTGTATTTATTAGTTAGTTCAATAGCTGATAGGTGTCAGTAGAGGCAGTTATCGACTCCCCTCATGCTGGAGGAGGAAGCTCGAATTAGTTAGAATAAGGATTCTATATATAGCTAAAACAACAATGTAATGAAGGCTGGATATTTTATAAAACAGAGGACTGTTTTGGCTTATGTAAAGACAGAATTCAGTAATATAAGTTGGCTGCTTTTCTTCTCAGGATTCATAAAGGATTTTCATGTTCAGAATTGTGATTTATTCCTTTCTTAATGTCTTTTACATTTGTATAAATGCATAATCACTCAGAATTCACTGATTGTGCTTTGATTTCCTGTATGCATTTGTAAACTGTGGTTTTATATGAGTTGTGTTCTAAGCACCTAAATGCTAAATGCCCTGACTTCTATGTAAAGGCAGTATCATTGTTTACTGAAGTATGATTGACTCCATAGGCCCAATGGAAATTAGTTTAATGTTTGTCCAGCCTTCATATTTGTTAATGTTATTCCACAAGAGTTAGCCATCTTATTAATAGTCAAAATCAATAACCCTTTGAGAGAGCCCTCTCAGGCTAAGGAGGCTAAGCCTTAGTCAAAAGATTGGTTTGAAACAGTTACTTGAAGTCTTCCTGGTTTGCAGCCTTCCAGGGCTTGATTTTGAGATAACATTTTGGTGCGTCTGCCGGGAGTCTGAAGATTACTCATTCCCGAAATTATGAAGCTGAACTTCTGAAGGTAGCAGGAGCTCAGAAGGTTTTCGAGGCTGCATTCTACCTTGGTGACTCCATTCAATCTTAAAGTTAAAAAAGGTGGCTTCGAGAGGAAGATATACAAGGAGTAATCCTGACCCAAATCCACCTAGTCCTGTGGATAATCCCAACATTATCTCAAGGAGCAGGCAAAGATTTTCTGATATACCAGGTACTTCATCCATATCAAAATCTTTGTTCCCTGAATTTTCTAGAAGTCCTGAAGATAAAATTGTTGATGAAAAAATTCAAGAGGTATTGTTGAGGTCCGAAAACGAAGAAGAGCTTATTGGAATTATTTTAGATTTACAAAAAAGAGGCATTGATACTTCATCTTTAGTATCACAAAAAGATAAGGAAGAGTTTTGGGAGGTTGTTACTTCGGAATTGCTATTAGAGGAAGAGGACTTAAATCAGCTCAAGGAACTTGATCCTTTTGAAGTTTTGCTCAAATCTAAAACTGGTTTACCTCTCCCAAATTGGAGTTCTTTTGTCAGTGGTTTGCAAAGTCCAAACAACCCTTTTCGTACCAACACTTTATCTTCTACCTCTACTAGTCCAAATAGTCCTCAGACACTATCTCACACCAGTTTTGTTTCCACTGGTCACACAATACCTGTTGTCACTGCTCCTCCTTTCATTATGGCTATACCTGCTAGGTATGCTCCCCTGGCTCTCCCTGCTGTTTTACATGATCTTCCTAGCAAATATGCTGCTAGGATTCCAACATGGGGAGGTGATGAAGATATTACAGCAGAGGAACATGTGGATAGGTTCAATGATTTTGTTGATAGGGAAGAAGTGGATGATGAAGATGTAAAACTAAGGTTGTTTGCTCAAACTTTCATTGGGGAAGTCAGAAAATGGTTTAAAGCCCTTAGAGCTGGAAGCATTCATAGTTGGGTAGAGTTTGAAGACAGCTTTCTAAGGAAATGGGGAAACAGAACTAACCTTGTCCAAGCCCTTACTGAATATAACAATCTTAGGAGAGATCCAGAGGAAACTGTTCAAAATTTCTCTAAGAGGTTTAACAAAGTATATAATTCTATTCCAGCCCATTTGAAACCTCCTGGAGCTTTGACACAGTTGAGATATGCTGAATCATTTGATTCAGATTTTTCTCTTTTACTCAGAGAAAGGGAGTCTTCCTCTCTTGCTGACATGCAAAATGATGCAATTAAGGTAGAGGTGAATATGCTTGCTGCTAAGAAATCAAAGATGGCAAAGTCTAAGTTAAAGGAGGAAGAGAAGCCTTCTACATCTGCTCAAGAAGACAAGTTTGAAACAATGATGAAAACCATGGAGAAATTGATGGACAGATTAGCTCTTGGGAATGTTTCTACTCCTCCAGCACAGCAAGAACCTCAGTTTAGGAACCCTCAGTTCAGAAGACCTCAAAATCAGCAAAGGCCAAGAGACAACCGAAATCAGCAGGTAGATCCTCCAGTGAGACCTCCTTTCCAGCAAAATTTGGTAGATGAAGAGGATGAACCTGAAGTCCCTGAGGAATCAATTCATTGTTTTGATGAAGAAGGGTCAGGAATTTTCTTGACCAAGGAAGAACATGATGAGTCCAGCATAATAAAATCAGAGGAAGAGCCTTCGGATTTTTTAAAGGGCTATCAGCATGCTATTTTTGAGATGCAAAAGCAGTATAATCTTAGGAATAGAGATGTTCCTATTACAGCAAACAAAGCACAGTTCAAGAAGAATACCTCAAGGACAGCTGATGATAAAAAGGAAAAAGCAAAGGTAGTTGAAAGTAAAGATGATCCTCCTCTTGACAAAAGGGACATTCAAATTCCTTCTCCTCCCAAAGAAATTGACAAGACTACTTCTGTTTTTAATATTGAGAATGAGATTGCAAAAATTAAAATATCAGTCCCTTTTAATGAAATTCTCAAGGTAGACAAATACAGAAGTAAAATTGTTGAAATGCTTAATTCACAACCAGGAGTGGCTGATATCCTAAATGTACAAGAAGATAATCCTATTATCTGTTTGGGTGCAAGACTTGAGGATGAACAAAATGAAGAATTTCCTCCTTTCTACATAAGCATTACTATTCATGACATGACTCTACATAATGCTATGTTAGATTCGGGGGCATCACATAATCTCATTCCTAAGGTAATCATGGAAAGATTGGGGTTTGAGGTTACTAGGCCATATAAGGATTTATTTTCCTTTGATTCAAAAAGAGTCCATTGCATTGGTTTGATAAAAGATGTTGTTGTGGGGCTTACACAAATTCCAGCAAAAACAACTGTTATGGACATTTTTGTTGCAGACATTCCACCGAAGTTTGGAATGCTTCTTTCAAGGTCATGGGCAGCAAAAATCAAGGGCACAATGCAAATGGATCTTACATATGCTACCATTCCAGTGTTTGGTGAACAAAGGAGGTTGTACCGCGAAACAAGGATGGCCTACATGGTGAGCAACAAAGAAAAGCCTCAGAATTTTCCTATTTACTCATGTGATACTGGTCTTGGTTCAGCTATCCTTTTCAATGAATCAGTTGGGAGAGAATTAGAAGATAAACCTGCAGAAAATCAGAGTCAAGAAGGACAACAAGGAGATGAAGGAGACATCATGGGATGCTGGTCATTGTACTTTGATGGATCAGCAGGAAAAGAAGGGGAAGGAGCTGGCATTTGGATCACTAGTCCAACTGAAGTAAGTAAGTTTCTCTCATACAAATTAAACTTTGATTGTACCAACAATATGGTTGAGTACGAATCTCTAGTTTTAGGCTTGGAAGCCTTGATAAAGTTGAAAGCCAAAAATATTGCTGTTTGTGGAGATTCTGAATTGGTAATTAAACAAATAGAAGGTTCATATCAAACCAAGGATGCAAGAATGAGAGCATACAGAAATTTAGTGTTTGAGATGTTAGAAAAATTTCAAACCTACTCTTTTAGCATCAAGACTAGAGATCAAAACTCTGTTGCAGACTCTCTTGCTGTTTCATCCAGCCAATTCATCATTCCTAAACATTCTTCTAATGGTTATGAAGTGGAGGTTCGCCATAGACCAGTCATACGGGATAATATCATAAATTGGCAAGTTTTTGAGGATGATTAGCATGTAAGGAATTTTATTGAATTAAAAGAAGAGTTTGAGCACAATCAGATAGATCAGCAGAACATGTTAATAGAGTCAAAGGAAAGTTCTGAAGTCTTACAGTTACAAAACAATTTAATCCCTAAAGGCC
Organism: Pinus tabuliformis; assembly: GCA_031772625.1. NCBI lineage: Eukaryota > Viridiplantae > Streptophyta > Pinopsida > Pinales > Pinaceae > Pinus > Pinus tabuliformis. Next base: position 117,202,625 of record CM062819.1, read on the forward strand.
TCATTCCTTTGGAAAAATTATTTGATCAAAATGATGTGTTCAAAGCACCAAGATTGCAAGCTAATGAGGAAGAAGTAGAAAATTGTAATTTAGGTGATTCAGTGGTGCCTAAAATAGTCAAGATTTCAAAGTTCCTTTCAGCTGATATGAAGGCCAAATATGTTGAAATGATGAAAAGATTCATTGATGTTTTTGCATGGAGCTATGCTGATTTGAAACAATATGATTCTTCAATCATACAACATACCATCCCTATTAAGCTGAATGAGAAACCTTTTAAGCAGAATCTAAGAAGGATTAATCCTCTTCTAATGCCACTGATTGAAAAAGAAGTGAAAAAGCTTTTTGATGCCAAAATTATTGTTCCAATCAGATTCTCAAATTGGCTTGCTAACTTGGTACCAGTCAGGAAAAAGAATGGTGAGATCAGAATTTGTATAGACTTCATGAATTTAAACAAAGCTTCATTAAAAGATAATTACCCTCTCCCCAAAATGGATTTCATTCTGCAAAACATTGTTGGTTCACAAAGGATGTCTATGCCTGATGGCTTCTCAGGGTACAATCAGATTCTTGTGCACCCAGATGATCAGGAGAAGACAGCTTTCACTACACCATGGGGAACATTCATGTATGCAAAAATGCCCTTTGGCCTCATGAATGCAGGAGCAACTTTCCAGAGAGCAATGGATATTGCTTTTGCTGAAGAATAGGACAAATCAATGGTGGTTTATCTTGATGATATCACAGTTTTTTCAAAGAAGGAAGAAGACCACTTAAAGCACCTTGAAAAGGTCCTACTGAAGTGTAGGAGGTTTGGTATTTCCCTAAACCCAACCAAAAGTATTTTTGCTTTAACTTCTGGCAAACTGCTTGGACATATTATTTCTGAAGAGGGAATTAGGATTGATCCTAATAGAGTCAGTGCAATTCAAAAGCTAGATTTACCAAGGAGTAAGAAGGAGATTCAATCCTTTCTTGGGAAAGTTAACTTTGTTAGAAGATTCATTCCTAACTTTGCTGAAGTGGTTAAGAACATAACAAAGATGTTAAAGAAAGGAGCAGATTTTAAATGGACAACTGAAGCAAAGAAATCATTTGAAGAGATCAAGAAGGCACTTACTCAAGCACCAGTCCTCATCAGCCCGGATTTTACCAAGGAGTTTCTGATCTTCACATTTGCTTCTGAAGATACAATTGCTGGAGTGTTACTGCAAAAAGGAAGTCAAGGTACTGAACAACCCATTTCTTTCTTTAGCAAGACATTGGCTAATGCTGAATTAAAATATAACATCTTAGAGAAACAAGCCTATGCATTGGTGAAAGCAATTAAGGATTTCAGGATTTATGTTTTGCACTCTCACATTGTTGCATACGTGCCAAATGCTGTTATAAAAGACATTCTTACACAAGCTGATCCAGATGGAAAAAGGGGAAAGTGGATAGCAAAGCTGTTGGATTATGACATTGAGATCAAAACCACCAAGTTGGTAAAAGGTCAAGGCCTAGCCAAATTGTTGACTCAGTCAAATCTGGACTGTATTGATATTAATTTAAGCACAGAAATCTCAGAAATTTCTGAAAATGAAGAAGAATTGGTCCAAATAAATGAGAAATTCTTGATCTCAGAATGGTATAAGGATATAGCATTTGTTTTGCAGCATAATAGAGCTCCTGATAACCTTTCAAAATCCAAAGCTCGGTTTACCAAGTTGAAATCTCTCAGATATTTTGTGTATAACCAAAATCTGTTTTGGAAAGATGCAGGAGGAATATTATTAAACTGTCTCATTGAAGAAGAAGCTGATAAAGTAATTGATGAGTTTCATAAAGGGGATTGCGGAGGACATCACTATTGGAAAGCCACTGCAAACAAGGTTTTGAGAGCTGGCTATTTTTGGCCAACTATGTTTAGAGATATTTATAAAAAGATAGCCACATGCCATGAATGTCAACTGTTTGAGGGAAAGAGAAAGCTCATGCCAATGCCCTTGGTTCCCATTTATGTTGAAGCACCTTTCCAGCAGTGGGGATTAGATTTTATAGGGGAAATCCACCCTCCTTCATCAGGACAACATCGCTGGATTCTCACAGCCACTGATTACTTTACAAAATGGATAGAGGCAATACCCACAAGGCAAGCAAATGATTCAGTGATTATTTCTTTCTTAGAAAATAATATATTATCAAGATTTGGTTGCACAATCAAGATGATTACAGATAATGCTCAAGTTTTCAAGTCCAAAAGAATGATTAATTTTTGTCATCAGTATCACATTTCCTTGGGACATTCCACTGCTTATTATCCACAGGGAAATGGTTTAGCTGAGTCATCAAACAAGAGTCTTATGAGAATCATTAAGAAGCTGCTGCAAGAAAATAAAAAGGCTTGGCATTTGAAACTGAAATATGCCTTGTGGGCTGACCGGATTTGCACAAAGAGGTCCATTGGAACATCACCATATGAGCTTGTATATGGGGCAGAGGCTATATTTCCAACATCTCTCGGAGTACCAGTAATGAAGCTGATTCAAGGATTAGAAGAGGAACCAAATGCTGTACAACGCAGGATTAATCAGCTAATAGCTTTGCAGGAGAAAAGAAATGAGGTGTTTGACAGTCATCAACAAAGCCAGAACAGGATCAAGAGAGCATTTGACAAAAAGATCAAAGAGGTTACATTCCAGATTCATGATAAAGTCCTGAAATGGGAAGCTAGAATTGAAGAGAAAGGTAAACATGGTAAATTCGAAAATTTGTGGAAAGGGCCATATCAAATTTCTGCTTTCCATGGGAATAACACCTATATTCTGCAGGAGGTTGATGGAACACCATATGCTGGAGGACCTGTTAATGGCAGGTTCCTAAAGCATTACAATTAATTGAATCTCTGCTAAGTGTCTCACAAACATTGTATATAACCGTTTTATTAGTTTTTCTTGTTGAAAATAAATGACAAGCTGAACAGGAAGCTTAAGCCCGAGGTGAAGGCCCACAAAGCTAGAAAGGAATGTTTGTCAACTCTGTTTATGTTTTCAGAAATTGAACAAAGCACTGGACCTACGAGTTCTTAGTGTACTACAGGAGCACACTATCCCAAGTGGAGCCACTGTTATCACTTAGAACTATTTAAAAAAAAAAAATAAAAAAAATTTGATGCATATATTCCTCTGTCCTAAGTCCGATGACAAGGGTCTGTGTTAAGTTGATTTCATTTTGTTTTTTGTCACTTAGGATTTGGAGTTTTAAAGTTTTAAACTCAAACCATACTCGACTCCTATTGGTTCTCCTCCACCCATCATTGTTCCATAGCCATGTCTTGTCTCATCCAAGTCACCGTGTCTTTTAGTGATTTCGCAGCGTAATCCCATTGGCCAGTTTCGTAGCGCAATTATGGTTAAGCAATTTCGCAGCGCGTCATGATTAGGCCGTTTCGCAGCGCATCATTATAATTTAAAACTAACAGCGCTGCGAAATCGTGGATTCGTGCATTTCGCAGCGAATCTTTCCCGAAATGTCAAGTCCGTAGGTGAGTCACCAATTGTGTCCACTCATGTCAGTTTATGTACCCCTCGTTTCACGTTTGAACGCTCATTTGCCACTACCCCACCAATAGATCTGTTAATATGCACAGAAATATCATTCCCAAGAGATTTTGCCGTGCATAGACCTTAATGATGGTCGTAAGTGCTGCATGAGTGAAAAGTCTGCCTGATTATGTATTGAAGTGTTTCAATGAAACAATTTGAATTTCAAGCGAGGCTGATTTCAAGCGAGGCTGATTTTAAAAAAAAAAAGAAAGAGCTGAAACACCATTTCATCTAGAGCTGTTAGACTTTGTGTGTGAATATTTCAAAGGGAAAAATGGAGAGGAAAGAACACAGATCCGGTAAATGCCAGAGGACTAAACCTGAGGGCCTGGATATAGCGTTGAGGGATGAAGGCGTGAAGAAAGCGTTCAAAGATGCCGGGTGCTGGAACTTTTGCAAAAAGCTTCAAGGAGGACATGCGCAGGTAACTAAAGAATTTGTGCTAAACTTCACTGGTTTAAATTCAAAGATAGCTATGCTAGAAGTCCATGTTTCTCCAGAAGCCATAGCTGCTGTGACAGAGATCCCAAGAGGACGGGAAGAATGGTTTAAAAATTTTAAGTTTGATATGAACCCTTGTAAAGAGTTTTTAAAGGAGGCATATGTAAACGAAGACTTAACAAAAGCAGTGCCCAGAAATTATGTCAAGGAACATTACGCTCTTCTTCTTACCTGCATACAGAAAAAATTTGACCTGTGAGGGAAGGTACAATAAGGTTTATTCTTATCATTTCAAACTGCTTTTGCATTTCACTAGGAAAGTCTCCATAGACATTCCTTTTTATTTGTTTCGCAGTTTGAGTAAGATGTGTGACAAGGTGCAGTTAAGGAAAGAGGACTGTGAAACCTCCTTGTTTCATCATGGTTTGATCAAGTTGTTAGTTTTGGATGGCCTTCAAAAGATAGGCAGAGACTGGAATTCATTTATTTTCATGGCTGGATTCCAAAGCAAGACTAGCCTTACTCCACAACCAGCCAGAGAACTCACAATAGCTGAGCTTCAAAAAGAAGCAAGAGCTAAAAAGCAAACCAAATAACAGCTAAAAAAACCAGTGAAGCCACTGATCATTCAAGAACAACCTCAGAAATCAACAAAGGAAAAAACTCAGGATAAGAAGACTGTACCTGAAACAAGCAGATCTGAAGCAGTCTCAAGGGTAAGGACAAGAGGCCAAATAAATAAGGAAAAAGGTAAAGCCATAGCTGTTGAAGAGAGCCCAGTGTCTAAGGAAAGTTTGAAAGATCTATTACAGGCCATTGAATTCGAGCAATCTGAACCAGTCCATATTGATTTGACACAGTCATCACCAGAAAGTGCCAAGAAGTCTAAAGCCTCAAAAAGGCTTAAATTTGATGAGCCAGGTGAAGAATTTATTTTTAAACCCAGAAGAACTATTACAAGGAAGCAAGTAAAGGAAGCGCTGCCCAGAACAGAGGAAACCGAGAAAGTTAGGCAAAAGGATACAAGCAGAACAATCATCACATCTCAAGGAGACAATATAGAAACCATAAAGAGCCAATTAGAAGCAGCTAAATATGAGATTGCCAAATTGAAGCAAGCAGTTAGAAAACATGCAGATGTGTATACAAATTATCGTAAAGCTCTGTGGAAAGGAACTGAAACCTTTCAAAACTAGTTGAATTCAGTAGTTGATGGCCATGCACAATTTCACACATGGACAGTACCAGCCATCAAAGAGGCCCAGTTCATTAGAAAAATAAATATGCAATTAAGAGCTGAGAATAAAGCTCTAAAGAAGAAGATTGAAGACCTGAAGGTACAACTAGGCCAATTAGCTGCCAAATGAATTTTCTTTTCAAAGAAAGGTTTTGTTCCAAGTTTTTGTCAAATTTGCTTAGTCTTATTGTTTTTGAAGACATGTAAATCCCTGCTATTATATGAAAAGTCGAAGGGAGTTTTTGGCAATCAAATGTTTCGGTGATAAAGGTCTCGGGTTAAAGGCAAGCTGTTTTAAATAATTCAGCAGTTTCGTAGCGCGCTACGAAACTGCTGTAGGTGATGATTTTAACACAGACAGGCAGTTTGGGATTATGAGCGGGAATTTTGAAAAGGAGACACCTAAAGGATATGCAAGATATCAGATGGAGCTACCATAGCCATTCAGATCAAGACAGGTGTACGTTTAAAAAGGTGGAATATTTTAACCCAAGTTCAAATTTCTGTTGTAAAGCCCCTTTATCACCGTTCAAAGGGTATTTAATGATTTGCATACAAGGAACTTTTGCCTGCACACCTGCTCATCGATGCAGCCTACAACACATCAAAAACGTGGCAGTGTTCCATATTTTGGGTCATTAAAGGCTAGAAGACATGCTGCTGTACATTCGAGCAATTTGAGGAAAAATGGAACCGAGAAGCAAGGGACATCTCCTAACACTACTGAGCAGTTAAAGATTCAGCGTTCAAAGTCGATATGGAGTATTAAACATCCAGCTCAGCCAAATCGAAGGAGGACCAGGTGTCAAAGAACAAGGAGAGGCCATTATGCATGGAACATGGAGTTAGAGTCATAGTTAATTTAGAACTCTTTAAAAACTCCAGTCAGCACTTTAGTTGTATTTATTAGTTAGTTCAATAGCTGATAGGTGTCAGTAGAGGTAGTTATCGACTCCCCTCATGCTGGAGGAGGAAGCTCGAATTAGTTAGAATAAGGATTCTATATATAGCTGAAACAACAATGTAATGAGGGTTGGATATTTTATAAAACAGAGTACTGTTTTGGCTTATGTAAAGACAGAATTCAGTAATATAAGTTGGCTGCTTTTCTTCTCAGGATTCATAAAGGATTTTCATGTTCAGAATGGTGATTTATTCCTTTCTTAATGTCTTTTACAGTTGTATAAATGCATAATCACTCAGAATTCACTGATTGTGCTCTGATTTCCTGTATGCATTTGTAAACTGTGGTTTTATATGAGTTGTGTTCTGAGCACCTAAATGCTAAATGCCCTGACTTCTATGTAAAGGCAGTATCATTGTTTACTGAAGTATGATTGACTCCATAGGCCCAATGGAAATTAGTTTAATGTTTGTCCAACCTTCATATTTGTTAATGTTATTCCACAAGAGTTAGCCATCTTATTAATAGTCAAAATCAATAACCCTTTGAGAGAGCCCTCTCAGGCTAAGGAGGCTAAGCCTTGGTCAAAATATTGGTTTGAAACAGTTACTTGAAGTCTTCCTGGTTTGCAGCCTTCCAGGGCTTGATTTTGAGATAACATGCCGAAAAATGTGAACCCAGTCACGTGGCATGCCAACCACATGACGCTGCATATCCTCAGGAAGGTCCTCTATGACGGCCATCGGTACTCGGTAGCTCAATCTCGCCAAGTGTCACTGGACGTTGTTCAGAGTCCGTTCTGTATCAGCAGCCACCTCTTCGGCTCCTCGGCCGCGCCGTCCATGTCGGGGGAATCCATCTATTCGTACCGACCCGATGTCTGGAACATGATCATCATATCAGTCATTTGAATCTCATCAAAAATATTTTTCAAAATTCATTATATTTGAAAAATCCAAAAAAATCATAAAATCAAAAAATCTTACCAATCTCGCCCCATGCTGCATTCGGTGGTAACACTAGATCAGGATGTCCTCGGAAATCCAGCCCAGCATAGGGGTAGTCATCCACGGCGATGATCTGCTAATCCCACCAGGTGAAGAATTCATCGTCAAAGGCAGTCCTTGGGACCTCCTCACCCCCCAGACGTTTCATCAGATTAGCCCACCGGCCCATGCGTGGATCGCGTGGGGTGCTGATGGAAACTGCTACCCTAGGACAGAGTGCGGGAAACTTCTCGAAAAAGAAAGTACACAAAATGCTCCCATATCCAAAGTTTTTAGTCTGACCCCTCCTGATAAAAGTGAGATGGCTCTTCATGATGGCCAGAAGAGGAGTACACCAGTCGAACACAGTAGTGAGACAGTCAACTGCCATGCTCATGTTTTGCCGTGATGCCTGATGCAGAGAGGATGATCCGTTCACTCGAGCCATGGTAAACAGGATTATCCTAAGTGATAAACTCGCCACATGTGTGATGGAAATCTGGCTCCCAACCTTCTTGGGATGTCCCGAGCACTATATCTGTACATAGTCCTCTATCGAGAGGGCGCTCCGTGTCCTACCCCGGGACTGTACTACTTCTCCCCTTCGGGAAAGGCTCGCGACAAAATAGATATCCTCCACTTCTACCCTGAGCGGCATCTGATCGATCATAAAATCTTCCTCATCGACATCCCAATAATCAATGAGCATCTCAAGCAGACACGTGTTCGCTTTCATATTTGGAAATTTGAAAAAATTAAGCAAACCGCATCCCCGTAAGGCATCTAATGCTTCTCGACTGTTCATAACTTCATTGTCTACCGCTGCGTGCTCTCTTTCACGCCACGTGACAGGCATCCTGAGAAAAAATTGATTCAAAACCGTTAGTTTTCGTTTAAAATGGTTCGTGGCGTATATGCGGGTTCCTGTGCACATAGTCGCGTATAGGGCCCGCGTGTACGCGGGTTCGATATTACCAACCCACGTATACACCGTGAGGAAATTTTGGACAAAAGTTCAACGGTGAAACATCAACCAAAAATCCTAAAACCTGTCACAATTAATTGCAAGCTAAGTATAAGAGTTACCTGGAGGTTTTCGACGAATTTGAACGGTTGAATCTAGCTGTGGGAAGTTTGCTCCTTTTGCTCCAAATCCTTTGCTCTCAAACTCAAATGGTAAAACTGGTGAGTCCAAAATGATTTTTATAAGTTTTGAAAATGCAAAATTTTTTCAAAATTTTATTTTGTTTGGCCTCATGTGACTTTTAACTTGGGAGCTTGGAATGTCGAGATTGGTCTATTTTTCAGGACATTTTGGACGATTTTCAGTTTCGAGACGGTTCCATGACTGCTGACCCGTCATGGCAGGTATTGTGTTCTCACTGGCATATAGGTTAGGGACACCATTTTTTCCATTGCATTATGCATACTAGCCTCCATTTGACCGATACATCTGCCATAGGGTCGATCCCATCGTGTTATGGTTTGTAAGCCATCTTCACTCGCCGATTCTTTAAATCATGACACGATGGTAGAGCCATCCTTTACATGGGCATCCTAGTTAGCACCTCACTGACATTTGTTGCCCATGCTGCTCCATTTTGAGTAGGCTCGGGATTCCTCTGTAGTCCCACCATGACTTATGCGTTGAAGACTCATTCCTCTTAGCTTCTCCGCTTTGTTCTGGCCATATACCCTAGAGGCTCCTTTGTGTTGAGTTGTACTACTGCATTGCATGTTGACCACTTGCACCTTTTGGCCTAGAGCCGGCTTCACTTGGACTCGTGTTTAAGCCAACTTTTGACCATGACATCTGCAAAATCAACCTTGCATTCCCTTGACTTCTGTAGCTTGACACACCTTGACCCGTGGAAAGAACATACCTTTGAGTGTCACTGACTAGTTTTCACCTCCCTGCATTGAGCATAGGAACGTTCCTTTCCTAGGAACTAGATCATCTGTTTCACCGACACTCATTCTTTCCACTGTACCATAGCATTCTTTTATTCTTTTTCCGGCTTAATAGAAAAAGACAAAAAAATTAAATATTCCAAAAAGAGCGGGAACAAGACATTATTTCCATTTATTGTTGGCAGCTAGAGTCAGTCATGTCGCCCTTGAACAAAGAACTCAAAACAAAGTCTCCTCCGTATGGGTGGGATTTAGTTTGACTTAGGTACGCCATAACCTTGTTATTGAGTCAGTTCTCCACCGATTGGTTATCTCTTCCAATCATATGGAGGGTTCGTTCGTGCCTCCTGCATGGCGAACTTATACAAAGTCATCATATGCTACCACATAGTCACATTGAGTAGTGCTTTTGTTCAAGGGAAGTTAACCTGAGTTGGCCTCTCTGCGGTGTCTCTTGACTCATTTTTCAGTCGGCCATCCCTGGTTGTCAGTGTCATGTCTATCATCACATCAGTTATATTGGTCCTTTACTCGTGCCGGTTTGAGAAGGTCCCCATTGACTTCTTGCTGGTGGGTCTTGTCCTTACTGACGACGACATCTTGCTCTGAGGACAGGCCTAGAGCTGCACCCTGGCCCTATTTTCATTATTGATAGGTTACCTTGTGCTTAGCATCGATTAGTATCATGGGTCTTTGACTAAGTGGTTTCCATTGTGTTCGACATCAGCTTACATTATCACACATTGGGATTCATGCAGTACCTTGGTTTCCGTTTGACCCTATTGGTGGATACCTCGCCTCTATGTCAGCTTTCATTATTGGTTGGTTCAGAGGGTTTCTGCCGTGTGCTAGACACATCTTGTGTACACCGGAAACGTACTTCAGTTGGGTTACTACATCTTTTTCGTCCGATTCCTTCCACATTATTGGCCTACGAGTTAAACTCACGCTAGATTGATGAAGGATGCCTTAATGCCTTCCTTCTAGAGGATCTTTCCCTATCGACTCCGACTCATTGCTATGGGGCAAAGATCTAGAGTCCATTTGGCAGTACCTTGGGGTTTGCAGTCATTAGTGGTAGATCCTTCGCTATCGACAATGGGAAACCATCATTGTCTCCTGATCGATAGATTCTTACAGGTGTTCGACTCCAGCTCATCTATTCACACTTGTTAGATTGTACTGGGTACCTTGACGCTCATTATCATTATCGGTGAGTAGTCTCGCGTTTGTTAATGGTATACATCAATGACCGGTAATCAAATGATTTCTCACATGGTCGACTTCAGATCATTTATTCCCATGGTGTAGAAATGTACCACGGTGGTCGGTGAAGACCTCAGGTTGTATCATCATTCATTGGTTCACTTGACAGTTGCTCCTGTTGCTGCTAGTTGATACCACTCCACTTTATATGTTGCAGTAAGTCATGGCGACATTCTATATGTTGGCACCTGAGTTTGCAGTGTAGTACCATCCTATTCCATCATGTTCAGTTGGTACCTTTTGGGGATCAGTCTTTGATATCAGTGATCCGTTGCATCTTTTAGCATCATTGACAGTCTTATATGTGATATTCAGACATGTACTTGTTCATTATGATCAGATGATCCATTATGTATCTTTGAGTCATTTATACTTGTATACTTAGTGGATCCGCTTGTACTTGATATGCGGACATGCCTTAATTTTTATGAGCATGGGTATGCCCGCCTCAGACAGTGTTTCTTTCTGATCTCCTTTGGTGGCTTGGCAGGCTGAATTCTGGTGAAGTCCTCCTCGGCTTTTGACAAACTTCCTTTCCATGTACTCGCATAATATATTTCGGCCATCATGTACCCCTTCTGACCTCATATATTAGGGGGCATCTGTTATAGCTCCAAATCTCACTCTCATGGTTTGTGATGCTGTATTCATGGCCTAGGGCAACCCCTCCTTCCAGACCTGGTCCTAAAATTTAAAAAACAGTGTTTTATCCCTTATACGCGACATTGCCCTAAATTAAATGCGTGTATACGCGGGTATGTGTATATCCAACCCGCGTGTATGTATTAAAACACTTAAAAAAATATAACACTCCTTATTTTCGGGCGGAGATCACGGGTTTTACCTGCTGATCACCTGTTAGTGCCCGTGGCCCAACTGTTCCCAACCAACTCCTAACTAAAAAACTACTTTGGAGATGGTATAAAAAGACCTCAAAGGGAAGGCCTAAGGGAGGGGAGAAGAGAGAGAAAGGTTATGCTGAGATTTTTCCCTTGACCAGGTTTGAAGTCCCTTGTGCCTTCTGCACTTCCCCCATTTTGTACATGAAACCTTTGTTTCCTTGTGTGTTTATGTTCATCCACCATTTATGACATCATGGAGAGAGTCATGGAAGGAGTTTGTTAGAGGCTTGAGGCTGGAACGAATCCGGAAGGAAGCTTTGCTTGGAGCCTGCTGAAGGTGACTCAGGTGAAAATATTCCTTTTTATGTACTTTATTTGTCTATAATAAAAGAAACACATGTCTTGGTTCCCGAAATGAATCTTCTTTATGTTAATGATATTCATGTTTAGAATTCATATATAAAAGGTTGTTTGGATTTCATAACTAACTACCTTTCTTTGTAACATGAAGATGGTTTCTTTATAAGTTTTTGTCCATATACTACTGTGTTCTTTGAATTGGTTGTTTTGCAGGACAAAAGAGAAGAAGGGAACTCCAAGAAGGGTTTGGACCCTAAAGACCTTCTCAAACGTAGGACCAAAGGTACGTACCCTTATCATAGAATTTGCTTATGATAGCATAATGGCTGTATGAATGCATGTTTCTTTGAATAGATAACTTTCAGTCTGCTAGGGTTTCAACCCAAAAAGCCCTAGGGGAGTAATGCCCTCTATCACCTCTTTAAACAAAAAATAAAAACCTCGATCCAATCATTTTATTAAGATGAGCTTTTGAAGATACAGAAATGTAATCTCCGCTGAGCTTTCTTCATACAATTCAGGACTTGGCCTAGTCTATTAAGACAGACTTGGAGATACAAAAATGCAAGCCCCCAAGGCTTTCTTACTAAGATTCTGGACCTTTGAATCAATCCATCATGTCTTCTTAAATCATAATAAAAATTGTTTAAAAATAGTAGGTCTGCATATTGCGTTGAAAAATTAAATGAAATTCCTCGAATCATGAAAAATAAAAACAATTTGTCATTTCTGGCTTATTATCCTTGACTTTTGATCTAAATATCCTCGTTTCTACAGATTATAAGGAATGAATCTGCCTTTTCCTCTGCGTAGCTATCTCCTCCTCGCTGTTGAGCTCTGTGTATACCTTGAAGGATAAGCCATGGATAAGTAAATCATGAATCGAGATTGTATTTTCATATAAAATTGAATAAAAACAGGTGGACCATTTTGATTAAATCACAATCGCTTTGTAAACAGGAAGTTATAATCAATCAAGACTAAATCGTAATTGCATGAAAATCAGGGGCAGAACCCAGAATAATCGCAATCACTTTTAGAGCAGGAGTACTCCAAACAAAATCCAAAGGCGGTCTTCTTAAATCATATCACAATTTCTTTGTAAAGGGTAGAGGAGGAATATGGTACGTGGCCCTTGAATCTTGTGATTGTGATATCACTATCGCAACAATGGAAAGACAGATGACTATTGGGTTTCGAAAGATTTGCAATTTGTGATCTGCGGGATGACGTGGAGATGACATGGAAAATGTCGTGGATCTGATGTCACTACTGACATGGCAGATGACATCATGGGTGACATGGTAGAGGAATGGGTCCTGCAGGGGCTTCCTTTGTTTAAACAATTTTTCGTTTAATATTTATTTTCATAAAAAATGTGTTTCGTATCAGGAGATTGGACTTGGAGTGGAGCGACATGTTTTTTAGAATTTTCGATAGCCACGAATGCGGGGGTTTTATGAATTATGGTTGATGACCCCGTCGGGTTGGGGCAATATCGCAAATCGCAATCGCAGAGGCGGAGGGGTAGAGGATAAAGCCCGTGGATATCACGATATGATGGATACAATGACTTATAAAATTGCGGTAACACCACCGTTGGGTCCGTTCTTAAAATCACAATCACATTGGAGTTAATAGAGGGGGGATTAAGCTTGTGGTTCTTGCGATTGTACGGACGCAGGAATTTAATGAAGTGGAGTTTACGATCCCGTCGGGTCCGGCTTATCAAATCGCAATCGCAATTGGCCAAGGGGCATCAACCATGGCTTATTTATTATGTTAATTTGTGATGCGAGGAGCGGGATTTTGGATAAGTCAGAGTTTTTTTTTTGAATAAGTCTACTTCTATATTGATACAAAAATTGTTACACCGAGGCCATGGCCTCGTGAAATTTAGCCTAATGATGCGGCATGTTTACAAAGCATAGCTGAACAAAACTCAAAAAAATACCCTGCTGAGTATTGTCCTGAAGGACTGCAAGTGACCTGATCACAACTATTACAAAAAGTCAAAAAACCCTAATGATGTGCTTGGAACTGAAAATTAAATTGGCGCCATATAGCATCCGAAACAAGATGACTAATCCATGGCAAGTAAATCGAGAAACACTTCTTGGCACCAAATCTGAGTGCAAACTTCAGAAGCAATTGAGACTATAACCGAGACCAAAAACCATAGGCAAGCAGAGTGCTTCCCACACGGGGGAAACCGATAATTGGAGCGGAGCGCTTATACTGACTGTGAAGAAGGTGACGAATGAAAGTCCTCATGAAAACTGAATTCCAAAAGAACCATAGAGCACAAACTTGTTTAAACATCATGAGAAGTATCGGGCTGCTCTTCGATGATGCGACAACCAAAATTGTAATCTTCTTCGTCATTAGAAGGGTGGCCCTCTTGGCCTGTAGAGCCGCCACCATGCGGAACCCTCGGGCTCGCCTTATCATTCATGATCTGGGATTCGATGACCTTGCCCGAGCCTGAGGCCTTGCTCTACTCGTAGTTCATCTAAACGGGGCCATATCTATCTGCCGCAAGCCTTTCCGTAGTCACTCCAGGGGAAACAGCTTCCTGACCAACATTAATCTCGCTCAGCTCTATGGTAATAGAAGTCATGAAGGAGAAATTTGCATCAGTGCAGGGGAATTGAAGCCTAACGGAATTAGTCGCAGAATTGAAAGAGCTTGCTGCCAAATTGTGCAGACATCTGCCCCTTCCCCGCCCACTCCTTGTAAATGGATACCGGCCCATACTGAATTCTGAACCAAAAGTCGAGGAGTCCATCCTGGAGGAGGAGGCCTGGCGGCCCATTTGCCCCCTGGAGCTACCTCTCCTACAGCTCATCCTCTGGAGGAGTTTCGACATAACCGGAAGAGCAGGGAGATCCTGGCAGCCTGCTAAACTATGGAGGCAGAAAAAGATTAGAACAGGCTTGGCTTTAACACCCAAATGGGCGAAATGTAAAGAAGACATCAAGTAGCTAGCGGATTTGCAGGTATGGCAGTGAGAAGCCTGAGGCATTAACCATGAGTCCACCCATCGAACCGAAGCCCATAGAGTCCCCGTGATGGTGCGAGAACGGTTCTCTGCAGCTGCAAAGGAGGGACTGGAGCACAAATGAGGAGCGCAAATGAGACATATTAAGGGCAACATGATCAGGTAATGGATGGGTCGGAGAGGAGGGACAGGCTGCAATAAAGCAGCATTGAATTTGATCTCAAGGGAATTAAATATCTGTACCCTGAGAGGCCAAGAGGTGGTGGAGATGAGCCACGCACCCACCCATGCTGCTTCCCACATACTAGTACAACATTCAGACATCCGGATCTAGGAGATAAGCCATCGTTTTAAATCATAACTCATATTTTAATTGAACTCTGATTTATTATTTTTATTTTGATAACCCAATGTTTAATACTTAAGGCTTTTAAAGCCTAAGTATGATTTCTGGTCTCGGGTGCTATTTGGATTTTATTTTTATTTTTATGAAATAAAATCAAATGGTTTTAAAACTAAAAAAATGTTTTATTCAAAACATATATATATATATATATATATATATATTTTTTTTTTTTAACTTAAAAAGGGTCCCTTATTTTTAAATAATTAATTTCATAGGAAATTATTATATAAAAATTGGGGGTTGTTGAACAGTACAACACATTCTTAAAAAGTCATGGTGTATTCTTTTTGAAGGAAAGCTGCTTCTGTTGAAATATGTAACTAGGTTTGGTCTTCATAATTACATGTAATCATGATTTTATGTATTTGTTCTAAAAAGAAAAATAATTCTATTATTGTTATTCTTGAGTCATGGGTTTCATGCTCAAGGGAAATTTATTTCTAGGTCAAGCACCCATTGAGTGCTTCTAGGGATTTTCATTTAGTCTACAAGTCAATTAAGTCATTGTCATGTATTGAAGACCCATTTGGGCATGTTACATATTGTAAAGAAAAAAATATTTGAGTCAAACTAGATTTAAAGACCCTCTAAGACCTTGTCATGTGCTAGCAATCAAGCTAGCCTTCAAAAGGAGCAGTCAACCTATATAAAAGGAGACGTTAGCCTATTATAAGCCTATGTATAGAGAACTTTGTCCATCATCCAAGAAGTTCGATTAAGGCAAGGAGGAAGACCTAAGAAGAGTAAGGAAGATGAGGTGAATGCAATAGAAGAACATCAAAGTTTTTGATTTATTTTTGGGCTGAAATCTCACATACATGCGAGGTGAATTAGGGATTCCATCTATTACAAGAAAGTCGAATTGTAGAAGTCATTTCTTGATGTCAATATGATCTATTTTGAGGGCCGAGTTACCAAGAAGGAAGAATAGACCTCAGTGAAGGTAAAAAGGAGATTATCCTAGCTATAATCCACTCACACATGCAAGTCTGTGATAGTTGCAGGTAAGCCGAGAATTATAGAGAAGCAGGTCGAAGTTGCAGTCATCATCACAGGTCATAAATATTGATCAAAGTGAAGTTACATCAAATATAAGGCAAGTTTGACTTGGTCTTGGAGGGGTCTTGGTCAAGGGTCATAGGTCTTGGAATTCGTCAATTGAAGTTCTGTAAGAAGAGAAGAATTCTTGTTGGTTTTTCTCTCATGAGGAGAGGTTTTGGCCCTGGTTGTTTGCCTATATCTTGTGTCCTCTTGCCTCATTGTTATTTATGATTTGTTCATTGTTTGATGATAATAACTATACATATAATCAAGAGAAAGAAAAAGATAATTAAGTTAAGTAAAAATACATCAAAAACAATTATCAAAGTAAGAGAAATAACCTAATCTAGTTGCCTTAGATTTCTCAACAACTTCAGGATGCCTCTCAAATGAAGGATTATTGCATCTCAAGAAACTCCACTTTAATCCTGAACTTGATGTTGCATGGAGGTCCTTTGGGATCTAGGAACTCTGGAGGTCATGTCTCCTATAAGGACACAGAGCAAAGGAAAGACTCCAATCTAGTGTATCTATCTCAGTACAACCTAGAACCTTACATTCTGAACAAATGAAATAAGATCCTTCCATGGAGGTTAACCTATCAGAGGTAAACCATATTTTCTCTGTTCTCCAATCTAGGGTTTTGATTTGTTGATTCAATGATTTTTGGACCAGATCTGATGTGTCGCACAAGTGCGTCTTTTCAACTTGAGCAATGAAAGATGGGCCTTGGTTCTGGGGAAGAGTTGTGCTCTTTATTACCCCTTGGTTCTCAGATTTTGATGCCACAAAATTGGTGGTCTCAAAAATTCCAATATGGGTGATACTACCAAACCTCCCCCTTCCTTTTTGGCACCACAAGGTCCTAGAAGAAATCAGAAACACATAGGGTCATTAAAAAATATGGACCTCAAAAGAATGGAGAAAGGTATATTTACCTTTGCCAAAATTTGTGTGGAAATAGACCTCAGTAAAGGTTTACCTGATCAAATTCGGCTTAAACATAAAAATGTTCAGTGGACCCAATAATTGGATTATGAAAACACAACATTCAGATGTTGAATATGTTACCAAATAGGATATTTTAAAAATACATACCCAGAGGAAAAAATTATCCTAAAAAAGAAAAAGGGGTTGGCTTGCAATGTTGGATATGTGTTATATTCTTTCCACGACTAACCCCACGCGCACTTTTTTTTATACAGACCCAAGGATGGGGGCCAAACACAAGGATTGTGGGCAGACTGACCCATGGTTTTGCATGTGGTTTTGGGCGTGATGGATTTTCCCATGGTATTTTGAAAATCCAGTCAAGGGAACTATGGTTATGTTCTAATATAGGGTTAATGGATTAAGGTTTATGAATGCTTCAACATGTATATAATGTACTATAACATTGAAAGGAATATAATAAAAAATCAATTTGGTTTTCTTGATTTTCACGATTGTATATTTTTTTCTATTTTTTAAGAATTTGTCTGTAGATAATTTTTGTACAGGGTTAAAACCTACATTTGGTATCAAAGTTGTTTCATCTTCAAGGGGACACCTTTGTGGCTGAGGGGTTTATTATTTAGGCCTATGGTAGACCTTTTTACAGTGGGAGATCTGTGGGCTCAATTCTTGCGGTGAAAGGAGATGGAAAACAATGGAAAGATAGAGATCAAGAAATTTAATGGACAAATTTTTCAGCTGTGGAAGCTCAAGATGGAGGAATTGTTGGTGGACAAAGATTAGTGGATTATTGTAGATCCAAGCACGACAGTCGATAGAATATTGGGCGAAGTTAGATCATAAGGTAAAGAGCACAATATGATTGTATCTCTCAGATTTAGCATTGTTGAATGTATTAGGGGAAGTCAATCTAAGTCCCCAGTGAAGAAATTGTTTCTGCAGAAAAAGTTGTATAACCTAAGGATAAACGATGGAGACTTGGTGACAGAGAATCTGAATTCCTTCAATACTATGGTAAATTAGTTGCTATATGTTGATATTAAAATTTCAGACAAAGATAAGAACATCAAATTGTTTTGTTCTTTATGAGACTCATGGGATATTATGGTTGTTTCTATATGTAGCAATACAACTACCTTGAAGTTTGATGAAATATTCTCATCCTTGTTGTTAGAGGAGACGAGACAAAAAAATATGGAGAGCTAGAATGGAGATGCCTTGTCTATAAGAAGACAATCATAGAATATAAATAGAAATAAGTCCTCAAGTGTGAGATCTAAATCTTGAGAAAAATATGTAAAGGTTTGTTAGAAATGTGGAAAAGAAGGGCACTACAAAAAGGACTGTATATGTAAAACTCCTAAAAAAGGAAAGGGATCTGATGATGCTCCTTCTATGGAGGCGAAAACTACCTCAAATGGTGGGGATGTGTACTTGGCTTCTTCTAGTACACATGTAGGTCATGAGGTATGATTGATTGATTCAGATGCATCCTTTAACATGACTCCCCATATGGAGTGGTTCTACGAGTATGAGAAATATGATTATGGTGATGTGTTCCTAGGTGATGACACGAAGACTAGAATCATAGGATACGAAAGAGTCAAGCTGAAGTTGCAAGGTGGAAGGATTAGAACAGTTCTTTGTGTTCTACACATTCTTGCATTGGCAAAAAATATAATTTTTGTAAACAAGATGGATGATACAGGTGTAAAAACAATGTTTGAGAAATATACCTGCAATATGGTCAAGGAGCACTAGCATTGATGATTGGAGTTGATATTAGAACTCTATACAAGTTGTTGGGCAATACTGTTAGTGATGAGTGCAACAATTCTATGGTTCTTGAATGTAGAGAAAAAATATCGTAGTCTCTGGAGAAAATACTGTGTTGTGGCATCAAAGACTAGGACACATTGGAGAGAAGGGCCTTCAAATACTACATGGTAATGGTATGATAGAAGTTATGTCTTTGGTTTTTTATTTCTGTGAACATTGTGCATATGGGAAGCATAATCAGGTAAGTTTTTCTTCTAGTGGTAAGAGGGAAAAATGGATATTAGAGCTTGTGAACAATGATGTGTTTGGACCTATGTCGGTTCCATCACTGGGTAAATATGTGTACTATGTATCATTTATAGATGACTTCTCAAGGAATACATGGATATATTTCCTGAGGAAGAAATATGAAGTATTTGACAAGTTTAAATAATTTAAGGCTCTGATGGAAAATCAGATAGAGAAGAATATTAAGGTGTTGAGTACATATAATGGTGGAGAGTTTTGCAAGAAGGAATTCAAAGAGTTTTGTAAGAAGTGTGGTATAACATGATAGAAGACTACTCCATACACACCTTAGAAAAATGGAGTTGTAGAACGAATGAAAATGACGTTAATAGAAAAGGAAAGAAACATGTAGCTTTAATGGTGTTGTATTAGGGAAGGAATTCTGGGCAAAGGTAGTGGATACTGCATGTTACATGTTTAACAGATCACCTTCATCAACATTGGAGGATAAGACTCCGCATGAGGTATGGACTGGTAAGAAACCATCTCTCACATCTCAGGGTATTTTTCTATGATGCATATGTACATGTTCCAAAGGATAAAAGAACCAAGTTGGATAGTAAATATGAAAGGTGCATCTTTATTGGGTATAAGTATGGTTTAAAACTTTACAATATTTGGAACCCATAAACATGGAAGGCTATGTAAAATTGAGATGTGGTGTTTAAAGAAGTGAAATATGTTCTTAAAGATGAAGTTCTACCAAAGGAAAAGAAACCAAAGAAGATAGAGTTTGAACTGTAGGAGTAAGAATCAAGAGAGGAAGAACCACACACTCCAATTTTGAGGAGATTAGTTTGAGAGAGAAGGCATCTAGAGAGGTATAGTCTATCTGCTTTCTATTCCAAATTTCCTTTATCTATTACTAACGATGATCCTAAAACTATCAGGGAGGCAGTGGATTCATAAGATGGAAAACTCTGGAAGAAGGCCATGGTTGAAGAAATGGAAAATTTAGACAAAAATGTGACTTGGAATCTGGTGGACTTGCCAGCTGGAAGGAAATCCATTGGAAGAAAATGGTTTTTTAAGAAGAAGATGAATGAAAAAGGGAAAGTGGAGAAATACAAAGCTTGGTTAGTAGCAAAATGTTTTTCCTAGGTGTTGGGAATTGATTTTGGTGATATTTTTTTCTCTTGTTGCCATGTTAGCTTCTATTAGATGACTTCTATTTATTGTTGTTGCTTTTGATTTTGAGGTAGAAAAAATGGATGTGAAGACAACATTTCTTCACAAGGATATAAAAGAATAAATCTAAATGAAGAAACCAAAAGGCTTTGCAGTGAAGGGTAAGAAATAATTTGTATGCAGGTTAAAAAAGTCTTTGTATGGTTTAAAGCAAATCAAAATTTTCGATACACATATACAGGGAGTGGGCTTCATAAGGAGCAAAGAAAATCACTGTGTGTATTTTGAATTAACTGGTGACCATGTTATTTATTTGGTCTTATATGTAGATGATATGTTGTTAATTGGAAATGACAAGGAAATTATCTAGGATGTGAAGACCCAATTGTCCTCTCAATTTGACATGAAGGATATTAGTGTTGCAAACTATATTTTAGGCATGGAAATTAAATGAGATCAGACAAAGAGGAAGCTTTTATTAAAGTAGAGGAAGTATGTCAAGATAATATTGCAAAGGTTTAATATGGAGGATAACAAATCGGTGAAGGTTCCTATTCCTATAGGTGTAAAGCTATTTGCTAAACAATGTACCAAGACATAGGAAGAGGAAGAGGACATGTCCCATGTTCCATATGCGAGTGTAGTTGGTAGCTTGATGTATGCAATGGTATGTACCAAAGTAGACATTACAAATGCATTGGGAGTATTGAGAAGGTTTATGTCAAAACCAAGGAAGGAGCATTGGATAACAATAAAGTGGGTTTTTAGGTATTTGCATGGCACTAGTGATTATGGTTTGTGCTACTAAGGAAGACCAATATTGGACAAATTTTTGGACAATGGATGGAATTTTTGATGCAGAGTGGTCTGGAGATCTAGATCATTAAATATCTACAAGTGAGTATATGTTTAACCTATTTGGTGGAGCAGTCAGTTGGATGAGAAAGAGATAATTTGTACTATCACTTTCAATTCTATAGGTTGAATACATGGCAACCACTCATGCAAGCAAGGAAGCAATTTGGTTGTAGAGACTGTGTTCAAGTATGGGGTTGGTAAAATGAGCTATAAGGATAGATTGCAATAGCCAAAGTGTAATTATCTTGGGTAAGAGCCCTGCTTATCATTTAAAGAAAAAGAATACCGATAAAGTTTGTGAGCACTAAGAAGTTTTCTTGGTGTAGAAAAACAATGGGTGTTGTAGCCCTGGACCAATTAATATGCACTCCTGCAACCTCCTATGTGGAAAGGAAACAAAAAGTGGGGTAATATTGGGTATGTGTACAAGATTAAAACCTACACACAAAACAAAAGGATGACAACCTTCTAATCTCTACCTCATAGAAGAAGAGGAAGAAGAAACCATGAAGAACCCTCTAAATCAAGCAAGAGGGGAAGAAGCTCCAGAACATATTGACAACATAGCCCACATGCATAATGCCACAAAATCATAAAAGATCCATGCACTAGAACATCAGAAAAATGAGGCACACAAAGAAAATGGGTTGGTGGGTACAAAAAGAGTTCATGCTTATGAAAGTTTAGATTCAAACAAATAACCTCCATTGAAAACAATAAGGAGTGAACAAGAAATGGTTCAAGTAGATCAAAACTTTTGGGGATGGAAGAAGGTCCATAAAAAGAAAGGAAAAAAGAGAAATTAAGTGATTATGATCATACTTAACTTGCGAGCTTCTTATGTATTATTTTTTCATTTTTTACAGAGAATTCAACAGGCTTTGTTGGCATCATTGTCATTGATGGAAAAAGATCAAAAAATTCAAAGGATCAACAAAAGAGCGGAAAATGAAAAGGAGAAGCAAAGGAACAACAAGAGATATGACATTGTAGGTGTTGTTTGATGGCTTGGGTATGCTTGTTGTTGTTATTGATGGATGAATAATTGATGTTGACATTGTTTCTTACATATGCTTATGTTGTTGCTTGATGCTTGTTATGCTTATGATCATTGATGGCATGGCTGTCTTGGAGCTCTTATGTTACATATCCTTATTGGTCACATATGATTGTTGGTTGTTGATGAAATAATGTTGCTGCATAAATTGTTGTGATGCAAGGCAAAGACATGATGCAAGGAAAAGACAAAGACAAAGGAAAAGGTAAAGGCATGAAGAATATTGTGGTACAAGGCTATGAAAAAGACAAATGTGTGCAAAACAAAGTTGCAGAAATGTTGGCTTGCATATGTTAGGACTTTGGCTATTGTAATCTTTAAAGGTGGACTATATTAATCCATGCTACTCAAATATGTTGAAATTTATTTTATTGGCATGAAGAATATGAATGCATGTCATTTAGATATGGAGAAATTAATTTTATTTATTTTAATATTCAAGAGTTGAAACAATTTTGGACTTGGAGAGAAACACTAGGAATGCTGAATGGTTAGAGAATGAGATAATGTGAGAGTTGGTTGTAGAACTATCTGTTAATTAACTGGTACACATAGAGAGCATATGTGAAGTATATTTGAGGAGAGGAAGAAGCTGAGATAGAAATGGAGGTAAGCAAAGTTATAAACTATGCAAACCAACATGTTATTTTCTGTATGTATCAGGGGATTGTAGCCTCCTTTCAAGTTGTAGTTTGATAAAGAACAAGTTGTAGCCTGTTGTGGTAGGAGCCTCATGTGGGTTGAAGCCTGTAGAAAATATAAGGGAGTTGGAGCTTCCTTGTAAGTTGTAGTTTGTAGAAAAATTGAGGTAGAAGCCTCCTATAGGTTGGAGCCTACAAAAAATCAGATGTAATAAGGGAGTAGGAGATTTCATTTGCATCACAACAATAAAAAATTCATGGTTTTCTTTGTTTATCGGTTTGTAACTTATTTCTGGTGTTCACATAGTAAATCTGATGTTCATAATGTATTAAATTGCTCATTTAATAAGTTAAAAGAAAATAAATTTAAGGTCCATTAATGTACTAAACTAATTCACCCCCCCTCTCAGTTTAGTCAAGTTTTCATCAAGCTTCTCTTTCTGAATCCATTGAACATATACATAATGTAATTTAGTTCCTTGTTTAAAGTTGAATAAAATTAGGGGTTTTTTCCCTTTGAAAAAAAATTAATGAAAATATATGTTCGTGATTATTTCCTTCAAGAATGTAAGAAAGATATGAAATAAACCCTTGTTAGATGGTAACATGCAACATGCAACATGTAGATTGTTAATATAGAAACTAGGATAGATCCATAATTTATAAGATAATAAAAACACACAATTACTCATATGAAGTAAATAGACAAAAATATCATCTTACAAATGAAACCCAATGGAAAGATAAGAAATAAGTCCATTGCTTGTAGAATCTACTATAACTTCACCTCATTGTTTAAAAGGTCACTAGGGAAGTATCTCAATCTCTCTCGAGGGACGAGCCATCTCTCTCTCTCTCTCTCTCTCTCTTTCTTAATTTTCCTTCCTTTTGCATAAAAATGCAAACATAACTTTGCTATGAATGTGTTCTCTTTTCCTTGGTCTGGCTCCTCTTTTTATAGGCCTGAGTGGATAAGTTTTGCATGGAAAACCTTCCACAATCACTAACATGTCTTTTTAGTGGAAAAATTTGAGCTAGGGTCGATGTTTCCTTGACCATAATGCGGTAATCTTGGCATTTGAGGCTAGGTTCCGTCAAATCCATTGATCAGGTAGTCTTACGTGCAAAAATTTGCTCCGTGTGAGTTTATTGAAGAACATACGTCTGGTGTCATGCAGGAAGTAAAAGGTTACGTGGTGGATGGAACTCCACTATTTTCCTTTCCATCTTCATATCTCAGGAAGTTCTTTCACCAATAAAATCTTGTACATGCGAGATGCAATTTTCATATGGAGAACCAACTAGTATGAGCTTATCAAGGATGGAAAATTTTTCACCAACAACATGCATAAAGGAAAGTCAAAGATTTTACTAGTAAGTTCCAATCAAGCCAAGAATAAACCTATATTAGTGATCTGAATTTAAACAAGAACACAAAAAATTATAGAGATAACCATAATCATAGAGATGTAGCGGAAATAATACTTCATTTCATTAATGTAAAATACTGAAATATGCTTACAAATAGAAATGGAAATAAACCAGCTAGGGTGATGGTAGCTTATCTCTGAGAAGAGATGTGGCGGCTACATGCCTCTGAACTTTCTTACAATGAGACTCAAAGGCCTATTTATTATTGAGAAACAATGGAAAAACCTAAACATCCAAAAACCTAACCCTAGAAGATGAAACGCCAAACTGTGGGCGCTGTTTGGGTAAATTGGTACATCAACTTCCCGAGGTCGTAACTTTGTTATACGATCTCCATTTGATGCACACAATATCTTGTTAGAAAGATCTATCTGAGAACTACTACTTTGGGAAGAGAAATATTGGTCCATGGACTCATGCTACTCCCAGTTTTCCCAAAAAACGTCGTTTAGGGCCTCAAAACGGCTCTGGAAGTTCAGGACCTGAAAAATTGCTAAAAATAGTAAATTGTGCTACAATTAAGGAAACTGAAAAGCTGAAAGAAACAATGGTGGGGGTCTAAGTGGACTTGGTGGGTGGCCACAAATATCCACCTGGATCATTCCTCCCCCCTTAGGAAGCAATAGTCGCCATTGCGTTGAGTTCCTCCATGAGATGAGGAAACATCTGTTGAACTTGGTCCCTAGTGAGTCACTTGCCCTGGTGAAGGAGTTGGCTTGCTTTGACAACTCGATACAATTGGATATTCTACTGGCGAGTGTGCTTGATTTGTGTGTCCATGATCCGATCAGTTGCAGCTTGTTCCATGCAATCTGGATTTAACTCTGTGGGTGTGAGCTGTTTTGCAATGTTGGATGTGTCTAGTAATGGTGGAAAGTATGGCCGAAGGCGGTCCACATTGAACACTGGGTGCAGGCCAAGGAATGGGGGAATGCTGAGCTCAAATGCATTGTCTCCCACAACCTTGGTAATGGTGTAAGGACCATATCGGAGTGGTCTGAGTTTCCTATAGGCTCCGGTAAGGCATTCCTTTTGCAAATGCAACCAAACTTTGTCGCCCACCTAAAACTTGTGCGACACCCAATGTTGATCATGTCGCTGCTTGTACTTGGCATTTGATTTCTCTAGAATGTCATGGACCTGCTGGCAAATATATTGGATGTGCTCAATGAAGCTATTTGCCTTATCTATTTCGGATTGGACATGAGCCAAATCTGCGTGAGTAGCTGCAAATGGCATGGCCACATCAATGGGACATAGTGGATGGAAGCCCAAGCCCACTTGAAAAGGGTTGTGGCTAGTTGAGCTGTGGAGAGCCCAATTGTAGCTGTGCTAAACATAGGGGAGGCTCTCATCCCATGTGTGTGGATGCTTTGAGTTGTACATTCACAGAATGTGTACGATCATCCTATTCACAACCTCTGTTTGGCCATCAGTTTGAGGTTGGAAGGCTATGGACTTAGTGAGTTTGGTGTCCAACATCGACCAGAGACTGGACCAAAATGTACTGAGGAACCTGCTATCCAGATATGAGCTAATAGACTGTGGGATCCCAAAGTGTACCCAAACTCATTCAAAGAAGAGTTTAACAATGGATTTTGTTGTGATATTCTTCTTGTAGGCTACCATAATGGCCATCTTTGAGAACCTGTCGACGACCACAAAAACACAGTCGTTTCCATGCTTAGTGGAAGGAAGGCCTGACATGTAATCCATGGAGATGGATTCCCAAGGTCAACTAAGGGTAGGTAGTGGGGTATATAGGCCTTGCTTCTTGATAGTCAGTTTGGCAATGGCATAGGTAATGCATGATTTGATGTACTTCCCGACATCCTGTCGAAGATTCGGCCAATAGAAATACTTCTGCAGTACTACCACCATTTTCTCAACCCAGAAATGCCTAACAGCCTGACTGTAGTGTGCTTCCAAAATCATCTTGGCACGCTCGCTTGAAGGAACAAAAAGGCGACCTAGGTGGCATAACAGGGCATCCTAGACATGAAAATCTGGAACATGCTAACCCTCCAAGAGTGTCTGGTATGTGTGGCCGAAATCTAGGTTGCTTTTGTAGAGAAGTGGCCAATCATAAGTCTCATGCCCACAAGAGTCGAGCATGGTGGTTAACGCCATGATCGATGGTCGACTGAGGCAATCTGCAACATTATTGGTGCTGCCCTTCTTATACTTGATATTCAAATGGAACTGTTGCAGGCATGTGGACCACTTCTGATGGCGATCATTCTGCAATTTCTCTTGGTTCTGTATGAACTGCAGTGGTCGGTGGTCTGTGTGGATGAACGTTTCCTTCTCCAAAATGTAATGCTTCCATTGTCGGCAGGCCTGCACAATGGAATACATCTCTTTGTCACAAGTGGGATACTTCCGGACTATGTTTGAAAGTGTCTCACTGTGATATGCCATTGGATGCCCGTGTTGAGTAAGGACTGCCCCAATAGCATAGTCAGAGGCATTTGTCTCGACCTCAAATGGTTGTTGCAAGTCTGGTAATGCAAGCACTGGTGCCGAGCAGAGGCGATCTTTCAACTCTGTGAATGTCTTCTGTTGAGATTCAGACCAAAATAATTTTTCTTTCACTCCTCCCTTGGTGACATGACTCAATGGCCAAGTGATATGAGAAAACCCCAACACGAACCTACAGTAGAAGTTGGCAAGACCTAGAAAGCTACGGAGCTCTATCAGAGTGGTTGGAGATGGCCAATCCAAAATGACTTGGATCTTGGCTGGATCTACATGCAACCCCTGTTCATCAATAATGTATCCCATATACTAAACCTGGGTCATGCCAAAAGTGCATTTCTCCAAATTGGCACATAACTTGTGTTACCGCAGTGTTTGAAGAACTTTTCGGATGTGGTGGAGGTGCTCTTCCCAACTCTGGCTGAAGATCAAGATTTCATCCAAGTATACCACTACAAATGAGTTGGTGAATGGCTGCAAGATGTCATCCATTAGCCTCATGAAGGTTGCAAGAGCATTCGTCAATCCGAAAGGCATAACCAACCATTCGAAAAGGCCCTCCTTGGCTTTGAAGGTAGTCTTCCACACATCAGAGGGTTCGATTGGTACCTGGTGATATCCTGACTTCAAATCGATCTTGCTGAATATTTGCCCCCCTTCAGTTGGTCCAGGAGGTCATCAATCCGTGGGATCGGGTACCTATTACAGACAGTGATCTTGTTCAGCGCCCGATAGTCAATAAAGAGTCTCCAAGTCCCATCCTTCTTCTGTACGAACACGATCGGGCTCCCACAGGGTGATGAACTCAGATGGATGTGACCTTTCTGTAGCAGCTCCTAAATCTTCCTCTTGATTTCATCATTCTCTAGAACAGAGCGCCGATAGATTGGTCCATTGGGCAGCGACGCACCTGGGGTCAGATCAATGGAGTGCTAGACCTGACAGTGCAAAGGAACCCTTGCGGGGGAGGTGAAGATGTCCTTGTACTCCTCCACGACCTTGTCCATATGTAGTTGTCATGTGGAGGGGCCCTGTCTGGAGGTTGTGGCCACCATCTTATTCTTTCCTTGAGGGCGTATCATCAGGAAAGCAAATTTTCCACTGTTGGAAATGAGCTTACTGCATTTTTTGTAGTAACCAAAGAGATGGTGGTAAGCGGTGCTACCTCCAGTATCCTGTACAAATTATTTCCCAAAGTAACAATAACAACACGAGGCCATGATTCATACACAACATGTCGCTTCCACAAGTATGATTGTCCTAATAATACATCACAAAATTCAAGGGGAGCAATGTCACACAATACCTCATCCGTGAAGGGCTTGATGTTGCATGGAAGGCAACAATGTTGGCTCACGCGAAGATCGTGTCCTTGGTGAAGCCACCCGATGGTGTAGGTTGTGGATGTGCTATGGTCGGTAAGCCCAGCCGCTTCACGACCTCTTCCAAAATGAGGTTATTTTGGCTCCCGCTGTCGACAATCAACTATAGCGGGGAGCCCTTTACCCACATTTGGGAGTGGAAGAGACGCTCCTCCTCCTCTGGATTTTCGGGTTCCTCCTTCTGGATCTTCGTGGTGGCAATGGTGGCGTTGGGCTTTGCATCGATAATCTGCTTCCCTTTGTCATTCCCCTTGTCAGGTTTTGACTCAGAGTCAGAGCATGCATCTAATTCTGAAACCTTTAGCTTGGCCACTAGTGACTGCTTGGCTTGACACTCGCTTGTGTCGTGAGTGGAGCTCTTATGGAACTCACACCGCTTTCCCATGTCCTTTTTCAGCTTCGCAACGCTGTTCTTTGCTTGCAGCTTTGGCGGGTTGTCTCGGGTTGCCCCGCCTTGGATTTTTCCTTTGTTCTGTGGTTTGGGGGCACCTTTGCCTTGCTTCAAATTCGCAGATCCAAAGCCTCGCTTCTTCTGTTTAAAATTTTGATCGACCTTGATGGCATATCGGTATGCCGTGCCGAGCGAGGAGATGTTCAAGAATTTTATTTCTTCTTGGATGTACTTGTGTAGGTAGCCACGGTATTTGAGTACCAAATGCTACTCCGAATCCTTGATACCCAACTTTGTGCGAAGGGTATGGAAAATATTGGTAAACTCCGGCACGTCTTGGTCCATTCCCTGCCGTAGCGTGGTCCACTTTATACATTGATCCTCATAGCTTCTGACAGGGTAGTACTGCTCCTTGATGGCATCCCGGAATGAATTCCAAGTGGGTGCGGTTGAAAATAGTGAGCCTGTACTTTCATCCTTTTGCTCGTAGTAGGTTTCCAACCAGTCCTTGATGTGGGGGGCTGCTTTGAGAAGAGTAAAAATAATTTTTTCCCAACTGGGAAAATCATGAACAGAAAAATAACCCTCTAGCTGATTTAACCATTTATCGATGGCATCTGCATTTATCTTACCCTCGAATATGGGGATTTCAAAATTAACTTGTACCTTAAATGGTGTGGCGTTTCTAGAGTAGCTGTTGGAAGCCAATGCATCACCCCTGGGTAGCCGTTGAAGGATTTGGGCAAAGCTGTCCATCATCACGTTCCTTTGTCGCTCGAGGGCTTCTTCGAGCAAGATTTTGATAGGATCTCCTGCCCCCTCGTCTTTCTTTTCATTTTCCATGGGAGGCCATCGGGATTTGTGAGGCTGGTATTGCAAAGGTTCGACCAGTTCAAGCCCTAACTCCTTATATCCTGACCTCGTTGGGGACATGCAAAGAAAAACAGAGAAAAAAGTAGACCGCTCTGATATCACTGATCTGAATTTAAATAGGAATGCAACAAATTATAGAGATAACCATAAACACAAAGATGCAGCGGAAATAATACTTCATTTCATTAATGTAAAATACTGAAATATGCTTACAAACAGAAATGGAAATAAACTAGCTAGGGTGATGGTAGCTTATCTCTGAGAAGAGATGTGGTGGCTACATGCCCTTGAATTGTCCTACAATGAGGCTCAAAGGCCTATTTATTATTGAGAAACAACGGAAAACCCTAAACATCCAAAAATCTAACCCTAGAAGATGAAATGCCAAACTGTGGGCCAGGTTTGGGTAAATTGGTTCATCAACTTCTTGGGGTCGTAACTTTGGCATATGATCTCCGTTTAACGCACACAATATCTCGTTAGAAAGATCTATCTGAGAA
Source organism: Pinus tabuliformis (assembly GCA_031772625.1). Lineage (NCBI taxonomy): Eukaryota > Viridiplantae > Streptophyta > Pinopsida > Pinales > Pinaceae > Pinus > Pinus tabuliformis. Next base: position 117,232,370 of record CM062819.1, read on the forward strand.
CTACAACTTTGGGAAGAGAAACATTGATTCATGGACCCATGTTACTCTCGGGTTTCCAAAAAACGTCGTTACCTCAAAATAACTCCGAAAGTTTAGGACTTGAAAAACTGCTAAAATAGTAAACTGTGCTATAAGGAAACTAAAAAGCTGAAAGAAACTATGGTGGGGGTCCAAGTGGATTTGGCGGGTGGCCACCAATATCCACCTGGATCAATAAGAGTCAGTAAGAGCAAAGGCACCCTTGGAGGAGTGTTCTAAGAAACAAAAGCATCAAGTGGAAGAGTTGTTACAGGTATACATGGATGCGTTCCAAGAGCCTAAATGGTTACCACCCAAGAGGGAGGTGGAACATGAGATATAGATATTTTTGAACTCCCCATTTCCACACACTGGGCTATACATTCAATTTTCTATAGAGGCAAATGAGGTGAAGAAAGAATTGGCGAAGCCAGTGGAAGAAAGTGTCATTTGACATAGTACATTTTGTGAATGTTACCTCACATAGACATCACTTTGGTGGTAGTGTGTCCAATTCTAAACGAAACAAATTTGTGTAAACAAGAATTTCTATTTAGACCTCCTGAATTTGTTGGGTTTTATGTAGTGAGTGGTATCTCATAGGGGTTTTATGTAGTGATTGATATATCATAAGTCCATCTTCTAAGAGATGAAATGAGCACCTATGATATCATAGGTACATTTTGTATTTAAGATCTATGTTTATTCTGAAGTTATCTTTTTTATTTATATGTATGTATATTTCTTTTGCTTTACATTTTATATCTTTCTACAATGTTTCTAAAACATAAAATACATTGTTTTCAAAACGTTTTACTCAATATTTTGCAGGGGCTAGCAATTGTATTTATATAGTCTCCAATTTGGTGAAGTAGGTAATTTATTTTGCAACAACAAAATATGAGCACTCATGAATTTGAGCTTTTAATAGTGGTCTATAGTAGCCAGCTTCGAATATGTATGGTTATGTCTTGAGTTACATTTAACCAACATTTTCTCTTATTTTCTCCTTTTCAACTCAACTCCTAATCATAAATGCATGGACTATCTAATATCGAATTCAGAAGCTTAAGTATCCATGTGAAATACTTGAATGAAATAACAAAAGATACCATTATCTCATTGGAAATGTAGGTCTCTAAGATGCTTTTGACAGGTACACAAATGAAAAAAAGAAATTTAATCTTTCTGAGCTTTCAAAGAAATTTGTTAGAGGAAACGGACAAACAAACTTACACATCCCCTCAGATTGTGTTGTAGAATGAGCCTTTTTTGGGTTCAAGTACTTTCTAACTTTCATTGATGACTTTTGTAGATAGTTTTTGTTTCATGTTTACTCTTTTCCCTTGAAATTGTAGATTAGAGTTTGGAACTACAATATACCTTAATTTAAAGTTGCATTTAAGTTTTAAATTTTAATAACCAAACTTAAAACCTAATATTAGCAATCTAGCTATAAACTAAAGGAGTTTATGACCTCAAATAAATAAGGATAATTGGGTGTTATATTTGGGTGAATTCTCATAGTTAATCACAGACATTTGCTTGTGTCGACATTTTTAACTCATCGTGAAAAAAGTAAACAATAATCTAAAACTAAACCTATCTCAGTACGAGTTGATCTACTACTACTTGGACTAACTTTGTCAATTATGGTTCTTAAATTGAATCCATTGAAAAAGATAAATTTCAAATTGATTAGTTTATTGACCTGGTCTTTTAAGTGAAGTATTAGATCCATTACTAATTAGAATTAATTTCAAACATCTTTAATTAGGTTTAGTGATTAGAGAGCCTCAACTATTTTAGATTTAAAATTATTATGAATGGTTAGTTAAAAGAGAGTGATTCACAACAAATCTAAGTAATATAGGTGGAAATTCCATATCGCTAAGTAAAATATGTGAAAATTCTATATCCTTGCATTTTATGAAATTGTATACATTTGATTTACCTATGTAAATTGCTATGATGTGAAAATAATAAAAATATTATCTTAGTAAAAAATTACAAAATTCCAATGAAGCAATTGAGATGAAAAATGAAATGATAAATTGAAAAGAAAATCTTCAATAAGAAGAAAATAAAGTACATTAAAGAATTTTTTGTTAGAGGAAAAAAGATAAGTAATTTCATTCATAATTAAATGAAAAATTTACATTTTGCATATACACTTCGAGAGTATATTAGTGAAAAATATCCAATCAAGAGGCTATACAATGAAAGCTTGTGAGTAAAACTGTTCATGCACATAAACTTGTGAAAACACAAAAACAATATAAACTATCCATGAGAGTGCAAAGTGCATAGCGGCTCCAAACTAGGAAATTTTGCAGTGCAAAGAGCAAGTGATAACAAAAAAAAAAAAACAAGTATAAGAACCTATCTGACCATATGCTTCAAAAGTAATAACATTATCCATGAAGGTTCATCAAACCACTAATAACTTAAAGCCAAAAAAAAAATTAAAATATACATTAAAATGTGTATGCATTTAAGAATTACAAAAATAAACAGAAAAAAATAAATAAAAACTCTACAAAATAATTATAAATCCATAATAAACATATTCTTCACTAAACTAACATATATTTCAACAATTCCATCCTAAATAAAATAAAAATAAACCATGTCTTAAAAAAAACCATTAACCCATTATGAATACAAAAGAAAATAGAACTAATTGAGAGGTAGAAAGTTAGAAACTAACACTGAACCATAATATCTTTAAAAGCATCAAGAGTGTATACAAAATAAAATATGAAGTAGTAAATTACAAAGAAATTCCCATATCTATAAGTAAATCCATCTTCCATCTTATGGATGGGAACTAATGATGTTAAATCCAACAATATTTAACCCCAATACAGTATTGAGTATTGATTAAGCTAAAAAATACATCACGGTTAAGATGGGAACCAATGATATTAAATCCAACAATATTTAACCACCGATACATTATATTGATTAAGCTTAAAAAATAAATCACAAGGAAATTCCCATATCTATAAGTCTCTTATGTTCAATCAATATTCCAATGTTCATTGGATGGGAACCAATGATATTAATAAATCCAACAATATTTAACCACCAACACAGTACTGATTAAGCTTAAAAAATGAAGCAAGCCAGCCAAGGGTTTCATAGTAAAAGTGGTGTCAGTGAAAGTCAAAACTACATATCAAATGAATTGAGAAAAAAAAATAGAAATGCGAAATCAAGTAGTCGTGAATTTTGTGACGACTTTGGTGCCCAAGGGGACAACATGCTTAGCGATCTCCCCAGGAAGAATGAGTCTCACTGCAGTTTCGATATCCCGAGAAGTAATGGTTGGCTTCTTGCTGTACTGTGCGAGCCTCGATGCCTCGCTTGCCAATTTCTCAAACATTGTTAGAAAATTATATATTACAAAGCAATGGAACACATAAAATATTGCAGAAATATAAACACAGAAAACGCATAAAACAAGAGAGACACAGATATACGTGGTTCACCCAGTTTGGGCTATGTCCACGGAGAAACAACCAGTCCTTCTTTTATATTATTGTCTAGCAAACTGAAGAGATACAACCTACAACAGATCCACTGTAACTCCATCTTCGCTCACAATATCCTCTCTCTTCCTCACTCAGAATACAGATACACATAGACGCAATACAATTCCCTCATATATAGTGAGGGGTTGCCTTCTAGGGAAAAAAACCCTAAACTAAACATAACTTCTACCATCAGATCATCCACCTAATGAATGGCCCAGATTGACTAGAAATTACTAGACTTTTACAAGGCACTTTTACATCTATTTTTATCTTCGGGGGCACTGCTTCCAAAACCCCGCCGGGGGACCGCTGGCCCCCATATCCCCCAGTCGGGGGGGATTAGTCCCCCCGAACCCCCATAGCCACACCTTTCTCTGCCACCTCCTTCTTCTTCTCACCCTTGGGCACCATTGCTCCAGTGATCGAGGCATCCATGGTCCAGGCGTCCGACTCAGACCGCACAGAACTCAGACCTCCCTCACCCTGCCTTAAACTGCCCTGAAGCACAACAAGATCATCCATCCCAAACTCTGTTTGAGTGCTTGCTGTAGAAAAACATTTCGGAGGGCTCGGCCTTCGCCCTATTACCAAGGGACATGTTTTGTAAATATGGCCAACCTCATGGCATCTCTGGCACCTAAAGCGATTTCCCTCATAATCTAGCTCCTGCTATCTGATAATGTCACCCATCTGAAAGCAATAACTCTCCACCAGGCCTTCTCTGGTATCCAGATGGACTAGAATTCTGGCCATTGCCAGACAGCCCGAGTCCAGGTATGATCTATCATGTTCAAGGTAAGTGCCCAAGTCATCACCTATACACCAAAAAATGTCTTCAGACCATAATTGCAGTGGGAGCCTCGGCAAATGAACCCATATCGGCCCCGCACCCAGGTTTTCCTTCTCCGGGTCAAAAAGAGGTGACTAGTGTTTAAGCAGGACGGGGATCATTTGAAGATGCCAATAGCACGTCAACACCCAATTAACCTATTTCGACTCTAAAAAGATAAGGGTGAACCAACCCCTGGACATCAACAAAATTGTAGGAAGCTACTCCAACACATTACCCCATACCTCCATTGTCCATCTCTTCAAATGACCTGGGGAGTAGTTCCTACCTTGGACCCTGCCCACCAGCACTGTGCTTTTTGTCAAAGCCACTTTTTCCATGTCTACGCCTTCCCCGAACACTAACAATCGACCCCTCTCTCTTGATTTTGACAACTTTGATTTCTTTCCAACCTTCTCCTTTGAGCCAAAGCCTGAAACTTGCTGCCGTTCGACCCCTAGAGGGTTATCATCCGAGTCCGAGGCATGGGTCTTGTCCACCTCGATGTCCTTGTTCGCTATGCCGTCGAAACATTCGGAGGACAGAGTGCTGCTCCCTGGTGATATGCTTGTAAAACCTTCCTGAAGAGTTTTGACCTGCTAATAGGAGGTTTCGTTGCCACTTGAAACTCCACATGATCATTTGAGCCAAGTCCCAGACCCCCGGTCCCTATCACCAGAAAACCCTCTCTATTCTGAAAACCCTCAGCACCGTGGTTTTGCTCACTCCACATTAACAACTCTGACGACGATGGTATTGAAAGAAAGGGCGAGCTTGTGCCTTCTCAAAGGTTTATAAACCCCTCAGAAACCGCCCTGGCTGGTTGAACGAGGCCTATGACCTGTAAAGACTCCTCAATATCAGCTAAATCCGACACTAAATCACTTACTTGATCTTCTGGTGGAGTGGGTGATGTTGGTCTAAGCCCAACTCATGATTCCACCCAGATGTCCAAATTCGTTAGACTGTCTGAGGAGTAATTGTCTAATTGCTCCTCAAAATCCTCCTTCATTCATGCAAACCACAACTTAACAAAGGTAAAAAGACACCTTTGTCTTGGGAAACAACGAGATACTCAGGTCAAACCCCATAAAAAACCACCTTGAAACCCTTCACAAACTCCCATTTCCCCACCGAGACTACCACGACAGCTCGAGAATCTTAGCCAACAAGGGAGCTGCACCAGTAAAATATCATGGTAAGTGGTAAAAAACGGTTTGAGCAAAGTTAAACTCTGAATGGTCCAGGTGTAAACCCTCAAAACCTAAAATTGTCGCCACCATTATAAAGAATCGATTAAATAAGACTTTCCTCGTTGACCCAAATGTAACCAAGTGCGCATAGAGGCGTCAGTCCCATACCCCATGGGAGTCCTTAACCAGAAGTCGGGCGGATGAAAATTACTCTAGGTGAAAACCTAGGTCCAAAGTCGAAACCCATTTCCATCGTTTTTGAGAAAAAATCGCCAAAGCTCTCCGATTTTAGTATAAATTATAGATATCACCTTACAACACTCTACCAAAGGAAGTGCTAAAAACTTCTTTAATTAAGGGCATGAAATATGAATGGATAGAAACACTCGATTTAATGGGGAAAGGTGATATTTCCTAAGAAGAATATGACGATATTATTAAGATGTGTATCAGGTCCCCGCGAGGAAGTATGCAGACCAGATCTAGAATTTAGGACTCTTACCAGAACCACCAAAACTCCCGGCGGGGGTGTAAGTCGAGCAGAGATTGGTAACATTTTAGAATATTTTAAAATTGATATCTTGGGCACAATAAATACACGGTTGGATTTTTTACAGGCCAAGTAGAAACAAGCTGAGGCGGAACAGGATCTAGCCATTTTTTGTCCTTGTTGTTGGAAGAAAAACAATAGAAGGGAATGCCTACTAGATATGGTCAAAACATGTGCTATTTTCACCAAAGATCATTCGACAGAACGATGTCCATCACTCCCACGATTAAAATTTGTGTTTAAAAAAGTTGAGGAAGACCCATAACCAACATATCTTATGACACAATGATGAAAATGGCAGGCCCGTACTTTGGGTATGATGCTAGATCCATCTCTACTTTATTTTTATTCTGGACAGTATGTTCAACAAAAGATTCCTGGATCCACATGGAAAGGACAGACACCTTTTAATTCCACTTGGCAATCCCAGCCCTATGCTGCACTTGTTGGGTTGTGTTATATTCTTTCCACGACTAGCCCACATAGTTAACTGGGGAGTTAGAGGGGGGGCGGAGCCCCCCTTCATTGCGTTGATTGTGTAGCAGGGAGGGGGGGGGGGTCACAGGGGGTTTGAGGTGTACCCATAACCCCAATTTATGGGGTCCAGGGTAGCGCCGCAGAAAATTTTGGTTTTGGACCCTATGGTAGGTTGGGCAGACCCACCTATGGTTTTGTGCATGATTTTCGCACATGTTTTTTGGACGCGATGGTTTTCGGCCCATGGTATTGGATGCGATGGTTTTCAGTTCATGGTATTGGATGCTTTGACATGTATAAATATGTATTATAACATTGAAAGGAACATAATGAAAAATCAAGCTGGTAGTCCCGATTTTGGGATCCAGGGGAAAATCTCTGTGTATATGTGTTCTATGTGTTATGCTCTCGCATTGTTTATTTTCTGTGTTTTAGAATTCGTATGCAGGTAATTTCTATATGGGGTTAAAACCTACAACACCTCCCTGGCCAAATCAACCATTTATTAGGCCTATATGTGAAAATAAACAATATTCTACCCCTTCATGGAAAAATCCAACCAATAACACATATTCTTTATAGTGGACGAACTCATTTGCACAAAACTCAATGTGGCCTCAAAACTGGCAGTGCCCTGTAGGACCAATCAATCTTCCTGTCAGAACACTACCCCAGTCACAACCATCGTTGCAAGCCCCATTTCAATTACCCCTGAACTCCCAACCCCCAATACGCCCACAATTACCTGCTCAACCAAATCCCAATCCAAACAATAGACCTGTTCAATATTTACAAATTGTTGAAAGTTTAGATCATGAAATAAACCCCCTTGAATGTAATGAATTACAATTGAGATCTGGATGAGTTATCTTCCCAGAAGGTGATAAATCTAATCAAGAACAGGAAGGTAATGAAACTCATATTGAGGAGCAGCCCGTAGCAGAACATACTCCTCCAACTGTAATCATTTCTGAAACATAACCAGTGGACGGAGTGACCAAGCAACAAGGTTTTGATAAAATTAAAATTGCTACTTCCCCATTCCTTGAGAGACTTACATTGATTAAACCAACCATTCATCCTAATTTTGATCTTGTAGGGGAATTAAAAAAAAAATGTATAAAAACTTTCTCCTCCATGCTATACGAGACGCTGCAATTTACGCTAAAACGATTAAATACTTGTGTGGAAAAAAGCCTGGGAGGAAACCTAAAGATCCACCTAAAGTCCACATCATAGGGACATTATCTGCACTCATCTTAGGAAAACATATACCTGTAAAGTATGATGACCCCGATAATCTAGTAGTAACCATCCAAATTTAGGGTCGCAACTTCCCAAATACCTTGGTGGACTTAGGAGAAGCTATAAATATTTTAACTCTGGAAACCTCTGGTATTCTGGGTATCACAGTTTTGAAACGAACTTCAAGCTTATTGGAATTAGTCGACAGATCAGTAGTCAAGCCAAAAGGTACTCTAGAAGACATTATCATCTCTGTGGACTCCTGTGAATACTGGGTATACCTTTTGGCTATAATTCCAATGAATAGATTGGATGGGCACCCTCTGATATTAGGAAGGCCATGGTTGGAAACAATAGATGCATATATAGGATGTCAGAGTAGGAAATATGACAATCACCAAAGGAAATGCCATCAAAAACCTTATCTTATGTCTGCCTGCTAAACCCAGCCCACCTATTGGAAACAATCAACCATGCCCGCACAAATACCATGAGGAAAATATGCATTCTCCTCATACCTTAGACGAAGCCCTTGAGTTTAAAAGTCAGACTAAAGATGATATAATTAATGGCTTCATTAACAAACCTTCTACTGTGGGGAATCCAACATGTCAAATCTTGAAAGCTATACTTGATAATGAAGCCCAGGAAGATACGCTATAAATGCCAAATAATGATCATATACCTACAATTGTTGTCCATAATAACATTCCAATTGAAATTGAACCTAGTAAAACCCTCAATATTAATGCCAATCTTGATGACTACAGGGAACTAAACAAAGCTACTCAAAAAGACCAGTTTTCCCTTCCATTTGTAGACCAAGTCCTTGACACTCTTGCTAGGAAGAAATTCTTCTCCTTCCTGGATGGTTTTAGTGATTATAACCAAATTTAGATCGCTCCCAAAGATTAAGACAAGACCACATTTACCTGCCCATGGGGAACATTTTCATATAAAGTTTTACCGTTTGGGTTGTGTAATGCTCCAACCACTTTCCAGAGGGTGATTTTGAGTATATTTTCTGATTTGATTAATGAAGGACTTGAGCTGTATATGGATGAATCTACTCCATATGGTGATGAATTTGATAAGACCTTAAAGAACTTGGAAAAAGTACTTGAATGGTGCATTGCTACCATATTATGCTTTAGCCATGAAAAATGCAATATGATGATGACTGAAGGTGTAGTTCTGGGACATTACATTTTTGCTACAGTTTTTCAAGTAGATCTTACAAAGATTGAGGTAATTCTTATGTTATCTACTCCTTGTACACTAACCAAGGTACGTAGTTTCCTTGGATACGCTGGGTACTACCATAGATTTATAGCATATTTTTCAAATATAGTTGCACCATTATATGTTTTAACAGGAAACGTTGAATTTGAATAGATTGAAAAATGTGACGTAAATTTTGCAGAAGTTAAAAAACTGGTCTCAGCAACCCTTGTGTTAAGAGGACCAAACTTGGATTTTCCTTTCCATATTTCATTAGATGCATTGGACACAGCAATAGGAGTTGTCCTAGGGCAGGAAGAAAACAAGAAACCTTACGCCATCTACTATATCAACAAAAATCTTACACCAACATAATTAAGTTATACAGTGGCAGAGAAAGAATTTTTAGCTGTTGTATATTCTATTAATAAATTTTGTCATTACATAATAGGATATCCATTTTTCTGTACACTAACCATTCTTCTATTAGATACTTAGCTAGCAAACCTCTTACTAATGGCTGAATAACTCAATGGTTGTTGTTGTTACAATAGTTTGATATTACTATAAAGGATCATCCAGGAAAAGAAAATCTCGTTGTAGAATTCTTGTCCAGAGCACCTAAAATAATTGATCCATCACCAGTGGATGATCAATTCCCAGATGATCACCTATTTTTCGTAACACTCAAGACACCCTGGTATGATGATGTGGCAAACTACCTAGCTGCAGGGAAATTATCAACGCATTTTTCACACAGGGATAGGAAACATATCGTTCACCACAATGCATGATTTTCCTGGATAGATATATATTTCTTCCACATGATATCTGACTTTCAAATTCACAGATGCATCAGAAAGGACAAAATTTATGACATTCTCAAGGCCTATCATGATGAACCCTTCGTTGATCGCATAAATCAACACAAAGTACTCCAGATGGGCTATAATTGGCCCACAATATTTAAAGATGCCAAAAAGTATGTCCAGAGCTCTGATAGCTACAAGAGAATGGATCGTCCCATTAAAGTTGATGAGATGTCTTTATAGCCACAAATTGTAATACAACCCTTTGAAAGATGGGCATTGGATTTCGTAGGCGCCTTCAATCCACCATTGAATCAAAAGGCATAGAAGAAGCAGTCATTAGTTTCTTATTTGAACTTTTCATGTGATACAGATTGTTGAGAGAAATAATAAGAGACGGGGGATCACAATTCACTACTCATAAGATCTTTGCCACCCTGCAGAACAACCATATTAAGCACAAAGTTACTTCTCCTTACCGTCCTCAAGCAAACAGAAAGGTAGAAAGTACCAACAAGGTTTTGGAGGAAATTCTGATCAAAACCGTATCTGCGAACCGTCGAAACTAGGCAACTAAACCCTCACAAGCCTTATGGTATTATCAGACAACATGGCATAACACCAATGACCAGTCATCATACCACCTTGTCTTTGGTAAGGATCCAATCTTTACTATTGAGTTCGAGATAAATACTCTCAAAACTTTGAAAGAAGTTGAACTGGACTTCACAAAGGCACAAAAACATCGCTTACAACAACTTAATGAGTTGGATGAAATATGTCTATCATCTTTTCAATGTACAATGATTATTAAACAACAAAGGGCCAAATGGCATGAACGCCTCATTAAAAAGAAGACGTTTCCAAAAGGAAATTGGGCGTTGTTGTACAACTCTAGATTTCAATATTTTCCTGGAAAACTTTAGACAAGATAGTTAGGAACCTACGAAATTACTGAAGTCTATGACAATGGTACATTGACCTTAACCACTATTGATGGTTCCAACATCTCTTTTCTCGCTAACAGACATCGATTACTCCTGTATCATCATCTGCTCACAAGAGAGTCTTTTTGCCATCAGATAAGTAATGATTCCAATTTCCAGATTGTAGCTAATTGGGGAGCTAACCCAACAACTACATCCACTTGAGTTTTTGAAAAATATTAGCATGTTGTACATAATATATATATTTTTGTGAAATTTACGGCCTTAAAAATAAAATAAAAAGAAAAAGAATAAAAATAAATATATATACATGGGTTTTTTAACAATAATAAACTAAGGAAAAAAAGGGGTTGCTAATTTGATATCAGCTTGTTGTTCCTTTTTTTCACAGTTGTTGTTCCTTATGGTTGCAGTCATTGTTCCATCATTGTTGTTTCCTTAGATCATAGCTGTTGTTCCCTTTTATAACAACTTCCTATTCCTTTTTGTCACAATTGTTGTTCCCTTTGGTCGCAGCCGTTGTTCTGTCAAAGTTTTTTCCTTTGGTCACAACTGTTGTCCCCTTTTATAGCATTTTGCTATTCCTTTTTGTCATATTTGTTTTTCCCTTTGGTCACATCCGTTGTTCCATCACTGTTTTTCCCTTGGTCACAACTGTTGTCCCCTTTTATAATAACTTGTTGTTCCTTTTTCTCACAGTTGTTGTTCCCTTTGGCCGCAGTCGTTGTTCTGTCACTACTATTTCCTTTGGTCACAGCTGTTGTTCACTTTTATAACATCTTGTTGTTCCTTTTTATCACAGTTGTTGTTTCCTTTGGTCACAATAATTGTTTCCTTTTATAACAGTCTTTGTTCCCTTTTATCAAAGTTGTTGTTTCCTTTTGTCACCCATTGTTCCCTTTTATAACAGCAATTGTTCCCTTTGGAAACAATTGTTGTTCCTTTATTTACAGTTGTTGTTCCTTTATTTACAACCATTGTTTCGTTATGATTGCCACTTCCTTGATTCGTTTTGTGATTTCGAAGCAATTTTTTCCTATATCATGGTGACAAACATTATGTCGTCCTAATCATACCTTATGAGAATATTTTATTTGATTTCACAAACTCTATCAATCTTTATTTTAGCAATCCTGATATTGTAAGTAACATAGATTTTTCATGATACATCACCTTGATTTCCACCAAGGGTTTTTTTTTTTCTTTTCCCCATATAGCCTGGTGACCTCCTTAACAAGTAAAGTTGTGGTAAGAAAATAACAAATTAAGGTGAAAATTGTTACAATACTTTTTACGCCATCCCTAACTTTGAAGGAGTTGATGAGCCACCCCATTCTCTGATATTTCATTATGGCCAAAAAAATAAAACCTATAAAAACAAGGAAGTGAGAAAATATTTTCACCAAAAGAATAGGAGGTCTCATCACAAGATGGCCTACCATGATCATAGGACTTGATAAAGAGACATTGCCACTATAGTCACCAAGCCGGGGTAATTTCCTTTGATACTTTAATTAAAGGGCAAGAGGTCTCATCACGAGCCATCTTGTTTGCTTTGTTAAGATCTAGTGAATGGAATTACTATTAACTGATTACCATGTAAGAAAAATGGTCTTTTGAGGATTTTTTTTAGCAAAATAGAGTCATGAATTTTTAGAAGAATGGGATACTGGCATATCAAGGGGTTAATAGGAAACCCTGTCGAGGATATGGACGCCTTCTGGAAAAAGAGGCTATGCCGGTGGTATTGAAATATATTTGAAATCACCATATAAATATTTTTCCATTTTGACTTCACTTTTTAATAAATAAAGGGGGAACCACCAAACCGTTATGGAAATATGTCATAACACTAAGGCAGTAATTTAAGCTTGTATGAACAACTATCTATCCTTATATATGAGGAATTCAATTTTAAAATATTTTTCTAAATCTATTTTTAATTTACTTTCTCCTTAACGATAATCACGTGGTGCAAATTACTTTTACCCATGATTAAAGTATTTTCCATGCTTCAAACTATGAACAGGTCTTGTTTCGTCAACATATCTTGACATTTAATGCACTTTATCACTAAGTTGTGTGACCTCGTTTGGTTTGATCATTACCCATTATGGTAATTAATGTATTGAGATGCCATCAATTCACCATATCACTGAAGGTCATTGTAACCATTTATTTTTATTGTGGGGGGTGAGAAATCACATGTATGACAAGATATCTGCACATTTGAACATAATGCTCAATCATTGCAGTAATTTCGCTTGCATGTGTTGTATTTAGGTAATTCTTGAATGTTGCTATTTTTCTTGCATTTGCTGACTAAAACTCGGTTGTATGCACCTTCAGATTACTCTTTGAGAGACAGTAAAAATGGGTGGCCAATCGATTCGTAGCAAAACAAACCAATTACGAATCTCTAAACAAGCACGAAGAATTCTAGAGCGGGTGGGATGGATCGAGTATTTTTCCCAGTTAAAGGGATTCGACAATTCTTCCGTTTTGGAATTTTTAGAAAACTTGAAAAATGGAATAACTACAATAAAGGGAAGGTAGGTACCGGTTAATGAAGTAGTTTTGTCATAGGTTATAGGCCTCCTTATGGAAGTTGAAAAATGGATTGATAAACATACCGCATTGCATAGCCCAACATTGTTGTTCAAACATCCCAATGAAGTGTTGGTTTGAAAAGGCAAGGGATATCAGCCTGCTTCCTTTCCAGAACCATGGAAGGAATTAGAAGAAGTAGTACAAAGGTATATTACCTGTGACAGTCGATATGACATAATTAGGCCTAAACATCTGAAGATGATGGCAATACTTAAGCAGAAGGTAACTGTAAACTTACCCTTCTTTTTAAATTCTCTCCTGCACGAGACTGCTATTAGAATTGGTAAATCTAAAGACCAGGATTCGGTAGTAAGCCACCACTGCCTTATAAAATTGATAGTCATCATAGAATTGAACCAAGCCCATTTAACTTGGAATTAATTTGTGGGAAACATTAACCCTCCATCAGAAATTAAACACTCATTATGGAATCTAAGCGACCAACAGATAATGAAGAAGATGATATGGTAAGGGAAGAGATCATGCAAGAACAAGCCCAGATTTCAATTTCACAAAACTAAGTAGGGTTGAAAAGAGAATAACTTCCCTTCTAGTCTCTCTACCCACTAGACGTAGAAGGTTGTCCAGACTGATTAAAACAAGAAAGCCCACAAATTCTAGTGAACAACTGGTAGATGAAAATGTACCTCAAAAGACTCCTAATGTTTAGGAAACTCAGCAAGAAATTTCACCTCAAATACATGAGGATAAATAGCTCAAGTACTGGAGAGGATGCGAACCTTTTTCAATCCTGAAAACGTTGACAAGGATATGGGTTATTCGAAAATTCCTCTCGAACAAACCCTGACGCTCGACTTTCTTGTTTCCCCTTCTAATTTGAATGCTATTGTTATGTTGCAATATTCAGAATACCCTCGGGACACTTATCCCCAAGAAAATTTAGGAGAGTCTATTGCAACTATTATGGAACTCAGTTCCCCTTCTGAAGGAACAATTTTTACAATCCCCTGAGCATCAAAAGACTAGTGATGACCTTACTAGCATGCTTCAGTCTGATGAGGGCCCTATAAAACCTGTAATCATTTCCACAACCGAAAAATCTATTATCTAGGGACCCGAGACTATTGCTACTATCCCTTCTACTTCAATTGTTCAGAATGAAAAACTTGCTGTAAATAGAAGAAGAAAAATTAGCCATGAAAAGGAGTTGCTTAAGAAAGAAAATCATAAATTACAAAGGAAAGTAAGGTAGCTCAGAAGCTAGTTAAGGAACAAAAAGAGAAACTATAAAAGAAGGCAAGAAACTCGAATGTCTGAAGCTCAAATTGAGATCTTTGTAGCCTCTACAGAAACCCACACAGAGGAAACCCTTACTGTTGCTATAGGAACACAAAATAATTTAGGTATCAATGTGATGACTTTTGAGGCAGCTATTCAAACAGAATTGTTGGTTTTCATTGACAGGACTACTCAGACAGAGCCTGCACCTCCTTATAGGTCCTTTATCATGGATGCTACCATTCAGGCATTAAATAAAATATTGGAAGAACAACAAGAGAATTTGAGACAATACCAAGGAGAAGTGGTGCCCCAAAAGGAGCATCAGGAATTGTTACAAAATTTTAAATCATTGTCCATCACTGAGGATGAGACGTATGCCAAAATAAGGGCAACTGAGAAAAAGATAAAAATGGTACAAGTCCAACTTGAGAAAACCCTGGAACAAATGAAGGAGGTCTGATCCATATATTTTGATGCTTTGTCTAGCAGTCTATCCCCAGCTTAGAACAATGCTTTGTTTTTACTTGATTGATATCTTCTGCTCAAGGTCAAAGTCATTCCTTCTGGTCAACCTTATGAATTTAATAATGTTTCATATTTTATCAAGTCTTTTCAGCAACATGATGATCATGTAAAATACTTTCTATGCGAGTTATATATGCATAATTTCTTCTTAGAGGACCAAATAGATGAAAATCCAATCCCTTCATTGACAATGTACAATTCCAGGCATTCATTTCTTTCGCCAAGAATCAGATATTGTGGTCAAAAGATCATGATACATTTCAATGAAGGGATAATGGCCTTGACCTATGGGTCAGGGGGGAACCAACGAGCCCTGTGCGTACACTCATCAAGCATAAAATTTTTATGGAACAACCACTCGTCAAGCATAAAAAGTTTATCGAACAACTTGGTGTTATCAGTGCCCTCGTACCTGTTCATAATGATGTTCTCTAGGTTGGATTGGATTATTTTGAAGAAATCAAAGTAGAAGCCCTGATGGCTGCTAAATAGAGGTGAAAGATGTAAACCAATGAGGTGAAAAAAAGGGAACCTTTTAACAAGACAAATTAATATTTTACATCACATGTAAATAAACACACAAATTAAAATCTTTTTAGTATTAATATATTTTTAAGTATATGTCAATATTAGTTCTTATTAAAATATTTGATTAATAACCCACATTGAATATTTTGTATATATAGTGTTAAAATGTTTTATTTTAACATAAATTAGTTAACACAGGTATTCAAATAGTTTATTTAAATCTCCAATTCATCTACTACTACTTGGACTAATTTTGTCGGCTCTTAAATTGAATCTATTGAATAGCATAAATTTCAAATTCATTAGTTTATTGACCAGGTCTTTTAAGTGCAGTATTATATCCATCACTAATTAGAATTAATTGCAAACATCTGTAATTAGGTTTAGTGATTAGAGAGCCTCAACTATTTTGGATTTAAAATTATTATGAATGGTTAGTTAAAAAAGAGTGATTCACAACAAATCTAAGTAATATAGGTGGAAATTCCATTCTCTAAGTAAAATATGTGAAAATTCTATATCCTTGCAATTTATGAAATTTTATACATTTGATTTACCAATGTAAACTACTATGATGTGAAAATAACAAAAAAATTATCTTAATCAAAAAGTCCAAAATTCCAATGAAGCAATTAAGATGAAAAATGAAATGATAAATTGAAAATAAAATCTTCAATAAAAAGAAAATAAAGTACATTCAAGAATGTTTTGTTAGAGGAAAAAAGACAAGTAATTTAATTCATAGTTAAATGACTAATTTACATTTTGCATATACAATTCAAGATTATATTAGTGAAAAATCTCCAATCAAGTGGCTATACAATGAGAGCTTGTGAGTACAATTGTTAATGCACATAAACCTGTGAAAAAAATACCATATAATCTATCCATGAGAGTGCATAGTGCATAGCTGCCCCAAACTAGGAAATTTTGCACTGCAAAGAGCAAGTGATAAAAAAAATAACAAGTATAAGAACCTAATTGACCATATGCTTAGAAAGGAATAACATTATCCATGAAGGTTCATCAAACCACTAATGACTTAAATGATGAATTTACATTCCGAGTATACATGATGAAGGGGGCAAGAGGAATAGATACCCCAAACTAGGAAATTTTGCACTGCAAGGAGAAAGTGATAACAAAAAAAAATAACAAGAGTCTATTTTAAATATGTATCTAATATGAGCCGAGAGATCAAATTTCTTCATGTGCAAACTTATTTAGAGTGCAAAATACAATGTGTTATTTTTCATTGTTTAAATTGTATTTTTGAATTCTAAATAGGATATATATATGACCAAATAAACATTTTAACCATAAAAAAAAACTTAATTTTTTCATCATATATACATAAAAAAAATTAAATGATATATAATATATACTTAATTTACAAAGTGTTTTACATCACATGTAAATAGAGAAAATTTATCACACAAATTAAAATGTTTTTTAATATTAATATGTTTTTAAGTATATGTCAATATTAATTCTTATTAAAATATTTTATTAATAACCCACATTGAATATTTTTTATATACAACATGAAAATGTTTTATTTTAACTAAGGATTGTTGTGATATGCCTCTACTAGATTGTCATTTCCAAGCTTAAGACCAAAAAAGGGTGGTCTAAAGATATTAAAATGAAATATCGGGGTTAAGAAAGGGTGTCCCCTATCTCCTACCCTTTCTTGCATTTACATTGACAAGCTAGAGGTGTGTCTAGAAATTGTAGGTTGCAAGGGCACCGAGCTTGCTGGTATAACCATTGCACTTTTGCTTTATGCCGATGATATCATTCTTCTTATAAAATTCCATGATGACCTATACAAGTAGCTTAAGACTCTTCATGTCTACTTCTCCAATATGGGTATGATAAACAATACCGAAAAGACTAAAGTCATGATCATCAAATCCAAAAAGATCACCTATGGTAGTTTCATCTAAGATAACCATTACTTAGAGTAGGTTTCTTCTTATAAATATTTAGATATTGAATTTCCTCATCTACTCAACTAGAATTATAGCATCGAGAAAAGGATTATTGGAGGCTAGAAATCTTATTATGAGCTTAAAAACAATAGTAAGTCGGTCAATGTTTGCATTTGAAGAAAAAAAGGTTCCTCTTTGAGACTCTCATTACCCCTGTTGTCTTATACAGATGTGAAGTTTTTAGTTGCAGTATATCCAAAGAGTCGTGGAGAAATATTGAGATGATCCAAAATCAATTCATAACCTACAACCTCAAGATCAAGGGAAATACTCCCTATACTATCCTCTTGATCGAAGCTAGTGTGTCCCCTGTTGAAAGGATGACTGTTTAGATATATGATGTATAAGAAGAAGATTTACAACATGGACTCCAAGAGGCTTCCAAAAATTGCTTCTAACTTTAGTCAAAACCCCCACCTTCTCCTTAAGCGCGAGTGGAATAAGGCTTCCTAGTCTTAGCTCAACCATTGGGGGATTAAGGAGGAGATCATCATGGGAAGCAAGGATAGTGTCCAAGAATATATATATGACCAAATTTTGCACTGCAAAGAGCAAGTGATAACAAAAAAGAAATAACAAGAGTCTATTTTAAATATGGATCTAATATGAGTTGAGAGAGCAAATTTCTTCACGTGCAAACTTATTTAGAGTGAAAAATACAATGTGTTATTTTTCATTGTTTAAATTGTATTTTTGAATTCTAAATAGAATATATATATATATGACCAAATAAACGTTTTAACCATAAAAAAACTTAATTTTTTCATTATATATACATAAAAAAATAAATGATATATAATATATATTTAATTTACATTAAAGTATTTTACATCACATGTAAATCGAGAAACTTTATCACACAAATTAAAATATTTTTTATTATTAATATCTTTTTAAGTATATGTCAACATTAATTCTTATTAAAATATTTTCTTAATAACCCACATTGAATATGTTTTATATACAACATTAAAATGTTTTATTTTAACTAAGGATTGTTGTGACCCGCCTTTACTAGATTGTCATTTCCAAGATTAATACCAACAAAGGGTGGTCTAAAGATATTAAATGAAATATCGGGGTTAAGAAAGGGTGTCCCCTATCCCCTACCCTTTTTTGCATTTACATTGATAAGCTAGAGGAGTGTCTGGAAACTGCAGGTTGCAAGGGCGCCAAGCTTGCTTGTATAATCATTGCTCTTTTGCTTTATGCTGATGATATCATTCTTCTTGCAAAAATCCATGATGACCTAGATAAGTAGCTTAAGACTCTTCATGTCTACTGCTCCAAGATGGGTATGATAAACAACACTGACAAGACTAAAGTCATGATCATCAAATCCAAAAGGATCACCTATGGTAGTTTCCTCTATGATAACCACTACTTAGAGCGAGTTTCTTCTTATAAATATTTAGGTATTGACTTTCCTCATTTGCTCAAATGGAATTATAGCATCAATAAAAGGACTATTGGAGGCTAGAAAGCTTATTATGAGTTTAAAAATAATTGTAAGTCGCTCAATGTTTGCATTTGAAGTAAAAAAAGGTTCCTCTTTGAGACTCTCGTTACCCATGTTGTCTTATACAGATGTGAAGTTTTCGGTTGGAGAAAGACTGATATGATTCAAAAGCAATTCATAACCTACAACCTCAATATGAAGGGAAATACTGCCTATACTATCCTCTTAATCGAAGCTGGTATGTCCCCTCTTGAAAGTATGGCTATGTTTAAATATATGATGTATAAGAAAAAGATTTAGAACATGGACTCCAAGAGGCTTCCAAAAATTGCTTCTAACTTTAGTCAAAACCCCCACCTTCTCCTTAAGTGTGAGTGGAATAAGGATGTCTAGCCTTGGCTCAACCATTGGGGCATTAAGGAGAAGAACATCATGGGAGCCAAGGATAGTGTCAAAAATACTATTACCTCCAATTTTAAGGACAAGTTGGAGCAAAATAGAGTCATGAATTTTTAGAAGAATGGGATACTGGCATATCAAGGGTTTAATAGGAAACGTTGTCGAGGATATGGACGCCTTCTAGAAAAAGAGGCTATGCTTGTGGTATTGAAGTATATTTGAAATCACCATATAAATATTTTTCCATTTTGACTTCACTTTTTAATAAATAAAGGAGGAACCACCAAACTATGTCATAACACTAAGGCAGTAATTTAAGCTTGTATGAACAACTATTTATCCTTATATATGAGGAATGCACTTTTAAAAGATTTTGCTAAATCTATTTTTAATTTACTTTCTCCTTAATGATAATCACGTGGTGCGAATAAATTTTACCCATGATTAAAGTATTTTCCATGCTTCGAACTCTGAACAGGTCCTGTTTCGTCAACATATCTCGACATTTAATACACTTTATCACTAAGTTGTGTGACCTCGTTTAGTTTGATTATTTCCCATTATGGTAATTAATGTATTGAGATGCCATCAATTCACCATATCACTGAAGGTCATTGTCAACCTCTATTTTTATTGTGGGGGGTGAAAAATCACATGTATGACAAGATATATGCACATTTGAACAGAATGCTCAATCATTGTAGTAATTCCGCCTGCATGTGTTGTATTTGGATAATTCTTGAATGTTGCTATTTTTCTTGCATTTGTTGACGAAAACTCAGTTGTATGCACCTTCGGATTACTCTTTGAGAGACAGTAAAAATGGGTGGCCGATCGATTCGTAGCGAACCAACCCAATTACGAATCTCTGAACAAGCACGAATAATTCTAGAGCAGGTGGGATGGATCGATTATTTTTCTCGGTTAAAGGGATTTGACAATTCATCCGTTTTTGAATTTTTAGAAAACTTGAAAAATGGAATAACTACAGTAAAGGGAAGGTAGGTATTGGTTAATGAAGTAGTCTTGTAATAGGTTATAGGCATCCCTATGGAAGTTGAAAAATGGATTGATAAACATACCACGTTGCATAGCCCATCATTGTTGTTCAAACATCCCAACAAAGTGTTGGTTTGAAAAGGCAAGGGATATCAGCCTGCTTCCTTTCCAGAACCATGGAAGGAATTAGAAGAAGTAGTACAAAGTTATGTTACCTGTGACAGTCGATACCACGTAATTAGGCCTAAACATATGAAGATGATGGCAATTCTTAAGCAGAAGGTAACTGTAAACTTACTCTTGTTTTTAAATTCTCTCCTGCACGAGACTGCTATTAGAATTGGTAAATATAAAGACCAGGATTCGGTAGTAAGCCACCACTACCTTATAAAATTGATAGTCATCATAGAATTGAACCAAGCCCATTCAACCCGGAATTAATTTGTGGGAAACATTGGCCCTCCATCAGAAATTAAACACTCATTATGGAATCTGAGCGACCAACAGATAATGAAGAAGATGATATGGTAAGGGAAGAGATCATACAAGAACAAGCCCATATTTCAATTTCACAAAACTAAGTAGGGTTGAAAAGAGAATAACTTCCCTTCTAGTCTCTCTACCCGCTAAACGTAGAAGGTCGTCGAAACTAATTAAAACAAGAAATCACACAAATTCTAGTGAACAACTGGTAGAGGAAAATGAACCTCAAAAGTCTCCTGATGTTCAGGAAACTCAACAAGAAAGTTCACCTCAAATACATGAGGAATAAATAGCTCAAGTACTAGAGAGGATGCGAACCTTTTTCAATCCTGAGAATGTTGACGAGGATGTGGGCTATTCGAAAATTCCGCTCGAACAAACCCTGATGCCCGACTTTCTTGTTTCCCCTTCTAATTCGAATGCTACTGTTATGTTGCAATATTCAGAAGACCCTCGGGACACTCATCCCCAAGAAAATTTAGTAGAATCTATTACAACTATTATGGAACTCAGTTCCCCTTCTAAAGGAACAATTTTACAATCCCCTAAGCATCAAAATACTAGTGATGGCCTTACTAGCATGCTTCCGTATGATGAGGGCCCTATAAAACTTGTAATCATTTCCACAACCAAAAAATATATTATCGAGGGACCCACAACTATTGCTACTATCCCTTCTACTTCAATTGTTCAGAATGAAAAACTTGCTAGAAATAGAAGAAGAAAAATTAGCCATGAAAAGGAGTTTCTTAAGAAAGAAAATCATAAATTACAAAGGAAAGTAAGGTAGCTCAGAAGCTTGTTAAGGAAAAACAAGAGAAACTATAAAAGAAGGCAAGAAACTCGAATATATGAAGCTAAAATTGAGATCTTTGTAGCCTCTACAGAAACCCAGATAGAGGAAACCCTTACTGTTGCTATAGTAACATAAACTAATTTAGGTATCAATGTGATGACCGTCGAGGCAGCTATTCAAACAGAATTGTTGGTTTTCATTGATAGGACTACTCAGACAAAGCCTGCACCTCCTTATAGGTCCTTTATCATGGATGCTACCATTCAGGTGTTAAATAAAATATTGGAAGAACAACATGAGACTTTGAGACAATACCAACGAGAAGTGGTGCCCCAAAAGGAGCATCAGGAATTGTTACAAAATTTTAAATCATTGTCCATCACTGAGGATGAGACTTATGCCAAACTAAGGACAACTGAGAAAAATATAAAAATGGTACAAGGCCAACTTGAGAAATCCCTAGAACAAATGAAGGAGGTCTGATCCATCTATTTTGATGCTTTGTCTAGCAGATCCCAAACCAAGAACTATGCTCTGTTTTTACTTGAGAGATATCTTTTTCTCAAGGTAAAAGTCATTCGGTCCGGTAAACCTTATGAATTTAATAATGTTTCATATTTTATCAAGTCTTTTCAGCAACATGATGATCCTATAAAATACTTTCTATGTGAGTTATATATGCATAATTTCTTCTTAGAGGACTAAATGGATGAAAACCCAATCCCTTCATTGACGATGTACAATTATAGGCATTCATTTCTTTCGCCAAGAATCAAATAAGGTTTTCAAAAGATCATGATACATTTCAACGAAGTGAGAATGGCCTTGACCTCTGGGTTAGGGGGAACCAACGAGCCCTGTGCGTACACTCATCAAGCATAAAATTTTTATGGAAGAACCACTCGTCAAGCATAAAAAGTTTATGGAAAAATCTGCTGTTATCAGTGCCCTCACACCTATTCATAATGATGTTCTCTAGGTTTTACTGGATTATTTTGAAGAAATCAAAGTAGAAGCCCTGATGGCTGCTAAATAGAGGTGAAAGATGTAAACCAATGAGGTGAAAAAAAGGGAACCTTTTAACAACACAAATTAATATTTTACTTCACATGTAAATAAACACACAAATTAAAATATTTTTGAGTATTAATATATTTTTAAGTATATGTCAATATTACTTCTTATTAAAATATTTTATTAATAACCCACATTGAATATTTTGTATATATAGCATTAAAATGTTTTATTTTAACATAAATTAATTAACACAGGTCTTTAAATAGTTTATTTAAATCTCCAATTCATCTACTACTACTTGGACTAATTTTGTCTACT
This sequence comes from Pinus tabuliformis, assembly GCA_031772625.1. Lineage (NCBI taxonomy): Eukaryota > Viridiplantae > Streptophyta > Pinopsida > Pinales > Pinaceae > Pinus > Pinus tabuliformis. Next base: position 117,255,568 of record CM062819.1, read on the forward strand.
TGGACTAATTTTGTCGGTTCTTAAATTGAATCTATTGAATAACATAAATTTCAAATTCATTAGTTTATTGATAAGGTCTTTTAAGTGAAGTATTTGTTATCGGAAAAACTAGTGTCCATTCAGAGCTACTAGTCCCACTAAGACAGGTAGCTATGTTAGAAACAAACAAACCAAAGTTACTTGTGTTTTACTTTATAGGAGATAGATGAGAGAGAAGCAGAGAGTACCAACCTCAGTCTTTCGCTAGTCTCCTTGCTCATTTCCTCTTTCCTTTGATAGAGCTTTCACCACTCCTTTCTCACTTGTCCTGCTTCAAAGAACACCTGTAGAGTCAAAGCATCAAAATAACATCAAAGCATAGAGATCTATAACCATAAACAATATAGGATCAGATGTACATTAACCATACAAATGCATATACAAATACAAGATTCAGAGATACACAAGTATATGGAGGGAAACTCAAATAGCTTTATTGATAGAAGTAGTAGAAGAGATTATTACAACCAAGCTGTCTGATCCAGCATCGTCCTCCCAGCAAGAAAGCCCTCTTCACCTCATACAAAGAAAGAGCACCCAACAATACAATGTCTCAAAGAGAAACCAACAACACCTCCTTACAAATTACAAAATTCCAGCCTCTGGATCTCTAGGATGAGGGATCCATATATGAATGTTTGCAGGAGAGTGAGTCAACTTCTGGGGTTTTGATTAGTGTCATTTCAATGATAGTTCTTGGTTCCACTTGGAGATTTCATGATCTCTTACTCATCCCTGGGCGAATTCAGAGAGGTAAGTGTCATATGAGCAGTTTCTAGAAGATGCTTTAAGTTTCCACCTAGCAAACTGCTTTTGTCATTTGTCTGCTCTCGCTCATCGCACCCTACAGAAGGGCTTTTTAGTATGCATCGCACCCCCTATGTGTAACAGGTGAGATGCATCATACCCTCAGCATGGAGCAGTCTGTATGGTCCAGTTTGACCAGTTCTAAGTAGTTTTTTAGGGAGAACTTTTGGGAAATGATGAATCAGTTGACCTTGATCCTTTAGGGTATGAAACAACACTTTTAGGGGTTTAAGAACCCTTGGTTTATTGACATATGTGATTGGGGTCGCAGTTCCCAAATATGTCTATAACAGTTGCCCCCTAAAGCATGAGGTCGTAAATCTTCTAATGTTAGGTGAAATTTTTTATCATGAGGATCCGAGGTTTTTCGAACTGGAAGGTGACCTGTAATAAGATACAATACAATACATTATCTTCATAATATTTTCATGACCTAGCTGAGGCGGTCATCCCCATGCTCAGCTTTATAAATTCATTTTCATGTACATAGGACAAACAATCGTCTGTGTGGCAGACTGATGGTTCTGGTAGAGCCATCATCCCTTAGTTTGGATGATTATCTGTGCAGCAATGATGTACACTTGATGTCTTTATTTTCCTGAATATATCGCAGCCCGGATGGATGAAACTAGATCCAGGGTCTTCAAACTCGTTCAATCTTTTCCCGAAGTACAAGTTGATCCATGTGAAAAGATGTTCTGATGTCGAACATGGAAAGACATCGCCCGATTACCAGCCAATGATGTAAGCTGTTAATAGGCGTGAGAGGAATCACTGATAATGATGATGATCCTCAAGGTACTGCAGTACAATTCGCGTGGTTTGAATACATGAGTTGATGTCGAACACCACGCAAAATCTTTCAGTCGAAGGCCATTGATGTAAACCTATCACTGGAAGCGAGAAACTTGCCATTGAGGCATGCAAGCTTCAAAGTGCTGAAAGGGTTGTTCCTAAGTCAACTTCTTGGATAATGAGTTGATGTCGACAAGAAGTGACCCATTGTAGGAGGGCCTTAATGAATCCCACATCTACGACACGGAACAGAGCAAATGATTTTGTGGAGGTGAAAATGATCTGATGATACAAGGTTCAGGGTGGTGGTCATGAAAAATGGAGAGTGAAGGTATTGCAACGGATGAGGCGTTAGCTGGGTTGGTGAATTCTCTGAGCGACTTCTCTTGAACATATCGTGACACTGAAATGGATTGTTAGCGTTAACCCCAAAATGGATGGTACAGAGGACCAATGGTGATAAGACTGGTGAACGGAATAACCCAACCCAACTCAATCATGGTGATGGAGTGAAAGTGTCATGCTCAAGAGTGACCTGCTACCAATGAAGTTATTCAAGTTTTCTTCCCTTTTTCCCCAGTCATTACTAACCAGTACCTCTTTATTTTTTTCAAGCTTGAGGAGGATAACATATGCTTGTTCTATAATTTTCCCTTCGGGCAAACTTGTCGCTATGTTTTAACGAGCCTAGCGACAGTGAAACTCGTTCTTATCTGCATGGACAAGTTTGTTGCTATTGTTTTAACGAGTTTAACGACAAAGATAACTCGGTCCTTTTCAATTTTAGAGAGTCTAAAAAGAGACGGAAAGGAAACTCCAGTAGTCATTTTTCGTAATATAATCCCTTAAGTCTGAAAAATTATAAAATAATATGAAAGGGATGACTTTTTAATAGTTTTAACGAGCCGAACATGACAAGCGCTTGATCTTTTTGTGTAATGATCCCTCAGGTCCAAAAAGATTAAAATCTAGAGGAGGGATGGCACTTCCGACCGCTTTAATGAGCTGGAGAGGCCAATGGTTGAACAATATTTTCATATTTTATGAGTCAGATGAAAAGAGCTTAAAGAAGACTCGTTTTTTGAGGAACGAGTGATGTTTTTGGATAGCAACTAGTTCCAGGTAAGGTTTGGAACTTTTCAATCATGACAGTGTAAAGAAGGTGGCTAATAGAATCACTCGTCACAGCTATTCCTCAAAAGGGATAAACAACCAAATGGAGGCGTATGATCGACTAAAAAAGAGTAGAGGTGAAGGTAAGAACACGACCAAGGTTCAAAAGCTGATAATTATGTGATCGCAATGGTTATTTACCGAAGGTGGGTTCATTTTTTAATGAGCTTGAACTCTGGGGGAACATTTGCTCATTGCTAGGTTTATTTTTTAATGAGCTTGAACTTCGCATAAAACTGCTCGTGATAATAGTCAGAGATGTTGATTTCACCATTAACACTATGTTCTTTTGACGGTTGCACTGCCTATCTAATTACTCCATCAAATTGATTAGAAATGTAAATACATGCTTGAAAGATGAGTTAAATAACAATATTTTACTTGAACTACGTGAATAGAAACATAAAAGTAGTTTTTACCTCTCATTTTTACCATTTCATTCAAATTTGGGATTTTTAGAGTTCTGGAGGTGTTTTCCTTCTTGATTTTCACCAGCTGATTCCGAGAGATTCTGTGGACTATTTTCGGTGCTGTCTAGATAGGTAGGAGCTAACCCTAAGCTCTTCAATTGCATTCTTTCCTTTTCTTATTATGAGCATGTTTTCCTGTTCTTCTGGGCCTCTGGGGTTTGAAAAATTCGTTCTCTCCCCATCGCACCCAATATACATTGAAAGGTGCGATGCATACTGAGCTGGCCATTGGCCAATCAGGATGCATCCCACCTAGTACACAGCTGGGGTGTGATGGGCGCAAAAAGGAAAGTTTATGCATTGTTTTTTCATGGAAATTTTGCCTATTTTTGCCTGAATCAGGATCCTAATCTTTCTCTTGTTTGTTTTTCAGAGATTCATCGGATCAAGATGGTCATTACATGGCGTGAATGTGAGCATGAAGAAGAGGATATGATTGCCTTACATGATCCTGGTACAGTGACTGCATTGCGGAACTGTGGCTTGCTCAAATTCTTCCACATGTCCAGCATGAGGCAACAAATCAATTTGTTGCAATATTTTCTCGATGCATGGGATCCTACCAACCAAATGTTCCAGATTTGAGGTAAATCCATCCCTTTGACAATTGAGGATATCCACTTCTTGACTGGTTTATCGAGGTGTGGTGCCCCTCTCTCACTATCAGGATCTGCCTGTGGAGGTGAATCCGTGAGGGATTATATTCGCCGATTCTGTAGAGATGGATCTCAGCTGAGCAGGGACGACAAGATTAGTATCTGAGTTGTCACTGTCTAATCCTTGAGGACTATTTTATTCACCTTTGCTAGATTGGTTAGTAGCGCGGTTCTTCATTTGGCCAATAGGTCCTATATGCAGTATGCTTTGGAATGCCTTGAACCAAAGGTATTCAACTGGTCTGATGCAGTACTTCCGGTTATAAAAGAACAAATTACCAAGGTGAAGAATGGAAGATCCAAGAACTTTGCTTATGGTTCTATTTTGACTGCTTTCACCTTGGAGAGGATCCCACTGATGTAGCCACAGTAAATTTCACTCGGACTGTCAGTACCGACGGAACCACGGATGCAGATATGGGTCGATCTTATGGCTAGACATGCTGGTCAATCGTGGATTTCATTCTTTGATGCCTTCTTTGAGTGGTTCGACCGTCAGGAGATGGTCTTTGCTGAGTATCCATATGCTGGGATGGACTTCCGGGGTGACCTAGATTTGGTGCTACGGCTGGCGAGCAGTGGGGTGTTATAGGTAAAAGATCTGACCATATCTTTGTTTATTGTTTTTTATAATGTTCTTGTGTCTTTTAAATGTTATCAAGACTAATCAAACCCATATATTTGTGCAGATATCGAACCAGTGCGACTAGCAACGCGCCCGAGGGTAGTAGCTGCCGTTCTAGCAGGAGAGGCTATAGGGAGGGCTATCCTTCGCGATCTGGATGTAGCCGAGACCCTTGCAATATTGCGGGATCAGATCGAGGGTCTCACCCTTGGTATCTAGGATGTGAGGACCGGTGTTTTACCTTTGAGATTACACTGCCATACTACTGGCGTGCCGAGCCGATGGACTAGGCTCTTACATATGATTGCACAGGCGGTGACTTGTTATCACCAGCACCATTAGTCTAGGGTGCTTCCCTGCATTTTTGAGTTTTTGGGTCATGTGACCGATTTTGTCTTGGACACAGAACATTTTGACAAACTATAAATAGTTATATATATTTTTGATTTTCGGAGCTTTATTTTGGTTAAGTTATATGATCCTGATGCAAATGTTGATTGAAATGCTTTCTTTTATAAATGCTGCAAATGTCTATCTAACACATAATTTGCTAATGAATCAGTTAATGTGTTTAAGTTTCTGGAAATGTGTTGATATTGAATAAAATCAAACTCTCTTTCCAAAATCTTGACCCTTAGGAACATGCAATAGATAGCTGGATTTCGAACGGAATGGATGCCAGTAATATGTAAGATAACGAGTTGAGAGTCTAGCCTGACAACAAGTCGGTGTATGCCATGCACAATGGCATCAGAGAGCAGTTCTATCAACGTGCTATACTCAACGATGTTGTTCGTTGACCGACCAATACATACCCCTTTGAAACTCACTAACTCGCCTCTTGGATAAAAAATGGCCCAGGCTGCAGAAGATAGGTTCCGCGTACTACGACCAGCTCCGTTGGCATATCCGACGAATGATTCCAATAGGTTTGACATCTACAACAAATGCAAAAATGGATTACCTAGCCAAAATGATCACTCTTGACGAAAACAAAAACATAACAAAAGTATATAAAGAGATTACTACACTTAGTCAGGCATAGTAACGCTTAAGGTACAACCCGTTTCGGGGTTGCGCCAGTGGAATCCCATCGTAATCTACTAGCTCGTAGGCTCCTTTCACTAACACTCGTTTAACAATGTAGGGACCCATCCACAAAGATTGGAACTTACCTGCTCCTAATTTATCGGATTCCTGATCGTAAAGCAAGACCAGGTCATCTTCTGAGAAGACACGGGTTTTGACATTTTTGTCAAATTGTTCCTTAACTCGTTTCTTATGAGCTTCGTTAGCCAAGACAGTGTCACGATGGGTTTCATCCAATTGGATTAGTTCCAAGAAACGAGCCTCTTCCTCTGCAGTTCCGTGGAGAAGGTCAACTGCGAGCTTGAGAGATGAAATCTCACACTGAATTGGTAATACAGCTTCCAGGCCATACACTAGATGAAAGGGTGTAAACCTGGTTGCATTTCTTACCGAGGTTCTATATGCCCACAAGGTTGAGTATAGGATTAGGTGCCAACTTCGTTTGTGGACTCCAATCATCCTTTGCAGCATGCGCTTCAGGACTTTGTTGATGGCCTCAAATTGTCCGTTAGCTTGCGGATAATACGGAGTAGAACTGTCGTGGGACAATCCTAATTTGGCAGCAAATTCGACCATCATGTGATTGCGGAAATGCGATCCATGATCTGTGACTATAGATTGTGGAACACAGAACCTAAAGACTACATGATTGAAAAAGAAAAGAGAAGCTATTTCGCCACTGTTGTTTAATGTAGGCATCGCCTCGGCCCATTTTGTAAAATAGTCAACTGCGACTATGATATACCCATGCCCCCCGGTCGAGGTGGGGTTACATATAATGAAATCTATGCCCCATTTAGCGAATGGCCCAACAACAACTACTGGATGCAGAGATGCGGGTGGTATTCTGTTTTTTCGGTCGAAGATTTGACAAGCATGGCAACTTCTGACTGCGTTTATGCAATCTTTGAACATTGTTGGCCAGAAGTAACCTGCTCGTAAAATCTTTTGTGCCGTAGCATAACCAGATTGATTTCCCCCACACACGCCTGAATGACAATCATTCAGGACTTTTTCGGCCTCCTCATGGGTGAGGCACCTTTGCAGAACTGTATCGATACCACGACGGTAAAGTGTATCATCGACGATCATGCAGCCTTTTGCTTGGTATCGAGTATGTCGTTGTTCTGAGCGAGAGGTATTAGGCCTGTATGTTTCGGTAGGTAGATTATTATATCTTCGTACCACAGATCGCTTGATGATATCAAAATCAAAGATTCATCCACGATTGATGCTTTGGATGTTGAATCGTTGGACGACGATGGGAAGTCGCATAATAACTCCGCGAAAACGAGAGATTTCTTTGATTTGGATTTTACGAATTCCAGTTCAAACTCTTGCAAAATAGCCATCCATTTTGAATATTTACCCCCAAGTAATTAACGCGATAGAATGTAATTCATAGGGTTGCAATCTGACAAAATGGTAGTTTTGCGAAAGAGGATATAGTGTCGAAATCTCTGTATTGCTTGAACAACTACAAGAGCCAGCTTTTCAACATAGGAGTATTTACTTTCTGTATAATTTAAGTTTCGGTATAAATAATAGACAGGATGTTCGATTCCATTGTCTTCTTGAACTAAAACCATTGCGATGGTCATATCTGCTACAGCTAGATATAGGTTAAAGTCTTTTTGATAGTTAGGAGCGTACATTAATGATGCTTTAATTAGGGATTCCTTTAGAGCATCAAAGGAAGCTTGCATGACCTGATCCCAGTTGAAGGGTACTTATTTTTTAAAAATATGCATATAACCTTTAGCAAGTTCGGCGTAATTTGGAATGAACCTCCTGAGAAAGTTTGCTTTCCCTTGGAGTTTCTGAATCTGAAGAAAATTTGAAGGTGGAGGCATGTCGATGATTGCCTGAATCTTACATGGGTCGAGTCGAATCCCATCTTTAGAAACCACGAAGCCAAGTAAACGACCAGAACTAACACAAAACACACACTTGTGCAGATTGAGTCGTATCTTGTAATGTCGACAACGTAGAAATATAGCTCTCAAATTCCGCGGATGGTCAGTCCACTTTTGCAAATGAGCCGGTAAATCGTCGAGATATGGTTGAACGATGTTCTTGATGTCATGGAAGGCATAATTCATAGCCCTCTGAAAAGTTTCCCCTGTGTTCTTTAAACCGAAAGGTAGTTTGTGGTATGCGAATGTGCCCCACGAACATATAAATGCAGTCTTTGACTGGTCTTGTGGGCGGATATTTATTTTGATTATACTCGGAAAATCAATCCATAAATGAAAATATTTCACATTCGGCGCATTCATCAATTATCTGGTTGATGAAGGGTGTAGGGTAGTTGTCCTTTGGACAAGCTTGGTTTACATCCCTGTCATCAATGCACACTCTAATCGTTCCTTGCTTTTTCATCACAGGAACAATATTTGATACCCAATCAGTTAGAGGAACCGGGTAAATGAAACCAGCATGTAAAATTTTTTCAACTTCTGCCTTGATGGCAGTGGCTTTCTTCGGGTGCACCTGCCGAAGCCGTTTTCGTACCGGTTTGACATCTGGATACATCTTAATTTTTTGTTCGACTATGCTTGAGTCAATGCCTGGAATTTATTCATATGACCATGCAAAGACATCTCTGAATTCGTGAAAGAGAGCGCAATATATTTCCAGTTCTGAAGAAGAACAAGTTTTGCCGAGATGAATATTCTCTACAACATTAGGTTTGGTCGAGATATTTATGGTGATAATTTCTTCAATATTGGATAGATTTCACTCGGAATCCACCGTATTTACAATATTTGATAGAAAATCAAAAACTGAAGGATGATTAAGGTCGCTGGAACAATCTTCATTGTAATCCGGAAGATGGGAACGATGGTGGTAATCTTCCCATGGTGCCTCTCCTATCATCATCGAATGAATGATTCCTTCGTCTGTAGAATGTACATGTGACCAAGGATTTGAAGAGGTTCCATATTCGTTTGACCTATCTATCCAAACACTCGATGAGCATTGATTTGGGTTTGCCACCCATGCCGAGAGAATTGATTGCTACAAAGTTTCTATTGGGCTTGGAGGCAATACCTGTTGATGATCCATGCTAACAAAATGTTCAAAGATCTTTTGAATGGAAGATATCATATTTCAAGTTTCTACTGTGGCCACTTCCGCCAGATTACTCGGAGGCGGTAGGGCAAAAGTACCCATTAAGGTAGGGTCTTTTAGTAGGCCCAGTCCCACAATTTGAAGCGAATGAGAGCTTCCATGGATAATAGGAATGCTTCCTGTAACTTGTGAACTGTTGGGGAGAAAGGTTTGTTGATCAACGATTGTAATTCCTCCTTAAAATGGAAATGCAATCTTTCTAAAGTAAGGTGATACTACAGCAACCATAGCATAAATCCAGGGCCTTCCCAGTAGGATATTGTAATCGAGGTTTCCATCGATAACTTCGACGTCAATTTCTATTGTCTTGCCCCCCAGTTCAACTTGTAAGTTACTTAAAATCCCATATGGGGTGTATGTTCATCCATCGAATGCTTTTAATGTTGTTCATGATCTTGACAAGGGTGGTGATCCTAAAGTTTTCCAGCAACTCATTGACATTATGCAGGTAGATGCCCCCTCATCAATAATTGTTCTATGAACAGTTTTGCTGAGGTCTTTCACTTGTATGAGTAAAGTGAGTTGAGCTGGTAACTGAGGTTCATATCCTTTATGATTAAAGGCAACTAGATTGGAATCCGCTGGGTCAATCCCACCTATGGCTAATAATAGAGCCTACTTTTGGGAGGGGCAATTTTGTAGTACTTCAAGCGTCGACATAGCGGATGGCGATTGGGCTAGATCCTCTACTATATTATAATTCTGTGCTGCTCGGGCATGAGGATTAAATGTCGATTTGTGTACTACCCCCTTTGGCGGATTTATCGTTAGCTCAGGAATGATGGGTGGCACAACTTCGGTGGAAGTTGTTGTCGAACTACTAGGTTGGTATGCAACCTTGTTGTTCGACATCTGTGGATTCCCGTAATCTTTATTCCTTGTCGATATCAAAGCATCATTTTGTTGTTTTGAAATGGACAACATAAGCACTTGGGATGGGGAAGCATTGTCGCTGGCAACCAGATTGGTTTCTGGGTTTGGAAATGGATCAGTCAATACCGCTGAGGTTTTTGAACTCTTAAAGAACTTCTTAATCTCAGCTTTATACGGACAATATTTTGTCCAATGGTCATCATCACATATGTGACATGATGAAGGAGGTTTCTTTTGCCCAGAAGGGTTTACAGAAGATTTTTCAGGAGATGAATCATCCTGTTTCTTCTTTTTGCTTTTCCCTTTCTTCTTGCCCCTTGGTTGCTTTGGTTCGTTGCCTTTGTCTGCTGACATGGCATTAACCTCCAAGGCAAGAGGTTATTCATTTGCATTTTGATTAGCCGTATGGGCTTTCTTAGATGTAGCCTTTGCGGTTTTTGTGTTTGTTGTACCTATCATGCCATCACCGGCATGAGAGTCTTTGTTCGATTTAGGAGGAGGAGGAACGGAAAACTCTGGTCTAGGAGCATCAGGAATTTTGTCATAGAGTGTGCCAGACTGAGTATAGATCAAGTCTAGATATTGTGCACGAGCAATGACTTGCTCTTCAGTGACAACTCCCCCCTTAGCCACATCTTCTATAATAGAAGGTAACAATGACTTAATAAACCATTCAGCTAGAAGCTGATCAGGAACATATGTTTTTACCATTCGACGACAACGTCGCCCCTCATGAATATGATCAGATATGTGAGTGGCTTTTGTCTGCTTAAAATTGGTAAGAAGCTCTGTTGTTGTTTCATACCTTATTGGTAATTGAAAATGGGTTAAAAAGGCAGTGGCAAGGGCGCTAAAGTTATCGAATGAAGCTCTAGGCAATTCAATGTACCACTTCGCTGTCGGACTAGTTAGCGTTCGCTGAAAGAGGTGAAGCCTAATCAAATCATCATTGAGAATGTTGGACGAACACCACAGATGAAAGGTCATCACATGATTCGACGGATCTTCACCCAGATTTCCATTGAATTTAGGAATATCTGACGGAAGTTTATGAGGAATCGCTGGCCACCAAGGGGTGTAAGCAATTGGATCATTTGTTGCCGATTCAGATATGGCAATTCTAAAGTTGCGATGAAAGGAAACTGTTGATTCAGGTTTGGCGAAGCATACCCAGGATAAGATGGGATTGCCTGAGCAATGGGCCTTTGCATACCAGCATAATGTATTTGATGCTGATAACTTTGACAAGGTTGATGGGCATAACCATTATGATATGATTGATGGTAACCGTTTTGAATATACAGCTGCCCATTACCCGCAAAGCTTTGTTGCTCAGGTCCTCGGTAAGCTTGCTAGAATTGTGGTTGTTGATATTGCACCAGCTATGGTTGTGAAGCCATTTGTTGTTGTCCAATACTGGATGTTTGACCAAGATGAGGGGTGATAGTACCCGTTTTAGCCTTGGTCGTTTCAGTTAAGGAGCCACTAATCGACGATTGTGGTTGAGTCGTGGAGACAGGAGGTTGTTGTATTATGACCTGAGAGACTTCAGGTTGACATACAACAGACAACGCTTGTACTTGCGACACCGTCACAATAGCCAATGTAGTGGGAATATTCGACACAGGTTGATTTGGTTGTATTGAATATACAACTCTTGGCTGTTGAGGCAGTATTGGCACCCAACTACTGGATGCAATTCCAGCTTGACCTGAATTCTATTGTGAACTCTCATATGGTTGTTCACCCGGAGGGAACAATGAAAAGGCATACTGCCTCCCATATGGCAACAATCCAGTGTTCAAAGGAAAAATGGGTCTTTGTAGACTGGATTGCCCAAATTGATATTGTTGTGAAGGATCAATTTGCTGAGACTCAACATAAGAAATTGCAGATAATATTCCGGACGAACAAACAGGAACAGACCATACTGTCGAAACAGTCCCTGGGTGGACTTCATCTAACGGTTGAAAGCTAGTTGGGATAGATGGTATACCAATTAACATTGTCGGAGTAGTGGCAAGAGGTTCTGTTGCTGCTATATCAGAGGACACAGTCCTAGATGTCGATGGTTGTTCAAACATATTGAGTCTATCCAAGAGACTTCCTAGCGATTCTACAGGAACTTGCGATGAAGGGTGACTAACTTCTGAATTAGAAGGATATAGGTGGATCCCAGTTCCAAAATGCAATGGGGTACTAGATGGAAGATCCTCCATAATCTCTTCTATCGCAATCAGTCCCGGTGGAAGAGGCAGATCGTCAGGTCTATAAAATATCTCTGGCGCCGAAGAAGGTACACACTCTACAATGACAGATGTTGGAGGGTTGACACCTTCCAAATCAGTCCTAGATGAAGTTGGTTCAAGAATAGATGTGTTTACCATTACACTAGGATCAGTGCTAATGTCCTCTTGTAACTATGGAACTTCTTCTATAGAGGCAGGGATACCAGAAATAGTTGGAGTAACTGGAGTCTCTAAGGATGTTGAAACACAAGTTTCAAATAAACCAGGAGACTTTGACCCAGTTAAACGAGATCGCTTGGCCCGGAATGGTTTCGTTTCTGGAGTCAAAGACGGTTGGCTCGTTAGTCTCCGCGAATGACGGGGTTTTGATTGACTTTCTTCCACGATTGCGGATTACTTGATCAACTGAAAATAAAAAGGGGAAAATGTTATTCCAAATTAAATGAATTTTATGACGCTTTGACACAACTTGCTTTTTCAATTTTTAAGTGTCGAGAAAAGCTAAAGATGACTCTAGTTGCCTTTGATTTTCAATGAGCCTGAAGTGACAAGTTCTTAGATGGACCTTTTATTTTAAGGAGTCTGAAAAGGAATGAAAGTGACTTCTCTGTAAATCTAGACAGAGGGATTACCAAACCAATCGCAAAACTGTAGAATACTTTTTATGGTACGGCAGTCAATCTTCCCGAATGCTATGTTCACTGCATTGCGATCGATAAGGCGGCAGACATGGCTTCCTAAGGATAAAGGATATAGCCTATTGTGGTCTCCCAATATATACTCGACGGTACGTGGGAGCACAAGTTCGTACTGGCACTTTTTGTATCAAGAGGAGGAATCACCCAACCTACAATGAAAACGATAGTTACCAGGCTTCATGACATCGGAATACGTCTCTAGCCTAGACGTCTAAATGTTGTGCATTAGGTTCCAAAGCGTTTTTATGTTCATTGAGGTTTATTTTACAGTTGATCTTTCTTAAGAAGTTTGCCTTTAAGGTTCACCGCGTGATGTAGATATACAATTCCTAAATGTGCAATCTAAGATGATAAACAATCATTTAGTTTCTTTTAGCAATGAAAATCCTAGCTACTAAGGAAAGAGAAATGAAATTCTTTCAACATAGAGCAGAGAGCACACACTAAATGCACTTTTCCTAAATCAATTACCGCATGCAATCTAAATGAAAATGCACATGCATGTATTTGTTTTTCAGTTTCCTTAATTTGAGAATGACAAAAAGAAAACTAAGTACAGATCTGAACTATCTTCTTTCAAAGCGACAATACTAACAATTTTCTTTTCAAAAAATGAAAGGAAGACTAAGGCGATACTTTGCAATTTTGAATTTAAAATTGCTTTCGACACTTGAAATATTAATGATTCAAATCAAATACAATGGAAAAAGTGTAAATGACTATCTAAAAGAAGAGGACTTTATGACACTCTTTTTCTTGACTGAAAACGACACTTGCGACACTTTCAAATCAAAAGACGACAGTTCAATTAAGCTACTATTTGCATAAGATAACCGTAAATGATGAAAAATACATAAAAAACATTCACAATTCCTTATCAATGGAGGCTGAAATAATGCAAAGGAAAATGGCTTCAACAGTGATATATTGATCATAGACAACAAAACTATTGAATAAAGCTGAAGACAATGAGGAAAAAACCAAAATATGGAGGCAGAAACAATCTTACTTAATCATCGCACCTGTCCTTAAGGAAAACAGGGATGCATCTCACCTGCAACACACGGGAGGTGCGATGCATCCAGATTTCCAATGAGAGATAGTGCGATGGTCCAGGGATGAGACTGAGCTTGGTTTTCACTCACAGTTTGCAGCTAAGTTCAGGGATTTAGGCTGAGATAATGATAGACAGTAAACACAAAGTATAGGGGCTGATCTAATGAAGTTATTTGAGCTACCACCAGGACACTTAGGATTTTTGCAAGTCAGATGTTTAGTTCATAAACCAACCCAGAGATTGACTGAAGCAATGTCGATCTACTTTCTAGTTGCATAGCAAAAGCAGTTCGAAGGCTAGTTGGCTTAACTTCAGGCTCCATCTGTGGTTTATAAAGCAAACAACAGTAACAAAAAAAACAAACTATTCGCTCCCCAGTGGAGTTGCCATTTTTTTATTGGGAAAACTAGTGTCCATTCGGAGCTGCTAGTCCCACTAAGATGGGTAGCTATCTTAGAAACAAACAAACCAAAGTTACTTGTGTTTTCCTTTATAGGAGATAGATAAGAGAGAAGCAGAGAGTACCAACCTCAGTCTTTCGCTAGTCTCCTTGCTCGTTTACTCTCTCCTTTGATAGAACTTTCACCACTCCTTTCTCACTTGTCCCGCTTCAAAGAACACATGTAGAGTCAAAGCAGAAAAATAACATCAAATCATAGAGATCTATAACCATAAACAATGTAGGATCAGATGTACATTAACCATACAAATTCATATACAAATACAAGATTCAGAGATACACAAGTATATGGAGGAAAACTCAAATAGCTTTATTGATAGAAGTAGTAGAAGAGAGGATTACAACCAAGCTATCTGATCCAACATCATCCTCCCAGCATGAAAGCCCTCTTCACCTCATACAAAGCAAGATCACCCAACAATATAATGTCTCAAAGAGAAACCAACAACGCTTCCTTACATATTACAAAATTCTAGCCTCTGGATCTCTAGGATGAGGGATCCATATATAGATGTTTGCAGGAGAGTGAGTCAGCTTCTAGGTTTTGATCAGTGTCATTTCACTGATAGTTCTTGGTTCCACTTGGAGATTTCAGGATCTCTTACTCATCCCTGGGCGAATTCAGAGAGGCAAGTGTCATATGAGCAGTTTCTAGAAGATTCTTTGAGTTTCCACCTAGCAAACTGCTTCTGCCATTTGTTTGCTCTCGCTCATTGCACCCTATAGAAGGGATTTTCGGTATGCATTGCACCCCCCATGTGTAACAGGTGAGATGCATCGTACCCTCAACATGGAGTAGTTTGTATGGTCCAGTTTTGACCAGTTCTAAGTAGTTTTTCAGGGAGAACTTCTAGGAAGCGATGTAGTTAGTTGAACATGATCCTTTAGGGTATGAAACAACACTTTTATGGGTTTAAGAGCCCTTGGTTTAGTGATTAGAGAGCCTCAACTATTTTGGATTTAAAATTATTATGAATGGTTAGTTAAAAAAGAGTGATTCACAACAAATCTATGTAATATAGGTGGAAATTCCATATCTCTAAGTAAAATATGTGAAAATTCTATATCCTTGCAATTCATGAAATTTTATACATTTGATTTACCAATGTAAACTACTATGATGTGAAAATAACAAAAAAATGATCTTAATGAAAAAGTCCAAAATTCCAATGAAGCAATTAAGATGAAAAATGAAATGATAAATTGAAAAGAAAATCTTCAATAAGAAGAAAATAAAGTACATTCAAGAATTTTTTGTTAGAGGAAAAAAGACAAGTAATTTCGTTCATAATTAATGACTAATTTACATTTTGCATATACAATTCAAGAGTATATTAGTGAAAAATCTCCAATCAAGTGGCTATACAATGAGAGCTTGTGAGTACAATTGTTCATGCACATAAACCTGTGAAAAAAATACCATATAATCTATCCATGAGAGTGCATAGTGCATAGCTGCCCCGAACTAGGAAATTTTGCACTGCAAAGAGCAAGTGATAAAAAAAATAACAAGTGTAAGAACCTAATTGACCATATGTTTAGAAAGTAATAACATTATCCATGAAGTTTCATCAAACCACTAATAACTTAAATTATGAATTTACATTATGAGTATACATGATGAAGGGGGCAAGAAGAATAGATACCCCAAACTAGGAAATTTTGCACTGCAAGGAGAAAGTGATAACAAAAAAAATAACAAGAGTCTATTTTAAATATGGATCTAATATGAGCCGAGAGATCAAATTTCTTCACGCACAAACTTATTTAGAGTGCAAAAAACAATGTGTTATTTTTCATTGTTTAAATTGTATTTTTGAATTCTAAATAGAATATATATATGACCAAATAAATTGTTTAACCATAAAAAACTTAATTTTTTCATCATATATACATAAAAAAATTAAATGATATATAATATATACTTAATTTACATTAAAGTGTTTTACATCACATGTAAATCGAGAAAATTTATCACACAAATTAAAATCTTTTTTATTATTAATATATTTTTAAGTATATGTTAATATTAATTCTTATTAAAATATTTTATTAATAACCCACATTGAATATTTTTTATATACAACATTAAAATGTTTTATTTTAACTAAGGATTGTTGTGATCCACCTCTACTAGATTGTCATTTCCAAGCTTAAGACCAACAAAGGGTGGTCTAAAGATATTAAATGAAATATCAGGGTTAAGAAAGGGTGTCCCCTATCCCCTACCCTTTTTTGCATTTACATTGATAAGCTAGAGGTGTGTCTGGAAACTGCAGGTTGCAAAGGCACCGAGCTTGCTGGTATAATCATTTCTCTTTTGCTTTATGCTGATGATATCGTTCTTCTTGCAAAAATCCATGATGAGCTAGACAAGAAGCTTAAGACTCTTCATGTCTACTGCTCCAAGATGGGTATGATAAACAATACCGAAAAGACTAAAGTCATGATCATTAAATCCAAAAAGATCACCTATGGCAGTTTCGTCTATGAAAACCACTACTTAGAGAAACTTTCTTCTTATAAATATTTAGGTGTTGACTTTCCTCATCTGCTCAACTGGAATTATAACATCAAGCAAATGATTATTGGAGGCTAGAAAGCTTATTATGAGTTTAAAAACAATTGTAAGTTTGTCAATGTTTGCATTTGAAGTAAAAAAAAGGTTCCTCTTTGAGACTCTTGTTACCCTTGTTGTCTTATATAGATGTGAAGTTTTTAGTTGCAGTATATCCAAAGAGCCGTGGGAAAATATTGAGATGATCCAAAAGCAATTCATAACCTACAACCTCAAGATCAAGGGAAATACTCCCTATACTATCCTCTTGATCGAAGCTGGTTTGTCCCTTATTGAAAGTGTGACTATGTTTATATATATGATGTATAAGAAGAAGATTTACAACATGGACTCCAGGAGGCTTCCAAAAATTGCTTCTAACTTTAGTCAAAACCCCCACCTTTTCCTTAAGCGTGAGTGGCATAAGGATGCCTAGCCTTGGCTCAACCATTGGGGGATTAAGGAGGAGATCATCATGGGAAGCAAGGATAGTGTCAAAGATACTACTACCTCCAATTTTAAGGACATGTTGTGGGATGATAAGGAGTTGAAGGGTGAAAGTAACCATAATTGTCTCTCTGTGTTGACCAACACTACGAAAAAATGAACATCACTAGGATAAGAACTAATTCTCATGAGCTTAGAAGTGACACTGGGCGGTGGTCTACTCCCAAGATTCCTCGGGATGATAGAATCTGTCATATTTATGATACTAAGAAAGTGGAAGATGAAAAGCACTTCCTTTTAGACTTTTCGACTCTTACTCACATTCGCTTACAATTCCCTAACATCTGCCACACTTCCAATCTTCTTGACCTATTAATCCAGACCAACTATAACGATTTTGGAACCCTTCTTTACCTTCTTTTTTATCCGAGAAACAAGATTTTGAAGAATCACTGTTAGATTCTTTTTCTTTTCTTGAGGCCCGATAGGCCGCATTGGTCTTAGCGGGTGTTAATCAACAACATCATCATCATCGTTTTAACAGTTTTCATATAAAGATATACATGAAGTTGATATTGATGTAAATTAGTTAACATAGATCTTCAAATCTTTTATTTAAATCTCTTGTTGAAATATTTTTGAAAACAATAAATTTAAACATCTTACTCATACATTTTTTTTATTTCAATTCATTTGTTTTTATGATAGCTCACATTAGTTTTGTATTTAGAACATTACAAACTTACACATCCCCTCATACTGGGTTGTAGAACGAGAGCTTGTGAGTACAACTGTTCATGCACATAAACCTGTGAAAAAAGAAAAATCATATAATATATCAATGAGAGTGTAGAGTGCAAAACAACAGGCCTCAAACTAGGAAATTTTGCATTGAAAAGAACAAGTGATACTAAAAAAAAATAACAAGTATAAGAACCTAACTGACCATATGCTTAAAAAGTAATAACATTATCAATGAAGGTTCATCAAACCACTAAAGCCAAAAAAAATATACATAAAAATGTCGAGAACCACCTTTCCAAAGTTGTACCCATCACTCTTCTCAGCGATCGTGATTTACAAAAGCACTCTAAGGAAAGGTAATTAGGAGTGACTCTCATCATGTCACGACGTTGCTCAACAAAGTCAGATACCTTGGCCACAAAATTCTCGTCTTGAAGAATGTTTTGAGTCTTCAAGTTGCACCAAATTCCAGTGATGGATTATTCCCAATATCTCAACCTTTGACTAAAATTACTTCCTTGTGATCTCCAATCTCTTCACAACTACCATCGTACCATGGAAAAAAAGCTCATTATTTCACGTTTGCACAAAACTCAAGAAGAACCAGTATTTGATTCTAGATAAATTCAACTATATTCTCAAACTAAACCTATCCTATTACTAATTTAATTACTAACATCTATTAAACAACATAAATATGAAATTTAGATGGTTTAAATATTATCCAATATGAAATTCAGATGGTTTAAATATTATCCAATCTCTTCCCTTAATTCAGTTTTCAATCTTAACTTGAAATTAATTTCAAACATATTTAAATTGGTTTAGTCATTAAAGAGTCCCAACTACTTTGTTTTAAAATTGTCATGAATGAAAATAGATAACTAACCAAAATTAAGAATTTAAATCAATGATTCACCCCCAAATTTAAATAAAATATGTGAAAATTCCATATATAAATAATATGTAGGGAAACTCTATACATTTAATTGAATGCTATCATGTAAAAATAGTAAGAAGACTATATTAGTCAAAGTTTTCAATGAAGTAATTGAGATGAAAAATAAAATAGTAAAGTTAAAGTGAGATGAAAAATGAAATAGTAAAGTTAAAGTGAAATATTAGATCAGAAGAAAATAAGGTGCATTTAAGAATTAAAAAATGATTATTCTTAACTTCATCAAATCCAGAAACAAAAGTTAAAAATATGTCCTTGATTATAATTTCAAAAGTCAATAAACATCTTCTTTAATGACATATTTTTCACCCTTTTCCATTGTAATCAATAAAAGGACCCACTTAATCATGACAAAATTCCTATATATAAAGATCTCTTAAATTCAATTCATTCGGGATGCTATTGATGACTTTATAGAGCCCATGATATTAAATACATCAATATTTGAACACTAGCACAGTAGTAAAGATCTCTCCAAGTCAATTCATTATGGATGTTATAGATGGCTTTATATAGATAAAGCTATTAAATCTAGCAATATTTGACCAGTAACACAATAAAACATAGATGAACTGATAACAGTTTCACTAGTGTCACTTGAAGTACAACTAAAATAGACTAGAGAAAAAAGAATGAAAAATCAAATCAAGCCCCACTTTAAAATAAGTTTAATCTTTTTTGAGAGTTTTTGAAACCATATTATCTACATATTTTCCACTCTAATTGGATTTTTGCTTGCAAGTACCAACTAATTTTCATATAAATTCCACATGGAGGATGTACTAAGAAGTAAAGGATTGTACCACATTACCTTGGGGTAAGAAAATACCCCCATTGATACTAATAAGAAATGAAAATGGGATAATAAGAATGACGAAGTCTTTGGATTAATCAAAATGCTCATTTCTTCTTATTTGCAATTTCATATTTAAGGAAGAGATGCTCTCGATGAAGCTTGGAAAATTTGCATATATATTATTCTTTCATAAATTGGTTCTACCTATTTTTTTGTATCTAAGTTTTATGCCTTAGATTAAAGTTTCATGCAAATAGTTGTACTCACAATAAGAAGAAATGAGAGGTTTATCTGCATGAATAGTTGTACTCACAAGATTTTAATAGCAAAATTTAGAACCTAACATTGACAATCTAGCTATAAACTAGAGGAGTTTACGATATCAAATGAATAAAGCTAATTGGATCTTATATTGGGGTGAATTCTCATAATTAATCATAAATATTTACCACAAATCTAAGTAAAATATGTGAAAATTCCATATTGCAATAAGTAAAATTGTATACCTTTGATTTACCTAGGTAAATGGTTATCATGTGAAAATAACAAAAATATTATTTTAGTCAAATTTCAATGAAGGTCCCAGGGGGAAACTCAACTGGTGAGGGAAGTGATGTCTGGAGAGGAGGACATACCGGGTTTATTAGTGGTTATGTGTCAGGCAAGCTGAGGAGGACATGTCAAGTTTACTAGTAGTTATGGGTTATGTGTCAGGCAGGATGAGGAGGACATTCTGGGTATACTAGTAGTTATGTGTCAGGAAAACCAGATTTACTAGTGGTTATGTGTCACGCAAGACGAGGAAGAAATAATACCATATCTCAAAAAAACATCAACGCATTATGAATACAAAAGAAAATATAACTAATTGATGGTCAATCCATCTTCCATCTTTATGGATGGGAACCAATGATATCAAATATAGCAATATTTAACCACTAATTGATGGTCAATCAATCTTCCAATGTTCATTGGATGGGAACCAATGATATTAATAAATCCAACAATATTTAACAACCAACACAGTACTGATTAAGCTAAAAAAATGAAGCAACCCAGCCAAGGGTTTCAGAGACATCATGCTTAGTGATCTCCCCAGGAAGAATGAGTCTCATTGCATTTTGGATCTCTCAGGAAGTAATGGTTGGCTTCTTCATGAATCCCATGGCCAGAATGTGCTGAACCAGCCAAATGACCTCAAACCAGAACGCACTGAACTAGCCAAATGGACCTCAAACCAGAACGCGATGATCCAGCCAAATAGACCTCAAACAAATAAGTTACTTGGAACAAAGCAGAACGCGGTGAGACTTCAAGCCGCTGATCTAGCCAAATGGAGCTCACCAATAAATTTGTTTTAACATCCGTATGGTGTATCTTCCAGCTATTCTGACCTGCAAGAGAAAACAAAGCTCTAATTGTGTCCCATTTTTTTGTAGGAGAAAATGTCTCTTTGTAGTCAACACCCTCCTTCTAAGCGTAGCCTTTTTCTACAAGCCTTGCCTTGTATTTATTAAGCGAACCATCCACCTTGTACTTGATCTTATACAACCACCTGTATTGTTCTTGATCTTTGTGAAGGTTGCTGAAGTGGTTGTGATGAGTTCTCATCCTAAAGTACAGGTTCTTTAGGAACACTTTCTGACCCTATAGAAACAATTCTATCCTCCAAATTTTCTTTAGTAGTAACATCCTCATCATTCTCATGGGTTAAATATGGAAAAACCACAGACTGATCTAGAATGGTAACCTCCCCTTCTGTATGTGGAACATCATTATCAGATTCAAAATAGAACTTTTTTAGATGCAAATTTCTCCAAATGAACTAGTTTCCTATAAACAACGGAATTATCTTTATCCGATTCTAGAAAAATAACATCTCTGGAAAGAATGAACTTCTTGTTTTCTTCATCATACAACTTGTACGATTTGGAAGTATTAGAATAACCCAAAAATATACATTTTCGACTTCTTGCTCCTAATTTATTTCGTTGTTTCTTAGGAATCAAAGCATAACATTTTGATCCAAAAATCTGAAATGCTGAACAGTTGGGAGTCTATCATACCAAAGTTCATAAGGAGTTTTGTTGTTAATAACAGAAGAAGGACAACGATTTCTAATATAAGTTGCACAAATAATTGCTTCACCCCAAAACATTTGCTTCACATTATTAAAAAAAACATGATAGATCTAATCATATTTAGCAAAGTTCTATTCATACATTCTGCAACCCCATTTTGTTGTGGATTATAAGGTATAATAGTTTGATATTTGATTCCATTTCTCTTCAATTTTTTTTCAAAAGCATGAGAAGTATACTTGCCACCGTTATCAGTTCTAAGAAATCCTATATTATGTTGAGTTTCATTTTTAATCATAAAATTAAAAGTTTTAAAAACTTTGAACACTTGTGACTTATCCTTCAACAAATACACCCAACACATTCTCGAGTAATCATCAATAAATGTTAGTACATATTTATTTCCATTGGCAGTTGCAACATGCATAGGTCTAGTGCCTAGTCCTACTTGAATGATGGAGTCTTTAGGTTTACTTAAAGAGATAATGGAAAAATTCATTGGTTAAGGGGGGGAAACCTCTTTTTTTCACTTAAATAAACCCTATATTTTTTATGAGAGGATAAATTGAGTAAGGGAAGCTCACAAGGAGGTCTCTTACGTATTTCAAGGAAGAAACATTTAACATGCAACAATTATCCAATATTTTCTATAAACAATTTTCATTTAGGCATGGAATAAAGAAAAACCTTAGAAATAATTAATTAAAAGCAAAATAATAAAAAATATGCAATAAAATTACAATTCTTCTATGAAAATACCTTCTTTTAATCCCAAAAATGTTGGGTTGTGTTATATTCTTTCCACGACTAGCCTCCCTAGTTAACTGGGGGGTTAGAGGCGAGGGTGGAGCCCCCCCTTCATTGTGCCGATTGCGCAGTGTGGGGGTCACAGGGGGTTTGAGGGGGGCGGTTAGCCCCCCTTTATAGGGTTCGAGGCAGTGCCCCGGGGAAATTTTTTTTCTGGACCCTATATTAGGTGGGTGGACCTACCTATGGTTTTGTGCACGACTTTTGCACATGGTTTTGGGCGTGATGGTTTTCAGTCCATGGTATTGGATGGTTCAGCATGTATATATATGTATTGTAACATTGAAAATATAACATAATGAAAAATCAATCTGGTAGTCCCAGTTTTGGGATCCAGGGGAAAATCTCTATGCATATTTGTTTTATGTGTTATGCTCTCGTTATTGTTTATTTTCTATGTTTTAGAATTCGTATGCAGGTAATTTATGTACAGGGTTAAAACCTACAAAAAATACATCTCAGAGACATAATCCAATCCCCAATAGTAAGAGCACCATATAAATTACATCTCCACAAGTAGCGAGTTCAACAAAGGCTAAGTTGAGCTCTCAAGAAGAGGCCATAATTGTCTTTATATGTACATCTATTTACTTAAATGCATTCATGCTTATTCATTCAATTTTTGGATCTTTCCAACAGTGGTATCAAAGCAAATATCACTCCAAAACCCATAAGATCTACCACTCTAATATTTTGAGTACTTATGAGCATCTTTCTTGCCATTTTTTTGTAGTATGAAACCCTTGCATGCATTTTTTGAGCTAGAAATCATCAATCCTGCTACTCTATGACTCAACTTTGCAAATCTGATTGATGGTTCTCCCCATACATACCATGCATCAAATTTGGGTTTTGTTTCTTAATGTTGGCAATTAATCGTTATTCTTGGATTCTTTATATGTTGGATATTAGGATTTTGAATTTCCCCAAATCTCTTAGATGCTCAATTAAGATTTAGATTCACACAATATCTCTGTAATTTATCAACATGATATTATTATGTGTTCCCATTTGTGTGGTTAGGAAGGACGATATGAATTCTTAGAGGTGGCTATTATTTTCCCTAATTGTGGATTTTTCCTCATGCTATTTTTTCTAGGACATACAATCAACAATTATATTTATGCAAGAAAATGGGTCTAGAGCAAGCTTACATGATATTATCCACCTCCCACTCACACCATTACAAACACATAATCTTCATGAGGAGTCTCTCCTCCCTATGTGTTCATAATGTTTTAGATCCACTCGTCGGTGTGGATGGAAGAGACTTGTATTTTTCGCTCAACGAGATTGGAATCCAAGACTTGGGGGTTGTCATTGTTCCTAAGGGTTGCAAGCGTGAGATGCTTTTGTTTGTGTTTTAATATTCACTGTTGGTGATGAAAGCATGCATATCAGCACTCTATGTGTTGACCATAACATGACCTTTGATTAGATGCTAACAAGGCCAATGATTAACCCTAATTCACTCGTATGGTGATATCACATCAAAAAATATATATGTAGATTGGATATGATTTTCATATTCAAATCCTCTTGAGATATTTATTTGTGGGATTTTGACTTATAGAAATTGAATTAAGAAGAAACAATAGAATAATGTAATTTATAGTAAGGCTTCTAGTTTTCAAGCCCTATTGCTCAAGCTTATATAAGTTAGGTTGAGCCACGTCCAAAACCAGAGCCTTGACACCGAGCTAGAGTTAGAATTCTAACCAAAGTTAAAGCCATGCGCTTGATTCGATCATCTTCAAATCGACATTAGTTTTTGGTCATCCTCAAATCACCATTTGTGAGCACTTCTAGTTAGCAAAAGACATCAACTTCCAGCTGAATCAATAAATTTTCTAGAGCTGCTGAGCAATAGAGCCAAGTTCCAACAGTTTGCAGTCATCTTCAAATCACCATTTGTTAGCACTTCCAATCAATAGAAGACACTAACTTCTATCCAAATTTGGAAATGTTCTAGGAACTAATGAGTATTAGAGCTACGTTCCAAAGTTGGTGGCTAGCCTTAAACCACCTTTCAATATAATATTTCGACTTTCGTTACCTATTTGGTTTATGGTCTTCCTTAAATCACCATTTTTAGAGAGAAAATTCATCCATTAGCAGATTCCCTAAAATATCTACATAGACTCACATACACCCTTTTTGATTAAGGGGAAAATTTTTAGAGATTTTGAACCTAACACCTGGTATTTGGTTCCCAACAATTATTAACTTGAATAAATGACTAAGCTCCTAGCTAAAAAAATATTTAGCAGAAGAAAAATTATTCAAACTGAATCACATACACATAAACATATTTATGCCATATCAACAGTTCTTCATTAATAAAATAATCACAAAAATCACTTGTACTCATGTCCTAAGATAATGGCCCAATTGAGAAAATACTAAAAACTTATCACCAACTTCTCTGCACTCTCTCGGACCCAACATACACTCACTAAGAAGCCTCTCTCTATCCGTTGTTGTTGTGTCTTAGCCTCAACACTTAGGCTAAACTTTATAACTTTCATAAGATAAGATTGACAAACAAAATTAGCTCATCAAGTTAATTGAAGATAAGTGACTTTACTTTAGTTAACTATTCTATCTTTAGTTTTCTCTACTTTAACTCAAGTATAAGTCATTAAGTTAGCTTACTTTACATACACATCTCATGCTTGTCACATTAACACATTAGCATGTGAGCAATTTAGTTGCACACTTTGCATGTCGCATGCAAGCTCCTAAAGAGGAAAATCAAGGTCCTTCTAGTCAAGACACAAGACTAGAAGTACCTTTCAATCTACAAAACTCAACATGTTAGACACCTAATCCACAAGGATTATGGTACGAAATATGACCAATCACAAGGAGTCCAAGAGACCTTGGAATATGAATCTTATGGTCACAAAAATTGTAGTTATACATACATCTATTGGATGAAATGCATTCACGTTTATTCATTTAATTTCTTTCTCAATCCAACACTTTAAATGTTGATAAATAAAAACTTCTTATTACAAAATGTTTTAGAAATTAAGCATTAACTATAATAAAACATTTAAACTTATTAGAATTATTCATACCACTCAAATTATACTATCAATCTTCCTATAAAATCTTCACTCACATATCAATGTTCTTGAAATTTGATTTTTGATAATGATGCTCCACCATAAAAGAATATTGTAAATAATTGAAAACGAGTCTCCACCATAAAATAATATTGCAAATGATTAGTAATTAGAATATTTGAGAATTAACCTTTATGTGCACAAGGTTCATAACTACATTGGAGAACAATCCATATAATCCATAGGAATAACATATAATTAATGTTTTCTTCTTGCTCATTTACATTAGTAATCACTATTCCAATGAAAATCAAGTCATGGGATTCACTCATGAAATCATCGCTATACAATTTCCCAACTTGTCCCAAACACTACAAAGTTTGTTATAATGTTGTCATTAATGTCAAAGTTAGGGGGAGACCATAATGTGACATTGTAAGGGAGACCACCTTTACATGTCGGCCCAGGCAAGGTCTCAAGTTGGCTTAGCAAATTTAAGGGGAGTGCATGTTAAGTTGGCCTAGCAAAGGCTTGAACCAAATTTGTATAAATAAATGGATTGGTGAGTACATTAAGTGTGGATTAAGATGAAGTGAAAATGTGATCTGAGCCAAGGAGTAGTGCGAGTAGAGGTACATGAATAAAGGTGTGTGGTATTTTGAGGTTTGAGGACCAGTGGTGAGGAGCTTTGAGGCATGATCTGAAGTGTGAGGCATGATCTAAGATTTGAAATGTGGAAGAGGTAAAATGTTTGAGATATCATAAAATACTCAAAATAAATTATAACGTGAAAACCTCACAAATTTAAAAGTTTCATATTCATTCCATCAATTAATGGGACATAAATTTGGTTGTTAGTTGTAAGTTCATCTACTAGACCCTTGAGATATTGAGATTTTCATAAGATATCTCTTATGCATTTGTTAAGGTATTGCGATATTTATTAGCCCCTGTTTATAGTCCCCAGTCAAGGGGGGGTTTCATTATATAACTTGAAATCTCAGTTGTGGTTGGAAGATTTAATTTTGTATGATATGAGAGGTTATTTTTAAGATGTATTAGTTGGTCTTACAAGTACCCAAAGTATTTTTTTTGATGGAATCTGGTTAGAGTAAAACATTATGAAATGATAGAATATATGAAATTATATATATATTGTGATGAACATGATGAAGTTGGGAGCTAGGGTTGTTGAAGAACTAGGGTTCCTCAGGATTTTAGGCAGCCATCATCTAAGGGGAAATGGGGTAGAAATGGAAGTTGGAGGTGATGCGATGGACGCATGGTAAACTATAGTGGCTTGATGCTCCAAGTTTCAAGAGGCTGCAACTACATGCATAAAAATTCTGATCTCAAAGGATGTAAAGCCTGCGAAGACCATGTGAGGGTTGAAAATTTTTCATAGAATGCCCAACTTCCAGAATTTTTTTGTGAGGAGGAAGGACATGTTAGGATTCCAAGAAACTCTCCTAGGTTGTAGCTCAGAGATGGCTGGTAAAATATAAATTCAACTATTGTTGCAAGGTTTAATGGAAGGAATGATGGTTTGGTTCAAGCCACATAACCGCTTCTACTCTATTTCATTCCAGACATGCATGAACACCCTCAAACTACAAGGCTTTAGACCACCAATGCTCACAGTTTAGATATTTAGGTGAATGTGGAGAATACTAACCACACCAGCAGATACACAAGACCATGTGATGGCTGGCTACAACTAGTACAAAAACCTGCAAATCTAATCTATTAATGCAAAGACAAGATGACATCTCTCCTGCATTAGATAGAAAGAAACCTGAGTAACCTATTCAGTGATGCATTCAATATTTTAACAGAGAGACAAGATGACAAATATCTAGTGTTAAACATTAAGAGATCAAGAACACAACACATTAGGCATAAGATTAGAACAGAGGAGAATGGAAAGTGGGCAATTAGCAACAAATAAGCTTGTATTGCTAAGAATGAGGTGAGATGTTGCAAGCGACAAAGTGTCTACAGTCTCCAGAGGTTGAACCTTTCATCAAATGCCAACCCTGATTACATCTTTCTTCTGGATATTTATAAGTTTAAATTACAATGGCACCTAGCCGTTTAGGTATGGGGGGGTCTTAATTGACTGCCAACTACATTTAACTGCCAGATGGAGTCTCTGAATGAGGTTGCTTGCTTCATTGTGTAAATCTGATCTGTACAACTACTGTGCTATCCTTTAGGTGGTTGGACTGCTTGCAGTAGTGACGTCCATGAATGATGAATTCTGTTACAAATTCATGCCATGTCCTTTTCTCCATTTGGCCATGTTTTCTTTTTAATGTGGTTGTTGGGGATTCGACTGTTATCAGTCAAGCAGAGATGGTCATCTCCTTCCTTTGGAAACTGAATAGACGTGGGACGTAGACTACATGGGTAGGTGGATAGTTGGAATGAGTGAGAGAGATGACTGTCGGATCGGGGAGATGAATGGCGGAGATGGGTCAGTGAAGGCTATCAACTGAAGTGGGAGTGGGGTACGTCAGGGCCGTTGGATCTTCAGTGGACAAATCGGATGGTCATCGAGTGATGGAGCTGCACAGGTGCTAATGGGTGAGGGTGGTTTACTTGGGCGATAACAGTTTTCATCGCACCGCCTTCGAGCACTAAGTGGTAATTGCTCAGGGCAGAACGATTCCACACAATGAATGACGTGTAGCAGCGGATGAGAGAGAAAAATCGCCCTCATCGCGCGTTATCGTTCGATCTAGTTGTTCGCGCAATATGTGCGAAGGCCATCAGATCTCGGTGGAGATGATTTGATGGCAGAAAGTGGTCGAGTGGGTCACCTTTATTAGGCACGATGTGAGCCGTTGGATTGGCGGGCGCTGATCAACGGTCAGGATGCGGTGCAATGGGTTACAAGCGTGCAAGGCATATGGATAAGGTTTTATGGTTAGTTTATCTTTGCACTTAGGGCTGAGTCCAAAGGGAATTTTGTCGGATTTGGAAGGTTCATTTAGGAAATGGGGAAGGTTAAAGGTGAGAGGGGTGAGGGAAGAAAGGGAAAAGTGACCAACGTAAGCCCCTTTTGGGACACAACTAAACAGGTCAGGCTTCTCTCTGATATTAGAAAGTCATCGCTGCATAGCAGAGCTAACACTGGCTCCTTCTGGGGATGAAATCCTCCTTGTGAGGTTTCAAGAACCGTAGACCACTGCCTTTCATATAGAAACAAGATCAACAAGATTTCCTAGTATTCCATTGGGCATGGAGTCTAATTAAGCCTACACTAAAAATTGTAAAAGAACATATTTATGATGTTGGGGCCTAAAGGCCTTAAAAAACATAAACCTTAAAAAATCGCCCATTAACTGGGCCATCAAAAACTGTTTCTCCTTCCATACTTTGCAGCATGAATGTGTTGTTCCCCTGGACCTGAGCAATGACAAAAGGTCTAGTCCACAAAGCATCGAATTTTCCATGATTACCATTCTTTTGTTTCAATGCATCCCATTTAATAACTAAGTATCCAATTTGAAAATTGTCCATCTTTGCCTTTCTGTCAAAGGCTTCCTTGATTCTCTTTTGATGTGATGCAGACTTTTCAATCGATTGATCTATGATTTGATGCACTTCAGCCAAGTCACTAATCTTCTTTTCCATGTCATTTTCCTCATTCTGTTCTTCCTGTAAGAACTTGGCCATAGGGAGGGTCAACTGGATTGGGAATACAACCTCAATGCCATATACCAGATTGAACAGAGAATTCCCAGTGGATTTCTTGGTGGTCACCCTGTCAGCCCATAATGCAAACTTCAATTTGGAATCCCAGTTCCTTTTGTTGTCTTCCAGCAGCTTTTTGATTATCCTTATCAAGCTCTTATTGGATGATTCTGCTAGACCATTTCCTTGAGGGTAATATGAGGTGGAATGAACTAGCTTAATGCCCATTGAGTCACACATGTCCACCAACTCTTTTGCCCTGAAGGCTGCTGCATTATCTGTAACCAATTTGTGTGGACAGCCAAACCTGGTGAAAATGTTTTCTGTCAAGAACTTCATGACAACATGGTGATCAAATCTCTTAGTAGGGATGACCTCAATCCATTTAGTGAAGTAATCAGTGGCTACTAAGATCCATCTGTGCTGGCCACTAGAATGTGGATTAATTTCCCCTATGAAATCCAAGCCCCACTGCTGGAAAGGGCCACTAGCATGTATTGGCTTCAAGGGTAAGGATTTCAATTACTGTTTTCCTTCAAACGTCTAGAACCTATCACAAGATTTTACAAATGAAAATACATCGGAAAATAGAGTGGGCCAATAATACCCAGCTCTCAGGATCTTGTGGCCTGTGGTTTTCCAATAGTGATGTCCTCCACAGATGCTGGAATGAAACTGATGTATGACCTCCACAGATTGTTCTTTGTTCAGACATCTTAAGAGGATTCCTGATGGGTCTGTCTAATAAAGCAAGTTTTCATGAATACAGAACTTTGCCGCTCTGAGCTTAATAGTCCTGGCTTGGCTCGAGCTAAGGCCTGGAGGGACTTCTAGTTTCAACAGAAAGTGAGATATTTTATCATACCATTCACAAGAAGCCATATTTTCAACCAAATACTGGTTCTGCCCTTGTCTAACTGTTTCTCCCCTGTTTGTCTGTCATCTGAGTTTGTGCTTATCCAATTCATGTCCAGCATCCTACAATTTTCTTCAGCCATCAGCTTGCAAGGCCCTGATCCTTAATAAGCATGGTGGGCTTCAGTTCTATGTTGAATTCAATAAGATTTGCAATCCATTTAGCCCTTCTTCCATCAACATCTCGCTGCGTCAAGACATCCTTTACTAAAGCAGAGGGCACATATGCAATTACCTTGGAGTGCAGAATGTAGATTTGGAAAGCTTTTAAAGATTTGATAAGAGCATAAGCTTGCTTTTCGATAATATCATACCTTAATTCAGCATCCCTTAAGGTTTTGCTAAAAAATGCCACTGGATGCTCTGAATCCTCATCATCTTTCTGCAATAAGACTGCTGCAAGGGTGTCACAGGAAGCAAAGGAGAAGATATGGAACTCCTTGCTATAGTCTGGGCTGATCAAAGTGGGAGCTTCCATAATAGCTCTTTTGATGGCTTCAAAAGATCTTCTTGCTGCATCAGTCCATTTGATCTCTGATCCCTTTTTTAGCATAGAGGTGATGTGTTTTACCAATTCTGCAAAATTAGGAATAAACCTCCTTACAAAATTTATTTTGCCTAGAAAAGAGTGGATGTCCTTTTTTTATCTTGGGACAGGCAAGGTCTGTATCGCTTTCACTCTCTCTGGCTCAATCTTTACACCTTCAGTAGAAACAATGTGTCTTAGAAGCTTGCCCTCTTCTAAAGCAAATTGTGACTTCTTAGGATTCACTGATATCCCAAACCTTTTGCACTTCAGAAACACTTTCTTCAAATGTTGCAAATGATCTTGATGGTTGTTGGAGTAAATTGTTATATCATCCAGGTATATAAGGAAAAACTTATCCTTCTATCCTACAAATGCTATATTCGTAGCTCTCTGAAAGGTGGCCCCAGCATTCATCAGTCCAAAAGGCATCTTGGAGTACATAAAAGTGCCCCAAGGAGTGGTGAAGGCAGTCTTTTCTTGGTCATCTGGATGTACAACAACTTGGTTATACCCTGAAAATCCATCCAGGAAGGACATAACTTTAGCTCCTGAGACTTTCTGTAGCAAATGTTCCATCTTTGGCAGGGGATATTTGTCCTTCCTGGAACATTTTTTCAGGTTCCTGAAATCAGCACACAACCTGATTTCTTTGCTTTTCTTCCTCACCACTACCAAGTTGGCTACCCACTTCAAATATCTCATGGGCACTATGATTTTGGCAGCCAACAACTTCTTGATTTCTTTTTCAATCAAAGGGAGGAGCAAAGGATTTATGGGTCTCAGCTTCTGTTTGAAAGGAATGGGGTCTTTCTCCAATGGGATCTTATGTTGGATGATATTTTTGTCATAAGTTTTAAGGTCACTGTATTCCCTGGCAAAGACATCAGCAAATTGCTTCATTAAGGTGCAATACTCAGAACTTTGGGCAGCAGACAAATGGGTGGACATATTTATATACTTTGGATGATCTGGACTCCCTATGTTATGCCTATGGACTATAGACTGATTTTCATTTTGGGCAATCTTATGAGGCACATCATTATGGTCAAACAACTTCTCTAGAGGCACTAGCCCTTAAGGTATATGATTGCTAGGCAACTATACAATGTTGTCTTGGCCAATTCTGTTCCTTAGCTGGGGCCAGGTACATTCCTCCAAGGTTTCATTCTCTTGATCAATTTGCATTTGAGAGAATTCATCAATGACTTGCAGAAACCTATTTACTTTGTCATCATCCTCAAAGACTTTTGAGTGCTGGACATTATTAGGCAAGGATGGTCTATATTTTACCTGGACCTCATAAGCCAATCTAGGGGGCATGGGAAGGATGAACATGCTAGCAGACACAACAAGGGAATCAACAAGCTGATTTTTTACTCTAGGAATATATGAGATACAAAAGCTATCAAAAGAGTCTTTGAGTTTCCATACCTCATCTCTATACATTTTCAGCCTTGGGTGCCTTGCTTGGAACATTTTGTTCACTTGTTGAATGATGAGATCAACATCTCCAAACAA
This sequence comes from Pinus tabuliformis, assembly GCA_031772625.1. NCBI lineage: Eukaryota > Viridiplantae > Streptophyta > Pinopsida > Pinales > Pinaceae > Pinus > Pinus tabuliformis. Next base: position 117,287,816 of record CM062819.1, read on the forward strand.
CTTTATGTCTTTGATTCCCATGTCTTTGACAACGTTTAAGCCCAATATCAGAGCCTCATACTCTGCTATATTGTTGGTGACCTGAAAAGTTAGCTTAAAATACAGATGTGTGCTTTCTTGTTTTGGAGACACCAGCACCACTCCTACTCCTACAGTTTCCTTTGAATAGGCTCCATCAAAGAACATATCCCAAGCCTATGTCCCTTCCTCTTCCATGGCCTGGCATACTGGTTTCTTGAGCTGCACCGAGGCCCTCTGGGATTCTTCAATTTGGAGAATACATGCTCCAAAATCAGTGTCCACAGCGTAAATGGGATGATTAGTGGGATTCTTCTCATCACTGATGATATAGGCCAGCTGGGCTTCCCTGTATAGTCTTCTACTTTCTCCTCCAAAAACTGGGATGATGGCATAAGACAAGTCATTTTGCAATGTCCCACCCAACCTCTTAATCCACCCTCTGGAAAGTAGCATACCAAACTTAGGGGGAACATCTGCTACCACAATATCCATCATCATGCTTTTCATGGGTAGCTGAGTTAGGGTGATGGCTAAGTCTTTGATTAACCCCAGACATTTCACCTTCCTCGAATCAAAGGAGAACAAATCATGATATGGTCTGGTAATATCAAGGCCTAACTATTCCATGACAGCTTTGGGCATCAGATTATCGCTGGCACCTATGTCCAGCAGACAATTGTGGAGGATTTTGTCATGAATGGTCTAGGAGACATAAAAAGATGGGGAGCTATTATCAGAGGGTTCAGTCATTGGGCTAAGCACAACTGTAGGTTTGTCATCCTGTAAATTCACATAGTCATTGGAGGCTCGTGTAGTTTTCAGCTCAAGGGAATCAAGGATGGGCTTCTTAAAGACCTCACTCTTTACAAGTTCTATAAGAGGCACATATATTTTTAACTTCATGACTTCTGATTCAAAACTTAAAGGGGAAGGGGACTTGTCAGGTCCTCTTACCTCTTGGGTCGGTGCTTTCAGGATGGTGGGATCAACTGTCGGTCGCTTCTTCTTGCTGATCTGTTGCTCTGTGGGGACAACAACTCTTTGGGCAGAATTCTCTTTGACATTACTCGTTCTTGACCTCAAGTTATATCTCTGCTGGTCTTCATTCTGCAAAACAACTTCTCTGTCCCACTCTTGACTGGTCTGGTCCCTAATTAATGACTCCTCGTAGGCAACTAATGTCAAAAAGGCAGCATTGCCCTTGTCTTCCATGCAGTGAATCTCATCCTCTTCATCAGACTACTCCTCCTCCATGACTACGTTTTGGAAAGGAGTCTTAACCCTTTGTTCTTCACTGGCCTCTTTGCCCTTCTGAATGATCTACAATTGTTCATTTGCTCTTCTGTACGGATTTGGATTTCTAGGAGCAAATGTATTAGGAAGCCTTGCTTTCCTAGAAATCTGCTCAACGTTCAGCTTGGAGATTTCAGCAGCTAGTGACTCTATCATTTTAGTCATTTTGTCTATTTTGGGTTCTGAAGATGAAGAAGAAGAGGAAGACTCACCTCTCTGCCTCCTTCTATCAGCATGTCCTTTGAGTTTCTCTGCAGCCATGATATTGGATTCCACCTCCAAGGCTGCATCTTGCATTTCAGCTAGAGAAGCACATCTTCTCTCTCTTAATAGCAGGCAGAAATTAGAATCAAAGGCATTGGCATAGGTGAGTTTGGCAGAGGTGGGGGTAGGCTTCACTTCAGCTGGTATCTTGCTATACATACAATTGAATCTTTTATTAAAATCAGACAATGACTCCCCATTTTCCCTTTTCAGGTTTCCAAACTCAGTATGGTAGTATAGCAGGTCTTTCTTATCTCCCCAATGCTTTAAAAACACATCATCTAATGCTTCAATGTCTACTATAGACCTAGGGGTCAGCTCTCTGAACCACTTTCTAGCCTCTCCATCAAGGCTTTGGACAAATACTCTCATCCACACATCAAGGTGTTCTTCAGCTGTTACTCCCTCTGTCCCAGTGAACTTAGGCATGTATTTCTGATATTCTCTTGCAGGCATGGCATTCAAAGGAATAGGCAGGACCAGGGGTCCATACCTAGCAGCTATGATTCTTTCCATTTTGGTGGGCACTTGTGGACCTGCCATGGCTGGGGTGGATGGAAGAGTGTTGGCAGTCTGAAAGGTAGGGAGTTGAGAAATGACTGACAGGGCTAAAGGAATATGATGGACAGGAGGAGAGGTTTCCTTTGGGTTGAGATCTAAAGGAGGACCTAAAGAAATGGGAGCTTTATGATTCTCTGAAAATATTTCTTCACTACTAGTACTAGAGGCTATATTTTCAACATGCAGATGCTCTGTTACAAGCCTTTCTGGCAGAGATACATAAGATTGTTTAGGCTTACCTGATCCTGATGCTCCCTTTTGTGATTTCTTTCTTTGCTTGAAAATCTTCTCAGGGTCAGGTACTAGGTCAGCTGGTGATTTCTGAGGATTTCTTCGGGTATGCCTCACAAACTGAGCCATAATTGTGATGTGGAGTTCCCAAGAGGTTTGGTCTCTAGTAGAGTTGCTAGATAGATGATTACAACCAAAAATGTGTCCAGACTTTGTCTATCATCAAAGCTGGATCTGTGTCATTCTCCCAGGGAAGCTGAGCTTCAATCTCCTCTCCCCGGCAGCGACGCCAATTATGTTAGGATTCCAAGAAACTCTCCTAGGTTGTATCTCGGAGATGCCTGGTAACATATAAATTCAACTATTGTTGCAAGGTTTAATGGAAAGAATGATGGTTTGGTTCAAGCCACATAACCGCTTCTACTCTGTTTCATTCCAGACATGCATGAACACCCTTAGACTACAAGGCTTTAGACCACCAATGCTCACAGTTTAGATATTTAGGTGAAAGTGGAGAATACTAACCACACCAGCAGATACACAAGACCATGTGATGGTCGGCTGCAACTAGTACAGAAACCTGCAAATCTAATATATTAATGCAAAGACAGGATGACAGCTCTCCTGCATTAGATAGAAAGAAACCTGAGTAACCTATTCAGTGATGCATTCAATATTTTAACAGAGAGACAATATGACAATTATCTATTGTTATACATTAAGAGATCAAGAACACAACACATTAGGCATAAGATTAGAATAGAGGAGAATAGACATTGGGAAATTAGCAGCAAAATAAGCTTGTATTGCTGAAAATGAAGATGAGACGCTGCAAGCGACAAAGTGTCTATAGTCTCCAGAGGTTGAACCTTACATCAAATGCCAACCCTGATTACATATTTCTTCTGGATATTTATAAGTTTACATTACAATGGCACCTAGCCATTTAGGTATGGAGGGGTCTTAATTGACCACCAACTGCATTTAACTGCCCGGTGGAGTCTCTGAACAAGGTTGCTTGCTTCACTGTGTAAATATGATCTATACAACTGCTATGCTATCCTTTCGGCGGTTGGAATGCTCACAGCAGTGAAGTCCATGACTGATAAATTTTGTTACAGAGCTGTGCCATGTCCTTTTCTCCTTTTTGCCATGCTTTTTGTTTAATGTGGTTGTTGGGGATTTGACTATTATTAGTCAAGCAGAGCTGGTCATCTCCTTCCTCGGGCAACAGAATGGACATAGGACGTAGGGTGCATGGGTAGGTGGACAGTTGGGATGAGTGAGAGAGATGACCTTCGGATCGGGGAGATGAATGGCAGAGATGGCTCGGTGAAGGCTATCGACCGAAGTGGGAGTGGGGTGCGTCAGAGCCGTTGGATCTGCAGTGGACAGATCGAACGGTCATCGGGTGATGGAGCTACATGGGTGCTAAGGGGTGAGGGTGGTTTACTTGGGCGGTAATGGTTTTCATTGCACCGCTTTCCGACGCTAAGTGGTAATTGCTCAGGGCAGCGGGATTCCACATAATGAACGACACATACCAGTGGATGAGAGAGAAAATTTTCCATCATCACACGCTATATTTCAATCTAGTTGTCTGCGTGATATGTGCGAAGGCCGTCAAATCTCGGTGGAGATCATCTGATGGTGGAAAGTGGTTGAGCGGGTTGCCTTTATTGGGCGTGATGTGAGCCGTTGGATTAGCAGGGGCTGATCAACGGTGGGGATGCGGTGCGATGGGTTACGAGCGCACAAGGCATATGGATAAGGTTTTATGGTTAGTTTAGCTTTACGCTTAGGGCTGAGGCCAAAGGAAATTTTGTCAGATTTGGAAGGTTCTTTTAGGAAATGGGGAAGGTTAAAGGTGAGAGGGGTGAGGGAAGAAAGGGAAAAGTGACCAATGTAAGCCCCTTTTGGGACACAACCAAACAGGTCAGGCTTCTCTCTGATATTAGAAAGTCAGCACTGCATAGCAAAACTAACATGACATATCCTTCACTCAAAGGATCATAAACTTCATCAAGTTTAAAATATCCATAAGTAACATATCCATCAATTGGGTTCTTTCTAAGTTTGGATTCCCTGATGCCTAGATGAGATTGCAGGTTTGTCTCCTCAACCTCATCAAAATCTTAGAGGAGTCATCGACCATCATTTTGCATGGCCTAGATTTACAAGGAGAATCCCTTGGTTTTAACCGATTTGGGTGGGATGGAAGAACAAGAGAGAGAGAGAATAAGAAACATTCCATATTTTCATCAAGAAACTAAATGGGAATTCTTCCCTATTCTGGATTGTAGATTTAGACTTAGTTATAAACTTGAAGCAATGTATAGAAAATGGTTGGGCATTCCTAAAAGGTCACGATGTATTCTTTTTGAAGGAAAGTTTCTTCTATTGAAATGTGCAACTAGATTTGGTCTTCATAATGACATATTTAATCATGTTTTTATGTATTTTTTCTAAGAAAAAATATTGTTGTTATTCTTGAGTCATGGGTTTCATGCTCAAGGGAAATTTATTTTTAGGTTAAGCACCCATTGAGTGATTATAGGGTTTGGCATTTAGTATACAAGTCAATTGAGTCATTTCCATGTATTGTAGACCACTTGGCATGTTACATATTGTAAAGAAAAATTTATTTGAGTCAAAATAGAGTTAAAGAACCTCCAAGACCTTGTCATGCGCTAGAAATCAAGTCTACCTTCAAAAGGAGCAGCCAACCTATCTAGAAGGAGAAGTCATTTCTTGAATTAGGTCTTCAATATATTGCAAGAAAGCCAAATTGTAGAAGTCATTTCTTGGTGTCAATAGGATTTGTTTTGAGGACTAAGTTAGCAAGAAGGAAGAATATATCCCAGTGAAGGTAAAAATAAGATTATCCTAGTTATAATCCACTGACACGTGCAAGTTTGTGATAGTTGCAGGCATGCCGAGAATTACAGAGAAGCAGGTCAAAGTTGCAATCAACATCACAAGTCTGAAATATTGATCAAAGTGAAGTTACATTAGCTATAAGGCAAGTTTGACTTGGATTGAAGGAAGAGCAGTTTGAATTGGTCTTATTCAAGGGTCATAGGTCTTGGAATTTGTCAATTTAAGTTCTATAAGAAGAGAAGAATTCTTGTGGGTTTTCCTCTCAAGAGGAGAGGTTTTGGCCCTGGTTGATCGCCTATATATTGTGTCCTCTTGCCTCATTATTATTTATGATTTTTTCATCATTTGAATATAAGAAATATAAATATAATCAAGAGAAAGAAGAAGATAATTAATTTAAGTAAAAATACATCACAAGAAGTTATCAAAGTAAGAGAAATCGCCTAATCTAGCTGCCCTAGATTTCTCAACAACTTCATGTAGCCTCTCAAATGAGGGATTATTGCATCTCAAGATACTCCACTTTAATCCTGAACTTGAGGTTGCATGGAGGTCCTTTGGGATCTAGGAACTCTGGAGGTCATGTCTCCTATAAGGATGCAACGCAAAGGGAAGGCTCCAATCTAGAGAATTCATCTCAGTATAACCTAGAACCTTACATTGTTGAAAAAATGAAATAGGTGCCTTCCATGTAGGTTAACCTATAATAGGTAAACCATATTTTCTCTTCTCTCCAATCTATGGTTGTGATTTTTTGATTCAATGGTTTTTGGATCAGATCTTGTAGAATTCCTGCAGAAACTCCGATAGATCTAGAATTCTAGTTAAATTAAACACAAGTAATTTGCTGATATTCAAGAGAGGAGAGAAATAATTTTCTCCATAAAATAAATGTATTAAATTAATGAACAATAATAATACATGAGAAACCAAACCTCTAATCCAAAAGGGAGGTGGTTATATAGAAATTGCTGAATCTAGAAAACTAGGAAAAAACTAGTAAAAAACTAGAAAAGACTAAGAAAAGCTAAAGGGAGGCCTAAAATAGCAACAATGACTCAAGGAAACCTATGCCAACTATCATCTACTCGGAAAGCATGAGGAGCAGTTCATTTCCTAAGGAAGGCGACTTTAAAACATGAAAAAATGGTCCGAGGGACTATATCCCTTGATTTAAGGGGGAATCTTCATGTGGGGCGCCAATCCTCAAATAACTCAAGTGGATGAGGTGTGGTTAGGTGTGAACATGCACTTAGATGTCTAAATGGTTTAGGAAAGTTGTTGGACCAATATTTCCATAATAAATAGCCTTTAAAGGCAAAAAATAAGGGAAAGTTGGTCCACCGAGCTAGTTTACCAAAAACCAAGTGTGAACATGATTTTTAGTGCATGTGGCTAAGTCAAGTATGCTTAGGCTAAAAAATAAATGTAGATGTTAGGATTATATTCCAACACCCCCCCCTTCATCCTAACTCACTTATTTAAACTAAGTCCCGGCCAAGATGCCATGTTAGGTACTCAGGTACAATAAATAAAAGATCCTCATAAATAAAAGATTAATGCCTCCTATATTTGATGTGAGTGAGTTAATGAGGTGGTTAGATTCTCTTTGCTATATAACAGGCAACCATTCGGATTGTTTGCTATGAGGGTGAGAGTTTTGTGAGGATTTCATTATGTAATCTCCTGTTTTGATTAATAAGATTGCCGATGCCTATGTTGTGTGGACGTAGCCCAGATTGGTTGGGTGAACCACGTTAATTCTTGTGTCTTATGTGCTTGATTAGTTTGTTGTTTATTTTGTTTAAATTTCCACTGTGCATCTGATCTCCAACACTGTCAAGATTTTTTATGAACCGACTTCACCAGAAATCGCAGACAAAATTATCAGCATTGTGGAAAAGGCAGGGAAGGATGTCCTGATATCTACTTCCATAGTGGCGAATGACATTGTTAAACACAGGTTCGACGAAACCAAGAACAACAATTTCTCTCATTGTATCATTGCACCAAAAAAAAATGATATGTCCATAGCCTTTTTACGCGGGTTGTATTGCTTGCAGGTTTGGTGAGAGCATAGGATAGGTTACAAAGGACACTTTTGCAGTTGCTGGGCATATAATTTTGACTGCATGGAATATAGCAAGGATTCGGAAGGTCATAAATCTTGTTTCATCCAATTTGAAGAGTCTTGGTAAAGCTCTAGAGAAAGGCATTAAATGAAATGATTTAATATGAGACCAATATGGGCCTCTCGTTCTAATAGTTTTGTTTTAGAAATAATTTGGGATACATCCATTATGACAAATCTCATATCAAATTCGATCGATGTTAGTATAAACGATATAGTTATGTACTTCTATGTGTGATATTGTGGTTAATGCCCACACATTGGTTTAGTTGTTTGTCTACCTATGATAATATAAACGTCATATAAAGTGCTCAGCTTAAACATTGGCATCTTTTCATGTTTTGGTGATTTTTTTTTATGAAATTGTATGGAGTAATTTGTGAATGACTCATGTTTTTTCATAAATTACAATCTTGCACAATATATTTTAAAGAGAGTGAAAATATAATCTTATATAAAATCACAATCTTGTCCTTGCTCAAAATTGTATGGGAAAATTTCAAAGTAATAATCCCAAATAATTATTTGATTGTACTGTGTCTTTACATGCTCCAATATTGTGGTTTTTTTAGCTAATCAAAATTGGGTTTATGTGATTTTTTCGAACTCGCATAATCTTAGGGACCTTGTATAAGGTCAACCATGTTTTATAAAATCAATTGTGTTGAACCTTGGTTAATCATGGTCAACCATTGGCCAACTTTGCATTGTGACAAAGATTATTTCAATATGAAATCTAGTCATTGTCTCAACCATGGTCCAATGCTGCATTATGACAAATATTGTCTCAATATGATAATCATGGTTAGCTATGGTCAATCATGGTCAACCTTGGTCAAGCATGGTCAACCATGTTTTGTAAATTCAAACATGGTCATCCATGGTAAATTATGATCAACCATTGTTGAACATCGCATTGTGACAAAAATTGTCTTGATATGAAAATAAACCATGGTTAAGTATGGTCAACCGCGGTCCAGTGTCGCATTGTGATAAGGATTGTCTCTATATGAAAATCAAGCATGGTCAACCATGTTTATTTTAGTGTTTACAATATTTATCTTAGGGTTTATATACCTTGGGTTTATAATATTAGTCCCATGGGTTTAATAATATTCCCTTGGGTTCATAATCCCTTGGGTTTTTAGTATTAATACCTTGGGTTTATTATTCCCTTAGTTTTATAATATCAATTATGGTCAACCATGGTCAATCATAGCCAACCATGGTTAATCATCAGAAACCATGTTTGTTTTAGTGTTTACAATGTTTATCTTAGGGTTTATATACCTTGGGTTTATAATATTAGTCCCTTGGGTTCACAATCCCTTGGGATTTTAGTATTAATCCCTTGGGTTTATAATAATAATCCCTTTGCTTTCTAATATCAATCATGGTCAACCATGGTTAATCATATCCAACCATGGTCAATCATGCTCAACCATGTTTATTTTAGTGTTTGCAATATTTATCTTAGGGTTTATATACCTTGGATTTATAATATTAGTCCCTATGTTCAACCATGGTCCAGTGCCAATTGCGATCTAGCATCACATTGTCAGAAGGATTGTCTCTATATGAAAATCAACCATGGTTAGCCATGTTTATTTGAGTGTTTACAATATTTATCTTAGGGGTTATAATATTAGTCCCTTTGGTTTAATAATATTCCCTTGGGTTCATAATCCCTTGGGGTTTTAGTATTAATCGCTTGGTTTTATTATTTCTTTGGGTTTACAATAACAATCCCTTCGGTTTATAATATCAATCATGGTAAACCATGGTCAATCATAGCCAACCATGGTCAAACATGTTAAACCATGTTTATTTTAGTGTTTACAATATTTATCTTAGGGTTTATATACCTTGGGTTTATAATATTAGTCCCTTGGGTTTAATAATATTTCCTTGGGCTCATAATCTCGTGGGGTTTTAGTATTAATACCTTGGGTTTATTATTCCCTTGGGTTTATAATAACAATCCCTTGGGTTTATAATATCAATCATGGTCAACCATGGTCAATCATATCCAACCATGGTCAATCATGCTCAAAAATATTTATTTTAGTGTTTATAATATGTATCTCAGGGTTTATATACCTTGGGTTTATAATATTAGCCCCTATGGTCAACCGTGGTCCAACGTCATTGTCACAAGGATTGTCTATATATGAAAATAAACCATGGTCAACCATGTTTATTTTAGTGTTTACAATATTTATCTTGGGGTTTATATACCTTGGGTTTATAATATCAATCATGGTAAACCATGGTCAATCATAGCCAACCATGGTCAATCATGTTCAACCATGTTTATTTTAGTGTTTACAATATTTATCTTAGGGTTTATATATCCTAGGTTTATAATATTAGTTCCTATGGTCCAACATCACATTGTGACAACCATGGTCAACCTTGGTCCAACGTCGAATTCTGACTCAGATTTTCTTAATATGAAAATCAACCATCATGAACCATCATCGATCATGGTCAACCATGGTCCATATTCCTAGGGTTTAATATTATTCCTTTAGGTTTATTACCAATCATGGTGAACTATGGTAAACCATAGTCAACCATGGTTAATCATGGAAATTCATGGTAAACCATGGTCAACCATTGTCTACCATGTTTTATAAATTCAATCATGGTGAACCATGGTCCAACGTCACATTGTGACCAATATTGTTTCAATATGAGAATAAAACATGGTCAACCATGGTCCATTGTCGCATTATGGCAAAGATTAGACTTGATTTGAAAATCAATCATGGTCAACCATGGTCCAATGTCACATTGTGACAAGGATTGTCTCAATATGAAAATCAACAATGGTCAACCATGTTTATTTTAGTGTGTATAATACTTATCTTAGGGTTTATATACCTTGGCTTTATAATATTAGTCCCTTTGGTTTAATATTATTCAACAAAGGTCAACCATGGTTATTCAAGGTCAACAATTAGCCAACGTCATATTACGACAAAGATTTTTTCAATATGAAAATCAATCATTGTCTCAACCATGGTCCAATGTCTTATTATCACAAAGATTGTCTCAATATGATAATAATGGTAAACGATGGTAAATCATGGTCATCCTTGGTCAAGTATGGTCAACCATGTTTTATAAATTCAAACATGGTCATCCATGTTCAATCATGCTCAACCATGGTTGAACATTGCATTGTGACAAAAATGATCTTGATATGAAAATCAAGCGCATTGTCAACCGTGTTCCAGCATCATATTGTGACAAGAATTGTCTCTATATGAAAAGCAACCATGGTCAACCATGTTTATTTTAATGTTTAAAATATTTATCTTAGGGTTTATATACTTGGGTTTATAATATAAGTCCCTTGGGTTTAATAATATGCCCTTGGGTTCATAATCCCATGGGGATTTAGTATTAATCCTTTGGGTTTATTATATCCTCGGGTTTATAATAACAATCCCTTAGGTTTATAATATCAATCATGGTCAATCATAGCCTTCCATCGTCAATCATGGGAAACCATGTTTATTTTAGTGTTTACAATATTTATCTTAAGGTTTGTATACCTTGGGTTTATAATATTAGTCCCTTGGGTTTAATATTATTCACTTGGGTTAATAATCCCTTAGTGTTTTAGTATTAATCCCTTGGATTAATTATTATAATATCAATCCCTTGGGTTTATTATTCCCTTTGGTATATAATATCTATCATGGTAAACCATTGTTAATCATAGCCAACCATCGTCAACCATAGTCAAATGTCGTAGTTTGACAAAGATTGTCTCAATATGAAAATTAGCCATGGTAAACTATGGTCAATAACCATGGTCACCTTGTGTCAAAGATTGTCTCATGGTCCAACGTCACAATGTGACATCCATGGTAAACCTTGGTCCAATGTTGCATTTTGATACATATTGTCTCAATATGAAAATCAACCATCGTGATCCATCGTCAATCATGGTGAACCATGGTCAACTAGGGTCCAATGTCATATTGTGAGAAGATTATCTTGATTTGAAAATCAATCATGGTCAAGCATGGTAAAACATGGTACAATGTCACATTGTAACATAGATTTTCTCAATATGAAAATAAACCATGGTCAACCATGATTATTTTAGTGTTTATAATATTTATCTTAGGGTTTATATCCCTTGGATTTATAATATTAGTCCCTTTGGTTTAATATAAATCAACAAAGGTCAACTATGTTTCATAAAATTAATTGTGGCCAACAATCGTTAACCGGAGTAACCATTGGCCAACGTCGCATTGTGGCAATTCTTTTTTCAATATGAAAATCAATCATTGTCTCAACCATCGTCCAACATCGCATTCTGACAAAGATTACCTCAATATGATAATTATGGTCAGCGATGTCAATCATGGTCAACCATGTTTTATAAATTCAAACATGGTCAATCGTGCTCAACCATGGTCAAATGTCGCATTGTGACAAAGATTATTTCAATATGAAAATCAACCATTATCTCAACCATGGTCCAATGTCGCATTATGACAAAGATTGTCTCAATATGATAATCATGCTCAACAATGGTCCATCATGGTAAACCTTGGTCAAGCATGGTCAACCATGTTTATTGTAGTGTTTACAATATTCATTTTAGGGTTTATATACCTTGGATTTATAATATTAGTCCCTTGGGTTTAATAATATTCCCTTGGATTCATAATCCCTTGGGGTTTTAGTATTAATTCCTTGGGTTTATTATTCGATTGGGTTCATAATAGAAACCCCTTGGGTTTATAATATCAATCATGATCAACCATGGTAAATCATAGCCAACCATGGTGAATCATGGTCAACCATGTTTATTTTAGTGTTTACAATATTTATCTTAGGGTTTGTATACCTTGGGTTTATAATAATATCCCCTAGGGTTTAATATTATTTGCTTGGGTTCACAATCTCTTGTGGTTTTAGTATTAATCCCTTGGGTTTATTAGTCCCTTCAGTTTATAATATCAATCCCTTGGGTTTATTATTCCCTTTGGTTTATAATATCTATCATGGTCAACCATGGTCAATCATAGCCAACCATAGTCAACCATCGTTAACCATGGTGAAATGTTGCATTTCGATAAATATTGTCTCAATATGAAAATCAACCATGGTCAATAATCATGGTCACATTGTGTCAAAGATTATCTCATGGTCTAACGTCACATTGTGACAACCATTGTCAAACTTGGTCCAAGGTCACATTCTGACACAAATTGTCTCAATATGAAAATAAACTATCGTGAAACATCGTCAATCATGGTCAACTATGGTTAACCAGGGTCCAATCCCTTGGGTTTATAATAACAATTCCGTCGGTTTATAATATCAATCATGGTAAACCATGGTCAATCATAGCCAACCATGGCCAATCATGGTCGACCATGATTATTTTAGTGTTTAATTTTTAATAATTAATAAATTATTTATTTATATTTAATTATTAATAATGAATGAATTAACTATTTAATAATTAAATGAATGATTTATTATTTAAATAATTAACAATATTTATATTAATAAATATAATTAACAATATTTAATATATTAATTTAGGATATTAGATTTATAATATAGCATATACTAACTTGACACCTACGACATATATCAACCACATTTATTAATGTGTTTGTGCTAGTATATATATGATTATTCTTTTGTATATGGTGAAAAATAGGCCAACACACTATTTACTATATTTTATATCACCATTTCCATATAGTTTAAAATGTGATGATTTGTTATTTAATGTTGTAATTCTTAATTTAATATTTCCTATATTTTTTACTAAATGTTTCTCATTAGGAATAAAAAACACACACATATAACTAAAAATATGTTAATATCATATGCTAAAAAAATATTTATGAATTATTTATTTATCATTTTTATTTTTAATAATGATTTATAACTCTTATAACTCATTATAGTTTAGTAAAGAATAACAAGTTTTATATGAACAAAGATTAATTATGAAACCAATTATAAATATCTATCTTAAATTTGAGGGATTAGATTTCTTAATATGTAAATTATTTTATCATTTAATTCGATATTATGTATTTTAGCAATTTATACATTAAGAACTCTAATCTCTTTGGGTACTTGATATATCTGAATTTAGGATGAATTTTCTAACCAGTAACTAGCCAAATATCTAATAAAATGCATGGTAGCCAAATGAACTAATCCCTTAGAGTATCATAGCCTAATAATAATAATAATAATAATTATTATTATTTTAGTTTAATGTCGGGACCAAGTTAGATATCAAATTGGCATATGAAACCCCTTTCTTTATGGGACAAAGGACCCCCCTCCGCACATGAATGTTAAAGTTTACAAAGGTGTATATTCTCTACCCTTATATGGATTTGAGCTTATAATCTCTTGGGAGGAAGCATATATGTGAAGCTGGTTCTTATTGTTTTGATATTTTTGAGAGCTTAGGAATGGGTATCATATGTCTCGAGTTGGATGAGAATGATTCCAAACAATTGGGAGTTTTTTGGGAGCTTCAATGCCAAGGAAATGGGAGCATAGGAATGATTTTCCCATATATTAATATTGTATAAACTCCCTACCTAACATGAAGGCCCCGCATTTTTATAATCTATCATGCTATTAATTTTTAACAACTACATAGTTATTTTGTTGGAGAATAGCTTCTGGATCCATCACATAAGATTTAGAATTTTTCGATGTTTCGAACCTACTTGTGAGGTTCATCCTCAGGAATGAAAGCAAATGTGAAGAAATATGACCATGCAAGGTATTAATAAATACAATTTTGGAAAGGATAAAAGAGCGATAAACTGAAAAATTAATTATTTTACTGTCCAATTCCTTAATATTAGGGATTGTTAATCAATGTTAGTATGTAAATTAATTATTATAATTTCAATATTAGTTAATATTAGAGATTAATTTTATATTAAAAAGATATTATTGTGTGAATGAAAAATATATTAAAAAATTTAATAAATTAATATTTTAAATTATTATTAATAAATTTAATGCATTATATATAATTTTTTGAAGAAGTATTAAGTAATTATTAATATAGGCCATTAATAATTAATATAGTGATACTATCCATCAATATAAGTACATAATATTTGTTAGTAGCCTATTTTACCCCTCTGGGTCAGTGACCTTAGTACTTGTGTCTGATTGACCTTTTTCTAGACATAAGACTCCTTTTTTTCTAGATTTACCCCCGGACGCTGGCACAACAGCCTATGGGAGTGTCGTGAGCCTCCCAACCACACTCTGGCCTTCTCTGTGAGACCGTCCAGGGACCTTTTTTGCTCTTTCAATTTCAGTGTCCACGGATGACTTCTAGAGTGCCTTATTCCCTAGGAGATAAGTTTGATTTTTCATCTATTCGATATGGCCAGGGCTTATCAGTTAGAATTTTCCATGACTTCTCTTTGTCCTCATCATCCAGATAGATCCTTCGGGGACCTCTCTTCTGCCTACTTATACTGGATCATTTGAGAAGGTTAGCTAGTTTTGGAGAGTTAGTATTGAGAGCTTGATTGTGAGCCTATGCTATTATTTTTCTGCCAGAGTGAGCTTATGACGTCTTTGTCCATTAATCTACTACTCTTCATACTCATTTCTTGAGCATAGTTGGGAAACTCTATTGGATTGTGGAGAGGAACCTTGGAGGTGAAGGTATAACACTGCATTGATCTTTCATAATTAATGGAAACATATGTTCCCTTACTTACATGAATTTTTGTTCAGCACGTTATACAGTTGTATCTATTTCTTTTGATCTAACAATCTTTCGAGGAATATCACCTGTCGTTTTGTTTGCTTGTGATTGTGTGTAGGGATAGGAATTTGGTGTGGACATCTTGGATCACTCCAGTGGAGTGAAAGATCTACATCGAACTCAACACCCTCCCCTGACATGTGAGGATTCCAGGTGTGATCTCTTTTCTTTATATCCTAGATCTGATTGAACATTTGGGATTGGGACCACTTTATTATTCCATTGGTCTTGTCTTTCTCTATCTGGTGATCTGATTTGGACACAAGATCATGGAGCAACAACTCCTTGCAGATTTAGTTGTAAAAAAACTGGTGCTTTCAATGACAGAATACTTGCTTTGTGTTCACTTGCAGTCCAACTTTGATTGATTTCTCTCCACCTTGATTTGTTGAGTTTTTCCATTATTTTCAACTTTTTTGAGTAATTTTTAGGGTTATTTCCTATGGGTTTTGCTTGTTTCTCGACCTGTGCACATGCTTTTAGGGATTTTGTGATTTTTTCCCTAGTCACTCTCACAAAGAGTCATCCAAGCATCCAAGGGGCCCTAGACATTATATTGCTAATATCCTGATAGCATCCCTGGATGCCCAAATCCTGTCCTGTGCCAACGTTAAGGATTTTGGCCCTAGAAAAGGCCCTGATATGTTATGAGTTTCTTCACCTCTGTTCCTTCTCAATCTTGGATCCCTGTTCATCTATTAGGTTTGGTCTAGATCTGTTGTTGTTTATCAGATTCCTTTAGATAAGTCACCTATCATTAAGGAAGAAATTTCATATTTGATTGGGATTAAACCCTCTCAATCTTAACTGATATGTCATAGGTTTGTGTGATTTATGGTTTTTTGTTACTGATTAGTGATTGTATGTGTCTGGTCTGATCTTTTCTATCCAAAGGCTTCCATTACTCTTAGACCTTCATTTTGTTTGTGATTTTTTTGTTGGATTCTTTGGGTTCTAAGCTTTAATTGTCACCTCTAGATTGCACTTCCAGATCTAATTAGTTGCTATCAATGACTGTTTAGGTTTGATCCAAGCCTTATTTTTAGGCCTTTGTCAATTTTACTCATTATTGTCGTCTCTTGTTGAGAAATGTTTTCTCCTATTTATGTCATTTTCATCACAATTGGTGATTTTGTGTTTTGGTTGTGCATTTTCCATCTAGAAAATTTTTCTTGAGTGTGTTATAATTTGTTTGCATCACCCTCATTTGATCTTGTTTTGGCCTTCCTGCCTCTAGGGTCGAGTTGTGACCTTTGCAGACCATTGGCCTTGGTTGGGCCATTGTATTACATCCCTATCTTGATGACAATGGCCTTCCTTTTTTCACTTTTGGCTTTCGATTTGATTTATTTGAGTGTGTTTCTTTGATTGGGGTTTGTTTTCCTAGATGTGACGCTTTTGGAGTGCTTTGCATTCTTTCTTTGTAGTTTTTTCTTTGGTTTCTTTTCGGTTGCTTTGGCTTTCCTTTTTGGTTTGTGTTGGATCATTAATTCACAACATACTAGGATAATTTACATTTAAATACGATGGAGATATGAAACCATCTACAGACGACACCTGATATGAGCTAGGGTTACCTGCAAAACCTACACTAATAGAGTCTTCCCTTTTTCCTGTACTGCCCTTGTTATGTGGAATTTTTCATCTACGGATAAATACAATTTCCCTAGGTGGGTAGCTACGCCTAGAACTACAGATTTAAAGTGATTAACCTTTTTATATAGAAGATAAATAAGACAAGGGACCTACTTGTTATCTTTTGCTTTCCCTTTGTCTCCTTTGTTTGGCTCTCGTCACTCCTTCTCAAACTTAACTCGCTTGACAAGTACCTGCAATCATAAACAGAGGACAAAAACCAATCAAAGCAAGAGATCTATATGCTATAAGAAAATGGAATCGAAACCATTTACACATAAAGACAAGAATATGGGAAAATGTGTAAACAACTTTATTAAGGAGTTTAGACTTCTGTGATCCATACTTGGTAATAATAGTTTAGTAATAATAATATCATTCTTTTAATAACATTAGACCAATATTATTAGTGTTAAGTATAATATTACTATGATTTAATAATAGTGAAATTTTACCAGAGAATTAAAGTAATAATGATATCAGTTGAGTCTCTTTAAATATAATGAATATCATCAAACGACAATTAAAATAGTAACAATAGTAATATTATTCCTTTAATTAAATTACCCACATTATTAGTAAATTTACCCTAGGCTAATATTATTAATAATATTAATTTTAAGTTAATATAATAATATTACTATTAATAATATTAATTTGAAGTTAATATAATAATATTTCTATTAATAATATTAATTTAATATAAATTTGAAGTTAATATAATAACATTACTATTGATAATATTAATTTGAAGACTAAAAAATAAAAAAAATAAAAAAAGTAAATAAATAAATATTACCCTAGTCTATTATTAGATTAATAATATTTATTTGAGAAGTTAATAATTGGAATAATATTATAAAATTAAACTATGGTCTCTTTAAATAGGATTTACCATAAGATTAGAAAATATAATATTATTTGAATAATTTATTTAACAAACCTTGACCCTTTCCACCTAGGGCCTAGTCTAATCTAGTCGTTAGGAGTCTTTTTAACCGTTGCCCAGTCAAATATAGCCGTTGAAGGACCCACATTCCCTATTTAACTGATCGCTCGATTTGTTCCTCAACTTGTCCTGACGATGAAACATACTAGTTAGTTGGAAACGTGTCGACAAATGATTCTTTATGTGATTTTTCCAAAATTATTCTCATAACTTTATTAAGTAAAAGGAATAATTACAACCATGAAGTCTGATCCATTGTCACTCTTCTAGCTTGGGTTCTAACTAAAATCACATCAATAGCACAACACTTCAGCAGCATAACAATACTTGTTTACAATCTTAAACCTCACACCAATAGTATCTCTTTACAAATTCTCAAATTCTAGCCCTTGATCACTTAGATGAGTGCTTAATTTATAGGTAAATGATGGTGGTTTGGTCATAAATGAGGGTATTGAATGGCCTTCCAAACTTAGAGTTAGTTTCCATGGGGGAAGGTATGAGAGGATAGGAGGTTACTTAACTCATTCCCTATCCAATTTTGAGCTCATAGGAGATGATAAGTGTGGGAATCTTCTAGATGGCTCCAGAAGATAAGAATATTCCTAGAACCCTATGTGAATTTCGCTCAATCTTGCCCAGCAGAGGTCAAAGTGGGCCTAATTGCTTTGGAAAGCACCCTAACATGGGCCTACCTGCACTGAAGCACACTTACCTTTGTCGAAGGTTGCACTGATTCGTCAAGGAGGCATTTTTGGAGGATTCAGGCCAAGAAACTCTCAGGGAAGGAGGCATTCAAAGTGTTAACTTGTCTAGGGCATGTAGCAATTGAATTAGGATTTTATGAACCTCAATAGTACTGATCTGAATGATGGGAGTGATGTGCTCAAATGGATCTGTAACAGCCCTGGATGGACCCTGCTACTGTTTTTACCCTACTACCCATTACTAGACTCTGTTCTCCCTCCGTTGCATCCCTTTTCTATCCTGTGAACTCGTCGTGACTTTGGTCATCTCCTTACTCCACAACTTGGTTCTTAATCTATGACAAAGGTCTACTACTCCTAGTGGCAGCTAGTGCATCATTTTTGGTAGATAGTTATGGAGCTAGATGCGGTTGACTACACAGATGACCCTATCATTGATATCTCCATCCAGACTACCCACCCCTTGATCTCAGACGGAATGTTCCCTCGCAGTAGTGAATTGTCGGATGTCATTGCACCTTTGCCATTGATTTTGGGTCCCTTTTGACCAGTCGTTACCCTACCTGAGGACCCCCCTTCTTGTTCGGTTACCGCCACCCTTCCCCCTTCACCGACATCCCTACAATTTTTGGCTCATTGCATAGGCCCTGACCTCACCTCGGACTCCTCGGGGTCCATCATAGATTGTGCCTTCGTCCGGTGGACCATGCACGCCTCCCTCCTACACACAAAAACATCTAGCCAGGCAGGAAGCACATAAGTAATCCCGCCCATTGTGTTGCATCATTCATTCATTATTGGACTAGCCCGTCTGTTCGTTTATTCTCCTAGCCCGGGTTGATTTGACCAGCAAGCAACCATCGTCAAGTTATTTCATCGTCTCCAGTTCAGATCTGGGTCTCAATCGAAAAGATCCATCCCATGCAGGTATCACTCAATCAAGAGACAGACAGGTATAAAGATCTTCGATCTCAGGTGGATAGATCCGGGTCTCAATTGAGATCCGGATATCAACTGAAGTATCGATCAGGTCGAAGGTAGCAGTAAGTTCGATAAAGGCAGGCAACAAGATCGATGAAGTTATCAGGGGCAAGTTTGCAAGGTCGAAGGCAGCAGTAAGTTCAAAGCAGTAAGTTAGGTGGTCTCAGGCAGTTAGCAAGAGAGGTCGATATCAGATCGAAGGTTTGGTTTCTTGTTGAGTGAAGCATCATATCGTTGGGTTGTTCTAGCCACTCTAGCATTATGGGTTAACCATCCATCCCTAGGGGAGAATTCAACTAGCAGCCTGCCCGTAACGAACGATGCCTACACTAACTCAAAGCTAGCAGCAGCGAGGGTCTCGGTCCTCCCCCCCTAAAACATCAAAGGATTGTCTGGTGTACCGTAAGTCTTGCGTGGTTCATTTTCAAGGTTGTCAGGTCAAAGTTAGTAAGTTCAAGTGGTATCAGGCAAGCATCAAAATAAAAGAGAGAAGGGAGGGTAGTTGAACTAATTTCGGTGAACGGTGGATGATTGGTTAACAGTGCACTCGTTGTTGGTCACATGGTCCTTAAGTTGAACGGCTGTAGGAGCATGAATTCTATCGATCAATCGAATCAATCCAATCCAATCAATCCAATAAATAGATCAAGCCCGCAATCAAATCAAGATGTAGAACGGTATAAGAATGTATATTCTATAAGCAGCTACGTGTGTAATAAGCACCACCCCACCTCATCAGATAATAAGGCAAAGCCTCACTTCACCAGCTGGACTGACTGGAATTATGAATTGAACTGGACTAGTGGTTAATCGTTCGCTCACTAGAACGCTTGCTCACTTGGTATCGCTGAGGCAGCCATTGGAGGACACCCAGCTCGCTTGGGCTATGCGGCTCTGTTCGACCGTTAGTAAATAGTCATTCCTGGACTGGCTCTTCTCGTTTAGGTAAAGAGAAAGGTATTGGTCAGTCAAAGTCCCATTCCATCTCTCTCGTGACCTACTAGTCAGGCCAGTCAGTCTCTATCCTCAGAAATCCAGGATTGGTTAGAATACCTATCCTTTCTCGCGAGCCTGTACCCTATGAATCCTTGTGCCCCTTCCTTTGATAATGGAGAATGGGAAGGTGGCCGTTGCTGGGCGTCTCAGGCATAGGGGGTGAGATTGCCTAATCCGAGGAGGCATCTCCCATGAGCGAGGTGGTGAGGCATTAGGGGGGCTGCTCCATCCAAATGCCTGCCACATGAATGAATGCGTCGTACCCGCTCCTACCTAAACGAACCTCATTTAGTCATTCTTACAGTCTAGTTGGGTGGGACGGTGCCTGACTATCGGACTTCAGATACGTTATGCCAGCCGGGGTCGGGCCCTCGCATCGGATAGCACCTCCTTCCTCTTGTCCAACCGCCTTGATCCTCTCCCTAGCCCGATCCTCCTAGGTAGCTTTGATCTTGATTTCCATTCATGCTTCTCCTCTCCCACGCACTTTATGGATGGATTCTGCTTGCTGTTGGCTTTCCCCCCTTACCTTACTTGTCAGTCAATTTGTGGAGTCTAGCAATTTTGGTGTGTAGGCCGATCGAAACCCTGCCTATAAGGAAAGGGAGAACCTAAACTCGCTATGCTCAAGGGTGAGCCTGTCGAACTCTCGAATAAAAGGCTGCCATCGGCTTGACTGATAAGGCCGCCATCGAAATCATCATTCAATCTATCAGGAATGACGTATATGAGAAAGCGTCATTCAATAACTCACATCGAATCCGGTATGACACATATCGATGCATTCATCCGTTATATACGTAATTGCGTATATAATGAATGACTGGAATCACTGGTCGAAATGAACCAAGGTCCCGGACTCACACTTCCCTACATCTTCCCCCTTCGGTGAACCCTCGGTTCTTCCTCATGACACTCCCCTCGCTGCATTTCATACACCTCCCCTCTCTGGCTACTATATAGGCATCCCCTCGAATCTGGGAGCTAACCCTTCTGTGTCTGGACTAAATCCACTAAAACCTCACTTGAACTCTCTCAACAGTGGCACACAGGCGGACACCAACGACAAGGGCCACAGGACGGGGAAGAAGCAAAAGTACTTTAAGTCTAGATCACAGGAAATTGCACTTCGACTGGGTGAAGATATACAGTGGGGTTATACCATGGATACCGCCGACAAAGTCTTGGTTGGTAGGGTTCGTGAGAGGATCTATATTGTGGCAAGGCTTAAATAGTGGACAACTAAAATTTGGGGGCATCACTTGGCAGAACTACCCTTCGTGCAAACCTTCGTCCAGGGATATTTTTCCCTACGCTTTGTCAGAGATGAACACACAAATTGGGTCCTATCTTCCTTTTGGAATATTGAACAAGCACCCATACTACTCCATCAATGGAACCCTCTTTTTGACCCTAAGTGAGAACAATTGGGCACTAGGCCACTATGGTTTACATTATCGGGTCTGCCCCTCCATTTTTGCTTTGAGGATATCTTCAAGCGCATGGGAAATGCCCTGGGAACCTACCTGGAGCATGATAAATCATATCTAACCATAGGCATCATGGCATATGCAAGGATTCTAGTCCATCTTGACACCAGGGAAGGGCTGCAGGAACAAATCACTCTGCTATGGAGACATTTCTCATGGGTTCACATCCTCGATTATGAGGGGTCCCTTTTAGATGCAGGCAATGCCATAAGGTCAGTCACTTATTCAAGGATTGTCCCCTGAATGGAAAGGCAAGGGCAAAGGATAAGGGTAAAACGATCCCTTCCAAGGTTACGATGGATGTTGAGCACCACACCTCCTCTGAAGCAGCAGTGACAACAACAGTCAAGGAAACACTTAAGAAGTGTGGCAAAGATCCCTATCGACCTCCCTCTCCTCCGCTTACTAGGGCTAGGGCGGATGCAGTGGTTGCGCTTTCTTCAGGTATGCCCATATCTAATCCTTGTTCTTTGAATTTCTCTACTTCTTCATGTATTATTGCATCATCCATTTTTTATTATCAGGGCTCTACTTTTACATCCCCTCTCCCTAAACCATTGACCTGCTCACTGCAACTCTCCCCTCCCACTTTCTCTTGCACCCTCCCATCCTTCCCAGAACCGACCCCATCGGCCCGATCCACAAATTCTGATCAAGGGTTCCTCTCTCATAACTACCCACTCTGCTCATTCTCTAGATCTCAACCCCTCGATTCTATTGGCATTCGTATGATTAACCCCTCCATCCCTCCGAAATCTCCTAGAGGAAGACCCTCCTCCCTATCCAAATCCAAGCAACAGGTAGGGGAGGAGTAGGTCTTGGGACAACAACTTGCTATTGACCAGGTTCTTAGAGCACAAAACACCCTAGAACCATCTCCTCCATGAAGCTTCTCTTCTCCAACTACCGAGGGTTAGCTATCCTTGAGAAAAAACTATATTTTCGTAGGCTTCTAGGTACTGAGCTAGTAGATGTCATACTCCTTCAGGAAACACTGGGCCTAGCTGAGGTCATAACACACCTTCTAGAATCCATGTTACCTAGTTGGACGTTGCATGCCATTGATGTTAATGGATGCTCTGGTGGTATTGCATTGGGGTTCAATTCTAGGACTATCAATCTTTGTAATATTTGGGGAGGTATCAGACACATCGGGGTAGACATCTACTCATCTAAACTTGGCTCTGACATCATACTCCTCAATGTTTATGGGCCATGTCATAATCATGGTGATTTTTGGGATCATTTACTGAATTCTAATCTATTGCAAGTGGACAATCTAATCCTTGGAGGAGACCTAAATTTCTCAATTCGATACTCAAAATCTTAGAGTCATCATGCCCAAATTGACTCACTATGTGCTTTCTTTGAGAACACCTTGGATAACCACAATCTCATGGATATTCCATCTGTGAGAATACAACCTACTTGGAGGAACAAAAGGACCAGGGAGGATAGGCTTTCTAGAAGACTAGATCGCTTTCTCATCAAAGAGCAATTGCTGAGCATAGGATATAACTATAGATAATGGGTTGGATCCAGGGGTATATATGATCACTTATCGATATACCTTGAAATAAGAGGAGGTGTGAACAAGCCAAAAACATCATTCAAGTTGAACTCATCATGGTTGAAAGAGGAAACCTATATAAATATGGTAACTGATTATTGGAGGACACACTCTCCTGCTGCAGGTGGGAATATAGCTGAAGGTTTCACTCATAATCTAAGGGAGATGAAAAGATTATCAAAAATTTGGGCACATAACAAGAGACTGTTGGATGAAAAAACCCTAAGGGACATTGAAGCTCAGATAGCTGCATTGGAAGATGTGCAAGGGCGGGGGCACACAACTCCTGATCAGAAGGAGAAGCAAACAACCTTAGTAGCACAGGGAAGAAAAAATTTAAATGACAAGGAAGAAACTTGGAGGTTGAGAAGTAGAGCCATTTGGCTGCTTGAAGGAGATGATAACACAAAATTCTTCGGAAAATATGCAAATGGGCGAAAATCCATCAACACCATTTGGAATCTGAAAAATGAGTAGGGGATTAGAGTAAATACTTTCTAGCAATTACACCCTGGCCACATCTCACTATAAGCAACTATACAAAGCTCCTCCCAATACTATGTTGGCCAAAATCATCAGAGTGGCACAACTATTTCCTCTGTTCGTCGACCAAGAGGATGTAATGGATCTCAACAAGGAGGTCACTATGGGCAAGCTTGAGGCTACTTTGAAATGGTTCAAGTGAGACAAGGGCTGAGGACCAGATGGATGGTTGGTGGAATTCTATATTACTTTCTTTGAATTTTGGGGGCTGATCTGCTTAAGATCATTGAAGATTGTTGAACCACTGGGAGGATGTATGAGGCCTTCAACACCACATTCATTGCACTTATCCCTAAATCTGATAATCCTGCATCATGTGATGACTTTCGCCCCATATCCCTCTGAAACTTCATATATAAAATCATTTCCAAGATCATTGCTATTTGCCTTTGCCCCATCTTATCCTCCCACATCTCCTTAGAACAATTCACATTCTTCGAGGACTGACAGATACATAAAGCTTTTGGAACTGCACAAGAAGTGATGCACTCTATACAAACAAATAAATTGAAATGTATGATCCTTAAGGTAGATCTCTTCAAAGATTTTGATTGTGCAAGTTAGTTATACATTAGAATGCTCTTAACACACCTTGGCTTTCCCACATAATCTATTCATTGGATCATGTGATGCATAACAAACATGTCTTTCAATGTACTTATTAATGGATCGACATCACCCTTCTTTCACTCAGAAAGAGGTCTCAGGCAGGGATTCCCTATGTCTCCTTTACTGTTTTTGCTAATCATGGAGGGGCTCAACAGAATTATAAGGGAAGAACATAGTATGGGTAGGCTATAGGGAATCAGGATCATTGATAGATGCATCCTGACACATTTACTCTTTGTAGATGATGTATTGATTTTTCTCAATAGTGACATTGGGGATTTGACAATTCTACAGAACACGATGGCAATATTTCACTATAGGTATGGAAATCAATAACACAAAATCCACACTAACGGCTTCAAGGTGCACTCTACATGAGATACAGTTTGCACTCCAAATATTTCTATTCACTCTTTTGCAAATGGAGGATGGTCTCAGGTACTTTGGGTACAAACTGAAACCACTTGGATACAAGATAGCAGATTGGACTTGGTTAACCTCCAAGCTAGAAAGAAGACTCAATATCTGGCACCATAAGTACCTCTCCAGAGCAGGTTGCCTAGTTCTCATAAAATATGTACTTGAAGCTACCTTTGTATATTGGATGTCACTAGCATGGATCCCTTGGGGTATACTATCAAGAATACAAAATATCTACTGCAGATTCCTTTGGAAAGGCAAACAGGCTGGGAGAATTTTTGCCTAGGCCAATCACTTGATCTACCTAAGAAATGGGGAGGATGGGGAATCAAAAGGCTAGATGATTTATCAGCTGCTCTGGCAGCCAAATTAAGATGGCATTTGATTACCACCAACAGCTTATGGACAAGAGTGACTTATTCGAAATATATATCTCCCGTCAATCTGATGGACTGGATCCGTCGGCCAAGTTGGAATAAGACTGAGATCTCGATCATCTGGAAAGTAGTGATAACCTCCTTGCTGATTATCCATGATGGGATCACATGGAAAATCCAATCAAGTACATCAGTCCACATTGTAACAGATCCCTGGATTGGTTGTGGTAACACTCACAGACTTCCACAGGACCTCTTGCTACATCTCACCAATTCAAGCATCTCTCATATCAGTCACATAGAAGACCTGGAGCACACCACTATATTCCATGAGGCAGGGAAATATGCTTGGAGCCTGCATATCTCATAGAATTGGCGCCAACAATGAGAGGAGTATATAGCTAGTCTATCAGAATCGCACACTAGAATTACTGAGGGGGAAGATGAGATCATCTGGGCACATGCAAAAAATGGGTTACACTCCCTAAGGAGGGATACCTTTGTATTATTACTACCCATCAACCTCTGGTTGTTGAACTCTTGTGGAAACACTTGTGGAAATTAAAGGAACCTCCCAAAACTAGATTATTCATGTGGATAGTTCTGAGAAATAAGGCACCCATGGGAGACAATCTGAACAAGAGAGCCCTGCATGGACCATCCTGGTGCTGCATTTGCAAAAAGAGTTTTGAAACTATTGATCATCTATTCTTTACTTGCCCGATCATTGTGGACCTATGGAACCCCACCCTTTTTGCCATCAAATCCCACTGCACATGGTAGGGCAGGACTGTGCTAGATGCTTGGATCGCATGGTGGACCACAACGACCCCGATCAAAGCTAGGAACCTTCCCCTCCTCATTTTTTGGGCGATCTGGAATGCTTGTAACCACTTCATCTTTCAGGATATCATTCCCCATTGGCCACCCATTATCCCCGACATTTTGGCTGACTATAACTCCATCTCTGAAGATGATAATATTCCACACCCTAGAAACATTGTCCCAAAGGTCATTAACCGAGAACAGCCCTGGGCATATTTTGATGGCTCAACACAGGATGTGGGGGGGGGGGGGGGGTGCTATCATATAACTTATAGAGTCTCATTATTATAAAATTTAAATGGGCCTAGGAAGGGGTACAAACAATTATGCAAAGTTGATCACTCTAAAACATCTCATACATTTTGCATTGGAAAAACATTGCAAGAATATTCAAATTTTTGGGGATTCAAAAATTGTATGGAATTGGATAAAAAATACAACTAACTGCTCTGCATATTCTCTGAGACCTATTCTAGAAGAGGCACATAGACTCATTGCACAATTTTACCACTTTGTTTTTCTCCATATCTACAGGGAATGCAACCAAACTTTTGATCAACTTTCCAAGGAAGTTGCGAACCGGCCTCATGGCACATGGTTGATCTTGGAGTAGAGGGAAGGTGTACATTACCAGTACTATCATTGTCCATACATGGATTATATATCATAACTGGCTCAGAAGGAGCCTATATTTTTTTACATGTTTATAGTATTTTGCTTTAAGTTATCAATTGTACATACATGACAGGCATAAGTACTCCCTATGTGGAGTCATTTTTGATCTCTAATATGAATAACACAGAAGATATATCCTCCTTACATGGAGAACATAGATCTGTTTTTGATACTCTCTTTCTTGATAGGAAATAGCCTCACATATAGCATATGTGTAATGCATCTACAATATGTAATTTTCCTTAATTTAAGAAAATTATGATTTTTCCAAGGGGAAAAAATTACATTTAAAAGGTTTAGTGAAGAGGTGCATCACAATAGGAATTGGTGTGTTAGAAGGCTCTTACCCTCCTGTAGTTACCATTCATCAAAGTGAAAATCGAAAATTGCATATAGATGCATCAGGGTTACTAACTACGAGTTATTCACACCATCTTAGTTTCATGCCACATCCTACTTGTGCAAACAACAACCACTAAAATCAACACGACAATAAAATTAACTATATTCGTCTTTTATTTTTACTCATAGTACACGAACACTAGCTTAGGCTAGGGTATTGGAGATAAGAGTGTGAATTAACTGCTCCAGGACCACAAAATCAACTTAGCATCTTGTGGTAGGGAGTTAAATCTATTTTCCATAGTGCAGTTTGGGAAGCTCTTCTCACAAGAGGGTAAAGCACAAAGTCACACTTGGTCTAGGCGGGGTGACATGACCCATTTCGCTTAATTTTGGGTGTCGCGATATAGCGGAATATCCACATATACAAGCATTGTCATTATCACTTGGGAACCACTTGGGAGGCAACGCTCAAGGGGGTTTCTGCCTTAGATCCTTTTTGGGGTTAAGTTTCTTGCCCTTGCGTGTGGATTTGTCTTGTGACTATCTCCCTAGGTCGTGTTATTGTACATGGTGACCATAGTGACCTATCTTCTTAGGGCTCATACACAGATGCAAGGTAGGGGTCGTCTTCTCTATACCTGGGATAGATATTAGTCATACTCTCTCAGTCCTCTCAGGGGGTGTTCCACATTTTGTGAGGGCACTTGGTCCGAGTTAGCAGCTAAAAGTTTGTGGAAGCAGGTCGTTAGTATAAGTATTCCACTGCGAGCTACTTTGTATTTTGGTTTACGTGTTCTATCTTCTAGAAAGTTTCTAGTGTGTATTGTTTGGTCTGAGTTAGCAGTTTTGGCCTTGTTATCACTCAGGTTGTCCTTAAGCTCTGGAAAAGGATACGGCCGAGGTAACCACAGACCAACTTTGGACTGCAGGTTCTAGCCAACCTGCAATCAAAGAGGGCTCCCTCTTTATGATTTAGCTTTGTTGAAAAGGATTTTAGGTTAGGTTTTGAGTTCAGAGGGTTTTTTTTTGTTTTTTGTGGGAAAATTGATGTTTTCAGACAGAGAGGCAAGGCAGACTCTGGAAGTTTCAAACCATTGGGCGTGGAGTCGAGGAGGAGAACTGCCAGTGCATTTCTTCGGTCACAAAAGAGGGAAAATGGAGCAAGATAGCTGAGAATGAAACAATATTTCAGGTTTAAATGATGGAAAGAATGCTAAGTAATGAGAGGCAGTTAAGAATCTCTCAATCAGCTTAACAGATGGGGGTAACAGAGCTCTACCTAGGGGCAATAAAGAATCCCTAGATAATTAGGAAACACAGGTGAATCGGGGTAAATATGAGCCCGGGGGAATTCACATTCATTCAGAGGAAAACATAAAGAAACAACAGAAATTGAGCATAGAGTGTACTTAAACAAATTCTAAGCTATTCTTTCTTTCTACTATTTAGATAGTGGTAAACAATAAACAGAGGTAAGATGCACTTATTGCTTCAGACTGCAGCACAAGAATTCCATCTTCATATCTCCAAAAAAATTCATTTACAACAGACAGTTTGCTCTCCAAGCTTTCAACAATCTTTGATTATAGAAAAAGCTCAGGTATACAATGTGAGTCTCTAGTGAAAATTCTCAATTTTCCAACACTTGAAACAATGTAGAGGGCAGTATATATAGGGAAAAAATCTCTACAACTGCTTTTATTACAACTTGACCTAAATAGGTCTGAAAGAAAGATGATTACTTAACCTAATCCTATCCAAAAATAAATGCAAAAAAATATCTCGGGCTGCGTTGAGGGCTGTCGTATCAAAACTGAGTAAATGATGTAGTCCTTGACGGCTTGGTGCAGTGTTTTCTGCAATAAATGTGTATGGGTTTCTGCTTTTTTTCTGTTTGTCTGCATTTAAAGCTTTAACTATGATTTGAGGGGAAGGATGGGCTTACGCCTCTTGATTTGACTTTCTGGGGGACTCATCAATGTTCAGGTGCTTCGAGCCCCTAAAAAATCTTCGGCTGATACTCTTTGGCTCTTCTTCTTCCTCTGATACTCTTTGGCAATAAACTGATGTTGTTCTAACGTGCTGTGGGTCTAATCACAAATTAATGGCCACTGTTCGGCCTCTGTTTCCTTCAAAACTGTTTTCTGCTCCTTTCTGAGTGCTTCGCGAAGAAAAATGGTTCATTCGGCGCCTTTCGGGCTTCCTAGGGACTGCAAAATGAAAAGATTCCCTAAAGATTCCCCATTTCGGCCTAAAAAATCTAGCGATGAGCAATTTGCGATGAGCGATGAGCGAAAATCGCTCATCAAAAACTGCCTCAGAAATTAATTCCGGGGCTCCGAAGTGCAATTTTCGCCCTTCGCGCCAAAAAAGTGCTGATGACGTCAGCATGACGGGACGTTGTACGACGGGTGATGTCAGCAATGATGTTATCATGATGACGTGGCAGGATGATGTCAGCGGGTGACATCATCATGTACGGATGGTGACGTGGCATGTATAGTGGCAGGGTACGGTGGCAGGAGGCCACGTGGCTGGTGACTCGGCGGTACGGTGGCAGGGGGCCACGTAGGTGGATGACGCTTCATGGTGACTGGGCAGGGGGGGTGATGCGGCAGGTGATGTGGGGCTTACGTCACAGGGGAGGGCGGTAAGTGGTTTTGTGCACACCGCCTTAGCGCCTGGGCGGTTTTGGGGGGAGGGGCTCCGCCACACCCCAAAGCTTGACGCATGGTGGGAGTACGACGGCAAAACCGCCGAACTCTCGGACGCTAAAGCTTGGGCAGTTGGCACGCGAAAAGGCCCACCCACCGTAGATCTGGGACGGGCCAGATCTAACGGCTGGCGGGGCGGACAAAGAAACGGAGGGTTAGGGCGGGGGAATATACAGGGAATATCCCATTTTTAATAATGCACGCGGGGGTTTAGACTTATGGAAAGGGGTTTTATGGGTTTAAAATGAGCGCGGTTAATGTATTTGCATTTGGGGCTTAGGGATAAGGGGTAAAGCATGGTTTTTTACGCGCGGGTTTTAAAGATTTATGCAGAAAACTTTGGTTTAGGGGCGGAAAGAGGGTTTTTGAGGGTTTTTAGGGCTAGCGGAGAGGTTGTTAGCATGACCAGGTGTCATCTAACCCCTATTATGACTCGGATGGGCTAAAAACAGCCCCAAATGGACCATTTTTTCCCGGACTTGGACAAAAATATGGCTATATTGCCAGGGAGGGGATATTTACATAGGGGAGTTCTATATACATAGTTTAGTAGGGGAATGGAAAAACTGATAGGGAGTTATATAATGCTGTTAGTAGTTAATATGAAGGTGATCAGCAAGCGCTAAGGTCAGGGACCTTAGGCTATTTTGGGGAAAAGACCTTGAAAAGAAATAAAATCCTTGAGTGAAGCAGATCTTCACCAAGGCAACTGATACAGATGATGATGAGATGGAGAGGAATCAAGCAGATATTGACCTCTTTGGGAAATTAGTAAGTGACTTGGGGAATTAGAAGAAGGGGGAGTTAGTAATACCCAACTTTGAGCTCTTATGAATGAAAAACTGCCTGCACTGTGATCTGTAAAGATATAACACTTCAAAACACAAAATTTATCATAAATCACCATTCTGCAACCACACAGCTACCTACCCAGCCTACTCTCCTAACATTTTTTCTTCTTTTGAATTGGGTGCACTTAGACTTGCAAACCCAGATTTACAATTTTTCTTTTGAATTTTTCCTATCTAAATCTATACTTATTTCTGCTAGGGCCCAGATTAAACAGTTGGGTCCCTTTGATTCTCTACCTATCTACAGATCTGCCAAGATTAAACTGTTTGGACAGATATCATTCTCTATATTCTAAAACAGGAAATTGAAACCTAGGGAGACCAAGATTAAACTGTTTGGACCTCCCTTAAATGAAAACTCTTCAAAACTGGAACAACTCATCAAAAATGGAATACAGCAGTGCATTTGGACTAAGCATACTTCATGGCACCTCGTGGAAATATGGAACACTGCAGCCTGCAAAGTATGACATATTTGGCATCTAAAAATGTCAATCATGAAAGATGATACCCTATTGCAACAGGAGGCTAACAATGGCTCCACTTGGGGATGGATTTTCCCTGTGAAAAGCCAAGAACAGCAGGTCAGACTGCCTTGATCTTCTGTGGTTGTTGTAGACTGGAAACATTTGTTCTGGCTGCTAAAAATATAAACTTTGAACTATGAACGACCTCCTCCTCAACTGGATTACTGTGAACTGTACAACATCGCCTGCTTTCTTCTGCGTGCTTGATAATTATGTACAATGCTGCTGGAACATGCCTTTGATTGCGGATAGTTCTTTTCTACCATGAATTGCTTGTAATGTGACAATTTTCCTTTTACTGTTTTGTGCATTGGTGCAAAGACAAAGTTTTCAGAACTGGGGCACTTGCATCAGCTACGTCTTCACAGAATTTACTGTTGTTCTTTAAACAATCGGCTTGCTTATAAAAATGAAAACAAAGTGCTGATATATACAAATAAGACTGTACAAAGATATATACAAAACTGAATTGTGTCCCTTTAAAAGGGGTCATGGTAATGCTTCAGAATACGGCCATTGACAGGGCCTTCTTCAGCAGAACAATCGTCTACAGATCTGAGAAAATAAGTGTTATTTCCCTGAACGACAGAAATAACCAATGGACCTCTCCATAGAAAATCAAACTTGGCATGTTTGCCCTTGTCTTCCCTTCTTGAGTCCCATCTTAGAACTTTGTCACCAACATTGAAATCCTCAGCCTTAACTCTCTTATCAAACATCTTTTTGAGCTTTTCTTGCACAATTTTAGCTCTGTCATAAACTTGTTCTCTGGTTTGCTGCAGATGGATGGTCTGATTGATTCTTCTTTGAATGTCATTCGGTTCAGCCTGAATCTCTTGTAACAGCTTGATAGTAGGAATGCCCAGGGATGAAGGAAATCTGGCCTTCATGCCATATACTAGCTCATAAGGGCTCATCCCAATTGATCTTTTTCTCGAAAGTCCGTCTGCCCATAGGGCATTTACTAGCTTTTTGTGCCAGTTCTTCTTGTTTTCTTCCAGCACTTTCTTTATGATGTTGATGAGGCTTTTGTTAGATGATTTAGCCAAGCCATTACCTTGAGGGTAATAGGTTGTGGAGTGGCCCAAGGTAATATGAAATTTTTGGCAGAAATTGATCATTTTTTTGGACTTAAAGGAAGCGGCATTGTCAGTGATGATTTTCTCAGGGTAGCCAAATCTGGAAAGGATATTGCATGCAAGGAATTAGATAATGATGGTGTCATTGGCTTGTCTACAGGGAATGGCTTCAACCCACTTAGTGAAATAGTTGGTGGCTGTTAGGATCCATTTGTGTTGGCCTGAGGAAGAGGGATGGATTTCTCCAATGAAGTCAAGACCCCATTGTTGAAAAGGTTGTTCGGTTGAGATGGGTTTAAGGGGCAGGGGTAACAACTTTCTCTTGCCCTCAAAAATTTGGCATTTGTGACATGACATGGCAAACTTCTTTACATCTGCAAAAAGAGAGGGCCAATAAAAACCAGCCCTTAAAATTTTATCAGCAGTGGACTTCCAATATAGATGTCCTCCACAGTCACCTGCATGGAATTCTTTCATGACATTGTTAGTCTCATTCATGGTTAAACAATTAAGCAATATACCTTCATGATTTCTCCAAAATAATGCACCATCTATAACACAAAACTTTAAAGCCTTCATTTTCAAAAATCTTTTCTTGGTTCTGGACAATACTGGGGGAGCACACAAGTTTAACAATACAAAGCATATATCATCGTACCATGGGGATTGTAAAAAGATTTCACTGATCTGTGGAGTCGCCAGCTCCGGTTCATTGTCCAGCTGGTTAATCTCTAAGGCTTGAAAATTTGTTTCGAACATCAGTTTAGCTAAACCTTGTCCCTTTATCAGCTTGGTTGGTTTTATTTCTATGTCATATTCAAGGATGTTTGCAATCCACCTGCCTCTTTTGCCTTCAAATCCCTCTTGAGTCAATATGTCTTTTACAGCAGCATGTGGGACATAGGCAATCACGTGTGAATATAAAATGTACACTCTGAAATCCTTGATGGCCTTAACAAGTGCGTAGGCCTGCTTTTCCATTATTGGGTACTTCAAAGGGGCGTCTCTTAAGGCTCTGCTGAAAAAAGTGATTGGTTTTTCAGCTCCCTGCTCATCCTTTTGCAAAAGGACAGCGGCTATAGTGTGATCAGATGCAAACGAAAATATGATAAAATCTTTGTCAAACTGTGGGCTAGTTAGGACAGGGGTTTGTGTTAAGGCTGATTTGATACTCTCAAATGCTTGCTTGGTTTCAAGAGACCATTTTACCTTGGCATCCTTCTTTAACATGTTGCTTAACAATCTTATCAGCTTAGCTAGATTTGGAATAAATCTTCTCAAGAAGTTGATTTTCCCAAGGAATGATTGTAGCTCTTTAATGTTTCTTGGAAATGGGATTTGGAGGATGGCTTGTATTCTTTCAGGATCAATTGTGATCCCATCCTTTGATATGATGTGGCCAAGTAATTTGCCTTCTTCGAGGCCAAACAGAGACTTCTTGGGGTTCAAGGAAATGCCATATTTCCTACATGTCATGAAAATTTTCCTGAGATATTTGAGGTGTTCTTCATCGGATTTGGAAAATGGGGTTAAGTCATCAAGGTATACAACTAGGAAGTCAAGTATTTATTTGGAGAAAGCAATATCCATTGCACGTTGAAAGGTAGCACCAGCGTTTTTAAGACCAAATGGCATCTTTACATACTTAAATGTTCCCCAGGGTGTAGTAAAGGCAGTTTTGTCTTGGTCGTCCGGGTGAACAAGTATTTGGTTGAAACCTGAAAAACCATCTAGCAAGGAGATTCTAGATGACCCCACTACTCTCTGTAAGATGTGGTCCATTTTAGGCAAAGGGTAATGGTCTTTTAGAGAGACTTGATTTAAATTTCTGAGATCTACACAAAGTCTGATTTCGCCTGTATTTTTTCTCATAGGAACAAGATTGGACACCCATTCAGAAAATCTGATGGGTGCTATTATGCCTGCTTCAAACATCCTCTTTACTTCCTTCTCAATCGGGGGAAGAAGCATAGGGTTAATTCTTCTAAGTTTCTGCTTGAAGGGTTTCTGGTTTGGTTTTAAAGGAATGGTGTGTTGGATCACTGAGGTGTCATAGGATTTCAGATCCTCATAGCTCCAAGCAAATACATCTTGGAACTCTTTGAATAAGTCAATATACTTGGGCTTTTGATCAGGTGGTAAATTTTTGGACAGTTTGATCATTTTTGGCTTTTCTGCTGTCCCAATGTTGTGTTCCTCTATATCAGTGTTTATGGGCTGTAATTTTGGCCTTTTGGGAACATCATTGGCATCAAACATGTCTTCTAATGGGGTTAGGCCAGAAGGCAAAAAGTTATCCTTTAAGTCAATGATGTCTGCCTCTGTTTTGGCTATATCTTCCAAGTGTATTTGTTTCAGTTGTTCTATGTTTTCTTTGTCAAAAATAGTTGGTTTTAGGATTTGCTTGGCTGTTACAGCTGTTATATCTTGCTGATTTTTATTTGTTTGGTGTTGGGAGCCATTCATAGCATCCATGTCAATGTTAATATTCGAAAACTCATGCTCAAGGGTGAGGAAGTTATTAATCTGGGCATCATTTTCGAATACTTGCCAATCTTTAACGTTATTTGGGACAACGGGCCTATGTTTTATTTCAGCTGTAAAGTGATGGTTTGGGTCAAAAGGAAGCTTGCATGTACTAGCAAAGGTGGCTAGGCTGTGTGCATGAATGTTGTGATTTCTAGAAATCTTGTCAAGCTTGAATTCAGTGAATGCCTGGAGTATATTAGTAGCAGCGGTCCTATAGGCTCTCATTCTGTTGTCATTGGTTACAAAATTACCTTTCATCTGTTGTATGATTAAATCAGAGTCTCCTAAAATAGACACTTTTGCAGCTCCTAGAGCTTTGAGGAGTTTAAGGCCTAAAAGCAGAGCCTCATACTCTGCCATGTTATTTGTGCATTTGAAGTTCAGTTTGTAGGCATGGCCTTCTGCATGGTTGTTATATGTGTTGTGAATCCATACACCTGCCCCTGCTCCTAACTTGTTGACAGAGCCATCAAACTCTAAATACCATGTGATTTCTTGCTTATGGTCAGTATCAAGAGATTGAGCTATTTTAGGATTGGGCAGATTTAAAATTTCTGTTTGGGGAACTTCTTTTGGTAGGCTGGTTGCATCAACTGCTGTGACAGTTTCGTGGGTATGTGCAACCGAATCTTCGTTGATGTGTGCTTGTTGCTCTAGAGCGAAGGGCTCATTATCAATTGAAACATTTGTATCATCATTAAACAAAATAAAGGAATCCATATCGGAGTGGATTGAGTAAATGGGAAAATTTTCAGGCTTGCTCTCACTACTTACCACATATTTCATAAGCGTTTCTCTATACAGTCTCTTTGGTTGCCCAAAGACTGAAATGGTGGCATAGGAAACGTCTAATTGAAGGGATCCTTGGAGCTTTTCTCCCCATGATCTTGACAGGAGCATACCGTACTTTGGTGGAATGTCAGCAACCACTACATCCATGAGGATGGTCTTGTTGGGATATTGGACTAAGGAGACACACAAGTCTTTGATGAGGCCTAAACATTTCACTTGACTTGAGTCAAATGAGTATAAATCTTTGTAAGGTCTTGTAACATCAAGATTCAGTTTTTCCATAACTGCTTTGGGCATAAGATTGTGCGATGCCCCTGAGTCAAACATAGCGTTGTGCAAAACTTTGTCATGTATATGCAAACTGACATAAAAGGGTGGGACCGGTCCATGTGTTGATTTTCCGTTAACTTCTGGGCCAAATAGTAGCTCTGGGGTGTCGTCTAAAACATTTACATCATCCTTAACCTCTGGCATTTGAAGTGATATTTGAATTTGCTGCCTATATACATCGTGTTTGGCAAGTTCTGAGAGGGGAATGGATATTTTTAACTTAGCTATTTCTGTCTCTAAGTTAAATGGCTTTTCCAGTGGAGTCTTGGTGTTGATAATGGCAGTTTTTTCTGTTTCATTTGAATTGTCTGCGTTTTGCTCTTGTTTATCAGCGTTATGGGAAGTTTTTGCTTGTGGTTTTTCAACTTCAGGAAAGTTTTTTGGAACCCTGTTCGAGCTTTCTTTTGAGGAAGAAGGTGGCAAAGGCTGATCTTTGGAAGGATGTATTTCTGTTATGTCTTCTACAGTCACTTGATGTGGGTTTAGAACAGGTATATCAATTGGTTCTGTTATGACAACCTTGCCTTTAGTCTTGTCGGGTTGTTTGCCTTCCTTTGTTTTACTAGGTTCGGAAATGTCAATGGTCCTAGTTCTCAGCTTATATTGTTTGTGTACTTCATACATAGCAGTATCATAACCTTGTTTAAAATCAAAAGACTCGCCAGACCTAGTCTGAAATTGATTGTAATCGGGTTCATTTTGGTCTTCTTGGGATAGGACAGTTTGGTGCTCGCCCTTTAGATCCATTAAGTTCATGTGAGTGTCCTCTATGGGTTCACTAGAAGTAGATCCTTCAACATAATTATCTTGGAAATGGGGTCTTATATCATGGTCTTGGTTAGGCCTACCAGCATTTGTGTTCTGCGTTTTCCTAAAATTTGGGTTCCTTATGGTATTAGACTGTTGTCCTTCCCATGATGCTTTTCTCTCAACATTTTCTACTCTTTCTCCCAGCCTTTGCAGGCCACTGATGATAGCATCAAGATTTTGATCAAAAGCTGAGCGTTCTTCCTTAAAGGTGGTTCTTCTTTCCATTCTAGCTCTATTTCTTTTGGCAATTAAATTGGATTCTATGCTAACTACAACATTTTTCATGTCCGCAAGGGTTTGAGGAGCTCTTTCTTTTAACTGGTATGCCATATCTGGGTCGAATCCATCAAGAAATTTGTACAAGGCAAGGTCAGGTGGAGGCCTTAAGTTCTGTGGTATTGCGTTATATACATTATTGAATCTTGCACAGTACTCCAAAACAGTCTCTTGAGGACCTCGTTTGATCGTATCATATTCAGCTAGTATGTGCAAGGGGACTGTTAGCTACCTATACCAATAGGTTTCATATTTCATGATTGGTAAATGAAAGTTCCAAATATGCTCTGCTTTGGTGATGCAAAGATCCCATATTTTCAAGGAAAGGCAACATGTGTATATAGCTTGATGTGGTCTAAATTTTGATGGATGGTCCAACAGCCTAATCTGGATCATGCCATGTTTCAATTTTCTGTTGTAGAATAGAGAAAGAAGTCTGTCCAAACTGTTTAATCTTGGCAGACCAGTAGCTAGGTAGAGAAAGTAAGGTTCCAACTGCTTAATCTGGGACCTTGGAAGCAATAAGGGTAGCCTTAGATAGAAAGTCAAAAGAAAAAGCCAAAAGAAAAGAAAAAGGCACATAAGGGTCTGCAAGTCTAAGTGCACCCTCCATGAAGAAACAAAAAATGCTAGACAAGTAGATGGGTAGGTAGATGGGGTTGCAGAAATGTCATTCATTTCAAATGAATTTGTTGGTCTGGCATAAAGGAACATCAGTGGATAGAGAATCTCCTCTTCTCCATCATGTTGCAGCGAAGAAAAGGAGCATGACTAACTCCCTTTTTCCCCCTTTTCACATTCATTACTAGCATCCCTTCATCAGTTGTGTTCATGAAAGAGAATCCAAGTTTTATGTTGGTTCTTATTCCTTTAAAAACCATATTTCTTGTCTAAAAATCTTTTCATTTTGATCTACTCCCTAAGCTAAGTTGTTTCTATATAAACTTAGTGACATCACTCCTCATTCACCTCTTCCATTCATATTAACCTCTAACTTCTTACTATCTAAATCCCCTATATTACCCTTTCCCTATTATTATAAACACTATGGTGTATAAACCCCAAGCATTCTATAAATATCCCTTCCCCCCTGGCATTGTAGCCATATGTTCACAGTCAGGGACTAAATTGACATCTGGTCAGTATAAGAACCCAAATCCTACCCCTCTTCCCCCTTCAGAAGCTATCTAAACCATTAACCCCTTCATTTGCTAAAGAACCTTGTAAATAAACCCATTTTCACCCCTAACCCGCTCATTTGCAAAAATACATGAAAAACCCACATTTCGGCCTTACCCAAAGTTTGGGCGCTATGCGCGTTTTTTATAAAAATACATTGAAAACCATATAAGTTTGCCAAACTCCAAAGGTTCCCGCCGGGCGCATCTTCCAAAAAATATATTATTTTAAACTCCGCCCGCATCCGTATTGACCTGGCATCTCAACGATTCGTCAACCGTCGGATCTGGCCTTTTTCATCCGACGGCCCACATGCATATCGGAGCGGCTCCGACGTCCGAAGGATAGCTTCCGAAATTTGTCAGAGGGTGACGTCAGGCCTCTGCCACGCGTCACCCCCAAATCGTATCGGAGCACCCTCTGACAATTCCGCTTCCGTATATAAGGCGGTGCGATATCAAACCGCTTACTGTTTTCGGTTTCCGTTAACCCGCGATGCCAACGTCATTGCCATGTCATTGCTACATCACCGCCGCGTCAGCGCCCCCATCCGCCACTGCTCTGACCTGCCTGCCACCGCATCATCCCCGTGGAACACTCTCAAGCTGCCACGTCCCTCGATGACGTCATGCTGACGTCATTCGACCTTGACCCCACCTGATGACGTCATGTTGACGTCATCCAAAAAAGGCGCCAAATAACCCAAAAGTCTATATTTTGGCCAAAATTCATGTTTTTCGTTACTTTTGCGAAAAATACTGTTACTCCCCTTGCATGCATTTTACGTCCAAATTTATCACGACCAGTTGAAATCAACCAGGAGACCGCCGGTGCTTCCATCCCACCTGCATTTACAAACTTTGCCAAGCAATTCACCAGGTATTTATCAAATTTACCTCCCCTGCGCTCGATTGTGTCCATAATTGTCTGAAACAAAGTTAACAGAGTGGGCAAGCTCATAATTTACCGGCAAATCCCCTGTGGCTAGCCTCCATTTTCAATTATAAAGTCGAAATTCACCTGCACAGCCTTGTTTAGCCAAATCCTCACAAAAACATACAGTTAGTTCGCGCATTCGTGAACTAAGAACCCAAGCCGCACCAATTCACCCTGAAGAGAGTTGTAAGGCCGAGCATTTGCTCTAGTAGTCCTCTGTGCAGTATTCCAATTGCTACTGTTACAATTTACCCTCTCTTCCTGGCAATTCACCTCTATATTGCAAAAATACTCCTCTGTGTTGCTCTGCATAGTAACACCAGTGCCTACAAACAGAAGCCTAAAGTAGCCATGGATGCACCAATAGCTCCTATAGCCTTGAACATTGCTCCATTAAATGCCCCTCAGAGAGAATTGGAATGGCAACCATTAGTAGACCTGGATTATCAGATATCAAAAGAAATTCTAATGCACAGCAAGTACCACATCCACTTGTTAAACGAATTAAAGATTAAACATGAGACTCGAACAGATGTATTGGGCATTTGGGATTCTTTCCTCCCTCTCTTCAAGCTCCCTCAGGTCAACCAGTTTCCTGACCTAATCCACCTATGTGCTGAATGCTACGACGCCACTCAGAGGGCGGTGATTGACCCTTCAGGCTCAGTTGTTTTCTATGTCACCCCTGAAGCCATCAGAGAGATGCTGCACTTCAAAACTGAGAAGAAATTAGTCCCTTTATCACTGGCTGAGCTGATAAAGCAAGGAGCTAAAATAACGGATGCTCAGGTCACCAAACTAAATCAATTATACATTGATTCTGACACTGTGAAGCACCCTCCCATTTCTCATGTTTACCTCAATCAATTGGGCAGAGACCTTGTAGACATGATCAGTCCCATTCTGGGCTATAATTCAATTGCGTTTATTGATGAAACTGTGCTGGTGATGATGCTCATGTTTTCCCCTGGCAAGCCTCCAATCTGCTATGACTATGCCACCTACATATCTGACAAAATACATGAGCAATTAATGAACTTGGCAAGAGAAAGGGTGTTCAGATACACCTCCTACATCTACCACTTAATTTTGTATTATCAACATGAGAAATTTCACTTTGCTATGAAGAGAGTGGATGCACAAGGCAATCCAAGGTCAGTAGTCTATTTGTCTTCTGCCTTCCACTGCAGATCTCGTTCTCCATATACTTATTGTGAGTTTATAGACCTCTTCATCCACCCAGCCATGTCTCTGCTTATGAGCTCACCTCCTCCTAGACTAACTGATGAGATGCAGAGGATTCTTCAGCTGTCCAAGGCATACAGCATTGGGGATTGGTACTATTACCAACACCACACAGTCATCAGAATATATGGGTGCGAGTTGCCCCCATACAGATTGCCCAAATATGTGCCCATGAGATTGTTTGCCCTTGAATACTTCAGGCAGTTTGGGAATGCTGATGTACTACATTTTTCAGGCAAAGGAAAGAAGGCACAGCTCAAAGAAGAAACCAATTAGGCCACTTCATTTACAACAAAAGGGAGGAAGGTTGGCAAGAAGCAGACAGAATGCTAGAATCCCTTGGCCTATAGACCAGTTTCCTCTGGAAACCTTATGACCCCAATCACTTCATAACTTTAAGAAGGGTCAAGTATAGGATGGCCAGTTATGACCACGTAAGGCTGCCTCATATAGAAAAATATGCAAATCAAATAAAGTGGAGGAGAGGCACCTTAGAGGAAGATGTCACACAAGAAGAATTAAATCAAAGAGCAGTTAAAAATCTTCAAAAGATGGCTGACTTAGAGCTTTCTGCACAGGTATTTGCTCTTACAGGCACTCAAGTGGGAGCAGCTGCCTCATCCTCCACAGCACATCAGCAAGTAGCCAAAGTCACTGATCAAATCTCTAGCAAAGGCAAAGAGAAAGAGATGGAGCCAGAGCAGCCACCTCATGAACAGGTACAACAGCAGGAAGTGCAGCAACAACAACAGGTACAACAGCAACAAGGGGGGCAGCAAGAAAAAGAACAACCAGTGCAACAAGAGCAAACATCACAGGCCCCAAAATCCACCGAGCAGCAAGCTCAAGACACCCTGCCTCCTAGGCAAGAGACAACAGTGGAGGCCTCAGTCCTCCAAACCCCACAAAAGGAAGATATAAGTAGAAAGAGGGACAAAGAGACTCCCCTCACAACATCAACAACTCATGGGGAGAAAAGACACAGAATGAATCCCCTTTCTGAGGAAGAAATGCCAATAGGGAAATCTTTTGGCATGGGCCCACCTAGCATGGAGGCATCTGCAAGTTCCTTCCAGCAGGAACAAGAGAGGACAGTGGGAGGAGAAGTCAGTTCCTCAAGCCAGCAAAGAGGAGCTGAGGTGGGCATCAAGCAACAATTCATTGATATAAAGAAGAGGAGTGAGCCCATAAAAATACAACTATATAATCATTTGTTGAAAATGGCTCCCACTAACCAGCAAAGACTTATGTCTGCATATGATGTCCAAGAGGGCAAGATGATCATGAGCCACTTTATGCCAGCCATGTTGCAGCCGCAGTCAGCTGCAGATTACATAAGGACCAACCTTGAGGTCCTTGCCAAGGACATCCACCCAATGGATAAAATCGAATTACATAAGTAAACGGGTGAGAT
Source organism: Pinus tabuliformis (assembly GCA_031772625.1). Taxonomy (NCBI): domain Eukaryota; kingdom Viridiplantae; phylum Streptophyta; class Pinopsida; order Pinales; family Pinaceae; genus Pinus; species Pinus tabuliformis. The sequence continues at coordinate 117,329,808 of CM062819.1, forward strand.
GGTGTATGCCTCCTTGGCAGATAAGACATTGGAGAACTACAGGCTAGAAAATAGCCTAAATAATACAGCTGCCCAACTGGAGTTGGAGAGAGCATCCTCTCAAGCAAAGGACAACAGAATCAAAGCCTTGGAGGAGATAATCATAGAACTGGGGCATGATCCCAAGGACATCAAGGCTGTACAGACATTATTGAAGTTAAGGGATGCAGATATGGCAGCACTAAGGAAAATGGTAAAAGTCCCAGCAACCATTCACCCACAAACTGGAGGATTTTCCCAGCTGAGACATGACCAAGATGCAACAACTTTGCTGGTGTCATTATACAAACAGCTGATCCAGACATAGGAGAAATTGGGAGAATCAGAGGCTGCACAGGATGCCCTACAGGCATCATTACAACAAAAAGAAGGAGGGAAAACATCTCAACCTCCTCCGGAAATAATTAACTTGGAGGAACCTCCTCAGACTACGGCTCCTCCTACTGAACAGACAGCACCATCTACATCAGCAACCGCACCAACAACAGAGCAAGCTCCAAGCTTGGATATGCAGAAGCTCAAGAATGAAATCCAAGCCCTGGAAGCCCAAATGGCAGAGCTAAATGAGGCCAGGGAGAGTCTAGCCAAGCTCAATGAAAGATATGATAAATCCAAGCAGACTGTAGCAGGAAAAGGAAGGGAAATAAAGGCCCTTAAGGATAAGATAAAAGAGCTGGAGAAGGAGCTCACACTTGACAAAGTGACAGCTGAGCTTAGGACAGTTTTATGGGCCAACATTGGCCAATCAATCACTGATCAATGGCAATACATTGAGACCATTCATGAGCAGATAGAGCTCATAGGGAAAGCACATAGAGAAATCCAAAGATCAAGGGCATCTCTAGGCAATATGCCTGAGGTTGCCAATAAGATGATTAATGTGCTTAATAACAGAACAAGTGCTCAGCTGGCAGCAATGGGAATCTCCAGTAGAACTGAAACCATCCAGCTCATAAAGAGGGTCCTCATACTAAGAAACCTGGTACAAACACTAGAAAGAAGAAGCCAAGATATGCAGACAGAGGTCAATAAGTTCACGGACAAATTTGTGGCGTTGCAAAACAGGGGTCTTCCTAGCTTACTGAACAACGCAGGAAGACTACTTTCCAATGAACATTATGCCAAAAGGGTCAACACATTTGCTACATATCAGATTACAGAAAGACCCAGCACTTCAGAAGAATCAGGGCCAGCATCAGGGCAGAGTCTCTACAACAGGGTTGAAAGCCTATTTTTCATCATGAATGAAATCCAACATTTGTTTGAAGTGCCTCCAAATTTCTACAAATACACAGAGGCAGATGAGACTCTAGAGGCAATCTTGAGACATCAATTGCCCACACAGGAATTATGGACCAAAATGATACAAACAATACTGTAAACCAGAGCTTGTATTCAAGTTTTCTTTTCTTATATAAATTATCATGCACTGGAAAATTTTGATAAAATCAGCATGCATGGAGAAAAATGGGCTGAGCCAACTCAGCAAAACTATTCGGCCACTAAAGCAGCACTGACAGTCACAGGTGACAGGGCCGAAAAGATACAGGAGGACAGAGCCACAAAGACACGTCATCCAGCATTTATAACAGAACATTCAACCGACTCAGTGGCCTCCAAAGGTCAAAAAAGTCTTCTGACAGAATTGAAGAGCATTTATGTTGTATTCAAAGCTGTAATAACTTCTTATCTGTTGTTCTGTACAAGTTGATGAAAATATTTATTTCTCAGATGACTCAACGCCTCAGATATTTTGTATGACCGTTTGTATATATACCCCCCTCGCATAAGTTTGCAGGGGTTGTTGTTGATTCCTCTTCTAGAGTTTCTTATGCTGTAAATTTCCAGATTATTAATACAAAAGTGATGGAATTTCCAAGGCTCTGTGTTATCTGAGATATTCTGGTGTTTTGCTGAAAGTTACAGGATTCCTGCGTACTTCATGGCACAATAAGTTCTCCTTAAAAACTCTTCATTATGTGTTTTGTTATCTTTTCATAGCTCATTCATGTTTCTGTGTTTCATAGTTAATGGCAAAGAAAAAGAATAGTTCCAGGATTTATTTACAGAATACCCGGAACTCAATCCATGCTGTTATAAATGTTTTTCTTCAGTTATAGTCATAAGGTGTAATTCTTAACTGCTGCACCTCCAAACTATATCTTTCACAGTGATTTTTGTTTCAGGAATTCGAGTATGCTCCTGTGCAACATATCTCTTTCCTACATCCTCAGCTTAGTGGAAAATTCTTAATTGCTTTTCACTAGTTAATCACACCTCATAATTACAATTTAAATTTTGTTTCATGATGTATTTGAATGGCCCTGCAGTTTCAGCAACTCAACTCAATCCCTTAGACAACCTGTAGCCACAGATTCCATTGCCCAATGGACTAGAACTATCTGAAGATTTCCACCTTAGCTACAGAAGACATCCTTCAACCAAAACCTAAAAACAAACCCTGAATTCATAACTAGCCTAAAATCTACACAAAACAGAGACAAACCTTAAAGAGAGAGCCCTCTCTGATTACAATGTGGCTAGAAGCTGTAATCCAAAGATTGGTTAGTGGTTACCCCGGCCGTATTCCCTTGGGAGTCAAAGGGAACAACCTGGGTGTTAACAGGGTCTTTCTTTTTCTCCCATCTGTTGGTAAAGGATTAGTAAAGCTCATCTGGGGTGGTTATGGAATTTGCAGCAAGTGATCTGAACCAAGTTCTTACATCACCTGTTAAACTCTGAACAAAAATTCTCATTCTTACACTATCATCATCTATCTCGTAGTTTTCAAAATAGTCTTGCATCCTTTTGGTGTGCTGAAGGGCTGTGAAAGGACCGGTGCTATCAAAATATGTGATTTTAGATTGGTACTCTTGAGGTAAAGCCCCAGCATTAGCAGGTAATTGCAGGGGTGCATATCTATTAGCCATATTGGCAGGTATAAGTGGTACAACGGGGATAAATGGAACAACTGGAGTAACGGGGATCACAGGAGTAAATGGAACACTGGAAACAACAGTAGTGTTAGTATGTACAGTGAATGAAGGCGTGGAAGGAGTACTACGAGATGTAGATGATGAACTAAGGGAAATAGGGGTTGAACGAAACAAAACCTTGACAGGAGTCAGAATACAGCTAGGGTAAGCTGTTTCAGGGCTCAAATCAGTAAAATTTTCCTGTCTTTCTTGCTTCCTAAGGATTTTCGAGATTATGTTAGGGTTTTCAAAAACAGCTGGAGGGTTAGGATCTGGATTTGACCTTGTATATCATGGATTTTTCTTGGGAACCAGCTTCCGAATTGTTTTTTGGGTATTTTTCCTGGGAATGTTTTTGTAATCAACAAGGGACTAATTAAAATTTGGGATAGATTATTTGTAACTTAAAACTAGCATGAAGATTGAATGAAGCAGCATTTATTTACTCCTATTAAAGCAAAGCAAAAAACAGTTTCAAAGGCTTCCTGGAGACATTCAGGCTTCATCTGTAGTTTTAAGAGATAAACATCAATTGGAAAGTTTGATTTATGGTATCAGCGGAGCTTTCTTACCTTCTTTGTGAAACTATATGAGGAGGGTCCCCAACGAAGTCGCCATTATGTTATCACTCAGGTTGTCCGTAAGCTCCGGAAAAGGATACGGCCGAGGTAACCACAGACCAACTTTGGACTGCAGGTTCTAGCCAACCTACAATCAGAGAGGGCTCTCTCTCTTTATGATTTAGCTTTGTTGAAAATGATTTTAGGCTAGGTTTTGAGTTCAGAGGGTTTTGTTTTGTTTTTGGTGGGAAAATTGATGATTTCAGACAGAGAGGCAAGGCAGACTCTGGAAGTTTCAAACCATTGGGTGTGGAGTCGAGGAGGAGAACTGCCGGTGCATTTCTTCGGTCACAAGAGAGGGAAAATGGAGCAAGATAGCTGAGCATGAAACAATATTTCAGGTTTAAATGATGGAAAGAATGCTAAGTAATGAGAGGCAGTTAAGAATCTCTCAATCAGCTTAACAGATGGGGGTAACAGAGCTCTACCTAGGGGCAGTAAAGAATCCCTAGATAATTGGCAAACACAGGTGAATCGGGGTAAATATGAGCCCGGGGGAATTAAAATTCATAACCAATTCATTCATTCAGAGGAAAACATAAAGAAACAGCAGAAATTGAGCATAGAGTGTACTTAAACAAATTCTAAGCTATTCTTTCTTTCTGCTATTTAGATAGTGGTAAACAATAAACAGAGGTAAGATGCACTTATTGCTTCAGACTACAGCACAAGAATTCCATCTTCATATCTCCAAAAACATTCATTTACAACAGACAGTTTGCTCTCCAAGCTTTCAGCAATCTTTTTAATTATAGAAAAAGCTCAGGTATACAATGCGAGTCTCTAATGAAAATTCTCAATTTTCAAACACTTGAAACAATGTATAGGGCGGTATATATAGGGAAAAACTCTCTACAACTGCTTTTATTACAACTTGACCTAAACAGGTCTGAAAGAAAGATGCTTACTTAACCTAATCCTATCCAAAAATAAATGCAAAAAAATATCTCGGGCTGCGCTCAGGGCTGCCGTAACAAAATTGAGTAAATGATGTAGTCCTTGGCGGCTTGGTGCAGTGTTTTCTGCAATAAATGTGTATAGGTTTTTGATTTTTTGCTGTCTGTCTGCATTTAAAGCTTTAACTATGATTTGAGGGCAAGGATGGGCTTACGCCTCTTGATTTGACTTTCTGGGGGGCTCATCAATGTTCAGGTGCTTTGAGCCCCTAAAAAATCTTCAGCTGATACTCTTTGGCTCTTCTTCTTCCTATGATACTATTTGGCAATAAACCGATGTTGTTTTGATGTGCTGTGGGTCTAATCACAAATTAATGGCCGTTGTTCGGCCTCCGTTTCCTTCAAAATTGTTTTCTGCTCCTTTCTGAGTGCTTCGTGAAGAAAAATGGTTCATTCGGCGCCTTTCGAGCTTCCTAGGGGCTGAAAAATGAAAAGATTCCCCATTTCGGCCTAAAAAATCTAGCGATGAGCGATTTGCGCTAGGCTCATCAAGCTTCCTGGGGGCTCATCAAAAACTGCCTCAGAAACTGATTCCGGGGCTCCGAAGTGCGATTTTCACCCCTCGCGCCAAAAACGTGTTGATGACGTCAGCATGACGGGACGTTGTACGGCGGGTGACATCAACAATGACGTCAGCATGATGACGTGGCGAGATGATGTCAGTGGGTGATGTCATCATGTATGGATGCTGACGTGGCATGTACAGTGGCAGGGTACAGTGGCAGGAGGCCACGTGGCTGGTGACTCGGCGGTACGGTGGCAGGGGGCCACACATGCAGATGACGCTTCATGGTGACTGGGCAGGGGGGGTGACGTGGCAGGTGACGTGGGGCTTACGTCACAGGGGAGGGCGGTAAGCGGTTTTGGGTGCACCGCCTTAGCGCCTGGGCGGTTTTGGGGGGAGGGGCTCTGCCACACCCCAGAGCTTGACGCGTGGCGGGAGTACGATGGCAAAACCGCCGAACTCCCGGATGCTAAAGCTCGGGCAGTTGGCACGCGAAAAGGCCCGCCCACCGTAGATCTGGGACGGGCTAGATCTAACGGCTGGCGGGGCAGACAAAGAAACAGAGGGTTAGGACGGGGGAATATACAGGGAATATCCCGTTTTTAATAATGCGCGCGGGGCTTTCGACTTAGGGAAAGGGGTTTTATGGGTTTAAAATGAGCGTGGTTAATGTATTTACAGTTGGGGCTTAGGGATAAGGGGTAAAGCATGGTTTTTTGCGCACGGGTTTTAAAGATTTATGCAGAAAACTTTGGTTTAGGGGCGGAAAGAGGGTTTTTGAAGGTTTTTAGGGCTAGGGGAGAGGTTGTTAGCATGACCAGGTGTCATCTAACCCCTGTTATGACTCGGATGGGCTAAAAACAGCCCCAGATGGACCATTTTTTCCCGGACTTGGACAAAAATATGGCTATATTGCTAGGGAAGGGATATTTACATAGGGGAGTTCTATATACATAGTTTAGTAGGGGAATGGGAAAACTGATAGGGAGTTATATAATGCTGTTAGTAGTTGATATGAAGGTGATCAGCAAGCGCTAAGGTCAGGGACCATAGGCTATTTTGGCGAAAAGACCTTGAAAAGAAATAAAATCCTTGAGTGAAGCAGATCTTCACCAAGGCAAATGATACAGATGATGATGAGATGGAGAGGAATCAAGCAGATCTTGACCTCTTTGGGAAATTAGTAAGTGACTTGGGGAATTAGAAGAAGGGGGAGTTAGTAATACCCAGCTTTGAGCTCTTGTGAATGCAAAACTGCCTGCACTGTGATCTGTAAAGATATAACACTTCAAAACACAAAATTTATCATAAATCACCATTCTGCAACCACACAGCTACCTACCCAGCCTACTCTCCTAAAATTTTTTCTTCTTTTGAATTGGGTGCACTTAGACTTGCAAACCCAGATTTACAATTTTTCTTTTGAATTTTTCCTATCTAAATCTATACTTATTTCTGCTAGGGCCCAGAGTAAACAGTTGGGTCCCTTTGATTCTCTACCTATCTACAGATCTGCCAAGATTAAACTGTTTGGATAGATATCATTCTCTATATTCTAAAACAGGAAATTGAAACCTAGGGAGACCAAGATTAAACTGTTTGGACCTCCCTTAAATGAAAACTCTTCAAAACTGGAACAACTCATCAAAAATGGAATACATCAGTGCATTTGGACTAAGCATACTTCATGGCACCTCGTGGAAATATGGAATATTGCAGCCTGCAAAGTATGACATATTTGGCATGTGAAAATGTCAATCATGAAAGATGATACCCTGTTGCAATAGGAGGCTAACAGGCCTTAGGGTGTTTGTACTAACATAATTGTATTTAAATTATAAATTATCACCCTGGCTGAATTTGTTCATCGTCGGTCTCATTATCTTCATGGTTTACCTCCTTAACGAGGTGGACTTTTTACTCTTGCATTTGGTTGATGATTATGTTAAACTTCATTTATTCCAATGTACATTGACTGGGCTGCAACAAAGTGGTACATCAAGTTAGATACAAGATCCTATGGTGACTTTGCCTCCCTAGCTCAAAATTTTTTGACACATTTTCAGTTACTTACTCGGTATAATATCGATTTGACCTCTTGTCTAATTTCAAGCAAGATGATAACATGTTAATTCCTGATGATATTCATGAGTGGCGTCGTCACAAGAGGTTGGTGAGAACCAAGTTACTTGATGATATATTAAGTAAATGGTTCATCCAATCTCTCTGGACTTGGATTTCCAAGGATGTGCCAATGTTTTGAGTTGTTACCGAGGAATAAGCTATTCTAGCTGCCCAACAGTTGGATCTTATCTATTCACAATTGGGTACGCTCTACGAAGTGTTTCCTAATGCCCTTAGGCCTTTTTTTTACCCTCCCAAACCAGTTCTTGGCCCGCATGCTGAAGGCATGGTTGGATCTATTTTTGATTCCATGAGCCAACTTGCTGCCCAATTTGGGAAGTTGATTGTTACATCTAAAGCCATAGAAAGTGCATCTGGCTCTGCTAAAGCACCCCCTCCTAAGCAGTCCGATGAGACTCATCAATAGGTAAATTATGTGGACGTTAATGCCACTCTCTAGCTTATTAAAATCAACTTTTTTCACATTTCTTTACATATTTTATTATATTTTGCTTAGTGAGAAGTGTAAAGGTGAGATGTTATGTCATGTGGCCTAATGTGCATTAATTGAAGGATTTGGAGTAGTTTTTGGCTAATTTAAGTGCAAGAAATCGAAGTAGACAAGCAAGAGGGATTTTAGGAGATTGGATCTCCCTCCTTAACTTCTCAATCACTCGAAGATTCCTCCACTAGATCTCATCAACTTGGAGTTACAAGAAGCCAAGCCCACTGAGGTCATTGATCTGGATTTAAATAGGAACGCAACAAATTACAGAGATAACCATAAACACAGAGATGCAACGGAAATAATACTTCATTTAATTAATGTAAAATATTGAAATATGCTTACAAACAACAATGGAAATAAACCAGCAAGGGCAATGGTAGCTTATCTCTGAGAAGAGATGTGGTGGCTACATGCCTCTGAACTATGTTACAATGAGGCTCGAAGGCCTATTTGTTGTTGAGAAACAATGGAAAACCCTTCACATCCCAAAACCTAACCCTAGAAGATGAAACGCAAAATTTTGGGCCCCGTTTTGCGTAAGTCGGTACATCAACTTCCCGAGGTCGTAACTTTGGAACCTGTTGTGCTATACAACAACCCCCCATTTCAAAAATTTTATCCAAAAATTTAATAAGAAATGATCCCCTTTTTAAGACTTAGTTAAAATCAATAATTCAATAATCATCGCAATCTTTGATTTAAACACATAACACATGAAAGTCCTTATCAAAAGGTCCGATCCGATATAAATATCAACCAAGACCTTTTTCTAAAACAAATGTAAAATAATATGTCGCATCCTTTATTTAAAGGATAAACTTAAAAGGCTCTCATTGGAAAATCTCTGATGTGATAATAGTATCGAAGAGCACGAATCGCAAATCTGCAATGAAGCATTACAAAGGTCCACTCAAATCTCTCGATGTGATAATCTAATCATAATCAGCCATCGCTGAAGGCTTGAGACACACAACTATCTATTGGTAATCGTCGATGCGATTTCATTAAAAAACACACTTTTCAATAAAAAGTTGTGAAATGAATGTTGGCAGGTTTTCAACCTTAATGCAATTATAAATAAAAAACAAAGGATTTATTGGTTATCCCGCCTCCCTAATGTAAACCAATTTTATCGCAATCAGAGCTATGTATGGGATAAGCTAAAGCCAAACCTTTGTGCCTCCCGATCTGCCATATGTGATTTTCGCTATTCGCTAATTGGGAGAGCCAAGAGATCCAATTTAAAGGACTGTTACTCATATTTGTGATGCGACATATCATTATGACATTTAAGTATCATGATTGGTGGTTACGGAAATCATTAATAGAGCAGTTAAGGTTGAATCCTTCAAGGGTTTCATCTGTGGTAATATTTGATTTCGTATTCCTTATCACACTTGAATTATCATTAATCGTTTTATTCTACGTTGGCTTTGAATGAGTTTTTCTCTATTACGTTCTTTCTTTTCTTCTACAGAGCAAGTCTGAGTTAATGAATCCAGCGAAAATGACGAAGAAGTCAAAGAAACCAAAGGCCCCTGTTGTAGCCAAAAAAGAACCAGAGAAGAAGGTTTTTATATCTGATACTATCTGCCTCGATCTGGGCAAGGCCTCGTGGTAAAGTATTCACAATTTATTGGAAGCTAAGGAGCCAGAAGAGATCGAGGAAGTGGCAATAGTAGATTCCAAAGACAAGTTAGAAAATACTCTTAAGGATTTGGCTTTCTCCTATCGTCATAGAATAGCAGCCCGTGCCAAAGTTTTACCCTATAATGACTTGGTCAGATGGGTTATTGAAAGCATCAATATCACAGAAAAAACTTTCGTTATGACTGATAGAACAATGCTTGGGTCATTCAGAGCAGAAGATATCAAAAGAATGTACCATTTGCCAGAACGTGAGAAGCGTTATAACAAAGCATTTTTTGAGGCTTTCGCCAAAGAAAAATCCATTGAATCAAACCCTATCGGACAATGGAGGCATTTTCCGACCGAACACAATCATGAAACATCAGGTATGTACTCTGTAGACTCGTTGGCTTCTCCTTACTGTTATGTTGGTGCCATGATGTGCAGACTCTTTGGAGTCCATGATTCTGCCAAATTTTCTATAGAGATGTTACCATTAATGGAGGCTACAATTAATTCCTTTATCATGGATTGGGTGACCATTTTGCCTGACAAAATGGCCAACCAAATACTAGATTATAGGAAAAATAGGTTCGTGACTACCCGAGTAATGCCCCCATTTTATATGAGTGCTTATATAATGGACACTATCTGTTTCAATTCTGAATATCCCATTCTAGGATGGAAATGGACTCCACAGGACCCGAACCCCATTCATATCTATCATAAGGAACTGTGGAAAGCCCATTACAAAAATCATCTTTATAGAATCTATCATCATTTCACCCTCCCCGTGTATTATTCCATATTCAATAAACCTGCTCCTAGGTTGTCCGAGGAAGCCTCTATCGACCTAAATACAATTGGTAGTTGGTTTGGTGAAGAAAAGTTCACCTAAATTAGACTCTATGGTAGCATTGCTGACCTACATGTCATTCCCTTATACATCCCTGATAAGTTACTCGCCAGAGAGTTGGCATATCAAATAATAGTAGAAGGGATGTCAAGGAACTTGAAGGGGTCTAAAAGGCATATGTGGCCTTCATTTCCCCTCCGATGTGGTGCTTTCACGCTGCATGACTTCAAGCATGTAGAAAAGGAATCCAAGAAAATAAAATTTTTAAAGTTAGCAGTCATCCCAAAAAAGCAGTATGATTCCAAATATTTTGCCTACAATGTCACTTCTCATGCCAAAATCGCCAGGTTTGAACATGAGAAGGATAGTTATGATGATTTGTTTCTTTCAATCGAGTTATTTTCTCAAGTTAAACAATTCACAAATATCAAATTGGGAGTGGAGGGACTAGAGGTATTTTACAAGTTCAGGACACAGAGATTGGAAATGCTACTTCTGGGCTTGTTAAATACTACCTCTATGGTGCAACCAGAAGGCCACTGTGAAGAGAAAATTATTCAAAAGACTCCTAAAAAGGAAAAGGCCCCAGAAAGGGAGCAGACACAGGAAGAAACTAGTGAGCCCCTCGATACGAATATCAATATTGATGCTCAGTTAATCAAGGAATGGGAGCAGTTCGACTCAATCATCAATAATCCGAATAAATCCCAAGGGCTCACTAGACCAAAAATTCCTACAGTGAAAAAACCAGAAGTTATTACAGTTCTGATTGAAGGAACAAGTGGCCTACCCAGAGTTTAGCAGAACATAGAGATTATTCCCGAGAATCCTACTAATGAGATAGTACTACAAATTGAAGAAATACCACCTCTCGATGTCTTCTACAGTCCGAAGCACAGGGTTGTAGTTAAAAGATAGAGGAAGAAGAGGAAAATTGATTAAATTCCTCTTTTAACACCTCGGGTACAAATGATGAACGTGGTATGGAAAGCAGAAGTTAATCCCTCCGAGGATTTAACAAATCTATCTCAGTATGCAAGAGCTTACACAACTATGACAATGGATAAAGCCTAAGAGGTTAGCTATCTAATGAGAGAAAAAGATTAGATGATTACCCAACTTGAGGCTAATCAACAGAGAAACAACAAAAGATAAATCAGCTCGAATAGCAGTTAATAGAGCACAGGCAACAAAATGAATGATTAAAAGAGAATTTGAAATTAGAAAAACAGAGAATTGATGAGCAGACTCTACATAAACAATAGGAGTTGTCTCAGGAGTTGAGCAAGCTTTAGATGTTAAGTGAGCAAGAGAAGAAGGCAAAGGAAGATCAAATAGCACAAATGAAAGAACAGATAGAGGGATACAAGGGCTATCCATAGGTAAGAGAATTCAGAACAAAAGCATTGGAAATAACCAAAGCTTTGTCCCGCCAATTGGATATTCTTTGTCAAAGTATATCATCGGCAAACCCCTTATGCAATATATCTACATCAATGATTGAGAGGGCAATAGATGCAAGACTTGAATTAGATAAAGCAGATGAAAGGTTAACCAATTTTTTGTCCTGGCAAGATTCCAAAGAAGGAATGGCTGCCAACCTGCTAAGAATACAAGAATCGCATAAGGAAATCCTGTTTTCCGAATGGGAGTCCCAGCTAATGAAAGATGAAAGAGAAACCTCTAGATGCAGAACTGAAATGAATGGGCTAATCTAATTGATAAATAACAGCTTGCATATGTCTAACTTGATCATTGATTGCTCTCCTGGTAAAATCCCAAAAGCAAAATCATTGGAACAACATTGGAAACAGGAGCTGGCACACAGGGAAAAATAGATTGGAGGAATCCAAAGCTTGACATGGGAAACATTCTGGTTTTTCCTTATCAAGCCACATAGCCAGCAGATGGCCATGAAATGTCTTTTGGATGCAATCAACTGCATGATCTCCGAACTCTCCGATGCCACCTATACAGCTCAGCTACACTCTAGGATGAGTCAGCCTCTAGAAATACAATCTATGCTTGCAATCTGTCAACTGCAATCATAGGAAAAGAAGCCGATACAATGAATTCATTCAACCACCACAACACTGCTATTTTCATGATGAAATCCCAGATTTATATGTTTATAGTTAAACCAGAGCATAGCAATTTTTATAGATAGTTTGTTGTTATTTCTAGTATTTAAGACCCTTTCATGTATTTGAAAGGGTCTGCAATTTATATTAAAACTTGACTTGGGAGTTTCACTAATGTACTTCTAATATTTTTTTTTATCAAAAGCTAAAACAAAGTTCTGCATTTTTGTGGAAGAGGCTTTTATAAGATTTGCACTTTTGCATATTTTGAAGGTGTTCTCAAATAGGAAAGCAGAATTTGAATGTTGTTTACATCGGGAGAATCCAAATGCATATGGTACTATTATCATTTTTTTTGTCTTATTTCATTACATGAATGCACATTTTTCAACATTGCTATATATATATATATATATATATATATATATATATATATATATATATATATATATATATATATATATATATATATATATATATATTGATCAATGATCAATGCAATAATATTTTTATTATTACTTTGTTTAACTACTTAAACAAAGTAATCATCGTATGTATGCATATTTCTATTTTATGAATAAGTCATCTTTATGGTTATTTGTTTAATAGAAACAATAAAAAATTGTGTTGTGAAATGGATACCTGGGTTAGATTAGTTATCTTTGTATATTTTTTCATTGTAGAATAAAACACTTATCACCTTTTTATACACTACAAACCAATCACCCATCAACCCATTTATCACTGGGAAATTGGTCCCATTACATCCAGTTGGAGCCACCACACCAAACGGAAAAGGAGCTGCACTAAGGTTCGGACCGGGTGGTTTTCCCCGATGTTCATGCAGCATTTTTAGAGGTATCAACATTTTTGGTGCTAGAAGGAGGGCATGAACTGTGAATTGCAAGAAAATCCAAATCCATAGCCCATTCTGAGAGTAAATCTCCCTCACCATCTCCTCCAACTTCTCCCTCGCATTCTAAATCTCCAATTTTCAAGCGAGAAGTTGAAAAGACAATAAGCATTGTTGAAAAATTGAACATATCAGACAAATCCACCCTTGAACCCCCTGAAGATAAATTTTAATTCATAAACTTCAAGGGTTTTCAATATCTCAAGATCAATCTGAGTTATCCCAAGGCAGTGTGACTTCGCAATACATTCCTTCTTAGCCTCTTACAAGATTACAGAGCGAAAAGCTTGGTATTGAACCAATAGAATTTCCTCTGCTTAAAAGTAAAAGGGCTAGGAAGACACCTGAAGAGTCTAACAGTGGGACTATTTCATCATCATCATCCATTTCATCCAATCCATTGCAAATTCAACCATCCACTCCTCAAATTCATATCATAGTTCCATAGGGTACAGGCACTCTGACATCCTCTACCCAACCACTTGTAACTACATCCTCACTTTCTTCTGCTGTTAGCGCAACAATCAAACACAATCAACCACAACCAAGGCCATGGACAAATCAAGGGGCAGTCACAATGCCTACACCCTTGAGTCAATTACTGGCCCACCTTGAAAATTGGTTGCCAAAGTTCAATCCAGATATCGACATACTGGCAAAAGAACACATAAACAACTTTATGTTGTCAATTAACCTAAATGGGGTGACAGAAGAAGATGCGGTTGTGAGGCTTTTCCCATACACCTTATAAGGAGCAGCTGGATCGTGGTATTTTTCATTACCAGCAAGATCCATTACTAGTTGGAATGCTTTTCAAGAGCAGTTTTTGACTAAGTTCGGAGATGATAGATCCAGAGCGGCATTAATCATTGATCTCTCCAATCTTAAAACTAAATCAAAAGAACCTATCAAAGGTTTCAACTTGCAATTTAATAAACTCTTAAATAAAATTCCTGCTACGTCTAAGCCCAGTGAAGAGGTTCGAAGCGAATGGTACATTTCTTCCTTACCTTCGAACATATCAATCTTTGTTGATAGAGCTGCAAATCCCACCCTAGAAAGAATATGAAAGAAGAGATCACCGTTGAGAAACGTATATCGCTTTAGAAAAGAAAACCACCCTTGAGGAGAGAAAGTAAAAAAAAAGTTACTTTTAAAGATGATTCGAAGAAGAAAGTGGCTAAAGATCCATATGATATGGAGGACTTGCAAAAGGTTTTAAAGACTATCTAATGAAATGGTAGAGATAAAGAAACAGGTAGTTGAAACCTCCACTAAAAAGCCATTTAGGAACTTCAAAAGAGCTGAATCAAAACCACCTAATGCCATATCTAATGCAGAATTAGATCCAGATAATGATAAGGATGAAGACACAGTCTTGTCATCCGAGGAAACAGAAGAATATGACGTAGTCGAATGTCACGGTATGTGGGACTTCATTTTTCCCAATTCTGATACTGAAAGTGAACAAGAAGCTCTCCCAGTAAGTACAAGAAGTAAATTCGCTGCAGAGCCTATTCAACCAACTCAAAAGAAGAAAAATGTAAGCCCTACTGCCAAAGATAAGGCACCCATGAAGAAATCTTCAGTGTTGCCAACTCAAAATCAGCCATCATCTTCCAATCCACCCTCATCGTCCAAAACATTGGTAGTCTCTGACTCTATGGATTACAACATTATAGAAGAAATGAATAAGACTAGAGTGAATATCTCTTTGTTTGAGCTTAGAAAGCTCAAACATCAACAAAAAATTCTGCTCAAAGAGTGAAATGCAGTACCTTCTTCTCCTCTTCCAAATGTTGTACTGTCTAAGGAAGCAAAAGGAACAGGTAAGCCACCATTAGATAGAGTAGATGCTATTGATGATGTTTTGATCAGAGATAGATCTAATTCTCATACTCCTCCTTTTCTCTTGACCTATGAAATCTACAATAGAAATCTGCATAGCTGCTTAATAGATTCAGGGGCTTCATCAAACATAATGCCAGCCTCAGTTTGCTCAAAATTGGACATTAAGCCCCAAAAATCTGCAGTGCATATTGTTCAATTGGATCAAACTAAGGTTCAAGTCTTAGGAGATATCAATTCAGTCACCGTTAGGTTATCAGCTGATCCTAGAGTAGTCCAGAGAATTGATATATTGATTGCTGACATCCCTGAGTTTTATGGATTAATTTTAAGCAAGGATTGGTATGCGAAACTCCATGGTTACATTTCTATTGATTGGTCTCATATGTGGCTCTCCTATAAAGGAAAACCAAATAAAATTAAGATCGATCGGGAGAAGCACATGACTCATACTGTAACGGAGTTTGAAAACGAAAATCAACCCATAGCTTTCAATAATAATATTCTCAGAAATTACTTAGCAGAATCATTCTTTGGTAATTTTAGTGCTCAATCATCACCTTTTTCTGTTAATAGTTTCACATCACTGATAGAAAACTTTTCTTATATAGATTCATCAAGGTGTGTTACTATTGCTGAAGAAATTGTAAATAAAACTGTATTTTGGTCTTTATATTTTGATGGGTCAAAATCCAATGATGGTGCAGGAGCAGGATGTATTTTAGTTAGTCCTGAGGGAGAAAAAACTATGCTCTTATGCAGATTGGAATTTGAGTGTACAAATTATATTGTTTAATATGAGGCATTGATTCAAGGGTTGTATAAAGCGATAGGCCTAAATATTCAATATCTAAAAGTATTTGGTGATTCTGAGATTGTCATCAAACATGTAAGGAATACTATTCATTGCCTTTCTAGATATCTCAAGCGTTATCAACCCTTGGTTCAAGACCATATATCTCAATTTCACCCATTCCTAGATCTCAGCATGCAGCAGCTAATTTATTAGCCAATGCTGCTTCTAAGTTGTTGAGTGTGGAGTGTGATTATCTTCTGTATTCAACGGGCTCAGCCAAATGTATACCTTAGGAAGACTGTACACCCCTCCACACAAGGGGGTAAATCCCCCTGGTTGGGGGGTCCAAGGGCCAGTGGTCCCTTGGCGGGGGTTCGGGGACAGTGCCCCTGAAGCTAAAAATAGATGTAAAATTGCCTTGTAAAAGTCTAGTAATTTCTAGTCAATCTGGGCCCTTCATTAGGCGGATTATCTAATGGTAGAAGTTATGTTTAATTTAGGGTTTTTTTCCCTAGAAGGCAAACCCTCACTATATATGAGGGAATTGTATTACGTCTATGTATATCTGTATTCTGAGTGAGGAAGAGAGACGAGATTGAGAGCAAAGAGGGTGTTACAGCAGATCTGCTATAGGTTGTATCTCTTCAGTTTGCTGGATAATATAAAAGGAAGGAATGGTTGTTTCTCCGTGGACGTAGCCCAAACTGGGTGAACCACGTATATCTGTGTCTCTCTTGTTTTATGCGTTTTCTTTGTTTATATTTCTGCAATATTTTATGTGTTCCATTGCTCCGTAATATATAATTTTCTAACAACTGGTATTAGAGCCGAAGGTCTATTTGGCTGATAAACTCACAGGAGAGAAGGGTTCTTGGCTCAAGTGGGAGCAATGGCGGAAGATGGTAGGTTTAAGGTCGAAAAATCCAACGACCAAAACTACTAGCTATGGAAGATGCAGATGGAAGATTATCTGTATCAGAGAGATCTGTACCTACGATTGAACGAAAAGACAAAGAAGCCGACGAGTATGACAGACACAGAATGGGATATACTGGACAGAAAGGCACTTGGAACAATACAGCAGTGTCTAGTGGCGTCGGTAGCATTTAATATTTCAAAGGAAACAACAACACAGGGTTTAATGTCGGAATTGGCCAAACTATATGAAAAACCCTCGGCCTCAAATAAGGTATTTCTTATGAAGCGTTTATTTAATATGAAGATGTCAGAAGTTGGATCTGTTGTAGATCATTTAAATGATTTTAATACAGTTACAAGTTAGTTAAGTTCTTTAGGAGTACATTTTGATGATGAAGTTAGGGCTCTGTTATTTCTGTGCTCATTGCCAGAAAGTTGGATTGGTTTAGTTATGGCCGCTAGTAACTCTATCTCTGGATCTAGTGCTTTAAAGTTTGATGATGTTATTGGTGCAATCCTTAGCAAGGAAATGCGATGAAAAAGCTCTAGTGAGACATCAGGTAATGCTTTGACTACAGAGACTAGGGGAAGAAAAATGGAAAGAGGAAAGAACCCAGGATATTACAGTAAGTCAAGAAAAGGCAGATCCAAGTCTAGATCGGGGATAGTGTGCTGGAAATGCAGGAAAAAAAGACACCTGAAGAAAGACTGCAAGTCTCGGAAGGGAAAAGAAAGAGAAGCGCGACAAGAAACTAATCATGAAGCGAATGTAACAAGTGATGTGTTGCAAGATGCTTTGATTCTTTCATTAGAAAATATTATTGATGCTTGGGTGGTAGATTCAGGGGCCTCATTCCATGCCACACTTGATAAGAAACATTTTCATGATTATGTTCAAGGATATTTTGGACAGGTTCGATTGGGTGATGATAAACCCTGTAAAATCATTGGAATTGGTACAGTTTTCATAAAACAAAAAAATGGAAACCAGTGGCTATTGAAGAAGGTAAGGCATGTTCTAGATCTGAAGAAAAATCTGATTTCAATAGGGCAGTTGGGAGGTGAAGGTTGCGTAACTACTTTCACATATAAAACCTGGAAGGTCACTTAAGGATTCTTGGTAATAGTGAAAGGAGAAAAGGTTGGTACATTGTATTTACGCAATGGTATTTCTAATTCTGTTAATGCTTTAACCTCTACAAGAGAAGATATGACATTGTGGCATCATAGGCTTGGGCACATGAGTGAGAAGGGGATGCAGATTCTTCACTCAAGAAATTTGTTACTAGGTTTGAAGCATGTTGATTTAAAATTCTGTGAGAATTGAGTTTATGGAAAACAAAAGAGAGTTAGATTCCTTAGAGTTGGGAAAGAAAAGAAAAGTGAAAAATTAAAGCTTGTGCATACAGATGCATGGGGACCTTCTCAGGTATCATCTCTTGGTGGCTCTCGTTATTATGTTACTTTTATTGATGATGCAACTAGAAAAACCTGGATTTATTCTAATCAAAATAAATCTGATGTATTTGATACTTTCAAGAAATGGAAATCTCTGGTTGAAAATGAGATAGGGAAAAGGTTGAAGTGTCTCAGATCAAATAATGGATGTGAACATTGTAGCAAAGAGTTTGATAGGTACTGTTCAGAGAATGGAATTCACAGAGAGAAGGTAGTTCGAGGAACACCACGAGAAAATGGTGTGTCAGAAAGGATGAACAGGACAATCATGGAGCGTGCAAGGTGCATGAGATTGCATGCAGGATTGCCTTTAAAATTTTGGGCAGATGTTGTAGATACTGCTATTTATCTAATAAACAAAGGTCCTTCAAGTTCCTTGGACGGTGGTATTCCATAGGAGGCATGGACAGGTAAAAAGGTAAACTACTCATTTTTAAAGACTTTTGGCTGTGAAGCCTTTGTCCACATTAACAAAGAAAATATAACAAAGCTTGAGGTGAAATCGAAGAAATGTACCTTATTGGATATGGTATTAATGATTTTGGTTATCGCTTACATGATTATGAAAATCAAAAAATCATTAGGAGCAAAGATGTAATATTCAATGAAAAGGACTTGTATAAGAATCAGTTGCAGGAAAAGAAATAAGAAAAAGAAAACACAGAATACACAGTGCTTAACGATATCACAGGAAAAGTGATGGTGCCTGAAAATCATAATGATCAACAGCTAGAACAACAACCACAATAGCAACAAGCACTTCAAACACCTGAAAGTGGTGGTAGAAGATCTACCAGGATAAGTAGACCCCCTGAACGATACTCTCCTTCATTATATTATGTATTGTTGACTGATTCTGGTGAAGCAGAATGTTATGAAGAAGTAGTGTAGGTAGAAACTAGGAAGAAGTGGGAGCAAGCCATGAAAGAAGAGATCGACTCCTTAGCACATAACCAGACTTGGGACTTAGTGAGGTTGCTTGTAGGTAAAACAACATTGCAAAATAAATGGGTTTACAAGCTGAAGGAAGAACATGGAGGAAAACAGAGGTACAAAGCTAGACTTGTGGTGAAGGGGTTTGCACAGAAGAAAGGTATTGATTTTGATGAAATATTTTCTCCTGTTGTTAAAATGATTTCAATCAAAACTATTTTAGGTCTAGTAGTAGTTGAAGATTTTCATCTTGAGCAGTTAGATGTAAAGAAAACCTTTCTCCATGGGGATTTGGAGGAAGAGATATATATGCAGCAGCCACAAGGATATGATGTAAAAGGGAAGGAGAAACTAGTGTGCAGGTTGAAGAAGAGCTTGTATGGCTTAAAACAGGCTCCAAGGTAGTGGTATCTAAAATTTGACAGGTTATGTCTGAAGAAGGTTATACTAGATGTCACTCTGATCATTGTGTTTATCTCAAAAAGCAAAATGATAGCAGCTATATTATATTGTTATTATATGTAGATGACATGCTTGTTGTAGGTTCTAACAAAATGTGCTCAAAAGGAAATTGGCAAACTCATTTTTAATGAAGGATTTGGGTGCTGGAAAACAAATCCTTGGTATGAGAATAACTAGAGACAAGAAGAATTGGAAATTAACATTGTCTCAAAGTGAGTACATAGAAAAGGTGTTGAAAAGGTTTAATATGCAAAATGCAAAACCAGTTAGTATACCTTTGGCTAGCCATTTCAAATTAAGTAAGGAGGCATGTCCCAAGACTTAGGAAGAAATGGCTCATATGTCTAAATTTCCATATGCATCAGCAGTTGGAAGCTTAACGTATGCAATGGTATGCACAAGGCTTGATATTGCACATGCAGTGGGAGTTGTAGGCAGGTACATGAACAATCCAGGAAAAGAACATTGGATGGCAGTGAAGTGGATTCTCAGGTATTTGAGAGGTACCAGAAATCAAGCCTTATGCTTTAGTGGTTCAAACATTACTCTACAGGGATATGTTGATGCAGATATGGAAGGTGATAGAGATAACAGGAGGAGCACAACAGGGTATGTGTTTACTATAGGTGGAACAACTGTCAGTTGGGTTTCAAAAATCCAAAGTGTTGTTGCACTTTCAACAATAGAAGCAGAGTATGTTGCTACTACAGAGGCTAGTAAAGAAATGATTTGGTTACAAAGGTTTCTGGATGAATTGGGAAAGAGGCATTAGTTGGGCAGGTTATACAGTGATAGCCAGAGTGCCATACATATTGCAAAGAACTCTGCATTTCATTCCAAGACTAAACATATACAACTCAAGTACCATTTCATACGGTCATCATTGGAAGATGGACAGTTGAAGCTGGAAAAGATACACACTAGCTAGAATCCTGTAGATATGTTAGCAAAAGTTGTAACCAGGGAGAAACTAAGAATCTACTAAGTTTCAATTGGTCTTCAAGTATGATGAAGAAGATGAGGAACAACTAGGTCCAAAGTGTAGTTATTGTCTAGAAAATCAAGCAGCGGTGGAGT
The DNA here is from genome assembly GCA_031772625.1 of Pinus tabuliformis. Taxonomy (NCBI): domain Eukaryota; kingdom Viridiplantae; phylum Streptophyta; class Pinopsida; order Pinales; family Pinaceae; genus Pinus; species Pinus tabuliformis. The sequence goes on from CM062819.1 coordinate 117,350,506, forward strand.
TGCTATAATCAGTCTCCAAGTGGGAGATTGTTGGGTGTGGAGCCTGATTATCTTCTGTATTCAAAGGTTTCAGCCAGATGTATACCCTAGGAAGACTGTACACCACTCCATTGGGGGGGGAGGGGTAAATCCCCCCTGGCTGGGGGGTCCGGGGGCCAGCGGTCCCCTGAAGCTAAAAGTAGATGTAAAATTGCCTTGTAAAAGTCTAGTAGTTTCTAGTCAATCTGGGCCGTTCATTAGGCGGATGATTTGACGGTAGAAGTTATGTTTAATTTAGGGTTTTTTCCCTAGAAGGCAACCGCTCACTATATATGATGGAATTGTACTGCGTCTATGTATATATGTATTTTGAGTGAGGAGGAGAGAGGAGATTGAGAGCAAAGAGGGTGTTACAGCGGATTTGCTGTAGGTTGTATCTCTTCAGTTTGTTGGATAATATAAAAGGAAGGACTGGTTGTTTCTTCGTGGACGTAGCCCAAACTGGGTGAACCACGTATATCTGTCTCTCTTGTTTTATGCGTTTTCTTTGTTTATATTTATGCAATATTTTATGTGTTTCATTGCTCCGTAATATATAATTTTCTAACATAAGCTCCTTCCATCGAAGGATTACAGCCTTGATAGGTTTTCAGTCGAATTTATTTTTAGACCATCCGTTCCAAACAATGTCACCAATTGGAGGGTATTTAATCATGACAAAGACATTTTGAATTTCTTAACTTCTGAGAAATCCTATGATGATCTGCTTATTGATAAGAATGACCATGATCTTCAAATAAAGCAAAGACCAGAAGAGAAATCCATACCTAAATCTGTGCTCAAACTTGAAGATCTTTATGATATCAAGGATAGGTTTAAACAAGTTACTAATTCAAAAATTCAAAGTTCTACTTTGAGGTTTGAATTAATAAATCTTGGCACTGAAGCCAAACCACAAAATATTAATCTGGGACTAGGGCTCACTTCAGAAGAAAGATTTGCCTTTATTAGATTGTTGAATAAATATAAAAATGTTTTTGCTTCGAATTATGACAATTTAAAAATGTATGATACTTCTATCATACAACATACAATTCCAATGATTTATGAGGAGAAACCTGTGTAGCAAAAATTAAGGAAAATTCATCCAAATCTAGAGAGTCAGATCAAAGTAGAGTTGAATAAACTCTTGAAAGATAAGATAATTTTCCTAGTTAGACATTCAAAATGGGTTTCTAACTTAGTACCGGTTAGAAAGAAAAACGGTGATATTAGGATCTGCATTGATTTCAGAAATCTTAATAAGGCAAGCCAATAGGATAATTTCCCACTGCCAACAATGGAACAGACTCTTCATTCAGTTGCTAGTTCCAAATTAATGTCTTTTTTGGATATAACCAAATATTGGTGCACCCAGATGACAGACTAAAGACTACCTTTAGAACCAAATGGGGAACACATGCCTACCATAAAATGCCTTTCAGTTTGATTAATGTTGGAGCTACCTTCCAAAGAGCTATGGATATAGCATTTAAGGGTTTGATTAATAGGTCAGTTGTTGTCTACTTAGACAACATAACTGTCTTCTCCAAGAAAAGAACAAATCATTTACATGATTTGAATCAAATCTTTGAACGTTGTAAAAGGTATGGGATTTCATTAAATCGCAAGAAATCATTCTTCTCTCTTGATCAAGGGAAACTTTTAGGGTTTATCATATCTAAAGATGGCATTTATATTGATCCAGAAAGAATCAAGGAGATTTCTGATATTCCTCTACCACACAATAAAAAATCAATGCAATCATGTTTAGGTCAAATAAATTTTGTAAAAAGATTTGTTCCTGATTTTTCACAGATTGTTTTACCATTACAGACCATGATTAAGAAAAATTCAGCGTTCAAATGGGAGCATAACGAAAAGGAAACCTTTGATTCAATCAAACAGGAAATCATTAATGCTCCTGCATTGAATACCCCAAGTTTTTCCAATCATTTTATTTTGTATACTTTAACATCTGAAACTTCTTATGCAGATGTGTTGACACAAATCAATGATCAGCAGGTCAAATCACCCATATCCTTTCTCATTTCTAATCTACAAGGTGCTGAACTTAGTTATTCCGCAGTAGAAAAGCAAGTTTTAGCTGTGTTCAAATCTATTAAACACTTTAGGCCATTCCTCCTAAAGACTCATACAAAAGTAATAGTCCCATTCTCGGTAGTGAGACATTTACTAGTCCAAAGGGAAGTGGGAGAGAAGAGAGCCAATTGGGTTACAACATTACAAGAATATGATTTAGATATTAAACCAATGAAAATTGTTAGAGGTCAAGGTTTTTGTAGGTTGCTAGCAAGAGCTTCTAACATTCCAAAACATGAATATTCAGACATTTCTCTTCAAATAAACGAGATAAGTATTATGAACTATGAATCTCAATATGCAAATCTGGACTTTTATTTAAAAAACAGATATTATCCTCCTAATCTCTCTTACAAAAAAAATCGTGCCTTGATATTGAAATCTAAACACTTCGAAATAATTGATGGTGTGTTATTTAGAAGGAATTATGATTCGATTTTGTTAAGATGCCTTGAAAGCGGGAATTACATGATGGTCCAACAGAAGGACATTTTGGAGGTGATAAAACAACTCACAAGATAATCCATGCTGGATATTATTGGCCCACTTTATTCAAAGACACCCATGACTATGTAAGGAAATGCAAAACATGTCAAACTTCCAGTGGAAGACAAAGGAAGCCAACTTTTCCTTTGCAACCAATCAACATTGAACAACCATTCGAACAATGGGGACTAGATATCATAGGAGAGACTGTTCCACATTCTTCCAAGTAGCACATGTATATCCTTACAACCACGGATTACTTCACAAAGTGGGTTGAAGCAATTTATTTGAAGGTAGCCAACACTAATGCAATCATTGAATTCATCGATCAATTTATCATTACCAGGTTTGGTGTACCTAATGCTCTTATTTTTGATAATGCATCTTAATTTTCTGGAAATACCATACTTGAATTTGCTATTAAGAGAGGATTTAAATTGAAATATTCTGCAAACTATTATCCTCAGGGTAATGGTTTGGCAGAATGTACCAACAAAAATCTTATCAAGATTATTAAGAGAACTGTTGACCAGAATTAAAAGAATTGGCACAAGTCTTTGATATTTTCATTATGGGCAGACTGCATAACACAAAAGGCCTCAATAGGTACTTCTCCATTCAACTTAGTGTATGGGAAAGAATCTATGATACAAACAAACTTAACACTCCCATCTATATCCCTAGTGCAATTTATTGAAGAAAATCCCTCCTCTTCCATTCAATTAAGATATGATCAAATCCTTAAATTAGAAGAGGAAAGGGAAAAGCCAGAATTACACATGTAAAACATCAACAGATTATTAATTCTTCTTTTGATACAAATTCTACCGGCCCAAAATTTTTACAAATTGGTGATCTTGTTTTTGAAATGGGACAAAGCGCATGAAGATAAAGGAAAACATAATAAATTTCAAAAGATGTGGCTTGGACCATTTCAAATCATTAAGAAGATAGGCTCATCAACGTTCATATTCCAAGATCTATGAGGAAAGAGAGATTCTCTTCCTGTCAATGGGCTTATCTTGAAAAAATTCTTTACTTAAGGAGGTCACCCCTTCTTACTTGTAAATATTCATTATGCAGTTTTGTTTTTTTGAATTTTTGTTTTTAGGAAATAAGGTTGTAAATATTCTTCCATTTACCTTTTACTATTTGAAAGTTATTTAAGGAAATATTGTAAATTCTTACTTTCAATAGATGGAAACCTTTAAGGAAAAGACTACATTTCTAGAAAGTTAGATAAAAATAAAACTCTGAAAACCTCTTTTAGATTTGTAAAATCTTCAAAAGCCTTGAAAACACTGTAAATAATTCCATGTTTTAAAAAGCTAAGAGAGGTTATTTGTAAAAGGCAAAGACTTTTCCAAAATTAGCATCTACAAATCTAAAATTTGCATCCATAGACTCTTAGGGAGAAAGTCATTCACCCCATCCATTAAGTTTGTGATTTTTCAGAGTGTAATTCTAAAATATGTTTGATATAAATGATAAGAGGTATCATTATGAGCCTGCTTACCATGATCATAGAGAACTAATTAAGCTGACATTACCAATACTGCATATCAAAACAAGGTAATGGCTAATAATCATAAGACAAGGGGTCTCATCACGAGCTAGCTTGTTCAGTTCAATTACAACTAGTGAATGGAATTGTCAATAACTGGCCACCAACCCAGGACAATGGCTTTTTATCTTTTAAAGAAATAAAAGGAATAGAAAATACAGAAAAGAAAAATATGTGTAAACATATCTTTTTGAATTTATCTTTCAAAAGTTAAACTCTTAGATGGATGGGACAATGAATGATTAAATGGTTAAAAGGTAAACCTGTCGAGACTATAAACGTTTACTGGCAGCAGAGGCACTACTTGTGACAACATAGTAAATTCAAAGGCTAAGTTGGAAAGCCCCCTGCTTTATCTATACCAACCAATCAAGGCTTGAATAAGCCCAAAATGTTTTTATTTTAAGATTGGAAAAGGAATTACAAAAGTATATTTTTTCATCATATTTAGAATTAATCTTTATCTAACTATTCTTAGATTGTTTTCTTTATCCTCAATGGTTTCCAAATTAAGCAAGTTATAGATATTGCATTACTTTCTCAGAGATAATTTTTTCTTCCAGTGAATCACCAATTGTTGTGCTATACAACAACCCCCCCATTTCAAAATTTTTATCCAAAACTTTAATAAGAAATGGGTCCCCTTTTTAAGACTTCGTTAAAATCAATAATTCAATAATCATCGCAATCTTTGATTTAAACACATAACACATGAAATTCCTTATCAAAAGGTCTGATCCGATATAAATATCAACCAAGACCTTTTTCTAAAACAAATGTAAAATAATATGTTGCATCCTTTATTTAAAGGATAAACTTACAAGGCTCTCATTGGAAAATATCCAATGTGATAATACTATCGAAGAGCGCAAATCGCAAACCTGCAATGAAGCATTACAAAAGTCCACTCAAATCTCTCGGTGCGATAATCTAAACGCAATCAGCCATCGTTGAAGGCATGAGACACACAACTATCTATTGGTAATCGCCGATGTGATTTCATTAAAAAACACACTTTTCGATAAAAAGTTGTTAAATGAATGTTCGCGGGTTTTCAACCTTAAAGAAATTATAAACGAAAAACAAAGGATTTATTGGTTATCCCACCTCCCCAATGTAAACAAATTTTATCGCAATCAGAGCTATCTGTGGGATAAGCTAAAGCCAAACCTTTGTGCCTCCCGTTCCGCGATATACGATTTTCGCTAATTGCTAATCAGGAGAGCCAAGAGATCCACTTTAAAGGACTGTTATTCATATGTGTGATGCGACATATCATTATGACATTTAAGTATCACGATTTGCGGTTACAGAAATCATTAATAGAGCAATTAAGGTTGAATCCTTCGAGGATTTCATCTGTGGTAATATTTGATTTCGTATTCCTTATCACGCTTGAATTACCATTAATTGTTTTATTCCAAATTGGCTTTGAATGAGTTTTTCTCTGTTACGTTCTTTTGTTTCTTCTATAGAGAAATTTTGAGTTGATGAATCCAGCAAAAATGACGAAGAAGTCAAAGAAACCAAAGGCCCCTGTTGTAGCCAAAGAAGAACCAGAGAAGAAGGTTTTGATATCTGATACTACCTGCCTTGGTCTAGGCAAGGCCTCCTAGGAAAGTATTTACAATTTACTGGAAGCCGAGGAGCTGGAAGAGATCGATGAAGTGGCAACAACAGATTCCACAGACAAGTCAGAAAATACTCTTAAGGATTTGGCTTGCTCCTATCTTCAGAGAATAGCAGCCCGTGCCAAAATTTTACCCTATAATGACTTGGTTAGATGGGTTATTGAAAGGATCAATATCATATACAGAACTTTCTTTACGGCTGATGGAAGAATGTTCAAGTCGTTTAGAGCAGAAGATATCAAAAGAATGTACCATTTGCCTGAACCGTAGAAGCGTTATAACAAAGCATTTTTGGAGGCTTTCGCCAAAGAAAACGCCATTGAATCGGACCCTATCAGACAATGGAGGCATTTTCCGACCAAACACAAGCATGAAACGTTGGGTATGTACTCCGTAGACTCGTTGGCTTCTCCTTAATGTTATGTTGGTGCCATGATGTGCAGACTCTTTGGAGTCCATGATTCTGCCAAATTTTCTATAGAGATGGTACCATTAATGGAGGTTGCAATTAATTCCTTTATCATGGATTAGGCAACCATTTTGTCTGACAAAATGGCCAACCAAACACTAAATTATAGGAAAAACAGGTTCGTGACTACCCGGGTAATACCCCCATTTTATATGAGTGCTTATATAATGGACACTATCTATTTCAATTCCGAATATCCCATTCTAGGATGAAAATGGACTCCACAAGACCCGAACCCCATTCATATCTATCATAAGGAACTATGGAAAGCCCATTACAAAAATCATCTTTATAGAATCTGTCATGGCTTCATCCTCCCCGTGTATTATTCCATATTCAATAAACCCGCTCCTAGGTTGTCAGAGGAAGTCTCTATCGACTTCTGTCGACCTAATTGCAATTGGTAGTTGGTTTGGTGAAGAAAATTTCACCTACATCAGAGTCTATGTCAACACTACTAACCCACATGTCCTTCCCTTATACATCCCTGATAAGCTACTTTCCAGAGAGTTGGCATATCAGATAACAGTAGAAGGGATGTCAAGGAACTTGAAGGAATCTAAAAAGCATATGTGGCCTTCATTTCCTCTCCGATGTGGTGCTTTCATGCTGCATGACTTCAAACATGCAAAAAAGGAAGCCAAGAAAATAAAAATGTTAAAGTTAGCAGTCATCCCAAAAAGGCAGTATGATCCCAAATCTGTTGCCTACAATGTCACTTCTCAGGCCAAAATCGCTAGGTTTGAACATGAGAAGGATAGTTATGATGATTTGTTTGCTTCAGTCGAGTTATTTTCTCAAGTTAAACAATTGGCAAGATCAGATTGGGAGCGGAGGGACTAGAGGAATTTTACAAGTTCAGGACACAGAGATTGGAAACGCTACCTCTGGACTTGCTAAATACTACCTCTATGGTGCAACCAGAAGGCCACTATGACGAGAAAATTATTCAAAAGACTCCTGAAAAGGGAAAGACCCCAGAAAGGGAGCAGACATGGGAAGAAACTAGTGAGCCCCTTGATACGAATATCAATATTGATCCTAAGTTGATCAAGGAATGGGAGCAGTTCGACTCAATCATCAATAATCTGAATAAATCCAAAGAGCTCACTACACCAAAAATGCATACAGTGTAAAAACCAGAAGTTATTACAGTTCTAATTGAAGGAACAAGCGACCTACCTAGAATTTAGTAGAACATAGAGATTATTCCCAATAATCCTACTGATGAGATAATACTACAAATTGAAGAAATACCACCTCTCGATGTTTTCTACATTTTGAAGCACATGGCTGTAGTTAAAAGACAGATGAAGAAGAGGAAAATTGATCAAAGTCCTCTTTTAACTCCTCAGGTACAAATGATGAACGTGGTATGGAAAGCAGAAGTTAATCCCTCTGAGGATTTAACAAAGCTATCTCAGTATGTAGGAGCTTACACATGGTGACAATGGATAAAGCCTCAGAGGTTAGCCGTCTGATGAGAGACAAAGATCAGACGATTATCCATCTTGAGGTATAATCGGCAGAGCAACAACAAAAGAAAAATCAGCTCGAAAAATAGTTAATAGAGCACAAGAAGCAAAATGAACGATTAAAAGAGCAGTTGAAATTAGAAAAATAGAGAATTGATAAGCAGAATCTCCATAAACAACAGGAGTTGTCTAAGGAGTTGAGTCGGCTTCAGATGTTAAGTGAGCAAGAGAAGAAGGCAAAGGAAGATCAAATAACACAGATGAAAGAATAGATAGAGAGATACAAGGGCTATCCACAGGTAAGCGAATTCAGAACAGAAGCATTGGAAATAACCAAAGCTTTGTCCTGACAGTTGGATATTATTTGTCAAAGTATATCATCATCCAACCCCTTATACGATATATCTACATCAATGATTGAAAGGGCAGTAGATGCCAAACTTGAATTAGATAAAGCAAATGAAAGGTTAACCAATTTTCTGTCCTGGCAAGATTCCAAAGAAGGAATGGCTACCAACTTGCCAAGAATACAAGAATCACATAAGGAAATCTTGTTTTCCAAATGGGAGTCCCAGCTAATGAAAGCTAAAAGAGAAACCTCTAGATGCAGAGCTACAATGAATGGGCTGATGGAATTGATAAATAATAGTTTTCATATGTCTAACTTGATCACCGATTGCTCTCCTGGTAAACTCCCAAAAGCAAAATCATTGGAACAACATTGGAAACAGGAGTTGGTGCACAGGGAAAAACAGATTGGAGGAATCCAAAGATTGACATGGGAAACATTCTGGATTTTCCTTATCAAGCCACATAGCCAGCAAATGGCCATGAAATGTCTTTCGGATACAATCAACTACATGATCTCCGAACTCTCTGATGCCACCTATACAACTCAACTACACTCCAGGATGAGTCAGCCTCTAGAAATCCAGCCTATGCTCTCGATCTGTCAACTGCAATCACGGGAAAAGAAGCTGATACAATGAATTCATTCAACCGCCACAGCACTGCTATTTTCATGATGAAATCCCAGATTTATATGTTTATAGTTAAACCAGTGCATAGTGATTTTTATTGATAGTTTGTTGTTATTTCTAGTATTTAAGACCCTTTCATGTATTTAGAAAGGGTCTGCAATTTGTATTAAAACTTGACTTGGGAGTTGCACTACTGTACTTTTAATATTTTTTTTATAAAAAGTTGGACCAAATTTCTACATTTTTGTGGAATAGACTTTTATAAGATTTTTACTTTTGCATCTTTTGAAGGTGTTCTCAAATAGGAAAGCAGAATCTAAAAGTTGTTTACATTGGGAGAATTCAAATGCATACAATACTATTACCATTGTTTTTTTCTTATTTCCTTATGTGACTGCACATTTATCAACATTGTTATTATTGACATATATATGTGTGTGTGTGTGTGTGTAGATATGTTTTTCAAGCAATTCCTTAGCTTGTCATTTCTGAATGTTTTAGAATTGTTATCATTTGGATATATATGTCAGTGATATATATATTATGATCAATGCGATAATATTTTTATTATTACTTTGTTTAACTACTTAAACAAAGTAATCATCTTATGAATGCATATTTCTATTTTATGAATAAGTCATCTTTATGGTTATTTGTTTAATAGAAACAATAAAAAATTGTGTTGTTAAAAGGATATCAGGGTTAGATTAGTTATATTTGTATATTTTCACATTATATAATAAAACACTTATCACCTTCGTTATACACTACAAACCAATCACCCATCAACCCATATATCACTAGGAAACTGGTCCCATTACATCCAGTCAGAGCCACCACACCAAACGGAAAAGGAGCTGCACTAAGGTTCGAACTGGGTGGTTTTCCCCGATGTTGATGCAACGATTTTAGAGGCATCAACAAAACCCGATCTTCGTTTGACACATACAATATCTCATTAGAAAGATCTATCCGAGAAATATAAATTTGGGAAGAGAAACATCATTCCATGGACCCATGTTTCTCCCATATTTCCCAAAAAAAGTTGTTTAGGGCCTCAAAATGGCTCCGGAAGTTCAGGACCTGAAAAACTGCTAAAAATTGGAAATTGTGCTACAATTACGGAAACTGAAAAACTGAAAGAGATAGTTGTGGGGGTCCAAGTGGGATAGGTGGGTGGCCACCAACATCCACCTGGATCATTCCTCCCCCCTTAGGAAGCAATGGTCCCCATTGCATTGAGTTCCTCCATCTACTGAACTTCGTCCATGGTGAACTATTCTGCAATCTTAGATGTGTCCAGTAATGATGGGAAGCATGGTCAAGGGTGATACACATTTAACACTTGGTGCAGCTGAAGGAATGAGGGAATGCTGTGCTCCAAAGCATTGTTTCCAACAGCCTTGGTAATGCTGTAAGGACCATGTCAGAGTGGTCTGGGCTTTTGATGGGATCTTGTAAGGTGTTCTTTCTGCATATGTAACCAAACTTTGTCCCCCACCTGAAACTTGTGTGGGGCCCTGTGGATGAGGAGAAGTTGTTCCTATGTTATTTCATGACCGTATCCCTCTGCTACTACTACTACATGGAGGAACCCTTCGTGGGGGTCATGGATGTGGCGACGATCTTCCCCTTACATTGGGAGTGAACCAGACAAAAAATAAATTTCCTAGTCTGTGAGATGAGCTTGTTGCCTTTCTTAGCATCGATCAAAGAGGTGGTGGTAGGTGGGGCTACCTCTAATATCCTGTATAATGAATTATCCAAAGAAATAATAACAGCACGAGGCCTTGACTCATACACAACATGTCGCCTCCACAAGTATGGCTGGCCTAATAATACATCACAAACATCCAGAGGTTTAACATCACACAATACCTCATATGTGAAGCGCTTGATGCTGTAGGGAAGGCGACATTGCTGGCAGACTCAGAGATCTCATCCTTTGTGAAGCCACCCGATACTATATGGTTGCGGGTGTGGTGTAGTCCGTAGGCCCAATCGCTTCATGACCTCTACTGAAATGGGGTTCTTCTGGCTCCCACTGTCAACAATGAATTACAACGGTGAACCCTTCACCCACATTTGTGAGTGGAAAAGATGCCCCCCCTCGGTCTTCGAGATCATTCCTCTGGATCTTGGTGGTGGCAACAGTGATGCTAGGCTCTGCATCAATGATCTTCTTCCCTTTTCCATTCCCCTTGTCGGGTTCTGACTTAGGCTCGGAACATGCATCTGATTCTAAAGCCTTCAACTCGGTCACTAGTGACTGCTTGGTCTGACACTCACTTATGTTGTGAGTGGGGCTCTTGTGGAACTCACACCACTTTCTTGTTTCCTTTTTTGACTTCGTGGTGTTGTTATTTTCTTGCGGCTTCGACGAGTTGTCTTGGGTCACCCCTCTTTGGATTTGTCCTTTGGTCTTCAGATTCACAGATCCAAAGTCTCGTTTCTTCTGTTTAAACTTTTGCTCGATTTTGACAGCGTATCAGTACGCCATGCTGAGGGAGGAGATGTTCATGAACTCCATCTCTTCCTGGATGTATCTGTGTAGGCAACCACAGTATTTGAGTACCAAATGCAGCTCAGAGTCCTTGATATCCAACTGTGTTCGAAAGGTATGAAAATTTTTTGTGAACTCTGGAGCATCTTGGTCCCTTCCCTGCTGCAGTGTGGTCCACTTTATGTATTTGTCCTCATAGATTTTGACAGGGTAGTGCTGCTCCTTGATGGCATCTCTAAATGAACTCCAAGTGGGGGCGGCTAAAAATAGTGAGTCCATACTTTCATCCTTTTGCTCGCAGTAGGTTTCCCACCAATCCTTAGTGTGGGGGGCTACTTTGAGAAGAGTGAAAATAATATTTTCCTAGTTGGAAAAATCATGAACATAAAAACAACCTTCTAGCAGATTTATCCATTTATCTATGACATCTGCATCTATTTGATCTTCGAAGATGGGGATTTCAAAATTAACTTGTACCTTAAAGGTTATGTCGTTTCCAGAGTAGCTGTTGGAAGTTGATGCGTCACCTTTGGGTAGCCACTGAAGGATCTGGGAAAATTACTCCATCATCGCGTTCCTTTGTCACTTGAGGGCTTCTTCGAGCAAGCTTTTGATAAGATCTCCTACCCCCTCGTCTTACTTTTCATCCGCCATGGGAGATCGTTGGGATTTGCGAGGCTGATCTTGCAAAGGTTCAACCAGATCGAGTTCTAGCTCCTTATATCCTGACCTCATTGAGGACATGCAAAGAAAAACAGAGAAAACGTAGACTGCTCTGATAACACTAATTTGGATTTAAACAAGAACACAAAAAATTATAGAGATAACCATAAACACAGAGATGCAACGGAAATAATACTTCATTTCATTAATGTAAAATACTAAAATATGCTTACAAACAACAATGGAAATAAACCAGCTAGGGCGATGGTAGCTTATCTCTGAGAAGCGATGTGGCAGCTACATGCCTCTGAACTGTGTTACAATGAGGCTCAAAGGCCTATTTATTGTTGAGAAACAATGGAAAACCCTTCACATCCCAAAACCCAACCCTAGAAGATGAAATGCCAAATTGTGGGCCCCGTTTTAGGTAAGTTGGTACATCAACTTCCCGGGGGTCATAAATTTGGCACCCGATCTTCGTTTGACACGTACAATAGCTTGTTAGAAATATCTATCCGAGAACTATAACTTTGGGAAGAGAAACATCAGTTTGTGGACCCATGTTGCTACCAGATTTCCAAAAAATGTCATTTATGGCCTCAAAACGACTCCGGAAGTTCAGGACCCAAAAAACTACTAAAAATAGTAAATTGTGCTACAATTACAGAAACTGAAAAATGAAAGAGACAGTTGTGGGGATACAAGTGGGATAGGTGAGTGGCCACCAACATCCACCAGGATCAGTCATTGGCAACAAAGCCAGTGATAGTTGAAGACAAGTTAATCTCAAGTTTGGGAGCCAAGCCTCCCTAATTTTAAGGAAGTTGTTAGCTTCAGTTTTATAACTAAAAGGCCTAGGGCCTCATTAGGATTCAACTTTTTTTTGTTGTAGCCAAGAGGAATTTTCAAGCTAAAACATTGTGACTAATTACTCTTATGTATTTTTGACATTTTGATGAGAATGAGAAGCATTCCCTTGATCCAACACTGAGTTGAATCAGAGGGTTGAAGCTCTTGGGTTAGGGCCCAACCCTAGTAGCAGAGGTTCCTCTTTTTGTATATGTATGCTTAGATTACATTCATAGTTAGTTGCTAAAATGGTTTCTGTTTTGCTTAATCTACAAGTATTTGGATGATTACTTAGTTTTCTTCCATTAGTGAAAATATATATCAGTAGTACAATAGTGAAAGTAAATACTTCAGAAAATCTTGTGGTAGTGGCCTCTGCCTCATCTCTCTTATGGGATCATGGTTTGAGGGTCCCACTCTCATAGTCCAAAAAACAAATTTATTGTTTAATCACTGCATAACTTAGGATTTATTGTTGAATAGATTAATGTTTCTCAATTCCTTAGAAGTACATGCAATTATCATTTTGGATACTTTAGTTTTCTATGGTTTAGGATCACTTCCATTCATAGACTTAGCCATTGGCCCTTAATAACTACGTTTTTCCTAAATTCAACTCATATTTTCCATATATAAATGAAGTTATGCATAAATGAAGAGAATAATGTATGTTGTTGCAGGAGCTTTTGATTTGTAGGGAGACCTCATCTCACCAGCCTCATCCAAGTATTCTCCACCTACGCTGCTGAAGTCTACTAACCCCTAATCCGAATTTTTGTTTTATCACAAAGTGGACATCTTCCTTGGGAAGATACAACCATCTTGAAGACTTGGGATGATACTTGGGTAGTGTGAACCTCCTCTGTACCTTATTCCCCCATCAGACACCTTTCCCACACTTTATTCCACCTTTACTACCTTCCTATAGCTTTCAGCCTATTTCTTGTAGTAAAATAGGACATCCTGAAGTACTACAGGAAAACCTGTAGCAGCCTGGATTAATCTCGAATTGAGTAGAAATGATCATCTGAGCTTAGGTTAGGCCTCCACTTGGCTTCCATACCCTCAACACCATTCTAGACTTGTTTCCCCATACCTGTCTCCCCTGCCAAAGATCAAGTTGGTTCAATTAGCATTTACATTCATAAAATTGAAAATAAAAAAGGCTTTTCTGTAATTTCTAGTTAGTACATGCATACAATAGTCACAATAGTTTTAGGATAATTTCCATGCTTATTTAGTCCAGATAACTAGATGTTAGATGCAAGGTTAAGTTAGGTATCTTTTTCAAGAAATATGTGTAGATGCTTAGCTAGATGATTTCATGTCACTTTATAACACTTTCCAATTCAACACTTTCATTTCCTAGAGTAGGCAATATTTCCTTTATGCATTAAGAATAGTTTTCCCTTTGATATTTGGTAGTCAAACTCCTTCTAGTCAATAGAAGAATGGTTTGAAACCCTGGTGGTCTATCGCCCCAGTTGAAAAGTGACAAGAGTACACCATTGCATCTACTGTGTATACAACATTTTCACCTCCAAGTTTGGCATACGAACTCTAAGTTTATGAAGTAAAGTTGGTAGCCCTAGGATTTGTAGCATCCTTTCTTCAATACTGGAGCTCATTAATTTTTGGCGTAGTTTCCTAGGAGGTGTCTAAGTAGATGCGATTTTTTCTTTCCTATCCAGTTAACGTTCAATAAATAGATGCAATCCCTGCTTTCATTTTTGTTTTTCATTCAATAGATAGTTTCAATATTTTCTCTCTTTCCATTCTACAAGTAGTTCCATTCAACAAATAGTTTCAAATCGTTCTTTCTTTCCATTCTGCAAGTAGTTCTGAAAAAATCCTAAAAAGAAAAAGATAAAAAAAAATTCCTTTCAAGCCTTGTAGGAGTAGAGACAACTTAGGAATTTTTTTCCAAATACCCCCACCGCATCTAACATCCAACCTTCCCTCTTCTTCAGTGGTTGTGAGCTAGAGGACCCATTCGGTGAACAACCAGAGATCTTTGACGAGCCTATTGGGGAAGAAGAAGAAGAAGAAGAAGAAACCATTCCACCAACATACACCATGGCTAAAAATAGAAATGGGATTGAAAATAGAAATGGAGTTGAAAAAAGAACTGAGGGTACTTTTCCAATCAGATAAACTAATGGAGATGCTAGGATGAAAATATAAGCCCCTCTTCCCTTCCTCATTTCCATAGATTAACCTCGAAGGACCCATATACCTTTTTTTCTGAGTTTGATGTCATATGCAAGACTTATGATTATACCTCTAATGACCAAAATTTGAAATTGTTCCCATCCACCCTCAAAGATGCAACCTTGCATTGGTTCATGGGTTTACCTGGGGACAACATCACTACTTGGGATCCTATGCAACAAGCCTTCAACAATAAGTACAGGGATTATTACATTTCCAAACATACGAAAGAGAAAATCTTTAGAATGACCTTTGGACATGACATGTCTTTGGAAGATTATGATGAAAGGTTTCAACTCAGCTACAAAAGGGCCAGATGCACCCTCGATCCTAAATCAGTCAAGCTAGTCCTTCTTAGAGGGATTAAGGAGGATCTCCTAGAAACCCTAAACATGATGTCAGGAGGGGACATCTTTTGGTTATGCTATGATGATATCAAGACCATTTTCATAAATCATTCTAGGGCAGCGAAAAAGAAGGGCAGGGCTAGTCAAGCTTTAGCCAGGTCATCCTCCTCCAACACATCCATCAAAAGTGAAATTGGGAACATTTTGGAAGAATTAAAGAGTGAAATGTTGCATACCCTTTCTCTACAAATGGAAACCATGCAGATCAAGAGGAAGCAAGAGGAAGCAAAAAGAGCCTTAGCTATTTTTTTCCCTAGATGCACAACAAGGCACCCTAGAAATGAATGTCCATTGAATCTTATAGAAATTTGCTTGGTCTGTGAGGAGAACCACTCCCTAGACAAGTGCCCTTATTTGCCTGAATTGAAAGTTTTGTATCAAGGAATTGAAGGTGTGACTGAACAACTCTATTATATCAACCAAAGAAGGCCTCAAGGACCCCGACCATACCAGAAAGGCATACAAGGCGTGTCCTACTCATATTACAACCCTAACCAAAATGAATTCATTCCCCCTTAGTGTCCTCATGCTCATCCTTCGTGGTCTGCACATTCTCCATGGTCTTTTTCACCTTAATAACATTCCCAACCTACCAATCAATCATTTCAGCCATATTCTCCCCCACAACCTCAGTGGAATACACCAACCCAGGGATGTAGGCCCCCATACAGCCAATCTCTAGCCTTACTGCCTCCACCTCTGTCTGAACCAAAAATCCTTCACCCTGCTCCACCTAAGCAACCTCATATGCCTGCTCAACCAAATCCAAACCCGAACAACAAATAGGAAGATCGGGTCTATAGTGGGGAAACCTATTACCCTTCCTATACTATGGAAATTCAAGAAATCAACCTCAGCTCTGGAAGAGTCCTTCCAGATAATTAAAATCCATCTCCACCTGAGGAGCTTGAAGAGGAAAAGGAGGACAGTGTTCCTCAAGCCAATCCACCTCCTTTTCCTGAGATATTAATCCATCCTATCCAACACACCCTAGAAGAGACTGAACTTCTTAGTGAATTTAAAAACTTGTGTGTTAAAATCTTGCTTCTCCATGCTATCAATGATGCCCCCATCTACAACAAGTTAATCGAGGAGAAATTCTTCAAACATCTAGGGAGGCAAAAGAAAGACACCCCTACCATTAATTTCGTTGGACAGCTATCTAACCTAATGTTGGTGCTAGTGATTTTCCTGAAGTATTTAGATCTTTGAAGTCCTGTGTTAGATGTGCACATCGATGGTATCATTGTTCCCCATACCTTTATTGATATTGGGGTTGACAACAATGTGATGTCTAAGGAGACTATGCTTAAAATGAATATTTAAGGATCATTAAGGAAGATGACAACAGTCTTGCAGCTTGCAGATAGATCCACAATAGCTCCCGAGGGATTTTTAGAGGATGTGATGGTCTCCATTGATTCCTGGGAATACCTTGTTGACTTCTTAGTTCTCCAACCTAAGACTAATTTCAATGGTTATCCTCTCCTCCTTGGAAGACCATGGTTAGCCACTATTGATTACATAAGTTGCAGGGTTGGTAATATGACCATTAAAAATGGGCATTTGTCCAAACAATTGGTCTTGTAACCTCCTGCTCAACTATCTCTAGAGCATGACTTACCTTTATGTTTAGAATAGGAGGAGGAAGATGAAGTCTACTCTTCCCCAATCTGTACCCTAGAGGCTACTATAGGAGGGGGGAAACTTGATGAAGGCGACCTGATTGAGAAAATCCTCCAAAATCTGCCCCCCAACACCATGTCTCTCGAGGAGTTGGTAAAGAAAGTTGAAGATAACCCTTAGACTAATTTGTGCCTAGCTGACTCAAGTCCTACTCATGTCAAGATGATATAATTTGGTCCAGAAAGAACATTAAAAATCAACCCCTCTCTCTCTGTACACCAGGAAAAGGAGTTATGTGACATGCTAAGAGAGCATCTTAATGCCTCTTCCTGGAGTTATAAGGAAATGAATGGAGTGCACCCTTCGGTGTGTACTCAACACATTTACATCAAGGAAGGCTGCAATCCAGTGCACCAACCTCAGAGGAGAATGAACCCAACCCTCAAAGATATAGTTAAAGAATAACTGAAGAAGTTGTTGGATGCAGGGTTCATTTACCCCATCCCAGATAGTGAGTGGGTGTCACCTATGGTTTTGGTCCCAAAGAAGAATGGAAGTGGGGGATCTGTGTGGACTATAGAGAGCTAAACAGAGCCACAAAAAAAGAGAATTTCCCTCTACCTTTCATTGACCAAGTATTATATGGCCTTGCAGGAAAGAAGTTCTTCTCTTTCTTGGATGGATTAAGTGGTTACAATCAGATCCAGATCAACCCAGAGGACCAAGATAAATCCACCTTCACTTGTCCTTGGGGTAACTTTTCTTATAGGGTCCTTCATTTTGGATTATGCAATGCCCCTGCTACTTTTTAGAGGGAAGTCCTGAGTATCTTTGCAAAGCCTACCCATTACCTCTATAGAAATTTATATGGATGATTTCACCCCCTATGGGTGTGATTCCCTAGAGGACCTCTCTAACTTGCAGAAAATTTTAAACAAATGCATTAAAATTAACTTATCCCATAGCCATGAGAAGTGTGAGCTCTTGATGAATGTAGAGATTGTTCTATGTCACTCAATATCCCAGGAAGGACTGCAAGTGGACCCAAATAAAATTTCTATCAGAAAGAGGGTCCCTACTCCTCAGAAGCAGAGGGATGTCAGAAGTTTCTTAGGCTTAGCTGGATACTATAGGATATTCATAAAGGACTTCAATAATTAGCCTCACCTTTGTTTCGACTATTGGCCAAGGACTTTGAATTTTTATGGTCATTAAGCTGCCAAGAGGCCCTAGAAACCCTAAAGGACAAGTTGACTACTGCACCTATAATCCGAGGCACAATTGGGCTCTTCCTTTCCACATCCATGCTGATGCCTATGACAAAGTTATAGGAAAAAATCTAGGCTAGATCGATGACAAGTTACCTTATGCCATTTACTTCATCAACAAAAATATGTCCAAGGCTGAATTGAACTATACTTTGACTGAAAAGGAACTCCTAGTTGTTGTCCATTCCTTGAATAAATTTAGACATGACATCACTAGTTACTAGACCTTTGTACATATTGACCATGCTTCTATTAAATATTTTATGAAATATCCTAATGTGAATGATAGAATTATCAGATGGTTGATTTTGTTACAATAGTTTGATCTAACTATCATTGATAAGCCTAGTAGAGAAAATGTAGTTGTAGATTTTTTGTCTATACTGTATTTGCCTGTAGGTGAGGAAGGAATGGTTGATGTTCAGCTTCTAGATGATCATTTATTCGCTATTTGAGTTCTCTCTCCATGGGTTTCTAACTTAGACAACTACTTAGTGGCTGTACAGTTCCCCCCAAATCTGTCCTCCAAGGAAAAGAGAAAAATTATAAGAAAAAGAGTGTTATTCACTTGGATTGGGGGAAATCTCTTCAAGCTAGGCCCAAATCAAATTTTGAGAATATGTGTGAGGGAGGAGGAATTTTTTGACATCCTTCTGGCCTGTCATGATGGACCTTGTGGAGGTCACTTTGCAGCTAAGAGGAAAACCTTCAAGGTACTACAAGCTGGCTACTATTGGCCCACTCTCCACCAAGATGCAAGAAGATATATGAGTTGATGTGACCAATGTAAAAGAATGGGCAAACATACTCCCAGGGATGAAATTCCTTTTCAACCTCAAGACTCTTAATCCATTTGACAAGTGGGGCATGGATTTCATTGGGCCCATTGATCCACCATCAGGTCAGAAAAAGTACATAATTGTGTGCATTGATTACTTGACAAAGTGGTTTGAAACCAAGGCTATCAAGGTAGAAACAAAGGAGAAAATGGTTGAGTTCTTAAGGGAGAATGGGTTTTACAAGTTTGGGTACCCTAGAGATCTAGTCACTGATTAGGGTGCTCAATTCACCTCACACCTGATTAAGAATCTGTTGAGTCGGCATAAGATCAAGCACAGGATCTCAACTTCTTACCATCCTCTTACACTAAAATTTGTCACCATGACTATTTGCAGTTAGTATGGCTCCATCAACTGTCATACTATCCTCCTTGGCAAGTCTTATACCTCTGCTCCTCATGTCAAACTCCAAAAAAGGGAGAAAGTCCTTAAAAAGTCAATTAACTCTGGTTACACAGTTTCTCTTAACCTTACCTGCGTGTATGCACCCCAAGTTCACAATACCTGCGTACTTGTACGCTCTGTCTGTAAAGGGGTGGGTGCGTACTCCTGTAAAGGTCAAAAGGCGCAAGTTTCACTTCAAAAAAGTTACTTGTGGTCAATTCTAGAGCATTCTAGAAGATGGTTTGACGTGGATTGAGCGCCTCCAGATGGTTCATGCATCCCAATGAAAGAGGAACTTATCCCATGAAGAGGGGAGCTATCCCATTGAAAGAGGGGCTTATCCCATTCATGGTGGACCTGATTAACTTCCTCCAAAGCACTATAAATACAGGCATTAGGCCAGAGGGAGGAGAGGTTGAAAGTTGAACATTCCTAAGGGTAGATGCTGCTGAAATTAGGACTCCCTTATAGAGCTTGAGAGGAGAGATTCCCATCCTTTCTTAGCTTCATTTGGAAGTGGGTGAGCTGATCAAAGTAAAGGAGAACTCTTGCTGGACCCTGGGAGGGACCTGCACAACACCAAGGCACTGGTTGTAATGGTTTATTTTGTTTCCACTTAATACAATTAAGTTCATTTTTCTCAACAAGTTGTTATATATAATTTGTTTCATATACTCCTTGGTCTTTATGATGAATATGTTTTATTTTATGAGTTATTCAGGTGCTATGTAATCGTTTTCTTGTTAGTGAATGCAGGTTTCAAAGAGAAGGAGGAGCTGATCCGGATCGGAGAGGCTGGACTGCTACAAATAGAGTTGGACTAAAGGTATGTTTGAAACACCTGGTTGCTTGTATTCTAAATGCATATTTAGGGAAAGATAGCGCTTAATTGTCTTGTTTGTCACTAGAAAGCCTTAGCTTCTAGGGAGGTCGGTTTTGTCCACAAAATTGACTCTTTCCGCATGACAAAATGGCGACTCAACTGGGGAAAAGAGGTACTTGCTGGAAATTGTGGGGGAAAAGAGAGAAAAATGAGCCTATTTGTTATCTTTCATCTCAGAAGAAACCTTATCACCCCTCTTGAACACGACACTTTTCATTCACTTGGGTTGGGAAATCCTTTTCCTCACAGTTGATCAAACCACATTGAAAGTCTTCAGCTGGGTATTAACTTTGGGTCAATTGTCACCAAACCATCTGTCGTGTCGTTATGTGTTCAAGAGGTCACTGCAAATAAACCATTCATCTGCAAAATACCTGTCATCCATCTCGACCATCCCTGATTCAGTCCTTACAGATACATTTCTTCAACTTGATCTATGATTTCGTGTTGTGGGCTTGCATGCAACGGGTCGCTTTCTATCGACATCAGCACATTATCTAGAAAGATGACCTAGAAATGGTCAGTACCTTGAAATTTGCATGCATCAATGGCAGGTTTCTCGCCTTTGACGACGGTTTACATCATTGACTTTCGATCGAAGGATTCTGTGAAATGTTCGACATCAACACATTCATTCACATCTCATGGATTGTACTGGGTACTTTCAGAACCATTGACATCACTGGTGGTCTCTCTCACACTTGTTAACAGTTTACATCATCGACTGGTAATCAAGTGGTTTCTACCATGTTTGACATCAACTCATTTATTCGCATGAATAGAATCGTACCTTTTCGGGAAGTAGAAATGAAGACCCTGGATCTAGTTTCCACCATCCAGGCTGTGAGGAGTTTTGTATTCATTGTACAACAGACTAATCATAAACAGATGGTTGCGTCCATACTGTGTCTACAAGAGTCTATGATTATGATGTATTGCGAAATCATTCTTATATCAGAGCAGTAGTTAGTTTGTTAGTTAAAGTTTTCAATCTGAGTATGGGAATGCCTACCTCAGTGATGATATGATCTTACATATGTATTTTGTGTTGAATATTTGCAGGTTCCGACTGGGCTCTGCACAAGATAATCCTTGAAATGATAAAGTACTTCACCCTTCCTAGATGATATGAAACCCTAATCTACTACAGGCTTCGCACTTTAGGGGGCAATCTGTTACACTAAAATTTGTCACCATGACTATTTGCAGTTAGTATGGCTCCATCAACTGTCATAATATCCTCCTTGGCAAGTCTTATACCTCTGCTCCTCATGTCAAACTCCAAAAAAGAGAGAAAGTCCTTAAAAAGTCAATTAACTCTGGTTATGCAGTTTCTCTTAACCTTACCTACGTGTACGCACCCCAAGTTCACAATACCTGCGTACTTATACGCTCTGTCTGTAAAGGGGTGGGTGCGTACTCCTGTAAAGGTCAAAAGGCGCAAGTTTCACTTCAAAAAAGTTACTTGTGGTCAATTCTAGAGCATTCTAGAAGATTGTTTGACGTGGATTGAGCGCCTCCAGATGGTTCATGCATCCCAATGAAAGAGGGACTTATCCCATGAAGAGGGGAGCTATCCCATTGAAAGAGGGGCTTATCCCATTCATGGTGGACCTGATTAACTTCCTCCAAAGCACTATAAATATAGGCATTGGGCCATAGGGAGGAGAGGTTGAAAGCTGAACATTCCTAAGGGTAGATGCTGCTGAAATTAGGACTCCCTTATAGAGCTTGAGAGGAGAGATTCCCATCCTTTCTTAGCTTCATTTGGAAGTGGGTGAGCTGATCAAAGTAAAGGAGAACTCTTGCTGGACCCTGGGAGGGACCTGCACAACACCAAGGCACTGGTTGTAATGGTTTCTTTTGTTTCCACTTAATACAATTAAGTTCATTTTTCTCAACAAGTTGTTATATATAATTTGTTTCATATACTTCGTGGTCTTTATGATGAATACGTTTTATTTTATGAGTTATTCAGGTGCTATGTAATCGTTTGCTTGTTAGTGAATGCAGGTTTCAAAGAGAAGGAGGAGCTCATCCGGATCGGAGAGGCTGGACTGCTACAAACAGCGTTGGACTAAAGGTATGTTTTAAACACCTGGTTGCTTGTATTCTAAATGCATATTTAGGGAAAGATAGTGCTTAATTGTCTTGTTTGTCACTAGAAAGCCTTAGCTTCTAGGGAGGTCGGTTTTGTCCGCAAAATTGACTCTTTCCGCATGACAAAATGGCGACTCCGTTGGGGAATCCATGGATTTGATTGATTTCTCTTTTGTTTGATACTTTGATTTGAGAAAAGTCGATTTCTTTCTGGTTTTTGGCTGATTGACTGTGAATTTGGGTGGAATAGCTTAGGGTTAAGTTAGTTTTTTATTTTTCTTGGTTTTGCTAGCAGTACGCACCCTCTGAGTTAAGCACAGTGTGTACTTGTATGCACTGCAACTTTGTACACAGAGCGTACACGCACCTGTGCAAACAGGTTGCCTGCGTACCCTGTCAAAAGTTGAGAAAATTTCAATTTTTTCCTTTTTGCCTCCTAGATTTTGTTTATAATTTGTTTTTGCTGCCCAGATCCACTGGTTACTTGTCAGAAGTCTTCATCTAAGCTTGTTTCATTAGTATCAAGGGTTTTAGTGAAATTCATAGAAGTTCTAGCCCTAGGGTTTGATTTTTGCATTGGTTCTGTAGTGACTTTGATTTTAGAAGTTGTAAAACCTTGGATATCCCTGGTCTTTTCAGTCTTCTTATGAGTCGGACCTTTCATAAAATCCTCCTGTGTGAGAAACCTACCTTTGTGTTGTCTCTTTGCAGAATTTCGACAAAGCTTGTTTGTTAAAGCTGTGAATTTCATTCTTAAGAAAAAGAACAAAAGATTTTGATTTTTGTTTTTGACTGGTTTATGATTCTGCATGAACTAGTCCTTGGTTGAATTGTAACTGAGTAAAACATCCTGGAATTATAATTTGTAGGCTTTTGCCTCGTTAGGTTTGCTTTTAGGTAAATTTCTCATTAGATTTTCTTTTAGGTGAAATTACTTTGATTGTCATAGATTTTTTAAATTTGATTTTTGTTAAGTAGTTTTACATGCTTTATTAAAATAGAAAAAATACAAAAATCTCTTTTGGAAAAAGTTCGTTTTAGTAGCGTTTGAAGACTTTGAAAAGAGAAAGGAATTTTCATGAAATAATTAGTGGTCATGTGTTGTATGCTTTGGAAAAAGATAAAGAGATTGTTTCTTTGATTTTCATTGCCAAGAAAGTTGTCTTTATATCAATTTTGCATTCTCCAACTCTCTTAGCTAGGGAATTCATTGAAAAAAGAAAAATAGTTTAAATCATCCTAGGTGCATCTTTTTAGTGGATTTGAGTCGAGTCTACACACCATCAGTTTCATCTCCACTACCTTTTTTCCTAAAGAAAAGCCATAAAAATTAACGCTTAAAGTAAAATTAACTTAGTAACTTTTTATTTGCTAGGGCTCTGAAACACCAATATAGATCAGGCTAGTGTCTTGGAGTAGGAGAGTAATTAACTCTCCAAGATAGTAAAACCAAACAAGTAGCTTATCTTGTGGTAGGATAAATCCAACTATTTCATTTGTACTCTGGGAAAGCTCCTCTTAAAGGAGAAGCACGAGACCGTGTCCGAACCAGTGAGGGGATCAATCCTCCTTCATTGAGAAAGACGCCAGATACGGACGTACTACAAACGGTAAACCTCAGATTATTGTCGAGGAGCCTGGGGTCACTTGTCGGTAAACCTTGGATTATTGTCAAGGAGCCGGCAAGGGGATTGAGCTTGTTACTCTACCCTTGCGTGCTATCGGGTCGTAGACTGTTCCCCCAGGTATATTTGTTGCTGTTGGTAACCTTAGTGACCATTATCTTTAGGATTCTACCCAAGGTGATGGTGGAGGGAAGATCCCATTGTACCTGGAGCAGACGTCGGATAGACTCACTTGGATTTTCTGGGGGGTTCACTTCACTCGAGATGGTTAAAGTGGAGGAACTTGGTCCAGTCTATTCATTAAGCAGGTTGCCGGGGTAACTGTTCCACCCGCCACTTCTTTACTGAATCCGGCGATGTTGGATTTCATCACCAACTAGTGCTTTCGGTCCGGAAGGTTACTGTTTTTGTTTGGTTTGACGCCCTAGATTCTTTAGGCGTGTGATTCGAATTTGTTTGATTCTTTAGAGACTTTAGGCGATTTGCTTTGAGATTTTACTTTGTTTGCGTCTGCAGTAGTTAAAAGTTTTTAACTGTGGCTGAATTACCGAGACAGTCCCGTAGACTTCGGGGCCAGTCTCCTGAGATTGTAACCGTGGCCGATTTGTTGAGGAAGTCCTGTAGACTTCGGGGCCAACCTCCTGAAGACGTCCCGGGTCATTACGAAGGTTTGAAGGTCCTTGTAACTCCTAGTGGCAGTAAAGTAGGTTCACCTGAAGAAGGAGAGTCTTCGTTGGTAGTTCATCCTGATTACCAAAGTCTAGAAACAGGTTATAATCCTGAAGCTATTGCAGTTTCCGAGCTTGCTGGTAGTTTTTTATCTACTAGTGATATAGGCGAAGAACCTGAGATATCTGAACCTGTTACTCCAACTTCTAGTGCTCCTGATTCACCTAGGGTAGAAAGAGTCATCATTGAAAATCTTCCTTCTGGTTTGATAGCTATTGAAGAACTTGCTCCAGAAGAAGAAATAGGCGTCCCTATCCCTGAAGATCAACCTACTATTGATCTAAGGGAGCGTGAATCCATTTTTTACAGTCCACCTAGAAGTACTACTTGGTATCTTTCGTTGACTAATTATTTGGACAACTCAGGGTCAAGTTTTTCTCCACCTCGTACTCCTTATCCACTTGGAGGTATTTATACTCCTGTAAATATGTCAGGTCAGTCATCTATGTTTACTCAATCCCCTGAATCTTTCTTGTACGACGGTCCTTCTGTTCCCTCTGGGTATCAGTCACTTTCTGGTACTTTTGCGGGAGCATCTCCTCAACCCATTGAACATGGGTCATTAACTGGAAACAATGGTAATAAACCGTTGGGTGTAGGAGACATTTACATGATGTTAGGTTCAATTCACAGTTCTCAACCTCAAGGTGGCCAATTACCGCCTGGAGGGTAGACTCAATTAACGCCTGGGGGGCAACCTCAAGGTACACAAATTGCGTCTGGGGGGTAACCTCAAGGACAGTATGTACCCGTGGTGCAATATATTCCTCAAGGTCAACCCCAGCCTCAATATGTACCCCAAGGTCAACCTGAGTATCAATTTATACCTCAAGGTCAACCCCAGTATCAGTACTTACCTCAAGGGTATCTACCCCAAGGTCAGTACTTAAGTCAAGGTTATCAACCACCCCAAGGTCAATCTTATGTTCAAGGTACGGAAAATGTACCTTTCAATTATCAATCCTACCCTCAATCCGGTTATGGATCTCAATATCCTCAACCTATCATGGGTTAATACCCCGGAATGAACATAGTGTGGGATCCATCGCAAGTTCAACAGGTATTGCAGCCAAGTGTACAGTTGTCATCTCAAGCTGGATAATCCTTAGTTTCTGGTTCACCCCAGCAACCAATCCAGTCTAATGTTCAAACTTCTGTACCTTCGGTAGTTTCTCAGTCTGGGCCTATTGCCCCTAGTACTCCATCTCAAACGACTGCTGCAACTACCGCAACATCTGTTCAGTCTACCACACTTACTTCTGGAGTATCGACAGCTCCGGTTTCTACTGTCTCTGTGACTACTCCTCAGACATCTTTACCATTATCTGGATCCACGATTCAAACTACGGTTCAGATGCCTGTAGGACAGCCTGGTTTAAGTACGGTTGTCACTAGTCAACCACAATTCACTTATCAACCGTACCAGGGAGAGTACCAATTCGGGCCTGCTGTCCAGCAGCCAGTTTACCAGTATCAACCGTATCCTGGGTACACTTATCAACAACCACAGCAACCCCAGTACGGTTTGGTTAATCCTGGTTTTCCAGGAGGATACAATATCCCGAATGCGATTCCTATTCCAAGTTATCCTGGATATCCTCCTCTTGGGACTGGTCTCGTGACCCAGAGTTTTAGGGATCCTAATCAGCAATTGCCGTTTATCACAACTTTGGATTTACCAGACTTGACGCGCCTAACGAACGATCCGATCAATTATCTTTCGTTTTGGCCACCAATGCCGAATAAGTTGCCCAGTGACATTCCCAAGTTCGAGGGTAAGTTTGGAGAGGACCCGTCGAATCATGTGATGACTTACCACCTCTGGTGTGCCTCAAATTCCATCTCGGATGATTCGATCCGCTTACATCTCTTCCAGCATAATCTCATTGGTCTCGCGGCCAAGTGGTACATTGAGTTACCACGGGCCTCTTTTTATAATTTTAGCCAGTTAGCTACCTCGTTCTTAACTCATTTTCAGTTGCCGGTCAGATACGATAATGGCACGGAGTTACTAACTTCATTAAAACAATCGACGTCCACTTATATTTCCGATCATATTCATGAATGGAGACGTCGAAGGCGATTAGTGAAAGTTTTTATCCCAGACCAAATCTTAGCTGAATGGTTTGTTAAATCATTATTACCAAAGATTACTAAAGACGTAGCTAAGGCCGGAGTAGTTACTGAGGAGCAAGTGATTGCTCAAGCGCAGTACCTTGACTTAGTTTACACTCAGTCAGGTACGTTACACGAAAAGATCCCAGATCTTCCAAAGTCAAATCAAATCGCTGCTGCTCCTTCAGGATCTCATGCTGCTGATGGCATGATTGGTATGGTGAATACTAAAAGCAAGAAGAAAATTTCAAAGAATTCTTATGCTATTATAACCTTACCAGACTCACCGACAGGAGATTCTTCTGCTGAAATTTCCACCGACATTCACGCTGTAGATTCATCTACAGCTAAATCAAAATCCGGGGGGAAAAAGAAAGGTAAGAAGAAGAATAAAGCAGACAAAGCTCCAAAGGAGAAAACTGAAAAGTCGGAAACCAATGACGAAAAGCACAAACCTCGATATCCTTGTCTTATTTGTGAAGAGGATCATTTTACAAGAGATTGCCCTCATCGGGCCGAGGTTGTGAAAATCGTCAAAGGTTCCCCAACTCCTGCTGTTTTAAAAGATCCATTTCCAAAGTAGGAGAGTAAGATGATAGGTTCTTCCTCGAGTGCCAGTGAAGAACCCATATTGATGATGTCTCATGTAAGGATTGCGACTCGAACGCAAGATTATGGTAGTAAAAGTCCTGTTGATGGCAAAGAAGCAGAATCTTCTCATTCTAATCCATCAACCTCAGCTCCCGGTTCCGATCCACTACAGATCGAGAAACCTAACCCGGGCTTAGTAATCAAACCGCCCGCCAAGGGTGTACTTCAAAGATCTGCTTTCAATCCACATGCGAGAGCGGCCCAGAATTACAACATTGTTGAGGATTTAGTTGTTTCACCCTCAGCAATGTCGGCTTTGGAAGTGCTGCAATCATGCCCAGCACAACGCAAATTACTTTTGTCGGCTATAGGAGCTGTTGATGTTCAGGACCCGAACCTAATAATCTTTGATCTAGAAAATAGTACACCGCGTTTACCTCATCAAATGGCTTTCCAGATCCCAGTGATAGTCAAAAACAGGCCTATTCATCGGACTGTAATTGATGAGGGAGCTTCCATGTGTATTATGTCGATACAGTGCTGGAGATCGCTTGGTTCTCCTTCACTAAATCAATCCCCGACAATTCTTAAGGCCTTTGATGGCTGTGGGTTCCATCCGTTTGGCATTCTACAGGATATGCCTATAGGGGTTGAAGGAAAAACCGTTAGTCTGGATGTGGAGGTGGTTGATGCCCCTCTAGACTACAACCTTCTCTTGGGTCGAAGTTGGTCTTACACTATAACAGCGGTCGTTTCATCGATCTTCAGAGTAATAAAGTTTCCACATAATGGCAAGATCGTAACCATAGACCAGCTGGCTTACTTTTCATCCGACCCAACCTCTTCAGAGAGTATCCAGCATGTCGGTAAAATGACTATCCCTTATAAGGATGTTGGAGTAGGATTAGTTAAAGATGCCAGTTTACTGGGAACTTTTCCTTTTCCTCCAATCAATGCCTTGTCTTCATTTGCATCTATTCATATGATTACTTCAAACACCATTGTTTATGACGATCCTTGGATCGTTCCTTTTGAATCTGAGATAGACTCATTTGGTGATGCAATGCCTTTGAGTCCATATGAAATTTCCTATGAAGTCGTGCAGTCTTTTACCGACCCGAATTCAACCAAAATCAACCAAATGAATGTGGTCTGTGAGGAATCCCTTTTCACGTCAACCTTGGAGTTAATAGTGTTTCCCGAAGTTGTGTCATCTGACGAATAACTTTGTGAAGTCCTGTGTGTAGACGATTCACCATGGGAAGATCTCCATCATAGATCTTCATTTTTACCTGAGGATGATCGTTTTGAAAATGATTTCTCATCAATCTTTACAGCTGAATATGTCAAGGAAGCTCAGAGTCCAATGAAACATAATGATTCAGAGCTGAATTTGGGAAACATTTCTCGCACTATTCCCATTGACATTTCAGTCAAGCCCGGAATTGTTGAGCACATTCATATAGGTGCCTCGTGTTCAGATGACGAAATTCAGACATACAAGGCCCTATTTCCAGAATTCCGCGACATGTTTGCCTGGTCCTATGAAGAAATGCTAGGAATTGATCCTACGATTGTTGTCCATGAGATCAAGACTTACCCGGACGCTAAACCCGTCCGGCAACGTTTGCATCAGATTCACCCACGAAAAGCAGCTGCAATTAAAGCAGAAGTTGAGAAGCTGTTGAAAGCAGGTTTCATTTATCTGATCCCGTTAACGGATTGGGTGTCGAATATTGTTTCGGTTAACAAAAAACAGGGAACAATAAGAATATGCATCGATTATAGGGATATTAATCGAGCTTGTCCAAAAGAAAACTACCCAACGCCCTATATCGATCAAATCATTGATGATTGTGCCGGCAGTGAAATATTTTCCTTTATGGACAGTTTTTCCGGTTACAATCAAATCAATATTCTACCTGTCGATCAACCAAAAAAGGGTTTCATTTGTCCATGAGGGACATTTGCTTACTGCAAATTACCTTTTGGGCTTAAGAACGCCGGAGCAAATTTTCAAAGGGCGATGTCTTATGCGTTTCATGACATCAAACACATTGTGCAACCGTATCTCGATGATTTGCCCGCTCATTCCTTACATCGAGCTAATCACCTTGTCCATTTACGAGCAATTTTCATGAGGTGTAGGCATTATCGTATACGGTTGAACCCACACAAATGTGTCTTCTGTATAGAAGTGGGACGATTGCTGGGATTTGTAGTTTCAAAAGCCGGCATTCGCATCGATCCCTTGAAGGTAGAAGCTATCATCAAATTGCCTCCTCCTTCGAGTCTTCGCCAACTCCAAAGTTTGCAGGGGAAAGCAAACTTTTTGCGCCGATTCATTCCTAACTACGCTGAGATTACAAAGGGTTTTTCCCGGTTGTTGAAACAGAACGCTCAATTCTCTTGGGATGAGATAGCTCAGAAATCTTTTGATGCACTCAAGCACGCGTTAACCCATGCACCATTGCTGCATCCTCCCAACTACAACCAAGATTACTTTTTGTACCTCGCTGCCGCTCATTCCACCATTGGAATGGTCTTAGTACAGGAAGACGAATTCAGAACAAAACATGTGATATATTACCTTAGTCAGACTTTAAATCCAACTGAGCTCAAGTATTCACATGTGGAGAAATTGGCATTGGCAGCCGTTCAAGCTATCCAACGTTTTCGTTACTACATTCTACTCCATAAAACTACAGTAATGTCGGATTGCAACCCTATGATCTACATTTTGACTAAACAATTGCTAGGGGGCAAGTACTCTAAATGGATCGTTATCCTGCAAGAGTTCGACTTGGAGTTTGAGAAATCTAAGTCTAAGAGATCCTTAGTTTTTGCAGAGTTAATGTGTGACTTCCCGCGTGCTGACACAGAAACTGTGGCAGAGAAACCCATTGCGGATGAATCTTTGTTTCTCATAAGCACTTTAGATCTGTGGTATGGGGATATAATCGTCTATCTCCAGACCCAATCCTTTCGGCCCGAAGTTTCAAAGTCCGAACGTCGGAAAATTTGATTCCAGTCCCAACAGTACAAAATTATTGGAGATACTCTTTATGCCGTGGGGCGGACTTGGTTTTTCGCCATTGCTTAACTCACGAGGAAGTTGAAAGGGTCCTGAATGACTGTCACTCTGGAGCGTGTGGCGGTCATATGTCTAGGTATGCCACAACCCAAAAGGTGTTGCGCGCTGGCTACTTCTGGCTATCCATGTTTAAAGATTGTATTATTGCGGTCCGAAAATGCCACAACTGTCAAGTGTTTGATCGAAAGATGTGCGCTCCACCTGCTCCTCTCCACCCTATAATTGCCGTTGGTCCTTTTGCCAAATGGGGTATCAATTTTATTACATGTAACCCTCACTCGGCCGGGGGGCATGCGTATATCATCCTTGCGGTTGATTATTTTACTAAGTGGGCCGAGGCGATGCCTACATTCGAGGTAGACGGCAAGACAACTGCAATTTTCATATTAAATCACATTATTGCTAGGTTTGGTGTCCCACAAGCGATAATCACTGACCATGGGTGCCATTTTCGAAACGTTATGATGACAGAACTTACAGGCCAGCTTGGTTTGCGTCACGATAGCTCAACTCCTTATTATCCACAAGCCAATGGTCTGGTTGAGTCCATCAAAAAAGTTTTAGTTATCATGATCCGACGAATCATTGGTATTCATCGGTCGAATTGGCACAACATGTTATTTTCCGCGCTTTGGGCATGCCAAACCTCAGTGAAAACATCAACAGGGTTCACTCCTTTCCAACTAGTTTATGATTTGGAAGCTGTGCTACCCATTGAATGCGAAATCTCGTCACTTCAAATGGCTGTCGAATTACTTCCAGCTACTTCCGAAGAGGA
Organism: Pinus tabuliformis; assembly: GCA_031772625.1. Classification (NCBI taxonomy): domain Eukaryota; kingdom Viridiplantae; phylum Streptophyta; class Pinopsida; order Pinales; family Pinaceae; genus Pinus; species Pinus tabuliformis. Next base: position 117,381,897 of record CM062819.1, read on the forward strand.
GAAGCGTTTATTATACTTAGCTCAATTAGATGAGACTCGACGTGATGCTGCATTGGCAATCGAGACTCACGCAAACCGTATGAAATCTTAGTATGATCGAAATGTGACCCCTCGAAATTTTTCGGAAGGAGACCTAGTGCTATTATATGATCAAGCTAACGATAAATTAGGTGCTGGAAAATTCATCCCTATGTGGCATGGGCCCTACATTGTCAAGTGAAAGCTAGCAAAAGGGGCCTATGAGCTGGTAGACCTTGACAGGGACTCTTTGGGTAAACCCAGAAATGGACTTTACCTAAAGAGGTATTATGCTTAAATGATGGGTATGGAGATTTTAGTTAGGTTAGGTTTTTCTTTCTAGTTGGTGTGTTTGTTAGTTTAGACAGTGTGCTTAGCTTAGAAAGTGTGTTTTTCGTCGTTATTCTGCTTATCTTGGTTTTATGCTTGACATTTGTAGATGTCGATGCCTCTCCAAACATACATCGGATTTGCTGATGGTGCTTGTCGTAGTACACGGAATATCTCTTCCGCAGCTTGGGTTATCTATTCGCCCTCTGATGAGTTAGTTTCTATGCATGGGGTGAGCCTCGGTCAAACAACAAACAACATTGCAGAGTACAGTGCAATGATTGAGTTATTGTCTGAATCTATTTCATTTGGGATTCAGAGTTTGATAGTGAGGTTAGATTCTGAACTCGTTGTATTATAGCTTAATAGAGTGTATGCCATTAGAAATCCAGTGTTATTAAGGTTATTTTTGAGAGTGCGTCTCTTGGAACGTGAATTTGATTACATTGAATATCAGCATATTCCAAGGTCTTTAAATACATTAGCAGATGCAATTGCTTCTCCAGTGTTAGACAGACATTTGCAATAATCATACATGTAAATTTAAAAACATTTCATCACACATATTTAACAAGATAAGCCGGTAATAAGGATATATATAGATAGGAGTATGTCAAAAAATACATCGTCTTCGATCATAGGTTGAAAAACACCTTATGATCGGCAAAAATGATAAGTACAAAAAACCAAAATGTCACATGTGTCTACAAAAACGACCATCCAATCACTGGTGATGCTCTCTATACGACACCACTGCACGCGCCACCCTACACAAGAACCTCCTAAAAGGTCCTGGGACTGCGACTACATAGCGCTGAAGCCTGATAAGAATATCATCTCTAGTAGTCTCTGGTATGTCCACTGTAAGATGCTCTAGGTCTTGTTCCAACTCAGCTAGGGTCTCTGTGGCCTCATCCCATGGGGCCGGCGCCGCTGCAACTGGTAGTCTCCTCTCGAAAGGCCGGAGATTGGCTGGACGGCGTGGGCCTACATCTGCATTTCGAAAATTATTACTGTCAGTTTTGAGATGATATAAAAAACAAAAAAAAACAGATAATTTAAAAACTTGTGAAAAATGAAGTACCTGTGTCATCCCATTGTTCTCCCGGTGGAAGAACCATGTCTGGATCTCCATGAAAACCAACTCCGGCATAAGGAAAATCCTGTATAGAGAAGATCTGGTCCTCCAATCAGTGAAAATACTCTAGTCTAAATCGGACAACCTCCGTACCCCCGTCAGGATGACGGGCCATAACCGCAACCCATCGAGTCAATTTGGGCTCTCGGGGAAGCCCAGCCTCAACAGTGAGATGCTGTGGGATCAGCATCGGAACCCTCTCTAAAGCAAAACTCACAAATAAAGCCCCATAACCAAAGGTCTTCAGCTGTCCGTTTTTGGTTTTAGTCAGTTGGCTTTTTACGTTAGCCAACATAGCATCACACCAGTTGAAAATGGTGCCTCGATAGTAATCAATCGCCATCTGCATCTGGGATCCAGTGGCAATGTGCAAAGCAGCAGCCCCGCAAAGTTTGGTAACTGTAAAAGCAATAACCATAAGTTCAGGGTGGGATATAGTTTTGATCTCTATCCCCTTCTCCTGGTTCTGCGTGTTGCACCACTCTAGTCGGAGACTAGCAATGGACTGGCCACCCGGCCTAGTCCCGGACAAAGTCAATTGTTCGCCTCTCTTGGGAAAACCAGTGAGAAAGTAAATATCTGAGAGCTCTATCTCGAGCTGGTGCCCTCCAATGTAAAAGCACTGGTCCTGGACGTTCCATCTCTCTACCAGCCACTCTACAAAACGCACCTGGGCCCTCATGCCAGGTATGGCCCAGTATTTGTAAAGGCCGCATGCCTTCAAAGCATCAATGGACGGTTGATGATTAATGGCAGCCAAATCAACATATTTGTGTTCTCTCTCGCACCAATCAAGCATGGTGGGCAATCTACACACCAAAAAACATCTGTTAGAATCCATAAAATCAAAAAAATTTGGTCCAATTTGGAGAATTTGGGGTTTGTAAACCCTTTGCGCGGAGTACGCACCCCGCCTTTAGGAACAGAGCGTGGGTACGCGGGTTCCTTTAAGGCAAGGTGCGTACGCCCGCCATTTTCCCAACTGAGAAAATGTCGGGGTACGCAGGTCACCAGTGGAGCACCTGCGTACCCCAAAAGGTGGACCTTGAAACCTCAAAGCCTCCAAAAAATGAAACTAGGGCCTAAAAACAAATTCTAAATGGATGGAAATGAAGAGGAGGATGTTGTAGAATACCTGATGAGACGGCGTTCGATTTCGACGGTCGGATTCTCCGCAATGTCCACGGGAAGTTTCTTGCCAAAAGCCCTTTTTCTCTCCTCAACAGTAAAATGGTAAAAATGAAATGGTAAAATCCCTTTTTATAGGTCTTTTGAGTAAATAAATGTTAAATTTGTTTATTTTCCACCGTGAAAAGGTATTTTTCAAAGTATTTTTATCTATCTTTAAACAGGTATGAGTAATGTGTTGGTTTTTGTGCAGGATAAAGGATTTTCAGGGAAAATTGTCATTTTTCACAAACAAAAACATCAGAGTCATATTTAAGCCCTTTTCTGACTCCTAAAACATGAAAAGATTGCCGAGCGTTTCTTTTACACTCGTTAAAACGACATTAAAAGAAGATCCTCTTACAACCCTTTTCTGACCGTAAAAACGGGAAAAGATTGCCGGATTTTTGTCATTTCAAATTCGATATTGGAAATAAAACGACGTGTCCTTGATCTCTTTTTACTTTTCAGGTCAGAGACACTAATCATGAAAGTACTCATTGGTCGTAAAGATCAAGCGGTTCTCTCAAGTATTATTTTATACTTTTTTCGGGCTTAGGAGACACAAATTTACGAAAAAGGTCAACCCTAGAGTCTTCTTAAGTTTTTCAGACTCTCTAAAATTGAAAAACGCCGAGTTTCTCCTATACTGGACTCGTTAAAATTTCACAGTAAAGGACCTGTTCGATTACAAACAGGAACGGACCACTCCTTCTTAGGGTTCGAATCTAAACTAAGTTGGACTCATCTGAAGGATGAGCTTATAATCAAGCATATGTTATCCTCCTCAAGCTTGTAAAAACTAAAGAGGTACTTGCCAGAAATGGTGGGGGAAAGGAGAGAAAAATGAGCCTATTTGTTATCTTTCATCTCAGAAGAAACCTTATCACCCCTCTTGAACACGACACTTTTCATTCACCTGGGTTGGGAAATCCTTTGCCTCACAGTTGATCAAACAACATTGAAATTCTTCAGCCGGGTATTAACTTTGGGTCAATTGTCACCAAACCATCTGTCATGTCGTTATGTGTTCAAGAGGTCACTGCAAATAAACCATTCATCTGCAAAATACCTGTCATCCATCTCGACCATCCCTGAATCAGTCCTTACATATACATTTCTTCAACTTGATCTATGATTTCGTGTTGTGGGCTTGCCTGCAACGGGTCACTTTCTATCGACATCAGCACATTATCTAGAAAGATGACCTAGAAATCGCCAGTACCTTGAAATCTACATGCATCAATGGCAGGTTTCTCGCCTTTGATGACGGTTTACATCATTGACTTTCGATTGAAGGATTCCGTGAAATGTTCAACATCAACACATTCATTCACATCTCATGGATTGTACTGGGTACTTTGAGAACCATTGACATCACTGGTGGTCTCTCTCACACTTGTTAACAGTTTACATCATCGACGGGTAATCAAGTGGTTTCTACCATGTTCGACATCAACTCATTTATTCGCATGAATAGAATCGTACCTTTTCGGGAAGTAGAAATGAAGACCTTGGATCTAGTTTCCACCATCTAGGCTGCGAGGAGTTTTGTATTCATTGTACAATAGACTAATCATAAACAGATGGCTGCGTCCATACTGTGTCTACAAGAGTCTATGAGTATGATGTATTGCGAAATCATTCTTATATCAGAGCAGTAGTTAGTTTGTTAGTTAAAGTTTTCAATCTGAGTATGGGAATGCCTACCTCAGTGATGATATGATCTTACATATGTATTTTGTGTTGAATATTTGCAGGTTCCGACTGGGCTCTCCACAAGATAATCCTTGAAATGATAAAGTACTTCACCCTTCCTAGATGATATGAAACCCTAATCTACTACAGGCTTCGCACTTTAGGGGGCAATCTGTTACACTAAAATTTGTCACCATGACTATTTGCAGTTATTATGGCTCCATCAACTGTCATACTATCCTCCTTGGCAAGTCTTATACCTCTGCTCCTCATGTCAAACTCCAAGAAAGAGAGAAAGTCCTTAAAAAGTCAATTAACTCTGGTTACGCAGTTTCTCTTAACCTTACCTGCGTGTACGCATCCCAAGTTCACAATACCTGCATACTTGTACGCTCTGTCTGTAAAGGGGTGGGTGCGTACTCTTGTAAAGGTCAAAAGGCGCAAGTTTCACTTCAAAAAAGTTACTTGTGGTCAATTCTAGAGCATTCTAGAAGATGGTTTGACGTGGATTGAGCGCCTCCAGATGGTTCATGCATCCCAATGAAAGAGGAACTTATCCCATGAAGAGGGGAGCTATCCCATTGAAAGAGGGGCTTATCCCATTCATGGTGGACCTGATTAACTTCCTCCAAAGCACTATAAATACAGACATTGGGCCAGAGGGAGGAGAGGTTGAAAGCTGAACATTCCTAAGGGTAGATGCTGCTGAAATTAGGACTCCCTTATAGAGCTTGAGAGGAGAGATTCCCATCCTTTCTTAGCTTCATTTGGAAGTGGGTGAGCTGATCAAAGTAAAGGAGAACTCTTGCTGGACCTTGGGAGGGACCTGCACAACACCAAGGCACTGGTTGTAATGGTTTCTTTTGTTTCCACTTAATACAATTAAGTTCATTTTTCTCAACAAGTTGTTATATATAATTTGTTTCATATACTCCTTGGTCTTTATGATGAATATGTTTTATTTTATGAGTTATTCAGGTGCTATGTAATCGTTTGCTTGTTAGTGAATGCAGGTTTCAAAGAGAAGGAGGAGCTGATCCGGATCGGAGAGGCTGGACTGATACAAACAGCGTTGGACTAGAGGTATGTTTTAAACACCTAGTTGCTTGTATTCTAAATGCATATTTAGGGAAAGATAGTGCTTAATTGTCTTGTTTGTCACTAGAAAGCCTTAGCTTCTAGGGAGGTCGGTTTTGTCCGCAAAATTGACTCTTTCCGCATGACACATCCTCAGGCCAATGGACAAGTAGAGGTTACCAACAAAGCATAGGAAATCATTCTAACAAAGGTGGTGAGCAGCAACAGGAAATATTGGGTTGATATACTAGTGGAGGCCACTTGGGCCTATAATATAACTTGGAAGGCAACCACTGACTTCACCCATTATGAGTTGGTCTATGGGAAGAAGGCTCTGTCCTCCATTGAGTTTAAGTTCTACATTTTGAAAATGGAAGCACAATTAGATTTGGATGTTACAAGAGCACAACAAGAGAGGTTGCTCCAACTCAATGGGTTAGATGAATTCAGGATAGAAACCATCCTACACACCGAGATGACTCAAGTACAAAGAAAGATTTGGCATGACAAAAACATCAAAGACAAAGTTTTTCAAGAGGGTGATTGGGCTCCGATGTATGAATCCAAGTTCAAGGACTTCAAAGGAAAATTGATGACGAGATGGTTGGGCCCATATGTGATAGAAAAGTGCCATGAAAATGGGGTTGTTTAGATCAGAACCATTGATGAAGAAGGTATCCCCTTGCTTGTCAATGGATATAGATTGAAGGCCTACAAAAGACCTCTGTCAAAGGAAGAGTTTATCAGTACTATTAGTAAGGAAGTGGATGTGATTGGAAGTGTCTCAGATTCCAACTCACCAAATTCTTGAAGAATGTTTTATTTTTGAATAAGAAATGAAAAAAAAGAGAAAAAAACAATAAGGGACCTAGGTGAAAACCTCCTTGAGGTAGCCCAAGAGTGGAAAAAAGGAAAATAAAATATCCCTGGGTGAAAACGTCCCTTGAGGTGCCTAGGGCAGGAAAACAGGTTGAAAATATGCTTTGAGGCGACCTGTGTATCTTTAAGAAAAAAGGATAAAAAAAAACAAACTGCTATGGAAAGGACCTCAAACCTTCCCATTAATAAAATTATGTGATTTTTGTAGATTTTCTAGGCAACAAAGGACACCAAGTTTAGAGGTAATCAAGTTGAGAAACACCCCATTCTTCCTTCATTCACTTAATATCTCCCATGCCTAACATGTATGCATCATCCATCCTCATTTCCGAGCATCAAAAACCCATTTGTAGGCAATTTTCTGACTTCTACAGGATTTCCTGTAGTTACTACAGGATGTCCCAAAACTCTATAATAATGGAATTTCGGTTGAGAAATGATGATGCAAGCATGTTCTGGGTTGAAAGAGGGGACCATTCACCTCACCTCACCACATCTCCCCCAACACCAACTCATGAACATGCCACCCTCTATGTCCATAAAAAAAACCCACTCAAAAAGAAAAAAAGAAAAAAGAAAAAAGAAAAAAGAAAAAAGAGAAAAAAAAAAAAAAATATATATATATATATATATATATATATATATATATATATATATATATATATATATATATATATATAAACAAAAAAGTCCAAGGGCCTATTGAAGCCCCGCAAATCAGGTCTACAATAAGGGGGATACCCACCCGGTCCGGACCTTGGTAAGCAACTCCTTTTTCGTTTGGGATGGTGGGTCCGACTGGGGATATGGGACCAGTTTCCCAATTTATGTGTGTGTGCGTGTGTTGAGAATTGATATTTCCCTCCTAATAATTTCTAAGTAAAATGCTTTTATTCTAAATCTAATCTAACAATATGCAAATTGTATTCTAATGAACTAAAATATCTAATTCTAAACTAGCCCGGGATTTAATCTTTGAATTATGCGATCTAAAATAGTTTCTATAGAAATTGGTAATAAAGCTCATTCAATTGCTATAACAAAAGAATTCAATAAAGATGAACTATTTCGCATAAAAAGTTAGCCGAAAAGTTGTGAAAAACATATCGCATAATAAATCATTCATATATTAAGCATAAATACAATAGCCATCACCGTACAAAAGTGCCAAATGATAACTCAAGCATTCAGGCATTTAATATAAACAACTAAACATGAATATCACTTAAACACATAAGCAGAAATCGTTAAGAGATAAAAGTACCATTGATAACAAGTTCTACTCATGAGCTTCAACAATAATGATCTATCTCTTCTTAGTTCAACATCTACTAAGAGTACAAAAGTGAAATTTCAGTAGCAGATATTAAACACAGATATCAATAAACCTTGTTCCATTCATTCATCAAAACCTCCTCTGAGGGTGCAGAAGTGCATGTTCTAAGGAAACATTTTTGACAAATTTCAGGACCCTTCTCTAAATGCATGAGATACTACTAGCTAAATCCTAAAAATAGTTTATTACAAAAATATAGGAGGTGGTTTAAATGACCGTCCTCATCTAAGGCAAAAGTGAAACTAAAACTAAAACTAAAACTGAATCTAAAAATTACTATCTATGTATCTGTTCTCTGTGGTCACAAGCATTCAACATCGGCTTGAGGAGAGTTGTTTGGCCGACCTCCGATTTTAGTTGTCCTACAAAAACAGAATCGGCAAGTGTTGGCGCTATCTTCTCGGTAGAGTTAGTGAGGCATTTGAGAGTCATGCATTGACTGTGTGGTTTAACCAAGTACTGCCAGTAAGAATCCCAATTCAACTTGGTTAACCTATTGATGGATTCTACTCTTTCTTCAACCTTTTGCCTCTAGTTTTTCTGTGAATGTTGTGCATTTGGGAGAAATTTTCATACCATTTAAATATATCCCTGATAAATACCACTGTTTTTAGAATTTGAGTTTTCTTTTTAGCCTTTAGAACTTTTTCCTGCAATTTTTTGGACTTTTTGGCGATTGAGCATTCAGAGGCTTTCCTTCTTAAGGGGTCTTGCCCGGCGATGCGCGATTAGTGCTAAGCACTAATCGCACATCGAAAACTGCCTTCGTTTCTTGATCCGGACTTCTCTGGTGCCAGTTTTCTCCTCTTGCGCGTTTTGTTAGATGCCTTTGGAATTTGGATTTTCTCCTTATTTTCCCATTACACTGCTAAATATATCTTTCTGTGTTCTACTCCTACAATTTACGAAATCAGGAAAGAGTAATGATATGAATAAGGTGACGGAAAATCTTTAAATGTTTGAAATCATATAAAATATATCACCCTACGTGAACTGACTTCTTGATCAGATCGAAACCTTATGTCATTAATGATCATCAAATAACTTATTAAATTAAAAATTAATGTGCATGACTTGACAACGGATTACGAAAACCTTTTTTAGAACAACATGTTCTACATATCTGCGATAATGTGATTTTGCGATTTGCTTTGCAATATCGCAGATCGTAATGTTTCGACATTCATTCATTACCATGCGTTTCTGCGAAATGCGATTTGCGAGACTTGTTATCGCATATCGCCAGCTTTGAAACATTTCACCTTAAGTGACGTTTGAAGGATATGAAAATTGCGATGCAATGAGTTCCTTGGGTGTGCGATCTCGCATCGTGATTTTGCATTTGTAGCAGTTTGCTTATATGATATCGTTATTTCCCTTTTGCGATGTGATGCTTTTTTATTAAGAGAAATATTTTATTCGAACTCATCATAAACTTAAGTCTTTTTTGGATTTTTGCGTATATTCTCCTAAGTTTATGATAATAAGATTTATTCAAAAAGGAAATATAAGTTATAATTTATCGTTATTTTCTAGATGAAGGGTCCCCACTTATTTAGTATTGATGTCAAAACTAAAATAATAAGGGGGGTTGTTGCTGGCCACAACAGGGCCATACCATCATTGGCCTCACTCACCTACCACTCCATCTCCCCCATTTTCACCCCTTCCACTCCTACCTCACCATCTTTTCCTCCTCCCAAGTGAAAAAAAACAAAATAATTATGAAAGAGGAAGATACAGGATTTCCTGTAGTAATGTAGGAAACCCTGCAATATCCTTTGTTATGACAACTATAGTATCCATGCCTCGTCCTTCAACATCCATGTAGAAAAATAGTATTAACACCCATGTAGGCACTATGGCACCTATCCAGATCTCAACAGTAGCAGAAAATGCCAAGCACCTGCACACCACAATAAATAAGACAAATATATCATCTGGGTGAAATCAACAAAACAACATCTAAGGAAAAATGTACCTGAACAACAAGAATCACAACAGAGCCACCCTCTAGCATGCATCGACCAAGAGAAGGAAGGCACAGGTATGGAACCACATCCACACTCTTTCCTAAGTATGAATATGATAAAAATGTAGGAATATGAAAGTTTGATTTTATGAGCTAAAGGTGGCCAGTTAACTTGGCTACCCTCAGCGCGAAAAAAGAAGTAAACTCCTAGTTAGGAGGCCACGTGGCAAGGTCACATCAAAAAAATGAGTCGAAAAGGTGATCAACTTAAGTTGTATAGGAGTGAGTGATGATTACGAGGGAAGGCTGCATGACAACTAAGCCAATGGTCCAAAAGGGGAAATCATGTACAATGCCAACCAACACATGTTATGAAACCAGCTCACAAAAAGATAGAAAAGAGAGATCCACGCCTTAGAATTCAGCCTCTTCAAAAAGGCCAACTTCCTCAGATCATATCTCCGAAAATATTAGCGCCAATTCTTCTCAAATGGGTTTTTTTTGCGACTTCTGAAACGTCACAGAAAAAAAGTTATAGCGAAAATGCCACGATGACCTGTTTGGAGTAGCGAAACCCTAGAATCCAAAGCTCTAATACCAAATGTTATGAAACCAGCTCACAAAAAGATAGAAAAGAGAGATCCACGCCTTAGAATTCAGCCTCTTCGAGGGGGCAACCTCCTTTACATTACATAAATGAACAATTCTTGGATGATACAAATGACAAAACCTCCTTTCTATATATAGGAGTCTAAGGAGTCACAATATAATCCAGCCGACCTAACAATAATAATATAAAGCCACAAAAATAACAATAGAGGGATTCTATGGGGCACAGAAATAAGAATATGGGGGTAATAGGGGCACAACAATATAAATAGGGGGTATAACTACAATAGTAATGGGGTAATCACTAGTATTATAGGGACCCAACATGCCCCTCTCCTTCAAAAAAGTGTTGTCCTCAACGCTTGAGCAGTTCTGGATACTTCTGCATAAAATTCTCATCCTCCCATGTGGAATCTTCAGCGGATAAGTTCTTCCACTTGATAAGATACTCTGAAATTGATTGATTTCGTAGCTGTCGAGTTCTTGTTTCTGTGATTGCTTCCGGTTCTAATATAATTTTTCCTTCCTCGTCAAGTTCTGGCAATATTGTTTGAATTGGGAGCTTGTCACCTATAACCTTCTTTAAACATGAAACATGGAAAACTGGGTGCAATCGAGAAGCTGCAGGAAGCTCCAATTTGTATGCCATAGTACCAATCTTTTCCAACACCTTGTACGGACCATAATACTTTGGTGATAATTTATTATCCTTCTTAGCTTGCTTTAGGGACATTTTCTTATATGGTTGTAGCCGTAGGAATACCCAATCACCTACATCAAAACTTCTTTCACTGCGATGTTGATCTGCCTATTGTTTCATTCTATTTTGTGCCAACACGAGGTTATCCTTTAAGAGTTGGAGGACTTGTTGCTGATGTTCGATGTGATGTTCCACTGCCTGAACCTTAGAATTTTCTCTTAAATATGATGTGATGGATGGTGGTTGATACCCATAAAGTGCCATAAATGGGGTCATTTTTGTTGCTGTATGGAAGGAAGTGTTATACCACCATTCAGCCAGAGGCAACCATTTGACCCATTGTGTTTGTTTATCAGATACAAAGCAACGAAGATATCCTTCCAAACATTTGTTTACTATCTCAGTTTTCCCATCAGATTGAGGATGATAAGATGAGCTATGAGCTAACTGAGTACCAAGACAAGAAAATAATTCTGTCCAAAAATTTCCAGTGAAAATGGGATCTCTGTCACTTACAATAATCTTTGGGTTTCCATGTAGCTTTTGAACTGTTTCCATAAATGCAGTAGAAACTGTACTGGCTTTAAATGGATGTGATAATGCACAAAAATGTGCATACTTGGTAAGTCTATCAACTACCACCATGATGACACTCTTTCCCTCAGACTTGGGTAAACCTGTGATAAAATCCATTGAAACCTCCTCCCAACGTTGGCTTGGAATGGATAAAGGTTGTAATAGACCTGGTGTCTTAATTGTTTCAACTTTATTTTGCTGGCAAATCAAACATTCCGCCACAAACTTTTGAATATCTGATTTAAGGCCATCCCAAAAAAATTCCTTCTTAACCCTGTGGTAAGTTTTTAAAAATCCTGAGTGCCCTCCTAAGGGAGAAGTGTGCAATTCCATAAGAATCTTTTGTTTTAGCTGGGAATTCTTACAGAGGTATAAGCGATCTTTGTACCATAACGAATCATTTTGCCAGCTAAATGTATCAGAAGTACTGGAATCTTGTTGTAGCTTTTGAATAAGTGCCCACACTTCTTCATCGTTCTTCCATTCCTCCCTTGCTTCGTTTATCCAATCTGGGTTGATAATAGAAATGGCACACAACAATGCTTCCACATCCTCATCCTTTCTTGAGAGTGCATCTGCCACCACATTTTGCTTCCCTTTTTTGTAGATGATTTCAAAGTCATAACCCAACATCTTTGTGACCCACTTTTGTTGCTCTTCAGAGGATAATCTTTGTTCTAAAAAGTATTTAAGGCTATCATGATCCGTTTTTACCTTGAAGTGTCTTCCCATTAGGTAGGGTCGCCATTTCTTAAGTGCATGGAGTATTGCCAACATTTCCTTCTCATAAATAGCTTTGCTTAAAAACTTTCCCTTGATTGGACGACTTTCAAAAGCAATGGGTCTTTCATCTTGCATTAGAACAGCACCAATTCCATTTCCTGAAGCATCACATTCCACAATAAAGGTTTTTGTGAAGTCCGGCGTAGCTAAGACCGGTGCTTGGCACATTGCCTCTTTAAGATGTTCAAAGGCCTTTGTTGCTTCCCAAGTCCATGAAAATGAATCTTTCTTCAATAATGTTGTTAGAGGTGCTGCTATTCTCCCATAATTCTTAACAAACTTGCGATAATACCCTGTCAACCCAAGAAATCCTCGCAGATGCTTTATGGATGTGGGGATTTTCCATTCCTTAATGGCTTTAATTTTGCTAGGGTCTACCTTAACTCCTTCATGAGATACAATATGACCCAAATATTCCACCTCCTGGACTCCAAAGAAACATTTGGATCTTTTTGCATATAATTGTTTCTCCTCCAATAGTTGTAGCACCCTGTCAACATGTTCAACATGATCCTTCCAAGACTTGCTGTAGATTAGTATATCATCAAAAAATACTAACACAAATTTTCTAAGGAATGGTTTGAAAATTGAATTCATCAAACCTTGAAATGTTGAAGGTGCATTGGTAAGGCCAAAAGGCATGACCAAAAATTCATAATGACCCTCATGAGTTCTAAATGCCGTTTTCGGAATGTCTTCAATCTTCATTCTAATTTGATGATATCCCGAACAAAGATCCAACTTGGTGAAGTAAATTGATCCATGCAATTCATCTAGTAATTCATCAATAACAGGAATGGGGAACTTATCTTTAATAGTGAGCTTGTTGAGCTCCCTATAATCTGGACACATGCGCCATGATCCATCCTTCTTGTGCACCAATACTACTGGAGCTGAGAAAGAACTTTGACTTGGTTGAATTATACCAGCCTCTAGCATTTCTGCAACCATACGTTCAATTTCACTTTTTTGGACATATGGATATCTGTACGGCCTGATGTTTGGAGGAACACTTCCTGGAATCAGATGAATAGCATGATCATGATCACGCATAGGTGGGAGACCTTTGGGAGTCTCAAATACCTTGGAATGATTGTCCAGGACTTTTTGGAGATCTGGAGAAATAGATGATTCCAATGTGGAAACATCTAGCGAACATAATTGTGCAATTACACCTCTTTGCTCCTTTTTTAGAAGCTTTGTCATGCCATTAGAGCTGATTATCTTTCCTGGTTTCCCTGCAATACCCCTTAATTCAACTTCCTTTCCTTCCACAGAAAATTTGATGAAAAGTTCTTGAAAATTAAAAGCTATTGTACCCAAGGATTGTAGCCATTGGACTCCTAGTACAACATCAGCACCTCCCATTGGAATGGAAAGCATTGGGCTAGTCAATACATATTCTCCCATGGATAGCTTGATATTATGGCACTTTCCAGAACAATTTATTGTTCCTCCATTTGCAATCATCACTTGACACTCTGGTGTTGGATATAGGAAGCAATTCAATTCTTTTGCTACCTTAAAATGAATAAAATTGTGGGTGCTTCCTGAATCAATCAACACTATTACCTTTTTCTTCTTGATTTGTCCTTCTATCTTGATGGTTTGAGGAGTGGTAATTCCCGCCAATGCATTACAAGATATGGTCGGATTTATTTGTTCTTCATCTAGGCTTTGTTCCTGGAATATATCCTCTTCTTTTGACCTTTCTTGCTCCTTTTCTTCTTCCTCTTCACAATCTATGTAGAATAATTTCTTCTCAGCACACTTATGACCTTTTGTGTATTTGCTATCACAATTGTAACAAAGCCCTTTTGCTCTTTTTTCTTCCAATTGTTGTGGTGTCAACCTTGTAGGTTGTGGAAGACTATGGGCAACAACACTTCCGTCTTTATAGTTGTGAATGGTATGCTTCCTAGTTGCCATAATTTTGCTTTCCATTTTTCTTGCTAACCTGAATGCCTTCTCTAATGAATCAGGTTCCCAAAGGCGCACATCATGTTGGATATTATCCTTTAAAGACCCTATGAACACATCAATCCTATGCTCCTCTGGAATATCTTTTACCCTTATGTTCAATTTTTGGAACTCCTCAATGTGCTTCATTATTGAACCCTTTTGTTTGAGACTTATCAATTGGCTAAAAAAAGTGTTGCTTTTTGTATCCTCATAATGTGCTATCAATTCTTCCGTAAAAATTGCCCAAGTGATAAATTGTTTACGAGAACAAAGCCATTGATACCATACAAACTGATTTGGTTCCAAATATAAAGTTGCCATACGTACCTTTTGTGTGTTTTGCACATTATTGAGATCAAAGAATTGCTCCATCTGTAATATCCATGTGGCGGGATCCTTGCCATCAAACTTTCTCATATCGATTTTTGGAACATGGTGAGTCTTCGATCCAACATTAGAGTCTATGGAATCATGATTAACATTTTTGTTCTCATCATGAGTTTCCTTTACTACCTTTTCACCATTAGTGACCCTTTCTTGTAGCAACTTCTTCAATTCTTCCATGTCTGTCTTCAAATCTATCTTCAAATTTGCCATCGAATCCTCCATCTTAGCTTCCATACCCTTTATCTTAGATTCCACGCCATTTACCTTAGCTTCTGTTAGCTTTTGTGAGCGTGACATTTGTTGCACTTGTTCTTGTAATTTTGATATATCATGTAGAATTTCTTCCTCTTCTTCATGAGTCATGCTAGAGCTTTCAGGTTCCTTACTAGGTGTTTGCATTTTCTTTCCTTGGGGCATCAGTTACCGATAATAATGCTTTACTATGCCCTTTGAATTCCGTTAAACCAAGCTTACACAAAAATTAAAAAAAAACTACACACCTTTTTTTCACTTTATAGAAGCCTGATATTGAATCTGATGTATCTCTGTAATCTTGGATCATCCAATTCTGAAATTGCTACCTATAGTAGCTTTCTGTGTCCTCTTTCCAATGCCGCAAGTCTGAGCCAAATTGGATTCTCCAAGGAAGAGTTATGTGAAATCTCCCACAGTGACTTGCTTTTAGACTGGTTCAGTAGAGCGAACTTGTACGACGTGCCACGAGTCCCTATTTCAACCTTTGAATATGAAACACACACACAAGAAACTACAGTTTGTCCTCTTTCTGTACCTTTTTACGAAATTTCAATCCGATCCTCAGAGAGAGAGTTATGACGATTTTCCCCAGGTCACCTGTTTTGAATGTAATTCAGGAGTCTGCAAAAAGGCCAACTTCCTCAGATCATATCTCCGAAAATATTAGCGCCAATTCTTCTCAAATGGGTTTTTTTTTGCGACTTTTGAAACGTCACAGAAAAAAATTTATAGCGAAAATGCCACGATGACCTGTTTGGAGTAGCGAAACCCTAGAATCCAAAGCTCTAATACCAAATGTTATGAAACCAGCTCACAAAAAGATAGAAAAGAGAGATCCACGCCTTAGAATTCAGCCTCTTCGAGGGGGCAACCTCCTTTACATTACATAAGTGAACAATTCTTGGATGATACAAATGACAAAACCTCCTTTCTATATATAGGAGTCTAAGGAGTCACAATATAATCCAGCCGACCTAACAATAATAATATAAAGCCACAAAAATAACAATAGAGGGATTCTATGGGGCACAGAAATAACAATATGGGGGTAATAGGGGCACAACAATATAAATAGGGGGTATAACTACAATAGTAATGGGGTAATCACTAGTATTATAGGGACCCAACAACCCAACAATCCAAGGAATCAACCATAAGTAGAAAAAATTCCTAACTTTCATGCACACATCATTCATTTCGAGATTAAGAGAACTGATACCACCTGGAAGAGACATCAAAGAAGCAAACCAATTTCGACCATCCTATATGGAACACCTACAGGAAATGCAGAAGAACTATGGGAAACAATGGGAATTGTCAAAAAAATAAGCAAGGGGGTGCCTAGGGCCTAGATATTCAAAAATACTCCTCACCTAGGGAATCACAATGAAAGATAAGTGGTCCATATCCTCTGTGTTTTGAATTGATAGCTAGGAAAGAAAAAAATAAGGGAAAGAAATCTACATTTTTCTCTATTAATTACAATGGGCCTGGGGATAGACAAAATTGTTTGAAGGAATTGTATGGGGAATAAAGAGAGAATTGTGGTCACTCTCCTAAACTCTAAACCCACAGTCACCTAGGAAATATTTAGAGTTAGGCCACCAAAATCTCTACAATCATTTTTCTAGAGAGGAGAACATCATAGGAGGTTTGAACAGAAGGGATCCCACAGGGACATCCATAATACACCTCCATCCCCCTATGTTAGAGATATTTATAAGGCATCAATGGTTGGGATTCTTCGAGCTGCTTAAAGGGTATGATGATGATGTAGCTCGAGAATTTTCCATGTCACTCACCCTCAAGCTAGAGTCAGTGCTACTTCTATGGTAAGAGGGTTGTCAGTAACAATTACCCCTCAAATCATTAGCAGAATCACTACTCTTCCTCTAGGCATGTGATGGATAGAGGACAAAGCTAGAAACATTTTTGCTAAGAAGAATTTCTTTCTTGAGTCTGGATGAAGATCCAATTGAAGAAAAAAATGAGATTAGAAGGAAGAGCCTTCCCTATCCTTGGGATGAAGTAAGGTATCACATTCTCAAATATATTTCTTGTGAAGGAAGGCTCAGTATAATCTATGGTTACCAATCTAGACTTCTCCATGAGTTGATATTTGGAGAGGAGTTACCCCTTAACAGAAGACTTAGTGTACCCTACTTCTTGTTGCAATCAATAATAGACATGAGCATAAAGGTATAGGAAGGAAAACATCAGCAGCTGGCACAACATGGATTCATCAAGCTCACACAAGAAGATGCCTTGAGCCAGTTAAGGGTTCTTATTCTATGGTCCAAATTTAGGGACATGGACAGGGAGGATGTAATTGAAGCAATTGAATATGAGAGGGACCCAACCTCTAGTGGTGAGGAGGAAGAAGAATGATTTGAGGAGGAAGAAGAAGAAGAGGAAGAACCTGAAGAAGAAGAGGAAGAACTTGAGGAAGAAGAGGAGACAAAGACAAATAAAACAGATGAAGAAGAGAAAGGAAAAGAGGACAGTGAGGAGGAAGAACAGAAGGATGAGGCAAATGATGAAAAACATACCAAGGAAGGGGAGGAATCTCTAAGAGTGTCTCCTAAACCCACAAAGAACGAGACAATTGTTACCTTGACTACCCTAAGCACACCCATAAAGTCAATAGGAAAAAGTCAGAGGCAGATTCCTGTATATTTCAAAACAAGGAGGAGCACTAGGATCAAATAAGGGAGACCAAAAACACCCACCAAGACTCCTATCATTATTGAAGACTCATGAAAAGGACAAGAAAAACTAGTCACCCAGGAAATGAAAGGTGAATAATGCACATCAAAACACGCTTCCCCAAAGTTGCCAATCACCTACGTTAGGAGGCCTGTCACCAAGTCAATATCATCAAATAAAATCTAAGAAAATTTGACCCCATTTCAGAAGGGAAAAAGCCTCCTACAGGAAACACAGATAGTCCTACAGGAAACATTTTCAGCACTACAGGAAACATAGAAAAAGCAGCATGAAGGATTAAAAGGATATAGGAAAGGCAAGGAAGTAGCAACACATGTACAATATGAGGCAAATGCTCTAAAGACATTAAAGGGAGAATCCTAAGAGCTGCAGGAACCTATTGTAATATTCAAAATAATCCCATTTATTAGTATAATAGATAATATTCTATTAATAAATGGGGACCCATGAAAAAATCCTTCAAAAAAGAAACCTAGCACTTAGACACTTTCTTTTAAGCTTTTAAGGAAAAAAATGAGATATCAAGTCAAAACCCTTTGAAAGATAACAATTCTCGCCTTTTCACATATTGCTAGACCAAGTGTGTCAAAAGCCTTACTAACCAGAAAAACCTGTGAATTGCGATCTAAAGGATCACCGTGCCTAACTTAAATATTATTAGGCTTTGAATTTAAAAGATAAGACCTATGGCATTCATATTTAATAAAGCCTGTATCACAATCACACATCAGTGCTCACAAAGGGTGCAAACCCACGAAGCATGTTGAAACGTGAAAAATGCAATATTGAGATAGGATAACTCAATCTTATCACATCGTGCTGGAACAATTAAAGAAAGGTCTAAATCTTATGAATTGCGCGATGTTGCAAAATGTGATAAAAGCTCGGACTCGATAGAATCCAATATCATAAAATGGTGATTAAGTCCATCGCATAAAGAAAAGAACTTTATAAGGTAACCTTTAAATGACAAAGAACACACTGCTTATCTCGCATCCCACAGGAACTTAAGGAACTTTAAGAAAGAACATAATCAAATAGGCCATAATGTGATTTTCGACATTGCATTGCAATCACAAAATTTCCATTCTCGTAACTTAAGCCTGCCAACTTATTCCAAAAATTTTATCAGAAACATTGCACTTCTGTACTTTTGAGGAGGTTCTGATGGAATGAACGGAACATGATCTATTTTCTTTCAAATATCTAGCATGCTTTACTGAAATGCACTTTTGTACCCTTAGAATGTGTTGGATTGATTGAAATTGGGTTAATATTGCTGAAACACATGAGCAGGACTCGTGATATATGGTACTTTTATATTATGATCTTGTTTTATTTATGTATCAGGCAATACTTCTTCTTTAAATTGTTTTATGTGTGAAAGTATGAATTACTGTTTATCATTATTACACTTTTGTATGATGTTATCTTTGACTATTCTAAATACATGAACGATTTTATGTGTGATATATATTTCAAAATCGTTTTGTTTAACTATCTATCCAAAACAATTACTGTTAAACTATTTCACTTCTTATTGCAGTTGAATGATCTTTATTACCAATTTTTGTAGGAAATTATTGTAGATCGCATATTGTATTTAATTCTTGGGTATATTTATAGCTAAATAAGTGTTAAACTAGGATATATGCATGTGTTTAATAGTTATATTAGATTACACTTAACTCAGTCAATTTCCCGTTACATCATATATCACCCCACCAACACTCTCAAAATCTTTTCTGGGAAACTGGTCCCGTTATCTTGAGTCAGATCCACTACACCAAACGGAAAAGGAGTTGCTAACCAAGGTTCGGACCAAGTGGTTTTCCCCCATGTTGTCGCAAAAATTTTCGAGGCTTCAACAAAACCGATCCCATAATCTAGTATGCGTTGTTATTACATATTCATTGAGGGAGGCAGAGTAATAACATAGAAATTTTCCATTCCTCTCTTCTTTGAGCTTGGGAAGGAGAGAGGAAGTACATATTGCTAGATGCAAATTGCTAAATCAAAGAATGTAGAGGATGTGGGCCATATGGAAGAGAAGCTACTGGAGATGAGCAGAGAGTTGAGTAGGATAAAATATAGGTAACAAGTTATGAAATCTCAACTAGAGGCTGAAAACACGTGACTAAGGAGTCAGGTACATGAAAAAGAGAGCCAATTGGACACTATGGAAAGCCTCTCTTTGGAGGCATTCTAGTGTAGGATGCCACCAAAGTCATATTCCTTGTGCCTAAAAGATCAATGGCTGAAATTTCAGATAAAGACACTATCACAATGAGGGATTATGCATTTCCAAGAATATAGGAAGTTCATTGAACTATGTGACCAAAGAACCCAAGAGGATAAGGCCAAGTTATTTGAATTCTACTTACACAACTTGGCCTTAATAGACTTGAATGTGTGGGACCCCAATGCCAATCTTGGGGGCTTACAACTAATGGCCCTTGCATCATGGATGAGTCATGAGGAGTCCAGGGCTAAGGAAGTAAAGAGGGTGTTGGAAAGAGAAGATAAATAGCCCCTTTACATCAGAGCAAAACAAATCAATTCCATGGTTGTCATTATCACCCACGAAATCATCGCCAATGATCCCTAGCTTGCACCAAGATACCTAGCTACAAAAGAGCAAGAAGTCACTCATTTTGAAGACAACTTGATATTGCTAGGGGATGAAAGCCAACAAGCATGCCAAAGGAGATGGACTACCCTACCATACAACATAAGGATCATGGAGTATCATTCCTCTAAAAGAATGAGAGATGCACTAGATAGGACCCCATTCTATAAGAAGGCACTATAGAGACTTAAAATCAACTGGATTGGTTTGAAACTCAGTCCACCATTTCTATTAGGTATGTTAGAAGGAATAAAGGAGGAAGATGAAAGAAAGAAGTGGGAGAAAATAGAGAAGCATGCAAGATTTTATCCACAAGAAGAGACTACATCAACAAAAGACTGGGATGTTAGAGAGGTCACAAGAGAAATGAAAGACATGGACATAGATTAAGTTACTTAGACGATGAGGAACACTTTTAGTAGGGGCTGATGATGAGGCTCATCAATAGGTAAATTAGAAGGCCCTTAATGCCACCCTCCAACTTATTAAAATGAACTTTTCTCACATTTATTTACATATTTTATTATATTTTGATTAATGAGAAGGGTGAAGGTGAGATGTTATGCCATGTGGCCTAATGTGCATTAATTGTAGGCTTTGGAGTAGTTTTTGGCTAATTTAAGTGAAAGAACTCAAAGTAGACAAGCAATATGGATTTCAGAAGATTGGATCTCCCTCCTTAACTCCTCAATCACTCGAAAATTCCTCCACCAGATCTCATCATATTGGAGTTACAAGCAGCCAAGCCTACCTAGATCATTGCCATCCAAACCAGTGATAGTTGGTGACAAGTTAATCTCAAGTTTGGGAGCCAAGACTCCATAATTTTAAGGAATTTGTTGGTACCTTCATTTTTATAAATAAGACAGCCTAGTGCCTCATGAGGATTCAACTTCTTTTTTTTGTAGCTAAGAGGCATGTTCAAGCTAAAACATTATGACTAATTACTCTTATGTATTTTTCACATTTTGATGAGAATGAGAAGCATTCCATTGATCTGGCACCAAGTTTACTCAGAGGGCTATAGCTCTTGGGTTATGGCCCAACCCTAGAAGTAGAGGTTCCTCTTTTTGTATATGTATGCTTAGATTACATTGATAGTTAGTTGTTGAAGTGATTTATGTTTTGCTTAATCTGCAAGTATTTGGATGATTACTTAGTTTGCTTCCATTAGTGAAAATATAGATCAATGGTACAATAGTGAAAGTAAATACTTCATAAATTATTGTGGTAGTGGCCTCTACCTCATATCCCTTATGGGATCATGGTTTGAGGGTCCCACTCTCATAGTCCAAAAACAAATTTATTGTTTTATCAATGGATAACTTAGAATTTCTTGTTGAGTAGATCATTGTTTCTCAATTCATTATAAGTATCTGCATTTGTCATTTTGGATTCTTGAGTTTTCTATGGTTTAGAATTACTTCCATTCATAGACTTAGCCATTAGCCATTAATAACTATGTTTTTTCTAAATTCAACTCATCTTTTCCATATATAAATGAAGTTGTGCATAAATGAAGAAAAGAATGTATGTTGTTGTAGGAGTTTCTAATCTGTAGGGAGACCTCATCTCACTAGCCTCATCCAAGTCTTCTCCACCTACACTGCTGAAGTCTACCAACCCCTAATCTAAATTTTTGTTTTATAGCAAAGTGGACATCTTCCTTGACAAAATCCAACCATATTGAAGACTTGGGTTGAGCCTTGGGTAGTTTGCACCTCCTCTATGCTTTATTCCCCCACCAGACACCTTTCTCTCACTTTATTTCACCTTTCCTACCTTCCTATAGCTTTCAGCCTATTTCCTATAGTACTACAAGAAACCCTGTAGTAGCCTGTTTTAAGCCCGAATTGAGCAGAAATGATCATCTGAGCTTAGGTTAGGCCTCCACTTAAAATTCCATGCCCTCAATACCATTCTATACCTATTTCCTCATACCTGCCACCCCTTCAAAAGATCAAGTTCGTTCAATTGACATTTACATTCATAAAATTGAAAATAAAAAAGGATTTTATGAAATTTCTAGTTAGTACATGCTTACAAAAGCATTAGGATAATTTCCATGCTTATTTAGTCCATATAGCTAGATGTTAGATACAAGGTTAAGTTAGGTCTCTTTTGCAAGCAATATGTGTATATTCTTAGCTAGATAATTTCATTTCACTTTATAGCACTTTCCATTTCAGCACTTTCATTTCCTAGCGTAGGGAACATTTCCTTTCTGCATTAGGAATAGTTTCCCCTTTGCTATTTTGGTAGTTAGACTCCTTCTAGTCAATAGAAGACTGGTTTGAAACCCTAGTGGTCTATCACCCGAGTTGAAAAGTGACAAGAGTAGACCATTTCATCTACTATGTATACAACACTGTCACGTCCAAGTTTGTACGAACCTCAGGTTGATGAAGTAAAGTTGGTAGCCCTAGGAGTTGAAACGCCCTTGCTGCAATACTAGAGCTCATCACATTCCAATGATTTTCTCATGATGAAGTCCACTCAACCGAATAACAACCAACATTCGGGTGGTGAAAAGAATAATAAAAGGAATAAACAAAAGAATCAAAACCCTCAGTAGTCTCGACCCAACGCTCAGAGTCATGGAGGGGGAACTAATGAAAATCATTGTAAAATCAAGTTCCCCTGTAAAATTTGTCAATTTTACCACCTTACACACAAATTCCTTCGAATGCATGAGGTCCATAAGCTTATTTCACCACCATCTACCCAATAGCTTGCCATTTTGACTCATCCATTCCCTGCAAAACCCCAAAAAAAGATGGTTTCTCAACCCCCACAACCTTCACAAGGGGGAAATGAGGGGTCATCTTCTTATTGTTCTCATAGCTTATACGTCTTCATGTGCAAGAAGATGTCAACGTGACTACGCGAGCCAAAATTTATGATGTTCTGAAGTCGAGTTCTACCTCTAAGGACTCATCATCTTCACTACCGTCCACTAGACCTATCACTTTCGATAAACCTATGGAACCTATTTATTGCCCTCCCAAGTGTGTTATTTAGAAGATGACACATAATCCTTCTATTAAGGCTACTTAACATTATATTATTGTTGAATATCTTGCCCAGGCTCCTTGTTACATGTCTACCTTGAAGGTCTTGTAAAGCTATCCTCAACAGTAGAAAACCTTGTTGTCTGCCATTGGTGGCGTTGACTTGTCTGACTCTAATCGTATCGCTTTTAGCATCGATAAATTTTCCCCTCAACTTTCCCACTAGATTTCTTTCCATACCATTGTGTGTATTTTCCATTGGAATATTCATTGCACTTTGGTGGATGAAGACTATTCCACATGTGTTATGTTTGTATCTTGCTAGAAGGCTCTTGGCTCTCCAGTGCTTGCTACCTCCAACACGACTCTCCAAGCTTTTAATGAAAACAACTTTATTCCCAAGGGGGTTCTTCCAAAATTTTCCATTGAGTTAGAAGAGAAAACTGTCCAGGTTGATTTCAAAGTTGTCGACGCCATGTTTGATTACAACCTACTCCTTGGTTGTAGCTAGTTTCCTCCTGTCTTGTAACGTCCTAGCTTCATGTGTGGGGCTAGTTATGGAAATAATATAACACACACCCAACACAAAACTCTTTACGGTTTTCGAGAAATGAGCCACCATGATCTACAATCATTTTTGGATTTTCTTGAGAATCGTGATTCAAATTTGGCTCATTTTTTTGTGGAGAAGGGTTATAATGATATTAAATTTCTATAAATATAAGCTTAATTTGGCTTACCATTTAGGCTATATTAAAAAAATATCGGTCGTTGTGCTTCTCTGTTATGTTTTTGCTGAACTAGGAAGTTGCGCAGTGCCGATGCCGCAGTTTCACACAATCAGCCTTTTGGTTGATTTTTTCAAGTCAAAACCTCTTGTAATTTTTTTTTTATGATCATGTTAAATATTATGAGACATCCAAGGACTCATTAGCTCTATTTGAGTTGAGAATTTAATGTAAAAATTCTTGGAAAAGATCTAGTCAAGCAATCCCTAGTTTCTGGAAATTAGTTCTATTTTCATTGTGTAAGTTAGAAACAAAAATACCAATCAGAAATTCGGTTCTTAGAGGTGGGAACAAACTTTCGTTAGCCTATTTATGATATTATTGTAATTAATCAAATGGTTGGTCAGGTTCAAGAGAAGGGACATTCTGTACTACACTTGTTTTGATATATTTTACAGTGAATGAGGACATAGGTGGTGTTATCAAAATAAGCTTCGTTTTTTTATTTTTTATATAAAATATTGACAGTTGCAATGTCAACATTTAAATTTTAATAAACAGGGAAAACATTGATAGTGGGATTATCAGTGTTTTTTATGGTTTCAATAATTTTTTCAGAACAATGTTGCTATCGCATTTTTTACTATGTAATTTTCAAAAAATGTTGACAACTGGAGTGTCAGTGAAAATTTGTAATAAACAATTTTAAAATGCTGACATTGGTATTGTTAGCATTATTTGTAATAAATAGGTTTAAAATACAACAGCTAGAAAATCAGTGCCAAATGCAAAATTCAAACTTTTTCATAACCAAAGAATAGCGCCAATAGAATATCATGTTTAATCAAAATTGTTTTCTCGATGGTGGAAGTTATGAAACAAGCTCATCAGTCAAAGGGAAAAGGTGTCAAAACATGTTTGTTTTTACTTCACAAAAAACTATGTTCTTTAAATTGTTTTTCTTGTAAAAGAAAGTACATTCAGGAGAGGTTTTTGAATAGATGGAAATATGTTTTCCAAATGTGAAGAAGTTTTTTGTCCAAAACAAACCCATTTAGAAAAACCTCTCTTGGTTTTCTAACAGGTGTTATGGTTTGAAATATTCAAAGGGATATTTGAAAGGTTATTTTTTAGAATTTTACAATCTTGTTTTAGTAATTTTTTTCAAAATCATATCCCCTACAAATGAGAATAAATTTTATGAAACTGAAAGATCTTTTGTCCACAATGGACCCATTTAGAAAAACCTCTCTTGGTTTTCTAACAGCTATCACAGTTTTGTGTTTTCAAAGGGATCACTGGACCCTATTTTTCATGATTTTATGAGAAAAAAGCTCATGAATAGTTGTTGACTTGGATGCCACCTCACCAAATTCGACTTGCTAATCCTTACCTCCAACCATGACTCCAACAACATCATGATCTTTAGATTCAGATAGGATTAGGAAGTTTTCTATATGCATGTATTTGATAAATTGTGTTATTATTTTTGGATTTTGTAATTAAGTTTTTCTAGAAACTTGTTTGAGTTTTGCAGTCTTTTCTATAAATCTAATTTCTGTAGAAGAAGAAAAGGTTGGAAATTAATTGAAAAACGTATTTGCAGTCTAATATATTTGATCAATCTAGAATTTATTTGTAGTTTTTATGAGAAGTTTTTAGGAAACTCATGTGTTTCATCTCCCTGTCAGTATTTCTTTTTTATGAAAATCCTCTTTCATGTCTGAGAATGTTAGTTTCTAAGATTTGATTTCATTTATTCTCCTCTCTAGTATTATCAACCATTAGTATTTTTTATTTCATTCATTTAGAAACTCTGTTCTTTCTTTGAAAATTTATACCTTATTGAGCACTATACCTAGCCTAACATTTGAGTGATTGAACATTCTAGATAGAGAGAGCCCTCTCTAAGCTAGAAGGGATAGATTATAGCTTACAAGTGGTTTTTTTGTTACCTCTGAGTTTCTCTCCTCACCTTGGAGAAATTATGAAGAGCTAATAGGAAAAAAGGTGGAGTAAATTTTGACTTTACAAAGGATGCCCCTAGGAATGAAAAATTTGTTAAGAAGATCAAGCATATCCATACATAGGTACAAGATACATTGTAGAGGTCACTAAAAAAACATAAGGCTAGGAATTATAAACACAAAATAGAGAATTTCCTTAAGGTGGGAAACAAATTATGGTTACAATTGAACAAGGAGAGGCTACAAGGTCCTCATATAAAAAGCAAGGCTTTGCGCTATAGTCCCTTTGACATACTAGAAAAGGTGTGAGGTAATTCCTATAAATTCCCTCTACCCCCATACATGTGTATTTACTTGTGAACATAGAGAATCTAAAACTTTATGAGCCTTCCATGTTAAATCAGGAAGAGGAATACGTCCTACTTTTTGTAGAGGATTTGGCACCATTTGCTCAAGGAGAGTTGACGAAAGATACAATTTTTCAAAAGATGTCTAGAACTATGAGATGGGTGAAACCTAATGTTGGGCCTTGGAATTGGTATGATTCTTCCCTTTGTTTCTCTAGTTAATAATTTGTTTTTCAAGTTCTTTAAGTTCAGATTGTAATAATTTGGAACATAGAAATTCTAGAAAGAAGCTAATGACATCTTGATATTCTACCTTGTTAATGAGTAAATTTGAATACTAAAAACATCATTAATTCACAATTTGGGTTAATATATCCACATGAAATATTTGATGGACAATTGCTGTTCCCTAAATTGTTGAAGAGAAACTAAGTCGTGGAGGAACAGTTGGGCTAATTGTGATGTGTTGATCAAGGATTCATGCCTATGTGCATGGGACAATCAAAGAAATGATACAATCTGTTATTCTGGAAATATGATGGAGATTTTATAGTTTAAATAAGAAATCCTTCCCATTCTTACGATAGATTTAATGTTCCAACATTAGAGTTATGTTGTAATATATAAATGCAATTAAACTCCAATAAAACATATTATTATTATTATTCTCAACGACTGTAAAGGGTGACTAGAAAGCAGACCATCCTAAGGTTTTTACAGACCTTCTTGTAATTCGCTATTGATATCAATGAAATCTTAGATGGTTCGATTTTAATCTAGTGTATTGAATTTCATCGAAGACGATTAAATTCAAGAGACCATGGGCCCAGTCCTGGAACGATCATTATATTCTTTGTATCGTTATTTCTTGTTACTTTAAGCTTTGAATGATTTGTTGTTCCTTGTATGAATTTCTAGAATTACTATTAAGTCGTGTGAATTCTTATATTTACCATTCAGTTGTGTTCATTTCCAAATTTACTTCTTAATTGTGTGAATCACTGAATTTCCATTTTCCACATTCTACTATCCATATTTACAAGCAATTATAGCAGTCAGCGTTTAGAGAGAATTTCCTTTCAAGCATTATACTTCATTCTTAATTTTAGCAGTAGAGTAACGATTATTGGTTTCACATAATTTAATTCCTTTATGGTAGATGCATATTAATTTGTTTATCATAGTTATCACTTCCTGAGAGATAGTTGACTTGTTTTATGATTTCTGTATAAGAGAACAATGATTTATTCATGTCTCTAGTTTGATAAGATCATGTATTTTTCTGGTAGAGCTTTTTGAATGTTCATTTTCAGATTTTTCTTCATGTTAGTATTGTGTATATCCATGTAATTTACCTACTATCCTTACACCAATTGTGCTGATAACCTTGCAATAAGAAGAAGAAATCCCAGGTTGATAATTTAATGTACAAAGGATTAAGTTGATTCTTTAAGAACAACTTAGTACCCAACATTTTGGCATCATTTCTGGGGAGGTTGTCAAAGAAGTGATAGATTGTATCTTTGAAGGGCTAGGTGTTGAAAATGGAAGGTAAGAAACTATGCATACACTAAGTAAAATACTTGTTCCAATGCCCACCCTTAGTTGATGCATTTAAATTATGTAGGTTGTTGGCATTATGATTCAAGTGTTGTCCTTGATGGCAACTCACTCAGAGGTTGGTACAGGTGCTCAAAGGTTGGTACAGGTGATGGCAACTTAATCAGAGGACAGATCTTAGTACAGCATGCCAAGAAAGTTCATACACGCAGGTTCATTAAGCCCAAGTCGCGTATACAAGCAGGTTCACTATATACCAAGTCGCATATACGCAGGTTCTCTATATATCAAGTCGCGTGTACACGCCGGTTGGCTTCAGTAAAAGCGCGTGTATGTGGAAAACTTATCTTTGGTCCACGGCGGTTATTCCTTGAAAGTTGTGCCTATGGTTTTGGACCTTGATGTCTCGACGAACGTGTTGATCCCTAGTTTTGAAGCTGATGGTATTGGGTTACTATGGTTTTGGACCGTGGTATTGTAAAGGGCCTAAGGCTATATAAGGAGAAGATCATTAGGCAAGTGGGTGTATGAATTATGTGTCTGACGAAGGGAGGAGATCTGGTATTATTGTTTATCTGTTCGGGACGCTTGGCAAGGGTCAGATCTGACAGCGAAGGCATAAGTAATTATTTCTAGATCTGCACGCGAGTTGCCTTTGGAGAAAGCGCGTATGCACGCGGTTTTGGTACAGTGAAGTAGCGTATGCATAATAAGATTTGATATTTCGGGTTGCTGTTGATTCTGGTGGTTGTTGCAGAGTTCTGGGCTCTGGTTTGGGTTCTGTGTTCTTGATGACAGGGTTTCAGTGATTCAGTATTGGGTTCTTTAATGAATTATGATGCAAGTATAAGTTGATGATTGTATTGCAGTAATGTTTGTTTTGTACTCTTGGATCCAGTCTGAAAATTGATGAAACGTGTTCCCTGAAGGAAAGAGGGTTGTAGCCTTCTGTAGGGTCAGCACCTACGTACTAGTAAATGGATCGGCTAGTACAAGAGCTGAAGGGGTTGTAACTCCCTTCCAAAAGTAGTTGGAAAACGAGAGAGGGTTGTAGCCCTCTGCAGGTTGTAGCCTGCGTATTGGTATAAGGCTGCACCAGTACAAAAGATTGTAAACTGAAGTTTCTTATTAAAGAAAGAAAGAGACGACTTGCAGCAGGTGGTTTTCACCCACATTGGGTTTCCACCTTATATCATGGTGTTCATGTGTGTGGCTTTTATGTGATGGTCTGTTCTGTTATACTGCACCTATTTACTGTCAATGTGGTTAATAATGTTTTGATGCATTTACTGAAGATAAGCTAACTGAATCATAAGATTTCTGGATATACGCTAGTTGCTTTAGACACAGTAGCATGTACACGCGGGTTCACTTAACTGAAGTAGCGTATATGTTTCTGAGCATGAAATTGGAAAATTTTTATTGATCTGATAATACTGATTCACCCCCCCCCTCTTAGTATTATTTCCAACAATTGGTATCAGAGCAGGTCCTTCAGAGGAAGCTTGATTGCTTGAAGGAAAAGGTCCATCAGAATGGCTAATCCAGAAAGAGAGGCACACATCAGGCCACCAGTCTTTGACGGGAACAATTTTACTCACTGGAAGATAAGAACCACTGCATATCTACAATCACTTGGAGTAGAAATTTGGGGAATCGTAGAAGGAGGATACAAATTCCCATCAGCAACTCCTACAAATCCAGCAGAGAAAAAGCAATATGAGCTCAATGCCAAAGTTGTTACTGTCCTATTGAGTAGTTTGACACAATCAGAATTTATGAAGATCATGCATTTCAAATCAGCTAAGGAAATATGGGACAAAATCGTCACAAGCTACGAAGGAGATGGTCAGGTAAAAAGAGAAAAGCTTCAAACTCTCAGAATCCGGTATGAAACTCTTAAGATGCATAGTAATGAAAGCATAGCTAATTATTTCCTGCGTATGGATGAGATTGTGAATTGTATGAGGGATCTGGGTGAAGAATTTGAGGAAGTTGTCTTAGTTGAAAAGGTTTTGAGATCTCTGTCTGCTAAATTTGATTCTAAAGTATCTGCCATAGAAGAAAAGGAGAATGTGCAGAAAATCACCATGTCACAGCTTCACGGGATCTTAACTGCTTTTGAGATGCGACAAGAGGTACCACCAGAAGCCGCATTCGAAGTGTCAGAGGAAGAAGATGAGGTAAATTTTGTCAAGAATCTTGAACGGGGAACTGGACGGTACAAAGGTAAGCTACCTTTCAAATGTTTTCTATGTGGTAGAGTTGGTCACTATGCTGCTAGATGCCCTCATAACAAAGGAAAGATATCTGAAGAAGATGGTAGAAGCTATTATACCCATATTACAAGTCCATTCAATGATAGTGAAGATATTAGAAGTCTCATGGCACATGAAAAGAAGAATGCTTCATCCAATAATAGCAAAGATATTAAAAATCTCATGGCACATGAAAAGAAGAATGCAGAAACTGAAGAAGTTACCAAATTAAATGAACAATTGGAGACAGTAACCAGGGTAAGGGAGAAATTGCAGGATGTAGTAAAGGATCAGAGCATAACTATTCAAAGGCTTGAATCAAAGATCCTCTCTCTAAAAGAAGATCTTAAAAAATTAAGAGAACAGAACAAAGAAGCTCTTGAAGATCAAGAACATGAAGTGATCAAACTAAAGCGACAAGTGGAAGAAGGAAGAAAAGCTGAAGAAGACCTAAGGAATCAGTATCTGAAAAAGGAAGAACAACATCAAGTTGAGGTAAATATCTTGAAAGGTAAACTAGAAGAAAAGGATAAGCTTTTACGATTTCAAGATAGTACTAAAGTCTTGGATGATATTCTTAATAGCCAAAGGTCTCCTGCTATCAAAACTGGTCTTGGTTTTCATGAATATGTTGAAGGTGAATCTAGTTCACAAGGTGAGGCAAGAAATTCTAAGGAGAAATCTGAAATGCTCAACAAGGAACAACCAAGGAAAGAAATTCCTCAAGGAAGATCCTTTAATCCTAACTATGGATGTGATAGATGATTATTTCCTCCACTGAATAATGTTGAATGTCATGTATGTCATAATCTTGGACATGTTGTAGCCAAATGTAGAAGTAGAATGGTTCAAGACCATTACAAAAGATCATTGCATCCCAGGTATTTCAGATGATATTGCTTTGCCTGCAATGCATATGGACACAAAGCAATTGATTGTGATAGAAGGAACATGAAAAATGTAAGGTGTTATACATGCAAAAACTATGGGCATAAAGCAAGGGAATGCAGGAGTAGATTTCAAAATTCAAAACAAGAGGACCATACATCATCACAGTTCCAGGAACTGAAGAAGACAGAGACAGAAAGGTGCGGCATAATTTAGACAGCTGACATAACAAACACAGGGGAATCTGAAAGTGATGAAATTTAGTATTCCATCCTGCATACACTGATATAATGAAGACAAGTCGCGTATATACGCGAGTTACAGGCTGCAAAGTCACGTATATGAAGAAAGGGCAGCAGAACAGACCCAGGTTCAGTCATGGTTGGCTCAGGCTCAAGGGGAGTAGAACAGACTCAGGAAATGGTTCAGTCATGGTTGGCTCACTCTTAGGGGGAGCATATACTTCAAATCATTCATTGTTGGCATTATGGTTAGAAGTTGCTACATCTTGTTGTTTGATCAAAGGAATAGTATTGCAAGCTGATGCTTATGGTACAGATCTGAATGGCTAGTATTAGAACCTGCATCTGCTCAGGGGGAGCATGGATGGATTGATACAACTTGGCATATACAAAGGGGGAGCCAAATAAGAAACTTCAGCATGTACTCAGCGGGAGTATGGACAGTAAAAGGTATACCAAAGAAGAGAATATCTTGGTCCGCCCTTTGCCCTTGATGTCAAAGGGGGAGAGTGACTTGGTGTGGTGGTTGCCATCAAGTCCAAAGGGGGAGATTGTTGGAATTATGATTCAAGTGTTGTCCTTGATGGCAACTCACTCAGAGGTTGGTACAGGTGATGGCAACTTAATCAGAGGACAGATCTTAGTACAACATGCCAAGAAAGTTCATACACGCAGGTTCGTTAAGCCCAAGTCGCGTATACAAGCAGGTTCACTATATACCAAGTCGCGTATACACAGGTTCTCTATATATCAAGTCACGTGTACATGCCGGTTGACTTCAGTAAAAGCGCGTGTATGTGGAAAACTTATCTTTGGTCCACGGCGGATTATTCCTTGGAATTTGTGCCTATGGTTTTGGACCTTGATGTCTCGATGAATGTGTTGATCCCTAGTTTTGAAGCTAATGGTATTGGGTTACTATGGTTTTGGACCGTGGTATTGTAAAGGGCCTAAGGCTATATAAGGAGAAGATCATTAGGCAAGTGGGTGTATGAATTGTGTGTCTGACGAAGTGAGGAGATCTGGTATTACCGTTTATCTGTTCGGGACGCTTGGCAAGGGTCAGATCTGACAGTGAAGGCATAAGTAATTATTTCTAGATCTGCACGCGGGTTGCCTTTGGAGAAAGCGCGTATGCACGCGGTTTTGGTACAGTGAAGTAGCGTATGCATAATAAGATTTGATATTTCAGGTTGCTATTGATTCTGGTGGTTGTTGCAGAGTTCTGGGCTCTGGTTTGGGTTCTGTGTTCTTGATGACAGGGTTTCAGTGATTCAGTATTGGGTTGTTTAATGAATTATGATGCAAGTATAAGTTGATGATTGTATTGCAGTAATGTTTGTTTTGTACTCTTGGATCCAGTCTGAAAATTGATGAAACGTGGTCCCTGAAGGAAAGAGGGTTGTAGCCTTCTGTAGGGTCAGCACCTACGTACTAGTAAATGGATCGGCTAGTACAAGAGCTGAAGGGGTTGTAACTCCCTTCCAAAAGTAGTTGGAAAACGAGAGAGGGTTGTAGCCCTCTGCAGGTTGTAGCCTGCGTACTGGTATAAGGTTGCACCAGTACAAAAGATTGTAAACTGAAGTTTCTTATTAAAGAAAGAAAGAGACGACTTGCAGCAGGTGGTTTTCACCCACATTGGGTTTCCACCTTATATCATGGTGTTCATGTGTGTGGCTTTTATGTGATGGTCTGTTCTGTTATACCGCACCTGTTTACTGTCAATGTGGTTAATAATGTTCTGATGCATTTACTGAAGATAAGCTAACTGAATCATAAGATTTCTGGATATACGCTAGTTGCTTTAGACACAGTAGCGTGTACACGCGGGTTCACTTAACTGAAGTAGCGTATATGTTTCTGAGCATGAAATTGGAAAAGTTTTATTGATCTGATAATACTGATTCACCCCCCCCCCCCTCTCAGTATTATTTCCTTTGGACCATGGAGTCTCGACAGACGTGTTGATCCCTAGTATTGAGTTGATGGTATTGTGTTACTATGGTTTTGGACCGTGGTACTGTGAAGGGCCTAAGGCTATATAAGGAGAAGATCATTAGGCAAAGAGAATGCAAGCAAGGTGTGAGTGTGTGTGTGTGATGAAGATCTGAGGGAGAGTGAGATCCAAATGCAAGTTATGGGTTGGTGATATGAACCAAGGTTTCACTCATGTGGAGGATGATGAATGATGGAACGAGATCTCAAGGCTTGGAAGGATTATCTTCCTATGGTATGACTGTGGATAGACTAGATCTGTTGACGCATGTTTATTGTTATGATCTGGGTATGTTTTGATGTCTGATATAGCTACGGAGTTATAAGTTAGAATTTGCAAATCTGTACGCGGGTTGGCCTTGGAAAAAGGGCGTATACACGCAGGTTGGGTTCATCCAAGTAGCGTGTACATTATAAAGCTTGATATCTGAAGTTGCAGATGGGTCTGATGGTTATTGCAGAGTTTTGTGTCTGCTCTGTGTTCTGGTGACTGTGTTGTTGACAGAGTTTCAGTGTTTCAGTGTTTCAGTAATTAATGATGCAGGTTGTACTACAAGGTGATTGTCTTATGGATCTAGTATGAAAATGTATGAAACGTGGTCCCGGGTAGATCGTAGGCCGACACCTACATACTGGTAAACATATCAGCCAGTACAAGAGCAAGGGGAGTAAAGGTTGGAGCATTCTGTAGGTAGGCACCTACGTACTAGTAAATGGATCAGCGAGTACAAGAGCTAAGAGGATTGTAGCCCTCTACAGGTTGTAGCCTGCGTGCTGGTAAAGGACTGCACCAGTACATTGTAAAAGAAGTTTCTTATTAAAGAAGAAAGAGACGAATTGCAGCAGGTGGTTTTCACCCACATTGGGTTTCCACCTTATATCATGGTGTTCATGTGTGTGGTTCTTGTGTGATGTTCTGTTCTGTTATACTGCACCTGTTTACTGTTAATATGCTTAATAATGTTCTGATGCATTTACTGAAGATTAAGCTAACTGAATCATAAGATCTCTGGATATACGCTAGTTGCATTAGACACAGTAGCTTGTACACGTGGGTTCACTTAATTGAAGTAGCGTATATGTTTCTGAGTATGAAATTGGAAAGGTTTTACTGATCTGATAATACTGATTCACCCCCCCCCCCCTCTCAGTATATCCATATTAATTTGTTTATCATAGTTATCACTTCCTAAGAGATAGTTGACTTGTTTTATGATTTCTGCATAAGAGAACAATGATTTATTCATGTCTCTAGTTTGATAAGATCATGTATTTTTCTGGTAGAGCTTTTTGAATGTTCATTTTCAGATTTTTCTTCATGTTAGTATTGTGTATATCCATGTAATTTACCTACTATCCTTACACCGATTGTGCTGACAACCTTGCAATAAGAAGAAGAAATCCCAGGTTGATAATTTAATGTACAAAGGATTAAGTTCATTCTTTAAGAACAACTTAGTACCCAACATTTTGGCACCGTTTCTGGGGAGGTTGTCAAAGAAGTGATAGATTGTATCTTTGAAGGGCTAGGTGTTGAAAATGGAAGGTAAGAAACTATGCATACACTAAGTAAAATACTTGTTCCAATGCCCACCCTTAGTTGATGCATTTAAATTATGTAGGTGTGTATGACTAAGAACAAGTATAGAAACCAAGTAGCTATAGAACAAAAATCCATATCAAAAACCACAAAAATCCAAGTTCAGGTTGGCCTTGGAAGATCGATATTATAGACGAAATCATTTGGAAATTTGAATCTTAGGCATCAGTAGGTCCCCGAAGAATATTTGGGAAGGTCTCTACCATTTCCCCTCGAGTAGAAGAATCATTAACTACATCTCACATTGAGATTCATGAGAATACTGAAGGATTTGAACAAAGTTTCCAAGATACACCTATTAAACACCCTAGTCCTTCTAATAAATATGAGGGGAATTCTTGTAATTTAAAATAAGGGTAGGGAGAAACAAGCAAAGAAAAGCCACAATCTTTTGAAACAGATCTGCAATATTCCAGATCTAGACCCTTGCAACCCCTATTGCAGGAAAAGCATCGAAAATCCATGATTTGAGTAGTGTTGTGAGGACCCCTCGAGGTTCAAACATTAGCCAAAATACCCCTACTGAAATAATACCTCCTGATCACAAAATCCACGAAAGCTATTGGTGAATTTTCGACCAAATGGAGAATGCAGTATCACAAACACAGACCTCACCCATAGAATATCCTATAATTGAGCCATTGGCTAATGCCCAAATGAAATCCATTCCATTACAAAATATCCTAACTTTTCATGGAATGACTTTCGAAGATCCTAGTGCATTCTTGTTTGAGTTCGATGTCCTATGTAGAGGGTATGGTTATACTACTGACCCACATAAAATGAAATTTTTTCCTTTGACCTTGAAGGGAGAAGCTCTATGTTGGTTTATGGGATTAGGAGGAGGTACTATAAATTCCTGGGATGGAATGAAAAATGATTTTCTTACTAAATATCAAGATTATTGTCGATCTAGGGACTTAAAAGACGAAATATTTAAAATGACGACAAAATATGGTGAAACCTTAGAGGAGTACGTTGAGAGATTTTAGTATAACTTACAGAGATCACCTTACACCACTCTACCAAAGGAAGTGAGGAAAACTTATTTAATTAAGAGCATGAAAGATGAATGGATAGAAAAGCTCAATTTAATGGGGAAATGTGATATTTCCTAAGAAGAATATGAAGATATTATTAAACTATGTATCAAGTGCTCGAGAGGAAGTATGCGGACCAGATCTGGAATTCAGGACTCTCTTACCAGAACCACCAAAACTCGACACGGGGGCGTAACTCAAGCAGATATTGGTAACCTTTTAGAATATTTTAAAACTGATATTTTGGGCACAGTAAATACACGGTTGGACTTTTTACAGGCCAAGCAGAAACAAGCTGAGACGAAATAGGCTCTGGCCAATTTTTGTCTTTGTTGTTGGAAGAAGAACAACCGAAGGGAAAGCCCACTGGATACGGTCGAAACATGCACTATTTTCACGAACGATCATTTGATAGAACAATTTCCATCACTCCCAGGATTAAAATTTATGTTCAAAGAAGTTGAGGAAGACCCAGAACCAACATATCTTATGACACAATGATGACAATGGCAGGCCCGTACTTAAGATATGATGCACGATCCATCTCCATTTTATTCTGGATAGTATGTTCAACAACAGATTCCTAGATCCACATGGAAAGGACAATCACCTTTTAATTCCACTTGGAAATCCCAGCCCTATGTTGCACCTCCCTGGCCAAATCAACCATTTATTGGGCTTGTATGGGATAATCAACAATATTCTACCCCTTGTTGTTGGGAAAAGTATCTATTCAGAACGCCCCTATCCCACTCTAAGGTGTGATAGTGCCTTAGAAACAAACAAGGAAAACTACTTGAGTATTCTTATTTATGAAATGTAAATGAAGAGGAAGGATGTAACTAACTTGTGTCTTTTGCTAGTTTGTTGATCCAATCGCTCCTCTCTTCAATAGCTCCCAGCTCCCTGCTCCCTTATCGGCCCAGCTTCACTGAATTCTTGCAAGATCACAAGATAGAGAAACTACACGAAGATATAGATATACATTCATAAAAAGCTTAGGATCAGATTAAGCTAAACATTCAAATATAACAAAACATCATTGATACACAGCATGTAGGAGAAACTCAAATAATTTTATTGATATGATAAGAAAGTCCAAGAGGAGATACAACCAAGTGAGTCCCGATCCAGCATCTACCTCCCAGCAAAGGAATCCCTTCCTCTCCTCCAACAAAGCATAAATCACCCAATGTACTAATCTCAATCTCAAACCAACAACAATTCTCTGCAAAGTACAAAATTCCAGCCTCTGGATCTCTGGGATGAGGGATCCATATATAGATGTAAGCAGAGAGGATGAGTCAGCTTATGTTTTGACTTGTGGCTTCTCTCTGTCAGTTCTTGCTTCCACTTGGAGACTGATAGCCTCTTACTCATCACTTGGTCGAATTCAGTGAGGCAAGTGTCATTGGAGAAGATTCTGGAAGCTTCCATGGTCTTTCCACCTCGTTGAATGACTCTCCCACTTGTCATTTCCCACTCAACGCACCTGGGTAGTGCATTCAAGTGCGTTGCAACGCACCTAGCCAGTGTATTTGGGTGCTTTGCAACGCAGGCAGCTAGTGGAGCTTTTGAATTGATCCTGATTTGACTAGTTCTGAGTGGTTTTTGGTGGAGAACTTCTGGGAGAAGTTGTCATTGGTTGACCTTGTTCCTTTAGGAGCTGTAACAACATCTTTAGGGACTTTGGATCCCTTGGATTATGGACATTTCATGCTCAAAGTTGTAAGGCATAAAAATGTCTATAACAGTTGCCCCCTAAAGTATGAGGTCGTTTATCGGGTGAAATGCTTTATTAGGAGGATCCGAAGTTCATTCAATGCTGGGAGGAGACCTGTAATAAGATACAATACAATACATTATTTTTCATACTGTTTTCACGATCTAGCTGAGGTGGGCATTCCCATGCTCAGCTTTATAAATTCATTTTTATGTACATAGGACAGAAAATCGTCTGATGGTAGACTGATGATTCTGATGAAATCATCATCCTTTTGGTAGGATGATCATCTGTTCTGCAATGTTGTACATGTCAATGTATTTATTTTTCCAGAATATATATCACAGCCCGGATGGATGAAACTAGATCCAGGGTCTTCAATCTCGTCCGATCTTCACTCTAAGTACAAGTCGATCCATGTGAGAAATGTTTTGAAGTCGAACATGGAAAGACATCGCTTGATTACCAGTCAATGACGTAAACTGTTAACAAGCACGAGAGGAATCACCGATAATGATAATGACCCTCAAGGTACTGCAGTACAATTCACGTGGTGTGAATAAAGGACTTGGCGTTGAACACCACGCAAAATCTTTCGGTCAAAGGTCATTGATGTATACCTGTCGCCGGAAGTGAGAAACTTGCCATTGAGGCATGCA
This sequence comes from Pinus tabuliformis, assembly GCA_031772625.1. NCBI lineage: Eukaryota > Viridiplantae > Streptophyta > Pinopsida > Pinales > Pinaceae > Pinus > Pinus tabuliformis. The sequence continues at coordinate 117,420,158 of CM062819.1, forward strand.
AGCTTCAAAGTATTGAAGGGGGTGTTCCTAGATCAACTTCTTGGATAATGAGCTGATGTCGACAAGAAGTGATCCATCAAAGGAGGGCCTTAATGTATCCCACATCAATGACACGGAACGGAGCAAATGATTTTGATGGAGGTGAAAACGATCTGATGATATATGGTTTAGGGTGGCGGTCATGAAAGAATGAAGTATAATGTATGGTAGTGGATGGGACACGGTTGACTTCTCTGGATGACTTCTCTTGAACATATCGGCGAAACTTATGTGATGGATTGGTATCATTTACCCCAAAGGTGGATGGTATGGCGAGACCATGGTGATGTGACCGGTGAATGAAACAACCCAACCCGAATCAGGCATGGAGTGGAAGTGTCATGTTCAAGAGCGACTTGCTACCAATAAAGGTTCTTTGAGTTTCTTCCCAATTTTTCCCCAGTCATTGCTGACCAGTACCTCTTTATTTTTGTCAAGCTTGAGGAGGATAACATATGCTTGTTCTATAATTTTCCCTTCGGGAAAACCCATCGCTATGTTTTAACGAGCCTAGCGATAGTGAAACTCGTTCTCGTCTAAAGACAAGTTTGTCACTATTAATGTTTTTAACGAGTCTAACGACAAAGATAACTCGACCCTTTTCATTTTTAGAGAGTCTGAAAAGGTACGTAAAGTTAACTCCGAAAGTCCTTTTTCGTCATCTAATCCCTTAAGTCCGAAAAAGTATAAAACAATACAGAAGGGATGAATTTTCGATAGTTTTAACGAGCCGAACAAAACAAGCGCTCGTTCTTTTTGTGCAATAATCCCTCAAGTCCAAAAAGATTAAAATTTAGAGGAGGGATAGCTCTTTCGGTCGCTTTAATGAGCTGGAAGGCCAAAACTCGGCAATCTTTTCATATTTTACGAGTCAAATGAAAAGAGCTTAAAGAAGACTCGTCTTTTGAGGAACGAGTGATAAAATGGGTAGCAGCTGATTCCAGGTAAGGGTTGGAATTTTCCAATCATGGCAGTGTCACAAGGATGGCTAATGAAATCACTCTTCGCAGCTGTTCCTCAAAATGGGTAAACAATCAAATGGAGGTGAATGATCGGCCAATGGAAAAGTGGAGGTGACGGTGCAAACACGACCAAGGCTTTAATGGCTGATAATGCTACATTCACGGTGGTCATTTACCGGAGGATAGTTCATTTTTTAATGAGCTTAAACGCAGGTTGAAACACTTGCTCGATCTTATGTTTATTTTTTAACGAGCATGAACTATGCACTAAAACTGCTCGATCTTATTGTTGTTGGGAAAAGTATCCAATACGGAATGACCCTATCCCACTCTAAGGGTGATAGTACCTCAGCAACAATCAAAGCAAAGCTATTCAAGATTACTTCTTTATGAGATGTAACAGAGGGGAGAAAGAGATCCACTAACCGTTGTCTTCCGCTAATGATTGATCCAATCTTCTCTCTTTGCTGCTTGCTCCCAGCTCCTTGCTATTTCACTGGCCCAGCTACACCAAGATCCTACAAAATGGAAAGAGAGGGAAACTACAAGAAGCATACATTCATAATTGATTCAAGGATTAGAATAAATCAAATACACAAGTATAACAATACACCATTGAGACACATGCATATAGAAGAACCTCAAATGCTTTATTAATGGAAGAAGTAAAGTTCAGGAAGTAATACAACCATAAAAGGCCCAATCCAGCATCACCTCCCAGCAGAAAGAAATCTCCTCTTCACCTCCTTCAAGCAAATCACCCAATAGTTCTATACTCAAACCAACAACACTTCCTTACATTCACAAGATTCCAGCCTCCATAGACCTCATGAGAGAGCTCTATATATAGGAGATTTGGAGAAAGGATGAGTCAGCTTGTAGCTGGCATGAAGCTGACTAGTGTCCTCTCCCACTTCAGTTATTCTTCAGTTCTTGAGTCCACTTGGAGGTTCTTGCTTCCACTTGGAGATCTAGACCCTCTTACTCATCACCAGTCGAATTCCCTGATCCAAGTGTCATTTTGGAAGCTTCCTGGGCATTGACACCTTGAGGAATGACTGTGCCACTTGGCCAAACTCGCCCAGCGCAGGTAGCCTTCTTTGCAGTTGACATTCAGCGCAGGTACACAGTGGAGCAGTTGACATTCAGCGCAGATGCTCAGTGGAGCAGCTGACATGATCCAGAATTAGCCTGTTTTTTAGTGTTTTCAGGTGGAGAACTGATATTTAGTGCTGTGGTTTGCTGACCTTGTTCCTCTAGGGGTAGGAACAACATGTTTAGGGACTTTGGATCCCTTTAGATTATTGACATTTCATGCTTCATGCTACAAGGCACAAAAATATCTATAACAGTTGCCCCCTAAAGTATGAGGTCGTTTATTGGGTGAAATGCTTTATCAGGAGGATCCGAAGTTCATTGAATCACTGAGAGGTGACCTGTAATAAAATACAATACAGTACATTATTTTTCATTCTGCTTTCATGATCTAGCTGAGGTGGGCATTCCCATGCTCAGCTTTATAAATTCATTTTGGTACATAGAACAGACGATCGTCTGATAGTAGACTGATAATTCTCTGCTGAAATTATCATCCTTTGAGTAGGATGATCATCTGCTGCAATGATGTACATGTCAAATGTTTTTATATTTCCTGAATATATATCGCAGCCTGGATGGATGAAACTAGATCCAGGGTCTTCAAACTCGTTCAATCTTCACTCTAAGTACAAGTCGATCCATGTGAGAATTGCGCTGAAGTCGAACATGGAAAGACATCGCTTGATTACCGGTCAATGATGTAAACTGTTAACAAGTGCGAGAGGAATCACCGATAATGATAATGACCCTCAAGGTACTGCAGTACAATTCACGTGGTGTGAATAAAGGACTTGGCGTCGAACACCATGCAAAATCTTTCGGTCGAAGGTCATTGATGTATACCTGTCGCCGGAAGTGAGAAACTTGCCATTGAGGCATGCAAGCTTCAAAGTACTGAGGGGGGTGTTCCTAGATCAACTTCTTGGATAATGAGCTGAAGTCGACAAGAAGCGATCCATCAAAGGAGGGCCTTAATGAATCCCACATCAGTGACATGGAACGGAGCTAATGATTTTAGTGGAGGTGAAAACAATCTGTGACATATGATTCATGGTGGCGATCATGGGTGGATGAAGGATAATGTATGGCAGTGGATGGGACACGGTTGACTTTTTCTGAACAACATCTCTTGAACATATAACAACACTGATGCGATGGATCGGTAGCATTACCCCAAATGTGGATGGTTTGGCGAAGACCATGGTGATGAGACTGGCGAATGAAACAACCCAACCCGATGTGGTACGGAGGAAAAGTGTCATGTTCAAGAGCGACTTGCTACCATTAAAGCTTTGAGGTTCTCCCAATTTTTCCCCAGTCATTTCTGACCAGTACCTCTTTATTTTTGTCAAGCTTGAGGAGGATAACATATGCTTGTTCTATAACCTGCCCTTCGGGCAAGACCATCGCTATGTTTTAACGAGCCTAGCGATAGGGAAACTCGTTCTCGTCTAAAGACAAGTTTGTCGCTATTTAATCATTTTAACGAGTCTAGCGACAAGGAAAACTCGGTCCTTTTCATTTTTAGAGAGTCTGAAAAGGTACATAAAGTTAACTCCAAAATTCCTTTTTCGTCATCTAATCCCTTAAGTCCGAAAAAGTATAAAACAATACAGAAGGGATGAGTTTTCGATAACTTTAACGAGCCGAATAAAACAAGCGCTCGACCTTTTTGTGTAATAATCCCTCAGGTCCAAAAAGATTAAAATCTAGAGGAGGGATAGCTCTTCCGATCACTTTAACGAGCTGGAAGGCCAAAACTCGGCGAACTTTTCATATTTTACGAGTCAGATGAAAAGAGCTCAAAGAAGATTCGTCTTTTGAGGAACGAGTGATAAACAAGGGTAGCAGCAGATTCCAGGTACAGGTTGGAATTTTCCAATCACGGCAGTGTCACAAGGATGGCTAAGTGAAATCACTCTTCACAGCTGTTCCTCAAAATAGGTAAACAATCATATGGAGGTGAACGATTGGCCAAATGGAATGGAGGTGGCAGGTGCAAACATGACCAAGGCTTTTTATGGCTAATAAATTTAAGATCACAGTGGTTATTTACCGGGGTATGTTCATTTTTTAATGAGCTTGAATGCTCAATCTTATGTTTATTTTTTAACGAGCATGAACTATGTGCTAAAACTGCTTGGATCTCGCTTTTCTATTTTTTAACGAGCATAAATTCCGCGGTAAAACTGCTCGATTATACCAGTCATAAGATAAGAATGTCTCCTGTGAGATAGCTATTTTTTATGGAGCTTTATCCCACGAAGCTATGCTCCTTCTCATCCTTTCTTTATGCAAGTTCGGAAACGGCTAATCCTACGAGTTTAAAGGGTTAGACCTACAGGTTTAAAGGGAGGACCTAAAAATTTAAAAAAATAAATAGTCGTCCCTTGCTTGCACTCCAAAAGGTTTGCATGCCCCCAGGTATAAAGTAAAATTTCAAGGCTGCCCCTACTTATCCGTCAAAACATTTGTTTTAAAGGGTGAGGCTTGCCTCTTTCTGGTTACCCAAAGATTGTTTTGTTAACACCATCAAACGAAAACATCTCCTCGGCACTGTCTACCGAAGTAGACAATGGTGAATGACCTTTATCAAACAAGTAACCTTAACAAAAGAATCCTGTTCTAGAACAACCCCTCTTCCATCCACGGACGAGGTACGGACTAGTCATATTCTTTCGCGGAAATTCTGCCTTATACCCAAGGTTTCCTCTGCCCGAAGCAGACCAGGGTGCATGCCCCCTGGGTTCCAGTCCCATCTTTCCGAATCACTCGCACTCATCGGGAAGGAGGACTGGGGGTGGAGACATTTCTTGAGTGAATAGACCATTGAGGGTTGGTATGTGACTATTTGCGATGCGTGATCCCGGAAATGGAAGTTGGTCTACGAGCTTGACCATTCTTCCTTCGTGTGGAAAACACATTACTCTAAAGAGTGAGGAGACTATTGCCTCCATGCAATATATATAGTCTCGTCCAAGGAGTAGGTTATAATCCAAGGGTCCTTGAACGACCATCACGTTCATTTGAACGGTCTTCCCTTTCAATGTAACAGGCACATTGGGGAGGATCCCTAATGGTCGACTGGTTCCTTTATCAAAACCCGAGAGATTTCTTATCTCAGGCAAAAGCTCCGGGGAACCCAGTGCTTTCCAAGCAATAGAGGAAAGGATACTCACAGATGCCCCTTCATCAATGATAGTTCCAGCCATTACCATTCTATAAATTTGGACTATGATTCTGAATGGTACACTGGCTGGCAACCGGGGTCTGCCTAGTTGGTTCCAATCAAAGGACACAACCAGGTTGCTTGGCGGTGGGACCGAATACACGGTCGGATATGACCCTGACGATGTTCCTTCCTGCGATAAAGGAATGGGCGCATTGCCCTGATGCTCATCAGAGTCGGTGTTGATGAAAAGAATCTGGATGGTGTCATCCTTATTCTCTTCAGTGAGGGTGTCATTTGAAGATGAATCTTCAGTGACGGTGTCATTTGAAGATGAAACCTCTGAAGGCAGAACCGGGTCAACTGTCATTTCGACCTTTGGACTTTCGTCTGGTCTGGATTCAGTAGGTTCATTCTCAATGACTGACGCTTCAGCTGACCACTTGAGCGGGCCAGCTGTATTTTCAACCAACGAAGGACTTGGCACGAGTTTTTTGTATCCAGGAGGAAGTCTCAATGGTGAAACCGGGCGATCTTCCAAAACTCTCTTCGCTTCGTCTAAGAAGGGACAATAGTGGATGGCGTGATCACCTTCACACAGTTTGCAGGGGAATCTTGCTCCCCCTCTTTGTCTTGAACCTTCACTTTCGCTGGTTAACGGTAAGCATTCAACATGGCTATCAGAGGTTGATGCTCCCGAACTGTGCAAACGAGGAGACCAGTCCCTTAGTATCCGGGGAATACAGGGACAATCTCTATGGAAGTGGTCTCCTCTACATATGACACATGGCGATTTAGGCCCGGTCTGTGCTGTGTGTGGATTTTTGTCAGATGTCTTTTGCTTGCTCCCAGTCGCCTTAGGCTCCTTCTTCTTCTTCTCTTTCTTCTTCTTCTCCTTCTTCTCCATGGGAGCTTGGCTTTTGCCGGCTCTACCTTGCGAAGATGAAGGGTTGGAGGAAGAGTTATAGGAAGTTGAAGGCTGGTGGGCAGCTCTAGACTGATCTAACTGTTGACTCGACTGTTCAGGAACCATGGTGTTCTGAACTACATTGGTTGAGAATAGCCAAATAGGCAGGCCAATTGTCAATCCTGGAAGCGACAATGTGGCCATGTGGGGCGCACCAACTTCTCCCCAAGAGGAGAAAGGACTAGGATTTCCATCATGTGGAATTCCTTGGTTGGGGCGTTCCATGTTCTTAACCTACAGATCAACGCAGGAATAGGAGGTGATTATGTTCCGTTTAAAATAAATTTTATAACGACGCTTTAGACACAACTTGCTTTTTCACTTTTTAAGAGTCGAGAAAAAGCTAAAGATGACTCTAGTCTCCTTCGATGTTTTAACGAGCCCGAAGTGACAAATGCTCGGATGGACTTTTTCAGTTATAGAGTTTGAAAAAGGCCAAAAGAAACTACTCTGGAGTTCTAGGCAGAGGGTGTGCCAAACTTTTCGCAAAACCACAGAATACGTTTTACGGTACGAGTGGTCGATCTTCGTGAATGCTGTGTTCACTGCATTGCGATCAGTAGGGCGGCCGACATGGCTTCCTATGGATAAAGGCTTTATTCCTATAGGGGTCTCCCAATATATACGCGACGGTACGTGGGAGCACAAGTCCGTATTGATACTTATCGCTTCACCGTGGAGGAATCACCCAACCACTCAACGCTAAGATATCACGTTTAACGACGCCGGAACACGTCTCTAGCTTAGACCTCTATGTGTTTGCGTTATGTTATAAAGCGTTGTTATGTAAATTCAATTTATTTTAAGGTTGATCTTGTTTAGTAGTTTGCCTTTATGGATCACCACGATATGTATAGTAACACTCCTAAATGCAGTCTAAGATGATAAGCAAGCTTTTCAATCTTTCAACTTTGAAAATCTTAACTACTGAGGGAAAAGAAAGACATCATCTTTTCACACAAATCATAGAGCACACACTAATGCACTTTTTCCTAAATCAACATGCAAACTGTCATAATGCACATGCACAATGCAGGTATTTCTTTTCTCTTTCTTAATGTTGGTGTAATACAAAAATAAAGCTGTTGTATAACTTTGAATTCAATTTCAAGTGAAAGCAAACAAGCTTGTCCAAAATCAAAAGACACCTTAAGATTTACTTGTTTCGACACTAGAAATATATAAATTCAAACCATATGACGAAAGCAAAAGCTCAATCAGCTATGAATAGCAAATAAACTAACTCTTAAGATCAAAACGACACTTATCACAGGTCTAGATCTAAGAGGCCACAGCAAGACTAGTTCACTTTCGTTATGGGAAACTGTAAATTATATAAGAAATACACAAAGAACAAACACAGTTTCTTTATACAACCGAGGCAGAATAGTGGCAAGGAAATTTGGTTTCAGATAGGTACATTGACAGATAACAGGCTGCAAAAACAAGGGTGAAAACAGGGCAATAAACAGGAGGGAACCCCAGTAGCATTAGGCAAAACTGGTTCAGCGCAGGTAGTACACTGGCAGTTTGATCTTCAGCGCAGGTAGCCCCTTCGGGAACTGCGCTGAAATGCAGACTGCCTTCACAGTGCCTGCACTGAAGAGATAAACTTTCGTTTTTCTCAGTTTTCGGGTCACAGATTGCTCAAAAATTCACAGTTTTTGGCCAAATCAGAAGCTATCAGTCAAGTACACACTAAGGGATGAAAAGGAAGATGAAAAGATATCACTAAGAGCTATTTAGAGTCCTTGTGGATCAGCTCTTCAAATCATAAACTTGCCCAGAAACTGAGCTAGAGTAGTTGCCCTCTACTTTGTATTTGAAAGATTCAAATGCAGTTCGATTCGGTACTCCCTGTGTTTATGAAATGAATAGCAAAAACACAAACAACCAACAAGATACGTTCCCCAGCGGAGTCGCCAATTTGTTGTTGGGAAAAGTATCCAATACGGAATGACCCTATCCCACTCTAAGGGTGATAGTACCTCAGCAACAATCAAAGCAAAGCTATTCAAGATTACTTCTTTATGAGATGTAAGAGAGGGGAGAAAGAGATCCACTAACCATTGTCTTCCGCTAATGATTGATCCAATCTTCTCTCTTTGCTGCTTGCTCCCAGCTCCTTGCTCTTTCACTGGCCCAGCTACACCAAGATCCTGCAAAATGGCAAGAGAGGGAAACTACAAGAAGCATACATTCATAATTGATTCAAGGATTAGAATAAATCAAATACACAAGTATAACAATACACCATTGAGACACATGCATATAGAAGAACCTCAAATGCTTTATTAATGGAAGAAGTAAAGTTCAGGAAGTAATACAACCATAAAAGGCCCAATCCAGCATCACCTCCCAGCAGAAAGAAATCTCCTCTTCACCTCCTTCAAGCAAATCACCCAATAGTTCTATACTCAAACCAACAGCACTTCCTTACATTCACAAGATTCCAGCCTCCATAGACCTCATGAGAGAGCTCTATATATAGGAGATTTGGAGAAAGGATGAGTCAGCTTGTAGCTGGCATGAAGCTGACTAGTGTCCTCTCCCACTTCAGTTATTCTTCAGTTCTTGAGTCCACTTGGAGGTTCTTGCTTCCACTTGGAGATCTAGACCCTCTTACTCATCACCAGTCGAATTTCCTGATCCAAGTGTCATTTTGGAAGCTTCCTGGGCATTGACACCTTGAGGAATGACTGTGCCACTTGGCCAAACTCGCCCAACGCAGGTAGCCTTCTTTGCAGTTGACATTCAGCGCAGGTACACAGTGGAGCAGTTGACATTCAACGCAGATGCTCAGTGGAGCAGCTGACATAATCCAGAATTAGCCTCTTTTTGAGTGTTTTCAGGTGGAGAACTGATATTTAGTGCTGTGGTTTGCTGACCTTGTTCCTCTAGGGGTAGGAACAACATGTTTAGGGACTTTGGATCCCTTTAGATTATTGACATTTCATGCTTCATGCTGCAAGGCACAAAAATGTCTATAACACTTATGTTTATTTTTTAACGAGCATGAACTATGCGCTAAAACTGCTCGATAATCCAGTCATATGATAAGAATGTCTCATGTAAGATGCCATTTTTTATGGAGCTTGCGCCTTACAAAGATATGCCCCGCATCCTCTCGTTATGCAAGTTCGGAAACGACTAATCCTACGAGTTTAAAGGGTTAGACCTACGGGTTTAAAGGGAGGACCTAAAAATTTAAAAAATAAATAGCCGCCCCTTGCTTGCATTCCAAAAGGTTTGCATGCCCCCAGGTATAAAATAGAGTTTCAAGGTTACCCCTCAATTTGCAAGAAAAACATTTGTTTAACCGGGAGAGGCCTACCTCTTTCATGTTACCAAAGATTGTTCTATTAATCTTTCAAACAAAACACTTCTTCGGCAATGTCTACCGAGATAGACAAAGGTGAGTGACAACGAGCGCCAAACACATAACTTTGACAAAAGAATCTTATTCTAGAACAACCCCTCTTCCAATCACGGACGGGGTACAGACTAGTCATATTCTCCCGCAGAAACCTACCCTATACCCAAAGTTTTCCTGCCGAAGCAGACCAGGACGCATGCCCCCTGAGGTCCAGTCATATCCCTCCGAATTACTCACGCTCATCAGGAGGACGGACCATGGGTTGAGACATTTCTTGCGTGAAGAGACCATTTAGGGATGGTATATGACTATTTGCGATGCGTGATCCAGGAAATGAAAGCTGGTCCATGAGCTTGACCATTCTTCCTTCGTGCGGAAAACACATTACTCTAGAGAGTGAGGAGACGATGGCTCCCATGCAATAAATATAGTCTCATCCAAGGAATAGGTTATAATCCAAGGGTCCTTGAACAACCATCACGTTCATTTGAACGGTCTTCCCTTTCAATGTTATGGGCACATTGGGGAGGATCCCTAAAGGTCGACTGGTTCCTTTATCGAAGCCTGTCAGATTTCTCATTTCAGGCAAAAGCGATGGTGAACCAAGCGCTTTCCAAGTAGTAGAGGAAAGGATACTCACAGAAGCCCCCTCATCTATGATGGTACCAGCCATGACCATTCTATATATTTGGATGATAATTCTGAATGGTATGTTTGCTGGTAAACGGGGTCTGCCTAGTTGATTCCAGTCGAAGGAGACAACTAGGTTGCTTGGAGGTGGGACCGAGTAAACGGCCGGGTACGGCTCTGACAAACTTCCTTCCTGTGATAAAGGAATGGGTAGGTTGCCCCCGTGTTTGTCGGAGTCTGTGTTGATGAAGAGAATTTGGATGGTGTCATCCTTGTTCTCTTCAGTGACTGTGTCATTCGAAGATAAATCCTCTGAAGGCAAGACTGGGTCAACTGCCGCCTCGACCTTTTGACTTTCGTCGAGTATGGATTCAGCTGGTTCATCTTCAATGACCGGCGCTTCAGCTGACCACTTGAGCGGGCCAGCTGGATTTTCAACTAACGAGGGACTCGGCAAGAGTTTTTTATATCCAGGAGGAAGTCGTAACGGTAAAACCGGACGATCATCCAAAACTCTTTTAGCTTCGTCTAAGAAGGGACAATGGTGGATGGCGTGATCGCCTTCGCACAGTTTACAAGGAGATCTAGCTCTCCCTTTTTGTCCTGGGACTTCACTTTCGCTAGTTGACGGTGTGCTTTCAACATGGCTATCAGAGGTTGACGCCACCGGATTATGCAAACGGGGAGACCAGTCCCTTAGTATCCGAGGGATGCAGAGACAATCTCTATGAAAGTGGTCTCCCTTGCAAATGACACATGGCGATTTAGGCCTGGTCAGTGCAGTGTGTGGATTTTCGTTAGACGACACTCGTTTGCCCCCAGTCGCTTTTGGCTCCTTCTTCTTCTTCTCTTTCTTCTTCTTTTCCTTCTTCTCCTTAGGAACTTGACTTTTGGCTTTGCCAGCCTCATCAAGCGAAGAGGAAGGAGGAGAGGAAGAATTAGAGGAAGTAGAAGGCTGGTGGGTAACTCTGGACTGGTCTAACTGCTGATTCGACCGTTCAGGAATAGTGGTGTTTTGAACGACATTGGTTGAGAAGAGCCAGACCGACAAGCCAATTGTTAGTCCTGGAAGCGACAATGTGGCCATATGGGGTGCACCAACATCTCCCCAAGAGGAGAAGGGACTAGGATTTCCACCAAGGGGAATTCCTTGGTTGGTAGGCTCCATTTTCTCAACCTAAAGATCAATGCAAGAAAAAGGGTATGGATATTCCGTTTAAAATAAATTTTAACGACGCTTGGACACAACTTGCTTTTTCAATTTTAAAGAGTCGAGAAAAAGAAAAAGATGACCCTAGTCTCCTTCGATTTTTAATGAGCCTGAAGTGACAAGTGTTCAGATGGACCTTTTCCGTTAAAGAGTCTGAAAAGGAACGAAAGGGACTGCTCTGGATTTCTAGGTAGAGGGTGTGCCAAACCAATCGCAAAACCGCAGAATACTTTTTAAGGTACGGGCGGTCAATCTTCCCGAATGCTGTGTTCAGTGCATTGCGATCAGTAGGGCAACCGACACGACTTCCTATGGATAAAGGTTTTATGCCTATAGGGGTCCCCTAATATATACTCGACGGTACGTGGGAGAACAATCCGTACTGGCGCTTATCGTCTCTCAGTAGGAATCACCCAACCATCAGTGAGGCCGATAGTCACCAGGTTTTACGACGCCGGAACACGTCTCTAGCCTAGACCTCTATGTTGTGCGTTAAGTTCTAATGTGTTGTTAAGTTCATTCAATTTATTTTAGGTTGATCTTTCTTAGAAGTTTGCCTTTTTGGATCACTACAAGATGTATATACAATTCCTAAATGCAGTCTAAAGATGATAAGCAAGCTTTTATCTCTTTTCAACAATGAAAATCCTAATTACAAGGGGAAAAGAAAGACACAATCTTTTCTCGAAGAGCATAGAGCACACTGTAGATGCACTTTTCCTAAATCAAACCATACAAACTATCAATATGCAAATGCACAAATGCATGTATTTGTTTTCACTTTCTTAATATTGATGCCTAAAAAGAAAGTTGTTGTACAAATTTGAATTCGATTTCAAGTGAAAACACAAACAAGTTTCTTTCTGAAATCAAAAAGATGATTACGACACTTTATGATTTTGAAGTAAACACTTGTTTCGACACTAGAAATTCACAAATTCAAACCAACAGACAAAAGTAAAAGCGCAATCAACTGTCAACAAAAAACAAATTTACTCCTAAGATCAGAACGACACCTATGACAGGTCTAGATCTAAGGGCGACAGTATGACTAGTTTACTTTTGTAATGGGAAACTGCAAATGATGTAACAAATACACAAAAACAAATACAGTTTCTTTTATACAACTGAGGCGGAATTAAGGCAGAGAAAAGGGGTTTTCAGATAGGTACACACACTGATAACAGGCTGCAAAAAACAGAGATAAAACTGAACACAAGGATGCAAAGAACCACAGCTACACAGGGCAAAGGCTGATCAGCGCACCTGTTGCACAGAGAAACTAAATTGCAGCGCAGGTAGCCCTCTCGGGACCTGCGTTGAAATGCAGAGTCTCTTCACAGAGCCTGCGCTGAAGCAGAAACGAGAATTGTCTCCAGGTTCTGGGTCACGGTTTGCAGTTTGATCTGAGGTTTTTGGCCGGATAAAAGCTATCAATAAGGTACAATTAGAAGGATGATTTAAAGGAGGACTAAGAGCTATCACAAAGGGAAGTTAGAGCATTTTTGGATCAGCTTGTTCAGATCATAAACAGGCCCAGTGAGTGGACTAGAGTGGCAGATCTCTACTTTGCATTTGTAAATGGCAAATGCAGTTTGATTCGCCACTCCTAAGTTTATGAGAAGAACAACAATAGAAACACAAATAAACTAACTAGATACGATCCCCAGTGGAGTTGCCAATTTGTTGTTGGGAAAAGTATCTATTCTGAACGCCCCTATCCCACTCTAAGGTGTGATAGTGCCTTAGTAACAAACAAGGAAAACTACTTGAGTATTCTTCTTTATGAAATGTAAATGAAGAGGAAGGATGTAACTAACCTGTGTCTTTCGCTAGTTTGTTGATCCAATCGCTCCTCTCTTCAATAGCTCCCAGCTCCCTGCTCCCTTACCGGCCCAGCTTCACTGAATTCCTGCAAGATCACAAGAGAGAGAAACTACACGAAGATATACATATACATTCATAAAAAGCTCAGGATCAGATTAAGCTAGACATGCAAATATAACAAAACATCATTGATACACAGCATGTAGGAGAAACTCAAATAATTTTATTGATATGATAAGAAAGTCCAAGAGGAGATACAACCAAGTGAGTCCCGATCCAGCATCTACCTCCCAGCAAAGGAATCCCTTCCTCTCCTCCAACAAAGCATAAATCACCCAATGTACTAATCTCAATCTCAAACCAACAGCAATTCTCTGCAAAGTACAAAATTCCAGCCTCTGGATCTCTGGGATGAGGGATCCATATATAGATGTAAGCAGAGAGGATGAGTCAGCTTATGTTTTGACTTGTGGCTTCTCTCTGTCAGTTCTTGCTTCCACTTGGAGACTGATAGCCTCTTACTCATCACTTGGTCGAATTCAGTGAGGCAAGTGTCATTGGAGAAGATTCTGGAAGCTTCCATGGTCTTTCCACCTCGTTGAATGACTCTGCCACTTGTCATTTCCCGCTCAACGCACCTGGGTAGTGCATTCAAGTGCGTTGCAATGCACCTAGCCAGTGTATTTGGGTGCTTTGCAACGCAGGCAACTAGTGGAGCTTTTGAATTGATCCTGATTTGACTAGTTCTGAGTGGTTTTTGGTGGAGAACTTCTGGGAGAAGCTGTCATTGGTTGACCTTGTTCCTTTAGGAGCTGTAACAACATCTTTAGGGAATTTGGATCCCTTGGATTAAGGACATTTCATGCTCAAATTTGTAAGGCACAAAAATGTCTATAACACCCCTTCATGAAGAAATCCAACCAATAACCCATATTCTTCACAGTGTACCAACTCATCTGCACAAAACTCAATGTGGCCCCAAAATTGGCAGTGACCTATAGGACCAATCAATCTACCTGTCAGAACACTACCCCAGTCACAACCATTGTTGTAAGCCCCATTTCAATTACCCCCGAACACCCAACCCCCAATACGCCCACGATTACCTACTCAACCAAATCCCAATCTAAACAATAGACCTACTCAATATTTACAAATTGTTGAAAGTTTAGATCATGAAATAAACCCCCTTGAATGCAATGAATTACAGCTGAGATCTGGATGTGTTATATTCCCAGAAGGTGACAAATCTAATCAAGAACATGAAGGTAATGAAACTCATATTGAGGAGCAGCCTGTAGTAGAACATATTCCTTCAACTGTAATCATTTATGAAATAGAACCAACGGACTAAGTGACCAAGCAACAAGGTTATGATAAAATTAAAATTTCTACTCCCCATTCCCCGAGAGACTTGCATTGATTAAACCAACCATTCATCCTAATTTTGATCTTGTAGGGGAATTAAGAAAAAATATGTATAAAAATATTTCTCCTCAAGGCTATACAAGATGTTCCAATTTATGCTAAAATGATTAAAGACTTGTGTGGAAAAATACCTATGAGGAAACCTAAAGATCCACCTACAGTCCACATCATAGGGACATTATACGACCTCATCTTAGGAAAACAAATACCTGTCAAGTATGATGACCCTAGTAATCCTGTAGTAACCATCCAAATTTAGGGTCGCAACTTCCCAAATACCTTGGTGGACTTAGGAGCAGCTATAAATATTTTAAATCTGGAAACCTGTGCTATTTTGGGTATCACAATTTGTAACCAGCTTCAAGATTATTGGAATTAGCCAACAGATCAATAGTCAAGCCAGAAGGTACTCTGGAAGACATTATCGTTTCTGTGGACTCCTAGGAATACCTAGTAGACTTTTTGGTTATAAGTCCAATGAATAGATTGGATGGGCACCCTCTGATATTAGGAAGGCCATGGTTGGAAACATCAGACACATATATAGGATGCCAGATAGGAAATATGACAATCACTAAAGGAAATTCCATCAAAAACCTTATCTTATATCTGCCTTCTAAACCCAGCTCAGCTATTGGAAACAATCAACAATGCCTGCACAAATACCATGAGGAAAATATGCGTTCTCCTCATACTTTAGATGAAGCCCTTGATCCGGATTTAAACAGGAACGCAACAAATTACAGAGATAACCATATACACAAAGATGCAGCGGAAATAATACTTCATTTCATTAATGGAAAATACTGAAATATGCTTACAACCAGAAATAGAAATAAACCAGCTAGGGCGATGGTAGCTTATCTCTGAGAAGAGATGTGATGGCTACATGCCTCTGAACTGTGTTACAATGAGGCTCGAAGGCCTATTTATTGTTTGAGAAACAATTGAAAAACCCTTAACATTCCAAAACCTAACCCTAGGAGATGAAACGCCAAACTGTGGGTCCCGTTTGGGGTAAATTGGTACATCAACTTCCCGGGGTCGTAACTTTGGCATATGATCTCCGTTTGACGCGTACAATAGCTCATTAGAAAGATCTATCCGAGCACTATCATTTTTGGAATAGACAACATCGGTCCATTCCATGGACCCATGTTGCCCCCGGATTCCCCAAAAAACGTCGTTTAGGGCCTCAAAACGGCTCCGGAAGTTCAGGACCCGAAAAACTGCTAAAAATAGTAAGTTGTGCTACACTTAAGGAAACTGAAAATGCTGAGAAATACAATGGTGGGGGTCCAGGTGGACTTGGCAGGTGGCCACCAATATCCACCTGGATCATTCCTCCCCCCTTAGGAGGCAATGGTCCCCATTGCGTTGAGCTCCTCCATGAGATGAGGAAACTTCTACTGAACTTGTTCCCTGGTGAGCCACTTGCCCTGCTGAAGGAGTTGGCCTGCTTTGACAACTCGATACAGTTGGATATTCTGTTGGCGAGTGTTCTTGATTTGTGTGTCCATGATTCAATCAGTTGCAGCTTGTTCCATGCAATCTGGATTTAATTCTGTGGGTTTGAGCTGTTCTGCAATGTCGGATGTGTCTAGCAATGGTGGAAAGTACGGTCGAAGGCGGTCCACATTGAACACTGGGTGTAGGCCAAGGAAGGGTGGAATGTTGAGCTCAAATGCATTGTCTCCCATAGCCTTAGTAATGGTGTAAGGACCATATCAGAGTGGTCTCAATTTCCGATAGGCTCCAGTAAGGCGTTCCTTTTGCAAATGCAACCAGACTTTGTCGCCCACCTGAAATTTGTGTGGCACCCGATGTTGATCATGTCGCTTCTTGTACTTGGCATTTGATTTCTCAAGAATGTCATGGACCTGCTGGCGAATATGTTGGATGCACTCAATGAAGCTGGTGGCCTTATCTGTTTCGGACTGGACATGAGCTGAATTCATGTGAGTAGCTGCAAGTGGCATGGCCACATCAATGGGGCATAGTGGCTGGAATCCCAAACCCACCTAAAAAGAGCTATGGCCAGTGGAGCTGTGAAGAGCTCGGTTGTAGCTGTGCTGAACATAGGGGAGGCTCTCGTCCCATGTGTGTGGATGCTTTGAGTTATACATGCGCAGAATGTGCACAATCATCCTATTGACAACCTCTGTCTGGCCATCAGTTTGAGGATGGAAGGCTGTGGACTTCGTGAGTTTGGTGTCCAGCATTGACCAGAGACTGGACCAAAATGTGCTGAGAAACCGACTGTCCCGATCTGAGATGATAGACTGTGGGATCCCAAAGTGCACCCACACTCGTTCAAAGAAGAGTTTAGCAGTGGCTTCTGCTGTGATATTCTTCTTGCAGGCCACCATAATGGCCATCTTTGAGAACCTGTCGACGACCACAAAAACACAGTCATTTCCATGCTTAGTGGAAGGAAGGCCTGACATGTAATCCATGGAGGTGGATTCCCAAGGTCGACTAGGGGTAGGCAACGGGGTATAGAGGCCTTGCTTCTTAATGGTCGTTTTGGCAATGGCACAGGCAGTACATGATCGGATGTACTTCCCAACATCCTGTTGAAGATTCGGCCAATAGAAATAATTTTGTAGTACTGCCACTGTTTTCTCGACCCCAAAATGCCTAGCAGCCTGACTGTAGTGTGCTTCTCAAATCATCTTGGCATGCTCGCTTGAAGGAACACAAAGGTGACCGAGGTGGCATAATAGGGCATCCTGGAGGTGAAAATCTGCAACATGTCGACCCTCCAAGAGTGTCTGGTATGTGTGGCCGAATTCTGGGTCGCTTTTGTAGAGAAGTGGCCAATCAGAAGTCTCGTGCCCACAAGAGTTGAGCACAATGGTTAGTGCCATGATCGGTGGTTGACTGAGGCAATATGCAACATTATTGGTGCTGCCCTTTTTATACTTGATATTCAAGTGAAACTGTTGCAGGTATGTAGACCGCTTCTGATGGCAATCATTCTGCAATTTCCCTTGGGTCTGTATGAACTGTAGGGGTCGGTGGTCTGTGTGGATGACCGTTTCCTTCCCCAAAATGTAATGCTTCCATTGTCGGCAGGCCTGTACAATGGAATACATCTCTTTATCATAAGTGGGGTACTTCCGGACTGTGTCTGAAAGCGTTTCACTGTGATATGCCACTGGATGTCCATGTTGAGTAAGGACTGCCTCAATAGCATAGTCAGAGGCATCTGTCTCGACCTCAAATGGTTGTTGTAAATCTGGTAACGCGAGCACTGGTGCTGTGCAGATGCGATCCTTCAACTCCCTGAATGCCTTATGTTGAGATTCAGACCAAAAGAATTTTGCTTTCGCCCCTCCCTTGGTGACCTGACTCAAGGGCCAAGAAATATGAGAAAACCCCAGCACAAACCTGCGGTAGAAGTTGGCAAGACCTAGAAAGTTGCGGAGCTCTGTTAGAGTGGTTGGAGAGGGCCAATCCTGAATGACTTGGACCTTGGCTGGATCGACATGCACCCCCTGTTCATCAATGATGTATCCCAGATACTGAACCTCAGTCATGCCAAAAGTGCATTTCTCCAAATTGGCACATAGCTTGTGTTGCCGCAGTGTTTGGAGAACCTGTCGGATGTGGTGGAGGTGCTCTTCCCAACTCTGGCTGAAGATCAGAATGTCATCCAAGTATACTACTACAAAGGAGTTGGTGAATGGCCGCAAGATGTCATCCATTAGCCTCATAAAGGTTGCAGGAGCATTCGTCAATCCGAAAGGCATGACCAACCATTCGAAGAGGCCCTCCTTGGATTTGAAGGCAGTCTTCCACACATCTGAGGGTTCGATTGGTACCTGGTGATATCCTGACTTCAGATCGATCTTGCTGAAATATTTCGCCCCCTTTAGTTGGTCTAGGAGGTCATCAATCCGCGGGATCGGGTACCTATTACGGACAGTGATCTTGTTCAGCGCCCGATAGTCAATACAGAGTCTCCACGTCCCATCCTTCTTTTGTACCAACACGATCGGGCTCCCACAGGGTGATGAACTCGGATGGATGTGACCTTTCTGCAGGAGCTCCTGAATCTGCCTCTTGATTTCATTGTTCTCCAGAACGGAGCGCCGATAAATTGGTCCATTGAGTAGAGGTGCAACTGGGGTCAGATCAATGGAGTGCTTGACTTGACAGTGCAGAGGAACCCCTGCCGGGGAGGTGAAGATGTCTTCGTACTCCTCCACAATCTTGTCCATCTGTAGCTGTCGTGCAGAGGGACCCCGTTTGGAGGCCGCGGCCACTGTCTTCTTCTTCCCTTGAGGGCGTATCATCAGGAAAACAAATTTCCTGGTTTTGGAAATGATCTTACTGCATTGTTTTGCAGTAATCAAAGAGATGGCGGCAGGTGGTGCTACCTCTGGTATCATGAACAACTTATTTCCCAATGTAATAATAACAACACGGGGCCTTGATTCATACACAGCATGTCGCTTCCACAAGTATGGTTGTCCTAGTAATACATCACAAACTTCAAGGGGAGCAATGTCACACAATACCTCATCCGTGAAGGGCTTGATGTTGTATGGAAGGCGACACTGCTGGCTCAAGCGAAGATCTCGCCCTTGGTGAAGCCACCCAATGGTGTATGGTTGTGGATGTGCTGTGGTCGGTAAGCCCAACCGCTTCACGACCTCTGCCGAAATGAGGTTCTTTTGACTCCCGCTATCAACAATGAATTGTATCGGGGAGCCCTTTACCCACATCTGGGAGTGGAAGAGACGCTCCTCCTCCTCTGGATCTTCGGGTTCATTTTTTTGGATCTTTGCGGTAGCAACAGTGGCGTTGGGATCCGCATCAATGATCTGCTTCCCTTTTTCATACCCCTTATCGGGTTCTGACTCAGAGTCGGAACATGCATCTGATTCTGAAACCTTTAGCTCAGCCACCAGTGACTGCTTGGCCCGACACTCACTTGTGTTGTGAGTGGAGCTCTTATGGAACTCGCACCATTTTCAAGTGTCCTTTCTCGGCTTCGCGGCGTTGTTCTTTGCTTGCAGCTTCGGCTGGTTGTCTTGGGCTGTCCCGCCTTGGCTCTGTCCTTTGTTCTGTGGTTTAGGGGCACCTTTCCCCTGCTTTGGATTCGCAGATCCAAAGTCTCGCTTCTTTTGTTTAAACTTCTGCTCGACCTTGACGGCATATCGGTATGTTGCGCCGAGCGAGGGGATGTTTAGGAATTGTATTTCTTCCTGGATGTACTTGTGCAGGCAGCCACGGTATTTGAGTATCAAATGTTGCTCCGAATCCTTGATACCCAACTTTGTGCGAAGGGTATGGAAAAGATTGGTGAACTCCGGCACGTTTTGGTCCCTTCCCTGCCGCAGCGTGGTCCATATTATGTATTCATCCTCATAGCTTCCGACAGGGTAGTACTGCTCCTTGATGGCATCCCGGAACGAATCCCAGGTGGGTGCGGTTGAAAATAGTGAGCCAGTACTTTCATCCTTTTGCTCGTAGTAGGTTTCCCACCAGTCCTTGACGTGGGGGGCTGCTTTGAGAAGAGAAAAAACAATCTTTTCCCGACTCGAAAATTCATGAATAGAAAAATAACCCTCTAGCAGATTTAACCATTTATCTACGGCATCGACGTCTATCTGACCCTCGAATATGGGGATTTCAAAATTAACTTGTACCTTAAAGGGTGTGGCGTTTCCAGAGGAGCTGCTGGAAGCCGATGCGCCGCTTCTGGGTAGCCGCTGAAGGATCTGGGCAAAGATGTCCATCATCGCATTCCGTTGTCGCTCGAGGGCTTCTTCGAGCAAGATTTTGATGGGATCTCCTGCCCCCTCGTCTTTCTTCTCGTCCGCCATGGGAGGCCGTCGGGATTTGCGAGGCTGGTCTTGCAAAGGTTCAACCAGTTCAAGCCCTAACTCCTTATATCCCGACCTTGTTGGGGACATGCAAAGAAAAACAGAGAAAAAGCAGACCGCTCTGATACCACTGATCTGGATTTAAATAGGAACGCAACAAATTACAGAGATAACCATATACACAAAGATGCAGCGGAAATAATACTTCATTTCATTAATGGAAAATACTGAAATATGCTTACAACCAGAAATAGAAATAAACCAGCTAGGGCAATGGTAGCTTATCTCTGAGAAGAGATGTGATGGCTACATGCCTCTGAACTGTGTTACAATGAGGCTCGAAGGCCTATTTATTGTTTGAGAAACAATGGAAAAACCCTTAACATTCCAAAACCTAACCCTAGGAGATGAAACGCCAAACTGTGGGCCCCGTTTGGGGTAAATTGGTACATCAACTTCCTGGGGTTGTAACTTTGGCATATGATCTCCGTTTGACGCGTACAATAGCTCATTAGAAAGATCTATCCGAGCACTATCATTGTTGGAACGGGCAAGATCGGTCCATTCCATGGACCCACGTTGCCCCCAGATTCCCCAAAAAACGTCGTTTAGGGCCTCAAAACGGCTCCGGAAGTTCAGGACCCGAAAAACTGCTAAAAATAGTAAGTTGTGCTACAATTAAGGAAACTGAAAATGCTGAGAAAGACAATGGTGGGGGTCTAGGTGGACTTGGCAGGTGGCCACCAATATCCACCTGGATCAGCCCTTGATTTAAAAGTTAGACTGAAGATGATATAATTAATGGCGTCATTAACAAACCTTCTAATGTGGGGAATCCAACATGTCAAATGTTGAAAGCAATACTTGATAATGAAGCCCAGGAAGATCCGCTATAAATTCCAAATAATGATCATATACCTACAATTTTTGTCGATAATGGCATTCCAATTGAAATTGAACCTAATAAAACCCTCAATGTTAATGCCAATCTAGATGATCAATAACAACAAAAAATAATCCAAATTCTTCGGAAATATAAACAGGCTTTTGTCCGGGAATATTCTAATATGTAGGGAATTGACCCACAATTATGTAGTCATCATATTTACATAGAAAAAGATACCCATGCTATTCAACAACCCTAGAGAATATTAAATCCACATCTCAGGGATGTAGTAAAATAGGAATTACAAAAACTCCTGGATGTCAATTTTATATATCCTATTTCGGACAGCCAGTGGGTTTCTCCATTAGTGGATAATTTGTGTATACCACGGGGAACTAAACAAGGCTACTCAAAAAGACCATTTTCCCCTTCCATTTGTAGACCAAGTCCTTGACACTCTTGCTCAGAAGAAATTATTCTCCTTCCTAGATGGTTTTAGTGATTATAACCAAATTCAGATCGCTCCCGAAGATCAAGACAAGACCACATTTACCTGCCCATGGGGAACATTTTCATATAAGGTTTTACCATTTGGGTTGTGTAATGCTCCAACAACTTTCGAGAGGGTGATTTTGAGTATATTTTCTGATTTGATTAATGAAGGAGTTGAGATGCATATGGATGACTTTACTCCATATGGTGATGAATTTTATAAGACCTTAAATAATTTGGAAAAAGTACTTGAAAGGTGCATTGCTACTAGATTATGCCTTAGACATGAAAAATTCCATATGATGATGACTCAAGGTGTAGTTCTGGGACATTACATTTATGTTGCATGTATTCATGTAGATCCAACAAAGATTGAGGTAATTATTATGTTACCTACTCCTTGTACACCAGCCAAGGTACACAGTTTCCTTGGCTACGCTGGGTAGTACCACAGATTTATAACACATTTTTCAAATATATCTGCAGCATTATATGTTTTAACATGAAGCGTTGAATTTGAATGGACTGAAAAATGTGACGTAACTTTTGCAGAACTTAAAACATTGGTCTCAGCAACCCCTATTTTAAGAGGACCAAACTTGAATTTTCCTTTCCATATTTCATTAGATGCATTGGACATAGAAATAGGAGTTTTCCTCAGGTAGGAAGAAGACAAGAAACCTTACGCCATCTACTATATCAACAAAAATATTACACCAACAGAAATATTCTATTAATAAATTTCGTAATTACATAACAAGATATCCAGTTTTCCTGTACACTAACCATTCTTCTATTAGATGCTTAGCTAAAAAACCTATTACTAATGGCTGAATAACTCAATGGTTGTTTTTGTTACAGGAGTTCTATATTGCTATAAAGGATCATCCAAGAAAAGAAAATCTCGTTGCAGATTTCTTGCCCAGAGTACCTAAAATAATTGATCCGTCACCAGTGGATGATTAATTCCCAAATGATCACCTATTTTTCATAACACTTAAGCCACCCTGGTATGCTGATGTGGACAACTACCTAGCAGCAGGGAAAGTGCCAGCGCATTTGTCACACAGGGATAGGAAATTTATCGTTCACTGCATTGCATGATTTTCCTAGATAGATAGATATCTCTTCCACACATGATCTGACTTTAAAATTCACAGATGCATCAAAAAGGATGAAATTTATGACATTCTCAAGGCCTGTCATGATGAATCCTATGTTGAGCACTTTGTTGATCACATAAATGGACACAAAGTACTCCATATGGGCTATAATTGGCCCACAATATTTAAAGATGCCAAAAAGTATGTCCAGAGTTGTGATAGCTGCAATAGAATGGGTCATCCCATTCAAGCTGGTGAGATGCCTATATAGCCGCAACTTGTAATAGAGCCCTTTGAAAGATGGGCATTGGATTTCGTAGGCCCCTTCAATCCACCATTGAATCAAAAGCCACAGAAGAAGTAGTCATTAGTTTCTTATTTGAACTTTTCACGTGATACAGACTACCGAGAGAAATAATAAGAGATGGGGGTCACAATTCACTGCTCATAAGATCTTTTCCACCCTACAGAACAACCATATTAGGCACAGAGTTACTTCTCCTTACCATCCTCAAGCAAACAGATAGGTAGAAAGTACCAACAAGGTTGTGGAGGGAATTCTGACCAAAACCGTATCTGTGAACCATCAAAACTGGGCAACTAAACTCCCGCAGACCTTATCGGCTTATCAGACAACATGGCATAACATCATTGACCATTCACCATACCACCTTGTCTTTGGTAAGGATCCCATATTTCCTATCGAATTCAAGATAAAGACTCTCAAAACTGCGAAAGAAGTTGAACTGGACTTCACAGAGGCACAAAAACATCGCTTACAACAACTTAATGAGTTGGACGAAGTATGTATAATAGCCTTTCAATGTACAAAGATTATTCAAAAGAAAAGGGCCAAGTGGCATGGATGCCTCGTTAAAAAGAAGACATTTTCGAAAGGTGATTGGACGTTGCTGTACGACTCTGGATTTCAATATTTTCTAGGAAAACTTTAGACAAGATGGTTAGGAACATATGAAATCACTGAAGTCTATGACAATGGTACATTGAACTTAAACACTATTGATGGTTCCGATGTCTCTTTTCTCGCTAACAGACATCGATTACTCTTGTATCGTCATCCGCTCACAAGAGAGTCTTTTTGCCATCAGATAAGTAATGATTCCAATTTCCAGATTGTAGCTAACTGGGGAGGTAACCCAACAACTATGTAATCTACTTGAGTTTTTGAAAAATATTTTCATGTTGTACATAATTTATATATTTTTGTGAAATTTACGGCCTTAAAAATAAAATAAAAAAATAAAAATAAAAATAAATATATATACATGGGTTTTTTAACAATAATAAACTATGGAAAAAAAGGGGTTGCTAATTTTATAACAACTTGTTGTTCCTTTTTTTCACAGTTGTTGTTGTCTTTGGTTGCAATCATTGTTCCATAATTGTTGTTTCCTTTGATCACATCTATTTTCCACTTTTATAACAACTTTCTATTACTTTTTGTCATAGTTGTTGTTCCCTTTCATCGCAGTCGTTGTTCTGTCAAATTTTTTTTCTTTGGTCACAACTGTTGTCCCCTTTTATAACAACTTGCTATTCCTTTTTGTCACAGTTGTTGTTCCCTTTGGTCACATCCATTGTTCCATCATTGTTGTTCCCTTGGTCACAACTGTTGTCCCCTTTTATAACAACTTGGTGTTCATTTTTCTCACAGTTGTTGTTCCCTTTAGCTGTAGTTATTGTTTCGTCACTGTTGTTTCCTTTGGTCACAGTTGTTGTTCCATTTTATAACATATTGTTGTTCCTTTTTATCACAATTATTGTTTACATTGGTCACAATCATTGTTTCCTTTTATAATAGTCTTTGTTCCATTTGATCAAAGTTGTTGTTTCCTTTTGTCATAGCCACTGTTCCCTTTTATAACAGCTATTGTTCCCTTTGGAAATAGTTGTTGTTACTTTATTTACAATTGTTATTCCTTTATTTAAAACTTCAGTTCCTTTATTTACAACCATTGTTTCATTATGATTTCCACTTCCTTGATTCTTTTTGTGATTTCAAAGAAAATTTTTCCTATATCATGGTGACAAACATTATTCCATCCCAATCATTACCTTACGAGAATATTTTATTTGATTTCACAAACTCTATCAATTTTTTTTTAGCAATCCTAATATTGAAAGTAACAAATTGTTCATGATACATCACCTTGATTTCCACCAAGGGAGTTTTTTTTTGTTTTTTCCCATATAGCCTCATGACCTCCTTAACAAGTAAAGTTGTGGGAGGCAAATAACAACTTCAAGTGAAAATTGTTACAATACTTTTTATGCCATCCCTAACTCTGAAGGAGTTGATGATCCACCCCATTCACTGATCTTTAATTATTACCAAAAAAATAAAGCCTATAAAACAAAGAGAAAATATTTTCTTCAAAAGAATAAGAGGTCTCATCACGAGCCGACCTACCATGATCATAGGACTTAATAAAGAGACATTTCCATTATAGTCACCAAGCCATGGTAATTTCCTTTGATATTTTAATTAAAGTACAAGAGGTCTCATCACTTGCCGACTTGTTCGCTTTGTTAAGATCTAGTGAATGCAATTGTTATTAACTGATTACCATGCAAGAAAAATGGTCTTTTGAGAATTTTTTAGAAAAATAGAGTCATGAACTTTTAGAAGAATGGGATACTAGCATATCAAGGGCTTAATAGGAAACCCTGTCAAGGCTATGGACACCTTCTAGCAAAAGAGGCTATGCCTGTGGTATTGAAGTATATTTGAAATCACCATATAAATATCTTGCCATTTTGACTTCCCTTTTTACTAAATAAAGGAGGAATCACTAAACTATTATGGAAATATGTCATAACACTAAGGCAGTAATTTAAGCTTGTATGAACAACTATCTATCCTTATATATGAGGAATGAAATTTTAAAATATTTTGTTAAATCTATTTTTAATTTACTTTCTTCTTAATGGTAATCACGTGGTGTGAATTACGTTTACCCATGATTAAAGTCTTTTCCATGCTTTGAACTCTGAACAGGTCCTGTTTCCTCAACATATCTTGATATTTAATACACTTTATCACTAAGTCATGTGACCTCCTCTGATTTGATCATTTCCCATTATGGTAATTAATGTATTGACATGCCATCAATTCTCCATATCACTGAAGGTTGCTATCAACCTTTATTTTTATTGTGGGGGGTGAAAAATCACATGTATGACAAGATATCTGCACATTTGACAAGAATGCTCAATCATTGCAGTAATTCTGTCTACATGTGTTGTATTTAAGTAATTCATGAATGTTGCTATTTTTCTTGCATTTGCTGACTAAAAATCAGTTGTATGCACCTTCAGATTTCTCTTTGAGAGATAGTAAAAATGGGTGGCCGATCGATTCGTAGCGAACCAACCCAATTACAAATCTCTAAACAAGCACGAAGAATTCTAGAGCAGGTGGGACGGATCGAGTATTTTTCCCAGTTACAAGGATTCGATAATTCATCCGCTTTGGAATTTTTACAAAACTTGAAAAATGGAATAACTATAGTAAAGGGAAGTCAAGTACCAGTTAATGAGGTAGTCTTGTCATAAGTTATAGGCCTCCCCATGGAAATTGAAAAATGGATTGATAAACATATCGAGTTGCATAGCCCAGCATTGTGAACAATCGGTGGAGGAAAATGTATCTCAGAAGTCTCCTGATGTTCAGGAAACTTAGCAAGAAATTTCACCTCAAATACATGAGGAATAAATAGCTCAAGTACTTGAGAGGATGGGAACATTTTTCAATCTTGAAAATATTGACGAAGATGTGGACTCTTCAAAAATTCCACCCGAACGAACCTCGATGCTCGACTTTCTTGTTTCCCCTTCTAATTCAAATGCTACTATTATGTTGCAATCTTCAGAAGACCCCGGGGGCACTTCTCCCCAAGAACATTCAGGAGAGTCTATTACAACTATTATGGAACTCAGTTCCCCTTCTGAAGGAAAATTTTTACGATCCCCTGAGCATCAAAAGACTAGTAATGAACTTACTGGCATGCTTCAATCTGATGAGGGCCCTATAAAACCTATAATCATTTCCATAGAAAAAAAATCTATAAACGATGAGCCAAAAAATATATAATCGATAGACCCGAGACTATTGCTACTATCCCTTATACTTCAATTTTCTAGAATGAAAAACTTGCTGGAAATAGAAGAAGAAAAATTAGCCATGAAATGGAGCTGCTTAAGAAAGAAAATCATAAACTACAGAGGAAATTAAGGCAGCTCATAAGCTAGTTACGGAACAACAAGGGAAAATATAAAAGAAGGCAAGAAACTCGAAGGTCTGAAGCAAAAATTGAGATTTTTTTTGCCTCTATAGAAACCTAGACAGAGGAAACCCTTACCGTTGTTATAGGAACACAAACTAACTTAGGTATCAATGTGATGACCATCAAGACGGCTATTCAAACAGAATTGTTGGTTTCCATTGACAGGACTACTCAGACAGAGCCTGTACCTCCTTATAGCTCCTTGATCATGGATGCTACCGTTTAGGTGTTAAATAAAATATTGGAAGATTTCCACCAATGAGGTTAAAAACAAGGAACCTTTTGACTACAAAATTTTTCAAGGAGCAACAAGAAGAATGCAAGAATATGCTCACTTTGTCTTGGAAGAAGGTCCTAAGTGGATTGAATGCAGGTATAAATGTTCCATAATCTGGCACGCTCCAGATGAATACAAACCTGAGTATGAACTCTTAGAGGCATATACATCTATAATATTCAGGGAAATCAAAAATGGGAATGGATTTAGGCACTATGGAAAACAACCTTAACCAACCTACTCTTTAACACTCCTACATGTCAATCATCTCTTTGCATGAGGACATGAAAAAAGGTAAGCTAGGGAGTGATGTTGGGCCTTGGAATTGGTATGATTCTTCCCTTTGTTTCTTTAGTTAATAATTAGTTTTTCAAGTTCTTTAAGTTCATATTGTAATAATTTGGAAGCTAGAAGTTCTGGAAAGAAGCCAATGAGATCTTGATATTCTACCTTGTTAATGAGTAAATTTGAATACTAAAGACATCATTAATTAACAATTTGGGTTAATCTATGCACAAGAAATATTAGATGGATGATTGTTTTTCACTAAATTGCTGAAGAGAAACCAAGTCGTGGAGGAACCGTTGGGATAATTGTGATGTGTTGATCAAGGTTTTGTGCCTATGTGCATGGGACAGTCGAAGAAATGATACAATCTTTTATTCCGGAAATATGATGGAGATTTTATATTTACTTTTCCATCATTAGAGTTACGTTGTAATATATAAATTCAATTAAACTCCTCTAAAACATATTATTAGTATTATTCTCATTGATTGTAAAAGGTGGCTAGAAAGAAAATTGTCTTAAGGTTTTTACAGACCTTTTTATAATTCGCTGTTGATATCAATGAAATCTTAGATGGTTCAGTTTTAATCTACCATATTGAATTTCCTCCAATATGGTTAAATTATTGACATGGGCCCAGTCCTGGAATGATCATTGTCTTCTTTATATTGTTATTTCTTGTTACTTTTACCTTTGAATGATTTAATGTTTCTTGTGTGAATTTCCATAATTACTATTCAGTCGTGTGAATTCTCAAATTTACCATTCAGTTGTGTGCATTTCTAGATTTACTTCTTAATTGTGTGAATTTTGATTTTCCACATTATACTTTCAATATTTAAAAGCAATTATGGCAATTAGTGATTACAAAGAATTTCCTTTAAAGCATTATACTTCATTCTATCCTTGCACTAACTCTGCCGACAACCTTGCAATAAGAAGACAAAATATCAGGTTGATAATTTAATGTAGAAATGATTAAGTTGACTATTTAAGAACTATTTAGTACCCAACACTTGAGCTTTGGCATATTGGGTTGAAAGAACAGCTTCTAGGAAATGCTAAATGGTAAACCTGAGAGAAGGAAGAGGGAAAATTTCTTTACCTCATTTAGTAGAATGTTTTGGGGACTGAAATCCTCCCAAAATTCAGAGATGTGATACATATTGGATCATTATATTGTTTTTCATCCATATCAATTCTTAGAGAATGGAAAAGGTGGGGGAATCATCTCATAGGACCATTTTTACTAGCAGGACCCAATTTAGTAAATTGGGGTCTAAAACCTTCTAGGATCATCATGACACATCAAATGACATTTTTTGGGGGTATAAATTTGCTGCTTTAGTGTACAATATTTTCCTATACAATACACAAATATCTTTCAAATGGTGTAATATTTGCCTTAATCACAGTCTGTATGCAAACGTTATGCCACTTGGAAGTTGACCTTCCTGTTATGACAATAATTTGATAAGATTCCATGTTAGCCCCATTACTCATGGAAAAGGGGATAGCCATATGATCATGATGAAGAGGAATATTGAAGAGTCAATTTTGTAACTCCAGTTAAGAGTTGACCGATTCAAATCTAACTGTTGGGTACCAAATTTGCATAATTTTTCCCTCCATTTTCACTCTCTCTCTCTCTCACTCCTTCGTATCAATAATATTCACTAATCGCTCTAAATTCACAAGGTAAACCCCCTTCAATTGTCTTCTTGGAATGTTTAATTAATGAAGTAATAGTCATGGGGATTTTACCTACGTGAGTTACCAATTTTGTCATTTCCGCAGATCTGGTGGTCAAAGGTCGCATGTGCAAATCACAAAAGCATCTCCGATTTTACAACACCATTTTGGCAACGATGTAACAACATAATAGATTCCAGACCTTCCTTGTTCTCTCTCTCGACAACTAGTTTGGATGTTTCAACAATTGTATATTTGTAGACATTAGCTACAAGATTCAGAGAATGGTTTTCTCTGAGTAATTGTATAACAAGGCTTTCAAGACTATGAATTGGGTTAGCTGTGCAAGAGACTAAGATTGTAACAGACGACCATTTAATTAATTGAATGAAAGATATTTCAATGTTCTCTCTATAAGTTGTGAATACATCGCAACCCTGATCAAAGAGTTGGGCCCACTCTTCTGATCAGGTGTTGCATCATTTCTATGTGTTGTTATTTTATTTATGTTGGTTTATTTCGATTAGTGCTACAATACTTTATTTCAATTTTTGTGAATGCCTTTATAATTTTGTGATTCATTCTTGTTTACTGTCACAGTGGTTCTTTAATTAACTCAGTTATTAAATCTAGGGTTGGTGATTGGGTTGTGTCATTGTTACCTACATATACTTTGCGTGTTACCTTGAAATAATATACGTACCTAGATTGATAAATTAAATGTGGAAAAGCGTTGAATAATTACTCACACTCAGACACCAACATTTTGGCGCCGTTTTCAGGGAGGCTAACAAGGTGCAAGAACACAATCCACATTAATATACGGATAAATCTCTCATATTAGGGAGGGAATTTGCTACCCTGCTCTAAGTCCTGAGCATAATGTTTTGTTTTATTTTCTTTTCGATTGATTTCTTTTTTCCTGATTTTTTTTTAGAACTCAATCTCTCGTTCTGGGGAGGGAATTGTTACCCTGCTCCAGATCCTGAGCCCTAGCTATTTTTCTTTGGTTTTTCTTTCTCTTTTTCTCTTTTATTTTTATATAGGGGCCACTCTCTCGTCCTGGGGAAGGAAAGAATTTTGTCACCCTGCTCCAGGTCCTGAGCTTTAGTTTTTTTTTGTTGGTTCATTGTTTTCGAATCATCCTCGCGTCTTGGGGAGGGAAATATTTTTTCGCCCTGCTCTAGGTCTTGAGCCATGAAATTTTTAAGGTTTTCTTTCCAATAAATGCATGAAAAAGGGTTCAAATAAAAGGGTCAGAGGAGGACCCCAAAGGCAAGGAAGGAAGGATTTGGGGAGGAATACCTATACCCAGGAGATTATCGCAAAATATACATCAAAAGCCTCTTCGCAAGCTACTAGGGTGAAAGTTCACACAAAATATGAAGGGCATTCTGTGGAACAACCTATACAGCCTCCAGGGGTGGAAGTATCGCTTTCAACAGCTACAAGAGAAGCAAGAAGCAATGCATCAGAGGAATCAGAAACACCTCCTCTGGTATCAGACAGGGAGGAAGTGGCCAACAGAGGGTCAGAAGAAGAAATCCAACGAAGGACTAGAGAAGACCTTAGAGGATTCTCTTCACCTCGCGATGAGGGGAGTGTTGTTAAACTTCCACAACTATCAGTTATTACACAAAAAGGACCTGTTGAAGTTCCAAGTGAGTATTGGAAGGTATTTATGGCACCCGCAACATATTCAATTGAATTCCCAATTGGGGATATCATGGGTGATGCACCAATGAATCCTATTCCACTGACTGCACTGCCAAAAATCCATGGGCTTTCCATGGAATATCCAGAAACTTTCCTATTTGAATTTGATATCATTTGTAGAGGATATTACTATGTCAATGATGCTCAAAAGATGAAAATTTTTCCTGCTACATTAAAAGGGACATCGTTGCAATGGTTTATGGGTCTAGGAGGAAAATGCATCTCTACCTGGGATGACATGAAGAAGGCCTTCTTGGAAAAATATCAGGATTACTGTAAATCCCGAGACATTAAGGAAGAAATTTTTAAATTCATGCAGAAGGAGGACGAAAATATGGAGGACTGTGTGGAGCATTTTAAGTACACTCTCCAGAGGTCTGGCCACAGTGACCTGGATAAGAGTATCCTGAAATTTATTTTTCTCCAGGCCTTAATGGAAGAATATTTGGAGTTGTTAAACATCGTAGGTAAAGGGGATATATCTAAATAATATTTTGACACCATCTGTGAACTCTGTATTCAATGTTCAAGGGGAGCTGCAAGGAATAAACAGTGAATCCGAACTTTCAAAGGGTCAAGCAGAGGAATCACAAAAACAGAAATTGGGAACCTGCTGGATAATTTGAAAAATGATATCCTAAGTACATTGTCCTCCCAAATGGACACATCACAGACAAAGAAGAAACAGATGGAGTTGGAAAGAACTATGGCTATTTTCTGCCCTCGGTATAGAAAGAATCATACATTGAAGGAGTGTCCACTAGACTCTATAGAGACATGTGTTATTTGTGAACATAGTCACTCCACTGGAGCATGTACATCTCTTCTAGCACTAAAGGAAATATTTCAAGGGATGGATGAAGAACCAGATCAACTATGCTTTGTGGGTTCTAATAAACCATGGCAGCTATGATCATTAGGCTTAAATCCAAGTACGTCTCACGATCCTTTTCAATATTATAATATGAATCCCCAGGCAGTTCCTTTTTGGCCTCAATATTCTCAATAGCCACCTTGGCAACGATGGTGTCCTCAACCTAACTCAAGTTCTTCATGGTCTCAAAGTTGTCGTAGCCCTGTTCCCCCTGCTGATCAATTTCCTCAACCTACACAATAGCAATAGTTACAGCTGCCCTCTAACATTTCCTCCAATAGTCCTCCTCTCTAGCCTCATCTTCCCATTCAGCCAAACCCAAATCCAAAAAATAAGGGCACTCACCAAGCAGACACCCTCAACCTTCCTTCGTATAGCATTTCTACCGCAGGGTTTAATGAGATAAATTTGCGATCTGGCTGAGTAGTAAATGCTCCTACATTGCCCATTATTGTTGAACATCTTAACGATGAGAATCCAAAATCTAAAGCAGTCAGGGACGAGACAATCCAACCATCTGTGGAAAATTATCATTCTCATTTGACTATTACTCAGGCCTATCAAACTAATTCTCCTTATCCAGAATGATTAGACCTGATTTAATGAGTCCCACAACCAAAATTTGATCTTTAAGGAGAATTGCAGAATCTGTTTGTAAAAACCCCCCTGCTTCAGGCCATGAAAGTTGTACATATTTACGCTAAAACTATGAGAGAATATTATTCTAAGAGCCCTGGGAAGAAAAAAAAGATCCACTTAAAATTTATGTTATGGGGAGATTATCTGACATTATGATGGGAAAAGTTATGCCTATAAAATATGAGGATCCTAGGAACCCTATTCTAACAGTCCAGATTAGTGGGGTAGATATTCCAAATGTACAGGTAATTTGGGTGCTGTAATTAATGTAATTACTTCTAAAACCATGCTTACACTAGGACTGTGTGATCTTAAGCCTACCCCTATAGTCTTAGAGCTAGCTTGCACATCTATAATTAGGTTGATAGGGAAATTGGAAGACATAACAATCTCAGTGGATTCTTGGCGCTATCTCGTTGATCTCTTAGTCTTGCATATGCAGTCCCCAGCTAGTGGTCATCCCCTTATTTTAGGATGGCCTTGGCTTGCAACCATTGATTCCTGTATTGGGTGTCAATCAGGAAATATGATAATTTATAATGGGGAAAATTCGAAAAATATTATTCTCTATCCCCCTGCGGAACCAAGTTCACAGAAAAATCCAAACATAACTCTTTATCTTTGGATGGGATGAAAACTGAATATCAGGAACTCCAGCCAGTGCTTACCATGGGGCAAGCCCTTTGCTTTAAGAATAAGATAGAGGATGATACTATCAACACTTTTATCAGCAACCCTCATGTTGTTCCAGATCCAACTCATCAGGTTTTGGAATCTATCATGAGTTGAGAAACACAAGAAACTATCGGATCAGAAACTGGAAATGAAGATATTCCCATAATAGCATTTTATGATAATATACTGGTGGAGATCGAGCCAAGGAAGACACTGAATATCAATCCAACTCTTTCACCAGCCTAGAGTGAACAGCTGTTGAAGATCCTTCAGGAACAGAAAGAAGCTTTCTCTTGGGATTATATGAAAGGTATCCCTGCCGATTTGTGTACTCATCATATTTATATTAAAGAAGACTGTTAAGCCGTGAGACAACCTCCAAGAAGGATGAACCCTGCCTTGAAGAAAATTGTCAAAGAGGAGCTCCAAAAGTTATTGGATGCAGGGTTTATTTACCCAATCTCAGACAGTCAGTGGGTATCCCCATTGGTCATCGTTCCTAAAAATAACGGTAAATGGCAGATTTGTGTAGAATACAGGGAGTTGAATAAAGAAACCTTGAAAGATCATTTCCCTCTACCATTTATCGACCAAGTCCTTGATACCCTGGTTGGAAAGAAGATTTTCTCTTTCCTATATGGGTTTAGCTGGTATAACCAAATCCAAATTTCTCCTGAGGATTAGGACAAAACCACCTTTACATGCCCTTGGGGAACATTCACTTACCAAGTCCTTCTGTTTGGTCTCTGTAATGTGCCTGCTACCTTTCAAAGGGAAATATTGGGAATTTTTTCTAACTTACTCAATGATAGCGTTGAAATTTATAAGGATGAATTCACACCATATGGAGGGTCATTTGAATAATGATTGGAAAACTTGCAGAAGGTTCTCAAGAGGTGTAAACAAATGCATGTTTCTCTGAGTACAACAAAATGTCATATGATGAGAGAAGAGGGAGTAGTGTTGTCACATTTTCTTTTAGCTGCTGCAATACAAGTTGATCCTGCCAAGGTAAAGGTAATTATGCATTTTCCTGTACCTAAGGCACTAACTCAGGTACATAGTTTCATTGGTTGTGCTAGTTACTATAGGCGTTTTATAGAAATTTTTTCCAAGATAGCATTCCCACTTTTTCAGTTGTTAACTAAAGATGCGAAATTTTTATGGACAGATGATTGTGGAGTAGATTTTGAGAAAATCAAAGAACTGATCTGCCAAGCTCCAACCTTATGTGGTCCCAACTGGGAACTTCCATTTCATATCCACACAGTTGCCTCTCAAACAGCTATAGGGGCAGTGTTGGGATAGCAAGAAGATAAGAAGCCGTATTCAGTCTATTATGTCAGCAAGAATCTAACATCTGCTGATCTAAACTATATGGTGACGTAGAAGGAGTTCTTGGATATTATCTATGTTGTTAATAAATTTTGACATTATATTATTGGATATCCTACTTTTGTACACCTTGATCACACAACAATCAGGTAGTTGATGAATAAACCTGTAACTCCTGGGCGTATAACAAGGTGGTTGCTATTACTTCAATAATTTGACATCACCATTATAGATAAACTAGGAAAAGATAATGTAGTTGTTGATTTTCTGTTTAGATTAAGTGTTGATAATGAAGGAGAACTTGTAGAAGATAGCTTTCTGGATGAACATTTGTTTGCAATTTCTACTAATACCCCTTGGTATGCAGACATTGCTAACTATTTGGCTACAGGAAAAGTACCGCATCATTTTTATACAGGGAAAAACGAAGGATTATTCATCACAGTGTCCATTACTCATGGATAACAGGATATATCTTTTATACAAGGGGTGATCTTGTGTGGCAAAAAGTGAGATCTATGATATTTTTAGAGCTTCTCATGATGGCCCTTGTGGGGGCATTTTGCAGATAAACGAACTAGCCACAAGGTGTTGCAGATTGTTGAGTGATAAATGTGTCTTTTTAACTCCTAATTATCTTCACATTAATTTTCAACCCAAGGACGATTTTTTATTTCAAGAGTGTACTCAGTCTGAGGCAATCACTTGCTCAAGAGTAATGCTTTGCAGTATAGTGCTTAAAATGCAAAAGTAAATGAATGTTGGAAACAAAATCTAATCAGAATAGCAAGAAACTGAAATGTTCTATAACTAAATCATTTACTCAAACAATCATTAGTCAAGGACTCAGTGATGATAACTCTCTCCCCTATAAACTGATGCAAATGAAAATCAATCATAGGCAAGATCTCCAATATGAGAACTTAGACAGCGGTAGTTAGTGTCCTTTACAGTTGTTGATATTTCAATCCACACTAAAGAAAATAACTAGAAATGGCAATTCAATTGGAAACGCTCATTAAAACACACTTGCTACAATATCAATCAAAAGGTGAAATCAAATCCTTGCATGAAAGAGATAACAACAAAGCCTATTTGAACAACAACACTGAATTAATGGAAATGAACAACAAAGCTAAATTAATGGAAATGAATAGAAATCTGAAATATAATGGAATAGTAAAGCTAATTAAGTGGAAACACACAATGATTGTAAATTAAACTGAATCAAAAATCTTATCCTAGCAGAATTAACATTAACCACAGGTATAATAGGAATGGAAATCACAGTTATAATTGAACGGTAATTAAGTGAACAACAATTGCAATTGTAAGTGAACTTTACTTAAATGAACAAAAATCGCAACTGTAAATGAACATCAGAATCTGAATTAGACAACACAATATTATTTCAGAATGAACAACATGCCATTTTAAGTTATGAATAATAATCTTGCTATCAACGCAATCCAATCATGATTTTGATATAACAGGGCGATTCAGTGAAATGTTCAGAAACAGAAGATTACTAAATAAAACGAATTAAAGAAATGAAAAGGAAATAAAACCATCACACGGAACTATAAAATAATGATACAAGAAATAAGTGGATCCACCAGTGCTAGCCCTTTAGCCGCTAGTGAAGCACCACCGGATTACTTCAGGAGATGTGAAGGAACTGCAACTGTTTTATATGTTAATCATTGCATAAACATTACAGTAGTTTTGTTCTCTGCTTCAACAATGAGAGTCGACAATAGCAGTTAAAATTTCTCAATATTAATTCTCCCATTCCTCCTATCTTCTCCTATCTATCTCTAATCTATCTAATTCTCTCTCTAATCATCCATCATGAATCCTCTTCCTCCTCTCTGATCTCTGTTCTCATTTAAATACACAGAAAGCAGAGAGAAGTTACAACATATATGATTACAAAATTATTTCTATTACAAAATTGGATTGTTCTTAACAAATTGATAAACAAGATCCTATCTGGAATATCTCTTCATCAATTGTTCAACAGGAACAGGTCGAATTTTCCATTGCAGCTGAGGTATTTTGGAAAACGGCCACAATAACGAATCTCAGAAAAAACATCTTCAGAGAACCTTTTGTTTCTCCTAGTACAGACCAAATTTGGGAAAATGGCTTGTTATGAAACTAATTTGGTCCATTCTGGACAAAACCCATGTTTCGGATTTTCCATATTCTTCTCCATTTTCCCAAAACATCCAATGAAAAATTGTCACTTCTTATTCTAGCGAATTTCTGAGTTGGCACATTTAATGATTAGCTGGAGATCAAAGCTTCAATCTGGAAAATATCTTGGAGGCTAAAATGGTGAACAAATTTATTAATAAACCATCATTGGTAAAAACATGCATAAAAATCAATTTATTTAAAAATAAAGGAGAAGAAATAATATTTATCCATAAGAGCATAAATCATTATAAGATGGAATTATATGATAAACCATGATAAATGACATGATAAAGAAGAGTAGAAATGGGTGGAATAGGCATTCAAAAGTGATAATAATAATGACATATTAACGACCCAACATACCCCCAAATTGAATATATTGCATGTCCTCATGCAACAAAAAACTAAATATATTGCATGTCCTCATGCAACCCAAAGACTCTGTGTTAACCAAGCAATAAAGAATTGTTCATCCCAGCTCATGAAATGGATAGAACAAATGAATTCTTCCTCAATTAATGAATATTCAATTTTAGCAATCTTGATGAAGGCGTAACAATTTTTACATTGACGTTCAAGTTATGTGTATATGAAGTTGCAGCAAAATATGATATAAGTAACAACAAACTTCATTAACCATTTTCTCAAAAACTACAAACCAGATTTTGTTGAAATTTTGCAAGTAGATTTCTACTATATTAATGCTTCTATGATCCAAAAATCAGATCGTTTTGATGCACGGATCATGAGATATAAACAAAATGGTTGTAGGTGATAGTGCATGATTTCTGAAATTTTATGAACTAATTTAACTTGAAATTATCTGGGTTTGTGTATTTTAATGATACGTCTGTGTTTTCCAGAGATCACAAGAATTGAGTTCATAGTTTTAAAAATATGTGGAAATCAATTTCTGCACTATATAAAAATGAAATTGTATGCCTTAAATGAGAAAGAAAATAGAAAACATCCATCATGCATAGCAATTCCTCCCCCAAACTGAAGAATTAGCCTATCCTCATGCAATGCTAGAAAAAAAATTGAGGCGGTTGCTACAATCTGTTGAATTCTATGTTTGGTGTAAAACAACATGGAATAAGGGAGGTGTTGAGAATGAATAAGAATAGCAATGGATGATAAAGAATATTAATGACATGGTCATAAGAAAGAAATGAATAAAAGCAACACTCCACCAAACTGAAAGATGATATGCCGCTGAAAAATAGAAAGTGGTAAAGATGTAGAATGAAGGATGATAAATAATGCTCAAAATTGATTTTCATGAAATTTTCCTAAATTCGTAATAAATAAAAAAACCTCAAGTTCTACCTCAAAAAAGAAAAATGTGGAATGACATATATGGACTGGCATTTGTTAAAGATTATGTAAGCAGTGTTGGTGTTGAAAGTGATGCAAAAGGTGGAATGCAGGCAAGCACATCATGTATAAACAATTGTTCATGTTCGCGAGTTGCTTGAGCCTCTTCTGTTACTTGCAGTAGTGTGGTCATGCTGCGAATAAAGTCTCCCCCCCCCCATACTTGTTGCTCTCTTGTAAAAAAATCACTATTTTGCATACTATGTTCTTGAATCCATAGTGTTAGTTTTGAATAACAACAGATAAGATGCATGCAAAAATTTCAATTAGAAAAACTTTTGTATACATGCAATACTAATATTTTGTCAAATCAACAAATTACGACAGAGTGAAGTAATTATATCACATGCTATCTCATAATGCATACATTCCCCCCACCAATTGGAAAAGGGATTCCATGACCATAAAGCATATGAAAGGTGTTGTGCTGACTGCAAGGCAAAGGAATGAACAATACGACAGCGAATGAAGCAGAGTACACATATCAATGATAGAACAACAAGAGGTATGGTTATAATGAGAGCAAAGTGTGTAAACATAGTTATGAATAAGAGATAGGACGCTTTGGATTGATGATAAGTTATGCAAAAAAGAAAAGGACAACAATATGCCAAAAAGATGCTTTGCTAACGGTATTCTAGCTGAAAATGATGCGATTGATTTAGAAACAATTTCTCATGCGTAAAGGTTCAAAACAGGGAAGAAAATTAAGGAAATAACTTCTCCGATAAAAAGAGAAAATAAGAAAAAGGGTATTATAGTAATAATTGACTATAAGATATAACTTTAGTACCATAAGCAAAGCCTTTACTGCCAGCAGGCGTCCATAGCCTCGGTAGGGTTTCTTTTTAACCCGTATGAGCTAGGATCCTCAATTTAGAAATGGAAAGTTCCAGTGTTGTTCTACAGAACAAATCAGTGTGCTGGGGTGGTAACCAAATAACCACACTACCATTCACTGGGATGTAGCAAAAGTGATCAGGCCGGCTCATGATGAGACCTCCTGTTCCAAGGATAATTTGGTTATCCAATGGATCATAACCCTGGTGTGGTGGCCATAATGAGAATTTCACTTCACTACAGCCTTATAAACATGGTAGGCTGACTCGTAATGATACCCCCTATCCTCTATCTGCAAACAAAATTTTGTTGTTATTACACATTTTTATGATAAAAAGAGGGAGGCTCAGTACTCCTTAAGAGTAGGATGGTGGAAGAAGTTGAACATGTCAATAGAAAAAAAAAAATATCCATAATCTCATTTATTATAGATAGAGAAGATTATAACCAGGAAGGGATGAACCAACATGGCATTAAGATAATCAATCAGTATCATGTACAACAGAAAACAATGTAGTAAAGTAGTATATAAATAATTGCGTCCCTTTTGAAAATAATCTATCATCAAGGAGCTGTAATGTTAAAGATCATAACGTGAATGTTATTAACTCGCTTCAATAGAATCCATAATTCTTGTCCTCATAAAAGTAGTGTACTTCATGCCATGAAAGGGAATCAGTAAAATGTGGTTGAGATGAACTAGGAATAATCCCACAAGAGGAAAGAAGGGCTGTTCTCGAAAATACTTCCAAAGTGTTGCTATCTTGAAGGAACAACAAAAACACTCGAAAAAGTTTTGTTCTGTGTAGGGAACAATAAAGGAAATGCACGCCAACAGCAAAAATACACACGCAAAAAAGTGTTGTTCACTGTAGAGAACAACAAAAAAATACACCCAAAAAAAGTGTTGTTCCTTAAAAGGAACAACAAAAAAATGCATGTGAAAAAGTGTTGTTCCTTAAAAGGAACAACAGAAAATACACCCAAAAAAGTGATGTTTCTTTGAAAGGAACAGCAAAAATGCGAAAATGATGTTCCTCTGAAAGGAACAGCAAAAGTGCGAAAATGTTGTTTCTTCGAAAAGGAACAGAAAAAATGCGGAAGTGTTGTTCCTTCGGAAAGGAACAACAAAAATGCGAAAGTGTTGTTCCTTCAGAAAGGAACAACAAAAATGAAAAAGTGTTGTTCCTTCAGAAAGGAATAACAAAAATGTGAAAGTGTTGTTTCTTCAGAAATGAACAATAAAAATGCACAATCATAAAATGTAGGCACGCAAAAAATGAATTAGTTGTTCACTGCATTGATGTTGAGGATGGGTTACAATTTGAAGGAAGCAACACTTGAAACACAAAAATATAAGAGAAATCAGAAAAGAAACAACATTTTATTTAAAAACAGTATGTAAATAAATAAATTAAGTTACAACAACTATGATGTTATTTCTTAAGGCAAGGAAAAAATGATCTCTTTGAAAAATGTTTTGGTAGCAGTGACATGACATGAGTTTCAAATGGAAATCAATTCTTTATTTCTTCTGTTATGAATCCGTTGGGTAATGAATTGGATGAAATTCCCTTGTTTCATTAAAATTTCATTCAAGAATCACTCATCCATAAATTGACCTTCTTTACTCTCCTAGGACCTGCAAAAAACGAGTGTCTACCTGTAATAAAACATTAAATCATGGAGAAAGAGAGATTTTCAGGCTCCCATAATCCAAGAATTATGAAAAAATAACAAGTAGTCACCCTGTAAAACAAATCCACGGAGAAAATAACAAAGTAAAATTTTTTTGTCACCTGCGGGAGAGCAGTGGTCGACCATACTAACCAGCAGTGTTTTAATCACAACTTCTTTGTTTCTCATCCAAATTGAGTGATTCCAAATCCATATGAGAGATAATTGAAAGGTATATCTCCAATAGAAATAGGTTTTAAAAATTCAATGATATGATATGTCAATTTTACTTAGAACAACCTACATAACAAAGTCATTTTCAATTACCCCACTTAAAACAACAGTGGATATTTTAAGCATAGATTCTTTGTTTGATGTTGGATTCGAATGATTCAAATTGGAAATGAAATTAGATTCATTTATTTATCTCCAATAGAAATATATTTGAAGAAAATAATAATTGATAAGTCAAATACTCTAAGGAACAGTCGGAAAGACAAAGTTTTAAGAGTGCTGATTTACGATAGACAGTCAGTATTTTGGTCATAACTTTCTCATACGATATATAAAATGAGTAATTAAAATTTCCTTTTAAACTAGATACATATGGTAATATACCATAGAAACATTTTTTCAAAATATGGTCATTTAGGCCTTCAAAAACGGACTGTCCCAACTCTGTTCCTGAGCTTCCTATTAGACACCTTGTCAATATTTTGGTTCTAACTTTTTTGTTTCAAATCCAAATTGAGTGATTCAAATTGAGTTGGAAAGTAGATATCAATGTTTACTTAGGATAGAAACATGTTTTAAAAATATTCCCTTTGGGTCCCTCAAAACATGATTGTCCCGACTGTGTTTACAGAAATTTCATCAAGCCCACAAGCCAAAAATATGATATTCAAGCATTTTTTCCAAATTGGTGATAAAAATGAATATGAGTGTTTTTAGAACTATTATTTCCATTATAATTCATCTACATACACAAATGAATTAAAAAATTTATCATCGATGTTGATTTCTACAGCGTGTTGCAACCAAAACAACTACTTTTACATAAAAACAAAATGTATTTATTTATGTCCTTAATTTTTTTATTTTTTTTACACTAACCTACTCTGATTTAAAAAATGAATATGATTACATATAAGAGTACTTCCAGTGGAACCATTTTCGAAATAAGGCTTCAATTATGCACATACCCAAATTTGAAAAATGCATGTTAATGAATATTAGGGCATGAGAAGCCAACTTCCCTTGAAAAGACAGTATCAAAAATTGTTGAAGTATGGAATGATGCTGCAAACAAATGATGGAGTGAAACCAATATTTAGTATATCCTTTAATTTCTTGATTTCCCATATCCAGCATATCATGAAGTTCTTGAGCTTTTAAAACGGCTTGCTGATGCAAACTAGAAGAAACCTCATTTTCTTCCATAACTTCTACAATTTTTGAATTTGAAACATTCTGAATCTCATTGTAAGTTTTCTCCAATGGTGCATGTGAGATAGAATGGGTGGAAAGGGTGGGTAAATTTTGCAGTTCAACACTGTAAGCATGTTGTACTGGTTTATTATGGTGAGGGTGTGGAATGAGTTGAGCAAGAAATTGTGTACGGAGTTGATCATTTTGATGATGTAGTTGATTGGGTTGAGTGGATGATTTTGATAGGAAAGAAAGATTTTGTGGAAGAGTTGATGAAGAAAATGGAGAATGTGTTTGTGCTACAAGATGAGGAAGAGTAATCATGCAATCATAAGGTGAACAATGCCAAACTTATAGACAAGATTAGTGGTGGTTATATTGAGATTGACATGGCTGCCCTAATGCATTAGTATTCCATAATCGATTATGCAAGTAAGAGAATGGAGAGGAAGTGTTTTGAACCATACCTGTAGGCCATGATTTCCATGGTTTTGACCTTGTTGCAGCTTCCTCATCTCTTTGATATGCTACTTCCATCCTAGATAAGGAAGAACAACTATCTATGGGATGCTCCTTTCGGTCATGAGGGCAAAACACTTCATAATTTTTTTTATTTTTCTAAACGTACAAAGCATCCAATTTTGAACTTAGAGAGCTAATAAAATCAACTTTAAAATTTTCAAATAAAACATTGATTTCAGCTCTTATGTCTCCTGTTCTTGTACCAGATTTAGAAAAGAAAGAACAAACGTCTCTAGAATTCTTACCAGCCTTGGAGATTCCTCGAGTACCTTATGCACAATTCACAAACATCATCATATGACAACTGAAAAACATCACCTTTTCCTATCATATTTAAGAATTTTAAAAATTCATCTTTGATTCCTTTAAGTAGGAGTGTTTTTAAGATCTCTTTTTTCAAATGCTTATGCTTTGATTTTTGAAGGTTGTAATGAAATCGTTCTACATAGTCCTCCAAGCTTTCATCTTCCCCTTGTATCATATCGAAAATATCTTCATTGGATTTGCAGTAGTCTTGGTACTTCATCAAGAATATGTTCTTCATGTCCTCCCATGTTTGGATGTAGTTCCCACCTAGGCTCATGAACCATCAGAGAGTTGTTCCTTTTAGAGTAAGAGAAAACACTTTCAACCTTTGATTGTTAGTACAATAATCATATCCTCTACAAAGTATTTTGAATTCAAATAAGAATGTATCTAGATCTTCATTTGTCAAACCATGAAAATTTGGTAGAGAAGATGGGGGAATTATGTGCATTTGTGTCACTCCTCCTAGATCTTTGATAGGAAATTCAAAAGTTGCAATGTGAGTCGTTTCTTACCATAATAGAAGATGTTCTTCATGTGTTTCTTTGAGGTTCCTCCTTCAAATGTTCTTTTCAATTGGTTAGTGAAATGGGTGGTGCTTACATCACCACTTAAGTGAAATCATGAGATTTGTTTTTCAAAATTTTTATTTTTTTCTTAGTCATTCACACAGAAATTCAAACATTTATTTCTACCCTAAGTTCTTTAACAATCTTGTTGGAAAGCGGGCGGGGGAGCAGGGCTTTTACATGCTTCGTAAGCAGGTTCTTACCTTCTGTTTTAATACTCAATTCTTTCCTAATAGGCACCCATCAGATGCACACTACTCTTTAGAACTGGCTACACTCTCCCCGGAAACGGCGCCAAAATGTTGAGTGATAAAAGGTGGCTTTTTAACTCCTAATTATCTTGACATTAATTTTCAACCCAAGGACGATTTTTTATTTCAAGAGTGAACTCAGTTTGAGGCAGTCACTTGCTCAAGAGTAATGTTTTGCAATATAGTGCTCAAAATGAAAAAGTAAATGAATGTTGGAAACAAAATCTAATCGAAACAGCAAGAAACTGAAATGTTCTGTAACAAAATCATTTACTCAAACAATCATCAGTCGAGGACTCAGTAATGATAACTCTCTCCACTCTAAACTGATGCAAATGAAAATCAATCATAGGCAAGATCTCCAATCTGAGAACTTAGGTAGTGGTAGTCAGTGTTCTTTACAGTTGTTGATCTTTCAATCCACACTAAAGCAAATAATTGGAATTGGCAATTCAATTGGAAATGCTCACTAAAACATACT
Organism: Pinus tabuliformis; assembly: GCA_031772625.1. Taxonomy (NCBI): domain Eukaryota; kingdom Viridiplantae; phylum Streptophyta; class Pinopsida; order Pinales; family Pinaceae; genus Pinus; species Pinus tabuliformis. Next base: position 117,464,638 of record CM062819.1, read on the forward strand.
TGTTGCAATATCAGTTAAAAGGTGAAATCAAATCCTTGCATGAAAGAGATAACAGCAAAGCCTATTTGAACAACAACACTAAATTAATGGAAATGAACAACAAAGCTAAATTAATGGAAATGAATAGCAATCTGAAATATAACGGAACAGTAATGCTAATTAAGTGGAAACACAGCGATTGTAAATTAAATTGAATTAGAAATCTTATCCTGACAGAATGAACATTAACCACAGGTATAATAGGAATGGCAATCACAGTTATAATTGAACGGTAATTAAGTGAACAACAATCACAGTTGTAAGTGAACTGTAGTTAAATGAACAACAATCGCAACTGTAAATGAACAGCAGAATCTGAATTAGACAGTGCAATATTATTTTAGAATGAACAACATGACATTTTAAGTTATGAATAATAATCTTGCTATCAACGCAATCCAATCACGATTTTGATATAACAGGGTGATTCAGTGAAATGTTCAGAAACAGAAGATTACTGAATAAAACAAATTAAATAAATGAAAAGGAAATCAAACCATCACACAGAACTGTAAAATAATGATAGAAGAAGCAAGTGGATCCACCAGGGCCGGGCCCTTAGCCGCTAGTGAAGCACCACCAGATTACATCAGGAGATGCGAAGGAACTGCAACTGTTTTATACGTTAATCATTGCATAAACATTACAGTGGTTTCGTTCTTTGCTTCAACAATGAGAGTCGACAATAACAGTTGCAATTTATCAATAGTAATTCTCCCATTCCTCCTATCCTATCCTGTCTATCACTAATCTATCTAATTCTCTCTCTAATCATCCATCATGAATCCTCTTCTTCCTCTCTGATCTCTGTTCTCATTTAAATACACAGAGAGCGGAGAGAAGTTACAACATATGTGATTACAAAATGATTTCTATTACAATATTGGATTGTTCTCAACAAATTGATAAAACAAGTTCCTATCTGTAATATCTCTTCATCAGTCATTCAACAGGAACAGGTCGAATTTGGCATTGCAGCTGAGATATTTTGGAAAACGGCCACAATAGTGAATCTGAGAAAAACTTCTTCAAAGAACCTTCCGTTTCTCTTAGTAAAGGCCAAATTTGGGAAAATGACTTATCATGAAACTAATTTGGTCCATTTTGGACAAAACCCATGTTTCAGATTTCTCAAATTCTTCTCCATTTGCCCAAAACGTCCAATGCAAAATTGTCACTTCTTATTCTAACGAAGTTCTGAGTTGGCACATTAATGATGAGCTGGAGATCAAATCTTCAATATTAAAAATATCTTGGAGGCTAAAATGGTGAACAAATTTATTAATAAACCATCATTGGTAAAAACATGCATAATAATCAATTTATTTAAAAATAAAGGAGAAGAAATAATATTTCTCCATAAAAGCATAAATCATTATAAGATGGAATTATATGATAAACCATGAAAAATTACATGATAAAGAAGAGTAGAAATGGGTGGAATAGGCGTTCAAAAGTGATAATAATAATGACATATTAACAGCCCAACACAGATGGGATATTATTAGACCTCTATATTCAGCGATGCACGAAACTATGTTCGAAGATGTGATAGCTACCAACGGATGGGTCAGTCTGGTCGCTCAGATGAAATGCCATTACAGCCACAAGTTTCCCTTGAGCCTTTTGAAAGATGGGCTATTTATTTTTCGGTCCATTAAACCCACCTTCACATAAAAAAGTCCACATTTTAGTTTACACAAATGATGTAACGAAGTGGGTAGAATCCAACGTTGTAGCTAAAGCAACAGAGCAGGTTGTCTTGGACTTTTTATTTGAAGAAATTTTTGCTAGATATGGTGCTCCTAGTGTTATGAAACCAACTCACAAAAAGATAGAAAATATAGATAAACGCCTTCAAAATAAGCCTCTTCAAGGGGGAAACCTCCTTTAGATTACACAAATGAACAATTATTGGATGATACAAATGACAAGAATTCCTTTCTATATATAGGAGTCTAAGGGGTCATAATATAATCAGAGCCAACATAAGAATAATAATGTAAGGGCACAATAATAACAATAGTGGGCTTCTATGCAGCACAATAATAACAATATGGGGACTACATGAGCACAAAAATATAATACGGGAGTTGTACTAATAAAAATAAGGGGTTACACTAGTAGTATAGGGACCTAACATGCCCCTCTCCTTCAAAAAGTGTTGTCCTCAACACTTGAGTAGTTCTTGATGCTTCTGTATAAAATTATTGTCATCCCATGTGGAATATTCAACATGTAAGTTCTTCCACTTTATGAGATACTTTGAAATTGATCGATTCATTGCTGTCGAGTTCTTGTTTCTGTAACTGCTCTAGGTTCCAATATGATTTTTCCTTCCTCGTCAAGTTATGGCACTATTGTTTGAACTGGGATCTTCTGCAACTTTTGAATGAGTGGCCACACTTCTTTGTCCTTCTTCCATTAATCCCTTGCTTTGTTTCTCCAATTTGGTTGGATAATAGAAATAGCACAAAACAATTCTTCCACATCCTCATTCTTTCTTGAGAGTGCATCTGCAATAACATTTCGATTCTCATTTTTGTAGATGATTTCAGAGTCATAACCTAACATATTTGTGACCCATTTTTTATGTTCTTCTAAATATAATCTTTGTTTTAAAAAGTATTTAAGACTATCATGATCCATTTTTACCTTGAAGTGTCTTCCCATTAAGTAAGGTCGCCATTTCTTAAGTGCATGTAGTATTGCCAACATTTCCTTCTCATAAATAGCTTGCTTGAGATGTAGCTGTAAAAATACCCAATCGCCTACATCGAAACTTCTTTCACTGCAACGTTGATCTACCTGTTGTTTTATTCGATTTTGCACCAAAGTGGTGTTATCCTTTAAAAGTTGGAGAACTTGTTGTTGATGCTCGATGTGATTTTTCACTGCTTGAATCTTTTTCTTCATGATATGTCCTTCTATCTTGAGAGTTTGAGGAGTGGTAATTTCTTCCAACACATTACAACATATGGTCGAATTCATTTCTTAATGCTCGATGTGATCTTTCACTTCTTGAACATTTTTCTTATTGATATGTCCTTCTATCTTGATAGTTTAAGGAGTGGTAATTCTGGCCAATGCATTATAAGATATGGTCGAATTCATTTCTTCTTTCTCGATGTGATCTTTCACTTCTTGAACCTTTTTCTTCTTGATATGTCCTTCTATCTTGAGAGTTTGAGTGGTAATTCTTGCCAATTCTTTACAAGATATGGTCGAATTCATTTCTTCCTTCCCTGGGGTTGGTTCCTAGTGTAAATCCTCTTCTTTTGATGTTTCCTGATCCTTTTCTTCCTCCTCTTCATAATCTATGTAAAATAATTTCTTCTCAACACACTTATGATCTTTAGTGTATTTTCTATCACAATTGTAACAAAGCCCTTTTTCTCTTCGTTCTTCTAATTTTTGTGGTGTAAACCTTGTAGGTTGTGGAAGGCTAAAAGAAAAAACACTTCCATAATTATAGTCGTGAGTTTTGGGATTCCTTGTTTCCATAATTTCGCTTTCAATTTTTCTTGCCAACTTGAATGCCTCCCCAATGAATCAGGTTCCCAAAGAGGAACCTCATGTTGAATGTTATCTTTTAAAGTCCCTATGAAGACATCAATCCATCTGGAATATTATTTAACCTTATATTCAATTTTTCAACACTTTTGCTTGAGATTTATCAATTGGCTAAAGAAGGTGTTTCTTTTTGTATCCTCATAATGTGTTATCATTTCCTCCATTAAGACTGACCACGTGACAAGTGGTTTACGAGAATAAAGCTCTTCATACCACAAAAATTGATTCAGTTCTAAATATAAAGATGAAATACGTACCTTTTGTAGCAGTTGCACCTCATGTAGATCAAAATATTTCTCCATCTGTAGTATCCAATTTAACGGATCCTTGCCCTCAAACTTCCTCATATCGCCTTTTCTTGATTTTAGGGGCTCGATCTTGAAACGACTATAAATTTGTAATTTCAGATCTACAAGTTCTGAAATTTCATCCTACAGTATCCCTTTAAGTCCTCTTTCTAACCCCGCAAGTCCGATGAAGAATGGATTCTGCAAGGAAGAATTATGTCAAATATCCCATGATGACCTGATTATAGACTAGTTCAGTAGAGTGAACTTGTATGAAGTGTCGTGTGTCACAATTTCAACCTTTGGACCTGAAAACGATACATAGAAAAATACAGGTTGTGATCTTTTTGTAACTTCTTATGAAATTGCAATTTGATGCTCAAAGTGAAAGTTATGAGGATATTCCCAAGGTCACCTATTTGGGATGCAATTTGGTAGCCTACAAAAACCTTAACTGTCTTGGACTATATCTCCAAAAATATAAGAAAACAAGATTTGAAATTAGGGCTTGAGCTTCACCAAGTTTTTGGCTCAAATGGGTTTTAATTTTAGAGTCTAAAACTGTGTAGAAAAACAATTATGGTGAAAATTCCAGGATGACCTGTTTGAGATGGAATTCTGGAGCTTGCAAAAACCATAACTTTCTCAAACCATATCTCCGAAACTATAGAGGGACAAGATCGGAAATTCAAACCCGAGGTGCAGCGAGACTTTGAATCAAATGGGATACGTGTTTAGTGTCTGAAATGTCACAGAAAAAATGTTATAGCGAAAATGCCACGATGACCTGTTCGGAGCAACGAAACCCTAGAATCCAAAGTTCTGACACCAAATGCTATGAAACCATCTCACAAAAAGATAGAAAAGATAGATAAACGCCTTCAAAATAATCCTCTTCAAGGGGGAAACCTCCTTTACATTACACAAATGAACAATTCTTGGATGATACAAATGACAAGACCTTTCTATATATAGGAGTCTAAGGGGTCATAATATAATCAGAGACAACATAACAATAATAATGTAAGGGCACAATAATAACAATAGTGCGCTTCTATGGGGCACAATAATAACAATATGGGGACTACATGGGCACAACAATATAATAAAGGGGCTTTACTAATAACAATAAGGGGTTACACTAGTAGTATAGGGACCTAACACCTAGAGAGATAGTTTCAAATTGAGGAGCGCAATTCACATCACACATGATAGAAAAGATTATGGAAAAATATGGGATCAAGCATAGGATAACAACCCCATATCATCCTCAGGTGAACAATGAAGTGGAGAGAACAAACAAAGTATTGGAAAACATCCTCACTAAGACTGTGGAAAATCATCATCGGGATTGGGCTATAAAACTCCATGATGCTCTTTGGGCATACAGAAAAAACATCGCAGAACACAACAGGATTTTCTCCATTTTAACACTTCTATGGAAAATCCCCATTGTTCTCAGTGGAATTTGAAATCAATACACTTAGAATAGCTCTGGAAGTAGGATTAGACGTCTCAGAAGCCCAGAAACACTAGCTGGAACAACTAAATGGGCTTGATGAAATCCATTTAATGGTTGTCTAGAGGACTGCTGCCATACAACAACAGAGAGAAAAATGGAATGATACATTTATTAAAAATAAGGTGTTTCATAGAGGCAATTGGGCATTACTGTATGATTCCCATTTTAAGGATTTTAAAGGAAAGCTTCACTCGCAATGGTTGGGACCGTATGAGGTTGAAGCGGTATTTGACAATGGGACTGTCAGATTAGTCGCAATCAATGATTCCCATGTTTCTTTTATTTTAAATGGACATCGACTTAGACTCTACCACTGCCCAGCCTCCAGAGAAGCCTTCATCAAACATCTCTCTGAAAAATTAGGATTGAAGGTTGTTGTTGTAGAAAATGCCTCCTCTGCACCCTTGAATTATATATATAGATATAGATATAGATATAGATATATATAATGTTGTTACTACTCACTTGTTTGTCTTTTTGTAGGAGCTACTGTTGAGACACAATGTTGTGGAGCTGAAAAATTTCCATAGTGATTGGAGCACTCACTCTACCAATACTGATACTCTTGAAAATTTTCTAATTATCAGATGTTGTTACTCTTGGGGTGCTCTTACTCTGCAAATACTCATACTCATGAAAATTTTCTAAGTATCAAATGTTGTTACTCCTAGGGTGTTGTTACTCTGTCGACGTTGTTACCGTCGAAAATTTTCTAAGTGTTGGATGTTGTTACTCCGCTGATGTTGTTACTCCAAAAAATTTTCCAAGTGCTAAATGTTGTTACTCTCGAAAAATTTTCTAAGTGTCAGATGTTATTGCTCCTCGGATGCTACTACTCCTTGGATGTTGTTACTCTGCCGATGTTGTTACTCCCAAAAAATTATAAAGTGTCATATGTTGTTACACATTGGATGCTGTTACTCCACCGATGTTGTTACTCTCGAAAATTTTCGAAGTGTTGGATTTTGTTACTCACGAAAATTTTCTAAGTGTCAAATGTTGTTACTCCTCCGATGCTGCTACTCCTTGGATGTTGTACTCCGTCGATGTTGTTACTCCCGAAATTTTTCTAAGTATTAGATGCTACTACTCTTTGGATGCTGCTACTCTGACGTTACTCTGCCAACTGTCACTACCCTCAGGTAGTTCAACAGGTACGTCTCCCTTGAATTTTATGGATTTAATTAATTATTCCAAGGGCAAGACATTGACATGTTGTGGACAGATATTTATAAGTTGTGGGGGTGTGCCGTCATAATTGAATGATGACGTAGTTAAACCACACTAATGATTAATCCAATACCATCATTAAACCTTGTGCCAACGGTATGCTCCATGATCTTCACCATTATTTCACATAATCATTAACATGTGTTGGGATTTGAAACAGGTACTAATCATTCCTTTTTAATTTAATGTGGAATAATTACCATTTCATCCATCGTACTTACCATAATTCACCATGATTTTCTTCGTTTCTCAAGAAATAGCCTACCATATTTACTGTCATTCCATTTCATTCATTTTTTTTACCATGTTGTTACTGTAAGAATTTGTTGTTGTCACTCCTAATGGTCTACTGCGTTCGAAGTGTTATTACAGTTTCTATAGGATGGGTAGACTGCCTGTGAATCATGAACCCAAGGATACAACCTTCATCCACAGCAAGGCATATGTACGGTGGATTTTTGTAGATGCAATATGGGACATTTACTTCAATAGATTTCAGGGGTTCAATGAAGGAATCACGGTAGAATTCACGCTGAATTTGGATGAGAATTTCTCTCGAGTCAGAGTATTATAAATTCCCATAATAGAATAGGCCATTGCAGAAGTCAGTGGGTTAACACAGCAGGGACATAATTGGTTCTCATGGAAGGCTCCTCTGCCAGAGTTTTCAGAACTATTTTTGCAGGCTGGAGAAAGTGTTGTCCAAAAGGAAAGGGTGTATGACCGTAAATCCTTGCTGTATCCATGGAATGAGGTAGCAAGATTTTTCATGAAATACATAAATTGCGAAGGGAAGTTTAGTACCTTGCTCAAGTACCATTTAAAAATCCTAGCTCATCTTCGATTCTTGCAGGAACAGGTTCATTCTTTCAACATGCCTTTCTTTTTGATGAAAAATATTAACTTATGGTGCAATCCACTCGGCGCTCACACCAATTGCTGGTGGTCCTTACAAATGATGGAGTAGTTCAACTGTTGGTCATGCATGCATTGACCCAACTCCAAGTTCCCTAGGCACAATTCCTTGTAATGTCAGAAGAGGAAGTAGAAACTGTTATAACTGTAGGGAAAGAAGAAGGATGAGAAGAATTGGAAGGAGAACTAGCATCTCCTGCTGGTACAACAGGAGAAGAAGAAGAGCCCGAAGAGTTGGAAGGAGAACTAGCATCTCCTGTTGGTACAACAGGAGAAGAAGAAGAGCCCAAGGAATTCGAAGAGGAACCAACATCTCCTATTGGTATAGCAGGAGAAGAAGAAGAACTGGAGGAATTGGGGAAAGAAAAAGAAGAGCAAGAAGAAATGGAAGTACATGAAATAATTGGTGATACAGTCGAGGTTGCCACACAAGAACCAACCCCGCCTGTGGAACCTATTGATGAAGAAATGGAGGCAATGGATGGAGTTGATACTGTCTTACAGGAATCGACTTTCATTAATGAAGTACAAGGAGAAGAAGTACCGGTCAAGGAGCTGGTGAGTGATGTTGTTACATAAGAACCAACATCACTCACCCAAACAAATGTGGATGTTGAAATGAGTAGGGGTGTCACACAAGAACCACCACCAACTCAGTGAAGGTAGGAAAATGTGGAAGGGGCAAACCCTGAGGTTAACGTTGCTCCACAAGAACCAGTGTCGACCGTAGGACAAGAAGCAATGCATGAAGGAGGCTCGGCCTAATTAAGAGATGAAGGCTATGGAGAAAAAGAACTAGAGGTAGCAGACAAGACCGATATAAACCAACTGGAGAACATCCCCCACTCTCCCTTTTAGGCCGCAATGCCAAGAGGAGCGAGAAGGATTCATTCCCCTCGATGTTTAATGGAAGAGATTGTTGTTCCTCCCATATTGAAGTTCGTTGACTCAAAGGAGGGTGCAACCATTGTTGACTCATCACTTGCAGACTCCCACCAAGGGCTTCCTGAAGATCAGGATGAAAAATAAAATTTTACAGAAGGATTGGAGCAGAGGGCGACTAACGAAGGCACTATCCAAGTGACATATGTTCATGAACTGAGAAGAGGTGAAGAAGAGAGTGCTCCCGAGGACAGAAAAACAAGTAAGGTAGACCTGGTAAAGGAGTTGGTTGATGCCTTTAACGATAATCCATTGCATTTTGAACCAGGCGCAGGGCTGGAAAATGAATATATTATCAAACAGGAGTGGATAGAATAGTGTGAGAATAGAAGACCACCTCTTAAAGAAAGGTATCAAATTTAGTTTGGAGAAACCATTTAACTAAAGATGGAAGTTCGGAAGCTGCGAAATAAGGTATCTCGGCTAAAGAAGAAAACAAGGAGGTATAAATGGGAGGCTATAAATCCCAAGGTTGAGGTCTCCTTAGCAGTTGTACAGGCAGAAGATGTTCCCACAACTTCTACTGCCACGCAGACTGGTCCTATTAAACAATTGTTCGAGGCTTGAGAATTCTTCCTAGCTGCTGAAATTAAAAAATGGCAATCTGTCGTGAATGAACATGAGAAGGAGACAAAGAGTGTTCGAGAATAGGTCGTTGAGATTATTACGGAGTATGTAGACTAGTTAGACAGATTAAGGCAGAGGCAAGAGAAACAACAGAAAAAGACAAAGGACTTAGAAGAACAAGTACAGGTGTTAAAGGCAGATAAAGAAAAGATGTTTACCTTAGCGCAATAGGTAATGGCTTGTCGACCTCATGCCCATAGTTATTCTTTATTTCTTCATGAAACGTTCTTTTTCTTCTGCCTGGAAAGCATTTACAAGGAGATTAGCCATGAGATTGAGGACCTGTTATAATTCCTTCATATTATAAGGATTCATGATATCATGGGTCAGCACTTGATGTCCAAACTCTACATGCATGGTTATTTCTTGAGGGATGATGAGACCTTCAATCTGTCTCTGCTCATGGGGGATGTCCACGTGAGAGCCTTCACCTCCTACACTATTAACTAGGTTAAATGGAGGAAGGATTGTGATACTTTTGAAGGAAATCAAGCTACAAAGACACTGATGGTAAGGAGGAAGAATGGTCAGTCAGTGACAATTTATATCAAGCACTCCACCTTTCTACAGAGGTGGTGTACTGACCTCTGTGTTAGACATATAGTCACTTTTTAGGATGAAGCCCTTGACATTTGTCAAAGGAGGTGGATGATGTCATCATCATTTGTCAGAAACCAGGAACCTTTTGGGGAACCCAATCTTTCACAATAATTAGAAAGAGTGCCACGTTTTGTTGCATGCGTTCAGACTTGTGGGGTCTAGTGTATGGGGCTGAGGTTTAAGTTTCCCTTCATTTGGTTGCTAGCAGATCATTACACTCCAGCATATAATGTAAGTAATGATTGGTGGAAGGATTTCCTTATGACAGATGGATATAAACCTCCGGGAACAGAGATGGCTAAAGAATACGACCTTGATTAGCTTCACACTGACCACAACCGGTCTAACCCAGACCTAAAGAGACGGTGAGCCGCATGAGGGCATGTGTTGGCTTGTATGGTCCTGACCCAAGTTCAGAGGTGATTTAGCCAAGCAAATCTCAGTACTACTGGCCCTTTCGGCAACAATCCAGGGAGCGCGGACTAAGGTCTCACCCAAAGTAGTATGGGAGGGTGCTAGAACTAGGTTTCCACACCATGGTGATGTCTGATGAGATTCTAGGGGTCCACAGTTTGACCCTGCGTGCACGTCGCTACGCGCACTTGCTATTCCTTCGCAACCTGCGATGCTACTTCTGCGCAGCCCTACTCGGGGAGCAACCCGTAATGTCCAAGTCCCTTGATATGTAATTTGTTATTATCTAGTCACTTAACTTGTTTATGTAATACTAATGATTATTACAACATCTTCAACAATCATATCAGTGTGTGCAATAAAGAAAACAGTATAAATGTAAAGAAGGTAATTCACAGTAGATACACAGAAATAGGAATCAACTTCTCTTTATTAATCTTCAATCCTAATTACAAACTCGACACCACCTTGCGCACTCAACCGCAGGGGTCCGTGCACTGAGCTTTGGACTCTACTAGGCCTCTGCAAACTTAGCTGCAGAGCCTCTTCCTATTACTACGACCCAATACACTTAGACTCCTACTCTAAGCTCGAACAATTCGTATTCTTTTCTCTTCTTCCCTATATTTACAACTTAGATCCTCGCTCTATTTATACAATCCCATGGTTCGCAGACCATGGGTAGGCCGACATGATTTTACATTACATTACATTACTTTAGGGTGAGCAGCCCTATGACTTAACCTATACTTCACACTCCGCACCTGCAAATCGCGGAGTCTTACAAAAATTTTGGCTAAAACTTGGGCTTTGAGCCCCAAAACATGCTCTAGGGGGATTCCATGCCCAATAGCATGTAAAAATACCAGTTGGGGTGAGATGTTGGGTACCAAATATGCATACTTTTTCCCTCCATTTTCACTCTCTCTCTCTCTCACTCCTTTATATCAATAATATTCGCATTCTGCATACACACTTCAAGTGTATATTAATGAAAATCCCCAATCAAGTACAATTGTTCATGCACATAAACCTATCACAAAATAAAAATCATATAATATATTCATGACAGTGCAGAATGATGAAGGGGACAAATAGAATATCCACCCCAAACTAGCAAATTCTACATTGCAAAGAGCAAGTGAGAACAATTATCCATGAAGGTTCATCAAATCATTTACATATTTAAGCAAAAAAAGGATTTAAAACATAGATATAATGTTACTTTCTGCATATACACTTGAAGAGTATATTAGTGAAAAATCCCCAATAAAGTGGCTATACATAATACAACTATTCATGCACATAAACCTGTGAAAATTAGAAAAATCAGTAATTTTATTCATAATTAAATGATGAATTAACATTCTGAGTATACATGATGAAGGGGGAAAGAAGAATAGATACCCCAAACTAGGAAATTTTGCACTGCAAAGAGAAAGTGATAACAAAAAAAATAACTAGAGTCTATTTTAAACATGGATCGAATATGAGTTGAGAGAACAAATTTCTTCATGTGCAAACTTATTTAGAGTGCAAAATACAATGTGTTATTTTTCAATGTTTAAATTGTATTTTTGAATTCTAAATAGAATATATATATATATATGATCAAATAAATGTTTTAACCATAAAAAACTTAATTTATTCATCATATGTACATAAAAAAAATTAAATGATATATAATATATACTTAATTTACATTAAATTATTTTACATCACATGTAAATTGAGAAAATCTATCACACAAATTAAAATCCTTTTTATTATTAATATATATTTTAAGTATATGTCAATATTAATTCTTATTAAAATATTGTACTAATAGCCCACATTGAATATTTTTTATATACAACATTAAAATGTTTTATTTTAACTAAGGATTGTTGTGATCCGCCTCTACTAAATTGTCATTTCCAAGCTTAAGACTAACAAAGGGTGGTCTAAAGATATTAAATGAAATATCAGGGTTAAGAAAGGGTGTCCCCTATGCCCTACCCTTTTTTGCATTTATATTAATAAGCTAGAGGAGTGTCTAGAAACTGCAAGTTGCAAGGGCGCCGAGCTTGCTGCTATAATCATTACTCTTTTGATTTATGCTTATGATATCATTCTTCTTGCAAAAATCCATGATGAACTAGACAAACAGCTTAAGACTCTTCATGTCTACTGCTCCAAGATGGGTATGATAAGCAATACTGACAAGACTAATGTCATGATCATCAAATCCAAAAACATCACCTATGGTAGTTTCATCTACGATAACCACTACTTAGAGCGAGTTTCTTCTTATAAATATTTAGGTATTGACTTTCCTCATCTACTCAACTGGAATTATAGCATCAAGAAAATGATTATTGGAGGCTATAAATCTTATTATGAGTTTAAAAACAATTTTAAGTTGGTCAATGTTTGCATTTGAAGTAAAAAAAGGTTCTTGTTTCATACTCTCGTTACCCTTATTATCTTAAATAGATGTGAAGTTTTTAGTTGCAGTATATCCAAAGAGTCGTGGGGAAATATTGAGATGATCCAAAAGTAATTCATAACCTACAACCTCAAGATCAAGGGAAATACTCCCTATACTATCCTCTTGATCGAAGCTGGTTTGTCCCCTGTTGAAAGTATGGCTATGTTTAGATATATGATGTATAAGAAGAAGATTTACAACATGGACTCCAAGAGGCTTCCAAAAATTGCTTCTAACTTTAGTCAAAACCCCCACCTTCTCCTTAAGCGTGAGTGGCATAAGGATGCCTAGCCTTGGGTCAACCATTAGGGAATTAAGGAGGAGATCATCATGGTAAGCAGGATAGTGTCAAAGATACTACTACCTCCAATTTTAAGTACATGTTGTGGGATGATAAGGAGCTAGAGCATAAAAGTAACCATAATTATCTCTCTGTTTTGACCAACACTATGAAAAAAATGAACATCACTAGGATAAGAACTAATTCTCATGAGCTTCGAAGTGACACTGGGCGATGGTCTACTCCCAAGATTCCCCAGGATGATAGAATCTGTCATATTTATGATACTAAGAAAGTGGAAAATGAAAAGCACTTCGCTTTAGACTTTCCGACTCTTACTCACATCCGTTGACAATTCCCTAACATGTGCCACACTTCCAATCTTCTTGACTTATTAAGCCAGACCAACTATAGCGATTTTGGAACCCTTCTTTACCTTCTTTTTATTCGAGAAACAAGATTTTTAAGAATCACAGTTAGATTCTTTTTCTTTTCTTGAGGCCCGATAGACTGCATTGGTCTTAGCGGGCGTTATTCAACATCATCATCATCATTTTAACTGTTTGTTTCCATATAAAGATATACATGAAGTTGATATTGATGTAAATTAGTTAACATAGATATTCAAATCGTCTATTTAAATCTCTTGTTGAAATATTTTTGAAAACAATAAAATTTAAACATTTTACTCATACATTTTTTTATTTCAATTAATTTGTTTTTATGATAGCTCACATTAGTTTTCTATTTAGAACATTACAAACTTACACATCCCCTCATACTATGTTGTAGAATGAGAGCTTGTGAGTACAACTGTTCATGCACATAAACCTGTGAAAAAAGAAAAATCATATAATCTATCCATGAGAGTGTAGAGTGCAAAACAACAAGCCTCAAACTAGGAAATTTTGCACTGAAAAGAACAAGTGATACTAAAAAAAATAACGAGTATAAGAACCTAACTGATCATATGCTTAAAAATTATAACATTATCAATGAAGTTTCATCAAACCACTAAAGCCAAAAAAAATTAATATACATAAAAATGTCGAGAACCACCTTTCCAAAGTTGTACCCATTACTCTTCTCAGTGATCATGCTTTACAAAAGCCACTCTAGGGCAAGGTAATTAGGAGTGACTCTCATCATGTCACAACGCTGCTCAACAAATTCAGATACCTTGGCCACAAAATTCTCGTCTTGAAGAATGATTTGAGTCTTCAAGTTGCACCAAATTCCAGTGATGGATTATTCCCAATATCTCAACATCTGACTAAAATTCCTTCTTTGCGATCTCCAATCTCTTCACAACTACCATCGTCCCATGGACAAAAAGCTCATTATTTCACGTTTGCACAAAACTCAAGAAGAACCAATATTTGATTCTAGATAAATTCAACCATATTCTCAAACTAAGCCTATCCTATTACCAATTTAATTACTAACATCTATTAAACAACAAAAATATGAAATTTAGATGGTTTAAATATTATCCAATCTCTTCCCTTAATTCAGTTGTCAATCTTAACTTGAAATTAATTTCAAACATCTTTAAATTGGTTTAGTCATTAGAGTCCCAACTACTTTGTTTTAAAATTGTCATGAATGAAAATAGATAACTAACCAAAATTAATAATTTAAATCAATGATTCACCCCAAATCTAAATAAAATATGTGAAAATTCCATATATAAATAATATGTAGGGAAACTCTATACGTTTAATTGAATGCTATCATGTAAAAATAGTAAGAAGACTATATTAGTCAAAGTTTTCAATGTAGTAATTGACTTGAAAAATGAAATAGTAAAGTTAAAGTGAAATGTTAGATCAAAAGAAAATAAGGTTCATTTAAGAATTAAAAGATCATTGTTCTTAACTTAATCAAATCCAGAAACGAAAACTAAAAATATGTCCTTGATTATAATTTCAAAATTCAATAAACATCTTCTTTAATGACATCTTTTTCACCCTTTTCCATTGTAATCAATTAAAGGACCCACTTAATCATGACAAAATTCCTATATATAAGGATCTCTTCAATTCAATTCATTCGGGATGCTATTGATGACTTTATAGAGCCCATGATATTAAATATATCAATATTTGACCACTAACACAGTAATAAAGATCTCTCCAAGTCAATTCATTATGGATGTTATACATTATGGATGTTATAGATGGCCTTATATAAATAACACTATTAAATCTAGCAATATTTGACCACTAACACAATAAGACATAGATGAACTGATAATAGTTTCACTGGTGTCACTTGAAGTACAACTAAAAAAGAATAGAGAAAAAAATGAAAAATCAAATCAAGCCCCACTATAAAATAAGTAATCTTTTTTGAGAGTTTTTGAAATCGTATTATCTACATATTTTCCACTCTAATTGGACAACCCCATTGTAAAATAAGTTGGCTCCTGTTTTGAGAGTCTTTGAAACCATATTATCTACATATTTTCCACTCTAATTGGATTTTTCCTTGCGAGTACCAACTAATTTTCATATAAATTCCACATAGAGGATATACTAAGAAATAAAGGATTGTAGCATATTACCTTGGGGTAAGAAAATACCCACATTGATGCTAATAAGAAATGAAAATAGGATAACAGGAATGACAAAGTCTTTGGATTAATCAAAATGTTCATTTCTTCTTATTTGCAATTTCATATTTAAGGAACCAATGCTCTAGATGAAGCTTGGGAAAATTTCATATATATTATTCTTCCATAAATTGGTTCTACCTATTTTATTTTTGTATCTATGTTTTATGTTGATTTGGCATGAACAGTCTAGTCATCTAAACTATCATTAACTACAACAACTATGGTATTAAGATATAGCTTGCAAATATGGTATGTGTCAATTGTGTTCTTAGCAAGCTAACGTGACACTTAACATACCATATTTATGTGGCCCACTTTCTTCCCCTTCCTCCTTTTGGTTCAACGTACTTTCAAACTTTCATTGATGACTTTTCAGGAATACTAGTTTGTGACAACATATTGGGGTGAATTCTCATAATTAATCATAAATATTAGTTTGTGTCAACATTTTTAATTGATCATGAACAAAGTGAACCATAATATCAAACTAAACTTATTCTACTACTATTTATACTAATATAAATATCAAATTCATTAGTTTATTAAATATGGTTTAAATACAATCGAAATAATGAAATTTCAACTATAAGGTGTTCACTAGCTTTGACCTGGTGTTTTAACTTACGTATTAAATCTATACAAACTGGAATTAATTTCAAACATATTGAAGTAAGTTCGATAATTAAACTAATGATTTACCAAAAATCTAAGTAAAATATGTGAAAATTCCATATTGTAATAAGTAAAATTGTATACCTTTGATTTACCTAGGTAAACACTTATCATGTGAAAATAACAAAAATATTATTTTAGTCAAATTTCAATGAAGGTCCGAGGGGAAACTCAACTGGTGAGCGAAGTAATGTGAAATTTATGGGCCGGGAGAGGAGGACACACCAGGGTTACTAGTGGTTATGTGTTTAGCATGCTAAGGAGGACATGCCGGGTATACTAGTAGTTATGTGTTAGGCAAGTTGTTAGTTTAGTCAAGGATACCAAAAAAAACAATTAAGATGAGAAAAATGATAAAATGAAAAGAAAATCATCAATAAGAAGAAAATAAAGCAGATTCAATTTTTTTCCATAATTTTACATTATGCATATACACTTCAAGAGTATATTAGTCAAAAAATCTCCAATCCAGTGGCTAGACAATGAGAAGTACAACTATTCATGCAAATAAACCTGTGAACAAAGAAAAACCATATAATCTTTCTATGAGAGTGTAGAGTGCAAAACAACAAGCCTCAAAATAGGAAATTTTGCACTAAAAAGAATAAGTGATACTAAAAAATAACAAGTATAAGAACCTAAGTAACCATATGCCTAAAAAGTAATAACATTATCCATAAAGGCTCATCAAACCACTAATAACTTAAAGCCAAAAAAATTAATATATACATAAAAATGTATATGCATTTAAGAATTAAAAAATCAACCTAATAAAGAAAACAAAAAAAATACAAAAACTGTGCAAAAGAATTATAATTCCATAATAAACATATTCTTCACTAAACTAACATAGATTTTAACCTATTCCATTCCACATAATACCATATCTTAAAAAAAACAACAACGCATTATGAATACAAAAGAAAATATAACTAATTGATGGTCAATCCATCTTCCATCTTTATGGATGGGAACCAATGATATTAAATCCAGCAATATTTAACCACCAATTGATGGTCAATCAATCTTCCACTGTTTATTGGATGGGAACCAATGATACTAATAAATCCAGAAATATTTAACCACTAACACAGTACTGATTAAGCTTAAAAGATGAAGCAAGCCAGCCAAGGGTTTCATAGTAAAAGCGGTTTCAGTGAAAGTCACAACTAACTCCAAATCAAATGAATTGAGAAAAGAAAACAGAAATGCGATATCAAGCAGTCGTGAATTTTGCGACAGCTTTGGTGCCCTCGGAGACAATGTGCTTAGCGATCTCCCCAGGAAGAATGAGCCTCACTGCAGTTTGGATCTCCCGTGAAGTAATGGTTGGCTTCTTGCTGTACTGGGCGAGCCTAGATGCCTCGCTTACCAATTTCTCAAACATATCATTGATGAAGTTGTTCATGATTCCCATGGCGTTGCCGGAAATGCCGAGGTCAGGGTGAACCTGCTTCAGCACCTTGAAAATATACATCTTGTATTTCTCCACACTCTTCTTCTTCTGCGTCTTTGACTTACCCTTCTTCTCTCTGCTCATCTTTTTCTCGTCACCAACCACACGTTTCTTTGCGACCGCCTTCTTCTTCTTAGCCTTGGGCGCCATTGCTCCTTGCTTGCTACCAACACAAAATACAAACAAGTTACTTGGAACAAACCTGATTTCCTTGCTTTTCTTCCTCACCACTACCAAGTTGGCTACCCACTTCAAATATCTCACGGGAACTATGATTTTGGCAGCCAACAACTTCTTGATTTCTTTTTCAATCAGAGGGAGGAGCAAAGGATTTATGGGTCTCAGCTTCTATTTGAAAGGAATGGTGTCTTTCTCCAATGGGATCTTATGCTGGATGATATTTTTGTCATAAGTTTTAAGGTCATTGTATTCCCTGGAAAAGACATCAGCAAGTTGCTTCATTAAGGTGCAATACTCAGAATTTTGGGTAGTAGACAAATGGGTGGACAGATTTATATACTTTGGATGATCTGGACTCCCTATGTTATGCCTATGGACTATAGACTGATTTTCATTTTGGGCAATCTTATGAGGCACATCATTATGGTCAAACAGCTTCTCTAGAGGCACTAGCCCTTAAGGTATATGATTGCTATACAACTATACAATGTTGTCTTGGCCAATTCTGTTCCTTAGCTAGGGTCAGGTACATTCCTCCAAGGTTTCATTCTCTTGATCAATTTACATTTGAGAGCATTCATTAATGACTTGCAGAAACCTATTTACTTCGTCATCATCCTCAAAGACTTTTGAGTGCTGGACATTATCAGGCAAGGATGGTCTATATTTTACCTAGACTTCATAAGCCAATCTAGGGGGCATGGGAAGGATGAACATGCTAGCATACACAACTAGGGAATCAACAAGCTGATTTTTTACTCTAGGAATATATGAGATACAAAAGCTATCAAAAGAGTCTTTGAGTTTCCATACCTCATCTCTATACGTTTTCAGCCTTGGGTGCCTTGCTTGGAACGTTTTGTTCACTTGTTGAATGATGAGATCAACGTCTCCAAACACCTTTATGTCTCTGATTCCCATGTCTTTGGAAATGTTTAAGCCCAATATCAGAGCCTCATACTCTGTTATATTGTTGGTGACCTGAAAAGTTAGCTTAAAAGACAGATGTGTGCTTTCTTGTTTTGGAGGCACTAGTACCACTCCTGCTCCTGCAGTTTCCTTTGAATAGGATCCATCAAAGAACATATCCCAAGACTATGTCCCTTCCTCTTCCATGGCCTGGCATACTGGTTTCTTGAGCTGCACCGAGGCCCTCTGGGATTCTTCAATTTGGAGAATACATGCTCCAAAATCAGTGTCCACAACGTAAATGGAATGATTAGTGGGATTCTTCTCATCACTGATGATATAGGCCAGCTGGGCTTCCCTGTATAGTCTTCTGCTTTCTCCTCCAAAAACTGGGATGATGGCATAAGACAAATCATTTTGAAATGTCCCACCCAACCTCTTAATCCACCCTCTGGAAAGTAGCATACCAAAATTAGGGGGAACATCTGCTACCACAATATCCATCATCATGCTTTTCATGGCTAGCTGAGTTAGGGTGACGGCTAAGTCTTTGATTAACCCCAGACATTTCACCTTCCTCGAATCAAAGGAGAACAAATCATGATAAGGTCTGGTAATATAAAGGCCTAACTCTTCCATGACAGCTTTGGGCATCAAATTATCGCTGGCACCTGTGTCCAGCAGACAATTGTGGAGGATTTTGTCATGAATGGTCAAGGAGACATAAAATGATGGGGAGCTATTATCATAGGGTTCAGTCATTGGGCTAAGCACAACTGTAGGTTTGTCATCCTGTAAATTCACATAGTCATTGGAGGCTCGTGTGGTTTTCAGCTCAAGGGAATCAAGGATGGGCTTCTTAAAGACCTCACTCTTTACAAGTTCTATAAGAGGCACAGATATTTTTAACTTCATGACTTCTGATTCAAAACTAAAAGGGGAAGGGGACTTGTCAGGGCCTCTTACCTCTTAGGCCGATGCTTTCAGGATGGTGGGATCAACTGTCGGTCGCTTCTGCTTGCTGATCTGTTGCTCTGTGGGGACAACAACTCTTTCAGCAGGATTCTCTTTGACATCACTCGTTCTTGACCTCAAGTTATATCTTTTCTGGTCTTCAGTCTGCAGAACAGCTTCTCTGTCCCACTCTTGACTAGTCTGGTCCCTAATTAATGACTCCTCGTAGGCAACTAATGTAAAAAAGGCAGCATTTCCCTTGTCTTCCATGCATTGAATCTCATCCTCTTCATCAGACTACTCCTCCTCCATGACTACGTTCTGGAAAGGAGTCTTAACCCTTTGTTCTTCACTGGCCTCTTTGCCCCTCTGAATGATCTACAATTGTTCATTTGCTCTTCTGTATGGATTTGGATTTCTAGGAGCAAATGTATTAGGAAGCCTTGCTTTCCTAGAACTCTGCTCAACCTTCAGCTTGGAGATTTCAGCAGCTAGTGACTCTATCATTTTAGTCATTTTGTCTATTTTGGGTTCTGAAGATGAAGAAAAAGAGGAAGACTCACCTCTCCGCCTCCTTCTATTAGCATGTCCTTTGAGTTTCTCTGCAGCCATGATATTGGATTCCACCTCCAAGGCTGCATCTTGCATTTCAACTAGAGAAGCACATCTTCTCTCTCTTAATAGCAGGTAGAAATTAGAATCAAAGGCATTGGCATAGGTGAGTTTGGCAGAGGTGGGGGTAGGCTTCACTTCAGCTGGTATCTTGCTATACATACAATTGAATCTTTTATTAAAATCAGACAATGACTCCCCATTTTCCCTTTTCAGGTTTCCAAACTCAGTATGGTAGTATAGCAGGTTTTTCTTATCTCCCCAATGCTTTAAAAACACATCATCTAATGCTTCAATGTCTACTATAGACCTAGGGGTCAGCTCTCTGAACCACTTTCTAGCCTCTCCATCAAGGCTTTGGACAAATACTCTCATCCACACATCATCTTCATTGATATCTAGGTTATCAGCATAGCTATAAAAAGACTCAAGGTGTTCTTCAGCTGTTACTCCCTCTGTCCCAGTGAACTTAGGCATGTATTTATGATATTCTCTTGCAGGCATGGCATTCAAAGGAATAGGCAGGACCAGGGGTCCATACCTAGCAACTATGATTCTTTCCATTTTGGTGGGCACTTGTGGACCTGCCATGGCTGGGGTGGATGGAAGAGTGCTGGCAGTCTGAAAGGTAGGGAGTTGAGAAATGACTGACAGGGCTAAAGGAATATGATGGACAGGAGGGGAGGTTTCCTTTGGGTTGAGATCCAAAGGAGGACCTAAAGAAATGGGAGCTTTATGATTCTCTGAAAATATTTCTTCACTGCTAGTACTAGAGGCTATATTTTCAACATGTAGATGCTCTGTTACAAGCCTTTCTGGCAGAGATACATAAGATTGTTTAGGCTTACCTGATCCTGATGCTCCCTTTTGTGATGTCTTTCTCTGCTTGACAATCTTCTCAGGGTCAGGTACTAGGTCAGCTGGTGATTTCTGAGGATTTCTTCGAGTATGCCTCACAAACTGAGCCAGAACTGTGATGTGGAGTTCCCAAGAGGTTCGGCCTCCAGTAGAGTCGCTAGATAGATGATTACAACCAAAAATGTGTCCAGACTTTGTCTATCATCAAAGTTGGATCTGTGTCATTCTCCCAGGGAAGCTGAGCTTCAATCTCCTCTCCCCGGCAACGGCGCCAATTATGTTAGGATTCCAAGAAACTCTCCTAGGTTGTAGCTCGGAGATGCCTGGTAACATATAAATTCAACTATTGTTGCAAGGTTTAATGGAAGGAATGATGGTTTGGTTCAAGCCAGATAACCACTTCTACTCTGTTTCATTCCAGACATGCATGAACACCCTTAGACTACAAGGCTTTAGACCACCAATGCTCACAGTTTAGATATTTAGGTGAAAGTGGAGAATACTAACCACACCAGCAGATACACAAGACCATGTGATGGTCGGCTGCAACTAATACATAAACCTGCAAATTTAATATATTAATGCAAAGATAGGATGACAGCTCTCCTGCATTAGATAGAAAGAAAACTGAGTAACCTATTCAGTGATGCATTCAATATTTTAACACAGAGACAAGATGATAGTTATCTAGTGTTAAACATTAAGAGATCAAGAACACAACACATCAGGCACAAGCTTAGAACAAAGGAGAATGGACATTGGGCAATTAGCAGCAAAAGAAGCTTGTATTGCTGAAAATGAAGATGAGACGGTACAAGCGACAAAGTGTCTATAGTCTCCAAAGGTTGAACCTTACATCAAATGCCAACCCTGATTACATATTTCTTCTGGATATTTATAAGTTTACATTACAATGGCACCTGGTCGTTTAGGTATGGAGGGGTCTTAATTGATCACCAACTGCATTTAACTACCCGGTAGAGTCTCTGAACAAGGTTGCTTGCTTCACTGTGTAAATATGATCTATACAACTGTTGTGCTGTCCTTTAAGCGGTTGGAATGCTCACAGCAGTGAAGTCCGTGACTAATAAATTCTGTTACAGAGCTGTGCCATGTCCTTTTCTCCTTTTTGCCATGCTTTCTGTTTAATGTGGTTGTTGGGGATTTGACTGTTATTAGTCAAGCAGAGCTGGTCATCTCCTTCCTCAGGAAACAGAATGGACGTAGGACGTAGGGTGCATGGGTAGGTGGACAGTTGGGATGAGTAAGAGAGATGACCTTCGGATCAGGGAGATGAATGGCAGAGATGGCTCGGTGAAGGCTATCGGTCGAAGTGGGAGTGGGGTGCGTCAGAGTCGTTGCATCTTCAGTGGACAGATTGGACGGTCATCGAGTGATGGAGCTGCATGGGTGCTAAGGGGTGAGGGTGGTTTACTTGGGCGGTAATGGTTTTCATCACACCGCTTTCGGGTGCTAAGTGGTAATTGCTCGGGGTAGCGCGATTCCACACAATGAACGACACGTAGTAGCGGATGAGAGAGAAAAACTGCCGTCATCGCGCGCTATATTTCAATCTAGTTGTCCGCGCGATATGTGCGAAGGTCGTCAAATCTCGGTGGAGATCATCTGACGATGGAAAGTGGTTGAGCGGTTGCCTTTATTGGGCGCGATGTGAGCCGTTGGATTAGCAGGGGCTGATCAACAGTGGGGATGCGTTGCGATGGGTTACGAGCGCACAAGGCATATGGATAAGGTTTTATGGTTAGTTTAGCTTTACGCTTAGGGCTGAGGCCAAAGGAAATTTTGTTATATTTGGAAGGTTCGTTTAGGAAATGGGGAAGGTTAAAGGTGAGAGGGGTGAGGGAAGAAAGGGAAAAGTGACCAATGTAAGCCCCTTTTGGGACACAACCAAACAGGTCAGGCTTCTCTCTGATATTAGAAAGTCAGCGCTACATAGCAGAACTAACATGACATATCCTTCACTCAAAGGATCATAAACTTCATCAAGTTTAAAATATCCATAAGTAACATATCCATCAATTGTGTTCTTTCTAAGTTTGGATTCCCTGATGCCTAGATGAGATTGCAGGTTTGTCTCCTCAACCTCATCAAAATCGTAGAGGAGTCATCGACCATCATTTTGCATGGCGTAGATTTACAAGGAGAATCCCTCGGTTTTAACCGATTTGGGTGGGATGGAAGAACAAGAGAGAGAGAGAATAAGAAACATTCCATATTTTAATCAAGAAACTAAATGGGAATTCTTCCCTATTCTGGATTGTAGATTCAGACTTAGTTATAAACTTGAAGCAATGTATAGAAAATTGTTGGGCATTCCTAAAAGGTCACGATGTATTCTTTTTGAAGGAAAGTTTCTTCTATTGAAATGTGCAACTAGATTTGGTCTTCATAATGACATATTTAATCATGTTTTTATGTATTTTTTCTAAGAAAAAATATTGTTGTTATTCTTGAGTCATGGGTTTCATGCTCAAGGGAAATTTATTTTTAGGTCAAGCGCCCATTGAGTGATTATAGGGTTTGGCATTTAGTATACAAGTCAATTGAGTCATTTCCATGTATTGTAGACCACTTGGCATGTTACATATTGTAAACAAAATTTTATTTGAGTCAAAATAGAGTTAAAGAACCTCCAAGACCTTGTCATGTGCTAGAAATCAATTCTACCTTCAAAAGGAGCAGCCAACCTATCTAGAAGGAGAAGTTGGCCTATTACAAGCCTATATAGAGAGCACTTAGCCTCACTTGAAGAGAGCATCCATCCATCATACAAGAAGTTTGATCAAGGAAATGAAGAAGACCTAAGAAGAGTAAGGAAGAGGAGGTGAATTCAACATAAGAACATCAAAGTTTTTGATTTGGTTTTGGGATGAATATCAAATATGTGTGAGGTGAA
The DNA here is from genome assembly GCA_031772625.1 of Pinus tabuliformis. Taxonomy (NCBI): domain Eukaryota; kingdom Viridiplantae; phylum Streptophyta; class Pinopsida; order Pinales; family Pinaceae; genus Pinus; species Pinus tabuliformis. The sequence continues at coordinate 117,488,712 of CM062819.1, forward strand.
TTAGGTCTTCAATATATTGCAGGAAAGCCAAATTGTAGAAGTCATTTCTTGGTGTCAATAAGATTTGTTTTGAGGACTAAGTTAGCAAGAAGGAAGAATATATCCCAGTGAAGGTAAAAAGAAGATTATCCTAGTTATAATCCACTGACATGTGCAAGTTTGTGATAGTTGCAGGCATGCCAAGAATTACAGAGAAGCAGGTCAAAGTTGCAATCAACATCACAAGTCTGAAATATTGATCAAAGTGAAGTTACATTAGCTATAAGGCAAGTTTGACTTGGATTGAAGGAAGAGCAGTTTGAATTGGTCTTAGTCAAGGGTCATAGGTCTTGGATTTTGTCAATTTAAGTTCTATAAGAAGAGAAGAATTCTTGTGGGTTTTCTTCTCAAGAGGAGAGGTTTTGGCCCTGGTTGATCGCCTATATATTGTGTCCTCTTATCAAAGTAAGAGAAATCACCTAATCTAGCTGCCCTAGATTTCTCAACAACTTCATGTAGCCTCTCAAATGAGGGATTATTGAATCTCAAGATACTCCACTTTAATCCTGAACTTGAGGTTGCATGGAGGTCCTTTGGGATCTAGGAACTCTGGAGGTCATGTCTCCTATAAGGATGCAACGCAAAGGAAAGGCTCCAATCTAGAGAATTTATCTCAGTATAACCTAGAACCTTACATTGTTGAAAAAAATGAAATAGGTGCCTTCCATGTAGGTTAACCTATCAGAGGTAAACCATATTTTCTCTTCTCTCCAATCTATGGTTTTGATTTGTTGATTCAATGGTTTTTGGACCAGATCTTGTAGAATTCCTACAGAAACTCTGATAGATCTAGAATTCTAGTTAAATTAAACACAAGTAATTTGCTGATATTCAAGAGAGGAGAGAAATAATTTTCTCCATAAAATAAATGTATTAAATTAATGAACAATAATAATACATGAGAAACCAAACCTCTAATCCCAAAGGGAGGTGGTTATATAGAAATTGTTGAATCTAGAAAACTAGGAAAAAACTAGTAAAAAACTAGAAAAGGCTAAGAAAAGCTAAAGGGAGGCCTAAAATAGCAACAATGACTCAAGGAAACCTATGCCAACTATCATCCACTAGGAAAGCATGAGGAGGGGTTCATTTCCTAAGGAAGGCAACTTTAAAACATGAAAAAATGGTCGAGGGACCATATCCCTTGATTTAAGGGGGAATCTTCATGTGGGGCGCCAATCCTCAAATAACTCAAGTGGATGAGGTGTGGTTAGGTGTGAACATGCACTTAGATGTCTAAATGGTTTAGGAAAGTGGTTGGACCAATATTTCCATAATAAATAGCCTTTAAAGGCAAAAAATAAGGGAAAGTTGGTCCAACGAGCTACTTTACCAAAAACCAAGTGTGAACATGATTTTTAGTGCATGTGGCTAAGTCAAGTATGCTTAGGATAAAAAATAAATGTAGATGTTAGGATTATATTCCAACACCCCCCCTTCATCCTAACTCACTTATTTAAACTAAGTCCCGGACAAGATGCCATGTTAGGTACTCAGGTACAATAAATAAAAGATCCTCATAAAATGAAGAAAGAGGGAAAACCTTGTGGGAAACCCACCCCCCCCCCCAAAAAAAAAACAAAAGAGGAAAAAAGGGCTAAGTGTCCAGAAGGGCCTATTCAGCTGTCTCCACCACTCCAAGCATAACTCTCAGTTCTAAAAATTTCTTTTCAGTGAAATACTTGGTGAAGATGTCTGCAAGCTGCTGCGCAGTGGAGCAGTATTGCAGTGATATGACTTGGTCACAGATCAGCTCACGGATGTAATGCATGTGAATCTCGATGTGATTGGTACTCTGCCTCTGAACTAGATCAATCGATATATGATTGGACCCTTGATTTTCATAAAATATGACTATCAAAAGTGGATACTGAATACCAAACTCAAAGAGAAGCCCCTACAACCAAACAACCTGTGTAGCTGCATTCACTACACCTCTATACTCTACCTCGACTATAGATAAAGAAATTGTGGATTGCTTCTTGCTAGACCAACAAAAATGCTTTGAACCAAAGCTAAAAACATAACCAGAGGTGGACTTGCGGTATGTACCATCGCCAACCCAATCAAAATCTGTGTACCCAATCAGTTAAAGTGGGCAATCTGCAGCATAAAAGATACCAAAACTGGAAGTACCTTTTACATATCTAAGGATTCTCTTTGCATCTTTCTAGTGAAGCTCATGGGGCTCCTGCATATATATGGAACAAACTCCTACTGCAAAATATATATTAGGTTGGGTGTGAGTCAGATACAACAAACTCCCAACCAACTGCTGATACAGTGTACTGTCCACCAAAGGTCTAGTACCAGCATCCTCAAATGTGATCCCTGAAAGAAAGGGAGATGATGTTGGCTTACATTCTGTCATCTGAAAGTAGAAAAGTAGATCTGATGCATACTTAGATTGTGCCATATTGATCCCTGATGTAGACTGAGAAACTTTAAGACCAAGAAAGTAGTGCAACAATCCCAAATCTGTCATGGAAAATCGATTATGCAATGCTGATTTTGCCGAATCAATAGCTGAGGTAAGGCTAATTATCATTAGTAAATCATCTACATAAAGCACTATCAACAAAAGGGAACCATCATGTTGCATAAAATAAACATTTGGATCAGATTTGCATCGAATGAATCCAATGAAAAGCTAAAAAGAATCCATGTTTGCATACCAGGCTCTGGGAGCCTATTTTAGGCCATACAAAGATTTCTTTAATCTACAAACGAGGGAAGAGTTTTGAATGTATCCCTGTGGCTGATCCATATATATCTCCTCCTTGATATCTCCATGAATAAATTCACTCTTCACATCCATGTGATGAACTTCCTATCTGCGAGAAGCAACAATGACTAAAACTAGTCGAATGGAGTCCATTTTTGCAACAGGTGCCAATGTCTTTGTGTAGTCTATGCCATGTAGCTGTGAGTATCCTTTTGCAACAAGTCAAGCTTTGTACTTTCTGATCTCACCATCTACAGCAATATTTGTTCAATAGATCCATTGGCATCGAACAAGCTTTCTTCCTTTCGGAAGTGGAACCAAGTCCCATGTGTTGTTTTCCATGAGAGCAGAGTATTGTTCATCCATGATAGCCTCCCAAAGCAGGTTTCCAGCCGACTTAGAGTGTCACTGTGGATATGAACCAAGTGTCATATAGAAATGTATGGGAAGCAATGGTTCAGTGGCAGCCAGGACTTGAGGATCCCTAAAAAACTGTGATCTAGTCCTTCTCGCATCCGTAGGATCATCGACTAGTTCACCCACATATTTCAGGGTTTTCTCTGCCCAAGTTGGAAGCTGAGTTGGAGTAGCCATGACCTACTCCTCATCCTCTGAATTAGACCTAAGAGGCTTCTCCGATGGCTACTCTGAAGTGCTCAAAGAATTTTCGGACTCCTCCTCATCAGTAGCAACAAGCAGTTCCTCGGCAGGGACTGCTGAAAAATCATGCAATGATTCTTCTTCAAACTTCACACTTTGAGCTACAAGGAAATTTTCAGTGTCAGAGTCTAGCAATCTATATCCTTTGACACTGTCAAGATATCCAACAAATATACATTCAACACTTTGAGGCTCCAAGGCCTTCCTCTTATCTGTCGGAATGTGAGCCCATGCTCGTGAACCAAAAATGCGAAAGTGCAACACTTTCGGTTTCTTACAGGTCCAACATTCAAATGGAGTGGTGCCTTTGAGTTCTTTGTGAGGAATACGGTTCTGAATGTATGCTACACAATTAATAGCTTCAGCCCATAGCTTAGGAGCTACTTATTTGGACTGTAGCGTACAATTGGCCATCTCTTTTAACGACTATTTTTTCCTCTCCATGACACCATTCTGCGGTGGTGTATATGGCACTGTGTGTTGTAGTTGTATACCGGCATCAATACAAAGTTGCTACACATCTTTTTTGGCATAATCCCCCCCATTATAAGTACGGAGTATCTTAATCTTACACCCAAACTCATTCTCAGCAAGTGCTTTAAATTCTATAAGGCACTCAAATACTTCCGATCTTAATTTCAGAAAAAATACCCAAGTAAAGCAAGAGAAATCATCTATGAAGGTGAGTACATATCGAGCCTTACTGATTGAAGGCTATAGGAATGGGCCCGTGATGTCACTATGAATCAGCCCAAGAGGTGAAGAATCTCTCGGTGCCTTCCCTTTGTCAAACTTTTACTCCGGATGCTTGCCAAGAATGCATCCTTGACATACACCGCTTGTGAATTTAATAGCGGGCAATCCTTATACCATGTTTTCCTTGTTGAGTTGATGCAAGTACTTATAGTTTAGATGATGGCCAAATACTTCATGTCATAACCTGCTGATATCATTAGATTGTGATAGAAATACAATACTAATAGATTTAGGAACAAAGTGGGAGAAGAAGTATAAACGTGAATCGTGATCTGCAATTCCACGTGCAAGCTGTGAGCCTGTGGAAATGTCAGCAATCACTGTGGAGTCCGGAGTGAACTCCACCTTCCTTCCAGAGCTGGAATGAGTGATATGATATATTGAGAGAATATTTGCGGTCAACTATGGAACATGAAGCACATTTGTGAAGCAACCCCCTTCAAGGTCTACAATTCCTTCTCCGCACACCTCTGCGGGTGTGGTGTCTTCTAAGTAAATTGGGGATCTAGTGCTTTCTTCGATGGAGGAAAATTCATCTTTTGATCAACATCTTCAATGGATCAATATCTTTCATCTCCAAATTGAACAGTTTCAACAACAATTGAATAATTTCGAGTTCCTGAGTGCGAATCATACAGTTCTTTCAACTTATTTAATGCTTCAAATGCAATATCACAAGAAAGGATATATCGGCTTACCTTTTCTGTCACTGATGCAGTTATTAATGCATATGCCTTGTTGCCTTTTGTCTCCCAAATTGCACACTGATTCTTGTTATCAGGTGGCTCGAGTGCAATTTCTTTTCCATCACTATTTGTTTTTCCTTGACAAACTCCCCACAAATCGTTAAAAACAATGGCACTTTTAAGTTTTCTAAACCATTCTTGATAAATCTCTTTTTTACTAACAATAAATCCAACTATGGAAACTATTGAAGTCATCTTCCATAACACATCTGCCTTCTATTGTGCATCCGTTGGTTAACACCTGAACGTTTGATGAGGCTGCGTGAATGGTGGAAGGAGCCATTTCATTTTTTTGAAAGAAAAAAAGGCTCATTTGAATTGCGTTGAATGTGCTCGTATGAACGTTGGTATGTGCTGAGTATTAATGTTGTTAAATGGTATTTGAAGTGTTGTATTGAACACCTGTTTATAACGCTGTATTGAATGGTTTATAACATTGTATTAAATGGTGTATAACAATGTATTGAATGGAGTTACTGTGTATCGTTTAATGCTGAATAAATGGTGTATCACATGAATGGTGTATTAACGCTGTATTGTTTAAAGCTGTCTCTTGAATGTTTATAACGCTGGTATGGTGTAACCTATCTAACCACTGTAATAAGAGAGAAGCCACGACCTTGCTGTAGTTGCTATTGTTGTGAAGTGTCACTATGGAAAAACAGGTGAAGACCTGGTGTGAGCCACTGATATGAAGAGAAACAATACATAAATGCTTTGATATTATTTACGATTAGTTTCTTGCAAAGCTTGCTGTGAAAGCTAAGGCTTTCCCAGGTTCTGAGTTTCGAATTGCATATGATGAAGCAATGTCATATGAGTAAAGATAAGCTTGTGGTACAAGAGTAAGTTTATGTTTTGCAAGACCTTTATATTCTTAGCGTTTCCTGTGTGCCTACAGCCCCTCTGTCAAAGCGCTATTCTTTTTCATTCTCTGAATTAAAAAAAGGATTATATGCAGTGACATAGCATATACTGAATTAAAAAAAAAAAGGGTTATATGCAGTGAAAATTTTATGAAAGTGATAGCATTCCTTTTTAGCAGCAGAAGTTTTTTTCTCCACAAGAGCACTTTAATGCTGCCATGTTTTTATTACTGGCTTCAAAGTCTAGAGAATCAAAGGGATTTATGGTGATTTTTTAGTCTCTTCAGTGAACTTCAAAATTGTAATACCGTTGCTGCTCCAACTTTGTAGAGCTCGCTGTTGATACCGTTGCTGCTCCAACTTTGTAGAGCTCGCGGTGAATGATTGATTATTTCCCACAGAGATTTTTTTTAATACAATTTCACTGTATATCAACAGAAGTATTTTTTTTACAGAATGCATTCAATCATCTCTATGGTAGGAATAGTTCTCACTGGCAAAGAGAACTATCCTGAATGGTCCCGGATGATAAAACACACCCTCATCTTCAATGAGTTGTGGAAAGGAGTGTGTGTCGGAGAAGGAGACAATGACCCAGTGCAGGTTACATCAAACAAAGAGCTCGTCATTTGGGAAAACAAGAACATCAAAGCCTATGCATTAATTGCAGCATCTGTAAATGAAGAAGTAAGTCGCCATATTTCATCATATTCAACTGCCTTTGAAGCTTTACAAAAACTGAAAGAACTCTATGACTCACATTCTGGACTTGAAGTTGTTCAGCTCATGATTAAACTCTTCACTCTTGAACTGAAAAATGATGATCCTCTTGCTCTTGCATCTGAAGTAAAATCCATAATGCATGATATCAAATCCACTAAGGTTGAGTTGGATATCCTTCTTATTTCTTTTCTCAAGGCACTCTATCCTACTTACTCCAATTATCTTGAGTCTTTACAAGCAAATGGAAATCTTAAAGATATAACCTTTGACTCTCTTGTGAAAAAGTTTGCTGAAAGAGAGAAATCCTTTGGAAAGAAGACAGTCCCTGAATCTTCTGAAGAGACTGTTTTCCTTGCTCATAAAGAAAAGCATCCTGCTCAAGATTCTACAAGAGGAAGAGGTGGACGAAGATGAAGAGGAAGATACTTCAGAGGCAGGGGGGCAGACATTCTCAAGCAGAGAAAGCAGATTTGCATTGTATTCGCTGCAAAAGAAATGGATCACATGATGCATCCACATGCAAGCTACCATGGGACAAAATTGAGCAGAAAAGAAACTAGCAGAAAGGTAAAACTGATGATACAGACAAAGGTAAAGCACCTGAATCCGCTCACTATATTGAGGCACAATGTAACTTTGGAGTAAATGAAGATTTGTTTAATGCTTCACTTGCTTCTTCGAAAAATGATTGGTTGCTTGATTTAGGAGCAACCTGTCATATGACTCATAGGAAAGATTTTTTTGAAGATTTCACTAACAATGTTGATGGAGCAGTATACTTTGTAGATCAGTAAAAAATCAAGCCATCAGGGCTTGGCACAATCAGGCTTAAACTGCCTGGAATAGAAGAAGAAAGGCTTCTCAAACTACAAGGAACCTCTGCTCATGCACAACATTTCTCATATATTTCTCATCATGAAGAAGGTATACTTCCATCAAGTTTATTATGGCATGCTAGATTTGGACATTTAAACTATGACAGTCTCTGCTTATTGAAGAAAAATGGTGTTGCTGGTTTGCCTACAATTCCTAGGAAACATAAGCAATGTGATGCTTGCATTCTAGGAAGGCATAGCAAACAGTCTTTTCATGATTCACATTCAAGAGCACATAGGAAGCTTGAACTCATTCATTCATATTTATGTGGTCCAATGCCTATTCCTTCTGCAAATGGAAATAAATATATCATGACATTTATTGATGATTACACCAGAATGTGTTGGGTTTATTTATTGAAGAACAAATCTGATGCTTTTCAAACATTCAAGAATTTTCATAAATGGATTGAAAATGATGCACAATCTCATATTGGGTCTATTCGCACTGATAATGGAAAAGAATATACATCAAATGAATTTGAAAACTATCTTCGCCAACATGGGATCAAACATCAAACAACTGTACCTTATAATCCCCAACAGAATGGTGTAGTAGAAAGAATGAATAGAACAATTTTGAATATGGTACGATCCATGCTTTTCTTCAAAAATGTAAAGATAATGTTTTGGGTTGATGTTGTTCTATGTGCTACATATATAAAGATAATGTTTTGGGCTGATGTTGTTCTATGTGCTACATATATGTCCATCTAATGCTATAAGAAACAAGACTCCTTATGAATTGTGGTATGGACATGTTCCTTCAGTAAAACATCTCAGGATCTTTGGTTCCACCTGTTATGCTTTGATACCAAAGGTACATAGAAACAAACTTGGTGCTAGAAGTCGTAAGTGTATCTTCCTGGGGTATTCAAACACCTCTAAAGCATACCGCCTCTATGATGAAGTAAATAAAAAGTTTGTTGTATCTAGAGATGTAATTTTTCTTGAATCATCCAAATCTGACAATGTTGTTGAGCGGCAACTTGATCGCTTGGATAGATTTGCAAAAATGAAATCATTTCAAGAATTTGATAATCAGATTCCACATCTTGAAGGGGGGATTCCTATACTAGATCAACATGTGGAATCTTCTTCTGAAGAACAATCTCCCCTGCATGAAACTCCAACAACGGATGATGCTTTAAGTGATGTAATTGATAGAATTGGGAGACTCAATCTTGATTCAGTCCCAACTCAATCAACAGAGTAGCCCGGACCATCTCAGAAAGGTCCCCCAAAGTGGCTAACAAAGACACTTGAAAGTGTTCATCCTGATGAAATTGGAAAAACAGGAACCAGAAACTCAAACCGACAAAATGAAGGTGATGTAGATGACTCTAATTCACCTGTTGATATGGATGTTTCTTATGATTGTGAATTGAACTTGTCTACAGATTTTGAACCAACTTCCTTTAAAGGAGCTGCTTCTCATGATGAATGGAAAGAGAAAATTCAAAAGAAGTATGATGCCCTCATAAAGAACGACACTTGGAAGCTGGTTGATCTTCCATTTGGAACCAAACCAATTGGATACAAGTGGGTCTACAAGAACAAGTACAAAGTTGATGGCTCACTTGACAAGCACAAAGCTAGGCTTGTGGCAAAAGGTTTTGCACAAAAGGAAGGGGTCGATTATGAGGAAACGTTTGCCCCCACAGCAAAATGGGCCACCATTCGGACACTCTTTGCACTAGCAGCTCAGAACGGTTGGAAAGTCCATCAAATGGATGTAAAAACTACCTTCTTGAATGGAGATCTAAAAGAAAATGTTTTTATGTCCCAGCCTGAAGGATTTTCTGTGAAAGGACATGAACATAAAGTATGCAAACTTGTGAAGTCCTTGTATGGCCTCAAACAAGCACCACGAGCCTGGTATGAAAAACTAACTGAGCATCTTCTGAAACCCAACTTCAATCATTTTGATCTTGATGATGCAACTTTATTTGTCAAGAAAGTTGGAAAAACAGTTGTATATCTTGTGGTATATGTAGATGATATTTTAATGACAGGGAACAATGAAAGCTATATTGCATCCATAAAGAAAGAATTAGGAAAAAGTTTTGAAATGACTGATTTGGGCTATGTTCATTACTATCTTGGCATTGAAGTAACCCAACATCCAAAATCCATATTTCTTTCTCAAAAGAAATACATTGGAGATTTTTTAAACATATTTGGCATGACAGAGTGCAATCCTCTTTCTACTCCAATGGAACAAAACTTAAATCTCACATCTATTGAAGGAAAGGAATTTGAGGATGCAACAAAGTATAGACAGCTTGTAGGAAGTCTCATCTACCTCACTACTACCAGACCAGACATTTCATTGGCTGTTGGAATCCTCTCCAGGTTTATGCAAAAGCCTTCTGAGGGACATTGGTCTGCTACAAAAAGAGTTCTAAGGTACTTGAAGGGAACTCAAGACCTTGGAATCAAGTATACACAGGTGGATGACATCAGCTTGATTGGATACTCTGATTCAGACTTCGATGGAGACAAAGAAACTGGAGTATCTACTTCAGGATATGCTATGAGTCTTGGATCAGGAGCTGTCTCTTGGAGATCACGCAAACAATCAGTTCCAGCAGATTCCACAACAAAAGCAGAATACGTGGCAGCAGCTGAAGCAACGAAAGAAATTGTGTGGCTCAGGAAAATTCTTGAAGATTTGTAGGTAAAACAAGTACAATCAACTCCACTCATGATTGACAACACCTCTGCAATAAAGTTGGCCAAGAACCCAAAGTTCCATGATCGTACAAAGCACATCAATACTAAATATCATCTAATCTGACATCATGTTGAGGCCAAAACAATCCATCTCCGTCATTGTTCCACAAATGAGCAAATTGCAGACATCTTCACCAAAGCGCTTAGAAGAGAAAAGCTTGAAAGATTCAGAACGATGCTTGGACTCACCAACATCCCTTCAGATTAAGGGGGGGAATGTTGACACCTAATCCTCTGTGATTGGGTGAATTTGGAATGTGAACAGTCATCAAGAAGATGAACTAATCAGGCACATTCATGTATATAACAATAGCTACCTAATGAAATAAACGAATCAGTTTTTCTACCAAGTCTGGAGTTACTCCTAGCCTGACATAATTTTTTTACCTACATAAACTATTATGATGTGAAAATAACAAAAATGTTATCATAGTTAAAAATTCCAATGAAACAATTAAGATAAAAAATGAAATGATAAATTGAAAAGAAAATATTAAATAAAAAGAAAATAAAGTACATTCAAGAATTTTTTGTTTCATGAAGAAAGAAAATAATTTCATTCATAATTAAATGATGAATTTACATTCTGCATATACACTTCAAGAATATATTGGTGAAAAATCCCCAATCAACTCGCTATACATTGAGAAAATGTGAGTACAACTGTTCATATACATAAACATGTGAAAAAAAACCATATAATATATCTACGAGAGTGCATAATGATGAAGGAGGTAAGCATAATAGCCACCCCAAACTAGGAAATTCCGCACTAACCATATACTTAGAAATTAATAACATTATCCATGAAAGTTTATCAAAACACTAATAACTTAAAACCAAAAATTTTTAAAATATACATAAAAATGTATGTGCATTTAGGAATTAAAAAACAAACCTAATAAAAAAAATAAAAATAAAAACTAAAACTAAAACTCTGCAAAATAATTATAATTCGATAATAAACATCTTCTTCACTAAACTAACATATATTTCAACCTATTCCATCCCACATAATACCATATCTTAAAAAAAACATCAACACATTATGAATACAAAAGAAAATATAACTAATTGAGAGGTAGAAAGTTAAAAACTAACACTGAACGAGAATATCTTTAAAAGCATCAAGCATGTATACAAAAGAAAATATAAAGTAGTAAATCATAAGGAAATTCCCATATCTATAAATCTCTTATGGTCAATCCATCTTCCATATTTATGGATGGGAACGAATTATATTAAATCCAACAATATTTAACCACTGATACATTACTGAGTACTGATTAAGGTTAAAAGATAAATCACAAGGAAATTCCCATATTTATAAGTCTCTTATGTTTAATCAATCTTCCAATGTTCATTGGATGGGAACCAATGATATTAATAAATCCAACAATATTTAACCACCAACACAGTACTGATTAAGCTTTAAAAAAGAAGCAAGCCAACCAAGGGTTTCATAGTAAAAGAAGTGTCCCTAAAAGTCACAACTAACTCCAAATCAAATGAGTTGAGAAATAAAATAGAAATGCGAAATTAAGAAGTCATGAATTTTGTGACCGCTTTGGTGCCCTTGGAGACAGCGTGCTTAGCGATCTCCCCAGGAAGAATGAGTCTCACTGTAGTTTGATCTCTTGGGAAGTAATGATTGGCTTCTTGTTGTACCAGGCAAGCCTAGATGCCTCGCTTGCCAATTTCTCAAACATATCATTGATGAAGCTATTCATGATTCCCATGCCATTATCGGAAATGCCGAGGTTGGGGTGAACCTACTTCAGCACCTTGAAAATATACATCTTCTATGTCTCCACACTCTTCTTCCTCTACTTTTTTGACTTACCCTTCTTCTCTCCGCCCTCTTCCCTTTTTCTCACCTATTTCTCATCACCCTTAACCTTCTCCTCCTTTGCAATCACACGTTTCTCTGTGACTACCTTCTTCTTCTTAGCCTTGTGCGCCATTGCTCCTTGCTTGCTACCAACATGAAATATAAACAACTTACTCCCAACAAACCAGAATGTGTTGAACTAACCAAATGGACCTCAAACTAGAACGCAATGATCCAGCCAAATGGAACTCAAAACCAGAATGTGATGATGCAAGAACACTATTCTAGACAGTGATCTTGTTCATCACCTGATAGTCAAGACAGAGTCTCCAAGTCCCATCCTTCTTCTGTACAAACACGATCGGGCTCCCATAAGGTGACGAACTTAGACAGATGTGACCTTTCTGCAGCAACTCCTGAATCTGCCTCTTAATTTCATCGTTCTCCAGAACGGAGCCCTAATAGATTGGTCCATTGGGTAGCAGCGCACTTGAGGTCAGATTGATGGAGTGCTTGACCTGACAGTGCAGAGGAACCTCTGCAGGGGAGGTGAAGATGTCCTCGTACTCCTCCACGACCTTATCCATTTGTAGTTGTCGTGCGGAGGGGCCTTATCTGGAGGTCATGGCCATCATCTTCTTCTTTCCTTGAGGGCGTATCATCAGGAAAACAAATTCCCCGGTTTTGGAAATGAGTTTACTGCATTGTTTTGCAGTAACCAAAGAGATGGTGGTAGGCGGTGCCACCTCCTGTATCCTGTACAACTTATTTCCCAAAGTAACAATAACAGCACGAGGCCTTGTTTCATACACAGCATGTCACTTCCACAAGAATGGTTGTCCTAATAATACATCACAAACTTCAAGGGGAGCAATGTCACACAATACTTCATCCATGAAGGGCTTGATGTTGTATGGAAGGTGACACTACTGGCTCACGTGAAGATCCCCTCCTTGGTGAAGCCACCCAATGGTGTAGGTTGTGGATGTGCTGTGGTCGGTAAGCCCAACCACTTCATGACCTTTGCCAAAATGAGATTATTTTAGCTTCCGCTGTTGACAATGAATTGTAGTGGGGAGCCCTTTACCCACATCTGGGAGTGGAAGAGATGCTCCTCCTCCTCTAGATATTTGGGTTCCTCCTAGATCTTCATGGTGGCAACGATGGCATTGGGCTCCGCGTCGATAATCTGCTTCCCTTTGTCATTCCCCTTGTTGGGTTTTGACTCAGAGTCAGAACATGCATCTCATTCTGAAACCTTTAGCTTGGCCACTAATGACTTCTTGGCCCAACATTCACTTGTGTTGTGAGCGGAGCTCTTATTGAACTCACACCACTTTCCCGTGTCCTTTTTCAGCTTCGTGGCATTGTTCTTTCCTTACAACTTTGGCATGTTGTCTTAGACCGCCCTGCCTTGGCTTTGTCCTGTGTTCTACAGTTTGGGGGCACCTTTCCCTTGCTTCGGATTCACAGATCCAAAGTGTCGTTTCTTCTGTTTAAAATTTTGCTCAACCTTGATGGCATATCCCCGAGCGAGGATATGTTGAGGAATTCTATTTCTTCCTGGATGTACTCGTGTAGGCAGTCGCAGTATTTGAGTACCAAATGCTGCTCCAAATCCTTGATACTCTTGCACATCTTGGTCCCTTCCCTTCCGCAGCGTGGTCCACTTTATGTATTGATCCTCATAGCTTCCGATAGGGTAGTACTGCTCCTTGATGGCATCCTAGAATGAATTCCTAGTGGGTGCGGTTGAAAATAGTGAGCCTATACTTTCATCATTCTGCTCACAGTAGGTTTCCCACCAGTCCTGTAGAAATTTTGAATAATAAACACTTATTCAACAGATATTATCCTGATTATACACTATTACGGAATACATGCACAATACATAATCTCCTCTATGTTGATCATCAATTTAGCAGCATCAAAAACAATGAAACATCAATCGCATGCACACATTAACACAGTATGTATCCTAGGGAAAGCTTACAGCTGAAAACCCCACACTATCTGTATTTTAATGATTGAGAACATGTAACAATACATAGTACAATACTCCTCACAAGTATCCAGCACTACACCTATTACACACAAAACTAGCTCAGATCCGAACAAGTCATAGGTTCAAATCTCCTCCGCTACTTTGCCTGCCTCCGCTGCACAATGCTTGAGAATCACTCACACTGAAAATCACGTGAACACAGGCTATAATTCTTGGTATTGGCCCACATTGCGTAGTCTTCATTGGAATAACTCAATCCCACTGATTGTGCAAGATATCATGCACAACTATAGTCACAACTGATAGTAATCTCAACCTCTAACACCTGTCTCCACTGAACTGTACATGCACTGACATGAAACTAAGTTAACTGATGTATTTTTATTTTCTTTATGAGTTAATAATTAATTCACACAACTCATCACTAGTCTATTTGCAGTTAGACTAAGTACAACTAGTTCAACCAAGTCAAACTGAACACAACTCCATCAACTACACAATCAACTCCACCAAACTCAACTGCTTGATTTCTAACTGAAGTCCTGCATGCAATAGCTCAATTGACTCACAAGAAAAGCGTATTTCCTTCTGACAGCTGCATGTGCCACATCTGTAGCTCAAATTGAAGTGCTCCAAGAGGATAAGATAAAGTTTATAGTCTAAATATTATTATGAGACAATAATATTTGACTTTTCTATTTTTAGCCTGGCAGTCTAAAAATAGACTTTGATCACACCGCTATGAACTAGAAATAGAAGTCCATCTATTTTTCTCGACAGGACCAATCATCCATAAACAACATCCTACAACTCATAGACAATGATCCATATGTCTAAAAATAGACATAGTCTAAAAATAGACTTTGCGCCATAATTTGCCTGCGGTCCCACTTAGTGAAGGCAACTCCTTTCCACTAAGCTCCATCATCTTGTTGCATTCTCAACACTCCCTCTCAACAAGATATGGATTATCAGCAACCCCTATCCTGCCTCGGTGGTATTCGAATTTGCTCCTGGTGAGCACCTTCGTCAAGATATCAGCATCCTGATCCTCCGTTGGAATGTATGGAAGTAACATGATTCTCCGTTGCACACAATCTTTGATATGATGGTACCTAATGTCAATGTTCTTAGATCTATCATGAAATACAGGATTAACCGAGAGTTTAATGCAACTTCGGTTATCACAGTAAATCACAGTAGGCTCCAAGTGAGAACCGAACAAACCGACCAGAATCTTTCTCATCCATATAGCCTCGCATGCAGCCAAACTTGTTGCCATATACTCGGCCTCTACTGAACTGAGTGCCATGGATCTCTGCTTCTTGCTGTACCAAGAAACTGCTGTCGACTCGATACTGAAGACCCCTCCTGATGTGCTCTTTCTGTCCATTGGGCTCCCTGCCCAATCTGCATCCGTGAAGCCACATAGCTTCACCTCATCCTCATGTCTGTACCACAAACCATATCCTGATGTGCCTCTCAAATAACACAATACATGCTTGCCCGCCTTCCAGAAGAGCTTGGTTGGCTTAACCATAGCTTGTGAAAGCTGGTTAACAACATAGCATATATTGGGTCATGTATTGACCAGATACATAAGCGACCCCGCCAACTGTCGATAAACAGTGGCATCCACTTCTTCTGCTGAAGTGGCATCCTCCTTCCTCCAACCTCCAGGAAGAGGAGTATCAATAGGCTTGCAGCCATGCATGTTGAACTTCTCCAGTATCTCCTGAGCATACTTACCCTGAGAAAGAAATAGTCCATCAGTGCATTGCCAAATTTCCAATCCCAGGAAATAATGAAGGAGGCCCAAGTCCTTTATTTCAAACTCCTTAGCAAGATCATCCTTGCATGAAAGTATCAATAGTTCATCACCCGTTAGAATCAAATAATCTACATAAAGTATAATGATAAGCAACTTACTCTCCACCACAATCTGGTATAGGTTAGGATCTGCCTCACCCTTGGAGAATCCAAGTCCGGTGAAATAATTGTCTATCCATGTGTACCAAGCACGTGGTGCTTGTTTCAACCCATACAACGCTCTCTTGAGCCTACACACATGTGACTCACTGCTGAAGATCTCAAAACCTTCGGGCTGCTCAATGTACACCTCCTCCTCAATGACTCCATTGAGGAACACATTCTTCACATCCATCTGATGAATGTGCCACCCCATCTGCGCTGAGAGAGCAAGAATCGTCTGTATGGAAGAATACCTTGCGACAGGTGCAAAGGTCTCCTCATAATCGATCCCCTCTATCTGTGAAAAGCCTCGGGCAACCTTGTACTTCTCCACACTCCCTTCAGCTTCCTGCTTAACTTTGTAGATCCATCTCAAACCCACCATTGATTTCCCTTCTGGTCTAGGAACAATCTCCCATGCACTATTTCTGACAATCGAATCATACTCTTCCACAATGGCATCTACCCATGTGGGATCCTCCACAGCTTCCTCGAAAGAGGATGGCTTAGTCACAACACATTTGCTCATAAGATCCATGTATCCAGTGTACCGATCAGGTGACTGTCTCTGCCTGTGTTGGGCTGTAGGTGGTCCTACAACTTTCTCTGCATCTTGAGCTAGTTGCTCAGCTTCTGTCAAGCGCTTTCGCCCTCTGATGGTTGGTGCTGCATGAGTGGTCTCTTCCACTCCATGAACTTCGTCCTGTGGTTGATCCACATCCTGAAGCTCATCCTTAGGAACTAATAGCTCCTCATCTGCATGCAAGTGTGGCTCCCTCTCAAGCGAACACTTCATGGCTTTCTCCTCTTGAAATTTTATATCCCGTTGCACAACAGTCTTACCACTGTCTAGAAAATACACACGATAGTTGTGGGGCATATCAGTGTACCCCACAAATTTCCCAACCTCTGCAGTCGGCTCCAACTTCTTTCTGGCATCCTTCGTCACATGCATGTAAACATTAGCACCAAAAATCCTCAAATGAGAAAGATCAGGCTTCTTACCAGAATAAGCCTCCTCGGGTGTACTCATGCCAAGTATCCTGTGAGGACAACGGTTCTGCACATAAACTGTTGTATTGCATGCTTCCACCCACAAGTGAAGGGGTAGGCCTTGATCATGCAATATTGCCCGTGCAGCACCCATGATTGTTCTGTTCTTCCGCTCAACAACCCCGTTCTGCTGTGGGTTATGGGGAGCTATGAGCTTTCTTCAAATCCCTTCTGCCTTGCAGAAATCCTTGAACTCACCAGAGATGTATTCACCACCATTATCGCTCCTAAGAGCCTTCACCTTCTTCCTTGACTCCTTCTCGACCAGTGCTTTGAACTCACAGAACTTTGAGTATGTCTCGCTCTTCTTCTGCATGAAGAAGATCCAGCACTTACGAGAGAAATCATCAACAAAAATCACATAATACCTGTGCTTTTCTGTCGAAGCTACTGAGAAGGGTCCACACACGTCTGTGTGAATTCTCTCAAGGATCGTCGTGGTGCGACTATCCTTCTCGTGAAAGGTGGCTTTCACAAACTTTCCCAAAGTACACCCCTTGCACTGATATGACTGCGCAAGAGTGCCTTTAGGAAGCCCTATAGTGATCTACTGTAGTATCTTCAAGGCTCCATGGTGAAGGTGACCCAATCTCCTGTGCCACAGCTCGCCATCATCCCGGCTCACCAATCTTTCTGCGTTGCATGCCATTGCTGCGCATCCATCTACATGCAACTGATAAAGGTTCCTCACTCGAACCCCTATCTTCCGGGTTTCTCCAGTTGTCTTGCTGCACAGGAAATCCTTTCCCTCACTGAAAGCAACATCATATCCCTTGTCTTCTAACATCACCATAGAGATAAGATTCTTCTTCAATCCTGGAACATGCATCACTTCCTTTAATATGAAGGGTTTACCAGACTCCCTCTCAAACGAAATGGTACCGATACCGGTCGCACTGTATCTACCATCATCTCCCATCTCGATGTGCACTCCAAGATCTTTGTCCTCCAGATCAGAAAATAAATCTCGATCTCCTGTCATGTGAAAAGACGTACCACTGTCCAAGAACCACACTAATCCCATCGCACTTGAAACCAAGCATGCGATCAATGAAAAATCAAGCTCAAACTGCGAGGCTAGAGCCTCTCCTACTGTAGATCTAGCAGCTTGCTTGTTCTTCTTCTTCTGTGGACAATTAGTGGCATAGTGTCCGTGTTGGTGACAATGAAAACACTTCACCTTGGACATGTCCCGCTTCGTGCCTTTTGCACCAGACTGAGAAGCTTTCTTTCTCTTCCCCTTCCTTGCTTTGGCAGCCAAAGCGCAATTTTCTTCATCAGGTCCCTTTGATGAAGATCCGTCCCTGGTATTCCACCTGATCTCCTCCTGCACAAGATCTGACCAAAGTCTCTCCCATCCTGGCAGTTTTTCCCGACCATTGACAGAGTCCTGATAGGAATGCCAACACCTCGGAAGACCAAGGAGAGCCAAGCTCACCAAGTCCTCATCATTGACAGTCACCCCCACACTTCCCAGCTCATCTCTACACTGAGTGAACTTCGTGAGATACTTGGGCATACTGTCTCCCTTCTCACATTTGATGTTTCTGAGTTTATCCTCTGATCGCTCTTGCTTTGGAATAGATCTGTTAATGATTTCCACATCAAGTATGGAGAAGCCTTTCCATGCAGGCTGGACACAATGTGATCCTTCACGCCCTCTAACCGAATCCTTTGACACTTTGTTGTCTTATTTTGCCAAGCATCAACCTACGCAGAATCAGTAGGCTTTGGGACATCAACCTCTATGAAATACTTCAGCCCATTATCATCCAACACTGCCTCCATCTTGTCCTTCCATTCAATATAGTTTGAGCTGCCCTCAAGAGCATACTCCAATCACAATCTGTTGAAAGATATTACCATGTTGATACCAAGAAAACACTACTGCAAATTCGAATTCCACCAGCTCCAAACTCAACCACCTCTGATCTAAGATTCGTGAGAACAAAGTATTTCTCTTACAAAGATTAATTGTATGGGCTTTTACTGGATATCTCACCTTCCAAAGGAAGGATGAATCCAAAGGCTACCTGGCCCGATTATAGACTCTGTCTGAAGAAATAGAATGTAAACACTTCCTGAATAGTAGATCTTATGATCAACAGCTCTGATACCATGTAGAAATTTTGAATAAAAAACACTTATTCAATAGAGATTATCTTGATTATACACTATTGCGGAATACATGCACAATACATAATCTCCTCTATGTTGATCATCAATTTAGCAGCATCAAAAACAATGAAACATCAATCGCATGCACACATTAAAACAGTATGTATCCCGGGGAAAGCTTACAGCTGAAAACCCCACACTATTTGTATATTAATGATTGAGAACATGTAACAATACATAGTACAATACTCCTCACAAGTATCCAACACTATCTCCACCCGTTACACACAAAACTAGCTCAGATCCGAACAAGTCACAGGTTCAAATCTCCTCCGCTGCTTTGCCTGCCTCCACTGCACAATGCTTGAGAATCAATCACACTGAAAATCACGTGAGCACAGGCTATAATGCTTGCTATTGGCCCACATTGTGTAGTATTCATTGGTATAACTCAATCCTACTGATTGTGCAAGATCTCATGCACAACTATAGTCACAACTGATAGCAATCTCAACCTCTAACACCGGTCTCCACTGAACTGTACATGCACTAACATGCAACTAAGATCACTGATGTATTCTTTAGTTGCTTTATGAGTTAATAATTAATTCACACAACTCATCACTAGTCTATTTGCATTTAAACTAAGTACAACTAGTTCAACCAAGTCAAACTGAACACAACTCCATCAACTCCAGAATCAACTCCACCAAACTCAACTGTTTGAGTTCTAACTGAAGTCCTGCATGCAATAGCTCAATTGACTCACAAGAAAAGTGTATTTCCTTCTGACAACTGCATGTGCCACATCTGTAGCTCAAACTAAAGTGCTCCAAGAGGATAAGATAAAGTTTATAGTCTAAATATTATTATGAGACAATAATATTTGACTTTTCTATTTTTAGCCTGGCAGTCTAAAAATAGACTTTGATCACACCGCTGTGAACCAGAAATAGAAGTCCATCTATTTTTCCCAACATGACCAATCATCCATAAACAAAATCCTGCAACTCATAGACCATGATCCATAATTTGCCTGCGGGCCCACTTAGTGAAGGCGACTCCTTTCCACTAAGCTCCATCATCTTGTTGCATTCTCAACAAGTCCTTGACATGGGGGGTTGCTTTTAGAAGAGCAAAAATAATCTTTTCTCGACTGGGAATATCATGAACAGAAAAATAACCATCTAGTTGATTTAACCATTTATCGACGACATCTGTGTCTATCTGACCCTCGAATATGGGGATTTCAAAATTAACTTGTACCTTAAACGATGTGGTGTTTCTAGAGTAGCTGTTGGAAGCCAATGCGTCGCCCCTGGGTAGCCACTGAAGGATCTGGGCAAATCTATCCATCATTGCGTTCCTTTGTCGCTCGAGGGCTTCTTCGAGCAATATTTTGATAGGATGTCCTACCCCCTCGTATTTCTTGTCATCCACCATGGGAGGCTGTTATGAAACCAGCTCAAGAAAAGATAGAAAAGATAAATCCACGCCTTAGAATTCAGCCTCTTCGAGGGGGCAACCTCCTTTACATTACATAAATGAACAATTCTTGGATGATACAAATGAAAATACCTCCTTTCTATATATAGGAGTCTAAGTGGTCCCAATATAATCAAAGCCTACAGAACAATAATATTGTAGGGCACAACAGTAACAATGATGGGCTTCTATGTGGCATAATAGTAACAATATGGGGGTAATAGGGGCACAACAATATAAATAGGGGGTATAACTACAATAGTAATGGGGTAATCACTAGTATTATAGGGACCCAACATGCCCCTCTCCTTCAAAAAATTGTTGTCCTCAACGCTTGAGCAGTTCTGGATACTTCTGCATAAAATTCTCATCCTCCCATGTGGAATCTTCAGCAGATAAGTTCTTCCACTTGATAAGATACTCTGAAATTGATCGATTTCGTAGCTGTCGAGTTCTTGTTTCTGTGATTGCTTCCGGTTCCAATATAATTTTTCCTTCCTCGTCAAGTTCTGGCAATATTGTTTGAATTGGGAGCTTGTCACCTATAACCTTCTTTAAACATGAAACATGGAAAACTGGGTGCACTCGAGAAGCTGCAGGAAGCTCCAATTTGTATGCCATAGTACCAATCTTTTCCAACACCTTGTACGGACCATAATACTTTGGTGATAATTTATTATCCTTCTTAGCTTGCTTTAGGGACATTTGCTTATATGGTTGTAGCCGTAGGAATACCCAATCACCTACATCAAAACTTCTTTCACTGCGATGTTGATCTGCCTGTTGTTTCATTCTATTTTGTGCCAACACGAGGTTATCCTTTAAGAGTTGGAGGACTTGTTGTTGATGTTCGATGTGATGTTCCACTGCCTGAACCTTAGAATTTTCTCTTAAATATGATGTGATGGATGGTGGTTGATACCCATAAAGTGCCATAAATGGGGTCATTTTTGTTGCTGTATGGAAGGAAGTGTTATACCACCATTCAGCTAGAGGCAACCATTTGACCCATTGTGTCTGTTTATCAGATACAAAGCAACGAAGATATCCTTCCAAACATTTGTTTACTATCTCAGTTTGCCCATCAGATTGAGGATGATAAGATGAGCTATGAGCTAACTGAGTACCAAGACAAGAAAATAATTCTGTCCAAAAATTTCCAGTGAAAATGGGATCTCTGTCACTTACAATAATCTTTGGGTTTCCATGTAGCTTTTGAACTGTTTCCATAAATGCAGTAGAAACTGTACTGGCTTTAAATGGATGTGATAATGCACAAAAGTGTGCATACTTGGTAAGTCTGTCAACTACCACCATGATGACACTCTTTCCCTCAGACTTGGGTAAACCTGTGATAAAATCCATTGAAACCTCCTCCCAACGTTGGCTTGGAATGGATAAAGGTTGTAATAGACCTGGTGTCTTAATTGTTTCAACTTTATTTTGCTGGCAAACCAAACATTCCACCACAAACTTTTGAATATCTGATTTAAGGCCATCCCAAAAAAATTCCTTCTTAACCCTGTGGTAAGTTTTTAAAAATCCGAGTGCCCTCCTAAGGGAGAAGTGTGCAATTCCATAAGAATCTTTTGTTTTAGCTGGGAATTCTTACAGAGGTATAAGCGATCTTTGTACCATAACGAATCATTTTGCCAGCTAAATGTATCAGAAGTACTGGAATCTTGTTGTAGCTTTTGAATAAGTGCCCACACTTCTTTGTCATTCTTCCATTCCTCCCTTGCTTCGTTTATCCAATCTGGTTGGATAATAGAAATGGCAGACAACAATGCTTCCACATCCTCATCCTTTCTTGAGAGTGCATCTGCCACCACATTTTGCTTCCCTTTTTTGTAGATGATTTCAAAGTCATAACCCAACATCTTTGTGACCCACTTTTGTTGCTCTTCAGAGGATAATCTTTGTTCTAAAAAGTATTTAAGGCTATCATGATCCGTTTTTACCTTGAAGTGTCTTCCCATTAGGTAGGGTCGCCATTTCTTAAGTGCATGGAGTATTGCCAACATTTCCTTCTCATAAATAGCTTTGTTTAAAAACTTTCCCTTGATTGGACGACTTTCAAAAGCAATGGGTCTTTCATCTTGCATTAGAACAGCACCAATTCCATTTCCTGAAGCATCACATTCCACAATAAAGGTTTTTGTGAAGTCCGGTGTAGCTAAGACCGGTGCTTGGCACATTGCCTCTTTAAGATGTTCAAAGGCCTTTGTTGCTTCCGAAGTCCATGAAAATGAATCTTTCTTCAATAATGTTGTTAGAGGTGCTGCTATTCTCCCATAATTCTTAACAAACTTGCGATAATACCCTGTCAACCCAAGAAATCCTCGCAGATGCTTTATGGATGTGGGGATTTTCCATTCCTTAATGGCTTTAATTTTGCTAGGGTCTACCTTAACTCCTTCATGAGATACAATATGACCCAAATATTCCACCTCCTGGACTCCAAAGAAACATTTGGATCTTTTTGCATATAATTGTTTCTCCTCCAATAGTTGTAACACCCTGTCAACATGTTCAACATGATCCTTCCAAGACTTGCTGTAGATTAGTATATCATAAAAAAATACTAACACAAATTTTCTAAGGAATGGTTTGAAAATTGAATTCATCAAACCTTGAAATGTTGAAGGTGCATTGGTAAGGCCAAAAGGCATGACCAAAAATTCATAATGACCCTCATGAGTTCTAAATGCTGTTTTTGGAATGTCTTCAATCTTCATTCTAATTTGATGATATCCCGAACGAAGATCCAACTTGGTGAAGTAAATTGATCCATGCAATTCATCTAGTAATTCATCAATAACAGGAATGGGGAACTTATCTTTAATAGTGAGCTTGTTGAGCTCCCTATAATCTGGACACATGCACCATGATCCATCCTTCTTGTGCACCAATACTACTGGAGCTGAGAAAGAACTTTGACTCGGTTGAATTATACCAGCCTCTAGCATTTCTGCAACCATACGTTCAATTTCACTTTTTTGGACATATGGATATCTGTACGGCCTGATGTTTGGAGGAACACTTCCTGGAATCAGATGAATAGCATGATCATGATCACGCATAGGTGGGAGACCTTTGGGAGTCTCAAATACCTTGGAATGATTGTCCAGGACTTTTTGGAGATCTGGAGAAATAGATGATTCCAATGTGGAAACATCTAGCGAACATAATTGTGCAATTACACCTCTTTGCTCCTTTTTTAGAAGCTTTGTCATGCCATTAGAGCTGATTATCTTTCCTGGTTTCCCTGCAATACCCCTTAATTCAACTTCCTTTCCTTCCACGGAAAATTTCATGAAAAGTTCTTGAAAATTAAAAGCTATTGTACCCAAGGATTGTAGCCATTGGACTCCTAGTACAACATCAGCACCTCCCATTGGAATGGAAAGCATTGGGCTAGTCAATACATATTCTCCCATGGATAGCTTGATATTATGGCACTTTCCAGAACAATTTATTGTTCCTCCATTTGCAATCATCACTTGACACTCTGGTGCTGGATATAGGAAGCAATTCAATTCTTTTGCTACCCTACAATGAATAAAATTGTGGGTGCTTCCTGAATCAATCAACACTATTACCTTTTTCTTCTTGATTTGTCCTTCTATCTTGATGGTTTGAGGAGTGGTAATTCCCGCCAATGCATTACAAGATATGGTCGGATTTATTTGTTCTTCATCTAGGCTTTGTTCCTGGAATATATTCTCTTCTTTTGACCTTTCTTGCTCCTTTTCTTCTTCCTCTTCACAATCTATGTAGAATAATTTCTTCTCAGCACACTTATGACCTTTTGTGTATTTGCTATCACAATTGTAACAAAGCCCTTTTGCTCTTTTTTCTTCCAATTGTTGTGGTGTCAACCTTGTAGGTTGTGGAAGACTATGGGCAACAACACTTCCGTCTTTATAGTTGTGAACGGTATGCTTCCTAGTTGCCATAATTTTGCTTTCCATTTTTCTTGCTAACCTGAATGCCTTCTCTAATGAATCAGGTTCCCAAAGGCGCACATCATGTTGGATATTATCCTTTAAAGACCCTATGAACACATCAATCCTATGCTCCTCTGGAATATCTTTTACCCTTATGTTCAATTTTTGGAACTCCTCAATGTGCTCCATTATTGAACCCTTTTGTTTGAGACTTATCAATTGGCTAAAAAAAGTGTTGCTTTTTGTATCCTCATAATGTGCTATCAATTCTTCCGTAAAAATTGCCCAAGTGATAAATTGTTTACGAGAACAAAGCCATTGATACCATACAAACTGATTTGGTTCCAAATATAAAGTTGCCATACGTACCTTTTGTGTGTTTTGCACATTATTGAGATCGAAGAATTGCTCCATCTGTAATATCCATGTGGCGGGATCCTTGCCATCAAACTTCCTCATATCGATTTTTGGAACATGGTGAATCTTCGATCCAACATTAGAGTCTATGGAATCATGATTAACATTTATTTTATTCTCATCATGAGTTTCCTTTACTGCCTTTTCACCATTAGTGACCCTTTCTTGTAGCAACTTCTTCAATTCATCCATCTTATCATCCATGCCATCAATTTTAGCATCCATGCCATTCACCTTAGCTTCCATGCCATCCATTTTAGCTTCCATGCCCTTTATCTTAGATTCCACGCCATTTACCTTAGCTTCTGTTAGCTTTTGTGAGCGTGACATTTGTTGCACTTGTTCTTGTAATTTTGATATATCATGTAGCATTTCTTCCTCTTCTTCATGAGTCATGCTAGAGCTTTCAGGTTCCTTACTAGGTGTTTGCATTTTCTTTCCTCGGGGCATCAGTTACCGATAATAATGTTTTACTATGCCCTTTGAATTCCGTTAAACCAAGCTTACACAAAAATTAAAAAAAAAACTACACACCTTTTTTCACTTTATAGAAGCCTGATATTGAGTCTAATGTATCTCTGTAATTTCGGATCATCCAATTCTAAAAATGCTACCTGCAGTAGCCTTCTGCGTCCTCTTTCCAATGCCACAAGTCTGAGCCAAATTGGATTCTCCAAGGAAGAGTTATGTGAAATCTCCCACAGTGACTTGCTTTTAGACTGTTTCAGTAGAGTGAACTTGTACGACGTGCCACAAGTCACTGTTTCAACCTTTGAATCTGAAACACACATACAAGCAACTACAGTCCGTCCTCTTTCTGTACCTTTTTACGAAATTTCAATCCGATCCTCAGAGAGAGAGTTATGACGATTTTCCCCAGGTCACCTGTTTTGAATGTAATTCAGGAGTCTGCAAAAAGGCCAACTTCCTCAGATCATATCTCCGAAAATATCGTGCAAAAAGCTCTGAAATTCAGACCCAAGGTTCAGAGCCAAGTCTTCTCAAATGGATTTTTTTTGCGACTTCTGAAACGTCACAGAGAAAAAGTTATGGCGAAAATGCCACGATGACCTGTTTGGAGCAGCGAAACCCTAGAATCCAAAGCTCTGATACCAAATGTTATGAAACCAGCTCAAGAAAAGATAGAAAAGATAAATCCACGCCTTAGAATTCAACCTCTTCGAGGGGGCAACCTCCTTTACATTACATAAATGAACAATTCTTGGATGATACAAATGAAAATACCTCCTTTCTATATATAGGAGTCTAAGTGGTCCCAATATAATCAAAGCCTACATAACAATAATATTGTAGGGCACAACAGTAACAATGATGGGCTTTTATGTGGCATAATAGTAACAATATGGGGGTAATAGGGGCACAACAATATAAATAGGGGGTATAACTACAATAGTAATGGGGTAATCACTAGTATTATAGGGACCCAATAGAGGCCATTAGGACTTGCAACGCTGGTCATGCAAAGGCTTGACCAATTCAAGCCCTAACTCCTTATATCCTAACCTTGTTGGGGACATGCAAAGAAAAAAAGAGAAAAAAGCAGACCGCTCTGATACCACTGATCCAAATTTAAACAAGAACACAACAAATTACAAGGATAACCATAAACAGAGAGATGCAACGGAAATAATACTTCATTTCATTAATCTAAAATACTAAAATATGCTTACAAACAGAAATGGAAATAAACGAGCTAGGGCGATGGTAGCTTATCTCTAAGAAGAGATGTGGTGGCTACATGCCTCTGAACTATATTACAATGACGCTCGAAGGCCTATTTATTGTTGAGAAATAACGGAAAACCCTAAACATCCAAAAACCTAACCTTAGAAGATGAAACGCCAAACTGTGGGCCTCATTTAGGTAAATTCGTACATCAACTTCCCGGGGTCGTAACCTTGGCATAAGATCTTCGTTTAACGCACACAATATCTCGTTAGAAATATCTATCCAAGAACTACAACTTTGGGAAGAGAAACATCAGTCCATGGTCCCATGTTGCTCTCAGGTTTCCCCAAAAATGTCGTTTAGGTCCTCAAAACAATTCCAAAAATTCAAGACCTGAAAAACTGCTAAAATAGTAAACTGTGCTACAATTAAGGAAACTGAAAAGCTGAAAGAAAAAATGGTGGGGGTCCAAGTGGACTTGGTGGGTGGCCACCAATATCCACCTAGATCAATAAGAGTCAGTAAGAGCAAAGGAACCCTTGGAGGAGTGTACTAAGAAACAAAAACATCAACTGGAAGAGTTGTTATAGGTATACATGGATGTGTTCCAAGAGCCTAAATACCCAAGAGGGAAGTGGAACATGAGATCTAGATATTTTTGAACTCCCCATTTCCAAACACTGGGCTATACATTCAATTTTATATAGAGGCAAATGAGGTGAAGAAAGAATTGCCGAAGCTAGTGGAAAAAAGTGTCATTTGACATAGTACATTTTGTGGATGTTACCTCACATAGACATCACTTTGGTGGTAGTGTGTCCAATTCTAAACAAAACAAATTTGTGTAAACAAGAATTTCTATTTGGACCTCCTGAATTTGTTGGGTTTTATGTAGTGAGTGGTATCTCACAGGGGTTTTATGTAGTGAGTGATATATCATAAGTCCATCTTCTAAGAGATGAAATGAGCACCTATGAAATCATAGGTACATTTTGTATTTAAGGTCTATGTTTATTCTGAAGTTATCTTTTTTATTTATTTACTTCTCCAATTTGGTGAAGTAGGCAATGTATTTTGCAACAACAAAATATGAGCACTCATGAATTTGAGCTTTTAATAGTGGTCTATAGTAGCCAGCTTCAAATATGTATGGTTATGTCTTGAGTTACATTTAACCAACATTTTCTCTTATTTTCTCCTTTTCAACTCAACTCCTAATCATAAATGCATGGACTATCTAATATCGAATTTAGAAGCTTAAGTACCCATGTAAAATACTTGAATGAAATAACACAAGATACCATTATCTCATTGAAAATGTAGGTCTCTAAGATTCTTTTGACAGGTACACAAATGAAAAGAAGAAATTTAATCTTTCTGAGCTTTCAAATAACAAAAATATTATTTTAGTCAAATTTCAATGAAGGTTCCAGGAGGAAACTCAACTGGTGAGGGAAGTAATGTCTGGAGAGGAGGACATACCAGGTTTACTAGTAGTTTTGTGTCAAGCAAGCCGAGGAGGACATGTCAAGTTTACTAGTAGTTATGGGTTATGTGTCAGGTAGGATGAGGAGGACATGTCGGGTATACTAGTAGTTATTTGTCAAGCAAACCAAGTTTACTAGTGGTTATGTGTCACGCAAGTTAACGAGGACATGCCAAGTTTACTACTAGTTATGGGTTATGTGTCGTGCAGGATGAGGAGGACATGCCAGGTATACTAGTAGTTTGGTTTCATCATTGATATCAAAAAAACAATTAAGATGAAAAATGAAATGATAAAATGAAAAGAAAATCCTAAATAAGAAGAAAATAAAGTAGATTCAAGAATTATTAGCTCCAGAAAAAAGATGACTAATTTCATTCATAATTAAATGATGAATATACATTCTGCATATAAAAGACTTCAAGAGTATATTAGTGAAAAATCCCCAATCAAGTGGCTATACAATGAGAGCTTGTGAGTACAACTATTCATGCAAATAAACCTGTGAACAAAGAAAAACCATATAATCTTTCCATGAGAGTGTAGAGTGCAAAACAACAAGCCTCAAACTAGGAAATTTTGCACTAAAAAGAATAAGTGATACTAAGTGAGAATAAGTGATACCTAAGTAACCATATGCTTAAAAAGTAATAACATTATCCATAAAGACTCATCAAACCACTAATAACTTAAAGCCAAAAAAATTAATATATACATAAAAATGTATGTGCATTTAAGAATTAAAAAATCAACCTAATAAAAATAAATAAATAAATAAATGTGCAAAAGAATTATAATTCCATATAATTCCATAATAAACATATTCTTCACTAAACTAACATAGATTTTAACCTATTCCATTCCACATAATACCATATCTTAAAAAAAACAACAACGCATTATGAATACAAAAGAAAATATAACTAATTGATGGTCAATCCATCTTCCATCTTTATGGATGGTAACCAATGATATTAAATCCAGCAATATTTAACCACCCATTGATGGTCAATCAATCTTCCAATGTTTATTGGATGGGAACCAATGATATTAATAAATCCAGCAATGTTTAACCACTAACACAGTACTGATTAAGCTTAAAAGATGAAGCAAGCCAGCCAAGGGTTTCATAGTAAAAGCGGTGTCAGTGAAAGTCACAACTAACTCCAAATCAAATGAATGGAGAAAAGAAAACAGAAATGCGAAATCAAGCAGTCGTGAATTTTGTGACAGCTTTGGTGCCCTCGGAGACAGCGTGCTTAGCGATCTCCCCAGGAAGAATGAGCCTCACTGCAGTTTGGATCTCCCGTGAAGTGATGGTTGGCTTCTTGCTGTACCGGGCGAGCCTAGATGCCTTGCTTGCCAATTTCTCAAACATATCATTGATGAAGCTGTTCATGATTCCCATGGCGTTGCCGGAAATGCCGAGGTCGGGGTGAACCTGCTTCAGCACCTTGAAAATATACATCTTGTATGTCTCCACACTCTTCTTCTTCTGCGTCTTTGACGTACCCTTCTTCTCTCCGCTCACCTTTTTCTCATCACCAACCACACGTTTCTCTGCGACCGACTTCTTCTTCTCACCCTTGGGCGCCATCGCTCCTTGCTTGCTACCAACACGAAATACAGAGAAGTTACTCGGAACAAACCAGAACGCGCTGATCCAGCCAAATCGACCTCAAACAAAGAAGTTACTCGGAACAAAGCAGAACGCGCTGAGACTTCAAACCGCTGATCCAGCCAAATGGAGCTCACCAAGAAATATGTGTTATATATATATATAGATATAGATAGATATATGCCCTATTCATTGGTTAACCCGACAGACCATGCAAGGGATCAAAATTGAACAAGTCAGGCCTTTCAAAGGGTCTCTGGCACGTCAGAGAAGTAGGGAGAAAATTTTACCAGTCAAATTGGAATAATATCTTAAAATTTTTTAAGAAGTATTGTCAAATTGTCAACCTTTTTTTTAAATTTTATTTTTTCTGAAATTAGAATTTTATGAATGTTAAATTTGTAAATTTCTTTTCATGTTAAAACTTAAATCCCATTTCAGAAACTCCCATTTCAAAAACAACAGTTTCCTTTTGAATTGTTTTTTTCTAATTGTGCATTTATTATGTATCAAAAAGATGAATAAGTATTTAAATATTTTTTCACATTCTATAGTTTTCTTTTGTGAAATAAATTAAAAAGTCTGTGAGTATAACGTGAATCAACAACCCAGATTAAGGTCTATTTATTTATTTTTTGAATTGAATATAATTGTCCAGGATATAATTTTTTCTAACCCATTTAGATGAATTCGATTGACCATGTCTTATAATAGTTTAAAAGATATAGGAATAGACCACTTAAGTATGCACAAGTTATATGATTATTTAATATAAAATTTTTAGATTTAATTACATATTTCACTACTATCGCATAACAATCCTATAACCTTAAATTACTTTAACATTGGTTTAATATCATTAATTTTAATAATTTCAAAATAAAATATTTAAAATTAGATATTAATTAAAAAACTAATGTCCTTAATTTTTTAGTAAAGATATAAAAACAATAAGTCTTTTTATTTGTGAATGAGGTTATTAATTAACCTATCACCCATTCCAACTGCATGTTTGATGAGGTTATTAATTAACCTATGAACAATTCCAACTACATGCTTGATTATGACCATGTGACTCCATGTTCTCTAAAAATTGAATTTTACTAAAATTATATCATTAATTTTAATATTTTTATTTTTTTAATTTTATATTTTTAATATTTTTATTTTTTATTTTTTTAAATTTAAATAAAATATTAATTTTAATATTTTTATTTTTTTAAATTTAAATAAAATATTTATGTTTAGATATTAATTTTTTTTAATAAAATTGGAAAATTTTAAAAATATCTCACAAATGTGAAAGATGTTGTTAATAAACTTGTTAACAATAAGAGCCAATAACATGAAATTAACTAAATACTAAATAAAATTAATTATAATGAAATGATATTATGCTTTTAAATTCTCATAATTTTATAATAATAATAATAATATGATTTTAAGGTCACAATCAAGTTAGACACTAAGTTAATATATATGGCCTTCTTGTTTATGGGACAAGGACCTCTCTCCACACAATAATTTGAATATTAAAGTTTATAAAAGTGTCAATGGCTTTTAGCTTAAGTGATTAGGAATGTCGCTTGCATCCTACTCACCCAAGTTCAAGGCTCAATACAAATGCCTTGGCTTTTGCTTAATCATTAAGTTATTACTATATATAAAAAATAAACAATAAATCTCTCTTTCTCTCTCTATTTCAACCTACAATTCTATATATATACCCAACGTCTTTGAAACTCGTTCTCATCATTAACAATCATGTTTTTTAAACCTATATGTTTCTAATTAGTTAAGAACATTTCCAAAAACTTCAAACTTTTTTGAAAACATTAATACCAAGGAAATGAAAACCCAGAAACCATTTCTTTAATATAGGGAACTTGTAAAAGCTCCCAGCCTTTAAAAAAAGCTAGACCCCAATTTTTATAATTTATTATGCTACTCATACTTATATGACAACTACTTAATAAAAGACATATGTCTAAAACTCCTATATTATTCTATCGATTGTTGAGTAATTCTATAGATTGTTGAGTAACTAAGTAATATTTAAAGTGATCAATTGATTCAAGTATTATGTGTCTTATTTGATAATTCATGTACTTTGAAATAAAATGTTTATAGAAAGTGATGTGACTAATTCTATAGATTGTTGAGTAACTAAGTAATATTTAAAGTGATCAAAGTGATTCAAGTATTATGTGTCTTATTTGATAATTCCCATACTTTGAAATAAATGTTTATAGAAAGTGATGTGATTGTGTAAAAGTTAGATTATAGGTGGCTTTGTAATGAAGAAATGCACACATTGAAATAAATGTTTATGGAAGGTGATGTGATTGTAAAAAGTTAAATTATAGGTAGCTTTGTACTGAAGAAATGTATATTTTAGTGTTACTTATTTGGAATTGGAATTGGAATTAGAATAATTACTGAATTAGAATAATAATTGTGTAATATGCAATTTTCAAATTACAATATAGTAACATTTGTAATATTATTTATAAAAATAAATATGTATTAAATTAAAAGATATATTGAAAAATTTAAATATTTAATTTTAACTATTATTATTTTTTATAATAATAATAATAATTGAATTTTAAGGTTATAATCAAGTTAGACATCAAATTGATGTATAATACCTTTTAATAAAGGTATATATATTCTTCCCGATGGGGTGTAAATGAGGGCAGAATTAGGGCCTTTTTGTAACTTGTTCCCGTTATATAGGTGTCCATATTTGGTTATGCCATGAAAGAGATCTGTTTATGGGTATTGGGGTTCAAACAACAAGTCTCTTCGTTATAAATGTGAGGTAAATGTTGTGGGGTGGTGGAGGCACGTGCAATGGGGGAAAGGAGGTGAGGTTTCATCCTCATCCTCCTTCACCTAGTTTCCTTTGAAGTTGTTGCTCTTGGTTTATCTTTTGCATGCTGTAGAGAATGGGTTTCTTAATGAGATCGTGTCCATTCCTTCAACTCTTGTTCCATATAGATAGTATGCTAGCGTGTGTTGAATTATTTCGTCTCCTTCTACAACAATTGTTTATGCTTATTGATAACTTGGTTCTCTTATAATGTGTCTTTCAATTTGGCAAGTTTATTGCTCTATATGTCAAAGTGTCATATATCAAAAGGGGTTTTTTTGTGTTGTATCTCGCTTATCATCCTGGAAAACTCAGAGTCTATGTGTCGGGGTTTCTTACAACTTCTATTAGTGCTACTGTCCTTAATTATTTGGGTTCTCACTTTGGGGAGGACACTGTGCTGTGGACGTAGGATTTGTTCTTGTTGTTAGTTTGGGTATTGGGATCCTCCTTAGTTTGGCATGATTCTAGGGAATTTGGTGTTTTATCTCTTTGTGTCATTCAAAATTGGGAAACCTACTTCAATTCGGTCCTCTAGTGTGGGGGGGATGATTTTTTAGTTCTTCAGTCAAGGGTTCAATGGTCAATGGCCTGTCCATTTTCTTGTTTTGCAGGTCGTGGTTCTTGTACTTGTTTTTCGTGCTCCCTTGTTATAGTTATCATGCCTACTAGTCAGAGAATGATTAGCAGGAGTGGTGGTGTGGGAAATGTTGGATTCAAGAGAATTCAACCTTTTACCTACAACTCAGTTGGCACATTCTTTGATGTTATTCCTCTTGAGGTGAGGAAATAAATTATTTTGCTATAGTCAAAAGAAACTGGGGAACACCCTTATACTTTTGATTCAGAGGGGATAGTTGCAGATGTGAAAAGGGTTCTGGATCTAGATAGATTTTGGAAGAGGGGTCTCCCTTTCTTGTACTCTTTGGCTTTACATCAACAAATTGAGACACTATTGCACATAATTGTTAAAGACAAGCAAGTTGAAACTTATAATGCATTTTCTGGGTTGAAGCATATTAAATTCATGTTACAAAATCAACATTTATGTCATGATAATGTTGATTCTAGATTGTCTCTGGTGGAAAGATTTTTGGTGTAAAATTCAGCCTCTGGTGATCTTAATAACCCTCCTAGAGATCCTATTGATCCACTAGTTGACAATGCTTAGGAACTCACTATTATCTCATCTAATCAATATTAGAATTTTAGCACAAATGTTTTTTTTTGTCAGCTCGAAAATCTTGTTTCAATGTTTTTTTCTTGGCCCTCACAACATGGGATTTGTTGGATATGTGGTGGTTTTTTTGTTCTTCATGGATATTTATATTTTTGGTGTAAGCGAACTGTGCATATCAACTATGTGACCTATTGGTTATCTACAAGTGGTTTTATAGTTCAAATTATATGGAGCTTGTATGCCCCACACCTCTGTGTTTCATTCTGGAGTTTTTATTAGCTTTGCATCCTAGCATGGATTTTATTTTGTCTCGTTGTTCAACACTCAGAGCCTAGTGTATGCACTTTTTTTACATGGAACAATGGCGTTGTTCATGGTTGGTTCATGTTTGTTGCAATTCTGGTATCTTATGCTGCACCTTATATCTTCTCTGGGCTTTAATGATAGCTTGGAATTCTAGCTTTACATTTCACATTGGTCAATTGTTCACTAGAAATTTATCTCTCTAGAGTTTTGGTTCATGGCTATATGACTGTTATAGGTTCTTGGAGATGGCTCCGACTCTAGGCTGTAAAACATATGTCTGTTCATTATACCTTTAGTTGTTGTATCGGTAGTGGAAAAATGAATATTCTGATGTATTGGCGTAGCCCCTACCTCTCAATTTTAAGGGGAAATAGTCTAATCACTTTAGTTTTTATGATGTTATCTCCAGTAGCAGAAAATGATTCACTGTTATATGTTTTAGTGAGGAGGAGAAATCCACTCCCCTGTCTTTGTATTTTTCAACGACTATATGGTCTGGATATGATTACAATGCACTCCTTGTTTTTCTATTCAAAATCAAATTGCAGCAACAAAAAAAAAAGGCATACATACTCTAACCCTTTGTCTATAAAGACATATGTACTCTACTCCTCTAACTTAAGAGAAAAGACATGTTCTTAACCATTAGGCCATGCAACATGGTTTTAAAATTTATTAAATTAAATCATTGTAACACATATTCTATTATTCAAAGTTACAGGAATGCATTACGAATATTCCCAACTATGAAGGTGAATTATATAATTAAACCTATATGATCCATCAAAGTTAGGGCTATTGAAATGTTTTATCTTTTTGAAATATTATTTATTCGTTGTAGAATGGTAATTTAGTGGTGTTAGAGATATATTCCTATATTTTTTAGGCTCTAAATTACAATATAAAAAGAAGTTGGTTCATGGAGATTTGGCAGTGTAATATTCCCACGAAGATTGTTCTATTTAGCTGGCTTTCTTGGAAGAACCAAATTTTAACTTGGGACAATTTGAGTAAACGTGGGATAAGCAACCCTAATCATTTTTTTATTTTTATTTTTATTTTTTTATTTTTTTATTTTTTTATTTTTTATTATTTATTTATTTACTTATTTATTTTTTTATTTTTTATTTTTATTTTGTCTGTTAAGAGAAGCAAACGGGAGCGTTATTCACCCTTTTCTACAATACCCATTCGATATTGCTATTTGGTGCAGGGTTCTGCTGGTTTATAAATTTCACTCCAGGTGGTGTTTTTCTTCACTCAAATTTTGTTTTCAGTGGTGGTTGCAGTGTCATAAAGAATTTAGATCCTTACCTTTGAAAATATTTGTGCTCTAACGTTGTTAAACTAGATGCACCACATTCTGAAAAGGTATTTTGGAAGCATATCTTTCACTCATATATACAGATAATTAAATGATGTTGAAGATTGTCTATCAAAAGGAGGCCTTACAGTGGTGCCAATAAATATTCACCTTAGTTTCCTACACAATGGCTTCAGGATGGAAGAAGGGGTCATTCCAATTGGTTGAGTTTGCTCTAGTGATTTTTTGTTTGTTTGCAATTCTTATTTAGAATATCAATATTAGATAGTTTAGTTGCTTTTATTTTCCCTCAATCTGTTGTCGCTGGCAATTATTTTGACATGTTAGACGTATGGAATCTTATAACAAGAGCACTCTTTTGAATTGTTTAGGTAGACAAGCGAATATGATGTTGATTATTAAAGCAATATACATGTTTCCAGATTATATAAGTTTCTATGTTTTGATATCTATATGCAGTTGATAATAAACACATTATGACTTGATATGTAATCGTGTTTCATATTTTTATGAATATAAATGTTTTTTATTTCTGAAAATAAATAAATTAAAATTAAAATAAATAATAAAAAAATTAAAAAAATGCATTATCAACCTTCCTAACTATGAAAGTGAATTATATAATTAAAACTGTATGATCGATCAAAGTTAGGGCTATTGAAATGTTTCATCTTTTTGAAATATTCTTTATTAAGTATTTACACGATCCACTTTTATTGTTTCAAAATTATTTTCTTCGCCCACAGTGCTTTTCCTTCTAAATTATTTAATTGCTATTTTAAATTGATTTACTTTATCCATTTCTCCTCAAAACTTGATTTTCCACGCCCATCATTATTACGTCTTAACTCACCGTAGGTGTTTCTATATCGGCCCCGGTGGATGGGGCACCGTTGACCACTTTTTCTTTTTCTTTTTTCGAATTTAATTTGGACAGGTGCGATTTACTATGGGCGAATAAACCTGGAATATGCCTTTGTCTGAGTCCGAGATCGAGGTTTGTGGCGTGAGGGAGAGCGAACTGATGAATATTCTTTTTTTTAGTTTTGTAGGGTTGAACTCTTAACGTGGCGATGTCTATGTGGCGGTGTCTCTTTCGCTTCATTTCATTTAGGCTTCGCATGCCAGAGGCCTTTGTTCGACTTATTTTCATTTGGGCTTAGCGTGCCAGAGGATTTTCATTGAAAATGAAGATGAATACGAATACAAAATAAAGCAGTGTAGTGCCCACAATTATGAGTAATTGAATGCAAACTGTATCTTCACAAATCAGGGATAAGGACGAAGGCAAGTGGAGGCCGACGACGATATGGATGATACTGTAATATTATCAAAAGTTACTTGAGAAGAAGTATTGAATTATTTAGTGTCATTTCCTGCGGAAAACGATTCCTCTAAATTGGATTTGCTGGACAAATTACTCGAGAAACAAGCCCAATTCAGCGATTCCTCTTCAGGCTACAATTGTATTGTAGCTAAGGAAATAGATCCGGGGATAGGGATTTATTTTTTT
This sequence comes from Pinus tabuliformis, assembly GCA_031772625.1. NCBI lineage: Eukaryota > Viridiplantae > Streptophyta > Pinopsida > Pinales > Pinaceae > Pinus > Pinus tabuliformis. Next base: position 117,525,659 of record CM062819.1, read on the forward strand.
GTAACAATTCTTATTCGTCTAACGTGCACAAGGGTGGGAAACTCCTCATTCATCACATTGGAAGGTAACTATGAGCCGCAAAATGTAATAAAGAGTGCAGTGCATAAATAAAACCAAAAGTCATGAGAAGAATTCAGAGGCAAGTTAATGTAATCCAAGGAGACTATTTTTCCATTGTTTCATTGAATTTCTCGTCTGGTTAGGTTTTTCATAATTTAGTAACCACTCTTTCACTAATTTTCTTCACAGTATTCATCTGATTTTGTTTGGGTATATGCACTAGAGTGAAGACGCTATCAATCGCGACTGAGAATATTAGTGGCAACGTTGTGAAGGGAATACATAACTTAGCAAGCAGTGTATTGAGGAATTTTATGAATCAGTCCAAGGTTGGCCAAAAGTTTTTCAGAACGCTACCGGGGGAAATGCTTCTTGTTTCATTAGAATCTTTCAGTACATGAATATCTCTCTTAGTTTCCTTACATCCTTTCTTTGGTCAAGATTTTGTATGAATTGACTTCACCATAAATTGTAGACAAAATTATCGGCGTTGTGGAAAAGACAGGGAAGGATGCCCTGATATCTACTTCTGCAGTGGCGAATGACATTGTTAAACACATGTTCGACGAAAGCAAGAGCAACAATTTCTCTCATTGTATCATTGCACAAGAAAAAAATGATATGTCCATAGCCTTTTTACACGCGTAGTATTGATTGTAGGTTTGGTGAGAGTATAGGAGAGGTTACAAAGGACACTTTTGCATTTGTTGGGCATAGAATTTTGACTGCATGAAATATAGCATGGATTCGGAAGGTCATAAATCTTGTTTCATCCAATTTGAAGAGTCTTGGTAAAGCTCTAGAGAAAGGCTTTAAATGAAATGATTTATGGGCCTTTGGTTCTAATAGTTTTGTCTTAGAAATAATTTGAGATACATCCATTACGACAAATCTCATATCAAATTCAATCGATGTTAGTATAAACGATATAGTTATGTCCTTCTATGTGTGATAATGTGGTTAATGCCCACACATTGGTTTAGTTGTTTGTCCGTCTATGATAGTATAAGCATCATATAAAGGCCCCTTTGCGGCTCGTCTGCGTCTCCTCGTTGAAGGCCCCTCTGCGGCTACTCTTCATTGAAGGCCCCTCTGCGGCTCGTCGTCGTCCAAGCTCTGCGGCTCGTCGTCATCCAGATCTGCAGCTCTTCACCTCTCAAGATCTGCAGCAAAGAATCTAGATCTGTGGCTCTATTGAGATATAGACCCAGCTTTGATTTTCTTTTTATTTTTGGCTGATCTGCGGCTTTTTATATGCTCTACGGCTCGTTGTCGTCCAAATCTGTGTCTCTGCGGCTCTCTAGATCTGTGGCCCTTAACAGAATCAATTCGCCAAAACCTCTGAGATCTAGAACGTCTGTGGGTTAAGAACCTTCGTGTATGCCTCAATCCCTACGGCAAACCCTAATTCCATAACGTCAAAGTTACCTAGCTTGCTAAGAAGAACATTATCTAGATGGCTCCCAGCTTCGCGAAAATAGTTGCTGGCTCTCCGTCCGCCTCTGGGGGGCAAGCTCCTGCCCATATCGTCAGTGAAGCTGCAGCTCCCATTGTCCAAGTGGTCGAGGCTTCACTCGATGAGGCTTTGAAGTTCTCTGAAAGTGCCCTAATATGTCAATTCAATGGTTTTTGGCCATATGCTCTACGGCTCGTTGTCGTCCAAATCTGTGGCTCTGCGGCTCTCTAGATCTGTGGCCCTTAACAGAATAAATTCGCCAAAACCTCTGAGATCTAGAAGGTCCGTGGGTTAAGAACCTTCGTGTATGCCTCAATCCCTACGGCAAACCCTAATTCCATAACGTCAAAGTTAACTTGCTTGCTAAGGAGAACATTATCTAGATGGCTCCCAGCTTCGCAAAAATAGCTGTTGGCTCTCCGTCCACCTCTGGGGGGCAAGCTCCTGCCCATATCGTCAGTGAAGCCCCAGCTCCCACTGTCGAGGTGGTCGAGGCTTCACTCGATGAGGCTTTGAAGTTCTCTGAGAGTGCCCTAATATGCTGATTCAATGGTTTTTGGCCGTGGCTAACAGCTCTCCACAATTGGATCTCAGAGGTATGGAAGCCTCTAATTCCTGATGCAATTAATATCTACCCCTGTGCTAGGGGTTTCTTTATAGTAGATTTTGAAAACCGTGAAAGCATACAATGTATTCTAGATTCTGACCCTTGGTTTTGGGATAAATCAGGCCTATTCATGAGGCCATGGAACCCATCTTTTGATCCCTCAACAACAGTCATAACCTCAGCACCAGTTTGGGTGAGATTGCCAAATCTACCCTTGCATCTCTGGAATTTCTCTTCACTAGAAGCCATTGGAAATGCAATTGGGAAATTTTATTGCAGGTGCCCAGAAACAGAGGAATATGCCAGAACCAGGTATGCACGCATCTGTGTGGAAATGGACTTCAGCGCCGGATTCCCAGTGGAAATACACCTAAAAAGTAAAGACTATGTGTGGAACCACAAACTCGATTATGAAAGTGTCCTCTTCATATGTCAATCTTGCTTTGAGATAGGCCACCTAGCCAAAAATTGCCCAAAAGCCTCCCAGAAAAATTTTGCTAGAAAAAATCACCACAGATCTACATGGTGGGAAGGAGCACAAAAAGAACACTACACTGTCATCCAAGAAGAATGCTCTCGAGAAAACTCTAAATTACAAGAAATTGGGCAAGATAGAAACAACTCTCAAGACAAGCAAGGGGAAAGCCCCGCCCAACAACAAAAAGGTGAACTCAACAACCCCTCAAGCATCGACAATTATGAGGTTTCGAATAACGCGTAAAATAAATCTTCATTTAACAACAAAGAAGATCTCCTAGACCAAACTTCTTCTCCAACTATCTCTAAAAGGACGAACACAATAGATCGCGAAGCTAAGACACCAATGTCCCAAGAACCAGAAGAGATGAGTGAGACGCAAGATAAAGGAAGTTGGAAGACTGTAGAGAAGAAAAAGAAAGCTACATCACCAATCTCGCTAAGAAAGACAAGGAGCTAGAGAATTAGAAATTAAGAAATTATAGGTCCGATAGACCAATTTGGTCTCAGTGGACGTTAACCATCATCATCATCATCATCAAAGTGCTCAACTCAAACATTGGCATCTTTTCATGTTTTGGTGATTTTTTTTATGAAATTGTACGAAGTAATTTGTGAATGTCTCATGTTTTTTCATAAATTACAATCTTGCACAGTATATTTTAAAGAGAGTGAAAATATAATCTTATCTAAAAATTTATAGAAATCACAATCTTGTCCTTGCTCAAAATTGTATGGGAAAACTTCAAAGTAATAATCCCAAATAATTATTTGATTGTACTGTGTCTTTACATGCTCCGATATTGTGGTTTTTTTAGCTAATAAAAATTGGGTTTAAGTGATTTTGTCGGACTGGCATAATCTTAGGCACTTTGTATAAGGTCAACCATGTTTTATAAAATCAATTGTGTTGAACCTTGGTTAATCATGGTCAACCATTGGCCAACATCGCATTGTGACAAAGATTATTTCGATATGAAAACCAATCATTGTCTCAACCATGGTCCAATGTTGCATTATGACAAATATTGTCTTAATATGATAATCATGGTCAGTTATGGTCAATCATGGTCAACCTTGGTCAAGCATGGTCAACCATGTTTTGTAAATTCAAACATGGTCATCCATGGTAAATTATGATCAACCATGGTCGAACATCGCATTGTGACAAAAATTGTCTTAATATGAAAATAAACCATGGTTAAGTATGGTCAACCATGGTCGAGCGTCACATTGTGATAAAGATTGTCTCTATATGAAAATCAAGCATGGTCAACCATGTTTATTTTAGTGTTTACAATATTTATCTTAGGGTTTATATACCTTGGGTTTATAATATTAGTCCCATGGGTTTAATAACATTCCCTTGGGTTCATAATCCCTTGGGTTTTTAGTATTAATCCCTTGGGTTTATTATTCCCTTAGTTTTATAATATCAATTATGGTCAACCATGGTTAATCATAGCCAACCATCGTCAATCATCGGAAACCATGTTTGTTTTAGTGTTTACAATATTTATCTTAGGGTTTATATACCTTGGGTTTATAATATTAGTCCCTTGGGTTCATAATCCCTTGGGATTTTAGTATTAATCCCTTGGGTTTCTAATATCAATCATGGTCAACCATGGTTAATCACATCCAACCATGGTCAATCATGCTCAACCATGTTTATTTTAGTGTTTGCAATATTTATCTTAGGGTTTATATACCTTTGGGTTTATATACCTTGGGTTTATAATATTAGTCCCTATGTTCAACCATGGTCCAATGTCAACTGCGATCTAGCATCACATTGTCACAAGGATTGTCTCTATATGAAAATCAACCATGGTTAGCCATGTTTATTTGAGTGTTTACAATATTTATCTTAGGGTTTATAATATTAGTCCCTTCGGTTTAATAATATTCTCTTGGGTTCATAATCCCTTTGGGTTTTAGTATTAATCCCTTGGTTTTATTATTTCTTTGGGTTTACGATAACAATCCCTTCGGTTTATAATATCAATCATGGTCAACCATGGTCAATCATAGCCAACCATGGTCAAACATGGTAAACCATGTTTATTTTAGTGTTTACAATATTTATCTTAGGGTTTATATACCTTGGGTTTATAATATTAGTCCCTTGGGTTTAATAATATTTCCTTGGATTCATAATCCCGTGGGGTTTTAGTATTAATCCCTTGGGTTTACTATTCCCTTGGGTTTATAATAAAGATCCCTTAGGTTTATAATATCAATCATGGTCAACCATGGTCAATCATATCCAACCATGGTCAATCATGCTCAAAAATATTTATTTTAGTGTTTATAATATTTATCTCAGGGTTTATATACCTTGGGTTTATAATATTAGCCCTTATGGTCAACCGTGGTCCAACGTCACATTGTCACAAGGATTGTCTCTATATGAAAATAAACCATGGTCAACCATGTTTATTTTAGCGTTTACGATATTTATCTTAGGGTTTATATACCTTGGGTTTATAATATTAGTCCCGTGGGTTTAATAATATTCCCTTGGATTCATAATCCCTTCCGGTTTTAATATTAATCTCTTGGATTTATAATATCAATCATGGTAAACCATGGTCAATCATAGCCAACCATGGTCAATCATGTTCAACCATGTTTATTTTAGTGTTTACAATATTTATCTTAGGGTTTATATATCCTGAGTTTATAATATTAGTTCCTATGGTCCAACATCACATTGTGACAACCATGGTCAACCTTGGTCCAATGTCGAATTCTGACTCAGATTGTCTTAATATGAAAATCAACCATCATGAACCATCGTCGATCATGGTCAACCATGGTCCATATTCCTAGGGTTTAATATTATTCCTTTAGGTTTATTACCAGTCATGGTCAACTATGGTAAACCATAGTCAACCATGGTTAATCATGGACAATCATGGTAAACCATGGTCAACCATTGTCTACCATGTTTTATAAATTCAATCATGGTCAACCATGGTCCAACGTCGCACTGTGACCAACATTGTCTCAATATGAGAATAAAACATGGTCAACCATGGTCCAATGTTGCATTATGGCAAAGATTAGACTCAATTTGAAAATCAATCATGGTCAACCATGGTCCAATGTCACATTGTGATAAGGATTGTCTCAATATGAAAATCAACAATGGTCAACCATGTTTATTTTAGTGTATAATACTTATCTTAGGGTTTATATACCTTGGCTTTATAATATTAGTCCCTTTGGTTTAATATTATTCAACGAAGGCCAACCATGTTTTATAAAATCAATTGTGTTCAACCATGGTTATTCAGGGTCAACAATTAGCCAACGTCACATTATGACAAATATTTTTTCAATATGAAAATCAATCATTGTCTCAACCATGGTCCAATGTCTTATTATCACAAATATTGTCTCAATATGATAATAATGGTAAACGATGGTAAATCATGGTCGTCCTTGGTCAAGTATGGTTAACCATGTTTTATAAAGTCAAACACGGTCATCCATGTTCAATCATGCTCAACCATGGTCGAACATTGCATTGTGACAAAAATTATCTTGATATGAAAATCATCCATGGTTAAGCATTGTCAACCATGTTCCAGCATCATATTGTGACAAGGATTGTCTCTACATGAAAATCAACCATGGTCAACCATGTTTATTTGAATGTTTAAAATATTTATCTTAGGGTTTATATACCTTGGGGTTTATAATATAAGTCCCTTGGGTTTAATAATATGCCCTTGCGTTCATAATCCCTTAGGGTTTTAGTATTAATCCCTTGGGTTTATTATATCCTCGGGTTTATAATAACAATCCCTTAGGTTTATAATATCAATCATGGTCAATCATAGCCTTCCATCATCAATCATGGGCAACCATGTTTATTTAGTGTTTACAGTATTTATCTTAGGGTTTCTATACCTTGGGTTTATAATATTAGTCCCTTGGGTTTAATATTATTCGCTTGGGTTAATAATCTCTTAGTGTTTTAATATTAATCCCTTGGATTAATTATTCCTTTGGGATTATAATATCAATCCCTTGGTTTTATTATTCCCTTTGGTATATAATATCTATCATGGTCAACCATTGTTAATCATAGCCAACCATCGTCAACCATAGTCAAATGTCGTAGGTTGACAAAGATTGTCTCAATATGAAAATTAGCCATGGTAAACTATGGTCAATGACCATGGTTACCTTGTGTCAAAGATTGTCTCATGGTCCAATGTCACAATGTGACATCCATTGTTAACCTTGGTCCAACGTCGCATTCTGGTACATATTGTCTCAATATGAAAATCAACCATCGTGAGCCATTGTCAATCACGGTCAAACATGGTCAACTAGGGTCCAATGTCACATTGTGAGAAAGATTATGTCGATTTGAAAATCAATCATGGTCAAGCATGGTAAAACATGGTACAACGTCACATTGTAACATAGATTTTCTCAATATGAAAATAAACCATGGTCAACCATGATTATTTTAGTGTTTATAATATTTATCTTAGGGTTTATATACCTTGGCTTTATAATATTAGTCCCTTTGGTTTAATATTGTTCAACAAAGGTCAACTATGTTTTAAGAAATTAATTGTGGCCAACAATCATTAACCAGAGTAACCATTGGCCAACATCGCATTGTGGCAATTATTGTTTCAATTTGAAAAACAATCATTGTCTCAACCATCGTCTAACATCGCATTATGACAAAGATTACCTCAATATGATAATTATGGTCAGCATGTCAATCATGGTTAACCATGTTTTATAAATTCAAACATGGTCAATCATGCTCAACTATGGTCAAATGTCGCATTGTGACAATGATTGTTTCAATATGAAAATCAACCATTATCTCAACCATGGTACAATGTCGCATTATGACAAAGATTGTCTTAATACGATAATCATGCTCAACGATGGTCCATCATTGTAAACCTTGGTCAAGCATGGTCAACCATGTTTTATAAATTCAAAAATGGTCATCCATGGTTAATCATGCTCAGTGAAAAAAATTGTCTTCATATGAAAATCAACCATGGTTAAGCATGGTCAACTGTGGTCCAACGTCGCATTGTCACAAGGATTGTCTCAATATGAAAATCAACCATGGTCAACCATGTTTATTTTAGTGTTTACAATATTTATTTTAGGGTTTATATACCTTGGATTTATAATATTAGTCCCTTGGGTTTAATAATATTCCCTTCGGTTCATAATCCCTTGGGGTTTTAGTATTAATTCCTTGGGTTTATTATTCCCTTGGGTTCATAATAGAAACCCCTTGGGTTTATAATATCAATCATGATCAACCATGGTGAATCATGGTCAACCATGGTGAATCATAGCCAACCATAGTCAACCATCGTTAACATGGTAAAATGTTGCATTTCGATAAATATTGTCTCAATATGAAAATCAGCCATGGTCAATAACCATGGTCACATTGTGTCAAAGATTGTCTCATGGTCTAACGTCACATTGTGACAACCATTGTCAAACTTGGTCCAAGGTCACATTCTAACACAAATTGTCTCAATATGAAGATCAACCATCGTGAAACATCGTCAATCATGGTCAACTATGGTTAACCAGGGTCTAATCCCTTGGGTTTATAATAACAATTCCTTCGGTTTATAATATCAATCATGGTAAACCATGGTCAATCATAGCCAACCATGGCCAATCATGGTCAACCATGATTATTTTAGTGTTTAATTTTTAATAATTAATAAATTCTTTATTTATATTTAATTATTAATAATGAATGAATTAACTATTTAACAATGAAATGAATGATTTATTATTTAAATAATTAACAATAGCTATATTAATAAATATAATTAACAATATTAATAACAATATTTAATATATTAATTTAGCATATTAGATTTATAATATAGCATATACCAACTTGACGCCTACGGCGTATATCGACCACATTTATTAATGTGGTTTTGCTAGTATATATATGATTCTTCTTTTGTATATGGTGAAAAATAGGCCAACACACTATTTACTATATTTTGTATCACCATTTCCATATAGTTCAATTTTTGAATTAAATATTGGTTATTCCCCTAATCCAGTCAAATCTAGCCTTTGTCAATATAGCCGTTACCTAGTCTTGGGATACAGCCATTGGAGTTTCTGCTCTATCTATTTAATCATACAAAGCCTGGTCTGCTCATTCAACTTGTCCTGACGATGAACTACACTTGTTGGTTTGAAACACGTCGATAAATGAAATTTCTTGTGATTTACGCCGAAGAAACTCTCTTATACTTAATATGGATCACAGAAGCCTCAATTCAACAATTAAATATTTCTCATTATGAATAAAAAAACACGCATATAACTAAAAATATGTTAATAACATATGCTAAAAAAATATTTATGAATTATTTATTTATCATTTTTATTTTTAATAATGATTTATAACTCTTATAACTCATTATAGTTTAGTAAAGAATAACAAGTTTTATATGAACAAAGATTAATTATAAAACCAATTATAAATATCTATCTTAAATTTGAGGGATTAGATTTCTTAATATGTAAATTATTTTATCATTTAATTCGATATTATGTATTTAGAAATGTATACATTAACAACTCTAATCTCTTTGGGTACTTGATAGATCTGAATTTAGGATGAATTTTCTAACCTGTAACTAGTCAAATATCTAATAAAATGCATGGTATCCAAATGAACTAATCCCTTAAAGTATCATAGCCTAGAATAATAATAATAATAAATAATAATAATAATAATAATAATAATAATATTTATTATTATTATTATTATTACTACTTTAGTTTAAGGTTAGGACCAAGTTAGGTATCAAATTGGCATATGAAACCCCTTCTTTGTGGGACAAAGGAACCCCTTCCACACATGAATGTTAAAGTTTACAAAGGTGTATATTCTCTACCCTTATATGGATTTGAGCTTATAATCTCTTGGGAGGAAGCATATATGTGAAGCTAGTTCTTATTGTTTTGATATTTTTGAGAGCTTAGGAATGGGTATGATATGTCCCGAGTTGGATGAGAATGATTCCAAACAATTGGGAGTTTTTTGGGAGCTTCAATGCGAAGGAAATGGGAGCATAGGAATGATTTTCCCATATATGAAGCTTGTATAAACGCCATACCTAACATGAAGTTGGGCCCCAAATTTTTACAGTCTATCATGCTATAAATTTTTAACAACTACATAGTTATTTTGTTGGAGAATAGCTTCTGGACCCATCACATAAGATTTAGAATTTTTCGATGTTTCGAACCTACTTGTGAGGTTCATCCTCAGGAATGAAAGCAAATGTGAAGAAATATGACCATGCAAGGTATTAATAAATACAATTTTGGAAAGGATAAAAGAGTGATAAACTGAAAAATTAATTATTTTACTGTCCAATTCTTTAATATTAGGGATTTTTAATCAATGTTAGTATGTAAATTAATTATTATAATATCAATATTAGTTAATATTAGAGATCAATTTTATATTAAAAGGATATTGTTGTGTGAATGAATAATATATTAAATAATTAAATAAATTAATATATTAAATTATTATTAATAAATTAAATGCATTATATATAATTTTTTGAAGAAGTATTAAGTAATTATTAATATAGGCCATTAATAATTAATATAGTGATACTATCCATCAATATAAGTACACAATATTTGTTAGCAGCCTATTTTAGCCCTCTGGGTCAGTGACCTCAGTACTTGTGTCTGATTGACCTTTTTCCAGACACAAGACTCATTTTTTTCTATATTTACCCTTGGACACTGGCACAATGGCCTATGGGAGTGTCGTGAGCCTCCCAACCGCTCTCAGGCCTTCTCTGTGAGACCGACTAGGGACCTTTTTCGCTCTTTCAATTTTAGTGTCCACAGATGACTTCTGGAGTGCCTTATTCCCTAGGAGATAAGTTTGATTTGTCATCTATTCGATATGGCCAGGACTTATTAGTTAGAAGTTTCCATGACTTCTCTTTGTCCTCAGCATCCAGATAGATCCTTTGAGGACCTCTCTTCTGCCTACTTATACTGGATCATTCGAGAGGGTCAGCTAGTTTTCGAGAGTTAGTATTGAGAGCTTGATTGTGAGCCTATGCTATTATTTTTCTACTAGAGTGAGCTTATGAGGTCTTTTTCCATTAGTCTACTACTCTTCATACTCATTTCTTGAGCATAGTTTGGAAACTTTGTTGGATTGTGGAGAGGAACCTTGGAGGTGAAGGTATAACATTGCATTGATCTTTCGTAATTAATGGAAACATATGTTCCCTTACTTACTTGAATTTTTGTTCAGCACGTTATACAGTTGTATCTATTTCTTTTGATCTAATAATCTTTCGAGGAAGATCACCTATAGTTTTGTTTAGTTGTGATTGTGTGCAGGGATAGGAATTTGGTGTGGATTGTTGAAAATGCAACAAGATGATGGAGCTTAGTGAAAAGAAGTCGCCTTCACTAAGTGGGCCCACAGGCTATTTTTGGCACAAAGTCTATTTTTAGACTATGTCTATTTTTAGACATATGGATCATGGTCTATGAGTTGCAGGATGCTATTTATGGATGATTGGTCGTGTTGGTAAAAATAGATGGACCCCTATTTTTAGACATATGGGTGGAGTCTATTTTTAGACTGCCAGTCAAAAAATAGAACAGTCAAATATTATTAACTCTTAATAATATTTGGACTATAAACATTATCTTATCCTCTTGCAGCACTTCAGTTCGAGCTACGGATGTGGCACATGCAACTGCCAGAAGGAAATATGCTTTTCTTGTGGGTTAGTTGAGCTATTGCATAATGGACTTCAGTTAGAACTCAAGTGATTGAGTTTGGTGGAGTTGATTGAGGAGTTGATGGAGTTGTGTTCAGTTTGACTTAGTTGAACTAGTTGTATTTAGTCTAATTGTCAAATACACTAGTGATGAGTGATGTGAATTAATTATTAATTAATTCACTAATTATTAACTCATAAATCAACTAAAGCATACATCAGTTAACTCAGTGCATGGACAGTTCAGTGGAGACAAGTGTTAGAGGTGGGTGAAAGGGTGAGACTACTATTAGTTGTGACTATAGTTGTGCATGAGATTTGCACAATCATTGATTGAGATTGCCAATGAGGATTGCGCAATACAAGGCAAGGGAATTCGAACTTGGATCTGATCTATTCTCAACTTGGATTGCGTAGTAGAGGCAGGCAAAATAGTGGAGGAGATTTGAACCCGTGACTTGTTCAGATCTAAGCTAGTTTGTGTGTAGCATGTGGAGATAATACTGAGTACTTGTGAGGAGTATTGTACTATGTATTGTTACATGTTTTCTATCATTATAATATACATATAGTTGGGGCTTTTCAGCTGTATGCTTTTCCCATTACATACTGTGTTGATATCTGTGATTGATGTTTCAATGTGCGCATGCGATTGTTTTTTTTTAATTCCGCAAATTGATGATCAATGGTAGAGGAGGTTATGTATTATGCATGCATTCCACAAATAGTGTATAATCGGGATAATCTCTGTGAATAAGTGTTATATTATTCAAATTTCTACATGGTATCAGAGCAAAGTTGATCATCAGATCTATTATTCAGAAAGTGATTACATTTTATTTCTTCAGGCAGAGTCTGTAATCGGGCCAGGTAGCCTCTAGATTCATCCTTCTTTTGGAAGGTGAGATATCCGGTAAATGCCCATACAATCAATCTTTGTACAAGAAATACCTTTTTCTCATGAATTTTAGATCAGAAGCAGTTGAGTTTTGAGCTAGTGTAATTCGAATTTGCAACAGTATTTTCTTGGTGTCGAAGTTGAAATGTCTTTCAACGAATTGCGATTGGAGTATTCCCTTGAAGGCAACTTGAATTATATTGCATGGAAAGACAGGATGGAGGCGGTGTTATATGACAATGAGATGAAGGAGTTCATACATGCTGAGGTCCCAAAGCCTACTGATGCTGCTCAATTTGAGGCTTGGCAAAAGAAGACATCAAAGTGTCGAAGGATTATGTTGGAGGGCATGAAGGATCACATTGTATCCAGCCTGCATGGAAAGGCTTCTCCATACTTGATGTGGAAAGCGTTGACAGATTTATTCCAAAGCAAGAGAGACCAGAGGAAGTTGGCACTTAAGGATAAACTCAAAAACATTAAGTGTGAGAAAGGAGACAATATGCCCAAGTATCTCACGAAGTTCACCCAATGCCAGGATGAGTTGGGAAGTGTGGGGGTGACTGTCGATGATGAGGACTTGGTGAGCTTGGCTCTCCTTGGTCTTCCGAAGAGTTGGCATTCCTATCAAGACTCTGTCAATGGCCAGGAGAAATTTCCAGGATATGAGAGACTTTGGTTTGATCTTGTGCAAGAGGAGATCAGGCGGAATACCAGGGACGGATCTTCATCAAAGGTATCTGATGAAGAAAATTGCACTTTGGCTGCCAAAGCAAAGAAGGGAAAGAACAAGAAAGCTTCTCATTTTGGTGTGAAAGGCAAGAAGCAGGACATGTCCAAGGTGAAGTGCTTTCACTGTAACCAGCACGAACATTATGCCAAAAATTGTCTGCAGAAGAAGAAAAATAAGCAAGTTGCTGGATCTGCAGTGGGAGAGGCCTTAGCCTTGCAGTTTGAGTTGTATTTTTTGCTGATCGCATGCTTGGTATCAAGTGTGATGGGATCGGTATGGTTCTTGGAAAATGGTGCATCTTTTCACATGACAGGAGATCGAGATTTGTTTTCTGATTTGGATGAGAAAGATCTTGGAGTGCACATCGAGATGGCCGATGATGGTAGATACAGTGCGACTGGTATCAGTACCATTTCCTTTGAGAGGGAGTCTGGTAAACCTTTCGTATTGAAGGAAGTGATGCATGTTCCAGGATTGAAGAAGAATCTTATCTCTGTGGCGATGTTAGAAGACAAGGGATATGATGTTGTCTTCAGTGAGGGAAAGGATTTCCTACGTAGTAAGACAACTGGAGAAGCCCAGAAGATAGGGGTTCGAGTCAAGAACCTTTATCAATTGCATGTAGATGGATGCACAGCAATGGCATGCAAGGTAGAAGGATTGGTGAGCCGAGATGATGGCAGGATGTGGCACTAGAGATTGGGCCACCTTCACCATGGAGCCTTGAAGATATTGCAGCAAATTTCTACTGGGCTTCCTAAAGGCACTCTTGCGCAGTCAAATCAGTGCAAGGGGTGTACTTTGGGAAAATTTCTGAAAGCCACATTTGACGAGAAGGATAGTCGTGCCACGACGATCCTTGAGAGAATTCACACAGATGTGTGTGGACCTTTCTTAGTAGCTTCAACAGCAAAGCACAAGTACTATGTGATCTTTGTTGATGATTTCTCTCGAAAGTGCTGGATCTTCTTCATGCAGAAGAAGAGAAAGACATACTCAAAGTTCTGTGAGTTCAAAGCACTGGTCGAGAAGGAATCAGGGAAGAAGGTGAAGGCTCTTAGGAGTGACAGTGGTGGTGAATTCATCTCTGGCGAGTTCAAGGACTTCTGCAGCGCAGAAGGGATTCGAAGAGACCTCATAGCTCCCCATAACCCACAGCAGAACGAGGTTGCTGAGTGGAAGAACAGAATGATCATGGGTGCTACATGGGCGATGTTGCATGAGCAGGGCCTACCCCTTCACTTGTGGGTGGAGGCATGCAATACTGCAGTATATGTGCAGAACCGTTATCCTCACAAGATACTTGGCATGAGTACACCCGAGGAGGCTTATTCTGGTAAGAGGCTTTATATTTCTCATTTGATGATTTTTGGTTCTCCTATTTACATGCATGTGACGAAGGATGCCAGGAAGAAGCTGGAGCGGACCGCAGAGGTTGGGATATTTGTGGGGTACACTGATACACCCCACAACTATCGTGTGTATTTGCCACACAGTCACAAGACTGCTGTGCGACGGGATATCAAATTTCAGGAGGAGAAAGCCATGAAGTGTTCGCTTCAGAGGGAGCCACACTTGCATGCAGATGAGGAGCTATTAGTTCCTAAGGATGAGCTTTAGGATGTGGATCAGCCACAAGATGAAGTTCATGGAGTGGAAGAGACCACTCATGCAGCGCCAACCATCAGAGGGCGAAAGCGAACTACAGAAGCTAAGCGATTGGCTCAAGATGCAGAGAAGGTTGTAGGACCACCTACAACATAGTGCAGACAGAGACAGTCACCTGATCGGTACACTGGATACATGGCTCTTGTGAGAAAATGTGTCGTGACTGAGCCATCCTCTTTCACAGAAGTTGTGGAGGATCCTGCATGGGTAGATGCCATGGTGGAAGAGTATGATTTGATTGTCAGAAACAATGCATGGGAGATTGTCCCAATACCGGAAGGGAAATCAATGGTGGGTTCGAGATGGATCTACAAGGTGAAGAAGGCAGCTGACAGGAGTGTGGAGAAGTACAAGGAAAGATTTGTTGCCCGAGGCTTCTCACAGATAGAGGGGATCGATTATGAGGAGACCTTTGCACCTGTCACAAGGTATTCTTCCATATAGACGATTCTTGCTCTCTCAGCACAGATGGGGTGGAACATCCATTAGATGGATGTGAAGACTGCGTTCCTCAACGGAGTCACTAAGGAGGAGGTGTACATAGAGCAGCCCGAAGGTTTCGAGATCTTTAGCAGCGAGTCGCATGTGTGCAAGCTCAAGAGAGCGCTGTATGGGTTGAAACAAGCACCTCGTGCTTGGTACACATGGATAGACAGTTATTTCACCGGACTTGGATTATCCAAGAGTGAGGTGGATCCTAACCTATACCAGATTGTGGTGGAGGGTAAGTTGTTGATCATTGTACTTTATGTAGATGATTTGATTTTGACAGGAGATGAGCTGTTGATACTTTCATGCAAGGAGGATCTTGCTAGAGGGTTTGAGATGAAGGACTTGGGCCTCCTTCATTATTTCCTGGGATTGGAAATTTGGTAGCGCAGTGATGGAATATTTGATTCTCAGGGTAAGTATGCCTGGGAGATACTGGAGAAGTTCAACATGGATGGCTGCAAGCCTGTTGATACTCCTCTTCCTGGAGGTTGGAGGAAGGAGGATGCTACTTCAGCGGAGGTAGTGGATGCCACTGTTTATCGACAGTTGGTGGGGTTGCTTATGTATCTGGTCAATACACGACCCGATATATGCTATGTTATTAACCAGCTTTGACAAGCTATGGTTAAGCCAACCAAGCTCTTCTGGAAGGCAGGCAAGCATGTATTGCGTTATCTCAGAGGCACATCGGGATATGGATTGTGGTATAGTCAGGAGGATGAGGTGAAGCTATGTGGCTTCACGGATGCAGATTGGGCAGGGAGCCCAACGGACAGAAAGAGCACATCTGGAGGGATCTTCAGTATCGGGTTGACAACAGTTTCTTGGTACAGCAGGAAGTAGAGATCCGTGGCACTCAGTTTAGCAGAGGCCGAGTATATGGCAGCAAGTTTGGCTGCATGCGAGGCTATATGGATGAGGAAGATCCTGGTCGGGTTGTTCGGGTCACACTTGGAGCCTACTGTGATTTATTGTGATAACCAAAGTTGCATTAAACTCTCGACTAATCCAGTATTTCATGATAGATTCAAGCACATCGACATCAGGTACCATCATATCAGAGATTGTGTGCAGCGGAGAATCATGTTACTTTCATACATTCCCACGGAGGATCAAGATGCTGATATCTTGATGAAGGTGCTCACCAGGAGAAAATTAGAATACCACAGAGATAGGATAGGGGTTGTAGATAATCCATATCTTTTTGAGAGGGAGTGTTGAAAATGCAACAAGATGATGGAGCTTAGTGAAAAGAAGTCGCCTTCACTAAGTGGGCCCGCAGGCTATTTTTGGCACAAAGTCTATTTTTAGACTATGGCTATTTTTAGACATATGGATCATGGTCTATGAGTTGCAGGATGCTATTTATGGATGATTGGTCATGTTCATAAAAATAGATGGACCTCTATTTTTAGACATATGGGCATAGTCTATTTTTAGACTACCAGTCAAAAAATAGAACAATTGAATATTATTAGCTCTTAATAATATTTGGACTATAAACATTATCTTATCCTCTTGCAGCACTTCAGTTCAAGCTACGGATGTGGCACACGCAACTGCTAGAATGAATACAATTTTCCTATGGGTTAGTTGAGCTATTGCATGATGGACTTCAGTTAGAACTCAAGTGATTGAGTTTGGTGGAGTTGATGGAGTTGTGTTTAGTTTGACTTAGTTGAACTAGTTGTATTTAGTCTAACTGCCAAATACACTAGTGATGAGTGATGTGAATTAATTATTAATTAATTAACTAATTATTAACTCATAAATCAACTAAAGAATACATTAGTTAACTTAGTGCGTGGACATTTTAGTGGAGACAAGTGTTAGAGGTGGGTGAAATGGTGAGACTACTATCAGTTGTGACTATAGCTGTGCAGGAGATTTGCACAATCATTGATTGAGATTTCCAATGAGGATTGCGCAGTACAAGCCAACAGAATTTGAACTTGGATTTGATCTATTCTCAACTTGGATTGCACAGTAGAGGCAGGTAAAATAGTGGAGGAAATTTGAACCCCTGACTTGTTCAGATCTGAGCTAGTTTGTGTGTAGCATGTGGAGATAGTACTGAGTACTTGTGAGGAGTATTGTACTATGTATTGTTACATGTTCTTTATCGTTATAATATACAGATAGTTGGGGGTTTTCAGCTGTATGCTTTTCCCATTACATACAGTGTTTATATGTGTGATTGATGTTTCAATGTGCACATGCGATTGTTTTTTTAATTCTGCAAATTGATGATCAATGGTAGAGGAGGTTATGTATTATGCATGCATTACACAAATAGTGTATAATCAGGATAATCTCTGTGAATAAGTGTTATATTATTCAAATTTCTACATGGATGTCCTGGATCGCTCCAGTGGTCTAAAAGATCTACATCGAACTCAAAACCTTTCCCTGACATGTGAGGATTCCAGATGTGATCTCTTTTCTTTATATCCTAGATCTGACTACTTGTTACACGATTGAACATTTGGGATTGGGACCACTCTATTATTCCATTGGTCTTGTCTTACTCTATTTGGTGATCTGATTTGGACACAATATCATGGAGCAACAACTCCTTGTAGATTTAGCTACAAAAAAAGTGGTGCTTTCAATGAGAGAATACTTTCTTTGTGTTCACTTGGACTCCAACTTTGATTGATTTCTCTCCACCTTGATTTGCCAAGTTTTTCCAGTATTTTCAACTTTTTTGAGTAATTTTTAGGGTTATTTCCTATGGGTTTTGCTTGTTTCTCGACCTGTGAACATGCTTTTAGGGATTTTGTGATTTTTTCCCCAATCACTCTCGTAGAGAGTCATCCAAGCGTCCAAGAGGCCCAGTACATTATATTGCTAATATCCTGATAGCATCCCTGGATGCCCAAATCCTGTCCTGTGCCAACGTTAAGGATTTTGGCCCTGGAAAAGGCCCTGATTTGTTATGAGTTTCTTCACCTCTGTTACTTCTCAATCTTGGATCCCTGTTCATCTGTTGGGTTTGGTCTAGATCTGTTGTTGTTTATCAAATTCCTTCAGATAAGTCACCTATCATTAAGGCAGAAATTTCATATTTGATTGGGATTAAACCCTCTCATTCTTAACTGATATGTCATAGGTTTGTGTGATTTATGGTTTTTTGTTACTGATTAGTGGTTGTATGTGTCTGGTCTGATCTTTTCTATCCGAAGTCTTCACTCTTATACCTTCATTTTGTTTGTGAAGTTTTTGTTGGATTCTTTGGGTTCGAGGCTTTAATTGTCACCTCTAGATCGCACTTCCAGATCTAATTAGTTGTTATCAATGACTTTTTAGGTCTGATCCAAGCCTTATTGTCAAACCTTTGTCAATTTTACTCATTATTTTCGTCTCTTGTTGAGAAATGTTTTCTCCTATTTGGGTCATTTTCATCACAATTGGTGGTGTTGTGTTTTGGTTGTGCATTTGTCATCTAGAAAATTTCTCTTAAGTTTGTTTTAATTTGTTTGCATCACCCTCATTTGATCTTGTTTAGGCCTTCCTGCCTCTAGGGTCGAGTTGTGACCTTTGCAGACCATTGGCCTTGGTTGGGCCATTGTACAACATCCCTATCTTGATGACAATGGCCTTCTTTTTTTCACTTTTGGCTTTCGATTTGATTTGTTTGAGTGTGTTTCTTTGATTGGGGTTTGTTTTCCTAGCTGTGACACTTTTGGAGTGCTTTGCGTTCTTTCTTTGTAGTTTTTCCTTTGGTTTCTTTTCGGTTGCTTTGGCTTTCCTTTTTGGTTTGTGTTGGATCATTAATTCACAACATACTGGGATAATTTACATTTAAGGATGATGGAGATATGAAACCATCTACGGATGACACCTGATATGAGCTAGGGTTACCTGCAAAACCTGCACTGATAGAGTCTGCCCTTTTTCATGTACTTCCCTTGTTATGTGGAATTTTGCATCTATGGATAAATACAATTACCCTAGGTGGGTAGCTACACCTAGAACAACATATTTAAAGCACTTAACCTTTTTATATAGAAGATAAATAAGACAAGAGACCTACTTGTTATCTTTCGCTTTCCCTTTGTCTCCTTTGTTTGGCTCTCATCACTCCTTCTCGAACTTAACTCGCTGGACAAGTACCTGTAATCATAAGCAGAGGAAAAAAAACAATCAAAGCAAGAGATATATATGCTATAAGAAAATGGAATCGAAACCATTTACACATATAATCATCACACATAAAGACAAGAATATGGGAAAAGGTGTAAAAAACTTTATTAAGTAAAAGGAAGAATTACAACCATGAAGTATGATCCATTGTCACTCTTCCAGCTTGGATTCTAACTAAAATCACATCAATAGCACAACACTTCGGCATCATAACAATACTTGTTTACATTCTCAAACCTCACACCAATACTATCTCCTTACAAATTCTCAAAGTCCAGCCCCTGATCACTTAGATGAGTGCTTAATTTATAGGCAAATGATGGTGATTTGGTCATAAATGAGAGTACTGAATGACCTTACAAACTTAGAGTTAGTTTCCATGGAGGAAGGTATGAGAGGATAGGAGGTTACTTAAATCATTCCCTATCCAATTTCGAGCTCATAAGAGATGATAAGTGTCGGAATCTTCTAGATGGCTCTAGAAGATAAGAATATTCCCAGAACCCTATGTGAATTTCGTTCAATCTTGCCCAGCATAGGTCAAAGTGGGCCTAATTGCTTTGGAAAGCACCTGGACATGGGCCTACCTGCACTAAATCACACTTGCCCTTGTCGAAGGCAGTGCTGATCTATCAAGGAGGCATTTTTGGAGGGATTCAGGCCAAGAAACTCTCAGGGAAGGAGGCATTAAAAGTGTTGACTTGTCTAGGGCATGTAGCAACTAAATTAGGGTTTTATGAGCCTTAATAATACTGATCTGAATGATGGGAGTCATGTTCCAAAATGGATCTATAACATCCTTGGATGGAATCTGCTGCTGTTTTTACCCTACAACCTATTACTAGACTCTGTTCTCCCTCTGTTGCATCCCTTTTCTATCCCATGAACTCGTCGTGACTCTAGTTGTCTCCTTACTCCACAACTTGGTTCTGAATCTACGACAAAGGTCTACTACTCCCGGTGGCAGCTAGCTCATCGTTTTCAGTAGACAGTTATGGAGCTAGATGCGGTTGACTACACAGATGACCCTATCACTGATGTCTCCATCCAGACTACCCACCCCTTGATCTCAGATGGAATGTTCCCTCTTAGCAGCGAATTTTCAGATGTCATTTCACCTCTTCCATCGATTTTGGGTCCCTTTTGACCGGTCGTTACCCTACCTAAGGACCCCCCCTCTTGACCAGTTACCACCACCCCTCCCCTTTCACTGACATCCCTACAGTTTCTGGCTCGTTGCATAGGCCCTGACCTCACCTTGGACTCCTCGGGTTACCCGCCACATCCTTCATCTACCAGCTCACACTTCCCTACATCTTCCCCCTCCGGTGAACCCTCAGTTCTTCCTCATGACACTCCCCTTGTTGCATTTCATACACCTCCCCTCTCTGGCTGCTATACAGGCATCCCCTCGAATCTGGAAGCTAACCCTTCTGTGTTTGGACTAAATCCACCAAAACCTCATTTGAACCCTCTCAATAGTGGCACACAGGCAGACACCAACGACAAGGGCCACAGGTCGGGGAAGAAGCAAAAGTGCATTAAGTCTAGATCACAGGACATTGCACTTCGACTCGGTGAAGATATACAGTGGGGTCAGACCATGAATACCATCGACAAAGTCTTGGTTGGTAAGGTTCGTGGGACGATCTATACTGTGGCAAGGCTTAAGTAGTGGACAACTAAAATTTCGGGGCATCACTTGGCAGAACTACCCTTCATGCAAACCTTCGTCCGAGGATGGTTTTCCCTACGCTTTGCCAGAGCTGAACACACAAATTGGGTCCTATCTTCCTTCTAGAACATTAAACAAGCACCCATACTACTCCATCGATGGAACCCTCTTTTCAACCCCGAATGAGAACAATTGGGTGCTAGGCCACTATGGGTTACATTATCGGGTCTGCGCCTCCATTTTTGGTCTGAGGATATCTTCAAGTGCATGGGAAATTCCCTGGGAACCTACCTGGAGCATGATAAATCATATCTAACCATAGGCTTCATGGCATATGCAAGGATTCTAGTCCATCTTGACACGAGGGAAGGGTTGCAGGAACAAATCACTCTGCCATGGAGACATTTCTCATGGGTTCAGATCCTCGATTATGAGGGGGTCCCTTTTAGATGTAGGTGATGCCATAAGGTGGGTCACTTATTCAAGGACTGTCCCATGAATGGAAAGGCAAGGGCAAAGGACAAGGGTAAAATGATCCCTTCCAAGGTTACCATGGATGTTGAGCACCACACCTCCTCTGAAGCAGCAGTGACAACAACAGTAAAGGAAACACTGAAGAAGTGTGGCAAAGATCCCTATCGGCCTCCCTCTCCTCCACTTACCAGGGCTAGGGCAGATGCAGTGGTTGCACTTTCTTCGGGTATGCCCATCTCTAATCCTTGTTCTTTGAATTTCTCTACTTCTTCATGTATTATTGCATCATCCACTTTTGATCATCAGGGCTCCGCTTTTACATCCCCTCTCCCTGAATCATTGGCCTGTTCACTGCAACTCCCCCCTCCCACTTTCTCTTGTACCCCCCCATCTTTCCCAGAATCGACCCCATTGACCCGATCCACAGACTCTGATCAAGGGTCCCTCTCTCATAACTACCCGCTCCGCTCGCTCTCTAGATCTCAACCCCTCGATTCTCTTGGCATTCGTATGATTACCCCCTCCATCCCTCTGAAACCTCCTAGAGGCAGACTCTCCTCCCTATCCAAATCCAAGCAACAGGCAAGGGAGGAGTAGGTCTCGGGCCGAAAACTTGCTATTGACCAAGTTCTTAAAGAAAATAACACCCTAGAACCATCTCCTCCATGAAGCTTCTCTCCTCCAACTGCTGAGGGTTAGCTATCCTTGAGAAAAAACTAGATTTTCGCAAGCTTCTAAGTACTGAGCTAGTAGATGTTATACTCCTTCCGGAAACACAGGGTCTAGCTGAGGTCATAACACACCTTCTAGAATCCATGTTACCTAGTTGGACGTTGCATGTCGTTGATGTTAATGGATGCTCTGGTGGTATTGTGTTGGGGTTCAATTCTAGGACTATCAATCTTTGTAATATTTGGGGAGGTATCACACACATTGGGGCGAACATCTACTCATCTAAACTTGGCTCTTACATCATACTCCTCAATGTTTATGGGCCATGCCATAATCATGGTGATTTCTGGGATCATTTACTGAATTCTAATCTATTGCATGTGGACAATCTAGTCCTTGGAGGAGACCTAAATTTCTCAATTGGATACTCCAAATCTTAGGGTCATCATGCCCAGATTGACTCACTATCTGCTTTCTTTGAGAACACCTTGGAGATCCACAATCTCATTGATATTCCATCTGTGAGAATACAACCTACTTGGAGGAACAAAAGAACCAGGGAGGATAGACTTGCTAAAAGACTAGATTGCTTTCTCATCAAAGAGCGATTACTGAGCATGGGATATAACTATAGACAATGGGTTGGATTCGGGGGTATATCTGATCACTCGTCGATATACCTTGAAATAAGAGGAGGTTTGAATAAGCCCAAAGCATCATTCAAGTTCAACTCATCATGGTTGAAGGAGGAAACCTATATAAATATGGTAACTGATTATTGGAGGACACACCCTCTTGCTGTAGGTGGGAATATAGCTGAATATCTCACTCATAATCTAAGGGAGATGAAAAGATTATAAAAAATTTGGGCACATAACAAGAGACTATTGGATGAACAAACCCTAAGGGACACGAAGCTAAGATAGTTGCATTGGAAGATGAGCAAGGGCGGGGGCACACAACACCTGATCAGAAGGAGAAACTAACAACCTTAGTAGCACAGGGAAGAAAAATTTTAAATGACAGGGAAGAAACTTGGAGGCTGAGAAGTAGAGCCATTTGGCTGCTTGAAGGAGATGATAACACAAAATTCTTCCACAAATATGAAAATGGGCGAAAATCCATCAACACCATTTGGCATCTAAAAAATGAGTAGGGGATTAGAGTAAAGACTTTCCAGCAATTACACCCTGGCCACATCTCACTACAAGAAGCTATACAAAGCTCCTCCCAATGCTATGTTGGCCGAAATCATTAGAGTGGCACAACTGTTTCCTCAGTTCGTGGATCAGGAGGATGTAATGGATCTCAACAAGGAGGTCACTATGGGCGAGCCTGAGGCTACTTTGAAATGGTTCAAGTGAGACAAGGGCCGAGGACTAGATGGATGGTTGGTGTAATTCTATATTACTTTCTTTGAAATTCTGGGGGCTGATCTGCTTAAGATCATTGAAGATTGTCGAACCACTAGGAGGATGTATGAGGCCTTCAACACCACATTCATTGCACTTATCCCTAAATATGATAATCCGACCTCATGTGATGACTTTCGTCCCATCTCCCTTTGAAATTTCATATATAAAATCATTTCCAAGATCATTGCTAATCGCCTTTGCCCCATCTTATCCTCCCACATCTCCTCAGAATAGTTCACATTCTTCCAGGACCGGCAGATACATGAATCTTTTGGAACTTCACAAGAAGTGGTGCACTCTATACAACAAATAAATTGAAATGTATGATCCTCAAGGTAGACCTCTCCAAAGCTTTTGATCGTGCAAGTTAGTTATACATCAGAATGCTCTTAACACACCTTGGCTTTCCCATATAATCTATTCAATAGATCATGTGATGCATAACAAACATATCTTTCAGTGTACTTATTAATGGATCGACATCACCCTTCTTTCATTCAGAAAGAGGTCTCGGGCAAGGATGCCCTCTGTCTCCTTTACTGTTTTTGCTAATCATGGAGGGGCTCAACAGACTTATAAGGGAAGAACACAGTATGGGCAGGCTACAGGGAATCAAGATCACTAACAGATGCATTCTGACACATTTACTCTTTGTAAATGATGTATTAATTTTTCTCAAAAGAGGCATTAGGGATTTGAAAATTCTACAGAACACTATGACAATATTTCGAATTACTATAGGTATGGAAATCAATAACACACAATCCAAACTAACGGCTTTAGGGTGCACTCCACATGAGATACAGTTTGCACTCCACATATTTCCATTCACTCTTTTGCAAATGGAGGATGGTCTTAGGTACTTGGGGTACAGACCGAAACCACTTGGATACAAGATAGTAGATTGGACTTGGTTAACCGCTAAGCTAGAAAGAAGACTCAGTATCTAGCACCATAAGTACCTCTCTAGAGCAGGTTGCCTAGTTCTCATTAAATATGTACTTGAAGCTACCTATGTATATTGTATGTCAATGGCATGGATCCCTTGGGGTATACTGTCAAGAATACAAAATATCTACTGCAGATTCCTTTGGAAAGGAAAATAGGTTGGGAGGATGGGGAATCAAAAGGCTAGATGATTTCTCAGCTGCTCTGGCAGCCAAATTAGGATGGCATTTGATTACCACCAACAACTTATAAACAAGAGTGACTTATTCGAAATATATATCTCCCCTCAATCTGATGGACTGGATCCTTCGGCCAAGTTGGAATAAGACTGAGATCTCAATCATCTGGAAAGCAGTGATAAACTCCTTGCTGATTATCCATGATGGGATCACATGGAAAATCCAATCAAGTGCATCAGTCCGCATTGGAATAGATCCTTGGATTGGTTGTGGTAACACTCACAGACTTCCACAGGACCTCTTGCTACATCTCACCAATTCAAGCATCTCTCATATCGGTCACATAGAAGACCTGGAGCATACCACTATATTCCATGAGGCATGGAAATATGCTCGGAGCCTACATATATCATAGAATTGGCATCAACAATGAGAGGAGTATATAGCTACTCTATCAGAATCGCACACCAGAATTAATGAGGGGGAAGACGAGATCATCTGGGCACATGAAAAAAATGAGTTACACTCCCTAAGGAGGGATACCTTTGTATTATTACTATACATCAACCTTTGGTTGTTGAACTTTGGTGGAAACACCTGTGGAAATTAAAGTAATCTCCCAGAACTAGATTATTCATGTTCTGAGAAATAAGGCACCCATGGGAGACAATCTGAACAAGAGAGCCTTGCATGGACCATCCTGGTGTTGCGTTTGCAAAAACAGTTCTAAAACTATTCATTTATTCCTTACTTGCTCGATCATTGTGGACCTATAGAACCCCAACCTTTTTCCCATCAACTCCAATTACACATGGTAGGGCAGGACTGTGCTAGATGCTTGGATTGCATGGCAGACCACAACGACCCCGATCAAAGCTAGGAACCTTCCCCTCCTCATTTCTTGGGCGATCTGGAATGCTCGTAACCACTGCATCTTTCGGGATATCATTCCCCATTGGCCACCCATTATCCCCCAGATTTTGGCTAACTATAACTCCATCCTTAAAGATGATAATATTCCACACCCTAGAATCATTGTCCCTGAGGTCATTAACCGAGAACAACCCTAGGCATATTTCGATGGCTCAACATAGGAATCTGGATGTTGGGGGGAGGGGTGCTATTCTATACCTTACAGACTCTCATTATTATAAAATTCAAATGGGCTTGGGAATGGGTACAAACAATTATGCAGAGCTGATCACTCTAAAACATCTCATACATTTTGCATTGGAAAAACGTTGCAAGAATATTCAAATTTTTTGGGATTCAAAATTGTATGGAATTGGATAAAAAATACAACTAACTACTCTGCATACTCTCTTAGACCTATTCTGGAAGAGGCGCATAGACTCATTACACAATTTGACCACTTTTTTTTTCTCCATATCTACAGGGAATTCAACCAAACTTCTGATCAACTTTCCAAGGAAGTTGCAAACCAGCCTCATGGTACATGGTTGATCCTGGAGCAGAGGGATGGTGTACATTACCAGTACTATCATGGTCCATACATGGATTACATATCATAACTGGCTCAGAAGGAGCTTGTATTTTTTTACATGTTTATAGTATTTTGCTTTAAGTTATCAACTGTACATACATGACAGACATAAGTACTCCTTGTGTGGAGTCTTTTTTGATCTCTAATATGAATAATACAGAAGATATATCATCCCTACATGGAGAACATAGATTTATTTTTGATACTCTCTTTCTTGATAGGAAATAGCCTCACATATAGCATATGTGTAATGCATCTACAATATGTAATTTTCCTTAATTTAAGAAAATTACGATTTTTCCAAGGGGAAAAAAAGATTTCATTTAAAAAGTTTAGTGAAGAGGTGCATCACAATAGGAATTGGTGTATTAGAAGGCTCTTACCCTCCTGTAGTTACCATTCATCGAAGTGAAATTCGAAAATTGCATATAGATGCTTCAGGGTGACTAACTACAAGTTATTCACACCATCTTAGTTTCATGCCACATCCTGCTTGTGCAAACAACAACCACTAAAATCAACACAATAATAAAATTAACTATATTCGTCTTTTATTTTTACTCATAGTAATGAACACTAGCTTACACTAGGGTATTGGAGATAAGAGTGTGAATTAACTGCTCCAGGACCACAAAATCAACTTAGCATCTTGTGGTAGGGAGTTAAATCTATTTTCCATAGTGTAGTTTGGGAAGCTCTTCTCACAAGAGGGTCAAGCACGAAGTCACACTTGGTCTAGGCAGGGTGACATGACCCATTTTGCTTAATTTTTGGTGTTGCGATATAGCGGAATATCCACATATACAAACATTGTCATTATCACTTGGGGACCACTTGGGAGGCAACTCTCAAGGGGGTTTCTGTCTTAGATCCTTTTTGGGGCTAAGTTTCTTGCCCTTGCGTGCGGATTTGTCCTACTACTATCTCCCTAGGTCGTGTTATTGTACATGGTGACCATAGTGGCCTATCTTCTTAGGGATTATACACAGATGCAAGGTAGTGGTCATCTTCTCTGTACTTGAAATAGATATTAGTCATACTCTATCAGTCCTCTGATGGGGTGTTCCACATCTTGTGAGGGCACTTGGTTCGAGGTAGCAGCTAAAAGGGTGTGGAAGCAGGTTGTTAGTATAAGTATTCCACTGTGAGCTACTTTATATTTTGGTTTACGTGTTTTATATTCTAGGAAGTTTCTAGTGTGTATTGTTTGGTCTGAGTCAGTAGTTTTGGCCTTAGGATGTTTGCACTAATATAATTGTATTTAAATTATAAATTATCACCCTAGCTGAATTTGTTCATCGACAGTCTCATTATCTTCATGGTTTACCTCCTTAACGAGGTGGAATTTTTACTCTTGCACGAAGAGTGCTTGTCAGTGCTCAAGAGTTAGACCAACACATAGTTGTGGACTCTATACCTAGTCCTCGTACTAATTTGGTTTCTATCGAGACTTTGGCAAACGATTCTACTTCTCCTGCCAACCCACCTTTGATCGATCCATTGGGACCTAAGTTATTGTAGTTGAACCCTGACAATTCCACACCAACCTACACTTACGTGCCTTTGTCTGTACTTTACCCTATGGAAGAGTATGAGATTTCCTTGCCTTTTGCATCAACAGTATCAACTGCCATGACATCATTTCCACCTCTTAGCATGGCTGTACCTACTCCTCTGTCCACACCTCTCACTTCTTCTTAGGGAATTCCATCAATTTCTTCTATGACTCCTGAAAATTTGTCGAATGTTTCCATACCCACACCATATCCTATGTTGACCATGGTGCCTCATCCTAGTTAGCTGGTAGGTTCATGAATTTTTTGAGAAGAGTTTTCGTTGGAAACCACATTATAATTCATATTTCAACGCATTTTTAACAAGCAAGTGTGGTTCATCGTCAAGACAAGTTGAAGAACCAAATCATGAATCTTTTCACTGCATTTTTCCCAACCAACTATTACTGTCCCTTAGTTAGGCATGGTTACTTCTAGTAACATGTGGGGGGGATCACCAATTGTCCCTGGTCAACCTAGGGGAAACATTGCTTCTATTATGTCACAAACTTGGTATAGTTTGCTCTTTGGAGGGGCGCCACCTACCATTAATTTTATTGGAGGGGATAGTTTACCTGGGGCCAACCCCACTGTTAGTATCGTTTCCCACATGGGCTATCGACCTTATGTTCGTCTTACTACGCATAGTGGTCCTTATTCTCTCCATGGGTATAACCCCATTAACAACCATGCTTTTGGGGGTTCTTTTCTCTCTAGCAGTACTTACCCTAGGGGCCAACATCTATTTACTAGTCATGCTAGCCCATAGTAGTCCTATGTTGGGTCAAACCCTTTTCTTCACTAGTAGGTGCATCATTCCACTCCTTATATGGGGAGCCACACCATTCGTCAGGGGCTTCTCTTCCATATGATCCATTTAGTCAACTTCAAATCTAATTTTTATCTTCTCTCCTTTTACCGGATTTGGTGAAATTGACTAATGGCCCCATCCGTCATGGTCCTTGGTGGCCACCCATGCCCACCAAATTACCATTTTCTATTCCCAAGTTTGAAGGAAATCCTTGGGATAATCCATCAACGCACATTACCACATGTCATTTATGGTTCTTGTCCAATTATTTGGTTGATGATTATGTTAAACTTCATTTATTCCAACGTACGTTGACTGGGGATGCAACAAAGTGGTACATGAAGTTAGATACAGGATCCTATGGTGACTTTTCCTCCCTAGCTCAAACTTTTTTGACACATTTTCAGTAACTTACTCGATATGATATTGGTTCTGACCTCTTGTCTAATTTCAAGCAAGATGATGCCATGTTAATTCCTGATGATATTCATGAGTGGCGTCGTCGCAAGAGGTTGGTGAGAACCAAGTTACCTGATGAGATATTAAGTAAATGGTTCATCCAATCTCTCTGGACTTGGATTTCCAAGGATGTGCCAATGTTTCGAGTTGTTACTGAGGAACAAGCTATTCTAGCTGCCCAACAGTTGGATCTTATCTATTCAAAATTGGGTACACTCTACGAAGTGTTTCCTAATGCCCTTAGGCATTTTGTTGACCCTCCCAAACCAGTTCTTGGCCAGCATGCTGAAGGCATGATTGGATCTATTTTTTATTCCATGAGCCAACTTGCTGCCCAACTTGGGAAATTGATTATTACATATGAAGCCCTAGAAAGTGCATCTAACTCTGCTAAAGCACCCCCTCCTGAGCAGTCCGATGAGACTCATCAATAGGTAAATTATATGGACCTTAATGCCACTCTCCAGCTTTTTAAAATCAATGTTTTTCACATTTCTTTACATATTTTATTATATTTTGCTTAGTGAGAAGGGTAAAGGTGAGATGTTATGTAATGTGGTCTAATGTGCACTAATTGAAGGATTTGGAGTAGTTTTTGGCTAATTTAAGTGTAGGAACTCAAAGTAGACAAGCAATATGGATTTTAGGAGATTGGATCTCCCTCCTTAACTCCTCAATCACTCAAAGATTCCTCCACTAGATCCCATCAACTCAGAGTTACAAGAAGCCAAGCCCACTGAGGTCATTGATCTGGATTTAAATAGGAATGCAACAAATTATAGAGATAACCATAAACAAAAAGATGCAGCAGAAATAATACTTCATTTCATTAATGTAAAATATTGAAATATGCTTACAAACAACAATGGAAATAAACCAGCTAGAGTGATGGTAGCTTATCTTTGAGAAGAGATGTGGCGGCTAGATGCCTCTAAACTATGTTACAATGAGGCTCGAAGGCCTATTTATTGTTGAGAAACAATGGAAAACCCTTCACATCCCAAAACCTAACCCTAGAAGATGAAATGCCAAATTGTGGGCCCCGTTTTGGGTAAGTTGGTACATCAACTTCCCAGGGTCGTAACTTTGGAACTTGTTGTGCTATACAACAACCCGCCCCATTTCAAAAAATTTATCTAAAAATTTAATAAGAAATGATCCCCTTTTTAAGACTTAGTTAAAATCAATAATTCAATAATCATCACAATCTTTGATTTAAACACATAACACATGAAAGTTCGTATGAAAAGGTCTGATCCAATATAAATATCAACCAAGACCTTTTTCTAAAACAAATGTAAAATAATATGTCGCATCCTTTATTTAAAGGATAAACTTAAAAGGCTCTCATTGGAAAATTTCAGATGTGATAATACTACCGGAGAGCGCAAATCACAAACCTGCAATGAAGCATTACAAAAGTCCACTCAAATCTCCCGATGCGATAATCTAATCACAATCAGCCATCGCTGAAGGCATGAGACACACAACTATCTATTGGTAATCGCCGATGTGATTTCATTAAAAAATGCACCTTTTGATAAAAACTTGTTAAAAGAATGTTGGAAGGTTTTCAACCTTAAAGCAATTATAAATGAAAAACAAAGGATTTATTGGTTATCCCACCTCCCCAATGTAAACCACTTTTTTCACAGTCAGAGATATGTATGGGATAAGCTAAAGCCAAACCTTTGTGCCTCTCGATCTGCAATATGCGATTTTTGCTAATCGCTAATCAGGAGAGCTAAGAGATCCACTTTAAAGGACTGTTACTCATATGTGCGGTGCGAAATATCATTATGACATTTAGGTATCACGATTGGTGGTTATGTAAATCATTAATAGAGTAGTTAAGGTTGAATCCTTCGAGGATTTCATCCGTGGTAATATTTTATTTCGTATTCCTTATCATGCTTGAATCACTATTAATCGTTTTATTCTGCGTTGGCTTTGAATGAGTTTTTCTCTTTTACATTCTTTTGTTTCTTCTACAGAGCAAGTCTGAGTTGATGAATCCATCGAAAATGACGAAGAAGTCAAAGAAACCAAAGACCCCTGCTGTAGCCAAAGAAGAACCAGAGAAGAAGGTTTTTATATCTGATACTACTTGCCTCAGTCTAGGCAAGGCCTCTTGGTAAAGTATTCACAATTTACTGGAAGCCAAGGAGTCGGAAGAGATCGAGGAAGTGGCAACAACAGATTCCATAGACAAGTCAGAAAATACTCTTAAGGATTTGGCTTGCTCCTATCTTCATAGAATAGCAGCCCATGCCAAAATTTTACCCTATAATGACTTGGTCAGATGGGTTATTGAAAGCATAAATATCACAGATAGAACTTTATTTACGACTGATGGAAGAATGTTCAGGCCGTTCAAAGCAGAAGATATCAAAAGAATGTACCATTTGCTAGAACTGGAGAAGCGTTATAACAAAGCATTTTTGGAGGCTTTCGCTAAAGAAAACTCCATTGAATCGGACCCTATCAGAAAATGGAGGCATTTTTTGACCAAACACAAACATGAAACATCAGGTATGTACTCCGTAGACTCATTGGCTTCTCCTTACTATTATGTTGGTGCCATGATGTGCAGACTCTTTGGAGTCCATGATTTTGCCAAATTTTCTATAGAGATGGTACCATTAATGGAGGCTGCAATTAATTCCTTTATCATGTATTGGGTGACCATTTTTTCTGACAAAATTGTCAACCAAGTACTAGATTATAGGAAAAACAGGTTCGTGACTACCCGGCTAATACCCCCGTTTTATATGAGTGCTTATATAATGGACACTATCTGTTTCAATTCCAAATATCCCATTCTAGGATGGAAATGGACGCCACAGGACCCAAACACCATTCATATCTATCATAAGGAACTGTGGAAAGCCCATTACAAAAATCATCTTTATAGAATCTGTCATGGTTTCACCCTCCTCGTGTATTATTCCATATTAAATAAACCCGCTCCTAGGTTGTCTGAGGAAGCCTCTGTTGACCTATGTTGACCTAACTGCAATTGGTAGTTGGTTTGGTGAAGAAAAGTTCACCTAAATTAGACTCTATGACAATACTACTAACCTACATGTCATTCCCTTATACATCCCTGATAGGTTACTTGCCAGAGAGCTGGAACCTGAAGGAGTCTAAAAAGCATATGTGGCCTTCATTTCCCCTTCGATGTGGTGCTTTCACGCTGCATGACTTCAAACATGCAGAAATTGAACCCAAGAAAATAAAAATGTTAAAGTTAGCAATCATCCCAAAAAGACAGTATGGTTCCAAATCTGTTGCCTACAATGTCACTTCTCAGGCCAAAATCACTAGGTTTTAACATGAGAAGGATAGTTATGATGATTTGTTTGCTTAATCCAAGTTATTTTTTCAAGCTAAACAATTGGCAAAGATCAAATTGGGAGTGGGGGGACTAGAGGAATTTTACAAGTTCAGGACATAGAGATTGGAAACTATACCTCTGGACTTGTTAAATACTACCTCTATGGTGCAACCAAAAGGCCACTATGAAGAGAAAATTATTCAAAAGACTCGTGAAAATGAAAAGACCCCAGAAAGGGAGCAGACACAGGAAGAAACTAGTGAGCCCCTTGATACGAATATCAATATTGATCATAAGTTAATCAAAGAATGGGAGCAGTTCGACTCAATCATCAATAATATGAATAAATCCCAAGAGCTCACCAGACCAAAAATTCCTACAGTGAAAAACCAGAAATTATTACAATTCTAATTTAAGGAACAAGCGGCCTACCCAGAATTTAGCAGAACATAGAGATTATTCCCGAGAATTCTACTAATGAGATAGTACTACAAATTGAAGAAATACCACCTCTCGATGTCTTCTATAGTTCGAAGAACAGGGTTGTAGTTAAAAGACAGAGGAAGAAAACAAAAATTGATTAAAGTCCTCTTTTAAATTCTCAGGTACAAATGATGAATGTGGTACGGAAAGAAAAAGTTAATCCCTTCGAGGATTTAACAAAGCTATCTCAGTATGCATGAGCTTACATAGTGGCGACAATGGATAAAGCCTCAGAGGTTAGCCATCTAATGAGAGAAAAAGATCAGATGATTACCCAGCTTGAGGTACAATCGACAGAGAAACAACAAAAGATAAATCAGCTCGAACAATAGTTAATAGAGCATAGGCAACAAAATGAACGATTAAAAGAGTAGTTGAAATTAGAAAAATAGAGAATTGATGAGTAGACTCTCCATAAACAGCAGGAGTTGTCTCAGGAGTTGAGCAGGCTTCACATGTTAAGTGAGCAAGAGAAGAAGGCAAAGGAAGATCAAATAGCAAAAATGAAAGAACAGATAGAGAGATACAAGGGCTATCCATAGGCAAGTGAATTCAGAACAAAAGCATTGGAAATAACCAAAGTTTTGTCCTGAAAATTGGATATTCTTTGTCAAAGTATATCAGCGGCCAACCCCTTATGCGATATATCTACATCAATGATTGAGAGGGTAGTAGATGAAAGACTTGAATTAGATAAAGCAGATGAAAGGTTAACCAATTTTCTATCCTGGCAAGATTCCAAAGAAGGAATTGCTGCCAACCTTCAAGAATACAAGAATCGCATAAGGAAATCCTATTTTCCGAATGGGAGTCCTAACTGATGAAAGCTGAAAGAGAAACCTCTAGATGCATATCTGCAATGAATGGGATGATCGAATTGATAAATAACAATTTTCATATGTCTAACTTGATCACCGATTGCTCTCCTGGTAAAATCCCAAAAGCAAAATCATTGGAACAGCATTGGAAACAGGAGCTGGTGCACAGGGAAAAATCAAATTGGAGGAATCCAAGGCTTGACATGCGAAACATTCTGGTTTTTCCTTGTCAAGCCACATAACTAGCAGATGGCCATGAAATGTCTTTTGGATGAAATCAAGTACATGATCTCTGAACTCTCTGATGCCACCTATACAACTCAGCTACACTCCAGGATGAGTCAGCCTCCAGAAATCCAGTCTATGCTTGAAATCTGTCAACTGCAATCACAGGAAAAGAATTCGATACAATGAATTCATTCAACCACCACAACACTACTATTTTCATGATGAAATCCCAGATTTATATGTTTATAGTTATACCAACACATATTAATTTTTATTGATAGTTTGTTGTTATTTCTAGTATTTAAGACCCTTTCATGTATTTAGAAAGGGTCTGCAATTTGTATTAAAAATTGACTTGGGAGTTGCACTACTATACTTCTAATAATTTTTTATCAAAAGATAGACCAAAGTTTTGCATTTTTGTGGAAGAGGATTTTATAAGATTTTCACTTTTGCATCTTTTGAAGGTGTTCTCAAATAGGAAAGCAAAATTTGGATGTTGTTTACATCGGGAGAATTCAAATGCATACAATACTATTATCATTGTTTTTTTTTTATTTTGTCACATGAATGTACATTTCTCAACATTGATATATATATGTTTTTCAAGCAATTTTTTAGCTTGTCATTTCTGAATGTTTTAGAATTGTTATTATTTGGATATATATGTCAGTGATATATCTATATCTATATCTATATATATATATATATATATATATATATATATATATATATATATATATATATATATATATATATATATATATATATATATATATATATATATATATATATATATATATATATATATATCTATTGTAGAAATTTTGAATAATATAACACTTATTTACAGAGATTATCCTGATTATACAATATTTGTGGAATACATGCATAATACATAACCTCCTCTACGTTTGATCATCAATTTTGCAGAATTAAAAACAATGAAACATCAATCGCATGTGCACATTAACACAATATGTAATGGGGAAAGCATACAACTAAAAACCCCGAACTATCTATATATTATAATGATATAGAACATGTAACAATACATAGTACAATACTCCTCACAAGTACTCAGTACTATCTCCACCTGTTACACACAAACTAGCTCAGATTTGAATCAAGTCACAGGTTCAAATCTTCTCCGTTGTCTGCCTGCCTCTACTGCACAATCCAATGTGAGAATAGGAATGATCCAAGCTCATTTTCTTTTGGTTTGTACTACGCAATCCTCATTGGAAATCTCCATCATTGATTGTGCAAATCTCATGCACAGCTATAGTCACAACTGATAGCAGTCTCACTCTTTCACCAACCTCTAACACTTGTCTCCACTGAATTGTCCATGCACTGAGTTAACTGATGTATTCTTTAGTTTCTTTATGAGTTAATAATTAGTGAATTAATTAATAATTAATTCACATCACTCATCACTAGTGTATTCTGCAGTTAGACTAAATACAACTAGTTCAACTAAGCCAAACTGAACACAACTCCATCAACTCCTCAATCAACTCCACCAAACTCAATCTCTTGAGTTCTAACTGAAGTCCATCATGCAATAGCTCAACTGACCCATAAGAAAAGCATATTTCCTTCTGACAGTTGCATGTGCTACATCTGTAGCTCGAATTGAAGTGCTCCAAGAGGATAAGATAATGTTTATAGTCTAAATATTATTAAGAGCTAATAATATTCCACTGTTTTATTTTTAGACTGGCAGTCTAAAAATAGACTCCGCCCATATGTCTAAAAATAGAAGTCCAACTATTTTTACCAACATGACCAATCATTCACAAATAGCATCCTGCAACTCATATACCATGATCCGTATGTCTAAAAATAGACATAGTCTAAAAATAGACTTTGCACCAAAAAATAGCCCGCGGGCCCACTTACTGAAGGCGACTCCTTTCCACTAAGCTCCATCATCTTGTTGCATTTTCAAAACTCCCTCTCAACAAGATATGGATTATCTACAACCCCTATCCTGCAACTCTGGAATGTTCTGCATGCAACACATTTTCCCTGTCCACTTGCTCCAACAACACTTGGAACAAAAACACTCCCAACTGACCACTCCATTGGACTAGGAACATACTCTGATGCTGAAGCTCTACCTAGTGATGACAAGTGCTCCCTCTCTAACATCTATGCTACTGCAACATCTCCATGCATCTCACACCATTGCATACCTCTCTATGCCACATAGCACTGTGCGAAACACTTGTGCCTCTTGCATTACTGCAGCCTGCTAGCTATGTGATGTCCTAGGATTCCCTACACTATCGCTCTCTGTGCCGCTCCATCCGCATCTATCTCTACCCAATCAGTTAGTTCTTGATACTCAACATCGGGGCTCCCGTAGCAAGATCTCATCCAAGAGGTTAGGTACCTCAAGGATCCTGCCCATCCTCCTTGGGACGATCAATCCACATCACCCCACCTCCTACCTAGAGGTATGGATGCATGCGATCCCTCTGCCCACCTGGCTCGAAGTTTCCCCCTACTAGAGGTCTCTGCCTGAGTAGATGTCTCTACTCGATCCCCTCTCAGCTTCCCTTGTTGTGGCTGCTCCACAACCTCCTGAAGTTGCTGCACCAATCGTGGCTCCTCCACAATCGTCTGAGACTTATTCTGGCTCTGCATGTTGAGAGGTAATATACACTCCCTCTCAACCACCAAGTCTCCATCAGTTTCCTCACTGCTCAAGGCTTTGCATGCATCTTGAACCTCAAGAGTATACAGGTTCTTGACCCGTGAACCAATCTGCTTCACCTGTGTAGTGATGATGTGTCTAAGTAAAACCTTTCCCTTACTGAAGACTACATCATAGCCTCCTTCTTCCAGCATCGCGATCGACACCAAGTTTCTATTCAGTCCTGGTACATACTTGACATCGGTCAAGGTAAGGTGAGCTCCATGCTCCCTCTGAAAAATAACTATGCCTACACCTGAGACACTATACTTCTCATCATTACCCATCGCTATGAGTATCTAGAGATCTTTCTCCTCCAAAGTACTGAACAAACTCTTGTCACCGATCATGTGGAAAGAAGCTCCACTGTCAAGAAGCCAACCACTTCCCACCATGGATGAAACCATGCATGCGAAGAGTGTGAAATCCAACTCAAATTGTGAAGCAAGTGCCTCACCTTTAGATCCTTCCCCGGATCCCTTCTTGGATTTCCTCTGTGGACAA
Organism: Pinus tabuliformis; assembly: GCA_031772625.1. Classification (NCBI taxonomy): domain Eukaryota; kingdom Viridiplantae; phylum Streptophyta; class Pinopsida; order Pinales; family Pinaceae; genus Pinus; species Pinus tabuliformis. Next base: position 117,562,773 of record CM062819.1, read on the forward strand.
TTTGCAGCATAATGGCCCACCTCATGACAACGAAAGCATCGCACTTTCGATTTGTCAACCTTCTTCCCATCATTGGAAGAATTGGATTCGGAAAGAGAACCCTTCTCCTCCCCCTTCTTTGCTTTGGCAGCCAAAGCGCAATTTTCTTCATCAGATGCCTTTGATGAATATCCGTCCCTGGTATACCGCCTGATCTCCTCTTGCACAAGATCCGACCAAAGTCTCTGCCATCCTGGCAATTTCTCCCGACCATTGAAAGAGTCCTGATAGGAATGCCAACTCTTCGGAAGACCAAGGAGAGCCAAGCTCACCAAGTCCTCATCATCGACAATCACCCCCACACTTCCCAGCTCATCCCGGCATTGAGTGAATTTCGTGAGATACTTGGGCATACTGTCTCCATTCTCACACTTAATGTTTCTGAGTTTATCCTTGAGCGCCAACTTCCTCTGGTCACTCTTTCTTTGGAATAAATCTGTCAACGCTTTCCACATCAAGTATGGAGAAGCCTTTCCATGTAGGTTAGATACAATGTGATCCTTCACGCCCTCCAACAGAATCCTTCGACACTTTGTTGTCTTCTCTTGTCAAGCCTCAACGTGAGCAGCATTAGTAGGATTTGGGACCTCAGCCTCTATGAAATCCTTCAACCCATTGTCATCTAACACCGCCTCCATCCTGTCTTTCCATGCAATATAATTCGAGCTACCTTCAAGAGCATACTCCAATCGCAAACCGTTGAAAGACATTTCAACTTTGACACCAAGAAAACACTGCTGCAAATTCGAATTCCACAAGCTCAAAACTCAACCGCTTCTGATCTAAAATTCGTGAGAACAAAGTATTTCTCGTATAGAGATTGAATGTATGGGCTTTTACCGGATATCTCACCTTCCAAAAGAAGGATGAATCCAGAGGCTACCTAGCCCGATTACAGACTCTGCCTGAAGAAATAAAATGTAATCACTTTCTGAATAATAGATCTGATGATCAACTCTGCTCTGATACCATGTAGAAATTTTGAATAATATAACACTTATTCATAGAGATTATCCTGATTATACTCTATTTGAGGAATGCATGCATAATACATAACCTCCTCTATGTTTGATCATCAATTTTGCAAAATTAAAAACAATGAAACATCAATCGCATGCGCACATTAACACAGTATGTAATGGGGAAAGCATACAACTGAAAACCCTGAAGTATCTGTATATTATAATGATAGAGAGCATGTAACAATACATAGTACAATACTCCTCACGAGTACTCAGTACTATCTCCACCTGTTACACACAAACTAGCTCAGATCTGAATCAAGTCACAGGTTCAAATCTCTTCCGCTGTCTGCATGCCTCTACTGCGCAATCCAATGTGAGAATAGGAATGATCCAAGCTCATTTTACTTTGGTTTGTACTACTCAATCCTCATTGGCAATCTCCATCATTGATTGTGCAAATCTCATGCACATCTATAGTCACAACTGATAGCAGTCTCACTCTTTCACCCACCTCTAACACTTGTCTCAACTGAATTGTCCATGCACTGAGTTAACTAATGTATTCTTTAGTTGCTTTATGAGTTAATATTTAGTGAATTAAGTAATAATTAATTCACATCACTCATCACTAGTGTATTCTGCAGTTAGACTAAATACAACTATTTCAACTAAGTCAAACTGAACACAACTCCTCAATCAACTCCACCAAACTCAATCTCTTGAGTTCTAACTGAAGTCCATCATGCAATAGCTCAAATGACCCATAAGAAAAGCGTATTTCCTTTTGACAGCTGCATGTGCCACATCCGTAGCTCGAACTGAAGTGCTCCAAGAGGATAAGATAATGTTTATAGTCCAAATATTATTAAGAGCTAATAATATTCAACTGTTCTATTTTTAGTCTGGCAGTCTAAAAATAGACTCCGCCCATATGTCTAAAAATAGAAATCCATATATTTTTACCAACATGACCAATCATCCACAAATAGCATCCTGCAACTCATAGACCATGATCCATATGTCTAAAAATAGACTTTGCGCCAAAAAATAGCCTGTGGGCCCACTTAGTGAAGGCGACTCCTTTCCATTAAGCTCCATCATCTTGTTGCATTTTCAACATATATATTATGATCAATGCAATAATATTTTTATTATTACTTTGTTTAGCTACTTAAACAAAGTAATCATCATATGAATGCATATTTTTATTTTATGAATAAGTCATTTTTATGGTTATTTGTTTAATAGAAACAATAAAAAATCATGTTGTTAAAAGGATACCCAGGTTAGATTAGTTATCTTTGTATATTTTTGCATTGCAGAATAAAACACTTATCACCTTTGTTATACACTACAAACCAATCACCCATCAACACATATATCACTGGGAAACTGGTCCCATTACATCCGGTTGGAGCCATCACACCAAACGGAAAAGGAGTTGCACTAAGGTCCAGACCGGGTGGTTTTCCCCGATGTTGATGCAACGATTTTAGAGGCATCAACATTTTTGGTGCTAGAAGGAGGGCATGAACTGTGAATGGCGAGAAAATCCAAATCCATAGCCCATTTTGAGAGTAAATCTCCCTCACCATTTCCTCCAACTTCTCCCTCGCATTCTAAATCTCCAATTTTCAAATGAGAAGTTGAAAAGACAATAAGCACTGCTGAAAACTTGAACATATCAGACAAATCCACCTTTGAACCCCCTGAAGTTCAATTTTAATTCATAAACTTCAAGGGTTTTCAATATCTCAAGATTATTCTGAGTTATCCCAAGGCAGCGTGACTTCGCAATACATTCCTTCTTAGCCTCTTACAAGATTACAGAGTGAAAAGCTTGGTATTGAACCAACATAATTTCCTCTGCTTAAAATAAAAAGGGCTAGGAAGACACCTGAAGAGTCTGACAGTGAGACTCTTTCATCATCATCATCCATTTCATCCAATCCATTGCAAATTCAACCATCCACTCCTCAACTTCATATCATAGTTCCACAGGGTACAGGCACTCCGACATCCTCTACCCAACCACTTGTAACTATATCCTCACTTTCTTTTGTTGTTAGCGCAACAATGGTACACAATCAACCACAACCAAGGCCAGGACAAATCCAGGGGCAGTCATAATGCCTACACCCTTGAGTCAATTACTGGCCCACCCTGAAAAGTGGTTACCAAAGTTCAATCCAGATATCGACATACTGGCAGAAGAATACATAAGCAACTTTATGTTTTCAATTAACCTAAATGGGATGACAGAAGAAGATGTAGTTGTGAGGCTTTTCCCATACACCTTACAAGAAGCAGCTGGATCGTGGTATTTTTCATTACTAGCAGGATCCATTACTAGTTGGAATGCTTTCAAGAGCAATGTTTGACTAAGTTCGGAGATGATAGATCCACTGCGACATTAATCATTGATCTCTCCAATCTTGAAACTAAATCAAAAGAACCTATCAAAGGTTTCAACTCGTGATTTAATAAACTCTTAAATAAAATTCCTACTATGTCTAAGCCCAATGAAGAGGTTCGAAGTGAATGGTACATTTCTTCCTTACCTTTGAACATAACAATCTTTGTTGATAGAGCTGCAAAGCCCACCCTAGCAAAGAATATGAAAGAAGCGATCACCGTTGGGAAATGTATTATCGCTTTAGGAAATAAAACTGCTCTTGAGGAGAGAAAGTAAAAAAAAGTTACTTTTAAAGATGATTCGAAGAAGAAAGTGGCTAAAGATCCATATGATATGGAGGGCTTGCAAAAGGTTTTAAAGACTATGTCTAATGAAATGGTAGAGATAAAGAAACAGGTAGCTGAAACCTCCACTAAAAAGCCATTTAGGAACTTCAAAAGAGCTGAATCAAAACCACCTAATGCCATATCTAATGAAGAATCAAATCCTGATAATGATGAGGATGAAGACATAGTCTTGTCATCTGAGGAAATAGAAGAAGATGAGGTAGTCGAATGTCATGGTATGTGGGACTTCATTTTGCCCAATTCTGATACTGAAAGCGAACAAGAAGCTCTCTCAGTAAGTACCAGAAGTAAAGTCACTGCAGAGCTTGTTCAACCAACTCAAAAGAAGAAAAATGTAAGCCCTACTTCCAAAGATAAGGCACCGATGAAGAAATATTCAGTGTTGCCAACTCAAAAATCAGCCATCATCTTCCAATCCACCCTCATCATCCAAAACATTGGTAGTCTCTGACTCTATGGATTACAACATTATAGAAGACATGAATAAGACTAGAACGAATATCTCTTTGTTTGAGCTTAGAAAGCTCAAAAATCAACATAAATTGGTGCTAAAAGAGTTAAATGCAGTACCTCCTTCTCCTCTTCCAATTGCTGTAATGTCTAAGGTAGCAAAAGGAACAGGTAAGCCACCAGCAGATAGAGTAGATGCTACTGATGCTGTTTTGATCAGATATAGATCTAATTCTCATACTCCTCCTTTTCTCTTGACCTATGAAATCTACAATAGAAATCTGCATAACTACTTAATAGATTCAAGGGCTTCATCCAACATAATGCCAGCCTCGATTTGCTCAAAATTGAACATTGAGCCCCAAAAATCTGCAGTGCATATTGTTCAGTTGGATCAAACTAAGGTTCAAGTCTGAGGAGATATCAATTCAGTCACCATTAGGTTATTAGCTGATCCTAGAGTAGTCCAGAGAATTCATATATTGATTGCTGACATCCTTGAGAATTATGGGTTAATTCTAAGCAGGGATTGGTCTGAGAAACTCCATGGTTACATTTCTACTGATTGGTCTCATATATGGCTCCCCTATAAAGGAAAACCAAATCAAATTAAGATTGATCGGGAGAAGCACATGACTCATACTATAATGGAGTTTGAACAGGAAAATCAACCCATAGCTTTCAATAATAATATTCTCGGAAATTACTCAGTAGAATCATTCTTTGGTAATTTTAATGCTCAATCATCACCTTTTTCTGTTAATAGTTTCACATCACCGATAGAAAACTTTTCTTATACAGATACATCAAGGTGTGTTACTATTTCTGAAGAAATTGTAAATAAAACTGTAGATAAGGCTGTATTTTGGTCTTTATATTTTGATGGGTCAAAATCCAATGATGGTGCAGAAGCAGGATGTATTTTAGTTAGTCTTGAGGGAGAAAGAACTATGCTCTCATGCAGACTGGAATTTAGTGTAAAAATAATATTGATGAATATGAGGCATTGATTCAAGGGTTGTATAAAGCGATATGCCTAAATATTCAATATCTAAAAGTATTTTGTGATTATAAGATTGTCATCAAGTAGGTAAGGAATACTATTCATTGCGTTTCTGGACATCTCAAGCATTATCAATCCTTGGTTCAAGACCATATATCTCATTTTCTAGCATTTAAAATTTCTCCCATTCCTAGATCTCATAATGCAACAATTGATTTATTAGCCAATGTTGCTTCTAAGCTCCTTCCATCGGAGGATTATAGCCCTGATAGGTTTTCAGTCGAATTGATTTTTAGACCATCCATTCCAGACAATGTCACCAATTGGAGGGTATTTAATTATGACGAAGACATTTTGAATTTCTTAACTTCTGAGAAATCCTATGATGATCAACTTATTGATAAGAATGACCATGATCTTCAAATAAAGCAAAGACCAGAAGAGAACTCCATACCTAAACCTGTTGTCAAACTTGAAGATCTTTATGATATCAAGGATAGGTTTAAACAAGTTACTAATTCAAAACTTCAAAGTTCTACTTTGAGGTTTGAATTAATAAATCTTGGCACTGAGACCAAACCACAAAGTATTAATCTAGGACTAGGGCTCACTTCAGAAGAAAGATTCACCTTTATCAGATTGTTTAATAAATATAAAAATGTTTTTTCTTGGAATTATGACGATTTAAAAACGTATGATACTTCTATCATACAACATATAATTCCAATGATTTCTAAGGAGAAACCTATGCAACAAAAATTAAGGAAAATTCATCCAAATCTAGAGAGTCAGATCAAAGCAGAGTTGAATAAACTCTTGAAAGCTAAGATAATTTTCCCAGTTAGACATTCAAAATGGGTTTCTAACTTTGTAACGATTAGAAAGAAAAATGGTGATATTAGGATCTGCATTGATTTCAGAAATGTTAATAAGGCAATCCAAAAGGATAATTTCCCACTGCCAACAATGGAACAGACTCTTCATTCAGTTGCTGGTTTCGAATTAATGTCTTTTCTGGATGGTTTTTCTGGATATAACCAAATATTGGTGCACCCAGATGACAGACTAAAGACTACCTTCAGAACCAAATGGGGAACATATGCCTACCAGAAAATGTCTTTTGGTTTTATTAATGCTGGAGCTACCTTCCAAAGAGCTATGGATATAACATTTAAGGGTTTGATTAATAGGTCAATTGTTGCCTACTTAGACGACATAATTGTCTTCTCCAAGAAAAGAAAAAATCAGTTACATGATTTGAAACAAATCTTTGAACGCTGTAAAAGGTATGGGATTTCATTAAATCCAAAGAAATCATTCTTCACTCTTGATTAAGGGAAAATTTTAGGGTTTATCATATATAAATATGGCATTTATATTGATCCAGAAAGAATCAAGGAGATTTCTGATATTCCTCTGCCACACAATAAAAAATCAATGCAATCATTTTTAGGTCAAATAAATTTTGTAAAAAGATTTGTTCCTGATTTTTCACAGATTATTTTACCATTACAGACAACGATTAAGAAAAATTCAACGTTCAAATGAGGGCATCACAAAAAGGAAGCCTTTGATTCAATCAAACAGGCAATCATTAATTCTCCTGCATTGAATACCCCAAATTTTTTTAATCATTTTATTTTGTATGCATTACTTCTTATCCAGCTATGTTGACACAAATCAATGATTAGCAAGTCAAAGCACCCATATCCTTTTTCATTTCTAATCTACAAGGTGTTGAACTTAGTTATTCCGAAGTAGAAAAGCAAGTTTTTGTTGTGTTCAAATATATTAAACACTTTAGGCCATTCCTCCTAAAGACTCATACAAAAGTAATTGTCCCACTCTCGGCAGTGAGATAATTACTAGTCCAAAGGGAAGTGGGAGAGAAGAGAGCCAACTAGGTTACAACATTACAAGAATATGATTTAGATATTAAACTAGCGAAAATTGTTAGAGGTCAAGGTTTTTGCAGGTTGCTAGCAAGAGCTTCTAACATTCCAGAACATGAAGATTCAGATATTGCTCTTCAAATAAACGAGATAAGTATTATGAAATCTGAATCTCAATATGCAAATCTGGTCTTTTATTTAAAAAATGGATATCCTCCTCCTAATATCTCTTACAAAAACAAACGTGCCTTGAGATTTAAAGCTAAACACTTCGAAATCATTGATGATGTGTTATTTAGAAGGAATTATGATTTGATTTTGTTAAGATGCCTGGAAAAAGCTGAGGCAAAAAAGGTATTGCAGGAATTACATGATGGTCTAGCAGGAGGACATTTTGGAGGTGATACAAAAAATCACAAGATAATCCATGCTGGATATTATTGGCCCACTTTATTCAAGGACACCCATGACTATGTAAGGAAATGCAAAACATGCCAAACTGCTAGTGGAAGACAAAGGAAGCCAACTTTTCCTTTGCAACTAGTCAACATTGAACAACCATTTGAACAATGCGGACTAGGTATCATAGGAGAGATTGTTCCACATTCTTCCAAGTAGCACAGGTATATCCTTATAGCCATGGATTACTTCACAAAGTGGGTTGAAGCAATTCCTTTGAAGGTAGCCAACCCTAATGCAATCATTGAATTCATTGATCAATTTATCATTAATAGGTTTGGCGTACCTAATGCTCTTATTTTTCTAGAAATACCATACTTGAATTTGCTATTAAGAGAGGATTAAATTGAAATATTCTGCAAACTACTATCCTCAAGGTAATGGTTTGACAGAATCAACCAACAAAAATTTTATCAAGATTATTAAGAGAACTATTGACCAGAATCAAAGGAATTGGCACAATTCTTTGATATTTTCATTATGGGCAGACCACACAACACAAAAGGCCTCAATAGGTACTTCTCCATTCAACTTAGTGTATGGTAAAGAAGCTATGATGCCAACAAACTTAGCAGTCCCATCTCTAGCCCTAGTGCAATTTATTGAAGAAAATCCCTCCTCTTCCATTCAATTAAGATATGATCAAATACTTAAATTAGAAGAGGAAAGGGAAAAAGCCATAATTACACATGAAAAACATCAACAAATTATTAAATCTTCTTTTGATAAAAATTCTACCAGCCCAAATTTTTTACAAATTGTTGATCTTGTTTTTGAAATGGGACAAAGCGCACGAAGATAAAGGCAAGCATTCTAAATTTCAAAAGATGTGGCTTGGACCGTTTCAAATCATTAAGAAGATAGGCTCATCAACGTTCATATTGCAAGATCTATCAGGAAAGAAAGATTCTCTTCCTGTCAATGGGCTTATCTTGAAAAATTCTTTACTTAAGGAGGTAACCCCTTCTTACTTGTAAATATTCATTATGCAGTTTTTTTTGTTTGAATTTTTGTTTTTAGGAAATAAGGTTGTAAATAGTCTTCCATTGACCTTTCACTATTTGAAAGTTATTTAAGAAAATATTGTAAAATCTTACTTTCAATAGATGGAAACCTTTAAGGAAAAGACTACATTTCTAGAAAGCTAGATAAAAATAAAAATCTGAAAACCTCTTTTAGATTTGTAAAATCTTCACAAGCCTTGAAAATACTGTAAATCATTCCAAGTTTTAAAAAGATAAGAGGTTATTTGTAAAAGGAAAAGACTTTTCCAAACATAGCATCTACAACTCTAAAATTGTCATCCATAGGCTCTTAAGGAGAAAGTCATTCACCCCATCCATTAAGTTTGTGATTTTTTAGAGTGTAATTCTAAAATATGTTTGATATAAAAGATAAGAGGTCTCATCATGAGCCTGCTTACCATGATCATAGGGAACTAATTAAACTGACATTACCAATACTGCATATTAAAACAGGGTAATGGCTTATAATCATAAGACAAGGGGTCTCATCACGAGCCAGCTTGTTCAGTTCAATTACAACCAGTGAATGACATTGTCAATAGCTGGCCACCAAACCAGGACAATGGCTTTTTATCTTTTAATGAAATAAAAAGAATAGAAAATACAAAAAGGAAAAATATGTGTAAACATATCTTTTTGAATTTGTCTTTCAAAAGTTATACTCTTAGATGGATGGGTTAATGAATGATTAAAAGGTTAAAAGGTAACCCTGTCAAGACTATAAATGTTTGCTGGTAGTAGAGGCACTACCTATGACAACATAGCAAATCCAAAGGCTAAGTTGGAAAAGCCCCCTACTTTATCTATACCAACCAATCAAAGCTTGAACAAGCCCAGAATGTTTTTATTTTAAGATTAGAAAAGGAATTACAAAAATATATTTTTTCATCATATTCAGAGTTAATCTTTATCTAACTATTCTTAGATTGTTTTCTTTATCCTAAATGGTTTCCAAATTAAGAAATTTATAGATATTGCATTAATTTCTCAGAAATAATTGTTTCTCCTAGTGAATCACCAATTGTTGTGCTATACAACAACCCCCCATTTCAAAATTTTTATCCAAAACTTTAATAAGAAATGGGTCTCCTTTTTAAGACTTAGTTAAAATAAATAATTCAATAATGATTGCAACCTTTGATTTAAACACATAACACATGAAAGTCCTTATGAAAAGGTCTGATCCGATATAAATATCAACCAAGACCTTTTTGTAAAACAAATGTAAAATAATACGTCACATCTGTTATTTAAAGGATAAACTTAAAAGGCTATCATTGGAAAATATCTAATGTGATAATACTATCGGAGAGTGCAAATAGGAAACCCACAATGAAGCATTACAAAAGTCCACTCAAATCTTCCGATGCGATAATCTAATTGCAATCAGCCATCGTTGAAGGCATGAGACACACAACTATCTATTGGTCATCACAGATGTGATTTCATTAGAAAACACACTTTTCGATAAAAATTTGTTAAACGAATGTTGGCGGGTTTTCAAACTTAAAGAAATTATAAATGAAAAACAAAGGATTTATGGTTATCTCGCCTCCCGAGTGTAAACCACCTTTATCGCAATCAAAGCTATGTATAGGATAAGCTAAAGCCAAACTTTTGTGCCTCCCGATCTGCGATATGTGATTTTTGCTAATCGGTAATCGGGAGAGCCAAGAGATCCACTTTAAAGGACTATTATTCATATGTGCAATGTGACATATCATTATGCCATTTAAGTATCATGATTGGCGATTACGGAAATCATTAATAGATTAGTTAAGGTTGAATCCTTCAAGGATTTCATCCATGGTAATATTTGATTTCGTATTCCTTATCACGCTTGAATTACCATTAATCGTTTTATTTTTCGTTGGCTTTGAATGAGTTTTTCTCTGTTGCGTTATTTTTTTTCTTCTACAGAGCAATTCTGAGTTGATGAATCCAGTGAAAATGACGAAGAAGTCAAAGAAACCAAATGCCCCTGTTGTAGCCAAAGAAGAACCAGAGAAGAAGGTTTTGATATCTGATACTCCCTGCCTCGGTCTAGGCAAGGCCTTCTGGGAAAGTATTTACAATTTACTGGAAGCCAAGGAGCCGGAAGACATTGAGAAAGTGGCAACAACAGATTCCACAGACAAGTCAGAAAATACTCAAGGATTTGGCCTGCTCCTATCTTGATAGAATAGAAGCCTGCACCAAAGTTTTACCCTCTAATGACTTACTTAGATGGGTTATTGAAAGCATCAATATCATAGATAGAACTTTCTTTACGGCTGATGGAAGAATGTTCGGTTCGTTCAAAGTAGAAGATATCAAAAGAATGTCCCATTTGCCTGAACCAGAGAAGCGTTATAACAAAACATTTTTTGGAGGCTTTTGCTAAAGAAAACAACATTGAATTGGATCCTATCAGACAATGGAGGCATTTTTTGACCAAACACAAGCATGAAACATCAGGTATGTACTCCGTAGACTCATTGGCTTCTCCTTATTGTTATTTTGGTGCCATGATGTGCAGACTCTTTGGAGTCCATGATTCTACCAAATTTTCTATAGATATGGTACCGTTAGTGGAGGTTGTAATTAATTCCTTTATCATGGATTGGACGACCATTTTGTCTGACAAAATGGCCAGCCAAATACTAGATTATAGGAAAAATACGTTCGTGACTACCTGGGTAATACCCCCATTTTATATGAGTGCTTATAGAATGGACACTATCTGTTTCAATTACAAATATCCCATTCTAGGATGGAAATGGACTCCAATGTACCCAAACCCCATTCATATCTATCATAAGGAACTGTGGAAAGTCCATTACAAAATCCATCTTTATAGAATCTGTCATGGTTTCATCCTCCTCGTGTATTATTCCATATTCAATAAACCCGCTCCTAGGTTGTTCGAGGAAGCCTCTGTCGACCTCTATCGACCTAACCGCAATTGGTAGTTGGTTTGTGAAGAAAATTTCACCCACATCAGACTCTATGGCAACACTACTGACCCACATGTCCTTCCCTTATACATCCCTGATAAGTTACTTGCCAGAGAGTTGGCATATCAGATAACAGTAGAAGGGATGTCAAGGAACTTGAAGGAGTCTAAAAAGCATATGTGGCCTTCATTTCCCCTCCGATGTGGTGCTTTCGCGCTGCATGACTTCAAACATGCAAAAAAGGAAGCCGAGAAAATAAAAATGTTAAAGTTAGCAGTCATCCCAAAAAGGTAGTATGATCCCAAATCTCTTGCCTACATTGTCACTTCTCAGGCCAAAATCGCCAGGTTTGAACATGAGAAGGATAGTTATGATGATTTGTTTTCTTCAGCCGAGTTATTTTCTCAAGTTAAACAATTGGAAAAGATCAAATTGGGAGCGGAGGGACTAGAGGAATTTTACAAGTTTAGGACACAGAGATTGGAAACGTTACCTCTGGACTTGTTAAATACTACCTCTATGGTGCAACGAGAAGGCCATTGTGAATAGAAAATTATTCAAAAGACTCTTGAAAAGGAAAAAACCCCAGAAAGGAAGCAGACACAGGAAGAAACTAGTGAGCCCCTTGATACGAATATCAATATTGATCCTAAGTTAATCAAGGAATGGGAGCAGTTCAACTCAATCATCAATAATCCAAATAAATCCCAAGAGATCACTACAGCAAAAATGCCTACAGTGCAAAAACCAGAATTTATTACAACTCTGATTGAAGGAACAAGCAGCCTACCTAGAATTCAGCAGAACACATAGATTATTCCCAAGAATCCTACTGATGAGATAGTACTACAAATTGAAGAATTACCACCTCTCGATATCTTCTACAATCTAAAGCACAACGTTGTAGTTAAAAGATAGATGAAGAAGAGGAAAATTGATCAAAGTCCTCTTTTAACTCCTCATGTACAAATGATGAACGTGGTATGGAAAGTAGAAGTCAATACCTCGGAGGATTTAACAAAGTTATCTCAGTATGCAGGAGCTTACACAGTGGCGACAATGGATAAAGCCTCAGAGGTTAGCCATCTGATGATAGAAAAAAATCAAACGATTACCCATCTTGAGGTACAATTGGTAGAGCAACAACAAAAGATAAATAAGCTCGAAGAGCAGTTAATAGAGCACAGGCAGCAAAATGAACGATTAAAAGAGCAGTTGAAATTAGAAAAACAGAGAATTGATGAGCATACTCTCCATAAACAACAGGAGTTGTCTCAGGAGTTGAGCAGGCTATTAAGTGAGCAAGAGAAGAAGGCAAAGGAAGATCAAATAGCACAAATGAAAGAACAGATAGAGAGATACAAGGGCTATCCATAGGTAAGAAAATTCAGAACAGAAGCATTGGAAATAACCAAAGATTTGTCCCGACAGTTGGATATTATTTGTCAAAGTATATCATCAACCAACCCCTTATGCAATATATCTACATCAATGATTGAGAGGGCAGTAGATGCCAGACTTGAATTAGATAAAGCATATGAACGGTTAACCAATTTTCTGCCTTGGCAAGATTCCAAAGAAGGCATGGTTTCCAACCTACCAAGAATACAAGAATCGCATAAGGAAATCTTGTTTTTCGAATGGGAGTTCCAGCTAATGAAAGTTAAAAGAGAAACCTATAGATGCAGAACTGCAATGAATGGGCTGATCGAATTGACAAATAATAGTTTGCATATGTCTAACTTGATCACCGATTTCTCTCCTAGTAAACTCCCAAAAGCAAAATCATTGGAACAACATTGAAAACAGGAGCTGGTGCACAGGGAAAAATAGATTGGAGGAATCCAAAGCTTGACATGGGAAACATTCTGGTTTTTCCTTGTCAAGCCACATAGCCAACATATGGCCATGAAATGTCTTTCAGATGCAATCAACTACATGATCTCCGAACTATCTGATGCCATATATACAACTCAGCTACACTCCAGGATGAGTTAGCCTTTAGAAATCCAGCCTATGCTTGCAATCTGTCAACTGTAATCACGGGAAAAGAAGTTGATACAATGAATTTATTCAACCACCACAACACTGCTATTTTCATGATGAAATCCCAGATTTATATGTTTATAGTTAAACCAGCACATAACGATTTTTATTGATAGTTTGTTGTTATTTCTAGTATTTAAGACCCTTTCATGTATTTAGAAAGGGTCTGCAATTTGTATTAAAACTTGACTTGGGAGTTTCACTACTGTACTTCTAATATTTTTTATTATCAAAAGCTGGACCAAAGTTCTGCATTTTTGTGGAAGAGGTTTTTATAAGATTTGCACTTTTGCATTTTTTGAAGGTGTTCTCAAATAGTAAAGTAGAATCTGAATGTTGTTTACATCGGGAGAATTCAAATGCATACGTTACTATTATCATTGTTTTTGTCTTATTTCATTATGTGAATGCACATTTCTCAACATTGCTATATATATATATATATATATATATATATATATATATATATATATATATATATATATATATATATATATATATATATATATATATATATATATATATATATATATAGATATATATATATATGTTTTTCAAGCAATTCTTTAGCTTGTCATTTCTGAATGTTTTAGAATTGTTATCATTTGGATATATATGTCAGTGATATATATTATGATCAATGCGATAATGTTTTTATTATTACTTTGTTTAACTATTTAAACAAAGTAATCATCATATGAATGCATATTTCTATTTTATGAATAAGTCATCTTTATGGTTATTTGTTTAATAGAAACAATAAAAAATCATGTTGTTAAAAGGATACCCGGGTTAGATTAGTTATCTTTGTATATTTTCGCATTGTAGAATAAAACACTTATCACCATCATTATACACTACAAACCAATCACCCATCAACCCATATATCACTGGGAAACTGGTCCCATTACATCGAGTCGGATCTACGACACCAAACGGAAAAGGAGCTGCACTAAGGTCCGAACCAGGTGGTTTTTCCCGATGTTGATGCAGTGATTTTAGAGGCATCAATAGAACTCGATTTTTTTTTTTTTACGCGTACAATATCTCGTTAGAAAGATCTATCTGAGAAATATAACATTGAGAAGAGCAACATCATTCCATGGACCCATGCTCCCAGATTTCCCAAGAAACATTGGTTAGGGCCTCAAAACGGTTCCGAAAGTTTAGGAGCCAAAAAACTTCTAAAAGTAGTAAATTTTGCTGCAATTACGGAAACTGAAAAACTGAAAGAGACAGTTGTGTGGGCCCAAGTGGGATAGGTGGATGGCCACCAACATCCACCTGGATCATTCCTCCCCCTGTTTCTGGGAAAACTAGTGTCTTTTCAATCTACTAGTCCCACTAGGATTGGTAGCTATCCTAGAAACAAACAATCAAAGAAATTTGTGATTTCCTCTATGTATGATAGGTAATAGAGAAACAAAGGGACCAACCTGGATCTTCCGCTTGAATCCTTGCTTGATTTCTCTCTCCCTTGATAGAGCTTACGCCTCGTCTCCTACTTATCCCGCTCAGTGAATACTTGTAGAGACAAAGTAACAAAACACCATCAAAGCATCTTGATCTATTATATCATAAACATGCAAAATCAGAAATACATTGAACATACAATGGTATTCACAAATAACGACATTCACAAATACACAATTGTATGGAGAAAAACTCAAAGAACTTTATTAATAATAGAAGGGAGAATTACAACCCAGCTGTCTGATCCAGCATCATCCTCCCAGCATCAAAGCCCTCTTCACCTCATGAAAATCAAGATCACCCAACAATACAATGTTCTTTCTCAGATACAAACTATTAGTACTTCATTACAAATTACAAAATTCCAGCCTCCAGATCTCTCAGATGAGGGATCCATTTATAGATGTCTGCAAGGGTGTGAGTCATCTCTGGGTTTTTTATTAGTGTCATTCCACTTGTTGTTCTTGGTTCCACTTGGATATTTTTTGGATCTCTTACTCATTCCTGGGCGAATTCAGAGAGGCAAGTGTCATAGGAGAAGTTTTTGGAATATTCCATGATCATCCACTTAGCAAATTGTCTCGGACATTTGTCCATCCTCACTCATCACACCCCACAGAAGGCCTCTTCAGTATGCATCGCACCTAGCTAGTGTAGAAGTCAGTATGCATCACACCCTGACAGTGGAGCAGTCAGTATGGTCCAGTTTTGGCCAGTTCTGAGTGGTTTTTCAGGTGGAACTTTTGGAGAATGATGTAATCAGTTGACCATGATCCTTTAGGGTATGAAACAACACTTTTAGGGTTAAAGAGCCCTTGGTTTATTGACATATAAGATTGGGGTTGCAATACCCAAATATGTCTATAACAGTTGCCCCCTAAAGCATGAAGTCGTAAATCTTTTGTTGTCGGGGGAAATTCTTTATCATGAGGATCCGAGGTATTCGAATTGGAAGGTGACCTGTATAAGATACAATACAATACATCATCATCATATTATTTTCATGATCTAGCTGAGGCGGGCATTCCCATGCTCAACTTTATAAATTCATTTTCATGTACATAGGACAGATAATCGTTTGCAGTTGCAGACTGGTGATTCTTCATATGAAGAGTCATCTTCCTTGGCTTAGATGACTATCTGTGCAGCTTCTGTGTGTTAGTGTTGGTATCTTCATCCCTCCACCAGTGATCAAAATTCTCTTTTTGCATGCATTCTAGGTGTCTCATCTGATCAGCTGCATTCCATTAGGATCATGGATCATCTGATGGTAGTGGCACATTATCACATTTCCCTCAGGATCTTTACCTACTGGCCTATTTTCACAAGTTCAGGTCATTTACAATCATCTTTTGTCTGTACAATTGCAAAAGCCATTTTTAGGGTTTTAGGTCTCATTAGGTCTAGGGTTTGTTACCATAATCATGTAAAAGCTCAATAATGGTCAACAGGCACATGAGGAGGTCTAATAAGGTCTCAGCATCAAAATTTCAATAATGATATACTCAGTAATTGATTTTTCCTCAAAACCCTGTTTTGAGGAAAAACAAAGTTTTATGTTCTATGTATAAAAATTTCATGTAATTTTAATTTTCCTATATGTAATAAGTTCGGAAATACAGCCCTAGGTCACCTTGCCAAACTCCTACACTCCAACTCCTGCAAAAGAAACAAGAAACTCCAAGCATTAGTCCATCAAATGTCAAAAAGAGAGCCAAACTGCAAAACAGAGTTTTAAAAGAAAGTGAAAGACAAACATTAGAAAGTGGGTTTTTATAAGTGAAAAATTAAAGTCCTTGGTATATAAAGTTTCCCTTGTGTTATAAAATCCATTTTTGTGCCAAAGAGAGAGAAACAAGAGCAAAGTCATGTTTTGAGGCGAAGAAGAACATTTGTAGCAAAATCTAGCAGTCACACTGGGCGCGGTGCACTTGGATTGAGGCGCGGCGCACAGAGGCTCAGAAAACACATTAAAACTTCAACTGGCACGACGCACTTGTTAGTGGGCATGGTGCACCTATTAGTGGGCACAGCGCACCTATCTTTCAAGCCTGAAATTCATCCAAATGACCTCATCACCTTTTCCAAGCTCCAAATCTTCCAAACTTCATCCTTTCAAGTAAGTGGAAACTCTCATATTGCCATTGCAAGGGATTTTCTTCTCTTTCATAGTGTGTAAATTGGTGAAAATTGAAACCCTAGTTTGTTGCATAGTGTATTGAAAAATTGCCTAGGGTTTTCAAAAGTTTTCTTTGTTGTTGTTTATTTCCCTTCCTCATTTTCACATCCTCTTCACTACATTTCCATCATTTCATTTTCCCTCCCCTTTCTCATTCACATTCATCTATTCCCCTATCCCTAAGACTAAAACCCTAATACCTAACAAATTTCCACTATTCCCAAACCCTAATTTGCATCTCTAAACCCTATCACTCCCTAAAAACCCTACAGCTAGCATCAAATCCTCCCCTCATCAGTCCCACTCATCCATGGAGCTGCAAAACATAAGAGAAAATAGGCAAGCAACAAAGAGGAGGAAAGTCAAGTTGACACCGCTAGAGAAAGAGATTGAAGCTGATCAAGTATCTTGGCTTGAAAGGGAAAACATGCACTTGGAGAAGATGCTAGAGAAGGCCAACAAAGAGAAAAAGAAGTTGAGGCACATGGCCTATCACTATTTTGCAAGAAGCAATGTTTGCAAAGCAAGAATAAGGACCTTAAAGGCCAAGTTGAGGAAAACTTTGAGAAGGAAGAAAGAGCAAGACAAGATCAAGATTTTGGCTGAGGCTTCCTTATCCCAACATAGCACTTGATGCAGGTCACTCAGCCCAAATTTCAAGAAATTTGGCACACTTTTTGTCAATTTTGAATTTTTGAAGAAAAACACATATTTTTCTGCCTGGTGCGTAGCGCCACCCGATGCTCGCTTTTGATAGGGACCTCCTCTGGAGGAAAACTCAACATTTTTGGATTCCTCATGAAAAATTATGAATTCCCATAAATTTCTAGAAAGTTTTGTCTAGTTTTGAGCTTCCAAAAGGGTCAAAAACACCTCAAAAATGCCCTTTCTGCCCATTTTGGTCACAGAGGAAGAAATGTTGGGAGAACTCACTTTTGGAGGGATAAATGGACACCAAATTTAGAAATTCCACCTGTTCTGGAATGTAGACAGGTAGATCTTTCCAACAAGCCCACTTGGAGAAACGTTGGTGCACAGGAAGGCCTCCAAAATTAGCTGCAGAAAGGTGCTACGCACAGGGATAGTGGCGCAGCACATAGGATGGAAAATTGTTATTTTTGCCAAAAAACTCTGTTTTTTGCCTAATTTTTTCTCAGTTTGACTTTTCTCTATCTCTTGGTCAAATTAATGATGTAAATTGATGTAACTTGATGGAATTTGATGTAAAAATGTTGAAAACTCACTCATGGAGGTAGATACATCATGAAAAGGTAGTTTTGAACTGAATGAATAAGTTTCCTAGGTTTTAGAGGCAAGCTATTCCACTGCCTACTTTTCAGTTCTTAGTTTAGATTTGTTGAAACAACTCCTAAACTCATGAATTCGACCCCTAAAGACTAGCATGAGTTGTTTGTTTCCTATATCTAGTAGTTTTTCAGTCATTTGTAGAGGTTGGACTCTTGTGAATGCTTTGAGAATTATTGTACATTCATCTCTGCAGTTTGGCAAAGGAATAGACCAGGGTTTGCAACATTTTGTGGGATTCTTTTGGCAACTTGATTTGGTATTATTTTTCCTTCTGTAATTCAAGTTTACATGTGTTTATGTATGCCATCATCTCTCTATGTTTAGCTTAACTAAATGAATCAAGGATAAAGGTAGAATTCATTGATGTTGCAGTGCTCTACCTAGGGTTTGTTTAGTTATTTATGTTTTCAACTGTTTGAAGAGGATCTCTGAGACTTTCATTCCCTCTCCAAAACCTCACTAGTATTAATACTCTCCATCTCACTTACTTCAAAGTACTAAACTATTTTCCTACCTCGCCCCACAGAAACCTCTGCAAGATTGAGTCCATTCCATGGACCCAAATTTTCCTTTCATAATTGAGCTAGCTAACCAACACAAAATTTAATCAAACTCTTTTGAGTATATACCTAGCCTAAAATTAGTCTTTACATTAGTCATCTCAAGCTCTATTGATCATATTTTCCTGAGATTAACAAGGCGAGAGCCCTCTCCCGGCTTGGTAGGGCTAGCTACCAGGTTAAGCGTGGTTTGATGTTACCCTAGATCCTGCCTTTCTCAGCCTGAGGTAGATTTAGGCCATAACATTGTGTACATTTGATGTATTTATAGCCCTGAATATATCACAACCCAGATGGATGAAACTAGATCTGAGGTCTTCAAACTCATTCAATCTTCACCCGATGTACAAGTCGATCCATGTGAAAAGATGTCCTGAGGTCGAACATGGAAAGACATCGCTTGATTACCAGCCAATGATGTAATCTGTTAATAGGTGCGAGAGGAATCACTGATAATGATAATGACCCTCAAGGTACTACAGTACAATTCATGTGGTGTGAATATATGATCCGATGTCGAACACCATGCAAAATCTTTAAGTCGAAGGCCATTGATGTAAACCTTTTGCTGGAAGTGAGAAACTTGCCTTTGAGGCATGCAAGCTTCAAAGTACTAAAAGGGTTGTTTTTAAGTCAACTTCTTGGATAATGAGCTGATGTCGACAAGAAGTGACCCGTTGTAGGAGGGCCTTAATGTATCCCACATATACGACACGAAACAAAGCAAATGATTCTCTGGAGGTGAAAAACGATCTGATGATATAAGGTTCAGGTATGGCGGTGATGAAAAATGGAGGGTGAAGTTATTGCACTGGATGAGGCATTAACTGGATGGTGAATTCTCTGAATGACTTCTCTTAAACATATCGGTGACACTGAGATGGATTAGTAGCATTAACCCCAAAAGATGGATGGTATGGAGGACCAATGGTGATATGACCGATGAACGGAATAACCCAACACGACTCAATCATGGTGATGGAGTGAAAGTGTCATGTTCAAGAACAACCTGCTACCAATAAAATTCTTCAAGTTTTCTTCCCTTTTTCCCTAGTCATTGTTGACTACTACCTCTTTATTTTTGTCAAGCTTGAGGAGGATAACATATGCTTGTTCTATAATTTTCCCTTCGGGCAAACCTGTCACTATGTTTTAGCGAGTCTAGCGACAGTGAAACTCATTCTTGCCTGGGTGGACAAGTTTGTCGCTATTGTTTTAACGAGTTTAACGACAAAGACAACTCGGTCCTTTTCATGTTTAGAGAGTTTGAAAAGGGACGAAAAGAAAACTCCAGTAGTTCTTTTTCGTAGCATAATCCCTTAAGTCCGAAAAAGATTAAAATAATACAAAAGGGATAATTTTTCGATCACTTTAGCCAGCCGAAAAAGACAACACTTGAACTTTTTCATGACATAATCCCTCGAGTCTGAAAAGTTTAAAATATACAGGAGGGATGGCACTTCCAATCACTTTAGCAAGTTGGAAAGGCTAATAGCTCGAAAATCTTTTCATATTTAGCAAGTCTGAAAAGAGTTTAAAGGAGACTTGTTTTTTTGAGGAACAAGTGGCGTTTAGGGTAGTGACTGGTTCTGGGTAATCTTGGAACTTCTCAAAACATGGTGATGTGAAGAGGGTGGCTAACAGGACCACTCATTGCAGTTGTTCCTCAAAAAGGTAAACGATCAAGTGGAAGCATATGATTGGCCAAAATAATGGAGGTGATGGCAGGAACACAGCCAAGGCTCAAAAGGCTGATAGCAGGGAAATCACAAAGGTTATTTACCGAAGGTGGGTTCATTTTTTAGTGAGATTGAACTCTAGGGGAACATATGCAGTTGGCAGGTTCATTTTTTAACGAGCATGAACCTTGCGGAAACATTGCTCATTGAAGGCGGGTTCATTTTTTAGCAAGCTTGAACCTTGCGGAAACCATGCTCGGTGAAGGTTTCTCCTTTTATGCGAACTAGAAATGACCAAACTAAAAGCTAGAAAAACTAAGAAAAGCTAAGAAACTGCTAAGGTTAGGTAGGATGGTTTCATTAGCGGTTAGAAAAAAAAATTCCTTTGCTTCGTCCGCAGAATAGACGAAGGTGAATGGTGTGTCAAACCAATCACTTGACCTCAGGAGTTAAAAAACTAAAAAGCTAAAAAGTTAAAAAACACTAAGAAATGAAATTGGTCGTTTTTGGCTTGCATAAAAGGGTTTGCATGCCCCAGCATGATGAAAACGAGAGTCTCTAGTAGTCATATGGAAACTTTACCATGGTTATGCAGGATGGTTTCGTCCGCGGAACAGACAAAACACTTCCTGCACTTCATCCGCAGAATAGACAAAGGTGAAAGGTATCCCAAACCAATCACATAACCTACAGGGAGACCTATTTCTCAGTTGGGTTCGTCCGCCAAATGGACAAGGGTGCATGCCCCCTAAGCTTCATGACATTCACCAAATTACTCGTGGTAATTAGGTGGATGGAATGAAGGTTGAAGAGACATCGTGGATGTAAAAGGACCATTTAGGGATGATGGTTGACTTGGAGCTATGCTTGAACCGAAAATGAAAGCTAGTCAATGGTGACAATTTTGCCTTCAAGCGAGAAACACATCTTTTGGAAGAGTGTTGAAACAATAGCTTCCATGTTATAAACATAGTCACATCCAAGGAGTAGCTTTTAATCTAACGGTCCTGGGACTACCATCACGTTCAAATGAAAAATTTTCCTTCCTAAAGTTATCGGTAACTTAGAAAGGATCCCTAATGGTCGACTGGTTCCTTTGTTAAAGCCTGACAAATTCTGTGTAACAGGCATAAGCGATGGCGAACCAAGCGCTTTCCAAGTAGTTTAGGAAAGGATACTCAATGAAGCCCCTTCATCTATGATAGTGCCAGACACGATCATTTTGTAAACTTGTACTATGATCTGGAAAGGTACATAAGAAGGAAGGTGAGATCTTGCTAGTAGATTCCAATCAAAGGAGGTAACTAGACTGCTTGGAGGGGGTACCGAATAAACGGTTGAATTAACCCCTTGAGTAGCAGGAACTGGGGGATTCTCTTCCTGTTGTGAAGGAACGGGTGGATTTCCCCTAAGTTCATTGGACTCTGAAGTAACAAAAAGAATTTTAACAGTGTCGTTCTCACTCTCTTTGGGAAGGATATGATCTTTTGAAGGTAAAACTGGGTCGACTGCCATTTCGACCTGTTGACTTTGGTCTGATATGGACTCAGAAGATTCACTTTCAACGATTTATGTTTTGACCAACGGTTTAGTTAAGTCAATTGGATTTTCCACTAGTAAAGGACTAGGGGAGATTTTCCAGTATCCTGGTGGAAGTCACTATGGTGAAGCAGGATGGTTATGCAAGACTCTTTTGGCCTCACCCAAAAAAGGACAACGGGGAAGTATATGGTTCCCTTCACATAACGCACATGGAACTTTGACTTTTCCTTTCTGTCCGTGGACTTCACTATCACTAGTTGATGGTGTATTATCAACATGATCAGAAGAGGTTGACGACAGCGGTTGGTGCGAACAGGGGGACCATTCTTTGAATATCCGAGGAATGCACAGACAATCTCGATGATAATGGTCTCCTCTATAGATTATGCAAGGATATCTAGGTTTATCAGCTTTAATGTATGGATTTTCACTAGCTCATGCATCCAAATCTATGGTTGGTTGGTTGCCCCCTTACTGAATTGACTTTTTCTTCTTCTCCTTACCTTTCTTCTTCTTCTTAGCCACTTGGTTATTAGCATCACTACTTTCACCAAGCGAAGAGGAAGAAGGGGAGGGAGAAACAAACAAAGAAGAAGGTGAGGGGTCAATTTTAACATCAACTGGATTCTGATTCATTTGCTGAGGAATCACGTTATTTTGAACCACAGAGGTTGAGAATAGCCATACTAGTAGGCAAATAGTAAATCCCGGAAGGGACAAAGTGGCCATATGAGGTGCACCAATATTTCCCCAAGAAATAAAAGGACTAGGAATCCCCTCAAAAGGGGTTCCATGATTGGTGGACTCCATTATCTCAACCTAAGATCAATGAAGGAATAGGGTTGTTATTCCTAAATTAATAAATTTTAATGACGCTTTGACACAAATTTTGTTTTTTCAATTTTTAAGAGTCGAGAAAAAGCCAAAGATGACTCTAGTCCCCTTCGATTTTTAATGAGCCTAAAGTGACAAGTGCTCAGATGGACCTTTTCTTTTAAAGAGTCGAAAAGGAACAAAAGTCACTACCCTAGAGATCTAGACAGAGGGATTACCAAACCAATCACAAAACTGCAAAATACACATTGGTGATAAATTAAAGAGAAATTACCAAGGACTTATGTACGATAGTCAATCTTCTTGAATGTTGTGTTCAGTGCATTGCGATTGATAGGGCGGCAAACATGGCTTCCTATGGATAAAGGATATAAGCCTATTATGGTATCCCAATATATACACGACGGTATGGGGAGCACAAGTCCGTGCTAGCACTTGTCATATCAAAGAGGAGGAATCACCCAACCTTCAATGAAAATGATAGTTACTAGATTTTACGACACCGGAACATGTCTCTAGCCTAGACCTCTAGATGTGTTGCGTTAGGTTCCAAAGCGTTGTTAAGTTCATTGAAATTTATTTTAGATTTGATCTTGTTTAAAATTTTTCCTTTCAATGGTTCACCGCATGATGTAGATTTAAAATTCCTAAATATGTTGTCTACAATGATAAACAATTGTTGTTTATTTTTAGCAATGAAAATCCTAGCTACTAAGGAAAGAAGATTACGCTTCTTTCAAACAAAGAGCAAAGAGCACACACTAAATGCACTTTTCCTAAATCATTTTTCGCACACAGTCTAAATGCAAATGCAAATGCATGTATTTTTTTTCGTTCCCCTTAATGTGAAAAATGAGAAAAAGGAAAACTAAGTATAAATCTGAAATATTTTCTTCAAAGCGACATTTCGACAATTTCTTTTCAAAATGAAAGGAAGACTTAAACGACACTTTTCAATTTCGAATAAAAGATTCTTTGGACACTTTAAATATCAAAATATCAAATCAAATACATGACAAAAAGTTCAATCGACTATCCAAAGAAGGAAGACTCAATGACACTTCTCTTTTTGACACAAAACAATAGTTACGACACTTTGTTCCAAAACGACAGATTGATTTAAGTAACTTTTCAATAAAGGACCGTAAATGATGGACAAATACATAAAAAAATTACTAATCCTAATCAATTAAGGCTAAGCTATGTAAAGCAAGGAGGCTTCAGCAATGAGATATTGTTCATAAGTAGCAAAACAATTGAACAAAGCTGAAAACAAGGACTAAAACCCCAGATTTCAAGGAGAGAAATAGGAATACTTAGTCATCGCACCTATGCTTCACAGAAATAGGGATTCATCTCACCTGCTACACTCAAGAAGTGTGATGCATACTGGCTTCCAGTGATAGACAGTGCGATGGGCCAAGGAAAGCAACTAAGATGGGCCTTGGCTCAAAATTGCAGCTGATTTTACTGAGTTAAGCTGAGGTATTATGAACAGTAAAGAGAAAAGTACAGAGGTATGATCTTGAGAGATTTTTGAGATACCAAAAGGGCATCTAGGATGCTTGTAAGTCAGATGTTCAAATCATAAACTAAATTGGAGATTGACTGAAGCAGCATTTGTCTACTTTGCAATTGCAGAGCAAGAGCAGTTCAAAGGCTATCTGGCTAACTTCAGGCTCCATCTATAGTTTATAAAACAAACAACAATAATAAAAAAAAAAAAACTATTCGATCCCCAGTGGAGTCGCCATTTTGTTTCTGGGAAAACTAGTGTCTTTTCGATCTGCTAGTCCCATTAGGATTGGTAGCTATCCTATAAACAAACAATCAAAGCAATTTGTGATTTCCTCTATGTACGGTAGATAAGAGAGAAGCAAAGGGACCAACCTGGATCTTCCGCTTGACTCCTTGCTTGATTTCTCTCTCCCTTGATAGAGCTTTCGCCTTCTCTCCTACTTATCCCGCTCAGTGAATACCTGTAGAGACAAAGTAACAAAACACCATCAAAGCATCTTGATCTATTATATCATAAACAATGAAGAATCAGAAATACATTGAACATATAATGGTATTCACAAATGATGACATTTACAAATACACAATTGTATGGAGGAAAACTCAAAGAACTTTCTTAATAATAGAAGGGAGAATTACAACCCAGCTGTCTGTTCTAGCATCATCCTCCCGGCATCAAAGCCCTCTTCACCTCATCAAAAGCAAGATCACCCAACAATATAATGCTCTTTCTAAGATACAAACTATTAGCACTTCCTTACAAATTACAAAATTCTAGCCTCCAGTTCTCTCAGATGAAGGATCCATTTATAGATGTCTGCAAGGGTGTGAGTCATCTCTGGGTTTTTAATTAGTTTCATTCCACTTGTTGTTCTTGGTTCCACTTGGAGAATTTTTGGATCTCTTACTCATCCCTGGGCGAATTCAGAGAGGCAAGTGTCATAGGAGAAGTTTTGGGAAGATTCCATGAGCATCCACTTAGCAAACTGTCTCAGACTTTTGTCCATCCTCGCTCATCGCACCCCATAGAAGGCCTCTTCAGTATGCATCACACCTGGCTAGTGTAGAAGTTAGTATGCATACCCTAATAGTGGAGCAGTCAATATGGTCTAGTTTTGGCCAGTTCTGAGTGGTTTTTCAGGTGGAACTTTTGGGGAATGATGTAATCAGTTGAACATGATCCTTTAGGGTGTGAAACAACACTTTTAGGGGTTAAAGAGCCCTTGGTTTATCAACATATAAGATTGGGGTTGCGTGCCCAAATATGCCTATAACACCCCCCTTAGGAATAAATGGTCCCCATTGTGGTGAGTTCCTCCATTTGCTGAACTTGGTCCTTGGTGAGATGTTCTACAACCTTGGATGTGTCCAGTAATGATGGGAAGCATGGTCGAGGGTGGTACACATTGAACACTTGGTGCAGGCGAAGGAATAAGGGAATGTTGTGCTCCAAAGAATTGTTTCCCACAACCTTGGTAATGTTGTAAGGACCATGTCAGAGTGGTCTGGGATTCTGATGGGATCTTGTAATGCGTTCTTTCTGCATATGTAACCAAACTTTGTCACCCACCTGAAACTTGTGTGATGGCCTTGTGGGTGAGGAGAAGTTGTTCCTGTGTTCTTTAATGGCCGTATCCCTCTGCTGCTGCTACTGCATGGAGGAACCCTTCGCGGGGGTCATGGATGTGGCGACAATCTTCCCCTTACATTAGGAGCAAACCAGACAAAAAATAAATTTCCTAGTCTGTGAGAGGAGCTTGCTGCCTTTCTTAGTAGCAATTAAAGAGGTGGTGGTAGGTGGGGCTACCTCTGGTATCCTGTATAATCAATTATCCAAAGAAATAATAACAACGTGAGGCTTTGACTCATACAAAACATGTCGCCTCCACAAGTATGGTTGTCCTAATAATACATCACAAACATCCAGAGGTGTAACATCACACAATACCTCATCTGTGTAGCGTTTGATGCTGTAGGGAAGGCGGCATTGCTGGCAGACTCAGAGATCTCGTCCTTCGTGAAGCCACCTGATACTGCATGGCTATGGGTGTGGTGTAGTCGTTAGGCCCAACAGCTTGACAAACTTTGTTGAAATGGGGTTCTTCTGGCTCCCACTGTCAACAATGAATTACAGCGATGAACCCTTCACCCACATTTGTGAGTGGAAAAGATGCTCCCCCTCCTCTGGGTCTTCGGGATCATTCTTCTGGATCTTGGTGGTGGCAACAGTGATGCTGGGCTCTGCATCAATGATCTTCTTCCCTTTTCCATTCCCCATGTCGGGTTCTGACTCAGGGTCGGAACATGCATATGATTCTGAAGCCTTCAACTTAGTCACTAGCAACTGCTTGGTCTAACACTCACTTGTGTGGTGAGTGGGGCTCTTGTGGAACTCACACCACTTTCTTTTGTCCTTTTTTGACTTCATGGTGTTGTTATTTTCTCACAGCTTCGACGACTTGTCTTAAATCACCCCACCTTGGCTTTGTCCTTTGGTCTTCAGATTCGCAGATCCAAAGTCTCGCTTCTTCTGTTTAAACTTCTACTCGATTTTGACAGCGTATCAGTATGCCATGCCGAGCGAGGAGATGTTCAGGAAATCCATCTCTTCCTGGATGTATTTGTGTAGGCAGTCGTGGTATTTGAGTACCAAATGTAGCTCAGAGTCCTTGATACCCAACTTTGTGTGAAGGGTATGAAAAATGTTTGTGAACTATGGCACATCTTGGTCCCTTCCCTACTGCAATGTGGTCCACTTTATGTATTTGTCCTCATAGATTTTTACAGGGTAGTACTGCTCCTTGATGGCATCTTGAACTGAACTTCAAGTGGGTGTGGCTGAAAATAGTGAGTCCATACTTTCATCCTTCTGCTCGCAGTAGGTTTCCCACCAATCCTTGACATGGGGGGCTACTTTGAGAAGAGTGAAAATAATCTTTTCCCGGTTGGAAAAATCATGAACATAAAAATAACCTTCTAGCAGATTTAACCATTTATCTACGACATCTGCATCTATTTGACCCTCGAAGATGGGGATTTCAAAATTAACTTGTATCTTAAACGGTGTGTCGTTTCCAGAGTAGCTGTTGGAAGCTAATGCATCGCCTCTGGGTAGCCGCTGAAGGATCTAGGAAAATTTGTCCATCATCGTGTACCTTTGTCACTCGAGGGCTTATTCGAGCAAGATTTTGATAGGATCTCCTGCCCCCTCATCTTTCTTTTCATCTGCCATGGGAGGCTGTCGGGATTTGCGAGGCTGATCTTGCAAAGGTTCAACCAAATCAAGCGCTAGCTCCTTATATCCCAACCTCGTTGGGGACATGCAAAGAAAAATAGAGAAAAAGCAAACCGCTCAAATAACACTAATCCAGATTTAAATAGGAACACAAAAAATTATAGAGATAGCCATAAACACAGAGATGCAACAGAAATTTTACTTCATTTCATTAATGTAAAATACTAAAATATGCTTACAAACAGCGATGGAAATAAACCAGTTATGGTGATGGTAGCTTATCTCTGAGAAGAGATGTGGCGGATACATGACTCTGAACTATGTTACAATGAGGCTTGAACTCCTATTATTTTTGAGAAATAATGGAAAAACCTTCACATCCCAAAACCTAACCCTAGAAGATGAAACGCCAAATTGTGGGCCCCGTTTTGGGTAAGTTGATACATCAACTTCCCGGGGCCATAACTTTGGCACCTGATCTTCGTTTGACACGTGCAATAGCTTGTTAGAAAGATCTATCTGAGAACTATAACTTTGGGAAGAGCAACATCAGTCCATGGATCCATGTTGCTACCATATTTCCCAAAAAACGTCATTTATGGCCTCAAAACAACTTTGGAAGTTCAGGACCCGGAAAAATGCTAAAAATAGTAAATTGTGCTACAATTACAGAAACTGAAAAACTAAAAGAGACAGTTGTGGGGGTCTAAGTGGGATAGGTGAGTGGCCACCAACATCCACCTAGATCAGTCATTGGTAGCAAATCCAGTGATAGTTGAAGACAAGTTAATCTCAAGTTTTGGAGCCAAGCCTCCATAATTTTAAGGAAGTTGATAGCTTCAGTTTTATAACTAAGAAGGCATAGGGCCTCATTAGGATTCAACTTTTTTTTGTTGTAGCCAAGAGGAATTTTCAAGCTAAAACATTGTGACTAATTACTCTTATGTATTTTTGACATTTTGATGAGAATAAGAAGCATTCCCTTGATCCAGCACTGAGTTGAATCAAAGGGTTGAAGCTCTTGGGTTAGGGCCCAACCCTAGCAACAGAGGTTCCTCTTTTTGTATTTGTATGCTTATATTACATTCATAGTTAGTTGCTGAAATGGTTTCTGTTTTGCTTAATCTACAAGTATTTGGATGATTACTTAGTTTTATTCCATTAGTGAAAAGATATATCAATAGTACAATAGTGAAAGTAAATACTTCAGAAAATCTTGTGGGAGTGGCCTCTGCCTCATCTCTCTTATGGGATCATGGTTTGAAGGTCCCACTCTCATAGTCCAAAAATCAAATTTATTGTTTGATCATTGCATAACTTAGGATTTATTGTTGAATAGATCAATGTTTCTCAATTCCTTAGAAGTACATGCTATTATCATTTTGGATTCTTTAGTTTTCTATGGTTTAGAATCACTTCCATTCATAGACTTAGCCATTGGCCCTTAATAACTATGTTTTTCCTAAATTCAACTCATATTTTTCATATATAAGTGAAGTTATGCATAAATGAAGAAAAGAATGTATGTTGTTGCAAGAGTTCCTGATTTGTAGGGAGACCTCATCTCACCAGCCTCATCCAAGTATTCTCCACCTATGCTGCTGAAGTCTACTAACCCCTAATGAGAATTTTTGTTTTATTGCAAAGTGGACATCTTCCTTGAAAAAATCCAACCATCTTGAAGACTTGGGATGATCCTTGGTACCTTATTCCCCTGTTAGACACCTTTCCCACACTTTATTCCACTTTTACTACCTCCCTATAGCTTTCAGCTTATTTCTTGTAGTAAAATAGGACATCCTGAAGTACTACAGGAAAACCTGTAGTAGCCTGGATTAATCCCGAATTGAGCAGAAATGAACATCTGATCTTAGGTTAGGCCTCCACTTGGCTTCCATACCCTCAACACCATTCTAGACTTGTTTCCCCATACCCATCTCCCCTGCGAAAGATCAAGTTGGTTCAATTAGCATTTACATTCATAAAATGAAAATAAAAAAGGCTTTTATGCAATTTCTAGTTAGTACATGCATACAATAGTCACAATACTTTTAGGATAATTTCCATGCTTATTTAGTCCACATAACTAGATGTTAGATGCAAGTTTAACTTAGGTCTCTTTTTTGAGAA
Organism: Pinus tabuliformis; assembly: GCA_031772625.1. Lineage (NCBI taxonomy): Eukaryota > Viridiplantae > Streptophyta > Pinopsida > Pinales > Pinaceae > Pinus > Pinus tabuliformis. The sequence continues at coordinate 117,592,809 of CM062819.1, forward strand.
ATATGTGTTGATGCTTAGCTAGATGATTTCATGTCACTTTATAACACTTTCCAATTCAGCACTTTCATTTCCTAGAGTAGGCAATATTTCCTTTATGCATTAAGAATAGTTCTCCCTTTGATATTTGGTAGTTACACTCCTTCTAGTCAATAGAAGAATGGTTTGAAACCCTAGTGGTCTATCACCCCAGTTGAAAAGTGACAAGAGTACACCATTGCATCTACTATGTATACAACATTGTCACCTCCAAGTTTGACATACGAACTCTAAGTTTATGAAGTAAAGTTGGTAGCCCTAGGATTTCTAGCATCCTTGCTTCAATACTAGAGCTCATTACTTTTTGGCACAGTTTCCTAGGAGGTGTCTAAGTAGATGTGATTTTTTCTTTCCTTTCAAGTTAAAATTAAATAAATAGATGCAATTCCTGCATTCCTTTTTGTTTTTCATTCAATAGATAGTTTCAATATTTTCCCTCTTTCCATTCTACAAGTAGTTCCATTCAACAAATAGTTTCAAATCATTCTTTCTTTCCATTTTGCAAGTAGTTCTGAAAAAAAACCCTGAAAAAAAGATAAAACAAATTCCTTTCATGCCTCGTAGGAGTAGAGACGACTTAGGAATTTTTTTTCCAAATACCCCCACCACATCTAACATCCAACCTTCCCTCTTCTTCAGTGGTTGTGAGCTAGAGGACCCATTCAGTGAACAACCAGAGATCTTTGACGAGCCTATTGGGGAAGAAGAAGAATAAGAAACCATTCCACCAACATACACCATGGCTGAAAATAGAAATGGGGTTTAAAATAGAAATGGAATTGAAAACATAACTGAGGGTACTTTTCCCATAAGATAAACTAATGGAGATGCTAGGATGAAAAATATAAGCCCCTCTTCCCTTGTTATGAAACCAGCTCAAGAAAAGATAGAAATGATAGATCAACGCCTTAGAATTTAGCCTCTTCGAGGGGGCAACCTCCTTTACATTACATAAATGAACAATTCTTGGATGATACAAATGAAAATACCTCCTTTCTATATATAGGAGTCTAAGGGGTTATAACATAATCAGAGCCGACATAACAATAATAATGTAAGGGAACAATAATAACAATAGTGGGCTTCTATGTGGCACAATAGTAACAATATGGGCACTACATGGGTACATCAATATAATAAGTGGGTTATACTAACAACAATAGGGGGTTACACTAGTAGTATAGGGGCCTAACATGCCCCTCTCCTTCAAAAAGCGTTGTCCTCAACGCTTGAGTAGTTCTTGATGCTTCTGTATAAAATTCTTGTCCTCCCATGTGGAATATTCAGCGGGTAAGTTCTTCCACTTGATGAAATACTCTGAAATTGATCGATTTCGTAGTTGTCGGGTTCTTGTTTCTGTGGCTGCTCCAGGTTCCAATATGATTTTTCCTTCCTCTTCAATTTCTGACAATATTGCTTGAATTGGGATCTTTTGCAACTTTTGAATAAGTGGCCATACTTCTTCGTCCTTCTTCCATTCATCCCTTTCTTCGTTTATCCAATTTGGTTGGATAATATAAATATCAAAAAACAATGCTTCCACATCCTCATCCTTGAAGAGTATTCCCATTCGGTAAGGTCGCCATTTTTTAAGTGCATGTAGTATTGCCAACATTTCCTTCTCATAAATAGCTTGCTTGAGATGTAGCAGTAAAAATACCCAATCACCTACATCAAAACATTTTTCACTACGATGTTGATCTACCTATTTTTTCGTTTGATTTTGCACCGAAGTGGCGTTATCCTTTAAAAGTTGGAGAACTTGCTGTTGATGCTTGATGTGATCTTTCTCTGCTTGAACCTTTTTCTTCTTGATATGTCCTTCTATCTTTTGAGGAGTGGTAATTTCTTCCCGTCCTTTACAAGATATGGTCGGATTCATTTCTTGATGCTCAATGTGATCTTTCACTTCTTGAACATTTTTCTTCTTGATGTGTCCTTCTATCTTGATAGTTTGAGGAGTGGTAATTTCATCCATTGAATTACAAGATATGGTTGGATTCATTTCTTCTTTCTCAATGTGATATTTCACTACTTGCACCTTTTTCTTCTTGATATGTCCTTCTATCTTGAGAGTTTGAGGAGTGGTAATTCTTTCCAATGCTTTACAAGATATGGTCTGATTCATTTCTTGTTTCTCTGGGGTGGTGTCCTGGCGTATATCCTCTCCTTTTGATGTTTCTTGATCCTTTTCTTCCTCCTCTTCATATTCTATGTAAAATAATTTCTTCTCAGCACACCTATGACCTTTAGTGCATTTGCTATCACAATTGTAACAAAGCCCTTTTTCTCTTTTTTCTTCCAATTGTTGTGGTGTAACCCTTGTAGGTTGTGGAAGGTTGGGAGAAACAACACTTCCATCTTTATAGTTGTGAGGGGTATGCTTCCTAGTTTCCATAATTTTTCTTTCCATTATGTCACAAAGCCCTTTTACTCTTTCCAATTGTTGTGGTGTTGCTCTAAAGAAGGTGTTTCTCTTTGTATCCTCATAATATGCTATCATTTCCTCCGTGAAAATTGACCACGTAACAAGATTTTTACGAGAACAAAGCCCTTCATACCATAAAAATTGATCTGGTTCTAAATATGAAGATGAAATACATACCTTTTGTAACAGTTGTACACCATGTAGATCAAAATATTGCTCCATTTGAAGCATCCAATTTACCAGATCCTTGCCATCAAACTTCCTCATCTTGCTTTTTCTTGATTTTAGGAGCTCGACCCTGAAACGACTGTAACTCTGTACTTTTCAATCACCTAGTTGTAAATTTGCGACCTGCAGTAGCCCTCTGTGTCCTTTTTCCAATGCCACAAGTCTGACCCAAATTGGATTCTCCAAGGAAGAGTTATGCGAAATCTCCCACAGTGACTTGATTATAGACTAGTTCAGTAGAGCGAACTTGTACAACGTGCCACGAGTCACTGTTTGAACCTTTGGATCTGAAAAACACCCACAAGAAACTATAGTCTGTCCTCTTTCTGTACCTTCTTAAGAAACTTCAATCCGATCTCCAGAGAGAAAGTTATGACGATTTTCCCCAGGTCACCTGTTTTGGGTGTAATTCAAGAGTTTGCAAGAAGACCAACTTCCTGAGATCATATCTCCGAAAATATTGCGCAAACAGCTCTGAAATTTGGACCCAAGGTTCAACGCGATTTCTTCTCAAATGGGTTTTTTTTGCAACGTCTGAAACGCCACAGAAAAAAAGTTATAGCGAAAATTCCATGATGACTTGTTTGGAGCAGCGAAACCCTAGAATCCAAAGCTCTGATACCAAATGTTATGAAACCAGCTCAAGAAAAGATAGAAATGATAGATCAACGCCTTATAATTTAGCCTCTTCGAGGGGGCAACCTCCTTTACATTACATAAATGAACAATTCTTGGATGATACAAATGAAAAGACCTCCTTTCTATATATAGGAGTCTAAGGAGTTATAACATAATCAGAGCCGACATAACAATAATAATGTAAGGGCGCAATAATAACAATAATGGGCTTCTATGTGGCACAATAGTAACAATATGGGCACTACATGGGTACATCAATATAATAAGTGGGTTATACTAACAACAATAGGGGGTTACACTAGTAGTATAGGGGTCTAACATCCCTTCTTCATTTCCATAGCTTAACCTCAAAGGACCCATATACCTTTTTGTTTGAGTTTGATGTCATATGTAGGACTTATGATTATACCTCTGATGACCAAAACTTGAAATTGTTCCCATCCACCCTCAAAGATGCAACCTTGCATTGGTTCATGGGTTTACCTAGGGACAACATCACTACTTGGGATCAAATGCAACAAGCCTTCAACAATAAGTACAAGGATTATTACATGTCCAAAGATACGAAAGAGAAAATCTTTAGAATGACCTTTGGACATGACGTGTCTTTGGAAGATTATGATGAAAGGTTTCAACTCAGCTACAAAAGGGCTAGATGCACCCTCAATCCTAAATCACTCAAGCTAGTCCTTCTTAGAGGGATTAAGGAGGATCTTCTAGAAACCCTAAACATGCTGCCAGGAGGGGACATCTTCTGGTTATGCTATGATGATATCAAGACCATTTTCATAAATCATTCTAGGGCAGCCAAAAAGAAGGGTAGGGCTAGTCAAGCTTTGGCTAGGTCATCCTCCTCCAACACATCCATCAAAAGTGAAATTGGGAACCTTTTGGAAGAATTCAAGAGTGAAATGTTGCATACTCTTTCTCTACAAATGGAAACCATGCAGATCAAGAGGAAGCAGGAGGAAGCAAAAAGAGCCTTATCTGTCTTTTTCCCTAGATGCACAATAAGGCACCCTAAAAATGAATGCCCATTGAATCTTATAGAAATTTTCTCAGTCTATGAGGTGAACCACTCCATAGACAAGTGCCCTTCTCTGCTTGGATTGCAATTTTTGTATCAAGGAACTGAAGGTGTGACTGAACAACTCTATTATATCAACCAAAGAACGCCTCAAGGACCCCGACCATACCAGCAAGGCATACAAGGTGCGTCCTATTCATATTACAACCCTAACCAGATTGAATCCATTCCCCCTTAGTGTCCTCATGCTCATCCTTCATGGTCTGCACCTTCTCCCTAGTCTTTTTCACCTTAATAACATTCCCAACCTACCAATCAATCATTTCAGCCATATTCTCCCCCACAGCCTCAGTGGAATACACCAACCCAGGGGTGGATGTTATAGACATTTTTGTGCCTTACAGCATTGAGCATGAAATGTCCATAAACTAAGGGATCCAAAGTCCCTAGACATGTTTTTCCTACCCCTAGAGGAACAAGGCAAACTAACCACAGCAATTCACAGAAGTTCTCCACCTGAAAACACTCAAAAACAAGCCAATTCTGGATCATGTCAACTGCTCCACTGAGCATCTGCGCTAAATGTCAACTGCTACAATGGCTACCTACGTTGAATGTCAACTCCAACACTAGCTACCTGCGCTGAGCGAGTTTGGACATGTGGCAGAGTCATTCCTCAAGGTGTCAATGCCCAGGAAGCTTCCAAAATGACACTTGCATCAAGGAATTCGAGTGGTGATGAGTAAGAGGTTCCAAATCTCCAAGTGGAAGCAAGAACCTCCAAGTGGACTCAAGAACTGAGAGAGGGAGAGGACACTAGTCAGATCTCAAGCTGACTCATCCTCTCTCCAAATATCTATATATGGATCTATCCTCCATGGGATCTAGAGGCTGGAATTTGGTAATTGCAAAGAATTGTTGTTGGTTTGTGGCTGGAAACATTGGGTGTGTAATGCTTTGAAGGGAGCTGAAGAAGGAATTCCATTCTGCAGGGAAGGAGATGCTGGATTGGAGCCCTATGGGTTGTATCTCTTTCTGAACCCTGTTACTTATCAATAAAGCTATCTTGATTCTTTCCTATATGCTGGTGTATTTTGTATGATTGCATTAGTATATTTGATTTACTTCTAATCCTGAATCATTTACGAATATGTATATTTGCCTTTGTATTGTGTTCTTCTCTTGTCGCAAGTAGTTGTTCTCTTGTCACAGGTAGCTGTTCTCTTGTGATCTCGTGGGATTCAAGTAGCTGTTCTCTTGATCAAGCGAGGAGGCAAGTAGCTGTGGACACACAAAGAGAAGAGGATCTAGTTTGAGGGACAACCGGAAGACAACGGTAAGTCTGCCGATCTCCCCTCTTTCGCATTTCATAAAGGAAGAAATCATAATAGCTGTATTCGTTTGTTGCTAAGGCGCTGTCACACCTTAGGTGGATAGGATCGTCCTGCATAGGCATTTTTCCCCACAATAAATTGGATACTCCGCTGGGGAAGAACTTGTTTATTCATTTCATTTGTGTTTCCATCATTTGTTTACTTCATAGACTTGACAGGAACTATTGAACTGCATCTTTCCCGGATGCAAAGTAGAAAGTTGCTGCTTTGATCCAGTTGTTGGACTTGTCTATGATCTAAACTAGATCCACAAATGATTTGATGATCCTTGTGATAGTATTTAGTACCCTATCAAAGTATCCCTCTATTTATACCTTGCTTGTGTTTCTGATTTGGCCTGAAAAAGTTGATTTTTGAGCATTTTGTGACCCAGAAACCAAGGGAAACGAGAGTTTCTCTTTCAGCGCAACTACTGTGAAGGCAGTCTGCATTTCAACGCAGGTCCCGAAGGGGATACCTGCACTGAATGTCAAGTCCTCAGTGTTGAGGTTGCGCTGAACCAGTTTGGCCTTGTGCAGCTGGGGTTCTTTGTCCTCTGTTGCCCTGTTTTGATCTCTGTTTTTGCAGCCTTTAACCAGCATAGGTACCAGTCTGATAAGCCTTTTCTTTGCTTAGATTCCGCCTCTTTTTTGTACAAAAAGATTGTGAATGTTTTTATGTGTTTGTGGCGTCATTTACAGTCTTCCTTTGCATGAGTAAAGTAATCATCCTGTAGCCTTTGATTCAGATCTGATTGATTGTGGTATTAGAAGAGAGTTCATTGGCTGTTTTCAGATTGATTATAGTTTTACTTTTGCTTATTGGTTTGAATTTGTCTCTTTCAAAGTGTTAAAACAAGTCTTTATTTTGAAAATCGCAAAGTGATTGTAATCTCTTCTACCCTTGTTGATTTCGAAGAAAGTGAACTTGTTTGTATTGATCATTGTAAAAGCAAATTCAAAATTGTGCAAAAAGCTTTCTTTGTAGGCATTTATACTAAGAAAGTGGAAAACAAACACCTGCATTGTGCATTTTGCATTTGATAGTTTGCATGTTGGATTTAAGGAAAGTGCATTAGAGTGTGCTAATTGCTCTTTGAGAAAAGATAGTGTTATTCTTTTCCCTTAGTAGCTAGGATTTTCAAAGTTGAAAGATAATAAAGCTTGCTTATAATCTTAGACTGCATTTAGGAATTTGTATCATACATCTCGTGGTGAACCTTGAAAGGCAAACTTTAAAAAGATCAACCTAAAATAAACTGAATGAACCTAACAACACTTTGTAACATAACGCACAACATAGAGGTCTAGGCTAGAGACGTGTTCCGGCATCGTTAAGCCTAGTGACTGTCGATCTCGAAGAAGGTGGGTGATTCCTCCTGAGAGACGGTAGCGCTAGTACGGATTGTGCTCCCACGTACCATCGTGTATATATTGGGAGACCCCTATAGGCATATATCTTTTATCCTTAGGAAGCCGTGTCGGCCGCCCTACTGATCGCAATGCAGTGAACACAGCATTCACGAAGATCGACCGCCCGTACCCTAAAAAGTATTCTGCGGTTTTACGAAAAGTTTGGCACACCCTCTGCCTAGAACTCCAGAGCAGTTTCTTTTGGCCTTTTTCAGACTCTATAACAGAAAAAGTCCATCTGAGTATTTGTCACTTCGGGCTCGTTAAAACATCGAAGGAGACTAGAGTCATCTTTAGCTTTTTCTCAACTCTTTAAAACTCAAAAAGCAAGTTGTGTCTAAAAGCGTCGTTAACAATTTATTTTAAACAGAACAATCACCCTTTAATTCCTGCGTTGATCTTTAGGTTGAAAAGATGGAGCACACCAACCAAGGAGTTTCCCTTGGTGGGAATCCTAGTCCCTTCTCCTCTTGGGGAGATGTTGGTGCACCCCACATGGCCACATTGTCGCTTCCAGGACTGACAATTGGCCTACCAGTTTGGCTCTTTTCAACCAATGTCGTTCAGAATACCACCATTCCTGAACAGTCGAGTCAACAGTTAGATCAAACAAGAGTTGCCTCCCAGCCTTCAACTTCATCTTCCTCCCCTCCTTCCTCTTCGCTTGAAGGGACTGGTCGAATTAAAAACCAGGTTCCTAAGGAGAAGAAGGAGAAGAAGAAGAAAGAGAAGAAGAAGAAGGAGCCTAAGGCGACTGGGGGCAAACAAGTGTCATCTAACAAAAATCCACACACCGCACTCGTAAGGCCTAAATCGCCATGCGTCATATGCAGGGGAGACCACTTCCATAGAGATTGTCCCTGTATCCTGCGGATACTAAGAGACTGGTCCCCCCGTTTGCACAATTCGGTAGCATCGACCTCTGATAGCCATGTCGACTGCTCATCGTCAACTAGTGGGAGTGAAGCTCCAGGACAGAGCGGGAGAGCTAAATTTCCCTGCAGACTGTGTGAAGGCGATCATGCCATCCACCGTTGTCCCTTCTTATACGAGGCAAAAAGAGTTCTGGAAGATCGCCCAATTTTACGAGCGCATATCCCTCCTGGATATCAAAGACTCCTGCCAAGTCCCTCACTAGTTGAGAATCCGGCCGAGCCACTTAAGTGGTCAGCCGAAGCACCTATCATTGAAGAAGAACCGTCTGGATCCATGCCTGACGAAAGTCAAAAGGTTGATACGGCAGTTGACCCGGTTTTTCCTTCAGAGGCTCCATCTTCGAATGACACCATCATAGAGGAGAATAAAGACGACACCGTCCAGATTCTCTTCATCAGCACTAACTCTGATGATCAAGGGGGCAATGCCACCATTCCTTTATCACAGGAAGGAAGTTCATCGGAGCGATATCCGGCCGTATATTCGGTCCCACCACCAAGCAACCTGGTTGTGTCCTTTGATTGGAACCAACTAGGCAAACCCCGGTTGCCAGCCAGTATACCATTCAGAATTATTTGTCAAATATACAGAATGGTAATGGCTGGCACTATCATTGATGAGGGGGCATCTGTGAGTATCCTTTCCTCTATTGCTTGGAAAGCACTTGGTTCGCCAGTGCTTTTACCTGAGATGCGAAATCTATCAGGTTTTGATAAAGGAACCAGTCGACCTTTAGGGATCCTCCCCAATGTGCCTATAACATTGAAAGGGAAGACCGTTCAAATGAACGTGATGGTCGTTCAAGGACCCTTGGATTATAACCTACTCCTTGGACGAGACTATATATATTGCATGGGAGCTGTAGTCTCCTCACTCTTTAGAGTAATTTGTTTTCCGCATGAAGGAAGAATGGTCAAGCTCGTGGACCAACTTTCGTTTCCTGGATCACACATCGCAAATAGTCATCTACCATCCCTAAATGGTCTATTCATGCAAGAAGTGTCTCAACCCACGGTCCGTCCTCCTGATGAGCATGAGTAATCCGGGAGGATATGACTGGAACCCAGGGGGCATGCGTCCTGGCCTGCTTCGGCAAGAAAACTTTGGGTATAGAGTAGGTTTCCGCGGGAGAATATGACTAATCCGTACCCCGTCCGTGGTTGGAAGAGGGGTTGTTCTAGAATAGGATTCTTTTGTCAAAGTTACGTGTTTGGCACCAGAGTCATTCACCCTTGTCTATTTCGGTAGACATTGCCGAGGAAGTGTTTTGTTTGAAAGAGTAACGAGACAATCTTTGGGTAACCTGAAATAGGTAAGCCTCTCTCGATTAAAACAAATGTTTTGGCGGAGGGTAAGTAGAGGTAACCTTGAAACTCTGTTTTATACCTGGGGGCATGCAAACCTTTTGGAGTGCAAGCAAGGGGCGACTATTTATTTTTTAAATTTTTAGGTCCTCCCTTTAAACCTGTAGGTCTAACCCTTTGAACTCGTAGGATTAGCCATTTCCGAACTTGCATAAAGAAAGGATAGGGAGCAAAGCTTAGTAAGATGAAGCTCCATAAAAAATAGAATCTTGATGAGACACTCTTATCAAATGACTGGGTAATCGAGCAGTTTTAGCATAAAGTTCATGCTCGTTAAAAAATAAACGCAAGATCGAGCAGTTTTAACGCGGAATTTATGCTCGTTAAAAAATAGAAAAGCGATTGTGAGCAAGAGTTTCCTCCAGAGTTCAAGCTCATTAAAAAATGAACCTATCCTTGGTAAATAACCACCGTGATCGTAAATTTATCAGCCGTTAAAGCCTTGGTCGTGTTTGCACCTGCCGCCTCCACTTTTCATTTGGCCGATCGTTCACCTCCATATGATTGTTTACCCATTTTGAGGAACAGCTGCGAAGAGTGATTTCACCTAGCCATCCTTGTGACACTGCCATGATTGGAAAATTCCAACCTGTACCTGGAATCTGCTGTTATCCCTGTCTATCACTCGTTCCTCAAAAGACGAGTCTTCTTTAAGCTCTTTTCAATTGACTCGTAAAATATGAAAAGATTGCCGAGTTTTGGCCTTCCAGCTCGTTAAAGGACAGGAAGAGCTATCCCTCCTCTAGATTTTAATCTTTTTGGACCTGAGGGATTATTGCACAAAAAGGTCGAGCGCTTGTTTTATTCGGCTCGTTAAAATTATCGAAAACTCATCCCTTCTGTATTGTTTTATACTTTTTCAGACTTAAGGGATTAGATGAGGAAAAAAGAATTTTGGAGTTAACTTTATGTACCTTTTCAGACTCTTTAAAAATGAAAAGGACCGAGTTATCCTTGTCGTTAGACTCATTAAAATTATTAAATAGCGACAAACTTGTCTTTAGACGAGAACGAGTTTCACTATCGCTAAGCTTGTTAAAACATAGCGATGGGCTTGCTCGAAGGGCAGGTTATAGAACAAGCATATGTTATCCTCCTCAAGCTTGACAAAAATAAAGAGGTACTGGTCAGCAATGACTGGGGAAAAATTGGGAAAAATCAAGAAAACTTTGATGGTAGCAGGTCGCTCTTGAACATGACACTTTTCCTCCATACCACATTCGGGTTGGGTTGTTTCATTCACCGGTCACATCACCATGGTCTCGCCATACCATCCATATTTGGGGTAATGCTACCAATCCATCGCATCAGTGTCGCCATATGTTCAAGAGAAGTCGTTCAGAAAGAGTCAACCGGGTCCCATCCACTGCCATACATTATCCTTCATCCATTCATGACCGCCACCCTGAATCATATGTCACAGATCGTTTTCACCTCCATTAAAATCATTAGCTCCGTTCTGTGTCACTGATGTGGGATTCATTAAGGCCCTCCTGTGACGGATCGCTTCTTGTTGACATCAGCTCATTATCCAAGAAGTTGATCTAGGAACAACCCCTTCAGTACTTTGAAGCTTGCATGCCTCAATGGCAAGTTTCTCACTTCCGGCGAAAGGTATACATCAATGACCTTCGACCAGAAGATTTTGCGTGGTGTTCGACGCCAAGTCCTTTATTCACACCACGTGAATTGTACTGCAGTACCTTGAGGGTCATTATCATTATCGGTGATTCCTCTCGCGCTTGTAAACGGTTTACATCATTGACCGGTAATCAAGCGATATCTTTCCATGTTCGACTTCAGCGCAATTCTCACATGGATCGACTTGTACTTAGAGTGAAGATCGAACGAGTTTGAAGACCCCGGATCTAGTTTCATCCATCCAGGCTGCGATATATATGTTCAGGAAAGATAAAGACATTTGACATGTACATCATTGCAACAGATGATCATCCTACTCAAAGGATGATAATTTCGCCAAAATTATCAGTCTACCATCAGACGATCGTCTGTTCTATGTACAAAAATGAATTTATAAAGCTGAGCATGGGAATGCCCGCCTCAGCTAGATCATGAAAGAAGTATGAATCATAATGTATTGTATTGTATTTTATTACAGGTCTCCTCCCAGCAGATGGATGAACTTCGGACCCTCCTGGATAAAGCATTTCACCCGATAAACGGCCTCATAATTTAGGGGGCAACTGTTATAGACATTTTTGTGCCTTACAACATTGAGCATGAAATGTCCATAAACTAAGGGATCCAAAGTCCCTAAACATGTTGTTCCTACCCCTAGAGGAACAAGGCAAACTAACCACAGCAATTCACAGAAGTTCTCCACCTGAAAACACTCAAAAACAAGCCAATTCTGGATCATGTCAACTGCTCCACTGAGCATCTGCGCTGAATGTCAACTGCTACAATGGCTACCTACGTTGAATGTCAACTCCAACACTAGCTACCTGCGCTGAGCGAGTTTTGACATGTGGCAGAGTCATTCCTCAAGGTGTCAATGCCCAGGAAGCTTCCAAAATGACACTTGCATCAAGGAATTCGACTGGTGATGAGTAAGAGGTTCCAAATCTCCAAGTGGAAGCAAGAACCTCCATTTGGACACAAGATCATGGAGCAACAACTCCTTGCAGATTTAGCTACAAAAAAAGTGGTGCTTTCAATGAGAGAATAATTGCTTTGTGTTCACTTGGACTCCAACTTTGATTGATTTCTCTCCGCCTTGATTTGCTGAGTTTTTCCAGTATTTTCAACTTTTTTGAGTAATTTTTAGGGTAATTTCCTATGGGTTTTTCTTGTTTCTCGACCTGTGCACATGCTTTTAGGGATTTTGTGATTTTTCCCCAGTCACTCTCACAGAGAGTCGTCCAAGTGTCCAGTAGGCCCTGTACATTATATTGCTAATATCCTGATAGCATCCCTGGATGCCCAAATCCTGTCCTGTGCCAACGTTAAGGATTTTGGCCCTGGAAAAGGCCCTGATCTGTTATGAGTTTCTTCACCTCTGTTCCTTCTCAATCTTGGATCCTTGTTCATCTGTTGGGTTTGGTCTAGATATGTTGTTGTTTATCAAATTCCTTCAGATAAGTCACCTATCATTAAGGCAGAAATTTCATATTTTATTGGGATTAAACCCTCTCATTCTTAACTGATATGTCATATGTTTGTGTGATTTATGGTTTTTTGTTACTGATTAGTGGTTGTATGTGTTTGTTTTGATCTTTTCTATCCAAAGTCTTCACTCTTATACCTTCATTTTGTTTGTGAAGTTTTTGTTGGATTCTTTGGGTTCGAGGCTTTAATTGTCACCTCTAGATCGCACTTCCAGATCTAATTAGTTATTATCAATGACTGTTTAGGTTTGATCCAAGCCTTATTGTCAAACCTTTGTTAATTTTACTCATTATTGTCGTCTCTTGTTGAGAAATGTTTTCTCCTATTTGGGTAATTTTCATCACAATTGGTGGTGTTGTGTTTTGGTTGTGCATTTGTCATCTAGAAAATTTCTCTTGAGTGTGTTTTAATTTGTTTGCATCACCCTCATTTTGTCTTGTTTAGGCCTTCCTGCCTCTAGGGTCGAGTTGTGACGTTTGCAGACCATTGGTCTTGGTTGGGCCATTGTACAACATCCCTATCTTGATGATAATGGCCTTCCTTTTTTCACTTTTGGCTTTCGATTTGATTTATTTGAGTGTGTTTCTTTGATTGGGGTTTGTTTTCCTAGCTGTGATGCTTTTGGAGTGCTTTGCGTTCTTTCTTTGTAGTTTTTCCTTTGGATTCTTTTCGGTTGCTTTGGCTTTCCTTTTTGGTTTGTGTTGGATCATTAATTCACAACATACTGGGATAATTTACATTTAAAGATGATGGAGATATGAAACCCTCTACGGATGACACCTGATACGAGCTAGGGTTACCTGCAAAACCTACACTGATAGAGTCTGCCCTTTTTCCTGTACTTCCCTTGTTATGTGGAATTTTGCATCTATGGATAAATATAATTTCCCTAGGTGGGTAGCTACACCTAGAACAACATATTTAAAGCACTTAACCTTTTTATATAGAAGATAAATAAGACAAGAGACCTACTTGTTATCTTCGCTTTCCCTTTGTCTCCTTTGTTTGGCTCTCATCACTCCTTCTCGAACTTAACTCGCTGGACAAGTACCTGTAATCATAAGCAGAGGACAAAAACCAATCAAAGCGAGAAATCTATATGCTATAAGAAAATCGAATCGAAACCATTTACACATATAATCATCACACATAAAGACAAGAATATGGGAAAAGGTGTAAAAAACTTTGTTAATTAAAAGGAAGAATTACAACCATGAAGTATGATCCATTGTCACTCTTCCAGCTTGGGTTCTAACTAACATCACATCAATAGCACAACACTTTGGCATCATAACAATACTTGTTTACAATCTCAAACCTCACACCAATACTATCTCCTTACAAATTCTCAAAGTCCAGCTCCTAATCACTTAGATGAGTGCTTAATTTATAGGCAAATGATGGTGGTTTGGTCATAAATGAGAGTATTGAATGACCTTCCAAAATTAGAGTTAGTTTCCATGGAGGAAGGTATGAGAGGATAGGAGGTTACTTAAATCATTCCCTATCCAATTTCAAGCTCATAGGAGATGATAAGTGTGGGAATCTTCTAGATGGCTCTAGAAGATAAGAATATTCCCAGAACCCTATGTGAATTTCACTCAATCTTGCCCAGCACAGGTCAAAGTGGGCCTAATTGCTTTGGAAAGCACCCGGACATGGGCCTACCTGCACTGAATCACACTTTCCCTTGTCGAAGGCTACGCTGATCTGTCAAGGAGGCATTTCTGGAGGGATTCAGGCCAAGAAACTCTCAGGGAAGGAGGCATTCAAAGTGTTGACTTGTCTAGGGCATGTAGCAACTGAATTATGGTTTTATGAGCATTAATAATACTGATCTGAATGATGGGAGTGATGTGCCCAAATGGATCTGTAACAGCCCTGGATGGACCCTGCTGCCGTTTTTACCCTACAACCCATTACTAGACTCTATTCTCCCTCTGTTGCATCCCTTTTCTATCCCATGAACTCGTTGTGACTCTCGTCATCTCCTTACTCCACAACTTGGTTCTGAATCTATGACAAAGGTCTACTATTCCCGGTGGCAGCTAGCGCATCATTTTCGGTAAACAGTTATGGAGATAGATGCAGTTGGCTACACAGATGACCCTATCACTAATGTCTCCATCCATACTACCCACCCCTTGATCTCAGACGGAATGTTCCCTCTCAGCAGTGAATTTTCGGATGTCATTTCACCTCTGCCATCGATTTTGGGTCCCTTCTTACTGGTCGTTACCCTACCTGAGGACCACCCCTCTTGGCCAGTTACCACCACCCCTCCCCTTTCACTGACATCCCTACAGTTTCTGGCTCGATGCATAAGCCCTAACCTCACCTCGGACTCCTCAAGTTACCCGCCACATCCTTCATCTACCAGCTCACACTTCCCTACATCTTCCCCCTCCGGTGAATCCTCGATTCTTCCTCATGACACTCCCCTTGCTGCATTTCATACACCTCCCCTCTCTGGCTGCTATACAGGCATCCCCTCGAATCTGGGAGTTAACCCTTCTGTGTTTGGACTGAATCCACCAAAACCTCATCTGAACCCTCTCAACAGTGGCACACAGGCGGACACCAATGACAAGAGCCACAGGCTGGGGAAGAAGCAAAAGTGTGTTAAATAGTGGACAACTAAAATTTTGGGGCATCACTTGGCAGAACTACCCTTGGTGCAAACCTTCATCCAGGGATGGTTTTCCCTACGCTTTTCCAGAGATGAACACACAAGTTGGGTCCTATCTTCCTTATAGAACATTGAACAAGCACCCATACTACTCCATTGATGGAACCCTCTTTTTGACCTCGAATGAGAACAATTGGGTGCTAGGCCACTATGGGTTACATTATCGAGTCTGCCCCTCCATTTTTGGTCTGAGGATATCTTCAAGTGCATGGGAAATGCCCTGGGAACCTACTTGGAGCATGATAAATCATATCTAACCATAGGCATCATGGCATATGCAAGGATTCTAGTCCATATTGACACCAGGGAAGGGCTGCAGTAACAAATCACTCTACTATGGAGACATTTCTCATGGGATCAAATCCTCGATTATGAGGGGGTCCCTTTTAGATGTAGGTGATGCCATAAGGTGGGTCACTTATTCAAGGATTGTCCCCTGAATGGAAAGGCAAGGGAAAAGGACAAGGGTAAAATGATCCCTTCCAAGGTTACCATGGATGTTGAGCACCACACCTCCTCTGAAGTAGTAGTGACAACAACATTTAAGGAAACACTGAAGAAGTGTGGCAAAGATCCCTATCGGCCTCCCTCTCCTCCACTTACCAGGGCTAGGACGGATGCAGTGGCTGCACTTTCTTCGGTTATGCCCATCTCTAATCCTTGTTCTTTGAATTTCTCTACTTTTTCATGTATTATTGCATCATCCACTTTTGATCATCAGGGCTCTGCTTTTACATCCCCTCTCCCTAAATCATTGGTCTGCTCACTGCAACTCCCCCCTCCCACTTTCTCTTGCACCCCCCCATATTTCCTAGAACCGACCCCATCAACCCAATCCATAGACTCTGATCAAGGGTCCCTCTCTCATAACTACCCACTTTGCTCACTCTCTAGATCTCAACCCCTCGATTCTATTGGCATTCGTATGATTACCCCCTCCATCCCTCTGGAACCTCCTAGAGGTAGACTCTCCTCCCTATCCAAATCCAAGCAACAGGCAGGGGAGGAGTAGCTCTCGGGCCGACAACTTGCTATTGACTAGGTTCTTAGAGAAAATAACACCCTAGAAACATCTCCTCCATGAAGCTTCTCTCCTCCAACTGCCGAGGGTTAGCTATCCTTGAGAAAGAACTAGATTTTCGCAAGCTTCTAAGTACTGAGCTAGTAGATGTTATACTCCTTCCGGAAACACTGGGTCTAGCTGAGGTCATAACACACCTTCTAGAATCCATGTTACCTAGTTGGACATTACATGTCATTGATGTTAATGGACACTCTGGTGGTATTGCATTGGGGTTCAATTCCTGGACTATCAATCTTTGTAATATTTGGGGAGGTATCAGACACATCGGGGTGAACATCTACTCATCTAAACTTGGCTCTTACATTATACTCCTCAATGTTTATTGGCCATGTCATAATCATGGTGATTTCTGGGATCATTTACTAAATTCTATTCTATTGCAAGTGGACAATCTAACCCTTGGAGGAGACCTAAATTTCTCAATTTGATACTCCAAATCTTAGGGTCATCATGCCCAGATTGACTCACTATCTGCTTTCTTTGAGAAAACCTTGGAGAACCACAATCTCATTGATATTCCATCTGTGAGAATACAACCTACTTGGAGGAACAAAAGAACCGGGGAGGATAGGCTTGCTAAAAGACTAGATTGCTTTCTCATCAAAGAGCGATTACTGAGCACAGGATATAACTATAGACAATGGGTTGGATTCGGGGGTATATATGATCACTCGTCGATATAACTTGAAATAAGAGGAGGTATGAACAAGCCCAAAGCATCATTCAAGTTCAACTCATCATGGTTGAAAGAGGAAACCTATATAAATATGGTAACTGATTATTGGAGGACACAACCTCTTGTTGTAGGTGGGAATATAGTTGAAGGTTTCACTCATAATCTAAGGGAGATGAAAAGATTATAAAAAATTTGGGCACATAACAAGAGACTGTTGGATGAACAAACCCTAAGGGACACGAAGCTGAGATAGCTACATTGGAAGATGAGCAAGGGCGGGGGCACACAACCCCTGATCAGAAGGAGAAGCTAACAACCTTAGTAGCACACGGAAGAAAAATTTTAAATGACAGGGAAGAAACTTGGAGGCTGAGAAGTAGAGCCATTTGGCTGCTCGAAGGAGATGATAACACAAAATTCTTCCACAAATATTCAAATGGGTGACAATCCATCAAAACCATTTGGCATCTGAAAAATGAGTAGGGGATTAGAGTAAAGACTTTCCAACAATTACACCCTGGCCACATCTCACTACAAGCAGCTATACAAAGCTCCTCCCAATGCTATGTTGGCCGAAATCATTAGAGTGGCACAACTATTTCCTAAGTTCATGGATCAGGAGGATGTAATGGATCTCAACAAGGAGGTCACTATGGGCAAGCTTGAGGCTACTTTGAAATGGTTCAAGTGAGACAAGGGCCGAGGACCAGATGGATGGTTGGTGGAATTCTATATTACTTTCTTTGAAATTCTGGGGGCTGAACCGCTTAAGATCATTGAATATTGTCGAACCACTGGGAGGATGTATGAGGCCTTCAACACCACATTCATTGCACTTATCCCTAAATATGATAATCCCACCTCATGTGATGACTTTCGCCCCATCTCCCTTTGAAACTTCATATATAAAATCATTTCCAAGATCATTGCTAATTGCCTTCGCCCCATCTTATCCTCCCACATCTCCTCAGAATAGTTCACATTCTTCCAGGACCGGAAGATACATGAAGCTTTTGGAAATTCACAAGAAGTGATGCACTCTATAAAAACAAATAAATTGAAATGTATGATCCTCAAGGTAGACCTCTCCAAAGCTTTTGATCGTGCAAGTTAGTTATACATCATAATGCTCTTAACACACCTTGGATTTCCCATATAATCTATTCAATGGATCATGTGATGCATAACAAACGTATCTTTCAGTGTACTTATTAATGGATCGACATCACCCTTCTTTCACTCAGAAAGAGGTCTCAGGAAGGGATGCCCTCTGTCTCCTTTACTGTTTTTGCTAATCATGGAGGGGCTCAACAGACTTATAAGGGAAGAACACAGTATGGGCAGGCTACAAGGAATCAGGATCACTAACAGATGCATTCTGACACATTTACTCTTTGTAAATGATGTTTTGATTTTTCTCAACAGTGGCATTGGGGATTTGAAAATTCTACAGAAAACTCTGACAATATTTTGAATTGCTATAGGTATGGAAATCAATAACACACAATCCACACTAACGGCTTCAGGGTGCACTCCGCATGAGATACAGTTTGAACTCCACATATTTCCATTCACTCTTCTGCAAATGGAGGATGGTCTCAGGTACTTGGGGTATAGACTGAAACCACTTGGATACAAGATAGTAGATTGGACTTGGTTAACCGCCAAGCTAGAAAGAAGACACATTATCTAGCACCATAAGTACCTCTCCATAGCAGGTTGCCTAGTTCTCATAAAATATGTACTTGAAGCTACCTCTGTATATTGTATGTCACTGGCATGGATCCCTTGGGGTATACTGTCGAGAATAAAAAATATCTACTGCAGATTCCTTTGGAAAGGCAAATAGGCTGGGAGGATGGGGAATCAAAAGGCTAGATGATTTCTCAGCTGCCCTGGAAGCCAAATTAGGATGGCATTCGATTACCACCAAAAACTTATGGACAAGAGTGACTTATTCGAAATATATATCTCCCCTCAATCTGATGGACTGGATCCTTCGACCAAGTTGGAATAAGACTGAGATCTCGATCATCTGGAAAGCAGTGATAAACTCCTTGCTGATTATCCGTGATGGGATCACGTGGAAAATCCAATCAACTGCATCAGTCCACATTGGAATAGATCCCTATATTAGTTGTGGTAACACTCACAGACTTCCACAGGACCTCTTGCTACATCTCAACAATTCAAGCATCTCTCATATCGGTCACATAGAAGACCCGGAGCACACCACTATATTCCATGAGGCATGGAAATCTGCTTAGAGCCTGCATATCTCATAGAATTGGCATCAACAATGAGAGGATTATATAGCTACTTTATTAGAATCGCACACCAGAATTAATGAGGGGGAAGACGAGATCATCTGGGCACATGCAAAAAATGGGTTACACTCCCTAAGGAGGGATACCTTTGTATTATTACTATCCATCAACCTTTGGTTGTTGAACTTTGGTGGAAACACCTGTGGAAATTAAAGGAATCTCCCAGAACTAGATTATTCATGTGGATAGTTCTGAGAAATAAGGCACCCACGGGAGAAAATCTGAACAAGAGAGCCTTGCATGGACCATCCTGGTGTTGCGTTTGCAAAAACAGTTCTAAAACTATTGATCATCTATTCCTTAATTGCTCGATCATTGTGGAGCTATGGAACCCCACCCTTTTTTCCATCAACTCCCATTGCACATGGCAGGGCAGGACTGTGCTAGATGCTTGGATCGCATGGCGGACCACAATGACCACGATCAAAGCTAGGAACCTTCCCCTCCTCATTTTTTGGGCGATCTGGAATGCTCATAACCACTGCATCTTTCGGGATATCATTCCCCATTGGCCACCCATTATCCCCCAGATTTTGGCTGACTATAACTCCATCCCTAAAGATGATAATATTCCACACCCGAGAATCATTGTCCCTGAGGTCATTAACTGAGAACAACCCTGGGCATATTTCGATGGCTCAACACAGGAATCTGGATGTTGGGGGGGTGTTATTCTATACCTTACAGACTCTCATTATTATAAAATTCAAATGGGCTTGGGAAGGGGTACAAACAATTATGCAGAGCTGATCACTCTAAAACATCTCATACATTTTGCATTGGAAAAACATTGCAAGAATATTCAAATTTTTGGGGATTCAAAAATTGTATGGAATTGGATAAAAAATACAACTATCTGCTCTGCATACTCTCTGATACCTATTCTAGAAGAGGCGCATAGACTCATTACACAATTTGACCACTTTGTTTTTCTCCATATCTACAGGGAATTCAACCAAACTTCTGATCAACTTTCCAAGGAAGTTGCAAACCGGCCTCATGGTACATGGTTGATCCTGGAGCAGAGGGATGGTGTACATTACCAGTACTATCATGGTCCATACATGGATTACATATCATAACTGGCTCAGAAGGAGCTTGTATTTTTTTACATGTTTATAGTATTTTTCTTTAAGTTATCAACTGTACATACATGACAGACATAAGTACTCCCTGCATGGAGTCTTTTTTGATCTCTAATATGAATAATACAGAAGATATATCCTCCCTGCATGGAGAACATAGATCTATTTTTGATACTCTCTTTCTTGATAAGAAATAGCCTCACATATAGCATATATGTAATGCATCTACAATATGTAATTTTCCTTAATTTAAGAAAATTATGATTTTTCCAAGGGGAAAAAAGTACATTTAAAAATTTTAGTGAAGAGGTGCATCACAATAGGACTTGGTGTATTAGAAGGCTCTTACCCTCCTGTAGTTACCATTCATCGAAGTGAAAATCAAAAATTGCATATAGATGCATCAGGGTGACTAACTATGAGTTATTCACACCATCTTAGTTTCACGCCACATCCTGCTTGTGCAAAAAACAACCACTAAAATGAACACAATAATAAAATTAACTATATTCGTCTTTTATTTTTACTCATAGTACACGAACACTAGCTTACGCTAGGGTATTGGAGATAAGAGCGTGAATTGACTGCTCCAGGACCACAAAATCAACTTAGCAACTTGTGGTAGGGAGTTAAATCTATTTTCCGTAGTGTAGTTTGGAAAGCTCTTCTCACAAGAGGGTCAAGCACAAAGTCACACTTGGTCTAGGCAGGGTGACATGACCCATTTCGCTTAATTTTGGGTGTCGCGATATAGCGGAATATCCACATATACAAACATTGTCATTCTTAGGGACCACTTGGGAGGCAACACTCAAGGGGGTTTCTGTCTTAGATCCTTTTTGGGGTTAAGTTTCTTGCCCTTGCATGTGGATTTGTCCTACTACTGTCTCCCTAGGTTGTGTTATTGTACATGGTGACCATAGTGGCCTATCTTCTTAGGGCTTATACACAGATGCAAGGTAGGGGTCGTCTTCTCCGTACCTGGGATAGATATTAGTCATACTCTATCAGTCCTCTCAGGGGGTGTTCCACATCTTGTGAGGGCACTTGGTCCGAGTTAGTAGCTAAAAGGGTGTGGAAGTAGGTCGTTAGTATAAGTATTCCACTACGAGCTACTTTGTATTTTGGTTTATGTGTTCTATCTTCTAGGAAGTTTCTAGTGTGTATTGTTTGGTCTGAGTCAGTAGTTTTGGCCTTAGGGTGTTTGCACTAACATAATTGTATTTAAATTACAAATTATCACCCTAGTTGAATTTGTTCATCGACAGTCTCATTATCTTCATGGTTTACCTCCTTAACGAGGTGGACTTTTTACTCTTGCACGAAGAGTGCTTGTCAGTGCTCAAGAGTTAGACCAACACATAGTTGTGGACTCTATACCTAGTCCTTCTCGTACTAATTTGGTTTCTATCGAGACTCTGGCAAACGATTCTACTTCTCCTGCCAACCCACCTTTGATCGATCCATTGGGGCCTAAGTTATTGTAGTTGAACCCTGATGGTTCCACACCGGCCTATACTTACGTGCCTTTGTCTATACTTTACCTTATGGAAGAGTATGAGATTTCCTTGCCTTTTGCATCAATAGTATCAACTACCATGACATCATTTCCACCTCTTAGCATGGCTGTACCTACTCCTCTGTCCACACCTCTCACTTCTTCTTAGGGAATTCCATCAATTTCTTCTATGACTCCTGAAAATTTGTCGAATGTTTCCATACCCACACCATATCCTATGTTGACCATGGTGCCTTAGCCTAGTTAGCCGGTAGGTTCATGAATTTTTTGAGAAGAGTTTTCGGCGGAAATCACATTATAATTCATTTGTCAATGCATTTCGAACAAACAAGTGTGGTTCATCGTCAGGACAAGTTGAAGAACCAAATCATGAATCTTTTCACCACATTTTTCCCAACCAACTATTCTTGTCCCTTAGTTAGGCATGGTTACTTCTAGTAACATGTGGGGGGGGATCACCTATTGTCCTTGGTCAGCCTGGGGGAAACACTGCTTCTATTATGTCACAAACCTGGTATAGTTTTCTCTTTGGAGGGGCGCCACCTACCATTAATTTTTACTGGAGGGGCTAGTTTACCTGAGGCCAACTCCACTGTTAGTATCGTTTCCCACATGGTCTATCGACCTTATGTTGGTCTTACTACGCATAGTGGTCCTTCTTCTATCCATGGGTATAACCCCATTAACAACCATGCTTTTGGGGGTTCTTTTCTCTCTGGCAGTACTTACCCTAGGGGCCAACATCTATTTACTAGTCATGCTAGCCCATAGTAGTCCTATGTTGGGTCAAACTCTTTTCTTCACTAGTAGGTGCATCATTCCACTCCTTATATGGGGAGCCACACCATTCGTCAGGGGCTTCTCTTCCATATGACCCATTTAGTCAACTTCAAATCTAATTTTTATCTTCTCTCCATTTACCGGATTTGGCAAAATTGACTAATCACCCCATCCGTCATGGTCCCTCGTGGCCACCCATGCCCGCCAAATTACCATTTTCTATTCCCAAGTTTGAAAGAAATCCTTGGGATAATCCATCCACGCACATTACCACATGTCATTTATGGTGCTCGTCCAATTATTTGGTTGATGATTATGTTAAACTTCATTTATTCCAACGTACATTGACTGGGGATGCAACAAAGTGGTACATGAAGCTAGATACAGGATCCTATGGTGACTTTGCCTCCCTAGCTCAAACTTTTTTGACACATTTTCAGTTACTTACTCAGTATGATATTGATTCTGACCTCTTGTCTAATTTCAAGCAAGATGATGCCATGTTAATTCCTGATGATATTCATGAGTGGCGTTGTTGCAAGAGGTTGGTGAGAACCAAGTTACCTGATCAGATATTAAGTAAATGGTTCATCCAATCTCTCTGGACTTGGATTTCCAAGGATGTGCCAATGTTTCGAGTTGTTACCGAGGAACAAGCTATTCTAGCTACCCAACAGTTGGATCTTATCTATTCAAAATTGGGTACACTCTACGAAGTGTTTCCTAATGCCCTTAGGCCTTCTGTTGACCCTCCCAAACCAGTTCTTGGCCTGCATGCTGAAGGCATGATTGGATCTATTTTTTATTCCATGAGCCAACTTGTTGCCCAACTTGGGAAATTGATTGTTACATCTGAAGCCCTAGAAAGTGCATCTAGCTCTGCTAAAGCAACCTCTCCTGAGCAGTCCAATGAGACTCATCAATAGGTAAATTATATGGACCTTAATGCCACTCTCCAACTTATTAAAATCAACTTTTTTCACATTTCTTTACATATTTTATTATATTTTGTTTAGTGAGAAGGGTAAAGGTGAGATGTTATGTAATGTGGTCTAATGTGCATTAATTGAAGGATTTGGAGTAGTTTTTGGCTAATTTAAGTGCAGGAACTCGAAGTACACAAGAAAGACGGATTTTAGGAGATTGGACCTCCCTCCTTAACTCCTCAATCACTCAAAGATTCCTCCACTAGATCTCATCAACTCGGAGTTACAAGAAGCCAAGCCCACTGAGGTCATTGATCTGGATTTAAATAGGAACGCAAAAAATTATAGAGATAACCATAAACAAAAAGATGCAGCAGAAATAATACTTCATTTCATTAATGTAAAATATTGAAATATGCTTACAAACAACAATGGAAATAAACCAGCTAGGGCGATGGTAGCTTATCTCTGAGAAGATATGTGGCGGCTACATGCCTCTGAACTATATTACAATGAGGCTCGAAGGCCTATTTATTGTTGAGAAACAATGGAAAACCCTTCACATCCCAAAACCTAACCCAAGAAGATGAAATGCCAAATTGTGGGCCCCGTTTTGGGTAAGTTGGTACATCAACTTCCTGGGGCCATAACTTTGGAACCTGTTGTGCTATACAACAACCCCCCCATTTCAAAAAATTTATCCAAAAATTTAATAAGAAATGATCCCCTTTTTAAGACTTAGTTAAAATCAATAATTCAATAATCATCACAATCTTTGATTTAAACACATAACACATGAAAGTCCTTATGAAAAGGTCCGATCCGATATAAATATCAACCAAGACCTTTTTCTAAAACAAATGTAAAATAATATGTCGCATCCTTTATTTAAAGGATAAACTTAAAAGGCTCTCATTGGAAAATTTCAAATGTGATAATACTACCAGAGAGCGCAAATCACAAACCTGCAATGAAGCATTACAAAATTCCACTCAAATCTCTCGATGCGATAATCTAATCACAATCGGCCATCGCTGAAGGCATGAGACACACAACTATCTATTGGTAATCGCCGATGTGATTTCATTAAAAAAATGCACTTTTTGATAAAAACTTGTTAAATGAATGTTGGCAAGTTTTCAACCTTAAAGCAATTATAAACGAAAAACAAAGGATTTATTGGTGATCCTGCCCCCCCAATGTAAACCACTTTTATCGCAATCAGAGATATGTATGGGATAAGATAAAGCCAAACCTTTGTGCCTCTTGATCTGCGATATGCGATTTTTGCTAATCGCTAATTGGGAGAGCCAAGAGATGCACTTTAAAGGATTGTTACTCATATTTGCGATGCGACATATCATTATGACATTTATGTATCACTATTGGCGGTTATGGAAATCATTAATAGAGCAGTTAAGGTTGAATCCTTTGAGGATTTCATCCGTGGTAATATTTGATTTCGTATTCCTTATCATGCTTGAATCACTATTAATCGTTTTATTCATGCGTTGGCTTTGAATGAGTTTTTCTCTTTTACATTCTTTTGTTTCTTCTACAGAGCAAGTCTGAGTTGATGAATCCAGCGAAAATGACGAAGAAGTCAAAGAAACCAAAGGCCCCTGTTGTAGCCAAAGAAGAACCAAAGAAGAAGGTTTTTATATCTGATACTACCTGCCTCGGTCTAGGCAAGGCCTCTTGGTAAAGTATTCACAATTTACTAGAATCCAAGGAGTCGGAAGAGATCGAGGAAGTGGCAACAATAGATTCCACAGACAAGTCAAAAAATACTCTTAAGGATTTGGCCTGCTCCTATCTTCATAGAATAGTAGCCTGTGCCAAAATTTTACCCTATAATGACTTGGTCAAATGGGTTATTGAAAGCATAAATATCACAGATAGAACTTTATTTACGGATGACGGAAGAATGTTCGGGTCGTTCAAAGCAGAAGATATCAAAAGAATGTACCATTTGCTAGAACTGGAGAAGCGTTATAAAAAAGCATTTTTGGAGGCTTTCGCCAAAGAAAACTCCATTGAATCAAACCCTATCAGACAATGGAGGCATTTTATGACAAAAAACAAACATGAAACATCGGGTATGTACTCCGTAGACTTGTTGGCTTCTCCTTACTGTTATGTTGGTGCCATGATGTGCAGACTCTTTGGAGTCCATGATTCTGCCAAATTTTCTATAGATATGGTACCATTAATGGAGGCTACAATTAATTCCTTTATGATGGATTTGGCGACCATTTTTTCTGACAAAATGGCCAACCAAGTACTAGATTATAGGAAAAACAGGTTCATGACTACCCGGGTAATACCTCCATTTTATATGAGTGCTTATATAATGGACACTATCTGTTTCAATTCCAAATATCCCATTCTAGGATGGAAATGTACTCCACAGGACCTAAACACCATTCATATCTATCATAAGGAACTGTGGAAAGCCTATTACAAAATCATCTTTATAGAATTTGTCATGGTTTCACCCTCCCCGTGTATTGTTCCATATTAAATAAACCTGCTCCTAGGTTGTCCGAGGAAGCCTCTGTCGACCTAACTGCAATTGGTAGTTGGTTTGGTGAAGAAAAGTTCGCCTAAATTACACTCTATGGCAACACTACTGACCTACATGTCATTCCCTTATACATCCCTGATAAGTTACTTGCCAGAGAGTTGGCATATCAGATAATAGTAGAAGGGATGTCAAGGAACCTGAAGGAGTCTAAAAAGCATATGTGGCCTTTATTTCCCCTCCGATGTGGTGCTTTCACACTACAT